>JAHVAK010000335.1:4800000-6108585 GCA_019845155.1 Luehdorfia chinensis | reverse complement strand
CATCTCTTACGTGGGTGTCGTAAAAGTCAAAGGGAAAAGACAAAAAAGACAGAGAGAAAATAAAAACCAGGAGATGGGCAGCAGCATCTTCCTGGAACATCTAAATAAATACAACTATGCGGTTACCAACCCGCCTGCAAAGCGTGTGCAACTATGGCAAATTCCCCCCTCAAATGAGAACTACAAACTTTTGTGGCATCTATGGGGGAGGCCTATGTCAGCAGTGGACTAGTGATAGGCTGCAATTATGATGATGATGATACTACTACACGAGAATAAGTATAAATCGCATTAATAAAGTTAAATGTATACATTGCTTACACATCTACTATTGAATAGGAGTTCCTTTTCAAAAGATAATGATGATGAATAATAATGATATCATAAAGTTTTAAATTTAAGATAATGGAGAATTCAAGATCAAACTGAAATGGAATTAACTTAAAATGTAACTGCCGCACCCTTCCGTCTTCTTAGAAGAACTGACTTTTAATGTCCGTGGTACCAAATTAAAACGAATTAAATGAACGTGTTTGGTTTATGAAAAATATATACAATTACAAACATTTTAAAAATATATTTGAATAAAACAGTTAATTAATAAAAATATATTTGAATAATTCAAAAAAGTAAGATTTTCCGCCTGGCAACCGCTTGTTTTTTTTTTCGTCTAGGCTCTGTAATTATTATATTATTAAACGCCGCCACAATGTGTTGCCGGATTTAAAATTAAATAACAATTTTCCGAGCGAATACGCTCGAGCGACTCAGTAACTGCCTCTACGCGAACCAATTGCTAGCTGTAATGAAGAGCGTTAATTTCTACCCAACAAGTACCTGCACGTAAAAGTTAATCAGATAAAATGAGAAGATCAGTACAACACATTCTTGTAATCCAATGTACATTAGAACACCTTGTCACAGATCAACTTAAGTATTTAGTGACTTAAAGGACAAGCCTTTTATAAATTTAGTTTTTAAAGTACAAACCTTATATAAACTATTTTTTTTTAATTTTGGATGAAACTTTCGTTGTTATTTAGAGTGCAACTCCCTTTCAAAAAATATGGATAAGATACATGCATATAGTGAAATGAATTGGTGTCAATTTCATAAACAGATGAAATAAACTCCGTAGGTAAATCTTTTTTTTTATCTTAGTCAAACATTTCCTTGTAAATAGATTTAGAAAGAATAGTCTCATAGAAGAACAAAGCACGCTCCATGACTAAGTTTTTAGTCAGAGTCAATAATAAATCTATAAGTAAATTGCAAACTCGAGCAGACCAGCCTCCACCAATAGCACCTGTTCACAAATATGACGCATGTGGCAGCCATCATATTCAAGGGAAGTGGACGACCCCTCACACGACTCAACCGCAAGCAGAGGCACTTCAGCGAGTATGACATACTCAAGTCTACCAAACAGTCACACCTTTTTCCCACCGGAAGGGCGGGCAGAGACCAAACCCGTAGCCCAGTTTTCGCCCCGCGGAAACCGAGACGTAACGGGTGGCGAACCACGGCACCGCCGTTTTAGTACTAGTCAAAAAATTCTTACACTTTATTGCGTTTCCACGAGCAGTATAGTGACAACTTTGCATATTATGGTGTTACTCTGCACGAATAGATGCGTGTAGAGCTGTCCGTACAATAACTTAATAGCCTCTCATACCTCGGTAGGAAAGAGGTAGGTGTTATTCTACTCTGCAAGAAACCTACCGGAAAAAAAGTAAAGTGATATTTTTTTTTTAAATTAATGGACCTAAATTTAATACCTGTTACTGTTATGGTGGTTGTGAATAATGCTGCGTTGAAATCTTCACAGAATGAAATTTAAATAATATAGACGAAAATTTATTGAGTAACACGCTTAAGTGATCCTTTTGATCAGTTAAGCGTGTACTTTACTACTTCTTACCTACACAGCGTCATAAATAACATTTTCACAAAGCCATTAGGGAGAACAATGATTGCATTGTGAAATAATTTTACACAATTGATAAAAGCACGTTAATATGTTTTGAAAAACCTGTTCCGAGTCCTGTCGGTCTCAGTCAAAAGTTGCACCAGAGATTGTATTTTATTAGGGTGAATACATAAAAAATTCTACTCAAATCTAAAAAAAATCATGTAAAATGACTTTTTGAAACATTCTATTAGACAAGCAGTCGCTTTTCAGCGGACTCTTCTTAAAAGGGAATTTAATATTTATTCTGAAAACAAAAAGTAACGAAACGTCGACATAGTATCATTGAATTCAAAAACATTTTTAATAAAAGATGCACTATTCATCTATGTTCTGCACCTGCTAGCCGCATTCTAATTAGTTAATAAAATATATTTATGTTTTCTCCAATACTGTAAGAAATAAAATTAAATAGAAGTAAATATCATAAAATTTTATAATGGACTTACACCAAAAATTAAGTAAATTAATTGCTAAGAAACAGTCCACTTCGTGACTCAGCTATCCAAATGCCTTCCCTTTTAGCAATACAGCTAGATTATAACAAATAGTCATCACCTGTTTTATTTAGTGTTATCATCGTAAATGCACTCCCCCATCACATACTGACATGAAGCATGGTCCTGAACCGATTGTATCCATAATTTTATTATGGATTGCATCCATTAGTATGTAATAACGATATCTTTGAAGTGAAACTTTTTTGGGCGCGATGAGCGTAAGATTTCGAAGCCGAATTTAAATGCAACGTTATTCGTAATTAACATTCATCGATTCATTAATAATCGTTTGTTAATTAATTTATAAATATACCGAGCACTTATTTTACAGTGAGTATATTATTAGTGAATGTTAATAATATGAAAGTAATGGTTATTGAAAGAGAAGAAAAATTAAAAGAAGGATTGCTTTTCTGAAATGACTCCGATCTGATGAAAAAAAAAAAATGTAGTTTTTCTTTTTACTCAATCTGCTTTCTGTTAATTATGATAGATATATATTTTTTTTGTTATGGGAAGGCGCCGGTATCTGTCACACAGTTTATACTAGCACAGACACCATCGTTTACTCTATCTAAGTTAGCTTCAACAATGTAAATTACTTTTAAGATACATTGTAATGTGTTTGAGCTGTAGTTGTAAATAAATAAATAAATAAATAAATAAATAAATAAATAAAATAAATCTGATTGTGATACGTTCGACTACGTCGACCCTTACCGGCTTGCCCGTTCACACTCGCCTCATAAATCGGTTTCGTCAATCTTCTTCCATCCCTCCTTTGTACGTGTCCAAACCATCTAAGCATCCTTTTCTCTATATTTGTCACTACATCTTCTACCACACCGCAACGTTACGCAAACGCACTCTCTTTCAAATATTTCAAGCTTTTGTCTATAATTAGGTGTAACAGCCACGGCCAAACCACACGTCCCTGTCTAATAACTTTTTCGATATAAAAACCAGTATGTGTAAGCCCTTAACACAAGCACTAGAATCCTTATAAAGTGATTTCAGTGCTTGTATTAAGCTGCCGTTCACCTCATATTAGACAATGTCGATTACTAGTTATTCTGTACCGCTCTGTTATAAGTCTTTTTTAATTGTACGAATGCGCAATAGACCTTTTGACTTTGAGCCAAGAATTTATCGGCTATGCTTCGTAAGGAAAAGACCTGATCCATGCATCCCATTCCTCTCCTGAATCCCACTTGTATATCCCATATCTTCTCTTCAGTGTCATTCATCACTCTCTTAATCAAAACCTTTGCATACAGTTTGCCGACAATGCAGAGCCTTGATAGTTTTGGCAGTTTTGCTGCGACCCTTGTCCTTTGTAAAACGGATCGATGACGGTCTTGTACCAGTCTCCTGGTATGTTGTTCGTTTTTAAAGTCATCAGATAATCTTCTCTCAAATTCATCTCTATCATTCTCTTTCTTTCTTCCCACGACCTCTTTAGTCACAATCTTTAACCTTATATAGTCATTGTTGCCTTGCTTACATCCTCATTCGTTGATTTTGTATTCTCTGATTGGCTCTTGTAGCCAACCAATCCAGCCAAGCTTCCTCGTTATCAGATACCGTCTTTAACTTACAACTTATTCTTCTCTTACTTAAACCACACACTTCAATAGTAACTTCCGCGATTCCTTCCTTAAACAGCATCCATAATTCTTCAACCTCACATGCCTCATCCAACAAACTTCTCGATCAGTTTCTTTACAAATTCCTCTCTCACACCTTTCTCTTCCAGATTTTCAACTTTTATGCGCTCTACAAACTTCATGCACACGATGCCACCATCGCTTAAAGACATCTCTTATTCAGCTTACCACCAAAAAGTGGTCTGTATAAATGCACTTTCTTTCTCAATAATTTTCATTCACAATCACAAAATGGATCATACTTCTTAGGCTTCCTGCTTCTTTAGTATATAAGTGGATCCTTTTATGGTCAAATATAGTGTTTGTTACTACAAGATTCCTATCCAAACATACTTCAAGCAGACTTTCTCTATTTTTTTTTCGGTCTGTCATCGCCAAACCTTCCTTCGCTTCCATCGCACACTTTCATATCCATCATGCTTCACTCCCATCGACCCATTAAAATCGCCTAGCATTGTGATTCTTTCATTTTGGTTGCATTTATTCTAACATCTTTCATGCTATCCCAAAACTCCTGTCTCTCACTTACGCTTCTGAGAAGCTGCTCCAACTCGCATTTTTTGGAGCATAAGCCCCCAAATATAACGACGCGAGTAAAACCAATCTTCAACCTCACCCAGAGGTGCCTTAGGCTCACACAATCAAAGTCAGTCACAGATTCATTCATTCTAGCAGAAAGCAGTACGCTAACACCTTGACAGCGTCTACTGGTCTCAGGAACCCCCGACCAATAGGCTGTGTAGGGTTTTTGCGGAGTAGGCGAAAAGAGCCTACTCCTTTTTAGAAGGCCGACAACGCACCCGGAATTCCTCTGGTGGTCTGGGATCTTGCGGATATTCATGGGCGGCGGTGATCACTATCAGGTGAGCCGCTTGCTCGTTTGCCCCCCCTCCTATAAAAAAGTGGTGTCATATCCTTTCCGGTTGGTCTTATTCACACAAAGAATTCATCTTGCGCTCATCATTTCGCATACTTCGTAAATTTTATCACTCATACCTCCTCTAACATTCAAAATAGCAAAGTGGCTATCCGTAGCCCACTTTTCTCGGCCATGGGAAACGCGACGTAATCCATACCTTGTTTTTTTTTTGAATTTTATGTATTTATAAATCACATTACATATAAACTTCCTTTATATATATTTCCTTCATATAAACTTTAACTATACCAAAACTCACAGTCCTCCTTGCTCGTAGTATACTTAAAAAGGGGTACAATATTTTCTCCTCATATATTAATATATAGATTTCGTAAACTTTTCTTGTTGTGTGGTGGCGGCTTAAGAGAATCTACCACCCCATCCCATCTCATGGGTGTCTTAAAAGTCGACAGAGGGAAAATAAAAACCAGAAGATGGGCAGCGGCGTTTTCCTGGAACATCTGAATAAATAAACTGCGGTTACCAACCCGCCTGCCAAGCGTGGCGACTATGACAAAATCCCCCAAATTGAAAGTTACAAACTTTTGTGACAATCTATGAAGGAGACCCATGTCCAACAGTGGACTAGTGAGCTTCGTATTGTCTCTGTGCTCATTTCGTGACCGTTGTAGGAAATTTACTTAATCTTATGTACAACAGACAGTCACGGAAATACAGCAGCTCGTTGTTTGCGTTAACAATCTTGCACAGTCGTCTAGTCACGCGATTCGAAGCTTACTCGTTCAAGGAATTCAGTGAAGCATAAAGATTTCTGATATTTTCACATAAATAATATTCACTGTCTGGTTTTTTTATTTTCATTCCGCACTTGGTGATTTTTATATTGTTTTTATTTAAATTCTTGAAATAATAATTACCTTTTGGTAACTCAAGCCAGGAAAATTTCACAAAATTGAACTTTACTGTTTTATAGGTGTCGACACAACGGAAGGCCGGCACTTAAAAACTGTAATATTTAATTTGTTGTGCTATGATACTTTTTACCATACATGACGGGAAAAAATAACGTCGTGCCTGACTGTGAAAATATTATATTGAAGAAGCGCAAAACCAGGTATTAATGAAACCATTTTAAGAGACAAAATTTACTGCGCTAATAAAATCTAAGTATAGTAAATTTTATGTTTATTTTTGAAACGTCTACAAATTTCAACAGCTTTTACCAAGTGTCCACTAAATTTAATTATATAATAATCTCCTGGGCGAGTACGAGCGCGCCGTCATAACTGCTGGCATGGAAATAAATTTAGCTGTAAGCTGTTACCTGTAATGAGATGCTTTAATTTCGGCCAACAAGAACGTCATTACGCAACAAGACTGGAAAAATAAAATGTTCAAGACGGATAAAGAAAATGTTATCCCAATAGGTAGCAGTAGTAGGTAGGACTTTGTATGTTGAAAAAAAAAAATATTTTTTTCGGAAAGTCAGCAGCAGTTTTGCAGTTTTTGTTTTCGTTTTTCTTTTGGAATTGTAATATTAGTCTTAATTTATTTCTTTCTTGTAGTAAGTAGAGGAGAGTCTATTAATGTAAGTAGACGTTATAAACAATTGTTTTAGTGAATGCTGTGTTTTCCTATAAGTGATGAGGCAATTATTGTAACTTACTTTTAATTTCTTTTGTGTAATACTTATTGTACTCATTGTTGGAAAACCAAATGTAAATAAAAAAAAGCTTATTTGTAATGTATTTTTTGATGACGCAAAATTTACAATGACTCAATTATTTATCTTGTATAAATTGGAATTCGGTAATTTACATCGTAACTAGGATAAACTACGTATTCGACTTATTATTATTTTTTTTACAATATTTGCACAAGTTTTAGTAAAAAAAGATGAATTTAATTATATCATTTTAATTATAGTTTTAAATATGGTTACACATAACGAAAAGATTTCTCATTATTTTGTTATGCGATAACATAATATGTAGTACAAATATTAAAAACAGATGCTTTGCTGCAACAGTATTGACTTAAGGAAATAGAAAAATTAATATTTTAAAAATAATCAATGATATCTTCTGTAGGAGATAACTTTGTAAAGATGTTCTTGTCGTCATACCATTACCAATGTCAAATTTGTTACTATTTAAAAAAATAACAACTGATTAATATCCCATCGTTGGACACTGTAATTTTTTAGTTTTAGGGAGTAACCAAGAAAAATTTGGTACGATTCTTCAATATGTGTTTGCGGACTTTACATGTCTTTCAAATAATTTTTTCACAGATCGTGTTTTAAAGGAAAGTTGATTCTAGAAATAATCTCATACATTACCTCAAGAAACAGATTTGTGAGGCGAGTGTGAATGGGCAAGCCGGTAAACGTTGCACGATTAGATCGAAGTCGTTTTAAGGAAAGGCATTGTCGCCGGCACAGGCAGGCGGACCTTAGCTCACACACTTTTTGAATTTATAAAGATCGCTTTTGATACATCTACTAACTAAGAATTTGTGGAATAGAAACCCTTCACCTCCTTGCATGTGGATTTCCTCGGTGATAGAACAAGTTATTAATTACCGTGTCCTTCTCCTGTTTTCGGACTTCAGACTATCCACAATAATAAAAGCGAACTGTAGTATTGTTCATTTCTGCTTCTAGGACCATTTACTGGTGTTTTTGACCGACTTTAAAAAACGTTTTTGTCAAGTTTTGGTGATGGGGTCCATGAGAAAATCATGAAACTTAAATTCGCAGATGCATGTTAGGTGTTGTTAAAGTCGGTTTTTTGAATAAATAATCCCATTTTCGAATTTTAACGATGAATTTATACTAAATATTCATGCATATAATATTTCGACATATGCGCTGATGACTGGAAGGGGCATAAGTCATCATAATAAATATTAGCACGCCAGAGCCGTTGGGGATCTGCAACGGCTCTGGCGTGCTAATATTTATGATCATGCGTGTTCATTGTGGCAGCTTTGGTAATTTCTCTTTCTATTGATTTTCGGTAAATAGCAGAGGACATATAATAAAATTTTATGAAATTAACAACAATGCCTTTTAAATAAAAATAAAAAAGTTACCTTTAATAATCATTAAAGGTTAGCCAATAAATTGGTACATATAAACATACTGAATCGATTTTTATTCATCGGCAAATTTGTTTTTAAATATCTTTTTTATTAACTTAGGCTGTACGAATATTTTCAAGAATATATGTAAATAATTTGTTATGCTGACAATGCGAACAGAGAATACCTTCGAAACATTGACTACATTTGTTTTGGCTTAAAGGTAAATTATTTTTATATTGTAAATATTTTAAGCGCGAGTGAAATTTCTATAGGTAACTCTATTGCAAGTATTTACTATAAAATGGCCCTGATATTACAAGATCCTCAGCAGAACAGGTGTCAACTAATAAATTTGGTAGCGTTTACAGGAACCTCACGCATCTCGGAAAAGGACTGCGCAATTGCTAATTCTGAATCGCATACACAAACTTTACTTTCCGTTAACTTTCATTTTTAGACAGTCAGACAAACAAAAGATTGAACAGTTTTGTTAATTAGTACTGATTGATATAAAATTTTCGGAACCCGTTTTCATTACTCTTCAATATCATACGAGTACTATAAGTTTCAACCTATTTTTTTTTTTTAATAAAAACGATACCATTGGTATTTGACGATTTCACTTGCACAATACAATCAGATCAAGTTGAAACACTTTCAAAAGTTTTGTGGGGAATGTTTTCTGAAGACAACTGTAGAGAGCAAATGTAATAGGTCATCATCGAAGATTGTAGGTTTATGTATTTGTAATGTATATAGAGAAGTAGGTATATATACGTGTTGCATATGTGTATTTATATATACTAGCGGTTGCCCAGTGCATAATTCATAAATTTTTCAAGTTTGAATATTTTTAGGGATCTTTTGCCAAAATCATCATCAATTTACTAAATATTACTCCTACATCAGTTTTAACTGCATACTTATAACGGCGTTGAATTAAAAGAGCAGACGAAATTCTTCATTTTCTATTTTTACTCTCCGACAATTATTTTTCTTTGCAATGAATGACCGAACTAAAGGATTAATAATTTAAGAGATTTCGCGCGTTATACTTTTATTGAATGTTGGACCAATCTGTCTGTAATTATTTGTTGGCAACACTTTAAAATTCCTTGGCGACAATTTCATCTCTGTACGACTGTTTGACCAAAGACTATTAAGGGTTTTGACATTGGCAATATGTACGTAAACAAACAACAGACTGTTATTGACATTGTCAGTATGAACGTAAATAATGAATGTAAAATAATGAAATTTATTGTATACAATTTAATGTATTTGTAACGTATGTTATATATAAATTTTAGCTTTCTCGGTTCTTCTCCATACAAACTTTAAATATGCCAAATCTCAAATTTCTTCGTGCGCAATATGCTTAAAAAGGGGTACAAATTTTACACATTACAGGTTACATACATACTCGTACCACAACTTTTTGTATATGGATGCACGTCAATGTATTTTTATTTAGGTTTTAATTGTGTGTACTTTTATGTTATTATCAATTTTAGGCTCGTAATTTATAAGTTTTTTTCTGAACACCACGCCCTCTATTTGACTGCGAGATAATGCCATTAGGCATAAAAACCGCCCTTTGTAACCCTTTGAATAAAGGGGTATACAATAAATTGTTATAAATAAAATAAAATGCTTCGAACTAAAGTTCTTCTGTAACGTAAATGCGTTTTAGAGGCATAAATTGCACATCCGTAAACACCTGAAAACTGAAAACACTTAATGAAAATTCTTTATTTTTCGACGTAAGAAATATAATTTTCGTTTGTCACACGTGATTTTTTTACAATCCACCACCGTTTCGTAATGAAGTTTATCTAAGGAAGGTAGAACAAAAAGGCGTAAGATTCTTCGCAGGTATTCTCTTTTTTGTATTTTTTTTAATGTAATAAAATTCGATAAGATTTCACACGTTACGGGAGAAATCCTACTGGAACAATATTTTTTTTAAGAAAGAAATAAATAAATGAAGCTAAGCCATCTACTATATCTACTAACTAAGCTACTCGTATCATAATCCGCGAACTGTAGGGTAGAAGCCAATTTCTTAGCTTTTGTGCCAACCGTGCCGAATTCTGTTCGGAAAACATTATTCGTTACCTAGAAATACATTTTGGTTAGCGCCCACACTGTTCATCGTCGTGATTTTTAAGTTTCACTCCTAGACATAGGTTTTTTATGTTAAGTTTCAAACATTTAAAAAAAATCGGAGCTTCAACCAAACCTCAGCAGGATGCATTGTGGGTATTGTAGGTATATATCCGTATCGACGATATCTGCAGTAGAACTAAGGTAACCTACAAAGTCCTAAGAATCAATAAGCTGAAGTGACATGAGATATTTTTTTCCATTAAATGAATTCGAGATTTTCTGGTGCTTCTCAAGAAAACCCTATAAACTTTCGTTAAATAGTAACGTTCATTATGATGAATCCCAATAACATTTCGGCGAGATCTCCAGTTTTTCAGATTATTATCGATATTGACTTATTTGCGCTTAAAGATTTCCGCAATCGATCGCATCGTCTTTTTCCGATCTGCATCTTTCATCATAACTTTTGCTGTTTCTTACGCAATTCGGAATTGTTTAGGAATCCTTGGACTGCATTTATTTAAAATGTTTATAATATGTCGATGTATGTACTTATACTCACTTTTTATTGAACTTTATGCTATAAATGATGAGAATAGTTTGACAGTATTACTTATTATATATATAGAATATAACAATATTTAGACGCATATATTGGATGAACATTGTTCTAATACAATTTAATTCATATTTTTATAATTATTCCTTTAATATATATAATTATTCAATTGGCCGTGAGATAACACGATTAGGGTTACCCAAGGCTGTATATTCACGCTACAAAATATTCTTTTTTAGTTTCACCATGGTTGCGGATAAAAAACTGGAATCCAGTGACAAATAACGATAACAGTGTTGTAGAACAGTGAATCAAAAATGGACAAAAAAGCGGCCGAATCGAATTTATCGAGCGGTCGGATGTGTGGGCAAGTGCGGCGTGGTTATCGCGATAGAACACCGGATCTGTCGTCGGGACCGACTTTTGAAGAGCTACGTAACAGATTCGATACTAGCGCCACGGTGAGGAAGGAAATCGCTGCAAACCCAGCGACGCATGGCAGCGCCACCCGCCAGGTGGTCAGCGGCAAGGTATTCAAGAAGTGCAAAAGCGCTACGTTTCAGATAGATGGCGCCACTTACACGATCGGTGAGTTGAAATTTTAGTTGTTTTAAAACTGATATGCGCAGTAATTAGGTTTTGTAGGACAGAGGGCGCTGGGCTATCGTTAATTGCTAATGCGTTTTAAAACGTGTGCAAACGTAAATATGTAGATATGAAGAGGGCTTATTCTTTTTAAATGTACAGAAAGTCCGAAGAGTAATACCGTAGCTGGTAAGCCGCATGTAAACAAAACAATAGTTATAACTTCAATTTTAAGCAACGTTAGGTTGATAGGAGATGTTTACGTCAAAGTACTTCATTGTACAACATTTTTCGATGAACATGAAAATAGCATTCTGTATTAGATAAAACTAATACAGCTAAACGCTCATTAGGCGATTCATGTTTGGACATTGGATTATTGGTAGGTCAAAACTATTGCGATTTAATAAAGATCGTATTTTATAAAGGTGTCAAAAAAGTCAATATAACGACACCAACATACATCTTCAACTCATCATAAAGATTTACTCGTAATTTCTCACTTGCCATAGGAATCATCAATCAATCTTCTGCTAGTAGTTCCGTTTATGTAAAGAAAAAGTTACAGCCTATAAATGCCCAGTGCCGAGCACAGGCCTCCTATGATTTCTGATAGGGTTATGGAGTCTGGAAGAGTCCGCCACGTTGCTCCAATGCTGGTTGACGAACTTCACATGTGTTCGAATTTGTTTTATTCCTCAGCCATGCAGGTTTCTTCACGATGTTTTCCTTAACCGCTGTGCATGTCTTAAATTAGCACATAAAATTGCAGAACAATATTGGTAGTGCTGGCACCGGGATCGAACTCAGGTCACACGTGTACTATGAAACTTTAGGCGAGCAACCAATTCCTGTGCTACCATGGCCCCTCCGATTATGTGCCAATGGTAAATTCTTTTGTGTGGTAGCAGCTGTCGTGTATTGGCGGTGTTCGGGAATCTGCCATCCCATTTTATACCACGAACGAAGGACACTGTGATCGCTAATCCGACTATTAATCGTGGAGATTCTGGAATATCACACTTGGCCAAACTTCTTTTTTATAGAAGAAAACGACATGACAAGATGGCAATTGCAACATCTGCCCATTACAAATGCGAACTTTCATATGTGGTCACAACGCTCTTGTCCAGGTCATCAGGTCTCATATGCCCAGTATTTATACTAGCTCTCAGTGCCCTTCAAACCGAAACACAGTAATACTGATTCAGGCCAGAATTACTTCCCCTAACCCAGACGGATTCCTGCACAGAAATCCTAGCAGACTTTTTATAGTAATATCTTATAACTGCGCAAATTCTGAATACAGTTCCGGCTTAAGAACTGATGTCTCAGCGTAACGGGCGCAGTTTGGTGCCATGCAGAAATGTTATAGATGCGTTGGTTATTGGCACTTACCATAAGGTGACCGTTTTGCTCGTTTCGTCACTTTATCCAATAAAGTAAGTTTAAACCGATAGGTGTCTGGCAGAGTAGAATAGCACCTATCTCTTTTCTACAGAGGCGTCGTAAGAGGCGGCTAAGGTAATCTACGGAGAGCCTTTATTGGTGCAGCATAACACTATAATATGCAATGCTGTCATATTATACTGCTGCTGGTGGGAAGGCAATAGAGAGTAAGAATCTTTTGACTCGTACCGTAATGACGGCGTCGTGGTACGCCGCCGGTCACACCTCGTTTCCCGCGTAGGCAAAATTGGGCTACGTGTGTGGCCTCTGCCTACCCCTTATATGGGAAAAAGGCGTGATTGAGAGTTCACTACCCTGCGATGGTGGTGAACATATTTATCTATTTCTGCAACCTGCAAATATCCGCACGATATTTACTTTTACCGACGACTACATGGTCAATCAGCACTTAAAATTGCAGAAAAAAAATTCAATTGTGCACCGGGAAAAAAACACTCGCTATCTACATATGTTTAATTCAAATGCTATAAAGTTTTATTTAAACACATACATATTTTATTTAGGATAAGTCTAAACTCATGGAACATACTTTAATTCATTGTTAAAGTCATTGTTAGTCGAAATAAATAGCACATGGGGTTACTCAACTAAATATAATTGAAGAGCTATATCACCTTTTTTACACCGATATAATGACTCTTAACAAGTAATTAAGTGCCACCTTTCGTCGACTTTACCATAATTTCGCTAACGTGACATTTTTTTGTAGTCTACTTCATTGGATACCGCGAAGACTGCCACTTTAATGATCTTTACTGATAGTTAACATAGGTATTAACTTTTTTAATAAAGGATTTAGCTGAATAGTCCAACGACTTCACTGCAGCACATTTTAGATAACGAATTTATGCTGCGCCAACTTTATGGTTTGCAGTTCAATACTGTCAGAGCTACCATATTGATTGTCACGTAACTCAATGACGTAACTTACAGAGCGTCGTTGGTGAGTTTCGAAAGGCAGTCCAGTTCTTTTACTGATTTGAGTCATTTATATATTTGTACATATAAACAGTAAACATACATACATTACTGCCGCTCCAACCCATTGGGGTTGGCAGAGACCACGTCTTACCACTTGCTACGATCCAGACACACATCTTTCGCTTCTTCTACTTTTATTAGCGTTGTCATACAACCGCTATCGTTGCGTGTACTTTAATGGACTCTCCTTAAAACGTGTATATATTTGTAATAGCCAAAAGCAATTTCTCTCCTACTTGTAAAATGCACTCAAGAAGGTGTCATTATTGTTCAAGATCTTTTACTTCTTTTGGAAGCTCAGCAGATCTATGTGATACTCAGTGATGTAAAGTGAGCACCATTTGGAGTTATTACCATTTGTGTTTGTAATTGGGTAGTCGTATACAAATACTGTCGTAGCTATAGAAATTCACGATGCCTATTTTTGTGAGCTGACTACTGATATTAAAGGATGCAATGTGTGACCATTAACAATTATCATAATTACCATAGTGTTAGTATGAGAATATTCAATCCATCAATCAATATACTCTTAATTGTAGTATGGCTGCAGCTGGTTGAATATCTGGATAATAACAGTATTTTGTCTGAATTCCAGTCGGGATTTCGGAAAAGCCACAGCACAACCACGGCTCTATTAGATGTCACGGATAATATTCTCGCTGCACAGGATGCCGGAACGTGTACTCTTCTGGTACTCTTGGATTTTTCGAGGGCATTCGATTGAATAAATATACCATTACTGCTATCCAAGATGTCTTACTATGGCTTCGACTGTGATGCAGTAAAATGGTTTCGTAGCTACCTAACTGATCGTAGTCAATATGTGGAAATCAGTGGCAACAATACTGAACATCTTTGCTCAGCTCGCAGTACCCTCACAAGAGGAACACCTCGAGGAACAATTCTATCATCTTTATTATTTATATATACCACAGATATTATAAACTGTATTCAACACTGTAAATACCACCTATACGCAGATGACCTACAGATATATATTTCGTTTACACCAAGGGAATTAGACTCAGCGGTAAAAGCTCTGAATGAGGATCTAAACAGAATTCATCATTGGTCATCAAACAACAGTTTAGTCCTCAATCCCAGTAAATCTAAATATATAGTTTTCGGATACAGATCGAATGTGAGCAATCTCCCTTGTGATTGTGATGTGAGACTGGGATCGGACACGGCGGAGCGTGTTTTTGAAGCCTGTAATTTAGGCCTAGAACTAGACTCGGGGATGCGCTATGAAAGCTATATCGCAAAGACTGTACGGAATTGTTTTTTTAGATAAAAAGTGCTCAATAAACTACGTCAATATTTGAGCGAAGAAATTCGTATACAGCTTGTCGAATCAATAGTTTTATCCAAACTGAACTACTCAGACGTAATATATGGTCCTCGTATATATGCACGGACGGAAAAACTAATTCAACGTGTTCAAAACGCCTGTGCACGTTTCTGCTTTACTATACCACCGCAGAGCCACGTAACGCCTTTCCTCCATAAACATAATATTTTGAAAATTAAACATCGCAGGAGACTCCATTTAGCGTGTCTGCTTTTTGATATAATAAAACACCATAAACCCAGGTACCTAGAACGCAAACTGGAGTGGATTGGTGAGGGAAGGCGTTGTGAGGCTCGGCAGCGCTGTCAACAACTCGCTCACAGAAACACGGTTCCGCAGCGTTCCGAGGTAGCTTCCGATATGCAGCAGCCAAGTGTTGGAACAATATTCCACCGCCCGTTAGAGTCATGCGAGTCAAATGGGCATTTAAAAACAAAATGAAACTATTTTTAATTAAAACGCAGAGAAATGATTAAACCGCCTGCTGTTTTAAATAAATTCAATAATAATCGTAAATAAATATAGTATCTTATCATATTACGAGTATCTTATTATCTTGATTGTCTATTTAACTTTATTCCTTGCTTTTTACACATAGTACGTATTATTTATTTTATTATTATATTCTTTCGTTAGGTGGTTGCGTTATGAACTACATGTACAAGTAAATTCTGCCATTGACACACGGAAGGTAACTAGAGGTGTCAGCAGAATACCAGCGTTGGCTTTCTGGCCAACATAATGCTGAGCTGAAACCATATCGATCCAGCATCGCAATTCTTCTTTTTAAATTTACTATAGATTTAAGGTAATATTTTTTCTATTGTGTTACCTCTTTCTTTTGTTATTTATGTGCCATCTGTGCTGGATTGATTAAATGAGATATTATATTATTATTATTGTTATTGTACACCAATACAGAAATAAAGACAAAGTACTGTATTTAAGTTAAAATACAAAGAGCGGTTCTTCCAGAAGACCTTAGCGCAGAGAACTGATACAGCAAAATGAAAAACAATAAAAATGAAGGTGGTGTATCCTAAACAATAAAAAAGGTATACAAAACACTAAATGATAGCAGCTTATGTAAAAAGCGACAGACTTAAGGTAAAGGATTCGTATGTGTAAATGTAAGGAGTTTCAAGCAAACAGCTGTCGCAGTAAAGGGTTCATAATCAATTGAAGGAAGCATTAATATTCAAAGTGTAATGATTCAAAACAAAACAATCAACGCTGTAAGGTAACATGATTACTGGGTATATCAGACTTAAGAACTGATATCTTAAGGTAACACAGTGTGGTGCCACACAGAAATATTCCGGGTGAGACACTATTTTTTATGGGCAGACGTTGCACTTACCATCAGGAGAACGTTTTGCTCGTCTCGTAACTTAATCCTACTTTTTTTTTTGCTCCGTGGCAATGTCGGTGATCAGAAACAGCCTCTGTATTCGAAACTGGGACATCATTTTTGTATCCTAAAGTTCAATTATTAATAACAATCGCATTATATTTACGCCTACGGCCATTTTTAATGACAGCCGAATAATAAAAATACAATAGTAATAAAAGTTTACAAAGCATATTTAAAATAACATTCAAAATAATTACCTCAAATTGCTGTTTATGTTTGCGGCCGAAACAGGAATTGCGTCGGGAAATGGAAATGAAAGCCGGGGAAAATTCAACGTCGGACTATCTAGCTCAGCGATAAAACAAATCGTTGGTGTAGCAAAGCTGAAACGTGGCACTAACACGCGAGAGTTTGGCATGTACAAACTTACAACTACGAGTATTATAAAGAACTTAGACATAATAGTTACTTCTGGATAAAGTTTGCCTGCCTGTATTTAATATTATGGCTTTTAAATATGTTTGATAATGGCTTTATGAGATGTATTTATTCTAAGACTAGCTGTTCCACGCGGTCGTACTTGTGTAAAATAAGCGAACTTCATGACTGCGTCGTACGTTGAGCTTTGAAACTCGCGTAGAGACTAAGACATTTAAAGCTATCTGAAGAATTTAATACCAGATTTTCCAGATTTCTTTTCAATTGACAACGCACAATTGAGTTTTTTGCATCCCGATAGAATGTCGAACAAATATAATGATAATCAACCAAATATGTCCCTCCCATCGTCCGTTATGATATGCCTGCATACAGAATTAATTTTTTTGCAATTTGTCGAATGTCGGAAAACTTTGACTAACATGAAAACATGAATCTAAATCAAAACCAGTGTCATAATGAACAAAACAAAAAAGAAATACATATGCGTATTTCTTTTTTCATCGCATCGAGCATCGTAATCGATCGATCGTACGAGTAAATTATGGTATTGACATCATACAAAAATCATTGAAAATTGTCTAATTTTCCGGGTAACTTTCCAATTTTTACTTCACTAAAAACCTTATTCGGTTTATCACAGTTTACATACATACAAATGTTCATATATAGTCAAGTTGTGGTACAGACCTGCTTTAATAGTACAAATATTTTTGCTTTTTTACGGTGCAGTTATATTAACAAGTCGATAGGTGTCCGGCAGAGTAGAATTGCACCTACCTTTTTCCTACTGAGGCGTCGTAAGAGGCGACTATGTTATTGTATGGACAGTTATTATTCGTGCAGAATAAAACCATAACATGCAATGCTTTAACTATATATACACTACAATCCTCGTAGGAGTGTTTTTGACTAGTACCAAAATAGCGGCGATGTGGTTCGCCACCCGATACATCTCGTTTCTTGCCGAAGCAAAATGAGGGCTACGTGTGTTGCCCCTGCCTATCCCTTTTATGGGAAAAACGTGTAACTGTATGTATGTATATTAACAAGTATTGTCTTACTATTATTATTTAACGCTTTTTTACTTCGCTATTTTGTTCGCTAAGGCTATTTTATTTTTTTTCTATGCTATCAGATATACTCGTAGTCTTTTAAACATAGTCTATATTTAAAAAAAACTATTACAAATCTAAGAGCGCTTCGTATAGGTCTCTAAATCAGCAGGCGCGAGGTAAGCTTACAACGCACTGAGCTATGTAGAGATACAAAAAAACGTCGGCTTTAGTATGTAATGTTCTTGTTATATTTTCGGTGTTAAATAAAATGCGGAAGATTTAATATCCAAGAATTACATAAAGATACAGAAAATGAATAGATGGACAAAACTAAAAGGTTACCGGGGTTCTTCATATATATATATATACAGTTATAAATACAGCTGCAAAACAATGAAACTGTTAGTATTGCCACCGTAAATATTAAACTTTGCTTCCTCTGTTGGCGTCTTAGATACAGTGGACGGTGTTGCTATAAAGAGAAGGCACCCAAAGCGAAACTATTGTCCTCCCAAGTTCCCAGTGTTCGAGTAAAATTTGTGAACGCTTACTGATCCTTTCTGTAATATGTGCTGAATCTCTTCATACATAATTCAATTGTTATCTTGAATTAAATTTTTCACTCCCAGCTCCTAGTACGTTTCCTTACATGGAACAGCCATCAACCGTTCTAAAATTAGCCACTATACCAACGGTATATGGTTGTCTTAGAGGGGGGGGATAAGTCCTGTTTTAGGCGACATTTGAAATTGTACAAAATCATCACGCGAAAATGTTATCGACTCAGATTTGGTTTTCATTAACGTCAATTTTAATTCAATGTGAAAGGAAATTTGAAATTGAAACATTCATATTTTTACTTCGTCCGCGTGGGTATAGGTTTTTCAAATATCCCGTGGAAGCTGTTTGATTTTCTGGAATAAAAAATGTATCTCCTATGTCCGTCTCCAGTATGCAATCAAATGCAAAAAAGATATGATCCAGGATACTATCTTTGTGCCAAATTTCGTCACGATCGGTTAAGTGGTTTAACCGTGAAAGGTAACACACCGACAGAGGGTCTGTCCCTGAGAATTACTTTCGAATTTTTAATATTAAGTATAGATTAAGAGAAATACTTAGCTGCCATAAATAAAAATAATGATGACCAAAATGCAAATTAAACCCGCGGGGATAACACCCAATTGGTATAATTTTTCAAGTTTTACGCAGGAAGGAATTAAAAAGTAGCTAAGATTGTTCTCTGAAAAGTCCCTGTAAATGAAAGTCAAAAATCAATTCAACTGTTTCGGTTATTAGCCCGGACAAACAAACAGAAAAAGACATGATCTTTAAAAACACGAATAAGAAAAAACGATTAAAAAAAACTATTTTTTGCGAAATCACATTAGAGATAAATAAAATTAGAGTATATGTGTGTCTGTCACACATATACTCTAATTTTATTTATATGTATAGATAAGGTATAAGGAAAAGACGTAAAAAGGAACTATGAATGTGGTGAACCACTTATTAAGATATTAAGAGAAATATTAAAATTGTCTGTTACTAAAATGTCTCACTTATTAAAATATCGTTTCCCGCGGTAGCGAAAAGTGGGCTACATGTGCCACCTCTGCCTACCCCTTGTATCGAAAAAAGGCGTGATTATATGTAAGTATGTATGTATTAAGACTGCCATGAACGAAAATAATGATGACCAAAACGCAAATTAAATCCGCGCTTAACACATCCATCCGCATCGCCCCAAATTTCTACATATTTTCAGATTTTACGCAGAAAGCTTGAATATTTCCGAAACAAAAAGTACCTTAGATTACTTTCTGAAAAGTCCCCTACCCGCCAATTAAAGTGTCTGAGATTAGCTTGGACAAACAAACAGACAGACAGACAAAAATTTTAAAAAAAGCTAGTTTGAGTTTTGGTACCCTATAATATTTTTTTTAATCTCATATGTATTACATGAGTTTAAGAAAAAACTTTATTGCGAAATTGCAGACAGACCCTCCCATTTTATTTCTTTGTACATATTTACAACACAATTTAAAATAAGTATTTAGAGTTAATGAAAAAGATGTAAACCCAAACCAACTAACCTATAATAATAATTAATAACCCTACAATTATTAAATAAATAAACAATTTTAAAATTTTTCTTTTACTTCCTAAAATTTGTGCCAATTGATATGAGTTAAATACAACATTTAACTAGACTATTCGATCAATAACATACTGAGTTTTAAGAGAGAAAATTCGTAAACTACAAATATTCGTAACTTTTTATAAAATGAACCGATTTTAATAAAATAAAGACTAAATGTTACAAAAAAATATCCCCTATTATTTTCTTAATGAGTCTTTTGATTAAATTAAGTACTTTGGGCGTGATGCGTTCACAAACAAACAGACAGACAGACAAACAGACTTTTCTAAAAATGCTGGAAATGTATTTAGTTACTTATTTTTAGCTTCCCTCAATGATTTTATCCCAATTTTTTTAAATTTACTGACACGTCAAGTTTACAGATTTATTATATATATAGATAAATAAATATAATAGGGCCATTGCCTCATATAAAAAGAAAACGCAAACATTTTGCGTGCCTTGTCGTATTTATTTTGTGCTTATAGTAATATTAATATAATAAAAAAATTCTCTACTGCTCGAAATGTTACAGTTTATTTAAGAGCGCTTCTACGTTATTGAGACAATAACACTCTATTAATTACATAACTCGTTATGACTATTCAAAATATCCAGAGCCAGAGCCACTTTGGTAATGTTAAAAGTGATAATATTCTCTGTTTCGAAGTTTATAATTTTTATTAGTTGTGCTGTTTATAGCATTTCTTTTTAGCTTCCTTCTTATAATGGACCTTTGAAATCGTCGTCCTAAATATTCGTTACGAGGCTTACAATATTATGGAAAAATACTGAGATCATTAGCATTATTTTCGTATTTCGGTTCGTCTTACTAATTAAAGGCAATGAAAGAAGATATATTTACAAGCAATTAAAAAATACACATTTTTTCTTAGGTAACTGTTTCTTAGGTATCTATTTATTTTAGCAATTAATAGAAAAGTAACATTACTTTGTTTTACATATTTTTTTCTGGTGGTAGGTATCACCATCAGCCATGGTGTCAGTTAGTTTTCCGTTGAGCAGCGTTGGGAAACGCTACTGTGTTTCAGTTTGAATGGCACTGAATCCAGTGCAATTACAGTGAATTTTAAACTAAAAAATGGAATCAGAAACGTCACGATCATGGGCACTTTCCATCAAGTGAAAGACATGATCTTCTCGTCTCTTCCTTCCAATAAAATTCCTCTTCTCTTTTCTCTATTTCTTGGAAGAAAGTGATGAGACGAGCAAATCGTTCACCTGATGGTAAGTGCGCGACGTTTCTGATTCCATTTCTTTTAAATTAAAATTCTTTATTTTCAACGTAAGAAATATAAATTTTGTCTGTCAAACGTATTTTTCTAACCAATCACAATCTACCACCGTATCGTAATGAAGTTACTCTTACGGAGAAGAAACAGGCGCAAGAAATTCCGCAGGTGTCCTCTTCATTGTAATTCTTTTTTTTTCTTTTAGTCATAAAACATCTATCTTTTTTCTTCTATATATATAAAACAAAGGTTAGTTACACCATTTATAACTCAAGAACGGACCTATTATTATGAAATTAGATTTGTCTCAAAAAAAAATAAGAAGAAAATTAATTTTCTCATATATTTTCCGAATACAACATCATCTGTGATACATGACAGAAACAAAACTTATATTTTTGTATCCATGACAGTTTTGTGACAATAAATACTTTCTGTCTTCTTTCATTATCCTCTGATAGCTGATTCTACTGCACGGTCCTTTCGTTGCATACTATTGACCTAGCTGTGCAGCCCGAGGCCACGATTTATGTGATTTTTTTTCGAGTATTCACCAATTTCCATTCAGTTTTCAACCGTTATTGCATTTTGAAGACAAGCGGTGAGTTCTCTTCGAAGATGTTCACTTTGTGAGGTTATCAAATTTGTGGTTGATAATTGCTTGATTATGTAATTTTAAAATTGTGTGACCAATTTTCCAGTGTCATTTACAATACCGTGAGCCAAAATATCTTATCTTTCACATCAAAACCGGAAAGCAATTAGACTTCGCAATATTGAGAATCAATCCACTGCAGATGAAAATTACAATAGTCCACATTGCCATACGCCTTGAATGTTTTGGAAAGAAGTAGCGAACACGGAACCATCCAAGGGTTGTCGACCACAAAATCATCGTGCATGGTCGACGGAATTTAACGACTGAGACCATCACTGGCAACGATTCTTATTTAATGTATCGTCGTTAATATAACTTTATAGAATCGTAAACCGTTAGCACATCCTTGGTGAAATTCTATCCAATTTAAGTGGAAAACCAAAAAAGAAAATTACTGCTACTACTAATCCGACCTTGTAGGTGGCGCTGTGTTCGTGTGGCTGTAAAGTAAAATCATCATCATTTGAGCCTACCTTAGTCCACTGTGGAACATAGGCCTCTCCCATAGATTGCCACAAAACATGTCCCTGAGCCACCTGCATCTATCAACTTCCCGCAAAATCGTGCAGGTCGTCGTAAACTTAAATGTAGTCCAGATATCAAACTCATCGCGTCACATCACGGAACAGGGAGGACAACGGCTCCATGACAAAATAGATATGAGTGTCAATACTGCAAACTTAAGCAGACCAGCCTCCACAAACATCACCTATTCACAAGTATGACGCATGTGGCAGCCATCACCTTCCTCAACCATATTAAAGAGAAGTGCACGACCCGCCACATGATGTCGCCGCAAGCAGAAACATTAAAGCGAGCATTACATACTCAAGTCTATCAAACAAAATTACATTAAACGGATTCAACATTATTTATGTCTTTCGGTTTCGTCACCTGTATCAGTGATGGCAGGAGTTAAAATGCAAATAAAAATATTTACATACTTGGCGTAAAACAGATTTTAAAATCTACGAGTATACTATGTGACAAAATGAAAGTAAAATATAAATATATTTAAAATGTTCTGTTTAATCAAAAGTGAGCGCGCTCATTCATTTACCATAAATACATATAATATGTTTTGTTACAGCTAATGTTTTATATTTTAGGTCGCAATACTTTGCGAATTTATTATATATGAGCATCCTCGAAATTACTGTTTAAATTATAATTACTGTGCAAATTTAGGGTTGAGCTCCAGTGTAGTCAGTTGGTATACTCTATAATTTTTAGAGACTTTCAAGAAGATTTTCAAGATCTGTTACAGCAAGGGAAGTTTTGAATACAAACATTTGACGTACACTGACCACTGGCGTATCATTGTAGTTAAATGGTCCATAAAAATAGAAACTCTCATTAAATGACTAGCGTGCCAAAATTTCTATAGTGATTTTTTTGTGAAAGATGTTACAAAACAATAGACATAGAAATCATACATAGTATTATGTAACAGAAGTACCTTTTTATATATATCTGTATAACCAGATCTAACTCGAAAACTATTATAACTTTTGACATACGACTTTGACTACATTTCATAGTGTTTCATTCATCGGTTCCGAAGTTATAAACATTTTTTTTTGATAATGTTCCACAGAATGCCATCTATGGTATAGTAGCAGAACTCTTAATAAATGTTTATATACTATACTTTGTCCGCGCGAACGAAGTCGAGGTTATAGCTAGTTTTCCATATAATGTTTTATGTGTTTAGTTTCTTTCCAGCGAGGAAAATTGAAGTCTATAGATTTTTCTCAAAAAGTAATTCTCGTTTTTCATTTTACCCAATGGATTTGTGAATAAAAAAAAACATTAAAAGTAGTTTAAAAATGTGGCATCCAAAAATACCTTTCCTAACCAACTCTAGTCATAGATTTTTTTTTAAAAAACGAAGCCCCACAGTAGGATTTTCTCCTGTATCGTGGGTGCGTTTTACAAACATATATTTCACATGCACAACACAACCAGACCCGAAAAGCAACAATTTATGATTTTGCACAAATGTTGCCTCCGGCTGGGAATCGAACCCAGGACCGGTGGCGCAGAAGTCAGGTACGCTAACCTCTACGCCACACGGTCGACAAAATTTATTATCTAATTATTATTAGTGTAGACCACGCAAAATTAGATCGAGTAATTTATAGAAATTACATGAAAATGATATACTCGTAGGTTCCTCTTAAAACTGTTGCAAATAATTTTAATAATGGTTTTAGGAAATTGATGTATTTTGTTACATTGTTTTATTTACAAATTTAGGAAATTATTCATACACATTTAACTGATAATGATCTGTGTATTGGTATAGATTATCAAAGAAAATACTATCTGATGCCCGCGACTTCATCGACGTGTCTAGATGTTTTTTGTTAAATATCACGTGAGAACTATTTGATTTTCTTAATAAAAAGTATCCTATGTCCGACTCCAGATTGCAAGCTATCTCTGTGCCAAAATTGGACAATATCGGTTTAGCGGCTGAACCGTGAAAAAGTAACAAACAGACAGAGGGACAAAGAGAGTTACGTTCGCATTTATTCATTTTGGTATCGTTTACGCGTATTTTGGATATTTGTTAAAAAAATAATTATACTGATGTCTACAACGAAACAAAGATTTACCGCGTTTATTTAATTTACTTTCCCGACATTACGAGCGCTTCGCACCACCCGTCCTTGCAGGGGTCATTACATTTTTGATAATTTGTATATAGATTTCTAGCTGATGCCCGCGACTTCGTCCGCGTGGATATAGGTTTTTGAAATATCCAGAGGAAAAAATTTCATTTTCCGGGATAAAAAGTATTCTATGTCCATTTCCAGGGTGTAAGCTATCTCTGTGCCAAATTTCGTCAAGATCAGTTAAGCGGTCGAACCGCGAAAAGCTAACAAATAGACAGAGAGACAAAGGGAGTTACTTTCGAATTTATAGTATTAGTATGGATTTTTTGTTTACCATATCGTAGTTTACCAATTCTGAAGTCATAAAACATTTGTGCGAAAACGGTCGGTTTGAAAGGCACTGAGAGCTAGCGTAATCACTGGGTATTTGTGACTTAAGAACTGATGTCTCAGGGTGACGGGCGCAGTGTGGTGTCACACAGAAATGTTCTGGGGGACACAACATTTGTTATACGGCAGTTTATGGCAGACGTTGCACTTACCATCCGGTGAACGTTTTGCTCGTTTCGTCACTGAGTGAAATAAAAAATTAAAAAATATTAATATGTCTTGCCCGTCTGTCTGACCAAAAAGATACAACTTAGAAATGGCAATATTTATTAACATGAACATTTTATATTTGTATTAAGCAGCTCAATTGTAGCAGTGGGTAAGCGACTGACTTACTGACCGCTACAACTGAGCTGGAGCCGTAGGTCGTGTTTTCGATCGAACAAAAATTATCGTGGCCTTACTATTCCTGTGTCAGGGTGCATGCAATTGATGTCTTTAAACGAATCCACGATAAAGGAGAAATCAAAGAAAAACAGTTCGAGATTATAATGACAGCTCTAGGATCTCCTAGAGCGATCATTGTAATCTCGAACCGTTGTCCATACTAATATTATAAAGCTGAAGAGTTTGTTTGGTTAAACGCGCAAATCTCAGGAACTACTGGTTCGAATTTAAAAATTATTTTAGTATTGGATAGTTCATTTATTGAGTAAGACTATATAGGCTATAATATAACATCGCGCTACGACCCTTAGAGCGCCTCCTTTGAATTAAACGGCGGGTGAAAACACACATAAAACAAAACGATAAAACGAATATAAGCGACACAAAGATTTTTTTACTTTAAACGTGTTGCTTGATTATATATATGTAAATCTGTATTTGAAATAGCTATTATAATCTTACACTATTTTTTCTATTTACCCGACTTCAAAAAAAATGAGGTTCTATGTCCGTATTAAAGAAAACTATAGGAAATTACACAACTTAGAGCAATTTTTAATTTATCTATCAACTACAAAATTCAATGCAAAAAAGAAATGTTTTTTATACAATTTAATTTAATTCTTGTTTGTTATTCTGTTTAATGTAAGTAAGCAATTATTGTTTACTATGTATTTTTTTTTATAATTTTGATGTCATTTGATTACGTTTGAAGAATAATATACAAAAGATCGGATACAGTGTTTAGTGTCAGACATTTTAAATTCATCCAAACACACAAAATAATATGCAACACACATAAAAATTACGTTGTTGATAAAACGGAAATAATTTCATCAACTACCATTGAAATTTATTTTGTTTTGTCTTTTAATTATAGAAACAATGATGCACGCTGATATTTGTTTACTGCATCGTCAGTGCGTTTTACAGATATACCTTTCTCATGCACAACCAGACTCGACAATTTGTGCTTTTGCACAAACGTTAGTCCCGGCTGGGGTTCGAAGCCGGGACCCGCAGTCGTCAATTCGTATACATTTATATATTATATATAACTACATAACTAAAAGCGTTTAAATAAACAGAGAATAGGATTCACTTCAGTAAGTTTAACAACATTAATGAGAACTTTGATCCTTTCACGTTTTTAAAAATAAAATGAATGCTATGCAGATTCACTTTTTCCATAATATGAAACGAGGCAATCAACGGTTACTGACGACACCACCAAAATAGCGAAACTTTTAGTAATTTTGAAGCGTCCCAAATAACTTTCCTAAAGTATCTCTCTGTGGAAAGAACTATTTTTAAAATATTTCGAAACGGTTTCAACGCTGAATAAAATTTCAAATTTTATAAACTTCGGTAAAAGGTAAGCTTAGTACATTGATCTATGAATTTAAATATTGTTTTTTAAATTTTTAAAAAAATTATGGAAGAAAGTGACGAGACGAGCAAACCGTTGACCTAATGGTAAGTGGAATGTCTGTCCGTAAGAAATGTTGTGTCACCCAGAACATTTCTGCACAGCGGCACCACACTGCGCTAGTCTAACTGTCTAACTCATACATCAGTTCTTAAATCTCATATCCTCTGTAATAGGAATAGCTATCAATGCCTTTGAAATCGAAAGACGGTACTGTTTGCACACTATTCCTTTAGTATCCGTGTAGGTAGAAAACCAGTAAATTTAATTTGATGTTTGTTTAAAACTAACAAATATTTTCAGCGAAAACAGCACGTAAGCTATCAATTCCTAGACATGATATTTACTCTGATTAAATCAGTACACTCAAAGTAAAAACAAAACTCTATGCTACTCGTAATGGAAAGTGGCTGACTAATTACTAATTTTCAATACAATTTTTCAAATCTAAAAGTAACTTAAAGTCCGAGCCAGATGATCATATATATAAATGATGACCTATAATATTTACTAAGTACACGCCAAAATCCGTAACAGCAATATGTAAGCTATACAAATATTTATCCTGTGCGGGGGTCGATCCCGTTCCACAGCGCAAAAGTTTATCACTTAGCCACTGCGCCAACTGAACAATGAAATAGCTATATATATAATAATACGAAAGTTATCGTTACCAAATATATTTATATATTTTAATATGTCAACTGCCTATTAAAATAACGGACCTTTAAACGAAGCAAATTATGTAAGTAGTGCAGTCTGTTTTCAGTTTGTCTCGGCATTAAACTTTATAAGGACGCATACACTGCGTCTTTATTTTTTTTTTTTAATAAGATAAGTAAACGTATAAAACGTTCACCTGATAATACGCGCAATTTCTGTGTGACGCAGCGCCAATCACCCTGAGACATAAGTTCTTAAGTCTCATATACCCAGCGATTACACTAGCTCTCAGAGCTCTTCAGATATTTTTTGCACCCTACTGCTTCACAACAGAATAACCTACCTAGACAGATCCCGGCAAATGGATCCTATCGCCAGTAAATTTGCAACGATATGTAAATTTTTCTAGTGTACATAACGAAATAACTACAGAACTTCTCGACTTGAAATTAAACATTAATAGTCATGTTCTATGTCTAGACAATGTTTGCTGACGGTCACATCATCATTACACTTTATCAAAATTTCACTGCCATGGCCCACCCATGCGCTACAAGACACGGTCCTGAGCAATATGTATCCATCGAACATTTGAGCACATCGATCTTTCTGGTGGACGCCTTTGGATACTGGGTTGCTTCATGAGAACCTTACTTCCCAAATTATTATCGGTTCTACGAGCTTTGTGGACGGCTCATTGCCATGTTTAGCTTAATGATCCTTAATGTTACGTAAATATTTCACCGCGACAGCGATGTCAATAATGTTCTTAGAGGAAAATTAAATTTAGTTATAAATTACAAGCAAATAGGATGCACCCCGGAGATATCCAATTTGGATCTCAAAGTGCCCAGCGCTAATCAGTAGCTACCTGTGGCAGCTGGAGCATGTGGCTCGGACGACAGTCGCGCGCAGCCTTCCACGCGGTACAGTCGTGTGGTCGCGTCATGCCGCCCTAAGCGCTTTCCGTACGCATATAGTCCGCGACATATTTGCGGTATGTAATATCGAACACGAAAATGGCTTTTACTAAAGCTCTTCTTTTCTTAAGTTTCAAGAACATTTTTTTTAAATATTTTGTTATTTAGATTCAGTCGTTGTGTCCAGTGTAGTTTCAAGTTCTTCCAGCTTCAGATTGGGAGAACGGAACCACCTGTTGTTAGCGATTTCGAATAGTCCAATGGACAACGTCACAATCTGTTTACAAATGGGGGGCGCCCCCAGCCCCGTCCGCGGACCATGACGCAACGTTTTATGGGCGCCCTGTTTGAGCGTTACTATGGCGGAAAAACAACACTCGTCGCCGCGTGAAAATAGATTTCCGTGTTTCCACCTGCGTAATGCCAAACATTCATTACACGGTCTTACCATAGTGGGATAAATTACGACGTGTTTGAAAAATTACATCCTCGCGTTCAGCGAGTTCCCTTTTTACGACAGAATTTTTAAATAAACAGTTTTTAAATAGCTAATGAAAAGTCAATTTAGAATTTCATAAAAATCCCGCTAAATTTCGCAGAATAATTACGAATAAAGCTTCATCGGTCTGCGTTTGTTATTATTGTTCCGTGGCCTCTCCGGAAACAAAGAATTCTTTGTTTATTAATAATGTCGGTCAATACTATGATTAAATTAATATCATCAGCGCTGTTTAACAGTCTGTCTTTTTTTACAGTTTGAAATTATTAATAAAAATGAACTGCTTAATTTAGATATTTATTATTGTTTTAATTAAAGTTTTATAATGAAAATGTGGTATGCACAGAGCACTTACTACCGAACGTTATATAATTTATTAAAAATAAAAGATATTGTACGTCTTATAAGCGCATAAATGCTTGTGCGTATTTTAAGAAATCGCTCTTCTAATTTTGGGGTTTTGAAACCAGGAAGAGTGCGCGACATTGTTCCGGTGCGGTTAGGCGGACTGATTGAATTTCAATAACAATTCGATAAATTTGGTATCTTAAATGCTTAACGGTAATTAACTATATAGTTTTTTTTTCGTTATCTATCAACCAGGTTTAACTAACATTTAAAAAAATTATACGAAAAGAAAGGAACTTCTCAACGTTTGTGCGTCATACGGGTATAACACATCAAATACCGTTTTTTATTTCATCCCCAATGACGTCTATGTTATTGTAATAATTTCCAATTTTTTTTTCATCAGTTAACCAATGAAAATGTCTATAGTATGCTCATTGTTTAAGACACCCGGCTGTTTCACATCGAAACACAGTGTTGAAATAAACATACCTAGTGTAAACATAAGTGTAAATATTAATTAACTGATAAAACGTATTGTGGTGAACGTGAACGTGTTTGAACGTGATAGCGTGTGATGTGATGATGCGGCGGGGTAAAGCGCTGCTTGAAGGCAGCAGACAGGGCTCTGTCGACGGCAACAGCAACGTGGCTAATGATAAGGAGCTTGTGCATAAATGTCACAGTGATCCAGGGGGTGGGAGGGCGTTGGGGGCCACGCCAAGAACATACAGGCATCGTTCAGCCTCAAGCGCGCTGAGGAAATGCGTTCTGACTCTTGACGGATACTCCTATGTTATAGGTAAGCCCATTCCAAAGATACAATAAATTAAAGTGACGACCATCAGAGTTAGTATCTGCTATATATCTGCCTGCTGAGTCGTACATTCTAGATTTAAAAATCAGCTCAAGCCAATTATGTGACCTGAGCCGTGGTAGCCGTAGCTCAGCGGCCGCTCGCCTTAAATTTCCTAGTACGAGAGTGACCTGAGCTTGATCTCCCGTGCCGGCGCCTCTAAATTGTTCTGCAATTACATGCAACCGGCGCAATACGAAATTGTGATTAAACCGGCATGTCTGAGAAATTTAAATTTCGAAGAGATGTCAAGTCCACCAACCCGCATTAAAGCAGCGTGGCGGACTCTTCCCAACTGCAAAACGCTCTGAGAAATGAGAGGAGTTCTGTACTGTGGGACATTTTTAGGCTGTTACTTTATTTCATAATATGTACGTAGACCATAAACGACGACGTGGTTCGTCATCCGTCACGTCTCGATGCCCGCGGGGACGTAAAGAGGGCTACTAATGTGGTCTCTGCCTACCCGTTACATGGAAAAAAGGCGTAAATTTATGTACTCGTATGTATGAATTTCTTTCATATTGTCAGTAGTACATTTTTAGGAGCTGTCATCGTTTTGCGTATATATTGACTTGTACCTATATGTTTATGTGCATACTGCATTCACACATATGATATTAAGATTTACAAAGAATTAAGATAAAGCTGGATTTTTGATACGAAGTGTTGGATAGTTCTTGGATTATTATTTAAATATAAGAAATGTATACTATCTTTATTATACGACAATTTTATATTAGCAATCTTCTGTTATTTTCTCGTTATAGATATTGACAAATTGATAATTTGATACTGAGATCAACTAAAAATTTGCTTTAACACGCAAGTATACGAATAAATAGTATTAGAAAATCAAAAATTATCATATTATAATTTTATTTATGTGTAGTTTGTGGATGTATGATGCCTAAATACCATAATATTATGTTTCTTTATCACGTATGCTTTACCTACCGTAAAGCTTTGTCCTTTGCTTCCTTTGTGTTTTTTGAAACATCAATAGATTGTATAGCAATCTTATCTATCTATATTATCAAATATGAATGGATAGACGGACTGTTTTTTCTCTTGCAGTTATGGGAACATTAACTCGCCAATTTATTTGTTTTTTTTTATTACAAATTATAGTTTATCTTCTGGATGACTTCACGTAGACAAAGTGTAAGAATATAGGTTGCAGGATTGCGTTCTGACTTATTATTCTCGTACAAATTTCCTTTATATACTCAGATGCTTACATGACCTAGAATCGCAACTGTAGCGAAAATTTGATATGGTGTTAGGTTGTGCTGCTAACATTAATAATTACATGTCGTGTGCGTTTGTCGGCTAGGTTAACGTAGTAGGTCGCTGGTACGATTCTCGGTTCCGCCGATGAAATAATATGTCGGGCATTGTTTTTTTACAGATTCCGTAATTAAAACGGAACCCTCATAATCTGTCTCTCTGTTCGGACAACAGGAGACTTGAAGATTGTTGGAACTATATAGTGCCAACAGTCCAGAAACTTACAAATATAGTACTGTTTGCAGATGATACATCACTGATATTTAAAGTCCGTCGGAAAACTGAGAACATAAATGGAGTCAATAGTGCTCTGAATTGTATTTTGGATTGGTGCCATGGAGTTCATTCAACAATTCAGGAGTAAATACCAAAACAAATGCGTTAAATTTGCATTACCTCATGTTAAAACTTTACAAAATATCATCGTTTTGCAAAATGATAAATTAGAGTTTGTTGAAAATACCGCATTTTTGAGAATTACATTAGATTGTAAGCTTCAGTGGGGTCCACATATATAAATACCTTAGCTAATAAACCCAGTTCAGCTGCGTATGCTGCGAGAAAGATCCAACGTATTACGGATATAACTACTGCAAGATTAATTTCCTTTAGCTAATTTGACAGCTTGATGTCTGTCTTATAGTATTTTATTATAGGGACATGTGGCTGACGTGAATGCAATATTTAAAATGCAATAATTAAAGAGCAGTTCGCGCAATCTATAATATGCGCTCTCGTGATTCGCTAATTTAACTGTTTAAAGAAATTAATATTTTAACTTTTACATGCCAGCATATTTATGAAAACGTTATGCATGTACGTAAATTTAAAACACTATTCCCCAAGAATAGTAACAAACATAAATCAAAATAAAGAAATAATAGCAAACTAGATAATCCAAAATTTAGACTTAATAAAGTAAAAAAGTCTTTTATGGGTCAATGTACACGTATTTATAACAAAATTCCGGAAGATATGAAGAGTGAAGAATGAAGAGTGGATTTAACATACTAAATTTAAAACTTATATTAAAAATGTTTTGATCTAAAGCATATTTTAATAAAAATGATTATTACAATGATAAGGAATCTTGGAAAGTATCCATCCAGAGAAACATCAATTAACTTACGTTACATGTATTTTTATGCAGGGATAGGTATTTACAATGTAACATGTTTATAAACAAAAAATTGTCTTATGGAAGATTATAGAGGTGCTCTGCAGAATTTTTTTTTTTAGTTCCAAACAGTAGACTTGAGTATGTCATAGTCGCTTAAATGCTTCTGCTTGCGGCGGCGTCGTGTGGCAGGTTATCCACTTCCCTTGAATATGGCCGAGGAGGGCGATTGCAGCCACATGCGTCATACTTGCGAACAGGTGCTACCAATAGCACCTGTTCGCAAGTAGGAGGCTGGTCTGATCAAATTTGCAATGCATTTATTCATTTGTTAGATCGTAAAAAAATGACTTTCGACAAACGAAATTTAAATTTATTACATTGAAGAATAAATAGTTTTCATTTCATTTCATTCAGTCATAGTTCATAGTCATAGTTCATAAAAAATGACTTTCCTTACTTACTTCTATACAGAAGGAAAGATATTTTTATGAACCGCTGTACCATGGTGTAGCGCTATTATGAAATAAAATAGTGGTGGCACACTATCTTGTATGTAATATGTAATGTATATGACTGAGGAATGAAAAGAAATAGAAAGAATGAATAAGTTTCAAATTAACTAAATTTTAGGCTACCTATGATAAGGGATATTTTCGGTTACGCGCTCTTCCCCATGACGAAACCCTTTACTGTGCGTGCACTTGGCCGGTTTTTTTTTAATTATCATTATAATTATTAATATTAATTATATATATATTATCATTAAATATTATCATATTGATAGTAATTAGAAATAGATTGCTTATAGATAATAGTTAAATAAATAAGCTGAAGAATTTAAATTGGTTTTGGGTCATATGTAATTTCACAGGGAAAGGCTTATCACAGAACTATACTTGTCACATTTAGGTGGTTTGGCTTTAACAGAGGTGACTTTCCACGACCGTCGCCATCTACATACTACCAACAATAAACAAATAATAATAAACAAGATAATAATAAACAAGATAATAATAAACAAGGTAATAATGAAGTAGCACACTCAAGTTTCCAGAACAGCGTGCGAATTGGAGTAAATATAGTTACGCGTTGAACTCGTAAAGTTTGCTTTCATATCATGCCTTTAGCACATGAGATCGAATTGCTTATCTAGTGTCTTATCGAGTGGGCATCCTAGCTCGAAACACTACACCTAACGTGATCGTAGACATGCCGCAAGATTAGTTCTGCAGCCTTTAAATATACAATTCTCAATATTTATTTTTACTACTGTATGTATAGAAAATTGAGATGAAACTTTATTACATGTACCTTTATATGAGTCCTATTACATATAATTTCAATAGAAAGAAGTTACTAGATATAAAAGTTATTGCATTATTCATAAATAAATTTTAATTTTCTCCACTGAAATAACTGTTATTTTTTTTATTTTTAGTATTCAAATATCAGAGCGTGAGGTTGTTCTTTGAATTACTAAACAAACGTTTTTCCGACAAATAATGAGTGAGCTCAATATATAAATTTAATAAAGCTGGATCAACATTTTACATGTTTATATTTATTTTGTATCTTAATTTCTTCATAAATGTGAGCTCTAAAGCGTTTTTATACAGAACCGAATAAACATAAACAAAGAAATGCCTTTTATTGTCTTCCTGTTAATATAAGTTAATTTTAATATTATCTCTTGGATAACAAGCATTGCTACTTACTACTGATTAGTTAAGTGACCAAAGATTTTGTTCATTGCACAGCTCAGCTCAGGTGATGGGGGCCTTAAATTTCATAGCTTACGTGCAACCATTTATCAGGCTGTTGTTTTTAAGCAACTAGGATTCGAACACCGATACGGGACCTCTATATTTGTTGAATGCAAACGAATTTTATTACTTTTACACATTTAAATTAAACTAATTTTTACGGATTTTATCGCGTTTAATGTCATAATTAACCCGGAGTACCTTCAGCTTTTAACTATTATCTGAATCTTGAAATCTTGCAGTGGTATGCTTGGTTTTTGATTTTATTTTATTAATTATAGGATCCCAAGCTGGTGATAGTACCCAACAATCTTCTCTTTTAATTTTTTTTATCTAAATAGCCTCGCGAATCATCCTTGGTAGTAACCGGTGTTCTTTTGTGAGGATTTGTGATTTATCAAATCTCATGAGAAGGTCGGGATGATCTAGAACATGGTCACAGACTGCAGACTTCCTGGACCGACGATGCTTCACATCAGCTATATGTTCTTTTACGCGGGTTTTTACTGATCTTTTTTTGCCCTATGTAAGAGAGACCACATTCACAATCCAGCTTGTATACTCCTGCTTCTTGTAGAGGGATGTTACACTTGACAGATGGTAAAAACTGACTTATCTTCTTCGGCGGCTCGAAAAATGTTCTTATGGAAGCCCGCTTCAAGATATAGTCAATCTTGTCTGTTACTCCTCTGACACATGATATGACTGCAGGTACACGCTCGACTGTGGCCGGCTTCACTCGGTCACTGCGACGATGGCGCGGAACCCGAAACTTGATGTCTTGCAAAACTTGCTTGACATGCTGAAGCTTGGCGGCCAGGTTACTGTCACAGATCCCTTGTGCTCTCTGAAACAAAGATTTACCCACGGTAGCTGGGAAGGATGCTAGTGAGAGTCACCGTTTTAATACCTATTAGTATGGGTCTTGTATAGGAAAAAGACTAGTACTAAGAATAATAATTAAAAGCTGAAGGTACTCCGGGTTAACTATGTCATCAGGACATCAGCCACCTCAGTGCTCCCGTGACCATGGGTGCTGTAAAGCACTCAAAACGTCGGGGTATAAATAGTAAAATTAAACGCGATAAAATCCGTAAAAATTAGTTTCATTTAAGTTTGTAATTCTGTGTTATCATTTATTACAACTGAGTAAGCACGTTGACGTCCATGGTGCAGATAGGTTCCATATGAAAATCAGCGTCAAGCTCTAGAGACTGACTTAAAGCTGATCGTGGGATGTATTTGGTCCAGCTAAGAGATACGCTCTTTATTTATGTTATTCTATCTTAATTTTGAAGTGCTTATAGTTTTATTATTGATATTGGTTAGGCTTGCTATGCTTTTATTCACAATTATTGACATGTGTTAGTGTGTGGTCTCTTTTTGCTATGCTAACAAAATGTGTTCCTTCTTTCTTCTTTTCTTTCTAACATCATGTTAAATAAAATTCGAAAACACATGAAGTCCGCGAGATTTAATAATGAATGCATTCAATTTACAAGCCCCACAGATAACAAAGTTTGAATAATTAGCATGTTCCTATGTTTACTTTTCCAAGCAAATCTTAATTAGCCAGAAATAAACAAAGACGATTGTTTTATATTTATGGATCTACGTACAAGTTATTTCTTCTCGTTTCAACACTCATGACGTCCGAAGCGTTACATGCGTCATGGTTCGGATTTGAAGCGTGTACATTCTACAACGTCATACATTCTTAAAAAGACGTTGCCTTTAGATGCCTTAGATGTAGCACGATTCAACTTAAATGGAAATGTGTATGCATATTTTTTTAATATGCAGCGTCCGTGACTTTTTTGCATTGAATTTAAGAATTAATGTAAATCCAGAACTAGTTCATAGTTAGGCGATGTGTGGCGATCTGTGAAAACGGTAAATATTAAAAAACACATATATTCATTAATTTCATATATTTATTTATGACTTGTTAGTATTCTATGTTTGTTTTTATTCTTCTACAATATTTAGGGCTGCGCACTTTAAAAAAAAGGCTTATATTATTGATTTGGCTTAAAGCTTAAAAAAGGATTTTATCACAATGTATGAAATACAAATGGAGAAGCCTTTGTTCTTGAGAAGAGTCTAGACGAGTCATAATAATGATTTTTTAACAATTTTAGTATCATCATCATCATAGCAGCCTGTCACTAGTCCACTGCTGAACATAGGCCTCCCCATAGATTGCAACAAATATCGTGGCTCTTATTTTGGGAGGATGTTGCCATAGTTGCCACGCTTGGCAGGCGGGTTGGCAACCGCAGTTATTTTATTCTGATGTTCCAGGAAGATGCTGCGGCCCATCTCGTTGTTTTCATTTCCCCTCTGTCGACTTTTACGACACCCACAGGATGAGACGGAGTGGTAGATTCTCTTAATTAGTATCAATCTCATATGTATTATGCTAATCATGTGCTTTTAAAAATATGGGATTCATTATTAATATAACAGAACAAGAACAGAAAATACCTAAATCATTTGAACAATTTTGTGTGTGTATATACATAACATGCTACAGGCATTATGCAGCGTAGGAGGGCTTTTACGGAAAAATATTAATAATTTAAAATGTTTATTGTTATTTCATTTTGTCCAGTGTTGTGTCGTAGCTTGTCAATTTCTAATTTATTATAAATAAATTAACAGTTGAAATCCTTCATTGCATATATTATAAGACATTTTTGAAAATTATGTCGCTTTCAATAATTATTTAGATGCAGAAACCAGAAAGAGAGTTAGAAAAAACCAATATCGGGTTGTGAATTCCCAGTGAAAGCTGTTCTATCACTGTGTACGCAAACATTGTCTTAAAACATGTTATCTATTTCGCCGTATTTTTTTAATATACAAATGCGTATGCGTAGGTCTACCAGGTGAAAACTTTTTTACATATATTAAAAGACAGGAAGTGCCTACTAATGTAGCGAAAGTATCCAAGTTATATTAATTATCGAACTAGAGAACATAGGATAATACAATGATTATAGAAGAATGAAGTCATTACAATTTGTCAATTTGTGTTTTTTTAATAAATGTTGGCTACGGCTGGCATTCGAACCTAGAACCTGCGGCGTAGAAGTCAGGTACTCTAACCACTAGGTCACGCGGTCGAATATACGCTTTATAATATTTAGGTGTTCATTTTTTACCTTGTGTTTTAGTCTGATAATGCAGAGTTTAATATTTATGTTGCATAAAAGTCTGTAATTTAGTGTCAGGAAGACATCGTGTAATTACACCAACAACAACGAACCCCCGAATTACGCCGAGTAATAGTAGACTACTGCTACTAACGACATTGACAAGTAATATTAAATTCTTCATTAAATTAATTTTCTTCGGTTACTGAAGGTCGAAAATCATGGAATGTTGGGCGCACGTCTGAAATTGACTTGAAAGGCCCCGGTACTGACACTACTATCTTTTTAAAATTGTTAGTAGCAATTTTAAGTGCTGATTTACCGCGTGTTCGATGTTGTGACAGCTATGACTATATAATTTTGAGTGAGTTTATTTTACCTTTTCACTGAAAATCGAGTATGAATTGAAATTCTTTCATTCACAATGGTTTAGGGTACAGACTGCGAAACATGATGTCGCAGGATCGAGCTCACCATTCGACTAATGTTGTGAACCATCTCCTAGCACAAGCTTTAACGCTTAGTTGGAGTGGTTAACAGGAATATTGGTAATTTTAATATAGCATTGCTAGTATTCTTTAAAAAAAAAAAACTTTGCCATTTTTAATAAATTTACTTTGTCTCTTTCCTTATCAATGATGGATACGAAAAATATGGTTACGTGTCTTTTTTTCGAATTCGGTACGTTTTTATTTTTAAAAAATCCCTTTAAGTCTGCCATTTGGATTATTCTCTTATTTATACCTCAAATAATCTATCTATCTATCTAATGTAAAGAAACTTTCTAATATTCTTTACGTCTCTGAGCTATCCATTCGCGATCGTGTGTCGCCCAGGATTTGGAGGTTTAAATTTAAAGATTGCTGGAACGTCTTTACATGCTTTTGTACTTCTCAGTACATATTACTAAAGTATAAAAATTTCACACAGTAATACGTCTAAAATTCATCTTGGGGGGACTCTTCGCTTTCAAACATTTAAATTGTAGTTGAAAGAATGCTTATATTGTAGCTTACTTTTAAAAATACTTTATTTTTAAAGTATAGTTACATAAGACTGGATTAGGCTTAAATTAGGAAAGTATTAAATGTCAACTTTCATTGAATTTTTTTGCTATTATATTTTGATTGAATTTTAATTTCAAATTCCAAATAAAAACAATCATAATTCTAGCTAGCAGGTAGCAGGTAGCAGGTTGTTTTGACTGAAATGTTAAGCTGCTTATTTCTACACTTCAGTTTTTATGTGCCTTAATGTTAGTTTCAAAAGTGTTTACGTGAACCATTGTTAACCTTCGTTTTGTTTCTGAAACACAAAGCTTTAGTCAATTTCTTACGCTATCTAATTGTTCACAAAAAAGTTGCTTTGTATAACAATGAAACATTTGCATTTCTTTTGACTAATACATTCAAGCATAACTTTACGCTTATCCAACATAAATATCGATAATTCAACTTCAACCGTCAGCAATATACTTTTTGCGAGGAAGTTCTTTTAAAAATAATATTTCTTGAAGTTCTTCTTAAAGACCAGTACTACCAGTAGGTATACAATTTGGACTATGGTCATCGCCTAAGCGACTTAAAAAAGACTATTCTTTTAAGTTCTGATGGTCACTGTTAGCCCGAAGAAATAATAACACGATCCTACCGCATAGCTACGGCGATCCTGTCCTCGGGCTTACTGTTGGTATCTTGGAGTGCCTGTGCAAGGGCTGAAACATCGACACCGTAAAAAACGGCGGCAAAGTGGCAGACTAACCCTAAGTCGCTCTCGTCGATAGGTCAACTCGCGACGGGTGTAATTGGTGCATTCGGCCAAGCCGAGTTTATGACGGACGCGGGGGTCGGGAGTTTCCTCTATACAGAGGGCGGAGGGATGGTGGTCTGAAATATTGTTCTGGGTGCCGATACTTCTTTCACCGCAGGTCTCTTGGGTTTCGGCGCCTTGGGGCAAGCCGAGGTAGAGAGTAGCCGTGTGGCCGACTGCTACAAAGAACACAGGAGGGTGGACCGAAGGTGCCAAGGAGGCATTTGTCGCTTGGTCTGGGACAGTCGAGGATGGCGTAGTCGTCTAAGCATTTTTTGCACCTAGCTCGTGCGTAACAATCCCTTGACGAATGACCATAAAGCTGACATTTGTGGCATTGAGAGGGAGGGCAGTTTTTGAGAGAGGGTTCTACGGAGAACCCCGAAAGTTTGCAGCCAGTTTTCAAATTGAAGATCTGTTTGCCTGCTGGGGAACACTCAAGAGCGATAAGCACCATGTTATAGGGCGCCTTTGTGCGACTGCTGTACATCCGGTGTATAGACAGGAAGGGGAGGTTCTGCGCGAGCAGGTCAGCTTTAGCCTCCTCGACGGGGATTTATTTTGGGAGATTCTTCAGAACCACCCGAAGTCGACGCTAATTGGAGCTCGTCACATTGCTATGGGCTTCTGATATCTCAAACTGGAGCTTGAGGTTCTTGTGAAGCGAGGCCTGGTGCGAAGCGAGGGCTTGCTGCGAAGCGGGGATTTGCTGTGAGGCAGCAGGGGCTTGATGAGAAAATTGTGTGTAGATGTATATATATCTATCTATATATATATATATATATTCTTTTCGCTCTTTGCGTGCGTCAGAGCGTGCATGCATGTGAACTTGTGTGCATACTCGTGTCGAATATATATGTGTGTGTGAGTATTTGTGACTGTTTGTCTTTTTCTTTCATCTTTGTGTATATGAAAGTCTGTGCGTGTCAATTTGTATTCGTGAGCGTGCACATACGTACACATACGTGCGTTGCATGCCTACTCTCACGTTTATTAGCTATTATTGAACCCTACATACTCTATTCAATTATTGTTGCCTTGTGTTCGATTTAGAAATATTTGAACTATGTAATAGTAATTGCTTGAACTTCTGTAATAGCGATGGAACGCTACCTATATTTATCAATATTATTACACGATTTCATATTTCCGATTTGACACGAGCAAATATGTTTACACATCAATCTTCGTGAGCCTCAGAACTAACATTTTCCTAATGGTTTCGTAGCAACTAAAACATAATGTTTTTCTAAAATACATACTTATATTGATGAGCATATTATGATGATGTCGTAATAAAATGTACCACACCGTCTCATAAGGGATAACTTTAGGAAATATCTAGGAAGTCTCGGGGTATCCGACCAACCAACCTTACAAGCGTTAAAGACCTCGCTTAAAATTAAGAAATCCCTTATAATTAGCGGCCAGGCACTCCTTAAATTTTATAGTACGCGAGTGAACTGAGTTCGAACTCCGGTGCACGCACCTCTAAAAACTGTTTTGCAATTTTAAGAGCTGATTTATCATACGCTCGGCGGTGAAGGAAAACATCGTGAGGAAACTTCGTGTCTGAGAAATGACAGAAGACCTGTGCTCTTGATAACAAAAACAATGTTTTAATTAAATTTGATATATTATTTCAATATGTCAGATGCAATTAGGCATCTTATGACATCAAAGATAATGCTGTATATTGACTATATAAGTAAGCTTAATTATATGCAGATTAATGAGGCGAGTATGAATGGGCAAGCCGAAATGGGTCGACGTAGGCGAACGTATCACGATCAAGATTGAAGACGTTTTAAGAAAGGGCCTTCTGAAAAGTATCCGCAACCGACGAGCATTTATGAAAACGCACATGCAAGTAGGAGAAGCGAAAGATATGTGTCAAGACCGCAGCAAGTGAAAAGATGTCGTCTCTGCCTAACCCAATGGGAAAGAGGCGTTACTTTGTATGTAATTATGTGCAGATTGTTTCACCAATGCAGTTTCCGTCCAATTGATAAAAGTATACGTTTGTCGCTCTCAGTTCGAGACCGTAGTGACGTTATGATTTTATCACATCGATAACGATTTATCAGATAACAGTGATGTGCTGTTAATCGAACGCTTTTGTTGCTTTGATTCACCGACCAGTCTTCCACTTTGTTAGTTGTTTGTTAGAAAATATAGTGTATTAAATTTAAGCTTTTCTTTTAGTATCAAGAATTTATTTATTTTTCTACTTAAATTATTTCTTTTAGATAAAGCGGAAGTTATAGTTTCTATTCTAATATTCTTCATTTTTAAACTTTAATAGTAATTCCTTTTATCAATTTACATTTTTTCTTTGCTTAATTGTTAGACATTTTACTTCGTAACTGATTTGAAAGATACTGTGAGCATTATATTACTTCCAACTTTTTTGAGATAGAAAGTGACATGATGAGCAAATCGTGCACCTAATCAAGTAAGTGTAGTATCTGCCCATAACAAATCTGTGTCATCCAGAACATTTCTATGTAGCGCCACACTGCACTCATTACCCAAAAATATCAGTTTTTTAGTGTCATATGCCCTGTAATTACACTAACTGTCAGTACCCTTTAAGCCGTAACACAGCAATGTTTGCACACTGCTGCTTATCAGCAGAATATCTGGCTCTGCGTTGGTGCATACATAGACGGATTTCTGCATATGAATTTTTGCTATCAGTCGGACGCCAAAGTCCCTTAATCAACAAGACGCTTCGCGCAGGTGAGGTTTACACTTGGAGAAATGATTGGTATACTATCTCTTATTAACCAAAAAGTGACTAACCATCTACAAAAATAACTAAATTTGAAGTGTCTGTTTGTAATAACAAACAGTTAACAAACTTCAGTTCTTAAGTCTCACATGCCCAGAAATTACACTAGCGCTAAGTGCCTTTCAGACCGAAACACAGTAACGTTTGCATACTGCTTGACGGCTGTATGACTGAATAACTAGCCTAGTGCGGTATTTACGTAGATGGATTCCTACATAGGAATCCTACCATCAGTACATACATTGTAGATGTACATCTCTGAATATTTAAATGTCAAAGAAGCATCTTTGTGAGTTGAAGGCCGTTTCTTTTATTGGCTTCGTTATTTATCTGTCGATACTGACACTATGCTATGAGCTACGGTTTTAAGTAATTATAGTGATTGGCATTAACAAATGAGTATAAGCTTTATCAGCAAGTGCCATGTAATTGTATTCAGAGTTAGAGTTATAAGCTTGTTCGCAAATCACCTTATTTCAAATGCTCATTACTCACCAATGAGAAGTTTGAGAAGAATAGCTGGAGTAACTCTGATTGACAAAGTGAGAAACAGCGTGATAAGAGAACGTTGCGGTGTGGTTGAAGATGTAGTGAAAAAGATAGAGAAAGGCGTGCTTACATGGCTTGGACACGTAGAGAGGATGAATAAAAGGAGATTGACGAAACAGATTTATGCGGCAAGTGTAAATGGAAAAGCCGGTAAGGGTCGACCTAGGCGTACGTATCACAATCAGATCGGTGAACTTTTGAGTAAAGTCACGTTAAAAGTACCCGCAACCGACGAGCGTGTGTGAAAACACTAATTAAAGTAGAAGAAGCTAAGGATGTGTGTCAGGATCGTAGCAAGTGGAAAGATGTGGTCTCTACCTACCCCTATGGGAAAGAGGTGTGACTCACCACATTAGGCGAAGCTGTGCGCTATGTTACTTTATTTCTAAGATTCTGAGATCTCCAAATACAAATTTCCAGGAGTGTACGACTAAGGTATTCTACCGTGGAGCAGTAGTGTTCAAACATAACTATGTTTCGGTCTGAATGTCTAGCTAGTATAACTGAAGGGCATGAGATATAAAAACTGATGCCTCAGGATGACAGGCACAGTGTGGCGCCCCAAAAAAATATTCTGGGTGACACAGCATTTGTTATGGACAGACGTTGCACTTTCCATCATGTGAACGTTTTGCTCGTGTCGTCTCCTTCTCGAAAATTGTATGGACAACCTTTATTCGTGCAGAATAACACCATGATATGCAATGCTGTCACTATACTGCTCGTGGGAACGCAATTGGAACTATTTATTTTTTGACGCGTACCAAAATGGCGGCGACGTGGTTCGCGACCCGTGATGTCCCGTTTCCCGCTGGGGTGAAAAGTGAACTACGGGTGTGGTCTCTGCCTACCACTTATGTAGAAAAAACAAGGTATGTACTTAGGCGAATAAATACATACATACAGTCACAACTTGAACTGCGGTAGTACCGCTGTACATCATCTGGCGGTTACCTCGAATTCCTAGAATTTCCTAGCATTAAATTTTAACGAAAATAATGTATTAAGAGTCACATTCAAAATATAAAATATTTTGAATGTGACTCTTATTACATATGTGTTATATAATACATATGTATTACGTAGTTTTTGAAGAGCACCGCCCGACCTCTCTCAATAGCGTGCACCAGAAAACTAATACCGCCATGGGGAACCGCCACCAGGTACCATATACCACTACAATACTAGGCAACACACACCGCTGAAGTCGAGTATACGACACGTGTCTCAACTCAAGACGAGGCATTATGTTGAATCGTTTTGAGATATAAGGTCTACTAACTATAATTAACGAAACTCGCAAGATAAGAAAAGGTGGCAGACTCTCCTAGGCCGTCACAAAACAAGTTAGTAATTACAAGACGTCAAAGTATTTGTTACTGTTCTTTATACTCTGGTTTCTTTACGAATGTATTAGACACATTCGTAAATAAACCTGATACATCTGTTTATCAAATATCGTCAAGTATCACATTGGAAACTGTCTTGTGTTGTTTGTTGTCATGTGCCTTAAATGCCTTCTAATATCAAAAATGACATAAAATAGTGTGTATTACACCTACTTCTTTAGAACCGCTTCAAAAGCTACATACACAATTTTTATAGTTTTCATTGCGAATCTTAGCCAATGAACATTGTTTCTCTCTTTTAATTTAATGGAATTTCAGTAAAGTCACGTCGGATTCAATTAAATGTCTTAATTTTGTGTCATCCCCTAAATACTTTAGTTGGAAAAAATGCAAAAGACCCAAAATCATAGGTATGTACATAATGAAATATTCAACAACAAACAGCATGCATATCTTCTAAAGATATGCTTACCATAATTATTATAGGAAATATTTTATTTCGTTTCGATCAGCAACTTTTTTTTTATCTTCATACTTCTGTTATATGGCATTCAAATTAATGAAATGATAAGAGTATTTTTAGACGAACCAATGCAAAACCTCAAGTAATTTCGTCGGCTCGGTTGGCGCAGTGGCTTAGCGCTTGGCTTTTGCGCCGCGGGTCGCGGGTTCGATTCCCGCACGATACAAATTTTTGTATGACCTACAAATAGTTGTTCCGTGTCTGGGTGTTTGTGCATGTGGAATTTATGTCTGTAAAACGCACCCACGACACAGGAGAAATTCTACTGTGGGGCAAAGAAAAAAAGAAAAAATAATAAAAAAAAAAAATTCATAGTTGCCACGCATAAGCACTTTATGGAATCTGCTGCCGCCAGTTTTTCCGGACCGATACGATTTAGGGACCTTCAAAAAAAGAGCCGGCAATATAGCAGATGCTATTCCTTTGGTATTGTAGATGTTAACGGGCTGTGGTGATCACTTACTATCAGGTGAGCCGCTTGCTCGTTTGCCCCCTCTTCCATAAAAAAAAAATACTTATTATTACAGATCGTCTTCTGTATTTTTTATTTAAAATTGATTGCACATACAAAAGCTTTCGATGGCATGTGTTAAGTAACAACGATATACCATCAATTAGACGAACTACCGTCACGGTCGATCAAGATAGATTGCTTCAGTACCATTTATCTCAATCTCAGCCATTGATCCCCAACATCAATATCAAGGAGTTCAATATTATCGGAAATCTCATGGGCTACAACAAAGCTAACCTAAATGAATTAAAGATCTTAAACTCTGTTTTTAAAATTAATACTTATATTAATAATATAATAATTGTTAGGTTAGACAGCTGAGGTTAAGCGAGTAGCTTCTGCAGTACGGGCCTCCATTTCGAATCCCGCATGAAACAAATATGTGTAAGCCTGCCACGCCGCTCCAATGCGGGTTGGCGGACTTCACATGTCCTCGAAATGTTTCTATTCCTCGAACATGCAGGTTTCCTCACGATGTTTCCCTTCACTGCTAAGCACGTGGTAAATCAGCACTTAAAATTGTAGAACAATTATAGAGGTGCGACAACGATCAAAATTGTGTATTTAAAATGCGTGTGCGTACGCGGGCGCGCGATCGTGCGTGTGTTCGTGTGTATATGCATCTATTCTAAAAGTTGTTCCGTTTCATCATAGCTTTATTTTGAAATCCTATATATTTCGACTTTGCAGTCGCGATATGTTATCGGGTATATTTTAATCTCATTTTTTTACTATATAAATTATATGAACGTTTTCTATATTGAATACTAGCTAATACAATTTCCAGTGGGGGAGTGATTGCTAATATATCTTTTCGTCTCTTTACTTTTTTTATACCACGTGGTAAAATTGTATGTATATTCAATACACTATCTAAAATATATAATTTCCGGAGTGACAGTAGTTAACTAATTTTGTTAAAACATTTAGAATTTAGGTGCTGGCCATGCAGTTTAGACCAAGAAATTTAGGATAAAAAAAAATCAGCTTTTTAAGTCTGCTGCTGTCAATGTACATAATATGTAGTTTTAAATCGAAAATATACTTCTGTTATTACTAAAACTAGTTACTCAATTCAATCGTAAGCGTTAATTTATTATTAAAACATAATTTAATCGCAACGGATGCCCAGCTAGATCTAAATCCAGTTGCATTGTATGCGACCATTTAAAGGCATGCCTACTTACCTAATATGGCAAGTTGTTTCGAAGCCTGTTCGCAACTGAGAGTCAGTTGTATTCTCGAGAATGGCATTTAGAACTATATTTCATTACATTAATAACCATTTCAGCATGAACTGTCGATCTATGCTCATTCACGAACGCTTTAATTTGCTGGCGACATTCTAAAACGGTGTCAGAATTACTTGCATTTGTAAGCACTTGTTCAGGTGATATGAATTAATTCACGGCTTTCAAATTACATACAGACAAGACATTTGCTTATTTTATATCTTTAATGGATTTTGTGTTTGAACACCGCACACCACACAGAAATGTTTTGAAACTGGGCATTTGTCTAGGCAGACGTTGAACTTACCACCTGGTGAACGAACTTGTCACTGTCTCCTATAAAAGAAAACTATTACTTTGTAACCAGTACGTGGTGACAGTGATGACATATGGAAGCAAGACGTGCCCGTACGAGAAATCTCAAAGGATGATGCTCTGTATCTTTGTCGGACAAGATATGCAACAAGCATAACAGTAGTACCACTATGTACCTATCGTAGCCTTAAGGATTAGCAACAAAAATAAGTAGAAGTTCAGAAGGATGTAGAACAACTAATGTTATTACAAGCATACTTTATTATTTTTGTATTTTATATTTGATTGGCAAGTTACAAGATTTTTTGCAGATATACTTACTAAATCCAAGAAGCAATGGAACTAGAATAAATATAACATCTATGTTTGTGAAGGTAATCCCTTCATTTTTTCTTCTGCATCAGCTTGTTAATAGTCTCTCCCAAGAAAAGAGGAATTGCCATTATCACCACAATTAGCAGGCAGATTAGTAATCAAACTACAAGACGCCTAACTCGGATGCCCGTCAGGGGTTTGTGTTTTTAGGTCAGGCTTTTTTGAGGTGGTTATTCGGCCACCTATCGCAAGCCATGATGTTATCCCAGTATCCCTTAGTCGACTCTTAAGGCACTCACAGGACGAAATAAAGTGGCAGAATTTATTACAATTCCGCCTCATAAGTAGCCTCTGTTTATATAAAATTATAAAGTCGAAAATCTATTTTGGAGATCTTAGGAAGTCGCCGTTACTTTTTATTCAGTCCGTTAATAGTCCAGTTTTAGACCTGCCGCAAGAAGGGACGATTTGCGGTAATCACCACTTTGGACAGGTGATCATCATTCTGTGTATTTTCAGTCTGACGTTTTTCGTGATCGTTTTTTGGCTAATGACAGTTACAAGATTTTCGAGGCTTTTCCCTCAGTTGACTCTTATGACATCCAACGGATGAGATGGGTGGCAAATTCTTTTACGCAGCTACTACACAAAAAAAAGCTCAATTTAACAGATTCAAAGAAAATGTCTTTCGAAAATAATCTTGACGACGCCGACAAAAATGTTCCAAAGGGATATCAAATATACTTTGGTTTGAAAAAATAATTTGTGTTAACCAGTCTCGAAAATATTTTGGAGATGTTTGTGAAAAAAATAAATTTAATAATGCTCAACTGAAAAGATTATTTTTTTTTAAAGATGTAATAACGCGGAAAAAAAATATGTTTCAGAGGAAAATCGAAAGTGCTTTACTTTAAAAAATCTTTTCATTCGTCGATTTACAATGGAGCAAATCTCGTGATAAATAAAGCTTTCATCTAGTGAAATGTGTATTGAAGATAAATCTATAGCTAGGAATATAGGTAAGTCCTTAATCTAAAATAAATATCGTAGTTTGTCTAGCCCGACGAACTGTAAAGCAACTTCGCAAATCGTTTAAAGAGCTCGTCTGCCCTTCAGATTGCTATGTAAGTATTTGGAATAGAAAAATCTAATAAAATTGTTAGCTGCTTATACGTTATTTTTCCACTCTTAATTTTGATATAAAAAATATGTAAAGGGTATACTGATAGTTGTGAAATAACAGCTTATAAAAGCCCCACAAATGGGCTACAGGGCTCACTTCTTGAGAATGTTTTTGGACCTGGTAACAGTTCGGGTAGGCCGTCGGTTTTTTTAATGCCGGTTTTCTTACGATGCTTTCCTTCGCCGACTATTACATGGTAAATAAGCTCTTATAATTGCAATTGTGTTTAGTATATCAAGTTGACATTTTTATGACACTAGCAAAACCCGGCAGACGTTGTCCTGCCTGTGTATGTTTATTTACTTCTGCATATATAAAAATTGATGATTTGTTTAAACGGCATAGAAGTCTATTTAGTCTATATAGAACGCTATTAAGTGGCGAGTTACAATAAAGTGGATAACGCGAAAATCAATTCTCATAGCGATCGGTTGAACGGCATAGCCGGCTATAAATGGCTGGAAAATGAAATTACAATTTTATTATATAATAGTAACATTGGGCACTAATGATTACAACTCAGACAATTACAGCAAATTTTTCCAACATGCCTGCCATGAGTGTCTAGCAGTACTAACACCCTGACTTAGCGAAATATGGTTACTTAAATGAATATAGTTTTATCAATTGGTATTTAAACTACAGCGAATGGAAATTTTCGACTCATTCATCGCTGATTTTCTATATTTTTCCAAAGCGCATACAAACTTAAAGAATAGTATTGTTGCGAACAGATCCACAGGAAATAGATAAAGTTGAAACGAAATCACTATTGTAATGTACTATTACCATAGAGCTGAGGTACCGGTTAGGTGTGTGAAAGAGAGAGAAAAAGTTATTAATGTTCACGTCTCAATAATAAATGTATTTCTTAACAAAGTACAAAGAAGCCCAAGATTAGTTGTTGTCCTACTATCAATGAATGCACATAACATAAGTTAATTGTAGAAATTTCAACCATTTATATAACTCCTTTCTTACCTAAATGGCGTAATTGAGACTTTTAAAGAGGGTTAGATATTTTTGAATAATGAATGTGATGAACAAAGTCCGATTATACTATAGTTTATTTGTTCCATCGGACAAATAAAGTTGATGCCGAAAATTTTGCACTCAGAGTATTTATCGCTCCATTCTAGCTCAGATTTTTTCCAGAACATTAAACTGAATCTGGATATGAACTTTGATACTATTTTTTTCTCTAATATTTATATTTGTTTTTAAGGTGTTCGTTATTTCGTATCTGTTAAATTTAATAAAACTATATAAGCAATATACTCCTTGGTGTTTTGACGTTTCATCGACAATTTCCTAGATCACTAAAGCAGTGTAGTTCGTTAGATTGGCAATTTCCAGCATTTGTACGGATGTTGTTTGCTTTGTTAGTTGGATGGAATAAGAACACATTGTATTGCATTGTCTAAACATTCACATTCGTAACAATCTTTTTAATAAATTACTGATCTAATTGCAAGGGATATTACATTCTACGTAACGTAAGTTTTTTTTGTTTTGCTTTATTTTTCTCACATATTTAAAAAGGTTTTTAAACTGTAGATGTTTACTGTTGGACTATATGTTTTCGGTGATGAGATTGCTGTTAGCCTTTTTGGCTTTTTCAGCTTCATCGGATACTGTGCTCGCGGGCTAGGGGCCCGCTTGCCAGATTTAGTTTGTCAAAACATAAATAAATAAATAAAATCCTAACTAATATCCAAATTCGGTCACTGTCGCGTTTGCCGTGTGCTCATCACGAGGTCGAATGACTTAAAAAAATTAAGTCATATAATGACCGTCAGAGGGAGTCTGCGGACCTCTGCTCGGACTGTCGACTTGTGTGTCGGTAACTCTGGATGGTGAGAACCGTCCTGGAACGCGGGTGTATATTGTGAAAGCAGTTTGATTGTTGACTGTTGCGCGCCGCTCTCTACGGCGCGCGTCGTTGTGCGTGTTATTTTAAAGCTGTTAACTGTGTGTTCAGTGTTAGACGGATCGTGACTGACCGTATCGTGGTCAGGTAGTGCTGAGACATCCGTGTCGTCTCGCACGTTTCGCAGGCGATGTTTGAGTTTTGTCGCGCCACCAGTGGGTTTGGATGAACCGCGGCTTTTTTAGAAAAACCGCCGTGATGTTTCTCTGAAGTGTTCAAAGATTAATGGCGTTTCACAGTCGCTGTGAAGGAGACAATACGGTAAAAGTAGGTTGCAAACAGTACTGTATTTCAGTTTGAAGGCCATCGTTAGCTAGTGCAATGATATGGCATATGAGACTTAAGGTGTACACCGCACTGCGTGTGTCAGGACAAACGCAGTGTGGTGTACATCGAAATATTCTCGTTGACACTGATTCTTTTATGGGATGACGTTACACTTACCAGCCACCCGTACCAGCTAACCAGGTGAACGATTTGCTTATCTCGTCACTTCCTCTATTTGAAAACGCACTAGAGATTTACTTTGTTCCGCTATCTATATTCAGTTGCAAGATTTTTATGTATACGGATTTATTTATACCGTTCTACTTAAAATTTTATTATTTTGACCGTAATGAACGGAACGCATTAAAATCGTGACGCAGAGCTCAACAGCTCGAGTCGATCATCGTAAAGCTTTAAGAAAATCGTTACTACTTGACGTTACAGCTTCCGCGTTGAGACCACGCCTAATCTTGGCTCCTGTTAAAGTAGGTAAAGTTTTTAGCGACATCTATTGCGACTCATAATCGCGCTATGAGTGAGAGTTTTCTAAAATGCGAACTATATACCAACAGCAAAATATTACTAGGAGGAGCAGATTCTAAGCAATCTCATCTGCCAAAAGTTTATATTTATTGCATATTATTAGTCTGTTGCATTTTACATACATATGTATTTATACAATTATACTAAGTCACTATTCAACAATACGTCATAATTTATCATGAACCGCTGCGTAACAGATACCTCCATAAAATTATATAATTGTTTACTTCGGGCTTCACGTATTTGATTAGTGTTCTTGTAATGGTTATTTCTCCACATAAAAAGGTGACTGTATGATCTCATACAGTCACCTTTTTATGTGGATATATAATATGATATTTTTAACTTTTTTAGAAGTAATTACTTAAAAAAAAATGAGCTGCAATCACATTTTCATCCATTGACATTTGTACGACACATAATTTAAGCCAATGGAGTAACCAATAATCGCCAGTGTAATCCGTCTCTTAATCCGATTGCAAAATGGATTGCAAAACGGTACCGCATTCACGTTATTTTAGTTGCCAATGAAGCTTGGTTGCTCAGGGGCAAGTAGCTTGTTTTAAATTTCAAACGCGAACGTCTGAGTTCAATCCCTGACTGAAATGATTAATTGTAATCATCGTAAAAAAAAATATCTTAGTCCTCCGTAGTAACACAAATCTACTCGTATATTTTGATTTTACAATGTGTATGGATTTGGTTCCAAAAAGTAGTGAGTCCACCTAGAATAAGAAGAACAAACAATTGTGTACTCGTTTGTGGCATCTAATTTCATAAAACCAGCCACTTGGATGGTCGGAGCACGCACAGTAAAGGGTTCCGAAGTAGAGAAACACGAATAGTATAGAACTGAAAATATCTGCAAAAATACACTACCAATTTTTGTTAACAGTGTTTTCTGGATCCTACCACCTTAATTACTTTTTTCTTCATTTTCCATTACATAGATGGAAAGTTAGAGGGAAATTTACAAAATAAAATAGTTATTTTAAAACTTCTTCATAATTTATAAAGACTTATCTAACGGAAACTCTCACATTTATGTGGCACTGAATTTATTTTTATCCCATACTTACATTGATGGTGTGCCACCCTTACTTTTTTCATAATTTTACTACAGGTAAGCTCAGGGGCTAGGCGCTCTCTTTAAATTACATAGAACGCGAGTGACCTGGGTTCGATTCCCGGTGCCGGCACCACTAAAATTGTTGATTGCAATTTTAAGTGCTGATTTACCACGTGCTCAGCGGTGTAGGAAAACATCGTGAGGAAACCTGCATGTCTGAGAAATAAAAAAAAAATATTTCGAAGACATGTGTAGTCCGCCAACCCGTATTGGAGCAGCGTGGCGGATTCTTCCTAGCTCCAAAACCCTCTCAAAAATGAGAGGAGGCCTGTGCTCAGCAGTGGGACATTTAAAGGCAGAAACTTTACTTTTTTTACTTTATTTTCATACCGGTTTAAATTCATCTATGTAGTGCTTCAAAATTCATCTTAGTGCCACTAGTCTCCTAGTAAAATGGCTATGACATACGGACAGACGGGCAGGACGAAATTAAAAGGGTTCCGTTAATATAATACCCTTAAAAAAATCTACGCATAGGCGATCTGGAAAGACTACCTTTAGTAAAAATTTGTTGGCGTCGGTTTCTCAGACCACTTTAACATGAATACGCATTATTAAACCATATCACCACTAAACATAAGGCGGAAGTTTGGTCAAACGTTGACCAAATCAAAAAAAAAGTTAAAAAATAATGAAAGCCTGAGATTTTGGGCAGTGTCTGTCTAACAATTTAATCAATTTTCGGTTCAATCGAATCGAGAAAAGAGGGTATTTAGGACTGAGCTTTGAGGTACACCGGCTCGGTCGGGATGTGCATCGGAGGGCCCTGGACGCGATAGCAGGTTCGACTGCGAATAAAATCTGGTATGTTGAGTTCGAGTCGATCTGGAATACCGAGCTTCTATAACCTTGTCGACCGCTTTAAAATTATTAAATACCTACTTATTAATTTTAGCCACACAATCTTCAAAAATAATTCTGAATAATGTAACACATTCAATCCAAATAAAGAATAAGTCCGTTATCATAGTTTGTCTCTAATTAAAGTTTGTAATATGAACAAAACAAAACAATCAAGTTCTATTTAAGGCATCAGGCTTTTGATAATTCAGCTGCTTTACTATTTATGAGCCAGCTTTACAATTCTAAATGAGACTTCATTGTAAAGCAATTATAACGAAGTACTGCTTGATACCGCAAATATAATGTGACAAGCTGTTGACACATTCTCGTACATAACTCACATACACGTACAAATAACTTTTATTAATGACTACCTTTGAAGCAATTTCAAACCTGTACAGTTATCTTAATTGCCTGGTGTGTTGACTTATTTATTAAAAAATGTTATAAATTAATTCTTCTCTCCTTTACCAGCCTATTAGTAGTCCTATTGGCCAGGCCTCTTGCAAGAACGGAGGATTAGTCGTAATCAACATACTTGGCAGGCGGATTGGAGATCGCAGTCTCAGACTCCTGGCACCTTAGGGTACGTACACCATATCCCATTCCGTTAGTGTGGTAAGAGTCGACTGAGAGAAATGCTAGGAAAATCTCATAGCTTCCGACAGGTGGCGCAATAATCATCACAAAAGATACTAGACCGAAAACATTTAAAAAAAAAAAATAGATAATAAAAGATATACACAGCATATGTAGCTTGCAGACCCGACAACCGTCGGGCATGAAATATTCTCGAGAGACAACCTCGTACCGGCAGACATCCTCCAAGCTTTTGCGGGAAATCGATGTATACAGGTATACAGGCTCAGGGCTGCGTTTTGAGTCCCGTATACACGGGGGAGACTTTGTTTAGCAGTCGACTTGTGGGAGGCAAAAATGATGAATAAAATAAATTATACGTAAGTTATGGAAACTATGTAAACAGAAAACGTACGCTACGAAAATTCCAATGCAAAATAATGTTCTTTAAAAAGGAAACTATGCGCCACACTAAGATTTATTCTGCATCCTGGCCGCGATTTACAGAAAAATATTAAAATCGATCGTCATACTCTGGTAGAGAACGCCTCATTCCCTGTTTAATGCTTAGTTGTCTTAAGAATTGCATCTGTATAGACTCGATCGTGTTATTGTCAGTCTTGTAAATTGGTGAACAGAGGAACAGTATTCCAACTGGGTTCTTACAAGAGAATTGTATAGTACTTTGAATGTTTCAATATGTTTAAAGAGATATGCGCATTATAAAACCAAGCATTCTCCTAGCTTTACTTGCAATAGTACTGTCATGTACTTTAAAGGTTAACGAGAAATCCAACCACACACCTAAATCTCGTATTATTTTAACTTGTTCTAGATATATGCCATCGATATTATAATTACACTTTTTGGGATACTTTTTTTTAGTGAATGTGATGTATTGGCATTTTTTTATATTTAATGACATGAAATTATTCTTACACCATTCGTTTAAAACATTAATATTGTGTTGAAGCAAATTACAATCGCCAATGTCAGATAAATCAGTGTACAACTTTATATCATCAGCATAGGCCAGGCAATGGCAGGTCATCTCTTCCAAGGGGTCATTGATAAACATCAAGAATAGGAGGGGGCCTAAATTAGAGCCCTGCGGAACTCCTAAAGATCGTTGAGACGGAATAGATTTAAAGCCATACAATGCCACGAGGTGAGTGCGCTTCTTGAGGACTTGAGCGGTGAAGATTGCCATGAATTCCAAAGTGTTGTGATTTTATTAGTAGTAAATTGTGATTTATACTATCAAACGCTTTGGCGAAATCTGTAAAGATAACATCTACTTGAGATTTTTTATTAAAAGCTCTACATAAATAATTAGAGTATGTCAACAAGTTAGATGTAGTTGAATTATATATAGTTATAACCAGAAGATGGGCAGCAGCATATTCCTGGAACATCTGAATAAATAAACTGCGCTTGCCAACCCGCCGGCCAAGCGTGGCAACTATGGCAAAATTCCTCCAATATGAGAGCTGCAAACTTTTGTGGCTATCTATGGGGGAGGCCTATGTTCAGCAGTGGACTTGTGATAGGTTGAAACGACGACAAAACGACGAGCGGGTAATCTAACCCGCGGCCCACAACGCCGCATTGTTGAATTTTCTGTTCTATGGTTGAAACATAACACAAAAGTAGCGAATAACTGCGAAAGTAACTCTCTCAGCCTCTCTGTCTGTTTTACCTTTCCACGGTTCAACCATCGATACGATTGTGTTAAAATTTGGCACCCAGCCGGAAATAGTATGCTTTTTATTCCGGAAAATGCAGGAATCCGTCTAGGTAGGTACCACCCCAGGGCCAGTTATTCTGCCGTGAAGCAGTAGCGTGCAAACATTACTGTGTTTCAGTTTGAAGGGCACTGTGAGCTGGCGTAATCACAGAGCATATGAGACTTAAGAACTGATGTCTCAGGGTGACGGGCGCAGTGTGGTGTCACACAGAAATGTTCTGCGTGACACAGCATTTGTTATGGGCAGATGTTGCACTTACGATCACTTTATACAATAAAAAGGATATATAAAACCTGTATCCAAGCGGACGAAGTCGCGAGTAACAACTAGTTGCTAACAAATAATTTAAATGTTTCAAAGCTCACATAATTACTAACACCGTAAAGGGCTAGATGTTATGATGAATAAAATGTATATTACTCATAATAAAAAAAATATTACAGCACTGATGATGTGTTTTACGTCACAAGATATTACACGTCCAATATCAATCAAGCGTGCTCTAGTTCGGTGAAACTCGGCGTGGTCGTAACCGCACGCCGTTAGACCGGTCACTTAGTATAGGCTGTTTTAACGCCTCAAAGGCTAATCCTACATATCGCGTTGCATAAATAATTATTGTTATTTCACAACTCGATCGCATATGCGTATGATATTTAACAAGTCAGCCGACTGCTTGGCGCCGATGTTTATTGCTGCGTCTGTTCACGTAATTCCGTTGACAGACTTATGTTAGTAAAAGTACGGAGACATAATGTAGGTTATAATTTATTATATCTTTTATTAAAACGAATCTGTTTACGTCTTGATATGTGTTGTGTAAGACGTTAAGTGTTTATTTTTTAAAAAAATCGTAGAAAATTCTGAAATACTTTTGTATGCAGTTCGATTAGAGCAGTGGGTAGGTTCTGCGCTACGGGTTGCCAGTTCGATTTCCTCGCATGAAATACTTTTATAGCTTACTGTTAGCTATTCCGGGTATTTGTGGATGTAAAAAATATGTCTGTGTGGGATCGTTTAAAAAATGTGAAGGTTAACAACAGTAGTCGGTAACGTTAAAGTTTCTTTAGTTTAAAACAAGACGAAACATTACTTAAAGAAATTTAGTTACCGCAGGATTCGATTTTACTTAAAGAATATTAATATATAAAATTATTATTCTTCTTCCTTTTTTTTTATTGCATAAAGTGATGAAACGAGCAAAACGTTCACCTGATGGTAAGTGCAACGTCTGCCCATAACAAATGCTGTACCACCCAGAAAATTTCTGTGTGACACTACACTGTGCCCTTCTCCCTGAGACAGGTTCTGAAGTCTCATATGCCCAGTGATAACGCTCACAGTGCCCTTCAAACCGAAACACAGTAATGTTTGCACACTACTGCTTCACGGTAGAATAACTGGCCCTGGGGTGGTACCTACCTAGACAGACTCCTGCATAGGAATACTACCACCAGTAACTTACCACCACTTTTTCTGCGTAAATAAAAATATTATTAATTTTTACGCAGTACTGTTTGCTAACTTTCCTATAAATAAGTACTATAGGCTATTAGTAATAAATTAATAGCATCAAAGTGTGCTAAATCGATTTACAAAAAATTTAAATGGCCAGTGTTACGTTAAAAATAATAAATAAATGTCTATAAAAACAGTTCTATCATTATCATCGATCGCTTCTGATATAGTGCCTCGTGTATTAGAATCCTAAGTCTTAAAAACTTTGTCTGCCCATCAAATCGATCTTCTGCTACATGCTTTGACCACTTTTCGCACAGACTTCAATGACTTAAAAACTGGCAAATAGTTTAATATTTCTGAGTCATTGTGATCTTACCGAAAATCTGGACAAAATAGTCGAACATCATTCACACTACAAGCAAGAATAGTTCTTCATCGTCTTTAAATACGCCCCATATAGTCATTTTTCCGTGAGCCGTTCACTTTTTATGCTCCGATGCATTTTAGGTCACCAGCTTTGACGGTCGACATACCGGCGCCTTTAAAACGAATAAGCAGATTAAAATTCACACATCTTTATCTTTCTAAATAACAGAAAATCTCAAATCGCTATGTCGCTGTAAACATACATACAATACAGTCACGCCCATATAATAGATAGGCAGACATCGTTCACGTAGCCCACTTTTCGCCCTCGCGAGAAACGAGACGTGGCGAGTGGCATCGCCGTGAAAAGCTTTTATTTATTCGAAAGTTCATTGAATGAAAAACAATCGCTGTAAAAGACTACTGATATGTTATAAGAACATTCGGAGACAACGACTAGTGACTCAGTTCTTGATTGCTTGATTCCAGAACTTATGAATTTTCTCTTATCAAAATTTATGTAGTCCTTAAGAAACTTCAATATTTTTAATGTAATTTTTATGTTCATATAGACTTCTATACTTATTCGTAATAACTTCATAAAGCTTTACAGTCGTGAAGTCACACATACGTCTGATGTAAGTGCTTCAAAGTTCCGAAGGTTTCTTTAATAGATATAATCAAGTAATTACTGATAATACTCTTTTAATCGACTATCATATAATTACCCTTACAACACTATCCATAGATTGATTGACATGCTCTATAAGTAATTGTCTGCTGCTACGAATACACGCACATGTATCAGCTGCGTTTAATCTTTAGATGACTATTAATCAAAGTGCTTTCGTCGAAAACATTTCACAACATGCCGAGGTGCGGTTGACGCGGTCAATTGCACTATTACGTTGCAATATTGTGTCCCATGTTAGGTCATTGGATACGGTTTACACAATAAATAGCAGTCGGGATTAATATTGCTGAAAAAAAATACTATAATCAGTTTTTGCGTTTTGGTAGTGACTAATTCTATAAATGAATGTAAAACAAGAGAAATAAAGGGAGCTGTAAAATTTTTCAGTATTTTATTGGAATATATTTAAAAAAATAATCAACAAACTTATATTTTCTATTAACAATCATCAGTGGCTCATCGCTAAAATTACCAAACAGCCTACAAATATATTCTTTTTTTCTTTTTTTTTTTCTTTTCAGCCTATCACTAGTCCACTGCCGAACATAGGCCTCCCCCATACATTGCCACAAAAGTTTGTAGCTCTCATTTTGGGGGAGATTTGCCATAGTTGCCACGCTTGGCAGGCGGGTTGGCAACCGCAGTTTATTTTTTCAGATGTTCCAGAATGATGCTGCTGCCCATCTTTTGGTTTTCATTTTCCCTCTGTCGACTTTTACGACACCCACGGGATGAGATGGGGTGGTAGATTCTCTTAAGCCGCCACCACCTTACATATGAAATTGGGTTTTGTATGGGATGAATACATAGAGGTTTTTTTTTGTAAATTATACTTAATTAATCAAAGTATGTACCATTGATATCTATGCACGTTTGCCATCTCGTAACTAGTTTATTGATCCCTTTGTTAAAAAAAACCATGAGGGCGAGAATCAATAAACTCTCTGAAGGCGGTTGGCACTGCCACATCGGATATGATTTTTTTTCCTTGTAAGGAGTTATCCAAATTCCGGAAAAAGTAGTAATCTGTTGGAGCAAGGTCCGGGGAGCACAGTGGATGTCGCAGACATTCCAATTGCAGCTCCCCTAGTTTAGCGGCCGTCTGTTGTGTAGTGTATGGTCTAGCGTTGTCTTGAAGCAGCAGTGGCCTAGAGCCATTGACCAGCCTTGGTTGTTTAGCAGCCAGTTCTTCCATCATGGTTTGCAGTTGTTGACAATAGATATCTGCCGTAATCGTTTGACCAGATTTTATAAAGCTGTAGTGAACGACACCGGCACTACTCCACCAGACACTCACATGTAACTTTTTCTATGTAAATTTTCGCTCGGGGCAGGATTTGGTTGGTTTTCCAGGGTTCAGCCATTGCGACGAGCGCTTCCATTATGGTACAGGATCCAATTTTCATTACAGGTAATGACCTGATTTAAAAACCCTTTGATTATTATGCCGGTTGGGCAATGTAACGCAGCAGTCGACGCGTGTTTCCTGGTTTGCTTCACTCATTTCATGAGGTACTCACCGTTCAAGCTTTTAAATTTCCTTGTTTGGATCAAGTGAAACAGTTTTGTCAACAGTGTGTTCAACGCTGAGCACGTGGTACATCAGCACTTTAAATTCCAATCATAATTCAGTGATGCCGGCACCTTGATACGAACTCAGGTCACTCGCATACTATGAAATTTAAAGCAAGAGCCTGGCCCCTAAGCTATCACGGAAATTAAAGCAAGCGCAAACGTAAATAAATAAACGAGTGAGCTGTGTCAGGATAGATTAGATTTGTAAAGGCGACGGGCCACCAGTTACGTCTCGTTTCCCTCGGGGGCAAAAAGTGGGCTACGGGTGTGGTCTATGCCTACCTCTTATATGGGAAACAGGCGTGACTATATGTATGTTTCGGAGTTAGCACGTAGTTCACTTTGAGAAACTGTAACTGCATTCGTTGTGGCGCCCTCGCTCAAATACTCGTAAATCTTTGTACCCTCGTAAAGTACTATTGATTTAATAGGAAAACATATTGTATTTCGCAACTTGGCATTATTAGCTGAAAGAATACTTAAATCTTGGTCGAAGTTTATATATGAAGTTGTGATTGTGCACAGGTGCAGGTTGAATAAAACAGTAAATATATTTATATTTTTATTGATTAGTCGAAGTGTGACTAAGCCGTACGACATCTATTTACTAAGAATGGTTTTATAATGTTTTCTTTTATTTACGCGAATATTACACATTTAAATAAAACTACTTTTTTACGGATTTTATCGCGTTTAATTTTGAACTATTTTTACCCGACGTTTCGGACGCTTTACAGCACCCATGGTCACGGGGGGACTGAGGTGACAGTTGTCCCGATGTCATAGTTAACCCGGAGTACCTTCAGCTTTTAATTATTATTTTTAGTCCGATCTACGCAGAAAGAGCTTACTGTGTCTTGAAGCCTTGCAGTGGTATGCTTGGTTTTTGATTTAATTTTTTGGTGAATCTCACCACCATCCTTCACAGTTAGCTACCGTGGGTAAATCTTTGTTTCAGAGAGCACAAGGGATCTGTGACAGTAAACACCTGGCCGCCATCCTAATTTCAATAGGGAAGATGGTTGGGTATTACCACCGGCTTGGGATCCTATTATTAATAAAATTAAATCAAAAACCAAGCATACCACTGCAAGGCTTCAAGACACAGTAAGCTGTTTCTGCGTAGATCGGACTAAAAATAATAATTAAAAGCTGAATGTACTCCGGGTTAACTATGACATCGGGACAACTGTCACCTCAGTCCCCCCGTGACCATGGGTGCTGTAAAGCGTCCGAAACGTCGGGTAAAAATAGTTCAAAATTAAACGCGATAAAATCCGTAAAAAAGTAGTTTTATTTAAATGTGTAATATTCGCGTAAATAAAAGAAAACATTATGTGAACCAGTACGGACTGGAAATCGCAAATAAAATACGCCGGTTAGAAGATCTCAAGACCAAGCGCGCAAGATTCATAACATCTTTGAATTTCTTGAAGAGATGCAGAGACCATGATCTCATTCCTACGTGTGTCAAAATATCAGCTAAAAAGGACATTCGAGGAAGCGCGAAGATCCTAAGCCAGGCAAGTAAAAAGTTGCTAAGGACGGTAACTCAGCAAAAACGTACCGATCTACACACCATAAATACGGCCATAGACAATTCATCCAGTGAATTAAAATCTATCTTAACGACATTTGATTTTAACAATTGCATTGAAACTTTAAATAAGCGCGAAACAGCTAAATATAATGAATGCAAAAATAAACATATAGATAAATACCAAAAATTAACGAACAAATTAAATGTCAAATACAAATCTCAACGTATGAACGGAAAGTTACCGTTGACAACAGACAAAGATCATAGACTACGCGCGGTCTATAATCTGTCAAAACAAACACTGGATGAACCAACATTAAACGTATTATCGAAAGGAATGAATTTCGCAATAACACCGCGAAAAATCCCGTACGAAGAAATTATCTGTAGTGTCGAGGATTGTCTGTATAAAAATAATATCGGTAAGGAAGATTTGGAGGCCATGCGTCAAGACATTTCGTCTATGTTACGTCGAAGTTCAGTGCCCAAACTAAATCTTCCCAAAGACGAATTTATAGCGTTGAACAACTTACGGAACAGACCGGAACTCACTATCCTCCGCGCGGATAAAGGAAACGCTACGGTAGTAATGGATACGTCAGATTATAATTTTAAAATTGAACAACTTTTGTCGGATGAAAATATTTATAAAAAGGTTAAATCAGACCCAACCGCGAACACGCTGAAAACAACTAGCGAGCTAGCAAAGAAGTACTCCGAAAAATTGAATCTGGACGTAAATTCGGTAATACCATCATGTGCCAAACCACCGAAGTTGTATGGGTTACCTAAAATACACAAACCAAATGCTCCACTACGTCCAATAGTGAGCCAGATCGATTCACCAACTTATAGATTGGCTCAGCATGTAGCGAAAATACTCTCACCACTCAGAGGACACACAAGAGCACACACAAAGGATTCATACCATTTTGTCAGTGAGATTAAAGACCTACATCTTACTGACAATGAAACTATGGTCAGTTTTGATGTCCAGTCGCTATTCACATGCCTACCTGTAGAAGACTGCATCTCAATTGTATCCAGGAAGCTAGCGGAGAACAACATGCCAGCAGAATATGCAGAACTACTTAGACATTGCCTTACATCTGGCTATCTATTGTGGAAGGAACAGTACTACAAGCAAGTAGATGGTGTGGCGATGGGCTCTCCAGTATCTCCCATTGTCGCCGACATTTTCATGGAAGACTTTGAGGAGAAAGCCTTCCGTACTTCTCCTGTAAATCCAAGATTCTACAAGCGGTATGTAGATGATACTTTCACAATTTTACCATCGCATAAAGTAACTGCATTTCTAGACCACCTTAACTCCCTAAACTCTAAAATTCAATTTACAATGGAGTTAGAGGCAAATAACTCTTTAGCTTTTCTGGATGTGTTAGTAATTCGGAATCCTAATAACACCTTGTGTCACACTGTGTATAGAAAAAAGACCCATACAAATAGGTATTTAAATGGTGAATCTCACCACCATCCTTCACAGTTAGCTACCGTGGGTAAATCTTTGTTTCAGAGAGCACAAGGGATCTGTGACAGTAAACACCTGGCCGCCGAGCTTCATCATGTCAAGCAAGTTTTGCAAGACAACAAGCTTCGGGTTCCGCGCCTTCGTCGCAGTGACCGAGTGAAGCCGGCCACAGTCGAGCGTGTACCTGCTGTTCTTCCATATGTCAGAGGAGTCACGGACAAGATTGGCTATATCTTGAAGCGAGCTTCTATAAGAACATTTTTCAAGCCGCCGAAGAAGATAAGTCAGTTTTTACCATCTGTCAAGTGTAACATCCCTCTACAAGATGCAGGAGTATACAAGCTGGATTGTGAATGTGGTCTCTCTTATATAGGGCAAACTAAAAGATCCATTAAAACCCGCGTTAAAGAACACATAGCTGATGTGAAGCATCGACGCTCTAGGAAGTCTGCAGTCTGTGACCATGTTCTGGATCATCATCCCAACCATTACATCAGATTTAATAGACCACAAATCCTTGCAAAAGAACACCGATTCCTACCAAGGATGATTCGCGAGGCTATTGAAATTAAAAAACATCCTAATTTCAATAGGGAAGATGGTTGGGTATTACCACCGGCTTGGGATCCTATTATTAATAAAATTAAATCAAAAACCAAGCATACCACTGCAAGGCTTCAAGACACAGTAAGCTCTTTCTGCGTAGATCGGACTAAAAATAATAATTAAAAGCTGAAGGTACTCCGGGTTAACTATGACATCGGGACAACTGTCACCTCAGTCCCCCCGTGACCATGGGTGCTGTAAAGCGTCCGAAACGTCGGGTAAAAATAGTTCAAAATTAAACGCGATAAAATCCGTAAAAAAGTAGTTTTATTTAAAAGAATGGTTTTAGCTGTACACTTGTAGAACGTCAACACGCATTGATATGCGAGACTTCGGTCGAAATCTTTTTTTGCTGGTACGCCAGTTTTGCTATTAACTACGGTGCTTTCCCCAACTTCACGTTCCATTTTTTTTTATTGTATAAAGTGCTGAAACGAGCAAAACGTTCTTGTGATGGTAAGTGCAGCGTTTGCCAATAACAAATGCTGTATCACCCAGAAAATATCTGTGTGACACCACACTGTGCCCAGCACCCTGATACATATGTTCTTAAGTCTCATATGCCCAGTGATTACGCTAGCTCACAGTGCCCTTCAAACCGAAATACAGTAATGTTTGCACACTACTGCTTCACGGCAGAATAACTGGCCCTGGGGTACCACGCCCTACCTAGACGGATTCCTGCATAGGAATCCTACCACCAGTCGATCGTCCTGTTCGATGCCTCCCCATGTTTTTCAACAATAAAGGTAACATATTAAACATTTACACAATAAAGAACTACGGCAACTAAAAGGCATCCCACTCAGCATATCCTCCTTACAAGTGGGAGGGAATTAGTTAATAAGATAGTAATCGGGCACTTATGACTTACGATCGGTCTAGTTAATATTCATACTTCGAAGAAACACCTAACATAAGTAATTACTTAATAAACACAACGTAATTAATAGTCGTAATTAAGATGATCACGCATAATAACATTATGATAAACCGCTAAATACATTACAACCTTTAGAACGATCCAAGGAAAGATTGAATAAATTTCCTGGTCACGATAATTTATTTTTACTAATATTTAAAGGCAATAGTCACACTGTGAAAATAAATAAAGTAAGCCATGCTTGTAGTAGCTATGACTGTTACAAGTCAATACGACAAATATTTGGTCGACTGTCAGTAATTACGTTCATTTTAAAAAAAATTTCTTTGGAAATTATGTACTACTTGATAAATATTCAGAATAAAAAATTAATGGGCTAACAGAGTCCTCAGAGATCCATTACAAATAAAACAACGAACAAAAACTGCGAACACATCAACCCTAACAAGGCATCCGTCAGAGTTAAATGTCATTGCTAACCACAGTTACTTTAATTTTATTAAGGCGCTTTACAGCTAGATTGTCTGAGGAGTACCATGACAGCGAATTTCATAAGAAAAAGATGACAACTTTTAAAGTTTTTTTTTAATAATATGTTATTTTTTTTTTGTTTAATGGAAAACCACCTGCTGAATGAAACTTATAAAATAGGAAAACTGCTAGCCAATTACAGGTTTTCGCAAATAATATAAGAATATGAAAACAGTTATTACTTAAGTTAAAACACGAACATCTTACTAGATTACCTTAATATCTTTTAGTTTATACATACTGTAGAAGTACATTATTAGTTTAGCTTAATACAAAGAACAGAAAAAGAAAGTAAACCAGGTGAAAATTATGCAAAAAATGTTGATCATTTAAAGACCAAATATCCATTACAGTGTAGAAGTTAGTGTTCAGGCATTTATTATAAAAAAGTATTTGTAATTATTTCTTAAATCATTACTTATAGATTCAAATCAAAAAAGGTGCTATTCAGTATACAATAACGAAATAAGATGGTAGGGTTAATAAAATGAATACCATTTTTTTTACTGTTTTAGTGCACCCGCACTGTTACATTAACTGAGATTATATTAACTATTACTTAAAGATAATTATTACAAGTTGTGTTGTAATGGCATAAAATTCGGTTTGTTAACAAAAAATAAATTTTTGCTGTATTGCATATTATTTTGGAAATAAGAGACAAGACGTGGAAAACGTTTACCTGATGGTAACTGAAACGTCTGCCCATAACAAATTTGTCTTCTAGAACACATCTGTGTGCCACCGCACTGCGCACGTCTCCCTGAGACATCACTATCAGTATGCAGGGATCTGTCTAGGTAGGGTACCTCCGCAGTTTAAGTTATTCTGCCCTAAAACAGTAGTGGTGGTTTTGGTGGTGTTAGGATTGCTATGCAGGAATCCGTCTAGATAGGTACCACTCCAGGGCCAGTTATTCTGCCGTGAAGCAGTAGTGTGCAAACATTACTGTGTTTCGGTTTGAAGGGCACTGAGAGCTAGCGTAATCTCTGGGCATATTAGACTTAAGAACTGATGTCTCAGGGTGACGGGCGCAGTGTGGTGTCACACAGAAATGTTCTGGGTGACACAGCATTTCTTATAGGCAGACGTTGCACTTACCATCAGGTGAACGTTTTGTTCGCTTCGTCACTTTATCAAATAAAAAAAATAAAAAAATTGTGTTTCAGTATGAAGGGAACTGATAGCTAGTGTAATTACTGGGCATATGAGACTTAAGAACTACTATCTCAAACTGACGAGCTCATCGTGGTGCCACACAAAGCATACACACAGCATTTATTACAGGCAGACGTTGCACATGCTGCTGGTCCATTGCCAAGAGCTTGCTAATTCTCAGGACTATGACGCTAAGTCCTGTTTTGATCGGGAATTCATCGTTATTAATTCTATCTCGCAGAGAAACTCCGAGCATGACTATTTCTCTAGTTAGCTTAGCAACTCTGAACTTCCTGTTTCGGCCTGTTGTGAAAGACCACGATTAAATTCTGCATTTTATCATAGGCAAGTTATATACTCGTATATAAAAAAAAAATTGAATTGATCAGGTGATAATTTCTCACTACTATTCTTATAACTAGGTTCAGGTTGCATTTGTAATGGCGGCTTTAGCATCAAATTAAACAAGGAGCTGTTAAGTTGTAACATCCAATAAGAAAAACAGAAAAGTTATTTTAAGGACAAATTAAAAACTCTTTAAAAGAAATTGTTTTCTTTAAATCTTCTACTGGTGGTAGGATTGCTATGCAGGAATCCGTCTAGGTAGGTACCACTCCAGGTCCAGTTATTCTGCTGCGAAGCAGTAGTGTGCAAACATAACTGTGTTTCGGTTTGAAGGACACTGAGAGCTAGCATAATCACTGAGCAGGTGTTGCACTTACCATCAGGTGAACGTTTTGCTGGTTTCGTCACTTTATCCAATAAAAAAAATCGTTTAAAATACTGTAATTATAGCATATGTATAGCACTGTGAAATTACGAAGTTAGATGACATTCATCATTCAACATTAAAAAAGAAAGATATTTTCATAATTAACTCAGCTACCCTTTACAAATGTGTAGAGACTGGTACGTGATAGTGCCCCAAGGTTTACGTTAGACGAGACAAATTGCACGGTATGTAATTTATGTCATTCCCGAGCAGTCGTCGCATATTAAATTGAGTCTTTTATCTGAAATAGAAGGGTTTTCTTTACTTTTTTTGCGAACGTATTGTAAATAGTAGTTTTTAAAGATTATTTTGAAAAATTTGTGGGGCATCTATGAACGGCACAAAGTGGTTTACGGCGTCATTATTACCACAGCAAAATGGAAAAGGTTACGTAAACGTTTGTTTCGCCGTGAATAACCTTCACCGCATCAAGCGCGCTACTACATTTATAAATCACAAAACAATTTAAAAAAATAAACAATTTAAATTTATTTTACTACGTTCCTGGTAATGTGTATTTCAGGACCCTAAAGAAGAGGATCAATGGATAAAAGTTATTTTAGATATGTTATTTCTTGAGAATAACCGTTGACGGGCTCACACAGTTGTACTTCATTTTGTTAAACTATGCATGTTAAAGGTTTGACAAAGTATTATGTATATGTATACAAGTTGTATGCAAAATAAAGTATTTGAAATACACATAAGATTGAATAATATAAAGTAAATAAAAAAAGACTTGTTAAAAGCTTTTATTTAAGACTAGCGATCCGCCCCGGTTTTATGTTGAATTATTTTTTATCAAACGGCTTGCCGCGCTAATTGTAAAGAAAATGCATTTAGTTCGAGTAATTTCTTATTACCAATTATTCCCTAATGACATTGAATGCTGCAAGGTTTTTGACAACAAATAATTCAACATAAACTATTTAATTATTTTCAACGATTAAGATAGTAAGTACGTTTATTTTTAAATGCTAAATCATTACGCTCTTTAACTAATGGATAGCTGCAGTATAGATTTATCATCAAATTTCAATCAAATCAATGTTACTTTTCATTTGTAATCTATGCACATATATTCACTATTGCAAAATTAAAAACCCAAGATCTAACTGATATTGATTACCAGAATACATGCAAGCGCGCTTTATCATTATCCGGCTGTTAGTAATCCACTCCTGGTATAAATGGTTCTCTCTGTTAAGGTTCTCTTTCAAGAAGTGATATTTATCTTCTTGTAATTTTTGAGATGTTTATTGAGCCACCTGTTGGAAGCCATGAGATTTAGTCGATTCGAACATCCATGAACAGATGGCTGGGTGGCAGATTTTTAACGTTACCGCCGCATGGGATCGCTAGCCTAGAAAAAAAAATTCAAAATGATGCTAAAAAGTTATATAGAGAATAAATATCGTAGTGTAGGAATATTTAAAACGTAACAATATGATACAAATATGATTTAATAACGTTATTACTCAAGTTAAAGAGTGTATAAAGTTACAACAGCTTTGTCGTGCTTGTTAGAGCGCATTTTACTATTCTATGCATGTAATACAATATTCTTAACAATCAGATACTTTCTTTTAAAACTAGTTTTAATATTAAGTATGAGCTTTACACAAAATATATTTTGAGTTTTGGGAGACGATCTTTCTGTCAACGAAACAAACATTATCAACTTTTCAAAACTAATTAAAATTTACTAGTGATACGAGTATATCGATTTAACTATTGAATACGTTATGTTTTCTATTATTTACGCGAATATTACACATTTAAATAAAACTACTTTTTACGTCGGGTTAAAAATAGTTATAAATTAAACGCGATAAAATCCGTAAAACGTAGTTTTATTGAAATATTGAATACGTTTTCAGTTTATGGATTGGCTTCTCTACTAATATAAATTTTCTAAAAAAAAAAAAATATGGAATAATATCGTACTTGCTTTTATCATTCTCATTTTCACATGAATTACCTTACCTATTTACTTGCATATACAAACTTTTTAAAGTGCTTAAATAATTTTCGCTCTCATTTTTCCTTTGCAATAAAACAGAATCAATTACACTTTATTGCCCATCCAAACACAAATATAAATACAAAAAAAAAATTGAATATACTACAACAAGTGGTCTTATCGTTAACAGCGATTGCTTCTTACAACCATTGAATAGACAATAAAAAAATCAAAAAACTGATTCATCATGATTTTCTCATTGACTCTATCATCAGAAATGACGAAACTTATAGGACCACCCTTTCGGTAGCCCCTTTCTAATATAATAAAAATTCTTAAAATCGATTCATTCACAAGAAATTATGCCCGAGCATACATAAAAAAATATATACAGACGAATTGAGAACCTCCTCCTTATTTTAAAGTCGGTTAAAATTAAATGTAGGTCGATGATTCATTAAGGAAATAAAGATAGACAACGATGTTATATATACTACATTATATTTTTAACGGACACTAGCATGCTATAATGAATAATCAAAAGTTGTAAATAATATGTTAAAAGTAAAATGAATATAAATAAAAACATAAACATAAATTAGAGGACGAGTTAAAACAAAGTTAAAGTCACAGGAAGTTATTCTCTTACCAGCTTTTTAAAATCCGGTAAGGACTCAGTTCGTCTAACTGATGAAGTCCGGGCATTAATGACAGCTTGTTAAAATTTGTACATTATGGGGAGGAAAATTCAATTGTAATTGTTTAATGATCTCAAATGTCAGATTTTAGGGCATTCAATACGTTACTAAATATATGAAGGTCAATAAGGACTCAATAGCATTTTGTACAGAATAAAATAAATATAAGCATTCTGAAGAAGAAATGATTGGTAGCTACATGACCTTTAAGAAAGACGAAACATGATTATTTTCGCGTAAAGGTAAATAAAAGTTTTGAAGACACGAGTCACAGGTTTATCAACTCAAGGATCCATCAAAGGCAGAGTTTATAATTTCTAGTAATTGAGTTCCTCATTAGTTGTGTTGTGAATGAACATTCGTAAGTTATTATTTTGCATAAAATCACGCCATATAAGAGTAGACAGAGGCCACTCACATAGCCCCCGCGGGAAACGCGACGTGAGGGGTGGCAAACCATGTCGCCGTCATTTCGGGACGAGTCAAAAAATTCTTACTTTCCATTGCGTTCCCACGAGCAGTATAGTGACAGCATTGCATATCATTGTGTTATTTTGCACGAATAAATGCTGTCTGTACAATACCTAAGTAGCCTCTTACGACACCTCGCTGCCGGACACCTATCGGATACCCGTTAATTTTGTCGTGCCAAAATTTGGAATTATGTTTACTTCGAAAAAACTTGGGGTATTTGGATGAAAACTTTAATCCACAATCATGTCTGAGCTAATTTTTACAATAACCATGATATTTAAAGGACTCATCTCTAGACCTCATTGTTTGCTCGACTTCGAAATCCACGTGAGTATTAAAAGCTGCAACCAAAACACTAGGAGAATCTAATACTAATATTTATTTGGAAATCATCTACAAAATAAAGTATGAAGAAATGAATTTAGTCGACAAAAGTTTAAAAAAACCCAGCAATAAACAAACGAGAGCCTGCAGACGTGAAGCAGTAGTATGCCACCCCAGGGCCAGTTATTGTGCCGTGAAGCAGTAGTGTGCAAACATTAATTACCTCTCGTGCAGGTTCTTCAAAATTGACTCTTGAAGATGGTAAAGATCATAACAGTATTCGGAATAAGCTTTTCGATGAAGAAATGCTCCAGTGCATTCTAACTTGGACCAATGTTAGAATTTCTAGTCACAGAACCAAGTTTGTCCGTTATAACAGACCTGAATTGAGTGATTTGGACATGGTTGAACTCAAAGCCTTTATTGGCCTATTGTTTTACTCAGCTGTTTTGAAATCAAATGATGAAAACACGAGTTACTTGTTCGCTTCAGATGGCACAGGTTGTGAGATATTTAGGTGCGGAATGTCAGAGACAAGATTTCTGGTTTTGTTATTGTGTCTACGATTTGACAACCTAGATGATCGTGAAGAGAGGATGAAGACTGATAAGTTAAGGCTGCCATATCCCTTATTTTCAATAAGTTTGTAAGTAATTCTCAACAGTTGTATGAATTGAGCGAATGTACCACAGTGGATCAAATGCTTGTCAAATTTCGAGGAAGAAGTCACATGATATCATACATGCCAAAAAAGCCTGGTAAATATGGATTGATAATACGGGCACTATGTGATGCCAATAACTATTATTTTTATAATGGGTATATTTACTCTGGAAAAGACTCGGATGGTACCGGATTGACAGCACAAGAAAAAAAAATTCTAGTTCCAACTCAGTGTGTCCTTCGCCTCACAAAACCCATTCAAGGAACCAACCGTAACGTGACGGCTGACAATTGGTTTTCATCCATAGAGCTCGTAGACGAACTATCATCACGGAAGCTGACGTATGAAGGGACTCTGAAGAAGAACAAGAGGGAAATCCCGATTGAATTTCAGATAATGAAGGATCGAGAAGTAAACTCTACTGTATTTGGATTTACGAGCACAAAAACGTTATGCTCATACGTGCCAAAGAAGAATAGAGCTGTGATGCTTGTATCTTCCATGCATCATAGTAACCAGGTTGATGAAAATACTAAAAAAACGTGACATTATTATGTATTATAACTCAACTAAAGGGGGCGTCAATGAGGCTGACAAAAAATGCTCGATTTACTCCAGTAGCCGTCGAACAAGGAGATGGCCTATGGTGTTGCTATATCGTGTCCTAGACTTGAGGGCCATGAATGCCTACATTTTATATAACATGCACCAATCAAAAGCTGCGGAGAGAGGAGATTTCTTAAAAAAATTAGCACGTGTGCTTGTGGTGCCTCATGTGCAAATACGTGTTATAAATACACGACTGCCAAGAGAGCTGAGGTTGACCATGACTCGAATTTTAGGCAATGATATGGTTACAAAAGATGTCCAGGATCAAGAAACCAGTCAAGGAACCAGAAAAGCATGTAGAATCTGTCCCGTGAAAAAACATAGGATGACTACCCATGTTTGTGATGGGTGCAACAAACATGTGTGTCTCCAATGTTCTAGACCTTTGTGCACTGACTGCCAATAAATTTACGTTATTAGACTGTTGTCAATTTTTTTATATTTGTTACCTGAAGTAGGTGTTTTGTGTTTTTGGTTGCTTATATATTATATAATTATATTAAAAGCCGTGTGGTGGCGGCTCGTTAAAAGAATACTACCACTCCATCTCATCCAATGGATCTCGTAAAAGGCGAGTAAGGAATTAAACTGCACTGTGCACCCAACAGCGCATGGTGGCGATGGGCTCACCACCTATCACACCAAGTGCATTATATTGTTTAGGTGAAACGTGGATTGTGGCAGTCATCTGTTTTTGCAGTGAGTGCCCAGTCTCTGACTACCCCTTATGGGATACAGTCGTGATCTTATGTATGTATGTATGTATATATTATATTTAGAGAAAAAAAGATTCTTTTGTTATATGAATAAGTGTGACTGTTTTTAATACCTAAAAATGTAACCCTAAGTAGATTTAGACTGAAAAGTGCCATAATTTTTTATTTTGAAAATTTCTATTATTTTTGAAATAAAAGTTGATTATACATGCACTTTATTTTATTTCTAAATCTCATAACTTTAATATTCAATCAGTTTTAAAGCGATCTTATATCGAATTCTCCGAAAAAAATGTGTGTGCATATAGGAGCCTGTGAGACTCCACGTCCACAGTAGTGTTAAGAAAAAATGACGTCCATACTTAAAGGTTAAGAATTAATTAAACAAATGCTTTAACATATGTTATGATTATATACTAGTAGTACGGACAGATGAAAAACCAGAGGAGGCTTGTGAGTTACATATAATTAGGCTGTTACATTTTACGTATTTATGTGTGTTATCTAGATCTTTAGCTTTTATTATCAATTTAATAAAACGATAACCACTAACACTTATAATATTCGACGACCGCGTGGCCTAGTTGTCAGAGTATCTGACTTCTACACCGGAAGTCCTGGTTTCGAATCCCAGTCGGAGCCAAAATTTGAGTAATAAAATAAATTGTTTGTTTTGGGTATGTCGGTGTTGTCCATGTTAAAATATATCTGTTAAACGCAGCCACGGTACAAGATGAACAAGAGAATTTAAAAATAATAAAAATATCTTCCAAAACACTGTCATTTTTATGTTATTTGTAGCTGACTGAAATTCATACATTATTTTTTTAACTCTACTTGTATTTTTTCGGTATAACAGACTATTTTAAATTTACAAAAAGTTATATTAAGTTTCCACGTAATTACAAAAAATACGTCTGCCTACAATGGATTCGCTTCAATCCATTGAAAACTCCGCAGGAGGCCATTTTGCGTTTCAGCTACCTTTCAATAATTGGATAAACCTGACAGTGATTATCTGATTGGGGCTTTGGATTCAATTTGCGTAAAAATAATTTCTTTGGCGAATTCAAATGTTCATAGCCCGAAAAAATTAAAAATTCATTGGATTTACTGGAATGATTTCAGTTGAATTTTAACATCTCTCTTAATTTTACTTACAATTGCTGATACCAACATACCATTTACATTGTGCACGGCAATTTAGACTGCCCAGAGATAATCGCATCGATTGCTTGCCGTCTGCCTTCGTATCGTACAAGTCACACATCGTTATTTGCACACACCACATCACTAAACAAACTACGCACGAAATTCCGTTTTCTCTCGAATGGAATACGTGTCCTATGTAGATACATATGGATATCTACACATATATGTATGTATATATGAGAATGGTGGGTATGTATATACGTATATGTAGGGAATTTTTATGTGGACTGAAAAGTTGACAAATATCACTATTTTTGTTTTTTCCATAGGTACTTCTGTTTGGCACTTTTACTGCCTTTTGTATTTTGGTTTACTATTGCTGTCTTATGCGTTAACTTTTATAATTTTTTATATGGTAACTAAGAAAACCTTTCATTAGCTTTACTTTTGTGATACCACTGTTATGGTGGCACTTCAACTTGGCGTTGCGTGTTCTTCATCTTCTATATATTAATCAGTGGAGAAAAAACGAAGTAACTCTTTTTTAATTGCGCGCAACGAGGAGTCTGAGACTTGGCATGGTTCAAGTTTGAATGAAGAAGAAGCGATGAAGCTAAAACTAATAAATAATATGCGTTACAAATACATTAACCGTACGCGCTTTTCTCACTAACTCTCTGGTTGAAAGGTAGAAAATGCCATGAGGCATTAAGTCCCTCGTTTAAACAGTTAGTACAAAAAATGTAAATAAATAAATATGTGTTACAAATAAAAAACATTAAATGTATCACTACGCCCTGGGTTGACTGGCAGAGAAAGCCAACTGGCATTAAGTCCGTGTATGACATCTGTCACATTCATTATTTTTGTAGTGTGCTTCAAAGTTACTAGATGTTTACGTGTACGCTATGACTTTGTGTTGTTTATCTACATTGCGATGCTGAGATATGTTTGTGATAGTACATAAGGATTATTTAATTTAATATACATGCTTCTTGACTCCTACTGCTAATTGATAGTTTGAGTTTCATTTCATGAACCCTATCTCTTAGTGGCTCTTTTTGGGATATGTACATGGTCCTTCGATGTTGGATATTTTCGCACCAGTGAAGGTTATGTCCACTAGTTGTACTAGTGGTTCGCGAGCGTAAGTTTGTGTAACAAATTCATACGAAGAAGTGCTACAAGATGTTTGTGGTAACAAGGTGTGCGAGATGCCATACAAGTTGTTCACCCGCAAAGCCTTTGGAGAGTGAAGTCTCGGTCTACATTGTGCAACCACGCTGTGCAATTCATGCGCGGTGACAGAGTAGGAGTAGTTGCCAGCGGATGGGAACCAATTACACGCAACGACTCGGATACGATTCGTCTATGACTGAGGCGATACGAGATTATTAGTGAAGTGTTCGTGAAACTACCGTGAGGACTCTTTACTTATTTAAATATATTGCATGTGAACTAGTAAATTTATTCGATTTTATAAAGATTGTTATATTAAAGTAGTTTTAGACTTAGAATAGTTTCCCTAAAAGAGAAGTGACGAAGAACCTATGCCCGATTTTCAATAGGGGTATAATTTGTTCAAAGACTTAAAATTTACTGACACTTAGAAAAAGTCATTCAGTGTCATATTATGACTTATAAAATTTCAACTTCTTAAGTTACTACTTTTATTGTTATTTGTGAGACTGTTACATTTGCATGATGGATATAATGGCATATGAATTTTCGAAAACAGAAACTAGTTCTTTAATTGAGAAAGGATTTGCTAATTTTAAAAAATCGCCAAAGGAGCTTATTACTGTCTCCTATGTAGAGAGTCGCTTAAAAAAATTAGAAGTTCAGTGGCAATTATTCTGCGAAACGCGCTATGACATTATAATTTTTGAAGGTAGATTTTATTAAGTCTGAATATTATAAAATAATAGTTTACAATAAAACCGAAGAATGTTACATAAATTTTAAGTCAATTTTAAAACAGAAATTATTTGAATGCACTGATAAAAGTTATAATACAACTTCTGAAACAAATAAATAAAACTCTAAATAAATAAATGAAATAAATTTCGGGGGACTATGGGAGGCTGGAATTAAGTCTACTGTCTTGTCTCAAATAAAGGCTTATCTCAATTCTAGGCCATTCTCTCGAATGAGCGATGCAGTGGATGACCCCTTCCCTTTAACACTAGGACATTTTTTGGTTGGTGAATGGTGGTTCTCGTTCCAGATGCAAATTAGATGCTTCTAGTATCAATTCGCTTAAATGGTGGCAACTTACTCAGAGCATGGTGCAAACTTTTTGGAGGCGTTGGTCTCGTGAATACCTCACACAATTTCTGCAACGATCTAAATGGCAAAAACACACTCCATGTTTGTAATAGTACATAAGGATTATTTAATTGACTCCTACTGCTAATTGATAGTTTGAGTTTCATTTCATAAACCCTATCTATAATATAAGGAAGAATAAACAAAAAAGTTTAAATAAATTTAATGAAATAAAACATTAATTATTTACGTTGATACTGCCAATGCCCGAAAGAGAACGTCACCGCAGAATTTCAAATTGTTGCCAACATATAATTACTGAAACCTCAGTAACGTTTAAATTGAAACTTAAAAACTAAATGAATTACGGTGGAATTGCGACTACAGGGCGCCACTGCATACGCCATAGTAATTATTATTCTTTTTCCTTTTCATTGTACTCGTATATTTCTGTTTGGTAACGCATAGGTCGGGCGCTCGCCTTTAATTGCACATTACGCAATCTGAGTCCGGGCAACGAGTTGATATGTATAAAAGATTGGAAATACTTTCCGAAATTACGAATATCAATGCGGCCTGCTGAGAGCCACACAATTCCTACAATCCCAATTACTACAATTTTGTTGACGGCTGCGGCTGCGGGTGCCTCACGCCGTCCTTATTCCAAACTACGTGCTTGCTACTGAAACCACAAACCACGCTAAGAACAGAACGCTTCCGAAAAGGGCCGAAATATGGTTGCAGAGGGCATTAGGCCGTACGTCGCAATCATGTGGTGTAATCACCTACTTCTCTAAATATATAGATTAATATACAAAGCCGGCCTAATTATTAACAGTTGGAATTTAAGTTTCTTTTAGAGACAATTTGTATTAAATTTTTGTAAGCTATTATTATCTATTACTGTGCGCATTCTACACTACCTTTTATTCATATATATTATTACAAGTGTAATATAATACTTAATGACTTAAACACGTATAATAGAAACAAGGAATTACACGAGTTAGCCCTCTTTCCCTTTCCATCATCAGACAACAAGACGCACGGCGGGTTTCCAGTAGTATCCTTTTGCTAGTCCTTATCCTGTGCCTAGTGAGCACATACTTCTGCTTTCCTCTGCAATTACTACTTTAATGATGTCGACGTCCACATAAAAACATTGAATTTAACTATTTAATAAAACATAAAGTACGGACGCTCAAACGTGAGAAATCCTTTAGTAATGAATTCTTAACGCAGTCCCGTAATGGTGCTTGTGAATAATTCATAAACACAAATTAAGGTTTCGGTAAAGGGCAGATAGTTCGCATCATCGCGGAGAGAAGGCCACAATAATTTTTGTAGCACTTTCACCAAAACTTTTATATGTCGCTAAACATATAAATAAAAATAAATGACCCACACAGTTGATTATCGTAAATAAAAAAGGCATCATATGATACAATTTTCATGTCTATCGTCAGACAGATTAATTGGAGAGAAACAATTCAAAGTTTTAATAATTTGAAAACATTGTATTTTGGTCGCGAATAGCTCTTAACTACGAAAGAAAGTTCAGGTGAAGCGCATTAGTTCAACAATATCATATTATTTAAGTTAAATTGACGCGACGAGCAAAACGTTCACTTTTAGTGGGTAGGTACCACCCCAGAGCCAGTGATTCTGCCGTGAAGCAATAGTTTTCAAACATTACTGTGTTTCGGTTCGAATGTCACTGAGATCTAGCGTAATCACTGGGCATATAAGAATTATGAACTTATACCTCAGGGTGACGGGCGCAGTGTCACACAGAAATGTTTTGGGTGACACAGCATTTGTTATGGGCAGACCTTGCACTTACTATCAGGTCAACGTTTTGCTCGGTTCGTCAATTTATCCATTAAAAAACTTGATGGTAAGTACAACGTAACAGAACATTTCTATGTGGAACCGCACTGCGCCTATCCTCCTGAGACATCAGTTATAAAGTCTTTTATGACCAGTAATGATTCTAACTCTCAGTGTCTTACAGACCGAAACACAGTAATTAATCCTACCCCCAGTAAAAAGTAAGAGGCACCGTAAGATTTTTTCGTTATTTTACTTCTATAGTTAAGTTAGTAGTAATCTAAGATGCCGTGTGGTAGAATCTAACAGCCCATCTCATCCCGTGGGTTTCGTAAAAGTCGACAGAGGGAATATTAATACCAGAAGATGGGCAGCAGCATCTTCCTGGAACACCAGAATCAATAAACTGCGGTTGCCAACCCGCCTGCCAAGCGTGGCAACTATGGCAAAATTCCCCCCAAAATGAGAGCTACAAACTTTTGTAGTAATCTATAGGGGAGGCCTATGTTCAGCAGTGGACTAGTGATGCTGAAATGATGATGATGATGAATCTAAAATTTAATACAGATAATACTTATACCCGTGTGACGCGTGGTGTCGGTGTAAGAAAATATGCCACTCCATTTTTATAAACTACTGAATAACTACATTGATTCATCTTTCCTACTCAGTAATGTAAATTTCAGTTGCCCTCGAATAAATTCCCGCGACAATTCGCTGTTCTACGTTCCGCTCAAAAAACAATATGCCAGTAACAAATCTATTCAACGTTCTTGTAATAACTACAAGAAATGGACATATTTAGTTGCTCAATCAGTGCTTAAAAGCGGAACGTAAAAGAAGCCCTGCAGGAAATTGTTTAGTTTCTCGTTGTTCCTGTTTGCCAATCTTTAATTTATTTGTTTCCTTTAACTGTCTCTACGTACATTGTATAACATACCCCTAGTATCCGATGAAGCTGTAAAAGCCGAGAAGGCTAACAGCAATTACATCACCGAAACTATAGCATACCCCAATAATTGAAAAGACTCTCTTTCTTTAGGTTAATGATTAAAGGAAACTTTACTGATCTGTTTTTTTTTTCTTTTGAAAGTTGTTTGTTTGCGTTATGGCGTCGGTCTGATGTCGAAATAACTATACGGTAATGGGCAGCAGTGTAGTACTGCGATCGCCAACCGCCTTGCCGCGTAACCACCATATGTGGCGATTACGAAAAATACTTCCTTCGTGGGAGAGGTCTAACTCCAATAGTATATTACTAACAGACTGGTGATACATGAGCAACTTTGATCATAGCTACATTTAAATCATAGTTTAATTAATTAGCCCTCATTGTTAGTATTCGAACAAAGTATGAGATAAAAAGATAAATTCATTTTATTTTATACTTTGTTCAACCTCGAAAAGATCACTTAGAGTGAAATGACGTTACTTTAAATTTCATTTTGTCCACTTTACAGTAGTAACTGACCTCATTTGTCGTCATGAATAAACTAAAATTAGTTATACGATTATATTTCTGCCTGCAGTGGTATCTAAATAGAATTTAAGCATTTTAAAACTTGTGCGAACGAAGACAATAACTCAGCAAGTCCATGTGGCTAACAATTAAAATCTTAAAAATTTCGTGGAAGTTTAAACGTAAGCATCTTAAAGTAGAAAAAATCTGAATTTAATAACAAGTTTCACCTCGTTGTATTTTATATCCTTAAATTTAAGTTTTGAAAGTATGCTCTGTAATTCAGTAATTTGGGCCTCTGCACAATCGTGCAAAATCGAAAGTTATCCTCTAATGAACTTCCAAAAAATTTGAAGTTTAATCGTTAAATCTTTGCCATAAATTCCATCCCTTTTCAAATGAAAGTTCTACAGAAGATCTTACTACTATAAAAAACCTGGAGAGTTTGTATGTTTGAACACTAATCTCAAGAGATACTAATGCGATTTGAAAAAAATATTTTGATTTAGATAGCCCGTTCACTGAGAAAAATTATATGCTTTAAATTTTCATTGGGTTTTTTTGCACGAGTGAAAACCGTGGAGCGCAGCTAGTACAAAATAAAAATAAAATCACCACGATTATTTATAATGATTTTAATTCTTCTTATTGTACCATCTTTAATACCAATGATTCACGTGCTTCTATTTGGACAGCACTAGCCTCAAGCAGCTCGCTGAAAAAAAGTTTATGATATAATTCTATACAAAGTGAATTGATTTTATGTAATTGTAAATATTTTTTTCATTGAAGATAGTGGTGAGACGAGCAAATCGTTCACCCGTTCACCGTTCATGGTTAGTGCAACAACTGCCGGTAACAAATGCTGTCTCACCCAGAACATAGCTGTGCGGCATCACACTTTGCTCGTCAACCTCATCCGAGAAGAACAGTTATGTAACTGTTCTTAAGTCTTATATGCATAGGGCAATTACAGTGGCTATCAGTACCCTTTCCACCGAAACACAGTAATGTTTGCCTCCCGTGGATGTGTTAAGTCGTCTGCGGGAAATGCCAAGAAAAGGTGGTGGCTATGATGCGGAATAACCGTCTTGGAAAATGCCTAATGGACAATTTACAGACCGTCCAACGGCAAAATTTCCCTTCTTGTAAGAGGCAGCAGTGGACTATTAACAAACTGATGAAGAAAAAACTTGAATTAATCGAAAATTTTGGTTCGTTTTTTCGAGTGTGTGAGTTTTTTTAAGCTGATTTAGGTTTCAAGTAGATTAGAATAGCATCTATCTCTTTCTCACGGGTACGGACAGCCTTTATTCGTGTAGATTAACACCATTATATGAAATACTGCTCGTGGGAACGCAACGCAATTTTTTTTATTGACTAGTACCAAAATGGTGGCATCGAGTCTCGTTTCCCGCGGAAGCGAAAAGTAATGAATGAAAAATATGGGAAAAGAGGCGTGACTATATGTATGTTTGTATGTGAGATTTTCGGTAAATATTTACTGTCTGTATCACTGATTTGTAAATGTAAAGCTAGCTAGAGTAACCTCGTAGTAAACTGTGTATGTAAATATTTAACCAAGCGCTATGAATTGTATAGGCAACATTAATCAAATTATTCCTAGTGTTTTAGCGCATTGTTGCGGAAACTATATATTTACTATTTCAATAATAATTTTTACGGTTCATATACCGTGATTGCATTTTAAATTGTTAAGTAAAAAGTTTTTTTTTTTTTTAATTTAAAGCACTAGTTACATTCATATTTATAAACTATCATAAAATAGCCTAAATATATTAAATGCTATTTTTGGAATAACACAAACATTATTTACCCTGTATTCTTGGGCGACTGAACGCTCCTGACGATGACTTCTAACAGCGCTGTGACATTTTCGAAGTAGGTCAAGTCTAAATCGTAAACTTCATCTCTGAAATTAATCACCGCTACGTAGGTTTCACCATTATACCACCTACGAACAAAAAATCAGATAATTTTTTGTTTAATAAAGAAAAACATTACAAGCGTACATATACTTATTAAAAAGTAATAAAAAAATTATAATTATTGAATAAGTTAGAATTATAACATAAGTTAGTAGAGCCTACCACGGCTCAGACGCCAGGCGCTCGCTTCAAATTTCATAGTACGCGAGTGTCCTGGGCCCATTCCTTGTGCCAGCACGACTAAAACTGTTAATTGCAAGTTTAAATGCCGATTTACCACGTGCTGGGCGGTGAAGGAAAACATCGTGAGGAAACCTGCATGTCTGGGAAATAATATGTATATTTCGAAAACATGTGAAGTCCGACGATCCGCATTGGAGCAGCGTGGCGGACTCTTCCCGGCACCAGTACCCCCTCATAAAAAAGAGGAGGCCTGTGCTCAGTGGAATATTTATGGGCTTTTTTATTTATTTACTTTAAGTTAGTATATTTCTGGGGCTTATTGATGTATAAGAATGACTTTTAGAACCTGTGACTTTCGTTTGTAATGTTTTATAAAATAATTATTGCTGTTTAATAACACCGCGTGGCCTAAGGGTCAAAGTACCTGACTTCAATACCGACCTAGGTTCGAAACCCATCCGGAGCCAAGATTTGTTTCTGCAAACAAGTACGCTCCAAGAATATAATATAAATCCTCCACTACAATCTAACATAGATGTATTTAGACACATTTGTTTAATTGTATATGTATGTATTAAAGCGTGTGCATGTATCTGATTATATATCTATATGTAATATGTTTATGATATTTTAGTTCCGTTTATCATAATATTTTATTAGGTATTTAATATGTTATCTAATCTAGTATTTCTTAAGCACCCATCACATTATTTTTCTATGCCCGTGGTTGACCGGAAGAGAATGCCAAAAGGCATTAGATCCACCATTTGTAATCCTTTTTCATTAAGGTGAATACATTGAAGAGTAAATAGATAAATAAATTAAATAAATGTGCACATATGTATATATAAGTAAGACAGAAACATTCCTGCTATACTGGATGTATATAAATATATATACATACTTTATATACTAAACGGCTCAACCCTATCTTGACAAAATTCGGCACAGAAATAGCTTGCAAAAAATTCAAAGAGTTCTCACAGGATTTTTAAAAAACCTAAATCCACGTGTACGAAGTCGCGAGCATCAGCTTCTAATTTATTGACCAAAATGTATTTGATAAAACCAAAGTAATGCTAAGATCTATGTGTGTTATCAAGGTATCATTTCTTTTTCGGATTATGTTGTTATTGACATGATAATATACTTCAGAGATGTCTTTATCTTGTTTTTGAGATGGCAGTCTTGTTGAGCAATATGAAAATATGTCATGTTGAGTAATATAACAATATGAAATAATGTCAAACAAAATAAGAAGACTAATACCTTCATTTCATCTTAGAAGGCGATAAAAATAATATTTGACTTCATAATTTTTGTAAAATTTACGGCTTTTTTTGTGAAGTCTTCGCATTTTAATTAATTTTCTTCTTAAGAAACCGATTTCAACAAACCTTCTAAATGCAAGAACATCGGAATTAAATGCAACGGAATCGTATCTGCCATATCTAAATGCAGGTTCTGTTCGCAGTTGAGCCAGAGCCTTGTACACATTTATATGACTTCTTTCCGTTGATCGCTGAATTTCTACGTTTAAAGTATCAAAACCTTCAGCTACAGGCAACCATGTCTTATCAGCTGACGAGAATCCTGTAAAATTTGTCTTATTATAATTAGCAATATTTGAAACATAGTGAATAGTAACCACATAATAAAAATTCCATTATAATAAATACCCGCGTTCTTCTCAGCATTCCATTGAAAAGGTGTTCGCTCGGGATCTCTGGAGGCTGTCCAGTAATTTATAGGGTCATCTGTATTGCACCCACTTGGGTCAACTGTTTCTTCCCAGCTTACATAACCATCCACCATACCTATTTCTTCACCCTAAAATATTATTAGGTACTATATACAAAAACCTGCCTCATATCTAACGAAAGATACATAAAATAGGCCGTTTTCAATTCATACTTCAAAAGATTTTTAATCTCAGGAATACTGTTGAACATGTATTATTTTAGTCTAGTGCAGTTAGTTAGTTTTTAACATTTTCAGTTTGTGAATAATATCAGCCATTAATTGGTTTCGAATGGCTGCTCGTATTCATAAAAACAAAATGAAACCCATTTAAAACTTTTTATTCAAAATCCGTTTTAAAGCGACGATAAATTAATTGTTATTTTTCTGATATATTTGTTATTAGAATTCCTTTTTTTTAATACGATACTAGCTATTACTGTGATTTCTCTGGGTTTGTGTTCGGATCTAGGTAGATCCGGAACAACCAGCTTTAAAATTGATCCTACGACCCATAGCGCAAGAGCCTTTGTTTAGTTGTAATGTTCATCATCACTACTGTTGTGTTTATGATTTAGTTAAAAGTAAAGTAAAGTTTCAGCCTATAAATGTCCCACTGCTGAGCACAGGCCTTCTCTCATTTCTGAGAGGGTTTTTGGAGCTAGGAAGAATCCGCCACGCTGCTCCAATGCGGGTTGGCGGACTTCACATGTCCTCGAAATATTTCTATTTCTCGGACATGCAGGTTTCCTCACGATGTTTTCCTTCACCGCTAAGCACGTGGTAAATCAGCACTTAAAATTGTAGAACAATATTAGAGGTGCTGGCACCGGGGATCGAACCCAGGTTACTCGCTTACTATGAAATTAAAGGCGAGCACTAGGCCCCTGAGCTACCACGGCTCTAGATCTGATTTAGTTATACATATTTTTATTATTCTTACCATGTAAGTAACAGCTACACCTGGTAATAGAAGCACTAACATATTAATACCATCAACTAACTCAGGGCTGAATCTTGAAGCAACTCTACTGTTGTCATGGTTTCCAGCCTAAAAAAACATTATATAGTATACACGTATCTATTATGTAGGAAACCACGAATAGCACTCAAGGATATGCCATTTTTCAGTAATGCTTACCACCCAATTAGCCATCTTGTCAATAGGCTTAAATGTAAGAAATTTGTCAAGAGCGTATTTTATTTCGGCTGCGGAAGATGATCCATCGACATCAGATATAAGGACAAAGTTAAAGGGCATTTGAGCACCTTCACGTTCATTATCACCAAAATATCTCATAGTAATATCTGGACTTGCGTAGACCTCAGTCATCATTACTCTACTAAGACCATCTTTTGTTTTATATTCATCAAAAACTTGCCTCCATTGATAAACCATGTCATACGTTTCGTCTTGATCTTTTGTGTAAATGTGATCTAAATAATCATAGCTTTCGGGATCTTCAATTTTATTACCAGATAAAGGTTCGTTTGGATATTTACCACCAAATTTTTCTTTATCAACTTCAAAAAGATGAGATATAGCATCTACTCTAAAACCGGCTACTCCTTTGTCCAACCAGAATCTAATAACATTTTTCATTTCTTCTACTACGTCTGGATTACGATAGTTAAAATCTGGTTGACCAATTACAAATTGATGTAAATAATATTTTCCAACCTCTTCTCTATATTCCCAAGCACTTTTCCGGAAAACACTGTTCTGTTAAAACGCAATTGAATTAAGTTATTGATTAGTTTTAGATGTACTACTTCATTATACTGCTCTGCAGAATATTTAAGATAAAAAAATACAACTAAAATTAAATAAAAATATTGACTTTCAAATCACTTAAGAAAAAAATACCCAATTATTTGGTGGACTCAATGTTCCGTTTTCATCAATGACTCCATCTTCCCACATAAAATAATCAAAATACTTTTCATGTCCCTTCAGAGCTTCTTCAAACCAAACGCTTTCGTTGCTGCCATGGTTTGGCACAAAATCGAGAACAACTTTAATATCTGCAATAAAAGTAAAGTTTATTTTAAATACACCTTCAAACGTCTTTAATGGACACAAAAGATAATTTAATTTAAAAAACACGTAGGTACAAATAATAAATTCTCCCAAAAATTATAAGTTCAATAGTTTAAACGCTATTGTTAATCAGAAAAGTATGATCTAAACTTAAACTTTTAGATTTTAAATTTACCCATTCTTATTACCTAATTCATTAGCTTTAGCGATTAAGTTTTCAAAGTCGTCCATTGTGCCATATTCGTCTTGAACTGCATAAAAATCAGAAATATCATAGCCAAAATCATACATTGGTGACTTAAACATCGGTGAAAGCCATGTTGCTCCTATTCCAAGTTCTTTAAGATATTCCAATTTAGATGTTATACCTAAGAAAAACATAACATTTATGATATTCACAACAATTCAAAAAAAAATGTATATTTCTATAAACCAAACCAAAAATTGCAAAAGGTTAGTTGTTACAACTTTTTGAATAATTTTCATTACCATTTAGATCCCCAATTCCATCACCATTACTGTCCATAAACGATCTTGGATAGATTTGATAAAATATGGTTGTTTCCCACCAATCCAGTTCCCTAGACTGTTTTTTTGTTTGAACAAACAAGAAAAATAAAGGTAAAATAAATAGACTTCTGATTCGGACCCTAGAATTAAAAAAATAAATATATATATTGATTATAGTTTTAAAAATATAATCATGGAACATTGCGTGATAAAATGGCACATATGTATTTTGAATTTAAGATAATATAATTTTAGTACGAACCTCATAGTGGCTGGCTTGAAACATAATAAATATAAATTTCTCAATCACCTTTTATACCTCGAAAAATATCTTCAGATTATGATAATCTACAAAATACTTAAGGAGATTCTATTACAAGATAAGCGTTGAAAATCCCATCAACTTCAAAATATTATCTGGATAACGATACGTTTAAATGAAGCAGCTTTGTATAATTCAGACATACATACAGTCACGCTTTTTTTCCCATATAAGGGGTAGGCAGAGGCCACATCCGCAACCACTTTTCGCCCCGGCGGCATAAGAGAGCAAATCACCATACACGAAAACTAGTCTGTTAACGATTACTATTTAAAACCATCACAGGTCCGCTTATGTACGCACGTTTCCTATATAAATTGCCCCAGGCATTGTCTTAAGCTACTTAGATTTATCACCTTCGAGCGAAAACATGCCTTAGTATACTTATACAACTCATCGCGCTGGGTTAAGTATACGTAGTTTTCTCTCTCTGTTTTTTTTTTTCAAATATTACCGATTCTACAAACTATGTAACCGGTCCTTCAATACTTCAGACTGCCATTCTTTTGGGCCATGTCACTGGTTTCCTGGTTTGAATGTCGTTCTATTGGATTTTTTTTTTCACATCGAGCACTGCAAGAAAACTATGTAGAACACAGCTCGCTAAGTACATTAAAAATTAAAATTTTTGAGGATTTGAACCTACAGCCACAAACATCTTATTTCCGTTAATCATCACTTCCAATAGGCACTAGTTAAAGACTTATGCCGATAACGGTTTTTTTAGGCCGACAAAGGCAATTTTTTTAATGAACTCGGCCATAACATACCTCATAGTATGATTGCTGATTTCATTATAAATTTGATATTTTTTTATATTCAGGCTAAAAAGTATAGTGTTTACCATTGTTTTGATTTGGGGCGACGAATAAAATATGTTTCTTTCTAAAAAGGAAGGATTTGTCATATTCACCCACCACACTTGGCAGGCGAATTGGTAATTGTTATTGTTGCACATTAGATGCTGCTGCTCGTATGCAGTATGTGTACTTTTGGTCTGACATCTTTAGAGATAGTTAATGCGCCACCTGTCGAAAGCAACGACATTTTTCTGAAAGATTATAGACGACTCTTACACGTAATTAAATGGAGTTGCAGATTTTCTTACTACGTCAACTCACTGCAGATGTCTGTGATACATGAATAGAATAGAATAGAATAGAATAAATTTTTATTCAATATAGATTATTTACATAATACTTATTGAAAGTAATTTTTTTTCTTTTTTTAAACTACACTGGTTCGCAAAAATGCCTCTGTCCTGGGAAGAACCAGTAAGAAACCCAGCGGGCTTTTTTTTTTAGTCATTTTTAAAATAATGTACAATAACAGCAGTATTATAAATATGTAGAAATGGCTTGGCGGCGATCACCTCATTCCCAGGGGTTATCATCATCTATGTATTCTTTAATATTATAATAACCCTTTTTATGAAGTCTTTGTTTAATAAAAAATTTAAACTTTTTGATTGAAAGACTTTTAGCACTTTCTGGGATTTTGTTGTAAAAACGTATACATTGCCCCATAAAAGAGTTACTGACTCTGTGAAGTCGGGTAACTGGCATAATTAATATGTGCTTGTTCCTGATATTCACATTATGAACATCACTTTTTTTAGTGAACTGGTTTATGTTCTTGTGTACATACAAAACGTTTTCAAATATATATTGAGAGGCCAAGGTTAAGATATTAATTTCTTTAAATTTATCCCTAAGAGACACTTTAGAGCCAAGATTATAAATAGCTCTTACGGCCCTCTTTTGCAAAACAAAAATCACTTCTACATCAATTGCATTTCCCCATAGCAAAATACCATAAGACATGATGCTATGAAAATAACTAAAATAAACCAATCTAGCAGTTTCAACGTTAGTCAAATTCCTATTTTTTTTTACAGCATAAGCTGCAGAGCTAAGTCTACTTGCTAGTTTAGATATGTGGGGGCTCCATTGAAGTTTTGCGTCAAGAGTTATTCCAAGAAAGACAGCAGTATCCACAAGGCTCAACTCTTCCCCATTCACAAGCACATTTACATCTAATTGTTTAACATTTGGTGTTGTGAATTTAATACATTTTGTTTTATTGCCGTTTAAAAGCAAATTATTAACGTTAAACCAATCTTCTAATTTTGAAATAGCATTATTCACCTCGTCATATAATAAAAGTTGACGTTTTATCTTAAAAATCAAAGATGTATCATCAGCAAATAACACTATATCATGGTTGTCCCCTACTAGGTAAGGTAAGTCATTAATGTAAATAAGAAATAGAAATGGGCCGAGAATCGAACCCTGCGGGACACCCTGCTGATCCGGAAGAACTCTTGCTATTGATAACTACTGTCTGCGTTCTATTACTCAAATATGAAATTAGAAGTTGAAGTGCAGAATTTCTTACACCGTAGTGATGTAGTTTCCTGATAAGTGTTTCATGATCAACGCAATCGAAGGCCTTAGAAAGATCACAGAAAACACCCAAGGCATCCCGTGAACTCTCCCAGGCTTCGAATATATTCTTAATAAGTTCAACACCTGCATCGGTTGTAGAACGACCCCTTGTAAAGCCAAATTGGTTTTTGTGGAACAATTTATTTAAATTAAAATGTTTTAACATTTGATTAATTATAATTTTTTCAAAAATTTTACTTAGTGTTGGTAGTACAGAAATAGGTCTAAAGTTAGCAGGGTCCGATGTACTACCAGATTTAAATAAAGGTACGATTTTACTATGTTTCATCAAATCAGGAAACACACCAAATGCAATACCGGAATTAAAAATTATGGCTAATTGAGGTGCAATTATATCTATAATAGACGCACTAACTTCCACGGACATACCCCTTAGATCCGCGGTTCTCTTACAATCAATACTTTTAAAAGTATTAAGAATGTCATTTCCATCTACCATATCGAATTTAAAATCTTTTGTACAAGAAGTTACATTTTGTTTGAGTAATGTCTCAGCGGCAGTAGGAGAAGAATTTAATGGCTTGGTTATGGAAATTGGAATATCACTAAAAAACTTTTCAAAGGCTGTAGCAACATCTTGATCAGATGTCACTAGCTTATTGTTAAAATTAATTTTGTAATCATGGTTTCGGTCCTTGACTTTCCCGGTTTCACTATTAATAATACTCCAAGTAATTTTGATTTTATCTGATGCTTTCTTTATTTTATTGCTCAAGTGTAATGACTTGGCTTCAGAGCATACTTTTTTAAATAATTTTGAATAATTTTTAACATATTCCTTAAATGTGTTACTATGATTGTATGATCTTTCATTGTAAAGTTCATACAATCTTTGCCTACTTCTGTGGATTCCTACTGTCGCCCATTCATTAAACGTCTTGCGACTATTCAAGGAGATAGTTTTAGAAGTAAAAATAGAATTAAATTCCTGGCTCAGCAGGTTAAACAATACTTCATATAAATAGTCAGTATTATTATTATAAGGAAGTAATAGTAGTTTTTTATTAACGTTACTTCTAAACTTCTCCAAACGATAGTTATTTACAGGAACAAACACAATTTTTTTATTATTTGTTTTTTTACATAATATGTAAGGTAACGATATTAACTGTCCGGAATGATCAGAACTTATTTTGTGAATTATGGATCGGTGCAAAGGCTTAACATCTGTAAAAATATTGTCTATACAAGTTGCACTAGATCCAGTAATACGCGTTGGTTCTAAAAACATGTTAACTAAATTGAATGATTGCAACAAAGAAATAAATTTAATAGTGATGGAAGAAGCTTCTAGGAGGTTGATGTTAAAGTCTCCGCATATGACAACAGGTTTGTTCTGTTTATTAAGTTTAATTAAAACTTCTTCCATATTTTTTTCAAAATCATCATATAAAGCACACGGGGGTCTGTAAACGCTGACAACTATGAGGTGATCAAGCTCAACACAGGCCATTTCTATAGTTCTCTCAACAGAGAGGCTCACGATATCTTTACGTTCTTTGAATCGCAATGATTTATTTACTAGTATTAAAGAGCCACCACGTAAAACTTTTTCTCTATTGAAAGAACTAACCACCTGGTGGTTACTAAAATTAAACATTACATTATAATCTTTTAGCCAATGTTCAGTTATACACATATTATGAATATGATTGCTATTTAAAAATAATTCAATTTCTAATTCTTTGCCTAAAATTCCCTGTATATTTTGATGCACCAGGTGTATACAATCTTTATATCTTTATATGTATGCTTTTAAATATTTTTATGGTTGCTATTATAATTTACTGTATATTGAACACTCCATTCTAGTCTACGTCCGTTAATCCATACTAATATTATAAATGTGAAATACTCTCTTTGTCCCTCTGTTTGTTACCTTTGCACGGTTCAACCGAAGAACCGATCTCGACGAAATTCAGGAAAGAGAGAAATGGACTCGTGCATCCTGGAAACGGACATAGAATACTATTTATCCCGCAAAATCAAATTGTTCCCACGGGATATCTCAAAAACCTAAATACTCGCGGACGAAATCTATAATTGCGAGTAGAACTGTTATTTTATATTTTTACCTTATGACAAAAAATAAATCTGATATCTACAAAATTCAAACTTTTTTCAACATCTGAAATTGAAGTTATTTTGGCAGAGTTAAAGAAGGGAAGTTTTAATATATTGAAAATCAAAAAGGGTAAACCGAGCCACAGTTACCAGAAACATAGGCATCCAAGTTCTTATGACTTTTTTCCTGTAATCTTGATTAAACATTACATACAATTATGCTTTTAAGTTACTTAATAATAATTATTACTAACTATTCCACAGATTTTGTTGATTAATACCAAGAGAATAGGCAATCGCAGCATTATCAGCTCCTCAGAAAGTTTTGTGAAGAAATAACAGCTTGTACATATTTTAGGACCTTAATTAGCAATATGGTGTCTTAGCCGTGTGGTGGCGGCTCGTTCTCATCCATTGGATCTCGTAAAAGGCGAGTAAGGAATTAAACTGCACTGTGCACCCAACAGCGCATGGTGGCGATGGGCTCACCACCTATCACACCAAGTGCATTACATTATTTTGGTGAAACGTGGTTTATGGCAATCATCTGTTTTTGCAGTGAGTGCCTAGTCTCTGACTACCCCTTATGGGATACAGTCGTGATCTTATGTATGGGTGTAATATCAATATTGGCCAGCCACATTGCTCGTAGAACCGATAACCGTTGGAGAAGAAAGGTTCTGGAGTGACAACTGCGTACCGGCAATCGCAGTGTAGGGCGACCCTCACTAGATGGAGCGACGACCGGCACGGTTTTGTGGGAATGCAGGAAGCTCGGGACAGTGTTTTGTGGTGATCTATGGGGAGGTCTATGTTCATTTGACAACGATGGGTTGTAAAGATTAATAATATTGTATCTCACTAAAAAAAGAACCTGCATTAAAAATGTTCGTTCTATCATTTACTATGATGACAAATTATGTCGCCTAAAACAGTATAAATGAAAAAATATTCCATTTATTTATATTTTTTTTGTGTATTTGTCCAAAGGCGAATCGGAAAAACTGATAGTTGTAGTGACCCGGGAACTTTAAAATGGCAAAGTCCTGTGCGGAACACTGCACAGCGAATGATCACCCTGAGAATTCATAAATTAGGTTATTAATTACAATTGGTGTTTGATTTTGAACAGGCATCAAGTATCATCATCAAAATAATACTATACTGTTTTTGTGCCATACTAGAAGAGAAAACTTTTAGCGGGTAAAGTATGGTTATCGAGAAATGTCTCTACGGCAATGTTAAAAATAACATGTTTTTTTACAGTGGAAAAAAATAATCACCATTTCTTCAGTTCAGATTCAAATCTAGAACCCACGGCCTAACAGACAGTGGACTGCTGGGCAACGAAATCGTCACATAAATTACTCTGTAATGAATTAGTTTCATACTAAAACTGTATTATTTTTCACAAAGTCTTGTGACACTTTCATAATAATTACACATAAGATGACTAGTTCTTAGATTGCCCATTTAGAGAAATTATTCATTTGTTCCATTAACAGTAAGAAATCAACAAATTTATGTACAATTTAAAAGTTTACAAGCTAATAAAAGTTTATCATTGTTACCACGCTTGATTCTAAATAAAATATATTTTTGTCCATTCTCTGGCTTATTAATAAGTTAAGTCTATTTTTTCAACATAAACGAGACGGGATGAGTGAAAGCGTAAAACAGTGTTGCCAAATCAAATTATACTTTAGTTAAATTTAATTTGTGTTTGAATTGTAAAGAGAAAAGATAAAGAAAGGGCCCATTAATGTCCCACTAATGTCCCACTGCAGGGCATAGGTCTCCTCTCATTATTCAGAACGAGTATTCTCCTCGTATTTTTTGAAGCTGAGAAGAGACACGCTACTCTAAAGGCGGAGGAGGATGAGGAGGACTTCACATGACTAAAATTATTTATCACTGACACTTCTTGGTGGGAAATTCACGATGTTTGTGTGTGTCTTAGCCCAGGATGTCGTTAATCGGCACTTAAAATTAGAATAAGCAATTTTAGTGCACCTAGGATCAAATGTTAGTTGTGTAGACACTAAGATTTATGGCAAACCCCGAAACATAAGTAAAATCTAGCCTTTAAAATGCTCTTTCGCTATTTCATTAATTTCAACTACCGTAACATATCTTTATTTTCTTTCCTTTACATATTGATTTTTAATAAAATTTTATACGTTTCGAAAAAAGGACAAATTAAGTAAATATGGGAACATGGAATTTTGCAAACAAAAGGAAACGAGTATGTTTATAGTTTATTTGATGTTTCTTACACAAATTAAACGAAAAATGAACAAACAAGTTTACAAAAGAAATCACTTATTCAACGCGATAAATAATAAAATTCTATTTAGCGCAACTTTAGAACGATGCCCTCGTATCCAGCTACCGGCAGAGCAGACGCATCGAACGTATCTCTGAAATGAAAAAAATAAGTATAAAGAAACTTATCTTGAGCACTAATAAATGTTGACGATCATAACAACTAAGCAATGAGTTGAGGTATTTATACGTCTTCAAAATAAAAGAGCTTCCTACTGAAATAACTGCAATATATCATTTTTCACGGTCGGTCATTTGGTCAGAGTAACTGGCTGCTGAGTCGCCGATTCTGGGTTCGATTCACATCTGTACAAAACACAGATTATTGTATTTCTGGCCTGAGTATATTATTGGGTGTTTCGTGTCGTCGACTATTAATCGAAACTTTCCTGCGATCTTATCGCGTAGGCGTTACATCGAAATAGGGAGGACGAGGGCGAGTTAGAAACATTATGTTTGCTCGAATACTTGCGGCACTAATATTTACTGCGCAGTTGACATCAGCCAGTAACAATCGGAATTTTGAAATTGACTAGGAGAACATTAATGTCTTTTAAATTTATTATTTTGTTAATATTAATAAAAGTGCTGAAAGTTCTTGTTTAAGAATAGTTCGTAGACCGTTCATAATACTTAAAACCCACTTTATATTACTGTATTATTTGTTACTCTAGCACCTACCTTTTTCCTACCGAAGTATTGTAAAAGTCAACTTAGGTATTTTACCGATTATTATGTTAAATGCTCGTGATTTCTACGCACAAGGTTTTATTATATTTAATTATACACATTTTTGTTTTTATTTCAGAATTGTAATCATTAATTTAACCATGTAAACAGCAATGACATTGCTTTTAATTAAAGATTGTATTAAAAGTATCTTACGCTGTCGATAATATCATGGCTTATTTGCTCGTATGAAAGCGATTTCACAAAATACTAAACGAAAATAAAGTGTTATGTAATTGAACTCACCCTTCATTTTTCGGTGACTGAATACTCCTGACAATAACGGAAACATCACCACCAACATTTTCAAAATAGGTCAAGTCCACAACATATTCAGAATCTCTCATATTGACTACCACAAAGTAAGTTTCACCGTTATACCACCTGTAACGTATGAAAATCTATATATTAATCTTACAAATTTTAGACTTATAATATATGTTTCACATATAATATAATTACACAGAATTTCAAAAAAATATATTGAATTACAGTCGAATTTCAATCACCACTAGTATTCAAAAATGTGTGGCAATGATAATTATTTCATACAAAAAATATAAAAACAAACACCTTTACTCATAAATAATAAGAGCCTTGTTTAATTTTTTTTTAAGTGATAAGCGTATATTTAATATACGAATCTGTAAGAAAATCAAGAATGATTCAAGTCGAATACAGTATGTATTAGTAAAGCAATTTTTGGATAAAAATCAATCGGATTCAATATATTTTTTTTATTGGATAAAGTGATGAAACGAGCAAAGCGTTCACTTGATGGCCCAGAAAATTTCTGTGTGACACCTGTGTTCATCACCCTGAGACATAATAGTTCTTAAATCTCATATGCCCGGTGATTACGCTAGCTCACAGTGCCCTTCCAACCGAAACACAGTAATGCTTGCACACTACTGCTGCACGGCAGAATAACTGGCCCTGGGGTGGTACCTACCTAGACGGATTCCTGCATAGGAATCTTACCACCAGTAAAATATGTATTTAATAATACTGTTAGAAAATACTTATATGTACGTATACTGATACTTTATTACCTTCTAAATACAAAAACGTCTTTATTTAATGCCAAGGAATCGTAACGTCCGTATCGAAATACTTTTTCTTGGCGAAGAGCAGCTAATGCTTGATAGACTTTTAAATGAGATCTGTCAGCCGCTTTTTGAACTTCAACATTTAAAGTTTCATAACTATCTGCTACTGGTAACCAAGTTTTGTCGGCGGTAGAAAATCCTGTAACAATCGGTAGCTTTTATTGGATAAAGTGACGAGACGAGCGGTCACCTAATGGTATCTGCCCATGCTGGCCTGGGGTGGCATGCTGCACCTAAACGGATTCATGCATAGGAATTCTACCACCATTATTTATACTCTACAACAGTATGTACAGCTATTTGAGACTTGGAATATTAGTGCAGTTACGAGACTACGAAATAACCTAATCGAAAATTTTTTGTGGCATCATTTTATCTTTTGTATTGCATATAATAAAGTATGTAAGTATTGTGATATAAATGACTAGCCCGGGATTGAAGCTAAAAAGACAATACATAGATGTCTAGCAAAACTTACATAGCTAGGCCTCACAGAAGATATATTAAAAATCAAAAAGTGGTGCTCAATTCAAGTCCTTTTCGTAAAAAATATAGGCTTTACGCTACTTTATTTATATGCTGTTATAGTTATTTGTATATTTCTGTTGTATATTTATATATCATACAAGAATATATAATATAAATCAGATTGATATATATATATATCAATCTGAAGTCATACCTTCTTCAAAGAGCAAAAATATTTTTAAGTTTCCTTAATTAATTAAATAAAACTAAAATTTACATAATTACGTAGTAATTAGGCTGACGAGTTAATTAGATACTATGTTAACGTTACGTATGATCTTCACGACACAGGCTTGCCTAGTGTGAGGATCACAGACTAATCGTGTAACGGCAACTTTCTTACAGCTATAGACGTTACAGCTGGAGTTTGTGATTTTAATAATTAAGTATATATAGCTATGTTTGCCAATAAATGCTTTATTTCTTACTATCGAATGTTACTACAAATTCGAAAGTCACAAAATTTATTATAGATATTGAAACGCTTAATTTTATAGCATACCAGCATTTTTCTCCGCATTCCAATGGAATGGAGTACGTTCCGGATCCCTCGAACTTTTGACGTAATTGATAGGGTCATTTGTATTACACCCTGAGGGATCAACCGTATCTTCCCAACTAACGTAGCCATCTAACATGCCAAGCTCCTCTCCCTATAGTTTTACAAAAGTTAGTATAAGAAAAATATTTTTCGAACTCCGTCTTTTATTATTACCTTCGTTTATTAAAATAAAATAATTTTTTTAGTTACTGCTTTTATTATAATACAGGTTAAAAATATATTGTTTTACATACCATATAAGTGACGCCAACTCCAGGGAGCAACAAGACGATCATGTTTATTCCATCAACTAGAGCTGAACCGTATCTAGTTGCCATGCGGCTGTTATCATGATTGCCAACCTATGAAGAATATAAAACATGATTTCTAAGCAAAACGAATTTTAAAAAGATAACGGTAATCTGTTATGTACAATAGTACTTACGACCCAGTTGGCATCTTTATCTACAGGTTTATAAGTCAAGAATTTATCAACAGCTCGCTTAATATCAGCGGCAGAAGAAGATGCATCTACGTCTGAAATTAAGTCAAAATTGAAAGGCATCTGAGCTCCCTCTCTCTCACCTTCACCGAAGTATCTTACGACATCTTGAACTGTGGCGTACACTTCAGTCATCATCACTCTAGCTAGATTATCTTTTACCAAGAATTCGTCAAAAACCTCTCGCCATTCATAAACCATGTAATACGTTTCATTTTGATCTTTCGTGTAAATATGTGAAAGATAATCATGAGACTGTGGGTCAACATCAGTCCTGCCTGACACTGGTTCGTCGGGATACTTTCCGTCGTGAAGTTCTTTATCAACTTCAAATAAACAGTTTACAGCGTCAACTCTAAATCCTGCTACACCTTTGTCCAGCCAGAAACGAATAATGTTCTGTAAAGGATAAGTGGATTAAATGATAACATGATCGTTTAAGTTTTTTTTCATTCGATTTTTAATAAATGTATGTATGTTAACATTAGATTAGATGATGTTAAATTTAGATAGTATGCTCAACATTAGATTCCTCCTCAATTTCACAAACTCAACACAACCAGACCCGAAAACTAAAAATTTGTGTTTTGCACCAATGTTGTTATCTGTGGCTGAGATTCTAACTCCGAGGCGTAGAAGTCAGATACTCAGACTATAAGACCACGTCAATTACTGTGGGTGTTTTTTGGTCTCTCTTACATAGGCCAAACAAAAAGATCGATTAAAACCCGCGTAAAAGAACACATAGCTGACGTGAAGCATCGTCGTTATAGGAAGTCTGCAGTCTGTGACCATGTTCTGGATCATCCCAACCATTACATCAGATTTCATAAACCACAGATCCTTGCAAAAGAACACCGATTCCTACCAAGGATGATTCGCGAGGCTATTGAAATCAAAAAACATCCTAATTTCAATAGAGAAGATGGTTGGGTATTACCACCAGCTTGGGATCCAATAATAAAAAAAAATTAAATCAAAAACCAAGCATACCACTGCAAGACTTCAAGACACAGTTAGCTCTTTCTGCGTAGATCGGACCCAAAAATAATAATTAAAAGCTGAAGGTACCCCAGGTTAACTATGACATCAGGACATCTGTCACCTCAGTCCTCCCGTGACCATGGGTGCTGTAAAGCACTCGAAACGTCGGGTTATAAACAGTAAAAAAAAAAAAAATTAAACGCTATAAAATCCGTAAACTTAGTTTCATTTAAATGTGTAGTGTTCGCGTAAATATAAGAAATCATTATGTTTTTTGGTTTGTTTTAAACCAATGATGACAATTAGTTAGGTATGTATATAAGTATGTACGTATATATAGATGTGTGTCAAGATCGTTTCAAGTTGAAAGATGTGGTATCTGCCTACCCCAATGGGTAAAAGGCGTGACTCTATTTTTTTTTTTTTGTGTGTGAGTATGCAAATAGCCTTATGGCTTTGGCTGCGTCATAGGAAGCGACTCGCGAGCAGAAGGCCCGCGAGTGAGAAGGAGAACGTCGCTGCTGAACAACTGCGCTGCACTTCGACCCCTGAAAACGAATAAACGTATCCGACTAATAAGGGGGGGCTCGAAGTGATCCAAGGGCCCCTCTGAAGGAGGTACGAACCTCGGCTTGGATCACCATCGAAACAGAATATTATTTATTTTATATTACATACAATAATATATGCAATATAAAACAAACAATAACTAATGAAAAACCATCTGAAAGAAAATTAGCCTAAGAACTCGAGTGAATCGAGCGGCTGTGAACCTAAGACTTCGCACTCGCCGGCGAGTGCGGTGCGCCGCTGTGCTAGCGGGTGCGTGTATGTGTACGCGGGTGTATGTACTGAGGCGAGGGCCTCAAACGCGTTTTTTATTAACGAATGATTTTACCATTTATTATTAGATTTAAGAGTTTAAAAATTGTAATAACGCGGATTGAATTTAATTGCCTATTTGACTTTAAAATATTTAATGGCGTTGAGCACTCCGATGTGCTCAATCGACGCCTGTAAACGCTCTTTAGGAGAGCGTGCCGTTCTAATTTTGTTTGCGAACAACGTGAGTTCGTCAATATCGACACTGTCCATATACTGCAGGAGGATGTCGAAATCCTCCTGTAGGCTATGGGCAGGTGTGGCGCTACCGGCGTCGCGGTGCTCCTAGCGGAGGGCGCGGGTGCCGGGGGGCGAGTAGAGGCCGCGCTGACCATAGGCAAGGGCCGGGTCCACGCGTTAGTTTTCGGCGGCGGAGGAGGCTCCGCCGACGTCGTCTTTTTACCCGCGGGGGTGGGAGGGGCGCGGGGGTTAGCCTGTTTAGGCTTCCCTTTGCGGTTACCGCGTTTCCCGCGACGCCGCTTGCCGCGGGGGGCGTTAGGACACCCGCGATAGTTCGCAGGGTGGCCCACCGTCCCACACAGCACGCAGGTAGGGGGGTCCGCGGTATTTGGGTCGCGACTGCACACCGCTGTCACGTGCCCCCGACGCATTTAACGCAACGAGGGTTCGCGAAGCAATTGCGCGCGGAATGGCCATAAAGTTGGCAGCGGTGGCACTGGCTAGGCGAGGACCGCTTACGCGGTGCCTCGACTACGATGCCAGAGTGATTGCATACACTAGGTATGTCAAAAATTTTTTTACCGTCGTCCGACAACTCTAAGTGCACGAGCACTAGGTTGTACGGCGCCTTAGTTCGCATGTTAGTCATGCGATGTACTTGTAACGCGGGGAGGCCTTTGAAGTTATGTGTTATTGGCACTACTGTGTTAGTGTACCTAATAATTTCACTGCACTATGTTCAAACCTTCACTTCAAAAATCGTCGCAACAAACTCGAAGCGTTGCTCAGCTTGCACCTGACTCGCAGAAACGATGTTGTTCCCGGTTACACGGGACACCATAAAATATGGGCCCGGTAAAAAACGAACGACCTAATTAAGCAAGGCCGTACCTTACGGCGACCTAGCTAATCTAACTTTATTCACTAATCTAGCTAAGCGGTTTAAACTATTTTGACGACCAAAATAAAATTTAGACGCGCCTATGCAAACTTGTAAGGAGGACAATAACTATCGGCACCCTATACAAGAATCTATCAGTAGTCTCTTCCTCGGTGTATGTTGCTTCAGCTTGATGCGAGCGACACGTGTGGACGGACCCAATGTTCGATTCGGTATGGCGTGACTCTATGTATGTCTGTATTATTTTTATAGTATAACAAATATAGATAGTTGCTCTCTAGTCGTGTCTCTTTCTTATACTTACATACAGTCACGACTTTTTCCCATATAAGCCCACTTTTCGTCCTCGCGGGAAACGAGGCGTGACATCGCCACCATTTTGGTCGTAAAAAAATTTTACTCCCCATTACTTTCCCATGAGTAGTATAGTGACAGCATTGCATATTATGGTATTATTTTGCACGAAAAAAGGCAGTCTGTACAATAATCTATATATACCGTATAATACCGTAGTCGCTTTTTACGACACCTCGGTAGGAAAGAGGTAGGTGCTATTCTACTCTTCCGGATACCTATAGACTAAAAAATCTTATACCGTACAAACATATACCGTATATTTAAATAAAAATGTAGAAACGGACGGAAAGGTATAGAAATAAAATTTTGAAGCAGAAACAAACCTTCATTTCTTCAACAACATCCGGATTGCGGTAGTTCAAATCGGGCTGCCCAATAACGAACTGATGAAGGTAGTATTTACCAACTTCTTCTCTATATTCCCAGGCACTTCCTCTAAAATGACTGCGCTGCAATGGATTGATATTAGATACAATTTAAAAAAGTTTACATTGTTTTAATCCATACTAATATATACAAACTCGAAAGTAACTCTGTCTGTCCCGCTGTCTGTTTGCTACCTTTTCACAGTTCAACCCCTAAACCGATCTTGACTAAATTTGGCATGGAGATAGCTTGCATACTAGGAACGGGCATAGGATACTTTTTATCCCGGAAAATGATATAGTTTCCGCGGGATTTCAAAATACCTTTTTCCACGCGGACAAAGTCGCGGATGTGAACTAGTACTACATAAAAGTGATATTATAGATAAAAGTGATTACTGGTGGCAGGATTCCTATGCAGGAATCCATCTAAGTAGGTAACCCAGGGCCAGTTATTCTGCCGTGATGTAGTAGCGTGCAAGCTTTACTGTGTTTCGGTTTGAAGCGCACTGTGAGCTAGCGTAATCACTGGGCATTTGAGACTTAAGAACTGATGTCTCAGGGTGATGGGCGCAGTGTGGTGTCACTGAAATATTCTGGGTGACACAGCATTTGTTGTGGGCGGACGTTGCACTTACCATCAGGTGAACGTTTTGCTCGTTTCGTCGTTCAGACATTCACGCATCTTTCCCATTGGGATAGGCAGACCACATCTTGGCACTTAACACGATTCTGACACACATCTTTCGCTTCTTTTTGGCTTTTTCTCTACATGCTCGGAGGTTGGGGGTACTTTTGACGTGGCCTTTCCTTAAAAATTCTCAGATCTGATCGTGATACGTCGTATTTTCTTCCATTTATCTTCTCTATGTGTCCGAAACATCTAAGCATCCCTTTCTTTATCTTTATTAGTACATTTTCAACCACGCTGCAATATTCCCTTATCACTGTATTTTTTACTTTGTACAAAGTGAGAAACAGCGAAACATCTAAGCAACCCCTTTCTGTATCTTTATTACTACATTTTGAACCACGCTGCAAGATTCCTTTATCAATTTGTACAAAGTGAGAAATAGTGTGATAAGTCACTGCAGCTATACTTCTCTATTCCACCGCATTAATCTTTCTTTTATGTTTCATTTGCCAGACAGATCCAACATTCACTACCATACCGTACCGTACCTGTGTACAGCCTGTTGTACCGTTACGTATCTAAATACGTTCTGGCTACTCATAAATGTATGCAGGGTCCCATTCACTTGATGTCTTGCCATTACTCTTCGCTTAATATCACAGTCATACTTTCAGTCTCTAGTAAACTTTGAACCCACACAAAACTCTTTCGCTTGTTCCGATCCGATCTGTCATACTTTCTTCTCATTCAAAAACCATTACTTTCACTTACTTACATTCTCTTTTATCGCTTTTCTTTTTATTTTGTGATATATCAGATGTAGATGATGAAGCAATTCATCATCGTCTTCATCATAATTTCAGCTAATCACAAGTCCGTTAACATAGGATTCCTTCATAGATTGCCACTAAACATGGTCCTGAGAGTCCTGACCTAGCTGCAACCATCGACTTCCGATATAATCTTGCAAGTCGTCGCTGCATCTAGTAGTGGATCGCCCGATTTAGAAAATGAAAAAAACTGTAACTTCCTAGATATGTTGCATATTGTTAACACAGACTTAAAATTTGTACTATACAGGGTTTTCGTTTACTCCTTCTCAGAAAAAGTAGAGTGTGATAGGTAGGTAAAATAGAAGCCAGTGGCATGTTTATTTTACTTATTTTTAAGTTTTATTTATTGCCGCGCCGGGGTAATATGTCTTAGGTTTATGTAATTTGTTGGGTGTACGGGACTCTAGTAAAGCCAAAGTTAGTCAATTAAGAATACCGTGTATAGTTTTTCCATTCCACCCACCTATAACACCCTAACTTTTTTGGAAAGAAGAGCACAATCACACTGTATGTATCATACCGTATTTTGCAGTTAATAGTTTACGTTTGATAGTATTTATTTTTCTAATTTATTTAAAAAAAGCGTGAGGCTTATATTTAATAGCACGCGCAACCGTTTCCAACCTGTGTACACTTGTGTTAAGTCTAAGGTACACTGAAAATGGACGCAAACTGGTTGAAAGCGGTTTTGGGTGTGCCCGTGCCAGTGGAGGAACATTTAAAGGCCATCAATTTAAGATTACCCAATTATTTGGAGGCTGCCTATTCCCGTTTTCGTCGATCACTCCATCCTCCCATACAAAATAGTTGTAATATTTTTCATTGCCGTTAAGAGCTTCTTGAAACCACACACTTTCGTTAGAAGTATGATTTGGTACCAAGTCTAACACTATCTTAATATCTGTAATAAATAAATAATTATTTCAGTTTTGTTTAATATTTTTTTATATTTCCACCTCCGACTATCTAAAAGAAAAAAGTTAGAAATATTTTTAAAATGTTTTGTTTAAATTTCTTCTTCAGCTGACACCCGGTTTTTTAAGTTTCTGATTTTGTTCTAAATTTCCTTGAATGCACAAGTGCATTATTTTTGTAAAAATAACGTAATTTTTTTTTATTTTATAAGTGCTTACCTAATTTATTTGCTTTTTCAAGTAAAGCATCGAAGTCTTCCATAGTTCCGTATTCATCATGAACATCGTAAAAATCAGAGATATCATATCCAAAATCATACATCGGTGACTGAAACATTGGTGAAAGCCATATTGCTCCAGCACCAATCTCTTTAATATATTCTAAATTTGATGTAATACCTAGAAAAATTGTTTAAACTAAATAAAAGTAAAATATTTTAGTTAGTCATAAACTGATATTATTTATTTTTTATCTTACCATTTAAATCACCAATGCCGTCACCATCACTGTCAGCAAAAGAACGTGGGTATATTTGATAGAAAATTGTCTTTTCCCACCATTCTAATTCCTTTTCTTCATTCTGCTTTATAACATTACCACTGCACAAAATTACTAAAAGCGGCAGAAAAGTTACTGCCCTCATGCTAAAATATGCTGCTTCCTGTGACACTAGCAGCAATAAAATGTTAAATGTGTACCTTATGTCGAACTTAAAAAGAATGTTCAAGCTGTCTTATCAATATCAATAACATTTGTCACCCGTTTTTCTTGATAAGAATTTTTTCAGTGACATCTATCACATATAATCGCAAAAAATATGTACTACGTATTTCGATTTGTAATTATTTTCTCTCTTAAGTTAGTGTAGTTGTGGATATGCGTTAAAATGTCATAACAAGTATAAAACAAAATTCTTCGTGACGTCGTCTGAGGACTAATATATGCACCCCGTGCATATACATATTATCATGAATAACTTTTACCTTGATTTTTCATTGAGAATGAATTAAGTATTTATGGACCACAGGGACCATTTACAATTAGAAGGACTGTGCCACTTCAGAATGCAGCTTATAAAGTTGGGAACTTCTATTGAGTCGTGGGTTCAAAAGATGGTGCCAAAGTCGAAATCGGCTAGGAGAACATCGTTAATATCCGAGTATCATGAAGTAACAGTTGATTTGACCTAGTATGCAGGAGTGCCTATGCAGGAATCCGTCTAGGTAGGTACCACTCCAGGGCCAGTTATTCTGCCGTGAAACAGTAGTGTGCAAACATTACTGCGTTTCGGTTTTAAGGGCACTGTGAGCTAGCATAATCACTGGGCATGTGAGACTTAAGAACTTATGTCTCAGGGTGATGGGCGCAGTGTGGTGTCACTCAGAAATTTCCCGGGTGACACAGCATTTGTTATGGGCATACGTTGCACTTACCATCAGGTGAACGTTTTGCTCATTTCATCGCTTTCTACAACAACAAAAAAAAAGTATCCACATTAAGAATAGGTATCGATAAGGAATGGTAAATATTTCATTTCAAGTGTTAGATATAATGTCAATCAAACTGCATGACGATAATAGTTTTATCCGATTTGAAGTACATAGTATGCTTATCTTAAACACGGGAGGTAACGCTTTCCTTGTGACATTGCTACATATATCTATGTAACGACGAAACGATGCATTAATTTTTTTCCATTCCAAAGAAAACAAGAAAATATCGTTCATATATGCGTATACATATATTTTTTACTAAATAGACAAAAATCAGCTAAAAACATAAAACCGTTTATTAGACAACGTTTAAAAAAAAAGTTTTCCTAATGTTGCCTTTGGAAAGTAAGCAACGAGTACCTTTCTTTCCTCACTTACTTACTCTGAAGTTGATCTTACACCTGCATCCGTAAAACTAAAGCTTCGTCAGCGGACAAATCCAAATAATTGGCCAACACATTGTCGCTAAAAACAAATTGAAGTTATAAATAACTGAAATATTACAAATACTTGGAATAAAATGTAAATAAAAAACTAACCTATATGTCCGCGAAGATTGAACACTGCTAGCTTCAACTTCTAATTGACCGAAAACTAAATCAAAAGCTGTTACATTAATAACTTGATATGATTTGCCGATATTCATGACGACAATATATGTATCGTCGTTATACCACCTAAAATATCAAAATATTGTACTATGGAAATACTAATACAAAACATTACAATACTGTTACAATCACGATTTGGTATATCATTTGGTTAACACCACAAACTGTCAATATATAATAGATTTTACTAAGCAATATTAGTTCTGTTTCGCTAAAAACTAAACTCATTTCCCTGTATTCAAAAATTGACGAACAGAGTATTTATTAGTTAATCTATCTAGATCATTGGAAGAAGATTTAAAATAATATGTTGGGGGTATAATCGTAGGGATAATAACATCGCATCCATGATCCTGTTGCAACATTTCTATTAAACAAAATAAGTTTTTAAGAGAAGGCAACATTTTTTTCTCTTTTATTTAGTCTCTCGGAGCAAAACATAACTGTCAGTGATCGACCAGGCTTTTATTTCACCACGAACTCGCTGCAACTGTTTGCATTTTGTTGGGGACTGCCCAACGAATCATTAAGGTGGCCACAGAACCGTTTCGTTAAAAAATTGTTAATGTCACAAATACTGAATTCGAATTCGTTTTAAAGCAAGGGCTCATAAGCTAAATGGTGAATCAGGAGTCAAATCCACGGTCATAGGAAGAAAAGAGAACATGTGCCATTTTTAATTATTTATGTTACTGCTGCTATCTGGGTGTGTGGTAGTCAGATAGAAGATTACAAATCTTTTCAAAATTTGTTATAAGAGTAGGAAAATATTTTCATGTTTGCAACTAAGATGAATTACTACAGTTGCCACGAAAGATTATGTTGAATAAAGGTCCACAATTGCCTAAAAGAACCGATGAGATTATAATTATTACTAATTAAAAAACTCAGTTTTATTTTGTAAGCAGAATTCATAAAATAGTTTTGTTTTATGTTCTTTTTACATTAGATATAGTTTAATTATATACATATATTGTATAACACGGAAGAACATGTAATACATGTTTAGCAAAAATTGTTCTAAGAGAGAAACCTTTTAAAAGCGAATACTTCGTTGGTAAGAGCCAGCGATTCATAGCGGCCAAGGCGGAATGCAGGGCGCATGCGCAGATTAGTAAGTGTCCGATACACTTGATAGTGGGAGCGGACCGCAGATCGTTGGTTTGCTACGTTTAAAGTTTCATAGCCATCCGCGACAGGCAGCCATGTTTTATCAGCGGTTGAAAAACCTTAAAACAGAATTAAATTTACAATTTTTTTTAATTATCATATTATCACATACATACATACTGTCCTGCCTTTTTTCCATTTAAGGGGTAGGCAGAGTCCACATATGTAGCCGACTTTTCGCCTCCGCGGGAAACGAGACGTGACGTGACGGGTGGCGAACCACATCGCCTTTTCGGTACGAGTCAAAAAATGTTTAGCGTTCCCATGAGCAGTATAGTAACAGCATTGCTAATTAGGGTATAATTCTGCACGAATAAGGGCTGTCCCTACGATATCTTAATCGCCTCTTACGACATCTCGGTAGGAAAGAGGTAGACACTCTTCCACTCTACCGGACACCTATCATTTTATCATTCCAACAAGTTATTTTTATGTCGGTTATATTTCTGTACACACACGTAAAAATATTTGATACAGGTCATCGTAAATTTGATGTCATCGTCGTTCACTGTCGTTTAACGATCGATTGACTGATACAATTAGAGCAAGCAAACCAGCAAACATCTATAAGCTGTAAATAAAATTAGGGTAGGGATTGATATAAGGATTTACAACATTAAATCTGAGTAGCAAAATATAAATTGAAAAACTGATATGTTGTAAATATTATCAGTTACTAAATCTAGTAGAAGAGAAATAAATGTTTAATGAAACTGTCTTTAGATACTTACTTTACTTAATAAACTAACAGCCTTCATCGAACGACTTATACTTGAAAGTTTTATTTAGAAATAACACTAATTTTCTGCACTGCAACGTTGTAGTTACATATCTTCATAAGTAAAAAGTAAAGTAAAGTTTCAGCCTATAACTTACCACTACTGAGCACAGGCCTCCTCTCATTTCTGAGAGGGTTTTAGAGCTAGGAAGAATCCGCCACGCTGCTCCAATGCGGGTTGGCGGACTTCACATGTCTTCGAAATATTTTTAATTTCTCAGACATGCAGGTTTCCTCACGATGTTTTCCTTTGCCGCCGAGCACATTGTAAGTCAGCACTTAAAATTGCAATTAACAATTGTAGTGGTGCCGGCACCGGGAATCGAACCCAGGTCACTCGCGTACTATGAAATTAAAAGCGAGCGCCTAGCTCCTGAGCTACCACGGCTCTAATATCTTCATAAAGGATCCGATGAAGCTGTAAAGGATCCGATGAAGCTGTAAAAGCCAAAAAAGGCTAACAGCAATTACATCACCGAAATTATATATCTTCATAATTATGAAATAAATATGTATAATTTTAATATGTTAATTTTAAATTAACTAAAATAATTCTAAAATATAACAATTAAAAAAACAGTATTATTTAATTTGCCGTTTTTTTTATTTAGCCGTGTGGTGGCGGCTCGTTAAAAGAATACTACCACTCCATCTCATCCAATGGATCTCGTAAAAGGCGAGTAAGGAATTAAACTGCACTGTGCATCCAACAGCGCATGGTGGCGATGGGCTCACCACCTATCACAGCAAGTGCATTATATTGTTTTGGTGAAACGTGGATTGTGGCAGTCATCTGTTTTTGCAGTGAGTGCCCAGTCTCTGACTACCCCTTACGGGATACAGTCGTGATCTTATGTATGGATGTATTTAATTCAACAAATCAAATTAAAATCTTAACCCTAATATACACATGTTACAATCAAGATTTTTATTTATTAACGCTAAGCTTCGAACTGCATTCCCTCGTTCAATTTAAATAAAATGACAAACACCTATGCCACTGACTGCGACGGGATAGATTTCTATTGTCTCCGTTTGCGTGACGTCAATCGAACATTCGAGACCCGCGCGAGGTATTGTCTACGGTCATTTCACCGGTACTATCATTCTGCGCACCGCTCAGTTTAAATACACGTATCTCCTTTCGGACCTTACGTACGTTGTGGCACACCGCATGGTCATTTCATCACCGGTGTCGCTTCAGCTTTGCCGGCAAACCGTCGGGGCGGATAATCCCTGGTGCCACGCAGAACCACAGAGGATTACCGGACTACGTCAGCAGAAATTAGGCGGGCGACTACATCCACGACCTACTATTTTTTTTATATAAACTTATTTTATTGTGTTGGCAAGGGTAATTTTATTATTATTCCATCATCTCTAACACCCACTTCGTTACAGCAAACATACGAGTACATACCTCTAAAATTGTTCTTGCAATTTTGATTTACCACATACTCAGTGGCGAATTAAAATATAGTTAAGAAACCTGCTTGTCTGCATGTCAGTATAATAAAGATATTTTGGGTGTTTTTGAGTTGAGTGGCTACTCTTCTTCTTTTCGAAAACCATCGAGATTTTTTTCTCTGATTCGTTATTTTTAATAACAAGGCATTCGTTTAAAAAAAACAACGACCGCAAAGATGTGAAAGTTTACCTGCGTTTTTTCCATTACTCCACTGAAATGGTGTGCGTACTGGGTCACGTGATACTTCAATAAAATTGATGGGGTCATCCGTATTACATGCTTGTGGATCTTTTGTTTCGGCCCACGGCACGAATCCATTTAGCATACCTATCTCTTCACCCTTCACAACAAAAAACGATTATGTTTATTATCTTGTTGAAAACGTAGTAATAAATAACTAATCAATACATTATGAAATTTATAAAATTCTAATTCTGGATAACTTGGCTGACCATGAGGATATCTTCTGATTATATTATATGTATTGTTGAACAAAAAAATACTGTAATGGTTCCGCGGATAATGGTTAAGGACTACATATCACTTTTATTCTACATTTATTAACTAATTTTACTTTACTAATATACGCTTAACGCGGGCATTAATACTAAAGGGATGTATACGTTAGCTACCATACACTTTTGTGACAAAATATTATATAATAAAGGTTAGACGTGTGCTGGCGACTCATGAATATATGTTTCCACTAAGTGAAATGTCTGGAAAAACTCATAGCTTCGACAAAAGGTCAAATAACTATTTATATATATTTGACTATTTAGATATAATTTCAAACTTAGAGATAAATTAGGCGGCGGAGAATAACATCTATCTGGCAAAGAGAGATACGAGGTAGCCGATAAAGAGATCGCTAATCTGTTTGCCGTCGTCGTCATTTCAGCCTGTCACAAGTTCTCTGCTGAACATAGGCCTCCCCCATAGATAGCCACAAAAATTTATAGCTCTCATTTTGGAGGGATTTTGCCATAGTTGCCATGCTTGGCGGGCTGGCAACCGCAGTTTATTCATATGTTCCAGGAAAATGCTGCTGCTCATCTTCTGGTTTTCATTTTCCCTCTGTCGACTTTTACGGCACCCACGGGATGAAATGGGCTGGTAGATTCAGGTCGCCACCACAAGGCACACTAAGAATAGTAATTACGGGAAATCCTCCCGGTTCTAAGATACGAGTATCTATGTTCAGCAGAGAACTGCTTAGAATTAGATAACAATAATGACGACGATTGTACTAGTGTTAAGCAGTGGACTATAATTGGCTACAATTAAAATGATGATAATGTTTTCTTCTTTTTTAGTCAGGATGAGTAACAGTCACCACTTATATATAGATGACAAGTGATCACTGTACCCCAAAGACGCCTATATTCTTTCGAATAGAAAAACCACATTGAAAATACATTGACAACCCTGATAACTACGATGGAATGCCTCGTTTCCAGCCAGGACTCTTTTTCAAATCTGTCGACACTAATATTCTGAGAGTACGTAGTCACTCCTCAGTTTATTTACGAGCTCAAACTGGTGGCTTCAGCGTAACTCTACCAAGTATAGATATTGTAATTATATACCTTACCATGTACGTAAAAGCTACTCCAGGAAGTAACAACACAAGCATATTAAAGGCATCAACTAGTTCTGGTCTGAAGCGTGATGCTACACGGCTTTTATCATGATTACCAGTCTAAAATCAAAATATAAGACATACATACTCGTATATATATATCGGTTTGATTAAGGGTGCAACGTTAGTAATTTGATAAAAAAAATAAGTTCAAAAGAGTCACTACCAAAATGTTTTATACATTAACTTTATTAAAATATTTTAAATTAAGCATTGTGATTATAGTAACAGCCAATATTTATGCGATCAATGAAAATGGTATACAGCTTCTTCGCGGAATAAGACCATGAAAGTTCTATAAAAACAATATAAGCGAGATTGCAAGCACAAATAAATTAGGCTAAATTCAAGCAAACACACTGTTAAGCAATTTAATAAACATTATTTGAACACGCACTAAGTTAAACTTCTACGACCATTGAAATAAAAATAAATACAGAGCCTGCTACGAGTATCATAAGAGGTGTCTTTGATTTTGCTATAAAAATAAGACATATACAATCTTTAAAAAAAAGGTTTTTTCATTTCATCTTTCCTTAAATTACATACGAGTTTTCATTACTTGAAAACGCTTCAAAAACCCTTTTGGTAACTACGTAACTCATTTAATTTCCATGTTTGTCAAAAAAATAAAATATTGGGAATATGATAAATATAGTTTCTTATAATTTTAATCTAAAACAGGTAAAGTAATTGGTTTTTAGTAGAAAATAACACCAAAACCGTGAATTATTTACAAGATTTACCACGGTTTAAATGATAACGCAACCAAAGACATTAATCTATAAAATACTAAATAAAAATAAGGTGATAAAACGGAACGAATTAATGTACTCGCAGTTAATTATTCTAAACAGCTTCTATCTACTTACCACCCAATTTGCGTGCTTTCCCAGAGGCTTGTAAGAAAGCCATCGGTCGACGACGTATTTCATATCTCTAGCATCTGATTCTTTGGTGATTTCATCTAATAAAGCGTTGTTCGCAGGAATATGCGCGCCGGCATGAACACTATCACCATAATAACGTACCGTATTTTTAATGCCAGTGCTTGCTACTGTCATCATTATCCTAAACAAAAAGTCAAGTAAGTTAAAAAACCAACAGAACAAAAAATTTATATTAAATTAAATAAATTTATTAAAAATAAATATAGGTAATCTTATTGAATTTTTAATATACACAATCTCATAGTTTGTAATCTTCACAAAAATGACCGCGTGGTGAAACAGTTTTCTAATTGAAATTGTTTTCAACATATGAAGATTTCTGGTGGTAGGATTCCTATGCAGGAATCCGTCTAGGTAGGTACCACCCCAGTGCCAGTTATTCTGCCGTGAAGCAGTGGTGTGCAAACATTACTGCGTTTCGGTTTGAAGGGCACTGTGAGTGATTACGCTAGCATCACTGGGCATATGAGATTTAAGAACTTATGTCTCAGGGTAATAGGCACAGTGTGGTATCACACAGAAATTTTCTGGGTGACACAGTATTTGTTATGGGCAGACGTTGCACTTACCATCAGGTGAACGTTTTGCTCGTTTCATCACTTTATCAAATAAAAAAAGCAGATAATTCAATAAAAACTTTGCAGTAATTAATTATTTTTTAATAATTATATTTACTTACCTAGTAATATTATCCCTCAGGGTTATAGAATCAAAGACATCTCGGAATTGTGACACAATATCAAACGTTTCTTCTTGATCCTTTGTATATATGTGATCTAAATAATCGTAGTCATCAGGACCCAATCCTGGTCTTCCAGATAAAGGTTCATCGGGAAAATGACCACCAAAAACATCTTTATCAGTTTCATATAAGTAATTAATGGAACCAAATCTCATTCCAGCAACACCTTTCTCTAACCAATATTTCACAATGTTCTATAAAAAGCATAATATTAATGGTGTTTGCAAAATAATATTTTAGCGTCTTGTCTATCTCTATTTAATCATAATAGCTATTTACTATACATTCTTCTACTACTACTGCTACTTCCTTCTTTATTTATAGCAATAATATTATAAATATATTTTAAAAACTATAATTTCGTACGAATACCACATAATCTTATTTAAAAACTGTTAGCCTTAAATATTACAATAAGTTTTACTATTCATTGATATGTTATACATTTTATTAATATTACAATTGCACTTACTTTCATTTCTTCGGCAACTACAGGATTTCTGTAATGCAAATCTGGCTCGGCCTCTCCGAACTGATGAAGGTAAAATTGATCTCTGCTAGGCATATATGACCAGGCGCTTTTTCTGAATACACTTATCTGTTCAATAATTATAATGATTAATAAAACAAAACATTTAATTAAACTTACCCAAAAAATAGTAACGTGATAATCGATTCGAAAATGTACTGGCAGGAACAATAATAACTCAGAATATATAGTACTCGTATTATTATACATTAACCCGTCAATAGTAATCTTTTGAGCAAATGTCACCCTATAGAGTGGGGCCGACTATCATTATAAAATAATTTAATAAAGACTATCTTATCCCATCAAAAAATAAAATAATTTCCATTGGTGCCCCGCTTGGCACATGGACTTACAACCGCAGTAACATGATCTTAGCTTAAGAAAATTTCATCCTATGCGTCAGTTTCATTCTACGTTTAAACAGACCTGACGCCAAGAGGTTCATAACGTGAAGTAGGAGAACTTAATTACTGGAAATCACCAATCTACGAATAATTAGAATGGCTGTCTGCAGATCGGATGACAACTTCAAAAAATTATATTCTTAGAGTTCCCTTACACAGTTCTGCCTCGTTTCATGGAAGTATTAGATACGTTGTCTCGCGGTGTTGGAACAATATTCCACCACCACTACGGATTTTTAGGGACACACGTACCTTTAATCCAAATATTAACAACATATTTTAATTTGTAAAAAACGCAACGCAATGCCTTTTGCATAACGTAACTTACCTACCTACATGTGCTCTTAATTACTTATAAAAATATTTTTTTCATACAATCCAATCCTTTCTCATGTTGGGAAAGACATTTATAATTTTGAACATGACATAATTTACTGTTTTTATTGCCTAATTTAGGTTATTATCATTCGTATTTGTCCTATATTTTTATGTTGTTATTTATTTATCTTTCCTCTGTTATTTGCTATGCGCAGACACGTACATGCAATTTTTTGGAAGTAATGGCTTCGCTGAAAACCAACACTGCGGTCTATCCTGCGCAGTATCCTTGGCTAAGTGAAATCCATGTCGACTTCACAATACAGCGTCACTTTTGTGTCCAGTGTTTTAAACATTTTTTTTTATTCTGTTTATTGTACTTTTATTTATTTTACCTTTTTTATTTGCGTTCTGTGTGATTATTGTATTGTGTATGTCGAACAAGTTTGTCTATGTCTATGTCAATCTATCTTGTTCTTTAGAGATGACTACTCTGCGACAAAAACTTCTTTTTCGTCTTTTTTTTCAAGTTGTTTACATGCTTACATAAAGTCACGCCTCTTTCCCATTGGAGTAGGCAGTCATCTTTCCACTTCTTGTATAAGTTTGTTCTATTACAACTCTGTCCACTCGAAAGTTGTATGAAAGAAATCGCTTTTAGCGATGTGACCGCCCAATGTACTTCGTTCAAGTTTTAATTATTTCTTCAAGTTATATGTTGCAGTTTTTTAATGTGAGATAAAGTGTATTCTGTTTTTAAATCCAACTTACTCCTTAAATGTAATAAATTATTTATAGTTTACCCAATTGTTTGGTGGTTGTCGCCTGCCTTGACTGTCTATGTGGCCATTCTCCCAAACGTACCAGTCACTGTAGTACTCATCTTTGTTCGCTGATTTAATAAACCACTCGCTTTCATTGCTTGTATGATTTGGAACAAAGTCCAGTATAATTTTAATATCTGTAGAAACGAATTTAAGACATAAGTTGTATTTATCGTTTTTGTTTATGAATTCCAAGAATTGTGAGATTACTCTTAAATGTAGCTTAAGTAATTTAGAATCATAATCACTTACTGAGTTCTTTGGCCTTCTTGAGGAGTTGTTCAAAATCTTCTATAGATCCGTAATCAGGCTGAATAGTATAGTAATCAGAAATATCATATCCAAAGTCATACATGGGAGACTTGAAAATTGGCGAAATCCACGTAGCGTCTACTCCAAGATCCTTTAAATAATCCAGTCTAGAAATTATACCTAAAAGAATAATGTAAATGTGTATGTTTAATGTAATGCAATATACATGCATTCGATAACTTTAATGTCGATGCTTAAGGATTATTTTGTCAACATTTACATAAGACAATGTAATTAAACTTTTAGAAAATATAAAGCGCTTCCTTTTTAATCAATAAATTATAGTGCGTTGGAATTATATTTAAGTGAGTGGTCACAAATGTATTACATACATTTTATTATTGGTAATACTAAAACTCAACTCAATTGTTTAATTTAATCATTTACATTAGTACTAGATTGAATTAAACAATTTAGAACTATTTGAACTGTATTCGGTAAAAGAGCCAATAACATGAATAAAGTTTAAATTAGTACATCATTTTAATCATACTTCAACGGATGTAGCCTATTTTTTAACGCTTTTAGCGTTCGAAATTAAATTTAATTTAAGAAGTTGCCAATATACCGTTTATATCTCCTACTCCGTCTCCATCACTGTCCACAAACGATCTGGGATATATCTGGTAAAATAATGCGGTTTCCCACCAATCTTGCTTAATGTTTATATTTTCGTATCGTGCCTCCAATTTGACTGCAGTAAAACAGACCAAAAAAATTGCCGTGACTGAAATAAATACAAAAATCCGTAAATTATTCCAAAATAATTTTATACAAATGTTAGAATCCTTTACCGTTTAAGTTCTTTTTCACTTATTTTTTTAATGAAAATTTTAGTTTAAGTCTTTTTAAAATATAGAAAAAGTAAAATCCTTTGAAAGGCTGGAACCAGACTGAATAAAGTAAAGCTTAGGTTAAGTTATTAAAATAAAGCTTAAGGCGATAAGCCGAACGTTCTTTTAACACAATGATGATAAAATAACAAAATCGTAAATATGCGACATTAGCATAAAAAGTTGTTGAAGAAGTTCTCCGCGTCTCTAATCACCACCAAGTATTTTTCTGGTGGTAGGATTCCTATGCTAGGTAGGAACCACTGCACGGCCAGTTACTCTGCCGAAAAGTAGTAGTGTGCAAACATTACTGTGTTTCGGTCTGAAGGGCACTGATAGCTAGTGTGTCTAAGGAGGACGGGCGCAGTGTGGTGCTACACATAAATATTCTAGGTGACACAACATTTGTTATGGGCAGACGCAGCACTCACCATCAGATGAACGTTTTGCTCGTCTCGTCACTTTTTCATATAAAAAAGTACAGAAAATCGTCCAAATTATCTGTCACGTATGATGCCATATAAAAAAATTATTCGTAGTCTTCCCCATGATGTTTATTTGATAATATTTTTTTTTATTGCTTAAAGTAATAAAGATAATCATTCCAGATAAAATGTATTGTATAGCCATAGAGTTCTATCACATAATGATTTCTTATATTTACGCGAACACTACACATTTAAATGAAACTAATTTTACGGATTTTATCGCGTTTATTTTTGTTATTTATAACCCGACGTTTCGAGTGCTTTACAGCACCCATGGTCACGGGGGGACTGAGGTGACAGATGTCCTGATGTCATAGTTAACCCGGAGTACCTTCAGCTTTTAATTATTTTTTGTGGTCCGATCTACGCAGAAAGAGCTAACTGTGTCTTGAAGTCTTGCAGTGGTATGCTTGGTTTTTGTCTTAATTTTATTAATTATAGGATCCCAAGCTGGTGGTAATACCCAACCATCTTCTCTATTAAAATTAGGATGTTTTTTAATTTCAATAGCCTCGCGAATCATCCTTGGTAGGAATCGGTGTTCTTTTGCAAGGATTTGTGGTTTATCAAATCTGATGTAATGGTTGGGATGATCCAGAACATGGTCACAGACTGCAGACTTCCTGGGGCGGCGATGCTTCACATCAGCTATATGTTCTTTTACGCGGGTTTTTACTGATCTTTTTGTTTGCCCTATGTAAGAGAGACCACATTCACAATCCAGCTTGTATACTCCTGCATCTTGTAGAGGGATGTTACACTTGACAGATGGTAAAAATTGACTTATCTTCTTCGGCGGCTTGAAAAATGTTTTTATGGAAGCCCGCTTCAAGATATAGCCAATCTTGTCCGTGACTCCTCTGACATATGGTAGGACTGCAGGTACACGCTCGACTGTGGCCGGCTTCACTCGGTCACTGCGATGAAGGCGCGGAACCCGAAGCTTGTTGTCTTGCAAAACTTGCTTGACATGCTGAAGCTCGGCGGCCAGGTGTTTACTGTCACAGATCCCTTGTGCTCTCTGAAACAAAGATTTGCCCACGGTAGCTAACTGTGAAGGATGGTGGTGAGATTCACCGTTTAAATACCTGTTGGTATGGGTCTTTTTCCTATACACAGTGTGACTCAAGGTGTTATTAGGATTTCTAATTACTAAAACACCTAGAAAAGCTAAAGAGTTATTTGTCTCTAACTCCATTGTAAATTGTATTTTAGAATTAATGGAGTTAAGGTGGTCTAAAAATGCAGTGACTTTATTAGAAGGTAGAATTGTGAAAGTATCATCTACATACCGCTTGTAGAACCTTGGTTTTACTGGAGAAGTACGGAGGGCTTTCTCCTCAAAGTCTTCCATGAAAATGTCAGCAACAATGGGAGATACCGGGGAGCCCATCGCCACACCATCTACTTGCCAGTAGTATTGTTCCTTCCACAATAGATAGCCAGATGTTAGGCAATGTCTCAGTAATTCTGCATGTTCTAATGGTCAGTCTTCAACAGGTAGACATGTAAATAACGACTGAACATCAAAACTGACCATAGTTTCATTGTCAGTAAGATGTAGGTCTTTTATCTCACTGACAAAATGGTAGGAATCCTTTGTATGTGCTCTTGTATGTCCTCTTAGTGGGGAGAGTATTTTAGCCATGCCATGTTGAGCCAATCTGTACGTTGGTGAATCGATCTGACTCACTATTGGACGTAGTGGAGCATTGAGTTTGTGTATTTTGGGTAACCCATACAACTTTGGTGGTTTGGCACAGGAAGGTATTATCGAATTTACGTCTAGATTTAATTTCTCGGCGTGTTTCTTTATTAGATCGCTAGTTGTTTTGAGCGTGTTTGTAGTTGGGTCTGTTTTGACCTTTTTATAGGTGTTAACGTCCGACAAAAGTTCTTGAATTTTAAAATTATAATCCGACGTATCCATTACCACCGTAGCGTTTCCTTTATCTGCGCGGAGAATCGTGAATTCGGGTCTGTTTCGTAAGTTATTTAAAGCTTACCATATGTCAGAGGAGTCACGGACAAGATTGGCTATATCTTGAAGCGGGCTTCCATAAAAACATTTTTCAAGCCGCCGAAGAAGATAAGTCAATTTTTACCATCTGTCAAGTGTAACATCCCTCTACAAGATGCAGGAGTATACAAGCTGGATTGTGAATGTGGTCTCTCTTACATAGGGCAAACAAAAAGATCAGTAAAAACCCGCGTAAAAGAACATATAGCTGATGTGAAGCATCGCCGCCCCAGGAAGTCTGCAGTCTGTGACCATGTTCTGGATCATCCCAACCATTACATCAGATTTGATAAACCACAAATCCTTGCAAAAGAACACCGATTCCTACCAAGGATGATTCGCGAGGCTATTGAAATTAAAAAACATCCTAATTTTAATAGAGAAGATGGTTGGGTATTACCACCAGCTTGGGATCCTATAATTAATAAAATTAAGACAAAAACCAAGCATACCACTGCAAGACTTCAAGACACAGTTAGCTCTTTCTGCGTAGATCGGACCACAAAAAATAATTAAAAGCTGAAGGTACTCCGGGTTAACTATGACATCAGGACATCTGTCACCTCAGTCCCCCCGTGACCATGGGTGCTGTAAAGCACTCGAAACGTCGGGTTATAAATAACAAAAATAAACGCGATAAAATCCGTAAAATTAGTTTCATTTAAAAGTTCTATCACATTTTTTATTTATGTACATTTAATTTACATTAATTAATTAAGGTAAATTAAATCATTAATTAATGTAATTTTTTGTTAAACAGAGTTAAAAGCATATTTAAGCTGCAACGCCTTAATTGCATACTTACATCTTATATAAAACAAACACCACATTTTTTTATTAATCAAGTATTTTAAAATCGAATGGAAATCTTTCTATTAAATATTACAATAAATGAACGGCAGACAGGTAGTTGATGCCTTTTATAATGCATTATTTCAAAACATTATTTCTATTAGCAAAGGCTGTAATTTAAAGTTTCATTGTGATGAAGCGTGAGTTTTTAAACATTGTCTGTTCTCATATTACAATATTATTAAAGTAACATTCTTCATTCACTCTTCGTACTCCTTTGGATGGTGTGGTGGTGAGTTCCATTAACTTTGTTTAAATAATCATACAATTTTATTACATTTGGATGCATTCAAAAATAAAAATATAGTGAATATTATTATTATAACGACAATAATAATTAATTTGTTTATGAAATAATAATAATCGTGGGCTAGGCGCTCGCTTTAAATTTCATAGTACGCGAGTGACCTGGCTTCGATTCCCGGTGCCGGCACCACTAAAATTGTTAATTGAAATTTTAAGTGCTGATTTACCACGTGCTCGGCGGTGAAGGAAAACATCGTGAGAAACCTGCATGTCTGAGAAAAATATATATATATATATATATCGAAGATATGTGAAGTCCGCCAACCCGCATTGGAGCAGCGTGGCGGATTCTTCCTAGCTCCAAAACCCTCTCAGAAATGAGAGGAGGCCTGTGCTCAGCAGTGGGACATTTATAGGCTGAAACTTTTTTTTTTTATAGAAAGATAACGTTTGACCACGATTCCTATTGAAGTAATAACGGCTTTAAAATGTATGAGATTTGAGGCCAAATGAAACGATAGCAATCCAAAGTTATCGGCAGGTACGAATATTTATGCTAGTTAGAAAAAAATGTTTCTCTTTCGCCTACCACTAGACAAGAGTTAGCCGCTCACTATCATTACATTACAAGATAGTAAACCGAATGTTACATTTGCCGCAATGCGCGGAGATATCTAAAGAGAGTAAGTAAAAGTATCATAATGTAGATGAAGTAGAATATAATAGAATTATTTTTATATAATGTAGATCATTTACATCATTCTTATTTTTTTAATAAACTGGTTTGCAAACATCGCCTTTTTGATTCGCAGTTTTGTCTTCTTTTTGTTAATTATTTTAAAAAGTATGATAAAGATTTAGTAATAGCTTGGCAACGATCAGCTCGCTCCTGCCCAGGAGATAACATCCATAGAAGTAAGGATGAAATTATAAAAATCACATTTTGTAACACATAATTTTCATTGTTTCAGGTAAGCATACATTGTTTCTTGTGTCGTATACACGAGTGCGCGAGGAAGAATAACGTAAGTACCCAAGGCCTTATTTTAAGCAGTTAGGTATAATTGTTTCAAAAAGTAGTCAAAACTTAATTTAAAAAAAAAAAACTCATCATTATTTTATGAACTGGATCGAATATTAATTGTACGAATGATACGAGTTTCGAAATATTATCCACAAAAATTTATATACCCACTAACTACACTAGCTATCAGTGCCCTTCAAAACCCTGCTTAACGGCAGAATAACTGGCGCTGCGGTGGTATCAGCATAGGAGTCTTACCAGCAGTTGTTTTAAAAGTCGTTTTCTATGCTTCTGTTATTTTCGGTGTTTTAATGATTTCTTTTAAAAAAAAACTTTATGAAGCCGATTAATAGGACAAGTGAAATTTTTGCAGAACATTTACAGGGTTTTATTTTAGTTGTGTAAATGCTATAGTGATAAGAAATTCTAGACATGTGTACAATTAAAGACAGTACATACACCAGTACATAGTTCTACTGGTGGTAGAATTCCAATCCAGGAATCCGTCTAGGTAGCTACTGCCGCAGTGCCGGTTATTCTGCCGTGAAGCAGCATGTACAAACATTACTGTGTTTCGGTTTGAAAGTTACTGATCGCTAGCGTAATTACTTGGCATTTCGACTATGGAACTGATGTCCCAAATTGACGAGCACAGTGTTGTGACACAGAAATGTTCTGGATGACTCAACATTTGTTATGGGTAGACGTTGCACTTACCACCACGTGAATGATTTGTTAGTCGCGTCACTTTCTTTCAAAAAAATAATCACAATTTGTCCATCATCATCATAAGCATGCAGACAGTCCACTAATAACACAAGAGAGGCCTCTCGCAAGTTGGAAAGATCTTCGTGCTTTTTAGGTCGGGTGCTTATTTCTATACCAAACATTAGACGCTCTATACGACGTCTGGCATATTTAAGATTATTATTTCGCTATCTGTCGGATTCATACTAATTTTTTGACATTTCTCTTTGTCAACTTGTATCACGTCCTCGTGATATAATTAATGAAATATTTTCTAGCAATCCGTAAAAGTACACATATGCCCACTGCTGAGCACAAACCTCTTTTCATTTCCGAGAAGGTTTTAGAGTCCGCCACTCTGCTGTTTTCCTTTCGAAATTTCGGGCAAGCGCCCGGTACCTGAAATGCGAACGCAAAATTGTTATTAAGCAAATGAAAGTCTGTCATTCATGGGACATTATTAATTCACAGAATTATATTGAAATTGACATTGCTATGTTATTCAGTGAACAAAACAAATTCCAAGTTACTAATTTCAATTAACCAAAGGCAAAAGACCCCTTTTGTTTTGTATTACAAAATGACCTCGAGGAAATACTGTTTATTGTAGCAGCAATAATGCCTGATAGGACTGTACTGTCGTAAATGAAACAGTAAATATTAACTCTATTTAAAAAAATATATTTTAGTTTAAGACATATATATCCAACAACGGCTATAATTAGTAATTAATATTTGAATAAATATATTATTTTATAATGTTATAAATTGTACGATATTATTTAGTAATTATAAATCATGTTTTACTTTTTTATTTCTACTGAAAGATTCACATGATCATAACCACACTTTTGCTTTAAGAGTCATTTATGTTACGGAATATTTCTTTGCTTCATCCGAGTTTCCTTTTTTTTATAATACATAGCTAAGCTATTTATTACTAAGATTTTTCTACGTGGCAGGTTTTGTAAGCTTTTCATTTATTTCGATACCAATATTTTCAGTACCTCGTCTTTTTGTTTTCTTTAAACTGCAAGCGGTAAAACAGGCTCTCAAATTTTTAGTAGCTACAGAGAAATATTAAATGCTGGCAGAGTTCGCAGATTCTTGTTTGACTTTTGTTCATCAGAATGTCTTATTCATAAAAATACATTTTATTAAAATTCACTTGACACAAAATTGAGAACCTCGTGGCATAGTGGTCAAAGTACTTGATTTCTATATCGCAAGTCCTGGGTTCGAATTAGAGGCGGAGCCAATATTTGTGTAAGAGAGAACAAAAATTGTTGGTTTCGGGTCAGGTTGTGTTGGGCATGTGAAAGGTATGTATTTAAAACGCACCCACGATGCAGGAGAAATCCTAGCCTCGTTTAAAATATAAAAGTGTAAATATTCAAGCTTAGCTGATAAACATAAATTATGTGCATAATTTTATTGGTACTTTTTGTCATAAATGTTTTCTAATAGCTTGTTATTGGCACACCTCTCGACCTCCCCGCACAGTGAGGGGGTGGGGGGAGTTGAGAATGACGCGGGCGTGCCAAGGAAATTATTCGAAAGCGACGCAGTGGACTGTATGTTGAAAATGTTATTGGTTCGTTGACTTGGTCGCTGTATCACAAACCAGGAAATTGTTCCCGGGTTGAGTCGGTTCGATGTGACGAGAAAATGAACACCCGATCTTCAGGTCGAGGAGTCTATGGCGTTGCAGGAGTTAAATGAAAGACGTATATCACTTAACATACATGGAAGTGCGATTCCCTAATTAGAACTCAAAAGTTCTTATATAAAGCCCTATTTCTTCATAATAACTTGTTATTTCTGCCTATTTCTCCATATCCTCCTTCATTTCGCAGAGCTCGCACTTTTACTTGTTCCCGTCTTGGTTTTTTGATGACTGCTTGTTTTTGCTATCTGATGTCATGTCACGTCAAGTCATAAATATTCATTTTCCTATACTGGGGGTGCGAAACCCAGACTTAACCTTACAGAGACCTATTACCTATTTTTAAGATATTTTTTCATTATCGCACTCCCATAAAATTCTCTTTATTTCATAAACCCTGGTACTTACAGTGGTGAATTTTACATATTTCCGTAACATTACATAAGTTTCACTTAAATAACATCTATCATTTAGGCTATTTCTACAGAGTTAGTTTATATCTTAAATAAACTGTGAAAAACACAAGACATTTCTATAAACAAATTTCTACTATTTTCTGTTTTACGTTATACATTAAACATTTATATATCAAATATAATGTATTTCTATCATCTAAACATGATTCACTACAGAAAACTCTTAACTTTCAAGAAAAACATAACTTTATAACATTTTTCTACATAATTTCCATACAATCGTTCTATTTTACGTAAATTTACCATTTTCGACTATATTCTAGGTTCTACGTTTACGTAACACATCAAAAATATCTTCTAGGACCGGCTAAAGGCTCTTAAAGCCGTATCAAAGAGTTTCAACTTAGTACATAATAAAACACAAAGCTTAGTCTAACCGTTGCTATGTGCCATACCCTAGCTGCACGACTACCGGCAACCAAAATATACGAGTACTTTCTCATTTTTTCCTATTTAAACAGGATTTTCACATTTCTATGTACTTTTACTATGCATACATGGTATTTAAGACTACGTAAAGGTCTCTAAGCCCAAAATATAACTACTTTTCTTATGATTCGATTTTACGATGTAACGTAATTCCTTTTTACGTTATATACCAGGTGTCATGACTAATTTCCATAAGAAACTGTTATATATGCTTTACTTGTGCTAATATCTATCATTGCACACCATTTACTATACAATAGACATCGGGTTTGGTTGTTTTTCTCAACACAACTTTATTTTTTGAAACATGATTTTTTGGATATTCATCCGCGTCGTCAACTTGTAGACTATGTTGCAATGAGACAGACTAAAAAAGTTAGATGTAATATAATTTTTGGTTTTAGAATTTTTAACTGAGGGCGCTTAGCCGAAACCTTTATTTATGGATGACTGGCGCAAGGGCCCCCGAGGGGGGACCTCGGCTTGGACCGTCATCCTGTTCGCGAGAGTAACAGACTCCAGGGTGCCCAAGGGGGCCGGCCTCGGCTCGGTCAGTTGCTGCAATCGGGAGGGCAATATTACTACTACTATCATTACTAATACTATGATTATTATTACATAGGTTTACCACCAATTCGGAATGCGTTTCCGCTGGAGAAGAAATGGCGCAAGAAACTCCAGCGACGCTTCTGCTTATGACAGTAGTGCTAGGGGAGAACCGGCCTGAGATGCGGCGGTATCGCGAATAACTTTGTCTGATACGCCCACGCCGACGGCGGGGGCGGTATGATGGTGATAATGTGTGTTTGTGTAGTGTTGAGTAGAGCGCTTGGGCCCTAGTGGTCGCGTCGTCAGGGTCCTCGAGGACGTGCCTCAGTCTCCTTTTTCCGCGGGTCGAGTTTTGGTGTATCGCGAGGGGGTTGTATGTGGCGGCACTGACAACCAGTGGGTTGGGGTGCGTGGCGGCAGAGTCGAAGTATCGAAGAGAGGCCAACTTTAGATATTGGGCTATGGTAGGAAGCCCTAAATCGATATGAAGGTTAGCATTACGCACGAACCACGGTGCTCCCGTGGCTTTACGCATGAATCGATTTTGTATTACCTGAAGTCAGTGAATTTGACGCGGGGAGGCATGCGCAAATACGGGGCTTGCGTATGTCATAATTGGCCGAATACAGGCTTTGTAAAGTGTAATTTTATTACGTAGGGACATTTTGCTATTTTTATTTAGTAACGGATGTAATCGGCCGAGGTCGAACGCCGCTCGGTTCCTTACTCGGTTAATATTTGGACCGAAGCTGAGTCTCGAGTCTAATAGGACGCCTAAGTATTTGACTGTCTTTTCCCAGGGGATTGGACGATCGAATAACTCTATGGTTGGGAGATGCTGCGTTATGCGCCGCGAGAAGTACATGGCTGCACTTTTGATTGGGTTGACCTCGATCCTCCATTTCCGAAACCAGTTCCCGAGGATTCGGGCTGCGGATTGGAGGCGTTTAGAGATAGTGTCTAGATTACGTCCAGACACATATAGGCAGGTATCATCTGCGAAGAGGGCGAGTTCGACGCCGCTGGTGTGCGGTATGTCGTTCGTGAAAAGGGTGTAGAGCACGGGACCTAGGACTGAGCCTTGTGGTACGCCGGCTAGGATGGGATATGATTCGGATCGCACCCCCTCGACGCGGTAGCGGAAGGTTCGACTGCGTAAGAAATCTCGTATGATGAGTACGAGGCGATCTGGCACACCGAGTCCATATAACTTGTATATGAGCCCGTTGTGCCAGACCTTGTCGAACGCTTTCGCCACGTCGAAGAAGAGCGCTCCGGTATGAAGCTCGCGTATGAAGCGGGATTGAATGTGCTCCGTTATGCGGTGCACCTGCTGGGTACATGAGTGTTTGGCATGGAATCCAAACTGCTCGTGGATGGGGACCTCGAGACTTCATGAAGTCTCTTAAGCGGGCGAGAAGTAGGCGTTCGTATATCTTGCCTAAAGCCTTGAGGAGGCTTATTGGCCGATATGCGGTGGGATCGGACGGGTAAACGAAATGAACAATCGGATTTAGCTGGGATGAGACAAAAATTATTGCGCACAAGCAAGAGGACTGGAAAGGACTCTGGCTAGGTCTCTATGTATAGGAAAGGACAACAACAACATATGTTACTTAATTATATCCTATTCAAATATTTTAGTTTTACATTTTACATAAGACTTTAATATTTTATATTACTTACTCATATCATTACTAGCCTAAGTAGAATGGGGCAGAATGGGGCGGTGATCATACATTCGTTGCGAATAATTTAATAAGCCGTTGTGTATCAATAAAAGGTCTGATTATTTCTTTGTGTTTCTTTTTTACTTAAATACCAAACACGAATACGAAACCGGATTGTATTTTAATATATGGTTTCTTACATTCCATAGTGTATAAAATATTGAAATAGTTCCCACGCTCTGCTAGCCCATTCGGCAGCCGCAGTTTTATGATTTGAAAGTCCCAGAAATATACGATTCCTCATCTTTTGTTTTGAATGTATCCCTCAATACACTTTTACTACACCTAAAGTACAAGATGAGGGTTCTCATGCGCCGCCGTTATACGACAAGAAAACTCTTACACCAGTGTGTGTTGCCAATAATACCATGTGGAACCGAGACAGGGTTTTAATGCAAATATGAAGACATGAAGAAACTCGACAAAAAGCACAGCGAGCTTTAAAAAGAGTGGTAGAATTCCTTTTCAGGAATCTGTCTAGGTAGGTACCACCGTAGTGACAGTAATGCTTCTGTGAAGCAGTAGTATGCAAACATTACCGTGTTACAATGACGAAACGATCAAAAGGTCACCTGAAAGCAAGTCCAACGTCTGCCCATAACTAACATTTCTATATGGCACCAAACTCCGCCCGTCACGCTGAGACAGTTCTTAAGTCTCATGTGCCCAGTCACTACACTAGCTCTCAGTGCTCTTCAGACCGAAACACGATGATGTTTGCACGCTACTGATTCACGGGAAGAATAACTGGCTCTAGGGTCGTACCTACCTAGAGAAATTCCTTCATAGGAACTTTCTAAAACTAACTAGTAGAATTATACACTTAGTAAAAAACATCCATTTGACAATTTCTATGTTATATGTATGTAGTATGACAATATTAAATTCGCAATGAACATGATATGCAAGAGTTTAAAGTCCGCGCCTGTTGCTATTTGCTCTACTGTCGGTCTTTTTTTTATTATTTTGACAACATGAGCATTTCTGAGCTACAAACAAAAATTGAGATGATAAAATATTTAAATTGTACGAGTATTAATTAATCTTAGATTACTCCTCATTAAGCTAACTTACGCAAGTGTATACTTGCTAATGAGAAAACACATTAAGGGACCATAACGTCAAGGCAAAAACTGCAGCAAGGTGTAACCTTCGAGCGTCATCATTTACTTATAATGAATTAAAGAACAGTAAACAGCTAAATGGCGTCAACGAAGTATTTATTATTCAAGTACTGAGGCCATGCTTTCTGTGCGGTAATGAAGTTAAAGAGATCTATTAATAATCCTGAATTTCACGTACTTCTTGTACATCGAATTCGGGGCCTACTGCCATTATTCCGGCTTAAAATTCAGTTTAAGTATTTCTAACAATACAAAAACAATTACTATACCAATGTAATTATACTACTACTATTTCATAGAAGTAGTATAATTACACCGAAAACACACAATCGGTATTCATTGTCGTCTTTAATAAAATGATGTAGAAATCGAAAAGAAGTTTCACTTTCACTAGAAATCCACGAGTTGTATACACGGATATGTCATTGCATTTCTTGAATCGAAATCAAGGGCTAATTTAAAAAATCACACTCACAACGTAAATTACGAAAACAAAAGATAAAAAAAAAACAAATCCCCTTAGATTTCATTTAATTTATTAGATGTTATTCTTACGTGAAACAGTTATTCTACCGTGAAGCAGTAGTGTGCAAACATTACTGTGTTTCGGTTTGAAGGGCACTGTGAGCTAGCGTAATCACTGGGCATATGAGACTTAAGAACCTATGTCTCAAGGTGACAGTGTAGTGTCACACAGAATTTTCTGGGTGACACAGCATTTGTTATAGGCAGACGTTGCACTTACCATCAGGTGAACATTTTGCTCGTTTCATCACTTTATGCAATAAAAAAATATATATAAATATTCTCGTATATTCATATCCAAACTCGCACGCTGATCAATATTATCTTTATAATTTTCTTCTTTAGAATTGGAAGTAGTTGAAAAATTTAATAAAAAAAATAGAAAATGTGTCAGCTCCATTGACTCTTTATGTAAATTAATCTGTAGAACTACTATTTTCCATTTTTGGCTTAACAACGCACAGCTGAGATTCCACAAAAATCGCTCAAAAAAAATAAGAATAATATCGCCGTACTGACTGGACATTCTTTTAACAAAGTTTTTTAACTTGCAATGTACGTTTGTATGTGAAGTTCAAAAGCCTTGCAAACCAAATTTTGCAAGCCAAATTTTACCTACTTTTCGATGTCAGATTGAGCTAAATTTTGACATACCTATGTAGCTTCGGTGACAATGCAATAATGTGGTACCATGGACCATGCTCTAGCTAGCAGATGATGGAGCCGAAAGTTGGTCTCAGGAACTAAGCAAGAAAGCTTCGTCATGTTTGGGCTTGTTTAATTTGTTTTGACTAGTACCATAGCCCTAGTAACATTTGAATCACTCTGTTGGACATAGGTCTCACATATAAAAGCTTGTAACATATGATTTTTGTTTAAAACTTATTTCTAATGTTAATTTATTTAGAAGAAATTGTCTTTTTCCAGCCGTTCCTCTCGCTTAAGACTGGAATAAATTATTAATTAAACTATGTGCTCCACTAGGGTGAATGTACACGAGCAATAAATTGGAACACCTGGTTTCTGACTAAGCTATGACTTAGCTGCTTCTGGACTCATAATAGTATATGTAATTAAATTTGTATTTCTAATAATCGTAATTTAGTCATTTTAAAAGTAATATATATTCTCTGATTATATAAACAATATGCTGAATGGTTTACACTTGATGGCTAAAATGCTTATTGATTGCACAAATTTCGTCTGATTTTGATACTTTACCACTAAAATAGTCACGTAAATTCATGCCATAAATTAAATTAAAAACAAAAGCAAAACTTTTCCTTTTGTGCAACTAAGTTAAAGTGACGTGGTTGAATACAAAGAAATACATAAAGTCGCTATTACGAATCCGCCTATATAATTATGGGTCAATTGTCAGATCCCTTAGAATATTAGCCAGATGCAAAACTAGATAATTGCTCAAAAAAACACTAACAATATTCCTGATAATTATAGGTAAACCTACCTACCCACAAAGTCGTAATCCTGGGTTTAAATGTCAGATGAAGACAGTATTGGTTATACAGTCTTATTATTGACTTTCGGGCATGTGTTTTCTTGGATTGTCCTGCGTTACTGACTCTGCATCCGATTCTTATCGATCTTATCGCAGTAATGATACTTCGGATAGAGAAAAGTGAAGAATTCTTTTAAATTTGCGCAGACACCGAACTAAATATTTCTCCTGGAGATACTATGTTATGTTTGAAGTCTGCCAGAAGAGAAATGATATCGTCATCACATATTTTGTCTGTGTTCGTGGAAACTGGTTTATAACACGAGAATGTTGACGCTTCCGTCGCAACTTGTTATTAGAATCTCCAGCATGCACTCATGTGAACACACAAGTAAAGATTAAATAAACATCGGTCAAATGAGAGTTTGACCAAAAAAATGAGCAAAGATGTTTCGTGGAATATTTTTAACGCATTGTCGCAGGTGATTGCAAATAAAACCAGTCATTGCGGGTTGCCCTATTTTAAATATTCTATTTATTTAACTCGTGTACAAAGTAATAATATTTTACGTAACAAATTCTGCCATCCCATTTCATCCCGTAGATAGGGCATAGACTGAAGGAAATCTCTGGAAAAAATCATAGCTGCTGACAGTAACCGTCTCGAAAAATGCCAGGCAGCGTCTGCGAGGTATCTGAACCTACGAGCATCAATACTGCCAAGCGTGTTGATTACGGCAAATCCTTCCTTCTTGGCAGGAGTCTATGTCCAGTAGTAGAGTAATAACAGGGTAACGATGATAAAGAAACATTATTTTTTGGATTCTTATTTACTCTATGCTAAATTTATGAATTATTGAAGTCTTATATGCCTTTCATTTTCTGCAACTTCAGGATCCGATAGAAGCTTGTAGATTACGGCAAATAAAAAAAAAAAAGTCGAGATTTTGTTAGACAAAATCTCGGGCTGGGGCCGACTAAATTTAGTCGAGTTCAACCCTAACAAGACACAAGTTTGCGCGTTTACTGCAAAAAAGAAACCCTTCGTCGTATCACCTCATTTCGAGGGAGTGCTCTCGAAATGAGTTGACTCTGATTTCTGATTCTGATGACTCCTTGTTGCCTCAGCCAGTATCGGAATCCTTGGCGTCGACATATCGAGCAACGTTCAATTTCGCGGTCACTTGGAAGGGAAGGCCAAATTGGCCTCCAAGAAGCTTGGCGTGCTCAGTAGAGCGCGACAGTACTTCATGCCGGCCCACCGCTTGCAACTTTATAAGGCGCAGGTTCGGCCGCACATGGAGTACTGTTCTCATCTCTGGGCGGGGGCACCCCAGTGTCAGCTCCTTCCATTTGACCGCATTCAGCGAAGAGCGGCTCGAATTGTCGACGACCGACGACGGCTTGATCCCCTGGCTTTGCGAAGAGATGTTGCATCTCTTTGCATTTTTTACAAGATCTACCATGGGAAGTGTTCCGAGGAATTGTTCGGATTAATTCCAGCCGCTGAATTTCACCATCGCACCTTACGGCATAACCTCAAATTCCATCGTCACCACCTTGATGGTTGGCATTCCACCACAGTGCGTTTTTCGCGGAATTTTCTGCCACGCACTTGCACTTTATGGAATGTTCTGCCGTCAGCGGTTTTTCCGGACCGATACGACTTAGGGACCTTCAAGAAAAGAGCCTATTCCTTTCTCAAAGGCCGGCAACGCATCTGCTATTCCTCTGGTATTGTAGGTGTTCATGGGCGGCGGTGATCACTTACCATCACGTGAGCCACCTGCTCGTTTGCCTTGAATTCTTTATCCAACATTGAACGAATAAATATAATAGACAGATAAAGAAATATTTTTGACATGGAAATAGCTTGCATCTTGGAGACAGATATGATACTTTTTGTCCCGGAAAATCAAATAGTTCCCACGGGATATATAAAAAACTTATTATATATCACGCGGATAAAGTCGCGGGCATCAGCTACTAATAAATATTTTAAAATGCTAATTAATGCAAAATATTTGGGATCATTGCAGGAAAATTGTCTGTTATAACTACTACTGTCACTCAAATAATCTTACAAGGGTTCTGCTTACCCTCACCCGAGGAACTGAAATTTAAATAATAATTAAAATTATTTTTCATTGACACCAACACACTAAAACTTTCACAGCCAGTTAGAAAGTGTATAAGGTAGAAGTTACTATAAACTATTTTTAAACTGACTTCCTTTTACTTTGTATCTCTTCGTGCTACGGTAGATTTCCTTTGGGAAATAAGCAATAAATTTATGTAAAATACTTAGAGCAATTTTTGCTTTTGAATTTTGCTCAACAATGAACACGTGGCCTAGTGATTAATCAGAATACCTGATTTCTACGTCGCGTGTCCTGAGTTCGAATCCCAGCTGGAGCCAACATTTCTGCAAAAACACCAACTATTGGTTTTCGGGTCTGGTTGTATTGTGTCCTAGTTCGTGTGGTAGCGGTAGCGTCACACAGAAACGTTCTGAGTGACATACTATTTGTTATGGGCAGAAGCCTCAAATGAGCTAAACGTTCACCGACGCGAAACAAATGATTGTCTAAGAAGGGTTTAAGTTTTATTTTTTAAATGCTTTCGTTGAACGTGATGCAAGAAAACGTTTTGAGCGAAATCAACATCGCTCACGGCAGCACTGTTAGTTGGGTGCGGAAGATTTTCTCTCATTTTTTTAAAAGATATGGAGACTGGGAGAGCCTGCTAAGATGATCTGGTGTGGGTTGCAGGACTTCAAATGACCTCTAAATATTTTGTTACATCTCAGACACGCCATGCCCCTACGAAGGCTGCGTGAGTTTTGAGGACTAGTGTGTGTTTGTTGTGTTGTGTAGTTACTTAAATAATAATAATGTTCATGTTAACAATGAATATTCAAATGTTGATAATTCTATAATAATAATGTTGATGTTAACAATGAATATGCAGATGTTGATAATTCTATGTGATGTATGTTATTTAAGCACTCGTTCAACGTTACATTAAATAATGAGTATATTACGTACAAATATACAATCACGCCTTTTCCCATGTAAGGAATAGGCAGAGACTACACCCGTAGCCCACTTTTTGCCCGCGCTGGAAACGGGACGTGACGGGTGGCGGACCACGGTACCCCCATTTAGGTACGAGTCTAAAAATTCTTACTGCCCATTGCGTTCTCGCGAGCAGTGTGTTGACAGCATTGCATATTATGGTTTTATTCTGCAAGAATAAAGGTTGTCTGTACAATACCTTAGTCGTCTCTTACGACACCGCGGCAGGAAACAGGTAGGTGTTATTCTACTATGCCGAACACATATTAATTAATATATATTGATTCATTGTTTTTTATGATTAAAGAAGAGAAAAATAATTTGTAACATTGCATATTATGGTTTTATTCTGCAAGAATAAAGGTTGTCTGTACAATACCTTAGTCGTCTCTTACGACACCGCGGCAGGAAACAGGTAGGTGTTATTCTACTATGCCGAACACATATTAATTAATATATATTGATTCATTGTTTTTTATGATTAAAGAAGAGAAAAATAATTTGTAACTATTCAAGAAAAATAAACTAAGCTTTACTGTTTGCAGGATGCAGGAATCCATATAGGTAGGTACCACCACAGGGCTAGTTATTCTGCCGTGAAGCAGTAGTGTATAAATATTACTATGTTTAGTTCATAAGGGCACTGAGAGCTAGTATAATTACCGGTCATATAAGACTTAGGAACTGATGTCTCAGAGGGACGGGCGCAGTGTGGTGTGGCACAAATAAATATTCTGGGTGACACAGCATTTGCTATGGGTAGACGTTGCACTTACTACCCGATGAAGGTTTTGCACGTTTCATCACTTTCTATTATCAAAAATGCAATATTCCAATATTATTACATAATTTTAACCCTTAAAGGTTGTGACAAATCTGAACATCAGAAAATTATGAAATGTAAATATATATACCTCTACTTTATTTTAGCAAATAAAATGTTTTACCATTTTTTACCTACTTATGTAATTAATATTACTCGTATCTAAGACACCGCCATAGATTCTATCGGACATATATTTATTTGTGAACCAAATTAGCATTAAGTATGCACTTGATGGCCGTGTGGTGGCGGCATAAGAGAATCTACCACCCCATCTTATCCCGTGGAAAAATTAAAACCAGAACATGGGCACCTTCCAGTAGCATCTTCCTGGAACATCAGATAAATAAACTGCAGTTGCCAACCCGCTTGCCGTGGCAACTACGACAGATTCCCCTCCCTTTTTTGTGGCAATCTATATGTGATGACTACGTTCAGCAGTGGACTAGTGATAGGCTGAAATTATGATTATGCATTTGTAAGAACGTAGAGATTACGTTTATGTACAATGTTATGAATAGTTTTCGATTTGTCGCGACAGAAATAATGGCAAGAAATGGATGAAATTGAAACGGGTTCATAATCCGATTTCGAACGTTTCTACGCTGAAGGCAGATAAAAGCATCGGAATAGCCCGTACTTAATTTGCTAATGCCTAATCTATTTTCAGTACTCCATTTTATTGGTGGGAAACAGCAACTTAAAAATGTTAATAAACTAAAATCCAGAAATATTTCATACTTTTAAATAAAAATGTAAAGGCAAAAAAATTAAAAAAAAACTGCAGTATCTGAAAAGGACATCGTGTGTTAGCGAAAAACAGTTTTACCAAAACCAAAAAGTAATTTAGTGACTTCGTTATTTTATTTCTATTTATCTTCGCATAAAGAAAAAATACGTTACTGTTTTTATAGACAACCGCATAAGTTTTCCATTTCTGCTCATTAATGATGTTTGTTTAGGAAAAAAAATTAAACGAATTAAAAATATAGGACGATATAAAATGTTAGCAATCCTTAAAAATAACATCATTCATAGTTTCATTCTATCAGACCGGAAAACTATGAAAGAAATGTCTGGAAAATCCTATGGCTTCTGACAAGTGGCGGAAAACCCATCACGACTAACATTACCAAAAAATATCATAGGTATTAGCCGATAGATGTCCGGCAGACTAGAATAGCACCTATTTTGTTCCTACCGATGTATCGTAATAAGCGACTAAGGTATTGTACCGATAGTTAAGCTGTTATTATAAAGCTCGTGGGAACGCAATTAGGCGTAAGATTTTTTTGACTTGTACAAAAATGGCGGCGACGTGGTTTCCGTCTAGTTTCCCGCGGGGGCGAAAATTGGGCTACGGGTGTGGTCTTGCCTACCCCCTACATGTGCATACAGTCACCCCTTTTTCCCATATAAGGGGTGATGTATAAAATGCTTCTGACAGTAGCGTCTTCTGGTAATGCGATCACGAATCTGCCTGCCTAGCGCAGTGATTACGGCGATCTTTTGCTTGTAATGGTTATCATTATGATCATAATCGTAAATTAGCGATTGGTTGGTTACGCTTTTTTGCACACCAAAATATAACCTTATACAAGAGAAAATTATGAATTCAAAGTCAAAGTCAAAATTTCTTTATTCAGTTTAGGCTTGTATAAAGCTCTTATGAATGTCAAAATCTACACCGGTTCAAAAAATAAGATCTTCTCAGGGAAGAACCGGCAAGAAACTCTGAAGTCTTTCTTTTTTTTTAATGCCAGTTTACATATCATATATAATTTACATAAAAATGACATCATAAATTTAGTAGCCCCTGGCTAGTTTGCAAGTGCAGAGTAAGAGTTATTTCCACACATATCTGTCCTCTATGTAATGATCTACTTTGTAATACGATTTTTCCAATAATGTCTTCTTGACAAGTTTATTAAATTCTATGACAGTTTTTTGAGTCACACTTTTAGGAATTTTATTATAAAATTTTATGGACCTACTAAGAAAAGATTTTCTACTTTTGGCCAACCTATACTCAGGAATCTCTAGCGCGCCACCTCGGCCAATTCTACGGGATACAGTCACTTTTTTATTCAATAAATACATGTGTTTCCGTACATACATTATATTTTCATAAATATACAAAGACGGTAGTGTCAAAATATTAGAATCCTTGTATAGTTCTCGTAGAGACTCGCGAGGATCCAAGTTATATGTTGCTCGAAATGCTTGTTTGTACAAAATGAATATTGTTTCCTGACCGGCCGCGGATCCCCACAGTAATACGCCATATGACATAATACTGTGGAAGTAGACTAATTTAGCTGTATCCTCATCAGTCAACTGTCTAATTCTTCTAATTGCAATAATGGCAGAACTTAATTTTGAAGCAATTTTTTCAATATGTGCTCCGCACTGTAGCTCGGAATCAATAGCGATTCCAAGAAATACAGTTTAATTGAAGTACAACGGGCTATCTTATTGCTAAAATCGATTTCTTCCAGGCAACCTAATTATATATTTTCTGCTGTTATAAAATTTTCAAATAATTCAAAATTTAATTATATACAAACATACTTCTCAATAAATAAATAGCTTTTTTAAATCGTACTACGTAAAACAACGCTTCCCTCGCATATTTTGAAAGTCACGAATTTACAAATTTGATTTAACAAATTTGTGAATCCTAAAAGGAGTTCATACGCCGGGGTAGATTTAACTTACTTATAAAGCATACACTCAGTTACTTTCGTTATTACATTATTACACTAAATATATTGCCTACATTATAATAAATATATTCTCATGTCTAAGTTATAACGAATTCTCTTTTTTTGTTTAATTTGTGGGTAATTTTGTTACGAATACAATGTTTATACATAATATGTCTTGGCGACGGACTAGGGGTTGGACCGAGCCCAAATAATAACAATAATAATAATATTTATTTATTTTTCTACAACTAGATTGTACATAACATATCTATGTAATAGATCCCAAGCTGTTGTGCTTGCGGGGTTTAGGTCGGACTATATAAATATTCCATCGGGTGTTCCTCAGGGTTTGCACCTAGGTCCTCTCTTTTTCAACGCCTACCCTTATGATATAAAGTATTCAATAAAATTTTCGAAACACCTTTACAGACGATAAAAAAATATTCATGCAAATCAACTCATTCCGTAATTGCGAGAAATTACAACAAGGTCTTAATAAACTTTATTTATACTATACTAAAAACAAAATCTCAAAAAATATCAAGAAATGTCAGTGTATTAGCTTTTCTCGTAAAATAGTCCGACATAGATAGATAGAGAGGACAGAGGTGATTCGTGACTTGGGAATATACCTTAACTCAAAAATGTCCATGAGCATTCATATACATACATTACATTTACTTTATAACCAAGAAAGCAGCTAAAAGCCTAGGCTTCGTCACACGTATTTGCAGACCTTTTTCAAACATTCATTGCATTAAATTAATATACTTTGCCTATGTCCGTAGCATTTTGGACTACGGTAGTTCAATTTGGTCGCCGCATTACATTATTGACAAAGAGAAACTCGAAAAGATACAAAAGAAATTTGCCTAGTTTCTGAACTACCGTACCGGAAAACACGCGGAAACTTATATTAATAACTGTCGTCATTATAAATTATTGACAATGGACGAAAAGCGAATGCTCACGAACATGTTACTTCTTTACGATATATTGTCTGTAAATCTGGACTCCCCGGAACTTCTTGCTGGTATTTATTTTAGAACCCCAATTAGACGCACGCGCCAGACAAAGCTTTTTGACTGCATGTACCACTTCACTAAATATGGCCAAAACTCTGTGTTTTCTCGACTTTTCAATACGTATAACAAAACTTTCACCGAGGCGGACCCGTTTCTAGAATCTAGAAAAAGTCCCGGGAGGATTTATTTTATTTATGCTCAGTTTAATATTACATTAATTTTTTTTTATTTGATTTGTTATGTAATTTATGTCTACATAAAAGGTTGTGGAAACCTGTAAAACACTGTTAAATTTTACAAACTCTGTTTATTTATTTTGTATATTATTATTGTGGTTAGTTTTCCTAATAAATAAATAAAAATAAATAAATAAATCAATGTGCTACTGTGTACTGGTGTCCAAACTAGGAAAAAACCTGTAATATGGATCACCAGGCCTCCACCCGCGGATCAATACATCTGTAGTACTACCACATGTAGATGATAGATTAGAGTCCTCTTCACCTGCTCCCTCAACGAGAAAGTCCTGCTAGTGGCCATCACCGTCGAGGCTGCGATAGTGTCCGAAAGCGTTTCTGGAGTCCGGACAAAATGAAAGGACCACCGTGGGGTTTAAGCAAAATGAGATTCCAAAATGTATTTATAAATATAAAATGGTATGCCCACAAATGTTTATCAAGTTATATAAGTTTGCATAAATCATATCATGTCAAACATAACGCAAATAAATATGTATGTTCCCTGGTACTTTAAATAATAACTTTTTAATTTAGTTTCTTTCAGTCCCGTATATAAAAACAAATTATACGTATTCCGGCCTTAGAAAACTTTTCAGTGTTTATGTATAGAGTCACAAGATTGTCCTGCAGTATATAAATAATTAGTACATTTCATTTTTTATTTAATAATTATTAATTAAATTAAAATTACTTAATTTTACTGCGATTTTATTTTCTACTTTCGTGGCTTTTGCTGGTGTATTAGTAACATAATGGTATATTAGTTAGTCATAAGTTTCACTGTAACTAGAACTCGACTTCTTCTTCGAATTTAAATGACATTTCATAGACATTATCTATGTGTGGCTTGCCATTAGTCCACTGCGGAACGTAGGCCTCCTCCAACATTTTCGGTAATGTAATTGCTGTTAGTCTTCTCGGCTTTTACAGCTTCATCAGATACTGTGCTCGCGGGCCAGGGGACCGAGTGCCAGGTTTCGTTTAACCCAAACATAAATAAATAAATAAGATCCTACAAAAACCTCGAAATTCGGACTGTGTCGCGTTCGCTGCGTGCTTTCGCGATTTCGAATATCTTAAATATTTTAAGACGTCTAATGTGTGACTGTCGACTTGTGTGTCGGTACTCTGGGCGGTGAGAACCGCCCCGGAACACGGTTGAATCGTGTGTACGCGGTGTGTTTATTGACTATTGCGCGCCGCTCTTTACGGCGGTCGCGCTTCGTGGTGCGGCCTCCTCCAAAGATTTCCTACAAAACACGGTGCTGACACAAGTAAATTAAGCGACTGCAGATTAAAAAATTCTCGAATGGTAGTCGAAGATCATATATATTCTATTTACCACAAAGATTAGAGAACTTCTCTCGAGAATCTTATCCAGACCCCATGAACGACACGACAAAAACGTCAATAATACGATCTTCATCAGTCATTCGAGATCAATTCGAGAGATTGTGAGATAGCTCTTTCGGGGTGAAATTAACTTGATAACATTGATTTGTGAGATGAGATAAAAAATAGGAGTAAATTCATTTACGAGGGTATTACTCGTTTTATTTTGGGTTCACTCGATTTTATCTAATTTAGTAGAACTGTCTTATTGCATTTTGACTTACATGTAGTTAGTTACATTCAATGTTACCATACAACACAACTTTCTAAGTAACAAATGCTACGAGTACATATTAGCGTATGATTTAGATCAATAAATAACTAGTCACCCAGAACATTTCTGTGTTGGCACTGCTCTGCGCTCGTCCCTCGTGGTACTGATTACGAAGATATCAACATAGATGAATCAGTGGTAAATCGCTTTTATACAAATATATAAATTTTCCAAACCATATATAAGAAGTGGTAGTTAAGGGGCTAGGCGCTCGCTTTAAATTTCACAGTACGTGAGTGATCCTGGGTTCGATTCCCGGTGCCGGCACCACTAAAATTGTTAATTGCAATTTTAAGTGCTGATTTACCACGAGCACGCGGTGAAGGAAAACATCGTGAGGAAACCGGCAGGCCTGAGAAATAAATATTTCGATGACATGTGCAGCCCGCATTGGAGCAGCGTGGCGGATTCTTCCCAGCTCCAAAACCCTCTCAGAAATGAGAGGAGGTTCCCCGCAAGGGTGTAAAGTCGAAGTTTTCCTATACAGGAAAAGGGCGTAACTGGCTGTATGTAAGTTAGCGTTTAGCTTAAGTTATATCGTTATTTAAGTTTACCCTGTATCTCTCTAAAAATCGAATTGTATTCCTTTTCACAAAAAATCTTTAACCGTATATATATTTCAAATTATAAGTATTCTTGTATTTAATGGGACTGACGAAAAATAATTTGGAGCTACAAATATGATAAATATATTTAATTATAGACGTCTGTTAGTACAATTTATCTCATATTGATCAGTCTCAGAAATTTTCTTTACAAGTTAACTGAATGTGAAATATTTTGTTTTAAAGTAAATATTATGTGTACTTCAAACTAATTATTCTTATATTCTGTTATTAAAAGTACATCGCATAAAGACAATGCAATTCATTTTATATATTTTTTTCTACGACAGCGCATGAAAGTTGTGTTCTATTTGCAATTTAAATGTCTCTCTACCGCAGTTATTTCGCGGTTCACATTCAAGTTATTGTAAACGTATTTTCTTTTTGACATATAAATGTAATTTAGGAAGTGGGATAGAAAATATTCATTTCGATAGTAGGTTATAAGTAATGTAAAAAAGGTAAAGGTAGGAAAGGCCGTGTGGTAGCAGCCAAAAGAATCTACAACCCCATCTCATCACGTGGGTGTCGTAAAAGTCGACAATGGGAAAATTAAAAACCAGAAGATGGACAGCAGCTTCCTTCTGGAACATCTAAATAAATAAACTGCGGTTGTCAACCCGCCTGCCAATCATGGCAACTATGGCAAATTCCCCCCAAAATGAGCGCTAGAAATTTTTATGGCAATCTATGGGGGAGGCCTGTTTAGCAATGGGCTGAAGTGGGCTGTAGGCTGATGATGATGATGATTTTATTAGACATAAGAATAAAGATGTTTGAAGTGTAAGATGGAATTTACCTTTTTTTTAATGGTGGTTAAATTTATACGATTTTTAAAAAAAAAATATCGCAACAGAGTCTTTGAGAATATACCTTAATGTACATGTTCGTTAGAGTTTTTTTATAGATCTCGTATTAACAACACAATTATTTTCAGCTTAGGATACTTTCGTTTGTCTCCATGTCTTATTTCCCACATAAAAGTATAATTTAAAACATACCGTGTTAGAATCCGATTTAACTAACAGCATTGTGGTATAAATAATTTGACATTTTATTAGCATTTACGTACATGTGAAATAAAATTATGCTACCATTTCAATTTGCAAACGTTAAAGTAATATTATGCTTTGGAAAAACATTTCTACTTTAGCAAAATTTTCAAAATAAAAGCATTCTTTAGTTGCCGTCTTTATATTTATGAAGTAGTGAGAATAAAAAGAAGTTAGGACTGAGATTTGACATTTGTCAAAGTTTTATTTTAATACCTGTTGGTGAAGTAAATTAAAGGCGGGACAATGCAAAAGAAAATAATGAAATATATACCTAACACTATTGACTTAACACAGATTATTTTGGAAAAACTTTTATCGTCTCTATGGATTTCTGCTTGAATTTAAGTCGCGATATTTTGTAGAGTCATTATGTGCTATCTCTATGATGTAGTACTACTAAAATACTATAATTATTATATTTTTTGGTTACAAAAAAGACTGTTAATATGAACGAATTTTTCGTGGTTATCTATGTTGATATCGCTGGAATACCTTCATTGAGGAAGTTTAACTGGTGCCAGCAATTCTTCGTGTTTACTCGAATACCATGAAACTCTTCTTGGTAACCTTGCCAATTCATTGTTGGACACAGGCCTCTCCGCAGAAGAGTGTTCGTCACCCTTAGCAGACGGATTGGAAATATTTTACGGGAGGCCGTATTTTAGGATTATCCAGTTAACATTAGCTTATAATAATTGCATCGGTAACGAAGATATCGTCAGGAGAACCAAGATAATCGACATTAAAGCGTCAAGAAGCAGCTGACTAAAGTAGTAATGAGCGGGTTATATAGGTAGAACCGATAACCGCTGAGGAGGAAAAGTTCTGAGGCAACCTCTTATCGACGAGGACGACTACCTCCAGCAACTCGATGAAGCAACGATTTTCATGGTTCTCCATAAAGTCGATGAATGCAGGTGGCGCAGAACCATGTTTTTGCCAATGTACTTGATTTGGACTGTTATTTGGGCTGTACCTTGATGATAATGAGAGGCCAGTTTAGGGCTATTAAATATTAATAAAATTATTTAAAGACTGCTTACTTCCACGCTATCAAAATATATTCTTTTTCTCCTTGACACAACTCTTAGAAACACGAGTATTTATTTCATGAGCGAAGAGTGTACTTAAACTTGAATAAAAATTAAAAAAAAATACGAACAACACAAAATCAATGATATTGACGGGAAAAATTTGCATTACATCTGATTATATCGCATGAACTTATATCGGTCGCTGATGTTACTGATGTACGTAGTAAACGCAGGGGTTTATTAAAATATCCAATACAACAGCTTTCTATCCCATCAAAAAACAAGGTTGAAGAGAAACAAGTATGAAAGTATATTTTTTTTAAATATAAAAAATCTAAATAGTGGCTAATTCATCGACAATTAGTAATAGTCAACATTAAATTATGTGACTGCTCCTTTTTTTACTGAATTTAATCGCAACTGCATACATTCCTAGAATTCAATATTCAAATTTCAAATATATCGTCGTTCACTATTGTCGTCATTTTGATTGTTGTCTGTAAATATTTTGTTGCATTACATAGTGTGCCTCTTTTTCGTAACGGCTGTCAGTTCTTATGGTTATGTGGCCGCCCCATTGCCATTACAAGTCAAGACTAACGAACTAACAACTAACAAGATTTTTTAAGCAATGGCCCATTATCATTGCATTAAACGTCTAAGTAATGTTATTAGTCCAACAACTTTGGGTAAATTGTCACATAATCTCGTCCTATGCCTTACCTAATTAGACAATTTTCCATTAGTTAACATCATACACATCTACAACTCCTAACGTATATATAGAGTACTCCCAACAATAATCAGATACGGACATCGGACGATAGACATGATCTTCGTCTTACGCTGTTGGAAGCTGCGGAAGACTACTCATGGCATTTAGTATAGTGTAGGGATTTTGTTTTCATAATTATGTCGATTGTCCATCGACGTTAAGCCACCATCTACCAATGCATCGATATTACTATAATATAAACGCCAAAAGATTTAACTTTCACCTAAGCTTCAATTAAAATTAGTACGACGTTGAAGATGTCATACATTATTCAAACGACGGTTTTACTCTTACTGCGCGGTAATGAAGCAAATCGAATCGATTTAAATTCGTTACCGCAAAAGCTTTAATTCACACATCACATTCAATATCAATTTAATTAGTTGCCTATTACCATTATATTCATAAATAATAAACCATATTTTTTTTTTACATAGAAACCGTCAGAAATAAAAAAGGGAAATCTTTCGCCGAATTAGTGTTCTTGTAGCCCGTTTGATTGTTATCCTTTATGTAACAATTTATGTTACATTGTTGCCCATTTCATTCTGTATTTAATTAAACGCGTTAGTTACGCTTTTATCTGTTTTTTATAATACTGTATTTACTGTTCTATAAATTTACTGAAGTTTGAAACAGTAAAGTAACAGCCTATAAATGTCTCACTACGGAGCACAGGCCTCTCTCATTTCTGAGTTTTTGGAATCTGAGCCTAAGGGTTATGGTTTGCTGACTTCACACATGTCCTCGAAATTGTTTTGTCCTCAGACGTGCAGATTTCATCACGATGTGTTTCTTCACCGCTCAGTACGTGGTAAATCAGCATTTAAAATCACGTAACCATTTTTGAGGTGTCGGCACCGGGGATCGAACACAGGTCACTCGCTTACTATGAAATTGGCCTGGCCCTTGTGCTACCTAAGGTTAGTAACGTAAAATTTATTTTTGTGTAATAAAGTAAAAGTGGATCGTCCCTAGATCATTGCTGTTTCGAAAACACGGTCTCTGTGTTCAGCAAGTCATCAAATTAGGCTTAACGTCGCTCACGATGGCTGTGAAATTAATTGCATGGGACCATTATTCTGATTAAGAATCCTATTTGCTTCGAAGGACGGCTAAACGAATGAAAATTTAATTAAAATCGTTTTTCTCTATTAGTACAGAAAATGACATGTTGTCGCTTGACGTTATTTGATATATTTTTTTCGCTTATTATGTAAATGACTAACTAAACTACTAAATATCGACTAAGGGAAATGCCAAATTGTTTTACAACGTCTTTACAACGTCAACGTCCAAATTGTTTTACGACGGAATAACCATCTCAATTATGCCACACTGTCAAGGCTGACCGGTCTGACCGGGCCGCAGCGACTTTGGTGCGGATAGTCTGGAACTGCGATTGCCAATCTGCCTGCCAAGCGTGGCGATTATGGCAAAACCTTCTCAACTTGGGAAAGGCCTGTGTCCAGAAATGGACGTAAATAATAATTAAATGTTCTTTTAAAATAATCCTAGTTAAGACTAATGATACAAATAGTTTCACTAAGTGCAACTGTGGTACAATTCAAAATGTATCGTCTACCGCATGTGAAGGCATCGCAATAAAAAAGTTTCGATACTGATTAGTATATTTATTACTATTAATTAAGCAGGTAAGCAGACAGATTTAGCACAACTATCGAACAATGGATGGTATCTGAATTTAAAGTCATTTTCCACCTTTTCATTATTGAAACTGATTTAGTGTTATAGATTGTGTTCAATCTGGAAAATATATGACGTGGTATGGTAAAGTTTAATCCGTAATTGGAAAAGTTGATTCGACAAATTTATATATTAAATATGTAGTACTATAATGATTTCTTACATTTACGCGAACACTACACATTTATTATAAATAGTCTAGTTAAACGCGATAAAATCCGTAAAATTAGTTTCATTTAAACATGTAGACATGGTTCATACGTAGGTTATACCATAAAATATACTAACATTTCTCAAAACAAAATAAATTAGACTATTAAAAACGTTTCCATTCTGCTTTGTAATTATTTTATAATCGCCCCTTATCTAATTTTAGAATTGGTGGATGAAGTTAGCTTAATTTCAAAATTCATTTCATTCAGTTATTACAACAATTAAGTTACTAACAATCTTCAAACATTTTATTATTCACAAGCCCGTCTTTAATTAGCAAAAAAAAACAATTAATTTACAACAAAGTGAACAGAGGACTTGAAAGGTTTTATGTTTAGAAGTTTAGTGTCTTGTGGATTTTTTTTAGACATTTTTATTAGAATTTTGAAAAGACGATAATTTTTAGATAAAGTTAAACTTTTTGAGCAAAAAATTAATTAGTCTTTTGTGTGATTTTATGAAGTTAACGGTCATTAAGCCGCTTTTTTACCAATTCATATCTTAAAATCAATGAAGATAATACACAATTTAAAAATATAAACTTAGTTTAGATATTTTCAAATAATAAGATTCCATCGAGTCATTTCGGGCATTCAATTCTAGAATAAATACTTAATTAAAACTCTATGCTTCACTAGGCGATGTAGTCGTATACGCGAGCTCAAAATTGAAACGCCTCTCGGATGCCTAAGCTAGGATTTAACTGCTTCCTGAGACTCGTAATACAAAATTTAATTGAAATTGTATTTCTGTAAATGCTAAAAATATAATTGGTTAATTCTTAGTTAAGTTTTTTGATACTTTTTTTTACGAATAACATTATACTGATGTCGTCAACACAAACTCGTATTTTTAGTAATCTCAAAAAAGCATCTTCTTGAAACATGTGAATAAACTGTGGTTCCCAACCTGCCTGCCAAGTGGTGACAACTATGTCGCTCATCGAATCGAATCATGAGATCGATCTTTTTATCAAAGATGGGTAACCCTATTCTGTATACATTGTTGAAGAATTGGCATCAAAAAAGATTTGAGTTCTTACTTCTTTTTTTCGTTATTTTAACCCTTATTAAAACGCGAGTCTGTGTAGGCGATAACAAAACAGTTATATCGGTTCCTGGGTAGTTTTGGGTCGTAAAGAAATCTAGCAAGCAATCCTGGTGGGGGATTGAGCTAGAACGCAAACGGAAAAAAGTCAGGAAAACCCTAAATAGGGCAATGAACACATCGACTGACGAAGACTGGGACTCCTACAAAGAGGCTAAGTATGAGTACAAAAAATGCATCAGGTATCGACGAACTGTAGGATGGCTCAAATTCTGCAGTAACATAGAATCCTGTGAACAAGCAAACCGGGTAAGGAAAGCTCTGGCCCAACAAACAATCTCAGGCCCTAACACTCTTCGCAAACCCGACAACACATACACCTCCTCACCAGCTGAAACGAAACGCATCCTGCTGGAGACACATTTTCCTGGATGCAGACTGGTTCAGAAAGTAGACTGGCAAGAGGAAAACATAATTCCTAGTGACCAAGACTGGAAATACGCCCAACATGTGGTTACAGTTGAAAAACTACAATGGGCCATAAGTTGTTTCGAACCTTACAAAGCGGCAGGACCTGATGGTATCTTCCCTGCTCTTCTTCAGTGGGGGGGGGGCGGCACTGATTATAAAGGTAATTATGACTATATATGCTTGCCGCAATTATGACAGCATGCCTAGCGCATAGATACGTCCCAAAAATCTGGAGGAAAGTGAAAGTAATCTTCATCCCCAAACTGGGCAAAAGTGACTATACCAATGCCAAATCCTTCAGACCTATCAGCCTCACATCCTTTATGCTGAAAGCTTTGGAAAAGGTATGTGAAAGAGAGCTGAGGGGAAAGGCACTATTATACAAACCGTTGCATAGCAATCAGCATGCTTATAGCTCAGGTAAATCAACAGAATCGGCACTCCACCGGGTAGTAACCCAGATCGAGTTAGCCCTTAACCAGAAAACATCTATCTAGGAACCTTTATTGATATAGAAGGAGCCTTTGACAAAACCAACTTCACCAGCATAGGTAATGCCCTCGTCAAACATGATGTGGAGCCAACCTTAACGAACTGGATTATAAACGCACTAAGCAAACGTATAGTGCGCATCGCAGGTGAGAGTCAAATAGTTAAAATAGCGAAAGTTGTCCACAGGGAGGTGTGTTGTCATCGCTCCTGTGGAACCTAGTCATCAACGACCTCATCACAAAACTAAATGTAAACCATTTCTACACAATAGGGTACATAGAAGATCTAGCAATACTGGTATAGTCTGTGACCTTGAACAGGCTGCGCTACTTATAGTAGAACGCTGGTGCAAGGAATACGACCTATCAGTCAACCCAAACGAAACTGAACTGATAATGTTCACCCACAAACGGGTACTGAATAAATATCATCTTGCCAGTTTATTCGGTACCGAACTACGGCTGTCATCAGAGGTAAAATACCTAGGCATCATACTGGACAGCAAACTAAACTGGAACAATCACAATGAAAACAAAATCAAAAAAGCGACTATCACCTTTTGGCAATGCAAAAGGATGATTGGTAATCGCTGGAGCTTGTCACCGAAAATCATCCTGTGGCTATACAAGATGATTATTCGCCCAATGATTACATACGGTGCAGTAGTTTGGTGGCCAAGAACAAGATTAACTACTGCTATCAACAAACTCCAAAGATGTCAGAGGCAAGCATGTCTGGCCACGACAGGATGCATAAGGACTACTCCCACAGTGGCCCTAAAAGCCATGCTGGACCTGCCACCGCTGCACCTACACATCCAACAGGAAGCAGCTTTGGCAGCCATAAGGCTCAAAACACTGAATCTCTGGAGTAATAACAAGATCCCACAAACCAATATAATTACAGAACTGTTTGCAGAAATGCCCGTTCTACAGGCTGTGTATGATAGGATCCCACGACCACTTTGTGGAACTTGCTGCCACTAGCGGTTTTTCGGATCGATATGACTTAGAAACCTTCAAGAAAAGAGCCTATTCCTTTCTCAAACGTCGGCAACGCACCCGCGACTCTCCTGGTGTTGCGGATGTTCATGGGCGGCAGCGATCACTTAACACCAGGTGAGCCGCTTGCTCGTTTGCCCCCTCTTCTACAAAAAAAAGGATTCATAATTGTGTGATGGCAACTATGTTATTGACAAATACGAGCAACTTTACTTTTGTGTTTACGAATATCTTTTCAGAGTCAGAAAGTACCTGAATTACATGCTAACTGCATGAAACATGAAGAGAAATACGCTACGTTATGAAAAACAAAACTGTATGAAACAGAGTTTTTTTGCTTCTTCACATTTTCCATAATAATAAATGATCGAATTTATTTTCAATATTAGCTTTATCTAAAGTACAGCTAAGTGAAATCCATAAGCTTTTAATCAATTATCATCTTATGAATATATAAACTTTGATAATATTATACGAAATTTACATATCACTCGTGTCTCATGCGGATTAACATTGCTTGCGCCCTTTGTTCCAAATTTTAAATACATTTTGACTTAAAGAACTTTATTTTAATTTATTATAATATAGGTTGTCTTCAACTAGTCGACGACTAGGGACGATCTACAATGATGTGATAAGACGACCTTGATGACATAATTAAAGAATGCATATTAGTAATGACGGAAACAACTGGAAAGATGTGATGATGTTCTCCTAGCCGATTTCGACCACGGCGACAACGTCCGACTACTGTCGAGAGCCATCAACTGCGCAGGAGATATTATAGTGCCACAAGTGTACGCGCAAACAAAGAGGAACTCACTCGTCCCATTATACCCGCGCCCGATGTAACGCTGATGCGATAAGATCGGAAGTAGGCTAGGATGCAGTGTCAGAAACACGGGGACAATCATAACACAACCAGACCCGAAAACCAACAATTTATGTTTTAGCACAAATGTTGGTTTCGGCTGGGATTCGAACCTAGGACCCGCGGCTTAGAAGTCAGGTAGGTCAATAAAAAAATATTGTAGACCAGCACAGCCCATCGAATGGTAAGCGGTCAACGTAGGCCATACAAACGTTTACCTCTATCAATATGTAGAAACGTCACCCTAATGTTAGAAAGTTACTCGCTGCCAGTGAAAATATCACCAGTTCTCGTCATTCAGTCACACACAGTAAATCGCAGTAGCGTTACGCTGCTCTGAGGGTATTCCTCCTCCGTTCGAATAGACTCAGTGATATGTCAAGGGTAGATACCGCCAGCATAATATGGTATAGCGTCGCTTTACGTTAACGCAAATTAATTGTATGAATATTAAACTTTTTTCACTCTCGGTTTTTTTCGATTTTTTTTAAATCGAATGGCCTTTATTAGCTCTTTCCTTTATTTTCAATTGTAAAACTTTTACGGTTATGAAAACACGTGTTACAAACATATTTCATTATCGTCATAAATCCCCTACTGCACATGGCGTATGTATTCCTACAAGATTACGAGAAAACACGGTCATGTCCAAAGATCATGAATTTTGCAAAAAGGTTACAGAAATCTGATCCAGACTAACGACGCGACAAAAACCTATAAATCAGACCATCTTACATCAGTCGTTTTCGAGATCAATTCAAAATATGTAGAGATAGCCCTTTAACGAGGTGAAATCAACTTTTGCTTCATGGGACGAGATAAAAAAGAGTAGGCAATTTATTTAGTACATTTCGGTTTACTCGGTTTTATACAATTTATTAATGTATCAGATCGGATTCATGATTTATACTTCCACTAGCTGACCCGTCACGGCTTAGCACGAATGTTAATGTTAAATGTTAAAATCTGTTTTGTGAAAAACAGCCCTTTGCCCATTTTGGAGTAATTGTTTGAAAAATCCGTTCTTAGTGTATGTGAATATCGGAAAAGGAATATGTATGCCAAATTTCAAGTCAACAGGTCATGTAGTTCCGGAAATATCTTGGTGAGTCACTGGTAAATTGCTTTTATATTTATACCCGCCCCGGCTTTACAACTCGGCGGCTACTTTCGTAGAGTAAAGATAACTTGATAACACCTCGTTTTGAGTTGAAACACGTGTCGTATTCTCGATTTCAGTGGTGTGTATTGCCTAGTGGTAGTGTTGTAGTGGTGGAGGGTATCCAGTGGCGGCTTCCGGTGACGGTATTGGTTTGCTTGTGCACGCTGTTGAGAGAGAGCGGACAGTGCTCTTCAAAAACTAGGTAATGCACACCATTTTAAATTTTGCATGCGGATCTTAGCAAGTCAACTTTCTTTTCATTTAGAAACTTATTCCTCTGTTATAGTCTCTATAGAAAAAAACAGCACCAGCCCGTTTACCCATTTGGGAGTAAATGTTCGTAAAATCCGTTCTTAGTCTATGTCGCGAAAGAAATATTTACGCCAAATTTCAAGTCAATAAGTTTTTTATATATATAGAGAAGAGACGAGATAGAGGTGGCATGCATGTACTAGTATTACAAATATTTTAAGATTTAAAACTGAAGCATTTGAAAAGTTTTCTTTGAACTGAAATAGGCAAACAGTTATCTGAACATTTTAATATGTATTTTATTTCTATAGTGCAGATTATGGAAATGAGAATTAATAGTTAATCATCTATATATACTCGATTCTTACTTGATTTGCAAATATTTTAACATCAAAGGTTTTACGAAAATAGAAGTTCGTAGATTTTAATAACCTAGTTATAAGTGCAACACTAACGTAGACACAATTGCAATTTTTTTTTAAGTCATCCGGCCAAGGTATACTTCATACTGTTTACTTTGTATTTACAGATAATGGAATATATTAAAATATAATAAATTTTAGAAAGTTTGTTTAATACACAAAGTGGTTTAAATTTAATAATTATTTAAATTACCTTTTCTTGTTATCTTAGGCTTTCTGCCTTAGAAACCATCCATTAAACAACCTGCTAAATTATATTATATAACAGATAACATTTTTTTATTTATTTGTTTATCGTGTATCATACCTAAACTAGATTTATTATTGTTTTATTAAATTATATTAAATGGGGTAAAAAGAATTTGTTGTATATGATTGGAGATGCTGCTGAATAAACAATATCGCCTACTGCATGTATGTTTCATAGTCTGTTGTGCTCTAAAATATATTTTATGAAAAGAATAGGAATTTTATTAGCTACTGCTTCAAGATTTACTACACGTTTCACAGAAAATATGTATGTTCAGATTATTTCTATATACGGCAGTGTAGGTGGTGCACCGTAAACATTTTGATTTTACTTGTATTATTGTTATAACTTTACAATATCATATTCAAATCATTTAAGTTGTGAATGCCCTAATTTTGTTTATGTTGATAAGCTTCATTTAAGACATCGATCCCTTCCAGTTATTTCCAGAATTTTTTACCTGTGCGTGACTAAAGCTAAAAATTTGGTATTCAAACTTGAATTAATGTTTATTTTTTTTTGTTACAGGTAAGTTGTAGTCAGTTGCCGACACGTTTCAGCATTCATGAGGCTGAAGATAACAATTATGTAAAGCATATTATTAAATAGTTAATTATTAAAGCAGTAGAAGAAAGTATCTAGTGAGTATTACAGAAATTCCTAAGAACCAGTCAAATTTATAAAAATCGAAATAAGTACAAATAAATTATTCGTATTATTTTTTTCGTATATACGGCGTGCGATGTTCGTAAAATTAGATATACGAGTAGATAAATCCTCGCAACCCAAGAAATGGAGGAAAATCATCTTAAATAAGCGAGACGAAAATTCATCTGACTTTATTATAATAATCCACTTGCCACGAGTAACAATTAGGATAAATACAGTCAGAACTTTATAAAGTCTAATCGCGCCATTGCAGCTTAGGGGCCGTGCGGACGCTATCTCTCCCCAGTGCCGGCACATTTAAAATTCTTCTGTAATTTTAAGTTCTGATTTATCACGTGCTCAGCAGTGAACCTAAACATCGTGAAGAAACCATCATGTCTGAGGAATAAAAATACTTCGAAGACTTGTAAATTCCGTCAAATCGCAAGCAGCGTGGTGGATTCTTTCCGGCTCCAAAACTCTCAGAAATGAGAGGAGGGGACATACTGTTTATTCTGCTATATATATGTTGCCTGGCCGAGGATAAATGTAAATCGTAAATAATACGGATATATTCAATCCTCTTTCTGACTCTTACTTCTTCTCCTTTTTGATTTGCGTAGTCAGGAAAAAATATGAATTTTGGTGCAATGACATTTCTTAACGTGTACGTAAAAATTATGTCTTTTGTCGGTAATACGGTGGCCATCCTAGTGAAAAACCACTCCTCGATTTTAACTTGTGTCTCTCGAGTTGTTTAAACCTCAGTACACATAAATGCATTTCATTCGAAATTCACGTCACGTTGCGGCAAGCGCCTGGCACAGCTGACTACATGAGTTTTAGCGCGTACACTCTAACTCGTGTTACAAATAATCAAGGTTACATGTCTTCTCTAGTATGTACTACTAGAGGAGACACGTCACTCAATGCATGTAATAAAGGTTACAAGGCCGGACTTAATGTCTTAAAGCATTATCTGACAGTTAATGGTCTATATACCCTACAAGAGAGACTTCGGCTAAAATATAGCCGTAAGAAATATTCTCAGATTAAAATCTCAAAGTTCACTAATAATAACAGAATAAAATTTGGCGAAATAAAAATTAATCTTCAAGTATTTATTATCGAGATTATGTGACCCCAATATTTTGAATAATACGTATCCGAAATGAATAACTGAACATAAACGTTAAATATATATAAAAAAAGTAAAGTTTCTGCCTATAAATGTCCCACTGCTGAGCACATGCCTCCTCTCATTTCTGAGAGGGTTTTGGAGCTAGGAAGAATCTGCCACGCTGCTCCAATGCGGGTAGGCGGACTGCACATGTATTCGATTTTTTTTTCTCAGACATGCAGTTTTCCTCACGATGTTTTCCTTCACCGCCGAGCACGTGGTAATTCAGCACTTAAAATTGCAATTAACAATTTTAGTGGTGCTGGCACCGGGAATCGAACCCAGGCCCCTCGCGTATCATGAAACTTAAAGCGAGCGCCTAGCCCCTGATGATATATGTTAACTTAATAAGTATATTCATGTGTACATATGATGTAGACCAGAAATTTACGTAGGAGGTTTATACAGAAATTGTTTGCAAGCATAACAATAGACTGTAAACGTACACAGCATATTTATTTAAATTCAATATGAAAATACAAATAAATTTTGATTGTTTTCTCTTGTTGAAAATACATAGCATAAAGACAATTGTGTATTCATTTTATTCAATATGTTATAAAATGTTTAGAGGGTCAATAGGAGCGCATGAAAGTAATGTCAACCAGGCGGAATCTATTTGCAATTTAAATGAATCTCTGGTTTGCCGTCTATGCGATTCAACAATCTAAACGTATTTACTTAATATACTTTAGGAGGTAAAATGGTAAAGTTTTTTAATATATGTAAAAGTTACAACTGACTTTGGAGAGGCCTATGCCCAGCTGAAAACTGTTAAGAAGCTAAAGTTTATGATTTTTTTTTATTGTATAAAGTAATGAAACGAGCAAAACGTTCACCTGATGGTAAGTGCAACGTCTGCCCATAACAAATGCCGTGTCACCCAGAAAATTTCTGTGCAACACCACACTGTGCCCATCACGCTGAGACATAGGTTCTTAAGTCTCATATGCCCAGTGATTACGCTAACTCACAGTGCCCTTCAAACCGAAACACGGTTTGCACACTACTGCTTCATGGCAGAATAACTGGCCCCGGAGTGGTACCTACCTGGACGGATTCCTGCATAGGAATCCTACCATATGGTACATATGTAAAGTAATGAGAGTTATAAAACCACATTTTTTAATTTATTATCTATATGAATTCTCACATTTATAGTAAAGGCACAAAAGGCTATGTCCGCCCTAAAGCCGCCGCTAAAAGCACAGTCGGCCTTCAACACAAAAATATGCAGTTTGTGTACACAATAATATTTAACATACTAAAAGTCTACAGCTATATATTAAAATGAGATAAAGGATAAGTTTTAGATCTGCTCAATAATAATTAAATTACAATTTAAAGATTAATATACACATATTAAATCCGTGTGGTGGCAGCCCAAGAGAAGCTACCAAACCATGGCATCCGGTGGGTGTTGTAAAAGTCGACAGAGGGAAAATGAAAACCAGGAGATGGGCAGCAGCATCTTCCTACAATGTCTAAGACTACGGTTGTCAACCCGCCAAGCATAGCAACTACAGCAAAATCTCTCCTAAATAAGAATTACAAATTTTTGTGACAATATATGGGGGAGACCTATGTTCAGCAGTGGCCTAGTGATAGGCTGAAATGATGATGATGGTGACACACATATTTAGTGCAGTTTTGTAACGCTTCTAAATGACGTGATATTTCAGAAGCAAGTGCCGCGCATTTTTTTTTTCATGCAACACCAGCGTAAAGTAGTAACTAAATTTAGCTTTGTTTTTTTTGGTAAATGCAATTCTTGTGGTAGGATTCCTATTCGGAAATCCGCCTAGGTAGGAGTGCCAGTTTCTCTGACGTCAAACAATGGTAATGAACAGATAACAAGCAAGTCATGCGCCCGACAGTTATTCCAACGCCTTCGAGCTTAATGCCGTGGCGTTTGAAAATCACTACTTGATGGCAATATAAGTGGCACGGCGGTGGTACTTATCTAGGTAGTAAAACGTAAAAGTACGAGTAATATAGTATATAATATATTTTACGTAACGATTTCTTTTATTTACGCGAATACTACACATTTAAATAAAACTAGATTTTTCGGATTTCACAGCGTTTAGAGCGCTTTACAGCACACATGGTCACGGGAGGACTGAGGTGACAATGTCATGATGCGCCTGAACGCGTAAATAGTCCTTACTTTAGAAATTGGCGTTTTTTTGTACTGGCCACTTTGATCTGAAACATATCCTCTCGGGTAAGGAATTCCAAATTCAAATTTAAAAATCCATTTAGCTGGTATATTAAAGTTTTGAAAACAGTCATTCATTTGTTTTTCTCCTCATTAGTTTTTTCTTTGGCGTCGCTCATCTCACACATAGAAAATTTGAAAAATATACGACGGTTTTATATACTAGTACGAGTTTTACCGTAGCACCAGTGCTACAAAAACAGCTGGAAGGATTAACGATGTGTATGAGGCTAGTGTCGCAAAATAAAACACGGTACGTTTTTGGTTCCAATGTTTACGTTCTGGAAATTTCGACCTTCAGATCGAGCCCCGTGGACGGCCGGAGACGAAAGTGGATAATGAAGAATTAAAGGCTATTGTGGAAGCGGATCCATCGCAAACCACTTCAGAGTTAGCTACAGGCTTCGCTATGTGCGATAAAACTGTTTAATCCACTTGAAGCAGACAGGGAAAGTAAAAAAGCTTGAACGGTGGGTACCTCATGAATTCAGTGTCGCAATCCACCAAACGCGCGTCGACTGCTGCGTTACATTGCTCAACCGGCATAATAATGAAGGGATTTTAAATCGGGTCATTACCTGTGATGAAAAGTTGATCATGTACGTTAATCGAAAGCGGTCGTCGCAATGGCTGAACCCTGAAGAACCAGCCAAATCCTACCCCAAGCGTAATTTACTCAGAAAAAGTTTCTTGTGAGTGTTTGGTGGACTAATGCCGGTCGTTCACTACAGCTTTCTAAAATATGTTCAAAAGATTCAAAAGATCTGTGAAAAAGATATCTGCCATAAGGCAGATATCTTTTGTCAGCTACTGCAAACCATGATGGAAGAACTAGCTGCTAAACAACCGAGGATGGTTAATCGCTCTAGGTCATTGCTGCTTCAGGACAACGTTAGACCACACACTGCACGACAAACAAAGCTAAAAAACGGCCGCTAAACAAGAGGAGCTGCAATTGGAATGTCTTCGACATCCACCGTACTTCCCGGATCTTCTCGAACAGATTACCATTTTTTCCGGAGGTCGGGTTGGCAACCGCAGTTTATACATTTACATGTTTCAGAAAGTTAATAGAATCAGGCGTTACTTTGCGGAAATCCATTATAATGAATAAAAGTAAGTTACTTTGCTAAGATCCGCATGAAAAATATAAAAATGGTGGATATTACCTAGTTTTTGAAAATGCACCGCCCGCCCTCCCTCAGTAGCGTGCACAAGCAAACTAACACCGCCACCAGGAACCACACACACATTCGAAATAACGTTTTACTGGGTTCATATATTGATAAATCAAAAAATGTCGTCGTAACGTCGTCATAATCAGCCGCGAAGTTAATTAAAAAATAATTAAAGTAATGGAAACACTGAAGGTTAAGTCTCATTCAAAGTGCGTTCTTAACTTAAGTGCAGAATTTAAGAGCTTCAATCCAGATATTCGTTTAAATCGCAAACGGATTCCACTCGCGTAACAATATTACTTTTATGCGCTCCGTTTGACCAACGGAGAAATTTAATATAGAATTTTCTATGATTCAATGTATTACTAAAAATAAAATGGAGAGACAAATATCATCTGTTTCTTTCTAATGCAATTTCTGTTTGTTTAATGCGAATAATTAAATCGACGAGTAGCTCAAGGACCGGGCGCTCGCCTTAAATTTTATAGTACGTGAGTGATCTTAGTTCGAACCTCGGTGCCGGTACATCCAAAATTGCTTTGCAGTTTTAAGTGCTAATTTACCAAGTGCTTAAATATAGAGGAAAACATCGTAAGGAAAGCTGCACATCTTACTAATAAAAATATTTCGAGGACATGTAACGAGGACGTGTGGTGGTGGCTTAAGAGAATCTACTACCCCATCTCATCCCGTAAAAGTTGACAGAGGGAAAATAAAAACCAGGAGATGGGCAGCAGTATCTTCCTGGAACATCTGAATAAATAAACTGCGGTTGCCAAGCCGCCTTACAAGCGTGGCAACTATCCCCCCAAAATGAGAGCTACAAACTTTTGTGATAATCTATGGGGGTGGCCTGTGTTCAGCAGTGGACTAATGATAGGCTGAAAAGTAGAAGAAGAAGATGTAAAGTTCACTACCACCATTGTAGCAGCGTGGCGGACCCTTCCCGGATCCAAAACCCTCACAGGATTAAGAGGCCTGTGCTCAGTATTGGGACACTTATAGGCTCTTACTGCATCTTACTTAATTCGGTTCATAAAACGTATTTATGTTATTGTACAATCAGTGTTTACTGGACCTAAATTTCTTAAATTAATCTGAAAGGTCTGACGTAATTTTGAATGTTAAATCAAAAACAAAGAAAACGCCTACTCTCATTTTAAGACGTGAAGGGTAATTAATGTTGTTTAGACTATCGAAATACAAATATTATACAGTCATTCTTGTTTAATTAAAAGTCGACTGTAGACGAATTACCACTAAAATATATTTTGCATCACAAAATCTAAAACATTACTCAGAAAAATAAAATACGAAATTCGGAACTGTAATCAAAGTATATTGTCATCGGCATTGCAGCTTGTCAGTTGTCCATTAGTGAACATAAGCCTTTTCGGTTTTTGTTTGCGGGGCAAACATTACCACAGAGAACGGTTCTGAGTCGCCTGCATCCACTTCTGTCGTGGTACGTTTTGATTCCTGGCTGTTCGCTTCTCCAGAATCTTTTTTAAGCAGTAATCTCTACATAAAACTAAGTTTTTTTTATGACAGTAAGCTATAAGACGAGCAAGTTGTTCAACCAGTATGATCTACGACTATCCAAAGCAATTTCGGTGTCATCCAAATCCATTTTGATTGTGTTTTTCAATCTCAGTCAATTTTACTTCATTACATCTCATATGATAATTAACTTCACAAGCTAAAATGTCCTTTGAATTTTAAATCGAAACAATAATGCTTGCACAATTCAGCTTGATATACAGATATACATAACAGGTACTGCGGTGATGGTATCCACCTAGGCGTCTCCAGCATAGAAATGCTATTACCGGCTGACGGCCTATTACCTCTAAGTTAACGAATCTTTCGCGATACTCCTATATATGTTCACCTTAAGCTTTTCTTGTTAAGCACAGTGCTAAGATTCTCCACGATATAACCATATGGTATAATAAAAAAATCTGATAAACCGAAGTTTGGTAACGTATATGGTTATTTCTGCAACGATCAAGATATGATATTAATATTAATTTGCATGTACTACAAACACTAACGCGATCATAACGTTGACAACGATAGCATTCTCTACATTGAATAGTAAGAAGATAAAGATGGCATACATTATTCAAGCGACAACTTCACGCTTGCTGCGAGATAATGAAGCGTATCGGATCGATTCAGTATAGTCCACGTAAAGTTTTAAACACATTTTTAAGAACATACTTTGAGTTCTGAAGTAAAAGTCGCGATGACTATAACTGTGCTAGAAAAACTGGTTGTATGTGTTAGTTTTATAACTGCACAACTTTAAGTAGTAGCTAATAAAGTGAATTTGCGTTATACGTAGTACCTTGAAGTGTATGAAGTAAATGCTACTTACAGTGGACATTATTTTATTTTTATGAGTTAGTAGTTACGAATTTTTTAATTAATTTAGATTTTAGAAGCCTAGAAAAACTCATTTAGACAGACGTTGCACCAACCATCAGATTTTCATAGATCAACGATTTACTCATCTTGCCACTTCAGTAAAAATTCAATAAAATGAATTGTTAAATCTTAACAAAATACGCAAGACGTCATTCGATGGAACGACTTTGTATAAATGATGTTTGTAACTAGCTACGTCGAATACTCTTTTTTTATAGAAGAAAATGATAAGACGAGCAAAATGTTCACCTGATGGTAAGTGCAACGTCTGCCCATAACAAATGCTGTGCCGTCACCCAGAGACATGAGATCTTAAGACTCAAGTGCCCAGTTATTACACTAACTGTCAGTAACCTTCAGACCAGTAATATTACTTCAGACTATTAATAGTAATATTACCGACCTAGACGCGTGCATAGTGAATACTAAAACCAGTAATAGTGCTCGTAGTGGTAGGCAACGTTTTTCCATGTAACGATACACTTTTTTTAAAGCAATGTTTTTCTATGTAAGTATAAACTTACATATATAAAATTCGAACGCGCCGTACCCGTAGCGCAGAAACTTATACGAGTATCTTAGCTACTGCACAAACCGAGTAGTCTATCTAATTACTTTTGTGTTTATTTTTAAAAAACGTACTTCAAGTTAACTAAGTAGAAGCAAAAAAAATAAACAAGAACGGATTTAGATTAGTACGTAGTGTAACTACGATTTTACTTCGTTATATTACAAAAACAGACACAAACAGTTTTGTAATTGCACGTGGGATTGTAATCAAAAACTTTTGAGTAAAATTATAAATACAAGAGCCTTTTTAATGATATATTTAGTAAATTCAGATGAAAATTAAAGTCAGACGAGTATTTAACTGTTGCAAATACGGTAAAAAGGATTTGTAGAGAAACACAAATTCTTTTTGTTGAGCATGTGAAATGTTTGTTTGTAAAACGCACCCGCGATACAAGGCAAACTCTAGTACGAGTATGGGGATCCTTTTTTTTAAAGAAGAAACAAGATATTTTATACCTGCTTTTTATTTACGTTCTCGTTTTATACTTGTGCGAAATAAGCATTCCCAGCGCAATAGAAGTAAATAGCATAACATAATATGTAAATAGACATTAAATTACATATTCAAATATTGTAAACATATTCAATATTATTCAAAATATATTCAAATATATATCTATATTTATATATACATATATGTATATACTATTTTACTCTATTAGGTCAATTAAACAATTCTGCAAGAATAGAAAGCAGCTTTAACTAGCTTCCAGAGCCGTTAAGAGCACTCACATGAGCGTCACTAAGCCAAGCTTACGACTTTAATTAATTAATATTTTGTTTACGACATTTATTTCGTGACAGCTCAGTGGTCGGGCTTTAATCTTTCATTTTATAATACGGAGAGTTAAATTCTCGCGGCCGACAAAAGAAAGCAAAATAAGTAAGTTTTACTGGTGGTAGGATTCCTATGCAGGATTCCGTCTAGGTAGATACCACCCCAGTTATTCTGCCAGGCCAGATATTCTGCCGTGAAGCAGTAGTGTGCAAACATTACTGTGTTTTGGTTTGAAGAGCACTGAGAGCTAGTGTAAACCTGATATCTCAGGGTGACGAGCGCATTGTGGTGTCACACAGAAAATTTTCTGGGTGACACCACATTTGTTATGGGCAGACGTTGCACTTACCAACAGGTGAACGTTTTGCTCGTTTCGTTACTTTATCTAATAAAACCACACGGTAGAGGTGAAACCGCGATCCCTCCGGCGCCGTCCGCCTAGCATTGGTATCCTTCTCAGGAAACATGTCCTCCCCTCTTTCCTTCTTAGAACCCCCCCCCCCCCCTAGTTCACGGAACCAGACACCAAAGGAGCTCTCGGAAGCACCAGCTTTCCTGGTCACACCGAGGATCTGATTTATGGCTCTGCAGCCTACCACACTTCGGCTCGGGTTACAGGGAGAGCGCCGCGACGTTATACCGTCAGTCCTCACCGTTTCCAAATCGATGGTGAGGCCACAACAAAGTCGCGGAGGATAGGGTAGAGTGGTGCAGCGCAATACCTTAACTCCTCTTTCTCTTTGACTCCACCTCAGCTGCGGAGAGCAAGCAACCCCACTGGGAGCGATCACCCCAGGCCAGCCTGACGCCAAAGGCTGACATGTGGGCTTCTCTAAGCCAAGTGGCTCTTAGGTGACCAAGCCACGCCCTTCGCCTTCAGGCTAAGACAAAGCGAGAACTCATGGAGGGGAGGGGGGGATCAATTATCTTGATCGGTGACGGGCAGCAGCGTATACGGTATGAAGTGTCTGGTACTGCGAACGCCAAATCCTCTCAGCTTCGGAGAGGCCTAACAGTGAACTGTTACAGGCTGTCGAACAAGAAGATTTTTTTTAGAAAAGTTATTTTTATGAAATCTTCTTGTTACTTGATAGCTGCGCTAAGATTGGCTCTGTACTACTCCAGTTCCACTCAGTATAACTCAAAGTTATTTCCGAACATAAATAACTCAATACAAATAAAATCCGTCCAGTGTTTGAACGTCATGAAACGTAACGTTGTTATTGAGAGAAGTAATAAGGTCGCGAAATTAAAAAGTTATTGCTTCTTTATTGTTCAATTGCTTTTGATTGCCTTGGAACGTTATTGATGACGTTTTTATGCGGTTCTACTTCTATTTGAATTTTTCAATATATGTATATTATTTGATAGGAAATTCTATGCCATTTTGCAGTGGCTTTATCGGTAAGGGAATTTTACGTTGTTTTTCCATGATAAAAGAGAACCAAAAAATGCTAAAAATATATAGCAAGAAAGTATATAAAAGAGTAACCTCATCCGGAGAGACACAGTTATATAATATAAGCATAAAGAAAAATGATTAATGTATTTCTTTTTTCAAAATAACAATAGCTTAACGCTCAATATTCAATATATTTATTGCTATATTAAATATTTGGCATAATTTTTATGTTTTTTTATTATCAAATTAAGGTATCACATAATAACCCTATTAGATATAGCAAAAGCAACCCGCATACTCAAATACTTGCAGTGAGGCATCCTTTCGTAATTCTCATGATTGACAACCCACGTACGGCTTGATTGTTCATCGAGAATCGATGTTCATGTTGATGTGCTACAGTTATTTTACACTTGCTATTGCAGATGTTCATGGGCGGCCGTGATGTGATTTATTTACATAAAACATAAATAGACATGCGTTTCCAGAAATGACTTCAATTGTTTAAGCAAATGTATATTCTTTCACATATTTGCACATCTGCCATTTTGTTATATATATGTATTTTAAATAAAAGTAAATGATGATGTGAACATAAACATCCTTAATTTTTTTCTGAAACAATTTTAGTTTTTGATTTTATTTGGTACTGTCTTTTTTACCATTCAGTAACAAACAATATTATAAGCTTCTCAGTCATAATAAATACATACTTGTAATGGATTTCACGTTTTCTAAAATTTTCTCAAAGAAATTTACTTGGTCTTTCTCTGAAATTGGAAAATTAATGCAATAAAGTTATAAATTTCACTCACGTGCTGTTGTGGTGAATTAAAAAAAAATACTTTTGATTTTTAAATTATTTGCGCAATAAAGCGACTGAAAGATGTGTTTACATAGAAAAATACACTTTCGTCGTTTCAGCTCAACCTATCATTAGTCCACTGCTGAACATTGGCCTCCCCCATAGATTGCCACAAAAGTTTGTAGCTCTCATTTTGAGGAGATTTTACCATATTTGCCACGCTTGGCAGGCGAGTTGGCAACTGCAGTTTATTTATTCAAATGTTCCAGGAAGATGCTTCTGCCCATCTCCTGGTTTCAATTTTCCCTCTGTCGACTTTTACGACACCCACGGGTTAAGGTGGGGTGGTAGATTCTCTTGAGCCGCTACCACACACTTTAATATGATGCAAAGCAAACGTTACTTTATTAATTCTTTTAAAAATATTAAAAGTTAGTCTTGGTAAAACTATCACAAATACATTCGCATTTTTTAAAAGATTAATTATATTTACCTTCTTCACTTATTTCCTGTACTGCAAAGTATATATAAATCATTAACATAATAGTATATTTAATAATGATTTCTTATATTTTCACGAATAATTATAACTTTAACGCGTTTAATTTTAACTATTATAACCCGACGTTACTAGCAGATAACGATTCGAAGGATTAGTTATTAACTTCAATTATAATAAGGAAAGAAAGAAAAGCAAAAAATTAAAAAAAAACATTTATTAGCACAGCACAACAACCAACGCACTCATACACAATATAAATATATACTATTTAAAGAAAATACAATCATAAAAGAAATCAATCAAAAAATAAGCACAATAAATGAAAAAAAAGAAGAAAACGGTAAAAAGAGAATTGCAAAAGCAGTACAATGTGCGTGTCTCACGGCTGAACCACGTCTCCAGATCAGCTCAAATTCAGACTGTAAAGCCTGACGCTGGTTTTCACCTGGAGCCTAAGTGCACCGCGGATGTCAAATTAAGCTGTACCAATGTGGTTTACTAAATAGTTATTTATACGTTAACAAATTTAGAGCATAAGATAAATTTAAATAAATTTAATATATACATAATTAAATTAACATGCATACATATACAGATACACATATAAGATGACCATAATACAAATATTTTTTGAGTTTTTTACGTCATTGAGTTTGAATAATTATTAGTTGGCAACAAATTAAATTTTTATGGCGACAATATGGCGATAGAACAATATGGCGTCATTGACTTTGGCAATATGGTAAAACAACGACAGACTATTATGTGACTGACATTGCCAATATGAACGTAAAAAGTGAATGTTTTATTTTAATAAACTAACGCATTAGTAACACAAATTAATACATACGTACATCCCAGCTTCTTATCCATACAAACCTTAACCATGCCAAAATTCAATAGAGACGATGGTTGGGTGCTACCACCGGCTTTGGATTCTATAATTAATAAAATTAAAACAAAAACCAAGCATACCACTGCAAGACTTCAAGACACAGTTAGCTCTTTCTAAATCTGAATATGAAAAAATAATATTTAAAAGCTGATGGTACTCCGGGTTGGCTATGACATCAGGACATCTTAGTTAATAGAATCAGGCGTTACTTTGCGGAAATCCATTATAATGAATAAAAGTAAGTTACTTTGCTAAGATCCGCATGCAAAATATAAAAATGGTGTATATTACCCAGTTTTTTGAAGTGCACCACCCGCCCTCCCTCAGTAGCGTGCACAAGCAAACTAACACCGCCACCAGGAACCGCCACCAGGTACCCTCCACCAACCACTACAATACCACCACTAGATAATATACACCACTGAAGTCGAGAATACGACACGTGTTTCGCCCCAAAACGAGGCATTATCAAGCGTAATAGACTCTACGACAGACGGCCGCCGACGGAGACTCGGCGGCCGTCGGGTGGCGGTTCCTGGTGGCGGTGTTAGTTTGCTTGTGCACGCTACTGAGGGAGGGCGGGTGGTGCACTTCAAAAAACTGGGTAATATACACCATTTTTATATTTTGCATGCGGATCTTAGCAAAGTAACTTACTTTTATTCATTATCAGGACATCTGTCACTTAAGTGTCCTCCCGTAACCATGTGTGCTGTAAAGCGCTCGAAACGTCTGGTTATAAATAGTTCAAAATGAAACGCGACAGAATTCGTAAAATTAGTTTTATTTATATGATATATTTAGCTTAAAAATAACTCTTAAACTCAATTTCGTCACGGATTAAATTAAAAACAGATAAAATACTTACGTAATTTATTCTTATAATAATTTTTCTCTATATTGACTGCGAAAAAACAGATTAATAAACAGGCTTCTGTTTTATTCATAAATATATGTATGACGAAAAGAAGAAAAAAACTTACATAAAGCTTTACTGTATTCTAACTTCGCTAATGGGGAAAAAGGTTCATGAAAACATAAACATACATAAGTTAAGCTTCATCTAATCTTACTACTATAATAAGGCTGGAGAGTTTGTAAGTTTGAACACGATACGCTCAGGAAATACTAATCTATTTTGAAAAATTATATTTGCATTAGATAGCCCGTTTATTATGGAAGTGACAGGCTATAAAACTTTTTGTTGCGGCCTTTGGGAGCAGCACGCTGATAGCCAAACATTACCGAGAAAGGCCGAACGTGCGGCGCAGTCATATTGTGGACTTTTTTACGCGGGCACCGCGGGACATTTTTAAACCGAGGAGCGTAGTTATTTTATACCAATAAATAAAATTGAAGTGTCTGTTTGTAATAACAAAATAACAGCTTTTTCCTCAATGCTTATAAAAGTATATATGGTATTTATAAGAAAAAAACAAATTTAATTTTAGAAAAATAATCCCGCGCACAAAAATGTTTTTGAAAGTTGTCGCCGTGGTTGGATCGGCCAAGACGACAACAACGAAAATTGTATAAAAACTATATATTGACATTGTATTAGTGTCAGCACCTAAAGGTTTCTCACCTTCGGTCCACACATTAACCGAATAAGGAACCGAACGGTGTTAAATAAAAATTTTAAAATGTCCTTACGTAATAAAATTAGAAAGAAAATAACTTTATTCGTTGCTAAGCTCAATACAAACACATAAAAAAAACAAACAATTTCACGATAAATAAAGCCTGTATTGGGCCTATTGTGACCTACGCAAGCCCTGTATTTGCGCATGCCTTTACGCGTCAAATTCACCGACTTCAGGTAATACAAAATCGATTCATGCGCAAAGCCACGGTAGCTTCGTAGTTCCTCCGTAATGTAAATCTACACATCGAATTAGTGCTTCCAACCATAGCCCAATATCTAAAGATGGCCTCCCGCCGATTCTTCGACTCTGCCGCCACGCACCCAAACCTACTGGTTGTAAGACCGAGGCACGTCTTCGAGGACCCTGACTACACTAGGGCCCAAGTGCTCTACTCAACACGACACACACAACACAATCACGATATTTCCGCCCTCGCCGTCGTATATTTTCGGTAATGTGATTGCTGTTAGCCTTTTTGACTTTTACAGCTTCATCGGATACTGTGCTCGCAGGCTAGGGGCTAAACATAATATCCAAATTTGGTCACTGTCGCGTTTTCTGTTTGCTCATCGCAAGGTCGAATATCTTACAAAAAATGAAGTCGTCTAATGAACGTCCAAAGAAGGCTGCGGGCCTCCGTTCGGATTGTCGAGGTTTGTGTCGGTAACTCTGTCGAGGACAACCTCCCACAGTGCTAGACGACACATCCGTGTCATCTAGCATTGTGGGACACATCCGTGTCGTCTAGCACGTTTTGTAGGCGAAGTTTTGCATTCGGTCGAATTTTTGTTAGATCGGTAGTTTGCTGCTTTAACCATCAGTGGGTTTGGATGAACTGCGGCTTATTCTATAAACCGCCGTGATATTTCTTTGAAGTGTTCAGAGATTAATGGCATTTTACAGCCGCTGTGAAGGTCTACATTGCGTTTATACCATCCGGCTCCGGTGGCATTTCGATTTTGAACGCTCCGTAACTTCTTTAGTTGGTTACCCATAGCATGAGAGACAGCGACGCTTGTATAGGCCCTTAAAATAATTATTTACGACGTCTTTCTAGTCGAAATGTAAACCCAATTATGCAGTAGACTATATTAACTCACCTTTATGTAATTCCCCTGAATCTGATGATCTGTCGTCTTTCAAACCATCGAGCAGTGAAAGCACTAAAATATGAGAAAGTAGATGAACGCCTTTGATTTTAAAAGTTTATGAGTAAATTGTATTTGTAATTTATTTACAAAAGTGGTTATTGTTTAACAAAAATATCGATTGAAATTTGTATTATTTTTAAGATCGTAATTAACGGGTGAGCATAAGTCAAGCGCCCGGCCCCTGAGCTGTGGTAGCTAATGGTAGAGATCCCCGGTGCCGTGATCTCGGATTTGCCACATTCTCAGCGGTAAAGGAAAGTGTGTCTGAATAGTAAAAAATATTTCGGGGACATGTGAGGCCCGCCAACCCTCATAAGAGCAATGCCTGGTATCAAAACCCTCTCATAAATGAGAGGAGGCCTGTGCTCAACTGTGGGACATTCAGAGGCTGTTACATTACCTTTTTTTATTTAACAATGAAATTAAGGATTTACATTTCAAATTGAATGGTATCGTAGTTTTCCTGTACAAATATAATAATACTCAGTATTAAACGATCAAATCTTACTGAAATCTTCATCCGATGATGATGACGACGAACTACTTGAGCACTGCGTTTCCATTTTGATCAGAATCTTCAAAATAAAATAAAAAATAATTACTGTATTATAATATGAGTGATTACATAGATCTCGCTAGTATATCTAAATAAGATGTTCTCGGATAATTTGATTATATATTTTCAACATACAGCCTACACGGGGCATAATATAAATAACTATTAAATTAAAAAACCGACTTCAACGCAGCAGCTGTAAACAGAGTTGCATTATTTTCTCATGGATCTACCGATACCAATACCAACATACATAAAAATATATATACCGACAAATTGAGAATCACCTCCCTTTGAAGTCGGTTAAAAAAGCTGTCTCGTTACTTTTGCTTGCTTGTCAACGTAGAACGAGAGAACGCGAAATACCACATTAGATTGAAAGTAAAGTTATACATAATAATTAAATTGCATTGAAGCAAAATTACTACGCCTCAATTGTCAGACTTCACGTGTCCTTAGAATAGTACTATATACCAGAGTCGTAACATCGTACCGACAAAATTAACAAACTCCTCAAACACATAGCTCGTGACAAGGGAAACTCTCTATATATGTCTCTATGGAAGAACTTATGCAAGGTATGTGGCATTGTTTTTCCTTCAAAAATTACCAAACAGTTTTATCAGCAACATTAAAAGAAGTCGTTAATCACGAATCATTTATAATTGACTTTTTTAAGTACGCGTACAATCCTTTACCGAACTTCAGTTAGTAAATAAGTTTTTGTGAATGAATATACACACTACTGACATAATTATATAAGATAAGTATACATCGAAGTAGATTATATGATCTAATTATTTGGATTTCAGTTTTTTTTTTTGATAAAGTGACGAGACGAGCAAAATGTTCACCTGATGTAAGTGCAACGTCTGCCCATGAAAAATGCCGTCACTGCGCTCGTCACCCAGAAACATCAGTTCTCAAGTCTCACATGCCCAGTGATTACACAAGCTCTCAGTGCCCTTCAGACCGAAACACAGTAATGTTTGCAAACTACTGCTTCACGGCATAATAACTGGCCTGGTGCGGTACCTACCTAGACGGACTCCAGGATAGAAATCCTACCACCAGTATAATTTTTAATCATATAACATTGAATTTCAGTAAATGTTTACATCACGATTAATTTCAATATTATTTCAAATAAGATGTCCCACATTGACCGTAAGCTAAAACAGCAGAGCGTTACTTATTCGCACCCGAAATAATGCTCATGCGAAAAGACCGCCGAAGACAGGTCAGTGTCACCAGGCTGTGTCACGGGGCAATTACAACACAATCAGAACTAAAGACCAACTACTTGTGTTGGTTGTTGTATTTGTTTCCACAACTGTTGGCTCCGGCTAAGAAATTAATTCGAACTCAGGACCGCAGTACTCTGACCACTGCGCCACGCGACCAGACGTGATAGTCACTGACCACGGCCAGTTACTATCTCGCATTCGAATTGACTGCTTAGAAAACATAGTTTTGTAAAAAACGTATCGCTCTTATAAAAAAATCTTTTTATAAACGATTTATACGTTACACTGTAATTGCATTCATCATTTATTTAATATTCCAATCTAAATTACACGGATTAAAATAAAGTTTTTTATTTTATTTAAGTTATTTGTAATTCATATTTTTTATTGTTTGATTTCAGAAATAAGAAAAAAAATCCTCAAGAGATTATCCGTTTCATTGTTGTTGGAATTTTCTAGAAAGACTGGACAGAAATCTGATTTAAAGCATCGCTGCGTTAACAATAAGTAAAGTAACGTTATTTGTCTTCTGTAATCTTTTCTCAACGACCATGCTTATCACAGCAGCTTGTTTATCCAAGCACCTATTTATTATTCATTACGCAACGCCCCGGAGCTAAATTTGGCTAAGTTGCTTAAAGAAAATATTTCGTCTGTTAGTTCGGATTAATTCAAAAAACACAAAGTTTGAGAGTTTCTTTTTAACCAAGTACATATAGTTTTAGCTATTTGACCAGGTTCTAATCGATGAAAACTATTTCATAATAATTGGCACAAAATCCATGAAATACATATTTTTAAATAAACAACTTTGTATAACCTATTATGACATTGTTACATTTGTTAATCCTAAGACTGAATTCTTGTTCCTAGTCAGTCATATTACAATAAATGTAATAAGAAACGTGCTAATCAATAAGTACAAATAGACAAAGAAGATTCATCAGCCATCCGTCTATGCGGTCGCATGTACATTTTAAAAAAACTTATGACACTAAACTAATTAAATGGTTAAACTTAAATTAATGGTTTATTTATATAACACAAAAACAAAGTGTTCACAATTCATTTGGCCGAATGAAATTATAAGCCTTGTAATACATGTTAGTACTTCTACTGATGAGAAAATACAATTACTGATAATCTTATCTTATTGTTAAACAATTTTTTAAACTACTTATATAATAAATCTAAAACCCCCCAGCAGTGGGAGATTTATAGTTATTTTAATTTTAGTTTATATGCACAGCTTATGCATTTATTTAAAGACAATTTATGTATTCACTAATTTTGTGCATAATTTAGGCTCTTCAAAATTATATGAAAGCATTTTCCAGCTCATGCTATGAAAAGCTTCTAAAAAAAAAATTAATAAGGATAAATGAAAAATAATATAAAAATATAAATAAAGGCAAACATATTCTCATAGTCCATTCAGCTATCTAAAGGTTATAATTATTTATTAAATATATTAAAATTACTTGGATGTAGAAAATCAAAGATTTTTCGATAATAGAATCAGGCGTTGCTTTGCGGAAATCCGTTATAATGAAGGAAATAAGGTTATATGATAAGATTTCATGCATCGCTTGCACAATATCATATATTACCTAGTTTTAAAAGCATCCTACACGCCTGGCGGCCGCTGACTGTCGTAGAGTCAATATCACGTGTTGTGGTCTCGTCTTCAGGCAATATACACCATTGCCTAGTGGTAGTGGTGTAGTGGTGGAGGGTATATGGTGGCGGTTCCAGTGGTGTTAGTTTGCTCGTGCACGCTACTGTGGGAGTGCTGGCGGTGCTCTTCAAAACTAGGTATACACCATTTTATATTTTGTATTCGGACTTTACTTTCTTTCCTTCATCAAAGTTTTTTTAATTTTGTGAAAAATGTTTACTACTATAATATTTTTTTTACATTTTTAATAGAAAATATTAAACCTACACAGAATACTTTAAACACATGTAACTCAAACTTCATGATTCAATAGCAGCGTCAGGAGTAGCATTCATGAGCCATCGTAAAAATCATTTTTACTACTCGTATAACGAAAGCCATAGAAATTACGTCGTTTTATAAATTTGGGTGAAAATAGAAATAGTGTTTGAATCAATAATTATAAAAAATAAGGAAGCTAAAGTGTGAAATTGTAATTACTATCATATTTAATTGTATATTACATATATGTCATATTTATTTTGATATTGTCACTAACCAGTACATAATACCTTAGTTGCTTGAGTGATCGTTCAACACTTAAATTTTAAGATGTAAGAAAAGCTTATACTTCCTAGTATGTAGAGATAAAATGTATCCCATATCATCATCATCATTTAAGTCCGCTGCTGAATATAGGCCACCCCCATACATTGCCTCAAGAATTTGTAGCTCTCATTTTAAAGGAATATTGCTTGGCAAGCAACCGCAGCTTATTTATTCAGATGTTCCAGGATGATGCTACTGCCCATCTCCTGGGTGTCATTTCCCTCTGTCGACTTTTATGACACCCACGGGATGAGATGGGGTGGTAGATTCTCTTAAGCCACACGGCGCATATATCACACGGCATGTTACATTTATTTTACGGCGTGACAGATGTCAAGGTTCTTGTTTTCATTGTCATTCGAATTTGTTAGTCTTCTGGTCTGAAGATGCCTTTCGTCTGATTGCTTTTATGCACAGAAATTATGTCTGGCCTAGTAATCAGATTACCTGATTACTTTGCTGCGGGTACTGGTTCAGAATTCCGTACGAAGCAAAATTTGTGGAAATACAATGTATTCGGATCTGATGTTTTTAGACTGCTCTGTATCTCCGATACTGCATCCTAACCTACATCCGACCTTCTATTCATCATTCATTTCATCGAGTCAATTAATTTATTTTAAGTTGCTATTCTGAAGCAGTGTTATGAGCTTTTAAAAATGGCACTTAATGCTATAAGCATAGTCTGGCATCTGACACAAATACATAAGTACGCGTAGCTTCGTTATTTCTTCAACTATAAAAGCCATTAAAGGACTTCTAACAACATTCTTTGATCAAAAACTAATATTTTCTATAACGAAAATTCATAAATTAATATATTTAATGCTACAGCCGTAAAGCGTTTTCTACTGGATGAAACTATTAATAGCAATATTTTATTACAATGAACGAATAGCATGATTGACTCGTAAATTCCAGCGAATATGCTTAGAAGCCAAGTTAATAGCATTTTTCATGGCATTTTCAGTCGATATTACTTCTATTAAAAGTAAAATTGAACAAATACATCCTGCTGTTGCTTTCAGTTTCAATAATTATGTTGTTACAACGAATAGCGTTATGGTGAAGCGATGCGCAGCTATGAAGGCTATTAGATGAAGTGTTTTGAGTAGTAGAATTAGTGTTTTATAGTGATATTACAAAAATATGGCGACGGACAGAATTATTAGGTAAAAGTACAAAACTTATATCATTATTGAAGAAATAATACAATAATAACTTTTCCTAAATGCTTCGATTAGATTAGACGCTACTCCGGCCATCATTACACATGTATATGTAATTTATACACTCAATTTTTAGCCATCTCAACTGAGTGTATTGTACTGTCCAGTCCAGTATCTTAGACACTACGTTCAACCCATTATCCGATATTTTTGCATTGCGACTATATAAGTACGGAGTTAGTGCTTGTAGTTTGAGTTGATAATTTCTCAAATTATAGCCTCAGTCTGTAAACCTTAAGATGTCGACGTTTAGGTTTAAAGTGCGGTGCTATACAAAAGTTTCCAATGCAAAGTTCTGGGTGACACCGAAACCTTTATAGGCAGGCTTGGCATTGACAATTTATACACATATAGAAACTGAATGTTCTGAAGACGTTCAGAATAAAAGTAGATTTTACGGATTTTATCGCTTTCAATTTACTATTTGTGGTCCTTCCGTGACTATGGGTACTGTAAATCGCTCGAAACATCTTGTTAAAAATAGAAAATTAAACATGATAAAATCTGTAAAATGCAGTTTTATTGAAATAAAATTTCTAATTATGAATAGTAATTCAGATTCTTATGATTATATGGCTCACAGTCAATCATTGTAAATAAATATAGGTCTCCGTCTGTCTGTCTGCCAGAAAGAATGAAAGAAATGAAATTGACAAAACCTCGTACCGGCAAACGCAGTGTAGCCCATACTCCCACACAGTTTTGCTGATGAATGCAGGTGACTCAGAAACGTGTTTTGTGACAATCTATAGGGGAACAAAGTCCGTTCAACAGTGAACTAAGATAGGTTGAAATGACTATAATTAAGATGATCTCAAAAGATTCTAGATCTGGATGAATTACAATGTCTGCGAAAATTATTACTGGTACAAATTAGTAATAATAAAACAATAATAAACATGGATTGAACACATATTCACGTTTACTCTTCCTTGACAGACAATGTTTATTTGAAAATGATATATTATTATAATAAAAGGTCTCATCCATCACTTACACTACGTATGACAAAGACAAGTGAGCTTAATATGCACATTGGAGCAAATAAAGTCAATCAAATATTCTCTAAACGTTTTTCTTTTTATTTAAAGGAATTTCGTTGTAACTCTTTAAATAAATATATTAATCTAAGCCATATTCATTCATCATTTACTTATCCCTTCGTGTTGCGACATTGCATGAATCCGTCTAGGTAGCTACCACCTTAGGCCAGTTATTCTGCCGTGAAGCAGAAGTGAGCAAACATTACTGACAACAACTTAGTTATTTCAAAAGACGACAAAGGTAACACTGTTGTCATTATGGATCGTAACGGATACAGCCAAAAAGTTAACGATGTTATCCAACAGGATGATTTTGTGAGATTGGAGTCTGATCCTACAAAAAAGTTTGCATCTGACGTAAAAGAATCTATACAGAATTCATCCTACGTTTTTCCCGATCAAAACTCATCCCGGAATAGTCTTGTTCCAATGAATCCCAGAGCACCAATTTAGTACGGTTTACCAAAAATTCATAAACAAAACGTACCTTTGCGTCCAGTTGTCTCATATAAGTGTGTCCCAGCATATTCCCTAGCTAAGAAATTAAATTTCCTCCTTCTGGAAAAATCTGGGTTTAGTCCCAAGTACAGTCTTAAAAATAGTTTAGATCTCACTTCTAACATTAAAGATTCAACTACCCCCCAAGTCCATTCTCTTATCTTCAGACGTTGAGAGTCTTTTTACAAATGTCCATTCCAAGACTGTTTGCGTATACTCGTAGATCATTTCAATAAACGTCGTCTACATCGCGGGTGATGAAATTTATGAAATAGAATTATTTTCGGTTTTAGAACAATTTTATTTAATGATTTCTTATATTTACGCGAACACTACACATCTAAATGAAACTAAGTTTACGGATTTTATCGCGTTTAATTTATTACTATTTACTATTATTATTATATTTATTACTATTACTATTACAGCACCCATGGTCACGGGAGAATTGAGGTGACAGATGTCTTGATGTCATAGTTAACCTGGGGTACCTTCAGCTTTTAATTATTATTGTTATATTTTTTTTTTGGTCCGATCTACGCAGAAAGAGCTAACTGTGTCTTGAAGTCTTGCAGTGGTATGCTTGGTTTTTGATTTAATTTTAATTTTATTTATTATTGGATCCCAAGCTGGTGGTAATACCCAACCATCTTCTCTATTGAAATTAGGATGTTTTTTGATTTCAATAGCCTCGCGAATCATCCTTGGTAGGAATCGGTGTTCTTTTGCAAGGATCTGTGGTTTATCAAATCTGATGTAATGGTTGGGATGATCCAGAACATGGTCACAGACTGCAGACTTCCTAGAACGACGATGCTTCACGTCAGCTATGTGTTCTTTTACGCGGGTTTTAATCGATCTTTTTGTTTGGCCTATGTAAGAGAGACCACATTCACAATCTAGCTTGTATACTCCTGCGTCCTGTAGAGGGATGTTACACTTGACAGATGGTAAAAACTGACTTATCTTCTTCGGCGGCTTGAAGAATGTTTTTATGGAAGCCCGCTTCAAGATATAGCCAATCTTGTCCGTGACTCCTCTGACATAAGGTAGAACAGCAGGCACACGCTCGACTGTGGCCGGTTTCACTCGGTCACTGCGACGTAGGCGCGGAACCCGAAGCTTGTTGTCGTGCAAAACTTGCTTGACATGTTGAAGCTCGGCGGCCAGGTGTTTCCTGTCACAGATTCCTCGTGCTCTCTGAAACAAGGATTTACCCACGGTAGGTAACTGTGATGGATGATGGTGAGATTCACCGTTTAAATATCTGCTAGTATGGGTCTTTTTTCTATACACAGTGTGACACAAGGTGTTATTAGGATTTCGAATTACTAAAATATCTAGAAAAGCTAAAGAGTTATTTGCCTCTAACTCCATTGTAAATTGAATTTTAGAGTTTAGGGAGTTAAGGTGGTCTAGAAATGCAGTTACTTTATCTGATGGTAAAAATGTGAAAGTATCATCTACATACCGCTTGTAGAATCTTGGATTTACTGGAGAAGTACGGAGGGCTCTCTCCTCAAAGTCTTCCATGGAGATGTCGGCAACAGTGGGAGATACTGGGGAGCTCATCGCCACACCATCTACTTGCTTGTAGTACTGTTCCTTCCACAATAGATAGCCAGATGTAAGGCAATGTCTTAGTAGTTCTGCATATTCCGCTGGCATGTTGTTCTCAGCTAGCTTCCTAGATACAATTGAGATGCAGTCGTCTACTGGTAGGCATGTGAATAGAGACTGGACATCAAAACTGACCATAGTTTCATTGTCAGTCAGGTGTAGGTCTTTAATCTCACTGACAAAATGGTATGAATCCTTTGTGTGTGCTCTGATGTGTCCTCTGAGTGGTGAGAGTACTTTAGCCACATGCTGAGCCAATCTGTAGGTTGGTGAATCGATCTGGCTCACTATTGGACGTAGTGGAGCATTTGGTTTGTGTATCTTTGGTAACCCATACAACTTCGGTGATTTGGCACAAGATGGTATTATCGAACTAACGTCCAGATTCAATTTTTCGGAGTGTTTCTTAATAGGATCGCTAGTCGTTTTAAGCGTATTAGTAGTTGGGTCTGATTTGACCTTTTTATATGTACTTTCGTCCGACAAAAGTTCTTGTATTTTAAAATTGTAATCTAATGTATCCATGACTACCGTAGCATTACCTTTATCTGCGCGGAAGATCGTGAGTTCAGGTCTGTTCCGTAGGTTGTTCAACGCCTTTAATTCGTCTTTAGGAAGATTTAGTTTCGGCACCGAACTTCGGCGTAACATAGACGAAATGTCTTGACGTATGGCCTCCAAATCTTCTTTATTGATATTGTTTTTAAACAGACAATCTTCGACACTACAGATAATTTCCTCGTACGGTATTCTTCGCGGTGTTACTGCGAAATTCATGCCCTTCGATAGTACTTTTAATGTAGATCCATCCAGTGTTTGTTTTGACAGATTATAGACCGCGCGTAATCTATGATCATTGTCCGTAGTCAACGGTCACAACAACGACAACGGTCACGTAGTTCATTTAAACCAATTTTATTAACAAAAGGAAGGGTTAGCAATGGGGTCCCCCTTAAGTCCTCTTATGGCGGGTGTATTTATGGACAACAATGAAAGTTTGAACATAGTTGTCAATAAAAATATCCTTTACTACTACAGATATGTAGACGACATAATTATTTGCTGGACAGGTACCAGCAGACAAGTGGACTTTTTCTTTAATAAGTTAAATAAAATACACCCTAAAATTAAATTTAAGTTGGAATTGGAACATGACGGTGCGCTCAATTTCCTAGACCTTATAATATCCCATGGAAATGGATTGCATGATTTCCAAATTTACGGTAAACCAACCTACACAGATTCCGTCACACCCGTCATCGTGTCACCCATGGCTACATAAATAAGCTGCTTTCCATAGTTACATTAATCGTTTATTGTCCGTCCATTTGAATAGAGATAATTATACTAAAGAACTTCAGATCATTTAACAAATTTCGGTCGCTAACAGTTATTCTAATAACATGATTAATACTATAATAAAAAAGAAACAAATGCATGCCATTTGCAATGATCTGTACGCGGCTACAACTTACAGTGTTCGACGATAGGTGGGCAGTCTGACCTATTCAGGTCCTTTATCCGGGAAAATATCAACAACGCTTAGACGCACCGCTGTATTCAGGACAAACAATTCCATAAGAGGGCTTTGTAATGTAAAAGACAAAATTGACGATCGCCAAAAAATCTGGCGTTTACAAGCTTGTTTGTAAGGAATGCAGCGCTGTTTAAGTTGGTCAGACTGTCCGCAATTTCGACACTCGTTACAAGGAGCATGTGGCCGCGTACAGTAATCTATCCCGATAGATCGCATTTCGCGAAACATCTTTTGGAGACTCGTCATAATCTTACCCGCGATCATACATTTAAAGTTTTACATATCTGTGACAAGGGATTACGACTGTGTGTGCTGGAATAACTAGAAATAATAAAAAAATAAAATAATAACATTATACTGCTGATTGAGCAAATAAACGTATCGAATTCAGCACTGTTAAATATCTTTAAATCTAGTACTTAAAGTTCAAATCTTCTCAAAGTAGTCATTGGCTATCAATACGATCGCAAACGGCTGCCTACGTAACTCGGGTGGTGGATTGTGTGACGAATCGTTATCGCGATATCGTCATCGCATTATCTTAGATAAGGGCCGGTTGCGTCACCGAGACTATAAATCGCAGCTCTTTGACCGGGCCGCTCACTCGGCGGCTTACTGTCGTAGAGTCAATATCACTTGATAATGCCTCGTTTTCAGGTGAAACACAAAACACGTACTGTAAACACGTTCTGGACTTCAGTGGTGTGTATTGCCTAGTGTTAGTGTTGTAGTGGTGGAGGGTATCTGGTGGCGGCTCCCAATGGCGGTATTGGTTTTCTTGTGTACGCTGTTGAGGGAGGGCGGGCGGTGCTCTTCAAAACTAGGTAGTACACACCATTTTACATTTTACATAGGGATCTTAGCAAAGTAACTTTCTCTCCTTTAATATATATAAGATCTAAAGATTCTTCACAGTTCTTGGAGATGTGCTCCCAGATTCGAACACCTGATCTGACGGGTCGCCTCCTGCGCAGTTGGTAACTTCCGCCAGTATTCGGAAGTTGTTGCAATGGTCGAAAATCGGCCAAGAGGACATCAGGTGCATGTAGTCCTTAAAGGTGATACCTTTAAGGACTACCATGGCTCGCATTGTTAGTAAATCGGTCTTCGATGCTCTTATGCGCGCTGTTACTTTGTGCTTCATTCAGTATCTACACCTGCATTTTGGCTCTCCCACAAACAAAAAAGTACCCGGGTGACCCCCACCCCGATCAATAATGTCGCTGTATTTCCAGACTACCCCGTTGCCTACTAATCAGAGTATCTGACTTCTAAGCCGCAAGTCTCTAGTTCGAATCCCAGCCGAAGCCAACATTAGTGCAAAAACATATTGTTGGTTTTCGGATCTGGTTGTACTGTCTGTGAAATTTATGACTTAATAATGGAGGAACTTTAGTGTCACTTTATTTAAAAAAAACCATGTTGCAAGTCGTCGTCTGTGTGCATTTAGTTTTGTTATTTAATATCATGAAATGTTATTTAGTATCCACATGACGCAAAGGTAGAGACAGAAAAGATTTTTAACAAAATACCAATTTATTGATCGCAGTGTCGATCCGTGGGGAGTGACGGCTCACATAGAAAATGATTTGACGTGAAAAGCTCTGCACTTTATCAAGTTGTTATCATAGATCGCTACGAAAAGGTGCTATGATTTATGATTATTGTGTACATCCCAAGTTTATGTAATATATAATAATTTCATATATTTTTTTTAATATAGGCATTATTATCGTCATCATTTCAGCCTATCTACTGTTGAACATAGATTACCCCCATAGATTGCCCAAAATACGGTCCTAAGCCACCTGTATCCGTCGACTTCCCACAAAACCGTACAGGTCGCCGCTACATCTGGTGGAGGGTCGCCCTACAGTGCATTTGCCGGAACCAGATTGCCGCTCCAGCATAAGCATATTTTCTTTTGTTTATGACAATATCTGTATATTACATTTTGACGACCGACGAAATTTTATAGTTGTCAGAGTCCTGAATTCTACGCCACGGATCCTGGATTCGAATTCCAGCCGAGGCTAATATTTGTGCAATAACACAAATTGTTAGTTTTTGGGTCTGGTTGTACTGTCCATGTGAAATTTATGGCTTTGAAACGCACCCACGATAATGGAGAAATTCGTGTCACATTTATTTAAAAAAACCGGGTTCCAAGTACTCGTTTGTGTGCGGATGAGGGCTCGTGGTATACGTGAGGGTTTAATCGTTCAGAACCGTTTCGACGTCCCGCAAAACCGTACACGTTGTCGCTATGGAGCTGGTGTGTAGTAAAAACAGTAATTGTTTTCGAATCCGGTTGGGTTGTGATGGTCCCTATGTCTCTGGCACTGCATTCTAGCCAACCTCCGTTCTCATTAAATCGGGCGTGGGTAAGTAAGGACGAGAACACTACAATTTCTCTTGCGCAGTTGATGGCTTGCTACAGTTTTCAGAAGTTTCTCGTCGTGGACCAATATCGGTCAGGGGTTATTGGCTAAGTTATAATGGGAGAATTTTAACTTTTTGTAATGACTTACTCGTACATACAATCCACGCTATGTTCCTGAGAATACATTGATACATATGAAGCTGTTGCTAACTTCAAAGATATTTGCTGGTGGTGGGATTCCTATTATTTCCGTTCAGATCCAGGCAGTGTCAGTTATTTTGCAGTTAAGCAGTAGTGTGCAAATATTATTGTGTCACTGATAGCTAGTGTAATGGTGTTACTGGGCATATGCGACTTATTTTTTTTTTACACGGGGAAATGCCTAACGCATATCCGTCTTCAAGGGAGGAAGGACGAGTTATGTCGGACTTGCACCGACAAAAACCCCAGGGCGCTTCGCCGCATGTTGGCAAGGCCACGGGAACGTTCACGCACACATCCGCGACTCCACCGGCACTGGCCGCCTAAAATTGGCGGCCCCTTCTTGATAGAGGACAGCTCCTCCTCACTCTCCTTCTCAGCAAGGCGCGCCGGAACACACGACGCGGGACCAGGAGACTTGCACTTAAAACACTAGTCTTCTCGGCCCCAGCGGCGGATCTGTTCTGTGGTTCCGCCGCCGACCACATTACGGCCGCGGAGAATATGGAGAGAGGCAAAAATACACCACCACTCCTCTTCCCCCGCGCCCCAACCACCGCCGCATCTACGTTGCCACCCTGCCAAAGTCGCGGCAAAACTCTTCCCCTGCGACTCCTTCTCGGCTGTCGTTCGACGTTCGACGTTCGCATTCAGAGTGGGCTGGCGTAGCCCAATAGGAGTTTTACTGGTGGTAGGATTCCTATGCAGGGATCCGTCTAGGTTGGTACCACCCCAGGACCAGTTATTCTGCCGTGAAGCAGTAGTGTGCAAACATTACGGTGTTTCGGTTTGAAGGGCACTGTGAGCTAGCGTAATCACTGGGCATATGAGACTTAAGAACTTATGTCTCAGGGTGATGGGCACAGTGTAGTGTCACACAGAAATTTTCGGGGTGACACAGCATTTGTTATGCGCAGACGTTGCACTTACCATCAGGTGAACGTTTTGCTCGTTTCATCACTTTATCCAATAAAAAAAAAGAACTCCTCGGGCCAGACTGACGCCTCAGGCCGACCTTGTGGGCCCCTCTTAGCTTCACCGTAGGTGACCAAGCCACGGTTACTAAGCCCTCCCCCCCCCCCCTACGATAAGGCGAGTCCCCCATTGGGGGGATATGAGACTTACCTTAACATTTAACCTGCATTCTCTTTATCGTTTAAGAAATGTCGTAGCATTCAACATTTTTAACGATACAATTAGTTCGACCATCCAGTATCACTCAGATCTACGGAAAAATATCTTCTATTGTTTCCAAAAAAATATTATATTGCGTCTTCATAATATCTCCTCAAGATTTATTATCTATCTGAGTAAATACTATCATAAATCCTCGTATCGTTCAAAGCTTTAATAGCAACTGTTTGTCACAGGCGTAACTCTATAATTATTCCAGTACTTTATTCAGTTTGAAGCGATTCGAAGAAATAGTATAACTTCCATTTTCTCTATCTCGTGCCTAATCGATTAGCTAGCTGTTTAAATATTCCTAAGACTACTATTTCATAATATACTAGTAGTAAAATTATTCAGCTTGTCTTTACTAAAATGTGGCGAATAGTAGGTCCTTCAAAGTATTCCATGAGAGCATTCCTCAAACATTGGATTGCTTCCACTCATCATCACTATCATCATTTCAGTATATCACTAGTCCACTAATGAACATGAGCCTCCCCCATATATTGCTACAAAAGTTTGGCAGCTGGTACGCTTGGCAGGCGGGTTGGCAACCGCAGTTTATTTATTCTGATGTTTCGGAAGATGCTGTTGCCCATTTTATAGTTTTCATTTTGTCTCTGTCGACTTTTACGACTCCCATGGGATGAGATGGGGTGGTAGATTCTCTTAAGCCGCTACCACACGGCCAAATTGAAAACTTGCAGTTTAAACCCAACAGTCGTGACATACATGCAGTCACGCCTTTTTCTCATATTAGCGATAGGCAGAGACCACACCCGTAGCGCTATTATCGTACCCAGCGTACCACGTAGTTGCCAGTTCTGTACGACCCAAAAAAAATTCTTACTCCCCATTTCGTCCCTATTACATAGTCACACGATTGTATATTATGCTATTGTTCTGCACGAATAAAGGCTGTCCGTACAATTCCTTAAAGGAAAGAGGAAGATGCTAGTAGAAACTCTGCCGGACACCTATCGGCTGACGTCACAGTCGTGACGATCGAAAAATGTTCCTAATATGAACTACCACGATATAAAGACAAATTAATACTGAACGGCATAAAAATGGCAATTTTTAGCTAGAAACCCGTAACCCGTTTTGTCGAAGTATGTAATAAATAGTCATTTAACGATATTTTTATTTATGACCCCTAAGAACGAGCCATCGCAATAAATCTGATCATCTACAAACAGTAATATACTTTAAGGATGGTTAGATAAAATTACTTTGGTTTGAAATTACGTCCTGAAAATTAATTTTTATTTTATGATAATGTGACTGGTGAATGGTGAATGTGATTCCTATGCAGGAATCCATCTAGGCAGGTACAACCGCAGGGCCAGTTACTCTGCCGTGAATCAGTAGTGTGCAAACATTATTGTGTTTTTGTCTGAATGGCACTGAGAGCTTGTGTAAACTTAAGAACTGACGTATCAGGGGGACGGGCGCTGAGTGAAAATATTCCGGGAGACACAATATTGCTAATGGGGGGTTATTGCACTTACCATCAGGTGAACGTTTCGCTAGTCTCGATCCTTTCCCCAATAAAAAAATGTACAGACAGAACGGAATTTCAGCCACATATACAAAATGTTTAATTTAAAATTATAGAAGTCATTAAATCAAGAGTAGATAGTAACCGACATCGATCCAAGTATCGGCAAGCTGAAGTGGTAATGCGCCGGTCATTTAGCCCGTAGAACCGGTAACCGTTAGGGAAGAAAGGTTCTTGAGGGGTAGCCTCGTACTGGCGAGCGCTGTTTTCGGTTCCGGGAGAAGTGATAGATTAAGACAAAAATGATGAAAAACTGTTAAGATTAACAATAGTTTATTCTGATATCTTCAGAATCTCGGAAGAGCACAAACATAATCAGAATACATGACTGCAGTAATTTTATAAACATAATGTATTATGTTTACAGATTATAAATCTCTTACAGGGATGCATATGTTTAGCAGTGACATTGACGGGCTGAAAGAAAAAATGATGATGATGAAGTCGCTAACCATTATAGTTCAGGAGCCGGTTTCTCGCATTAAATTTAATAAATTACGAGTGACCTGTGTTCGATACGCAGAACCTCTGAAATTGTTCTTATAATTTTAAGTGTTGATTTACCATGTGCTCGTCTGTGAAGGAAAACACCGTGAGAAAACCCAAATTTTAGATTATAGAAGTTATTAAAATAAATTAACAAGATAGAACTCGAGTTTTGCTTAACTAATAAATAATACTTCACAATATTAATCTGAAAATGACAGCTGCTATTTTTTTCTAGTTGTATCGTTTTACATTAATCAGTATCTCTCTAAAATAATTTTTTTTTTTTTTTAAAAAACGAAGCCCAACACTAGGATTTTCTCCTGTATCGTGGGTGCGTTTTACAAACATACATTTCACATGCACAACACAACCAGACCCGAAAAGCAACAATTTGTGTTTTTGCACAAATGTTACCTCCGGCTGGGAATCGAACCCAGGACCGGTGGCGCAGAAGTCAGGTACGCTAACCACTACGCCACGCGGTCGACAAATCAATTGTGACTTGGCGTAATTAACAAACTGTCCACCCTTTTGTTCTGCAAATTGAACCCACGGAATATAGAACGGATTGGAAAATAATGAAGGACCCGACAATTGAGGATTTACCGCGGAAAACAACACAGATTTTTTTTTATAATAAGTAATACGATACAAGAATTTTATAACTCTATACGATATGATATACTTTTAAGCAAATTGAAATGTGAATATCAAAATAAGCTCAAGCTTTGATTTTATTTATTAAAAGAATATCGTGTCTACGAATTTCGTTACACATTTACGTTAAATTTATCATGTTAGTTCGTTTATCATCATCATTTCAGCCTATCACTAGTTCAATGCTCAGTATAGGCCTCCCCCATAGATTGCAAGAAAATGTGTGGCTCTCATTTTGGGGGGACTTGCCACAGTTGCCACGCTTGGCTGGCGAGTTGGCAACCGCAGATTATTTATTGAGATGTTCTAGGATGGTGCTGCTGCCATCTCCTGGTTTTTGTTTTCCCTCTGTCGGCTTTTAAGACTCCCAAGGGATGAGATGGGGTGGTAGATCCTCTTACGCCGCCACGATATTACAATGCTTAATTTCGTTTTAAAAAGTTGTTCTGAATTAAACTACCATAATAAAAAAAAGATTTGCGTAAATCGGACCAAAAATAATAATTCGAGGCTGAAGGTAGCCCGGACTTACAATAACATCAGGATGTCTGATACCTCAGTCCTCTCGTGACCACGGCACCCCAAAAGTTGAGATTTTATTATTCTTATTTTATAAAGTGATGAAACGATCAAAACGTTCACCTGATGGTAAGTGCAACACCTGCCACTAACAAATACTGTGTCACGCAGGACATTTCTGTGTGACACCACACTGCGCTCGTCACTCTTTGACATCAGTTCTTAAGTATCATATGCCCAGTGATTACGCTAGCTCTCAGTGCCCTTCAAACCGAAACACAGTAATGTTTGCACACTACTGCTTTACGGCAGAATAACTGGTCCTAGGGTGGTATCTACCTTGACGGATTCCAGCATAGAAATCCTACCAATAATAATGGTACGACATATAATCCGTAAATTTTAGTTTTATTCAATGAACTGTTTCCGCGTAAATATAAAAAAAAACATTATGCTTAAAACCTTTTTGATGTAGCATCCTCAAAAGGTTAAATGGGTGAACATAACATGATCTTTGAAACTGCATACTGCATACACTTATGCAAATTTCTAACTCAGGTTACTAACGGATCGAATATTGAAAACCGCCATAATTAATGTAAAATATCGAAAAATTCATTCACAAAATTTATAGTAGCTAATACTATGTTTATTATATTTAACGAATTAAGTACATACAACATAATTCAAGCAAAAAAAAGTAAAGTAAAATTTCAGCCTATAAATGTCCCACTGCTGAGCACAGGCCTCCTCTCATTTCTGAGAGGGTTTAGGAGCTAGGAATAATCCGCCACGCTGCTCCAATGCGTGTTGGTGGACTTCACATGTCCCCGAAATATCACGATGTTTTCCTTCACCGCTAAGCACGTGGTAAATCAGCACTTAAAATTGTAGAACAATTTTAGAGGTGCTGGCACCGGGGATCGAACCCAGATTACTCGCGTACTATGAAACGCGAGCCAGGAACCAGGCCCCTGAGCTACCACGGCTCATGATGATATTTATATATGATATATTTATTTCCTTAAAAATAAGCTTTAAAAAAATATTTAAATTAGGAGTCACCCGCGCGATGGCGGCTAAAGAGAATCTACCACCCCATCTCATCCCGTGGATATCGTAAAAATCGACAGACGTAAATGAAAACTAAGAGATGTGCAGCAGCTTCTTCCTGGACCATCAGAATAAACCAACTGCGGTTGCCAACACGCAGCAAATGAGAGTCATAATTTTTTGGCAATCTGTGGGGGAGGCCTTTGTTCAGCAGTAGATTAGTGACAGGCTGAAATGACGATGATGATGATGAACGACAACACTTCATCATCATTATTTCAGCCTATTTTAATTTTCTGTCTATCGACTTTTACTACACCCACGGGTTGAGACGGAGTGGTAGATTCTCTTCAGCCGCTACCACACGGTATCGTTAGTCAATTTAATAATAAAAGAACAAAAATAATTTGTACCACCCCTACAAATTCATGACAAGTTGCATAGTTCCTTCATAAACTACACCTCACCGCACGATAATCTCCTGGACCTGTACCTCTGTATCAAACGGCATAAATACATATTTGTGACATTTACATAATTCAGCCGTATCTGATGCCCGCCTCAGCTTTGATGAAAAGATTAATTATTAATTAATTTTAATGATAGTTGATTATTCTCATTTCAATTTAATCTGTTGGAGAGAATATGTTTGAACCCTTAATAGAAACAGTATTAATAATTATAGACGTTCTTAAATTCAGTACACGCACGAATTGGATACAGCTATGATACGAATACAACTAAATTTACTTTTAAGTAACGACCTTATACTTTAAGCCTTTTAGTTTAATTATAAAGTAATTTGACATTTCTTGTTCGTATTGTTTCCGAAAAGAAAGCAGCTTTTGATGGAATAATGAAATAATTTAATTACAAGCGTTCACTTCATCGTTAACAGTGTAAATGGACGCGTTTGTTTATGTAGGTGTAATTGAGCACTTTACTAGTTGACATATAATGTTTACACTTCGTGTATAAGGGTGCCTATACATGCAAGCAATGACAGACAGAGCACGGATAATACGTATAGTTGTAATCGTCATGCTTGCCCAGTGAATTGTTAATAACAGTGCTAGATGCCTCCATCAATAACTTTGTTTACTTCAATAGCATTTCCGTATGGTGGCGGCGTCAGAGTACCTGCCACCCCATATCGTCCAGTGGTTGTGGTAAAAGTCGACTAATGGAAATGCCAGGAAAATCGCTCAGCCTCGCGGCGTAATAACCATCTCCATTATGCCCGACCTAAAAGATTCCGATCGCCACCAAGCGTGGCGATTACGGTGAATCCTCCCGATTCGGCAGAGGCCTATGCCCAGTAGTGGACACTGACAGTCTCTAGAAACGAGGAAGACTAGCATTTCCAGTAGCATTCCAGAATTCCAGTTCGACACTTAAGATAACCTACGAGGTCAAATAGACGTGATGAAATCTCTTATGACGTCTTTCCATTTTTATTTAGCTTGACGTGACAACAATATAATAAAATCTGTCAATAAATTTTTCACGCACTTCCAGACGACCGAATAATTTGAAATTTTGCACAGTGTTATGGATGTGTTGATTTCCATAAATTAATTTCATGACTATGACCAGGTTGTCTCACTAGGACCATCAGCCTTTTGATATTCAGGCTTGTTTTTTAGTTTTTTTTTTAACTATAATATGATTATGGTATCTGGGTCCTGTGTGGTGGCGGCTTAAGAGAATCTACTACCCCATCTCATCCCGTGGGTGTCGTAAAAGTCGACAGAGGCAAATGAAAACCAGGAGATGGGCAGCAGCATCTTCCTGGAATGTCTGAATAAATAAATTGCAGTTGCCCACCAGTCTGTGAAGCGTGGCAACTATGGCAAAATTCCTCCCAAAACGAGAGCTACAAACTATTGTAGCAATCTATGAGGGAGGTTTATGTTCAGCAGTGGACTAGTGATAGGCTGAAATGATGATGATGTTGATTTAATGAATAACCAAAATTTTCTGGTGGTAGGATTCCTATGAAGGAATCCGTCTAGGTAGGTACCACCCCAGTGGCAGTTATTCTGACGTGAAGTAGTAGTGTGCAAACATTACTGTGTTTCTGTTTGAAGGGCACTGCGAGCTAGCGTAATCACTGGGCATATGAGACTTAAGAACTGTTGTCTCAGGTTGAAGGGCGCATTGTGGTGTCTCAGCGTTCTGGGTGACACAGCATTTGTTATGGGCAAACGTTGCACTTACCATCAGGTGAACGTTTTACTCGTTCTGTCACTTTTATCAATATAAAAAAAAATTAGTGCATTGGAGATCAAATTTCAGTTGTGTCGACACTAAGATTATTGGCAATCTAGGAAACATAAATCAAGTATCCAACTCTTGCAAAATCGATTCTCTGTAGCTGTTTTTAATTTAACTATGATCAATAATGCAATTACCTTTACTTTCATTCCTTCATATATTTATTTTAATAACATTCATTCGTTTTGAAAAAAGAACAAATGAAGTCAATATGGGAACATAGAATTATACAAAGAAAAGGAAACGAGTATGCTTCAAGTTTATATATTGATATTTTGTACACTAATGATTAAGAATGTTTACAAAAGCAATAAAATTCTGTTTAGCTCATCTTCAGAACAATGGCCTCGTATCCAGCTACTGGCAGGGCGAACGCATCGAACGTATCCCTGAAATGAAAGTAAAAAATATTAAGAAAATATCTTGAGCGCCAATAAATGTGGACGACCATAACAGCTAAGCAATAAGTTTAGCTTCTTAGTGAAATAACTCTATATTTCATTTTTCACGATCGGTCGGAGTAACTGGCTGCTGAGTCGCTGATTCTGGGTTCGATCCAGAGCCGTGCTAACATTTGATTAGCACACAGATTGTTGGATTTCGTGCCTGGGTGTGATTGTGGGTGCTCCGTGTCGTTAACAAATCATCGAAACCTTCCTGCGATACATTACTTAGGTATTACGTGGAATTAGAGAGGACGAGAGTGTGTAAATTAACTTTATGTTTGCGAAAACACTTGCGGCACTGTAATATTTCCTGCGCACTTGACATCTAGTAACAATCAGAAGACGCCCCGCGTTGAAACCGTCCAGGAGAACATTATATCACATTATTGTTCACAAATCGAATAATTAATTATTTTGTTAATATTGCTGAAGGTTATTATTAAATAAACGTTGCAAGGCCGTTTATAACAACTAAAACCCATTTTATGTTTCTTTATTATTATAGATCATAATGCTCGCAATTTCTACCCATATGGCTTTATTATATTTTAACTAACTATACAAGCATATACACATTTCGGATTTTAATATAGTAAAGTTCCGCCAACCCGCATTGGAGCAGCGTGGCGGATTGTTCCTAGCTCCAAAACCCTGTCAGAAAGGAGAAGAGGAGGCCTGTGCTCAGCAGTAAGACATATATAGGCTGAAACTTTTTTATAGGAATTCAAAACGCGATTTTTATTATGAATATGAAAGTTTCATATGAAAGTGGTTTCACAAAATATTGGACACAAAAAAACGCATTAATAAATCGAACTCACCCTTCATTTTTCGGTGATTGAACGCTCCTGATAATAACGGAAACATTACCACTGACATTTTCAAAATACGTCAAGTCCACAACATATTCAATATTCTTCATATTGACTATCACTAAGTAAGTCTCTCCGTTATACCACCTGTAACGTGTGAAAATAAATATCAACTAGATGATCTACCATGATCTACCCCTTCATAGGGAAGATATAGCTACTTTTAAGTCTGTCTAGAGAAAAACAGCGCCAGCCCGTTTACACGTTTAGGATTAAATGTTCGTAAAATTCGTTTTAGTGAGTGTCTATGTCGGGAAATTAATATGCAAGCCAAATATCAAGTCAGTTTTCGTAATTTCGGAGATATCGTGATGAGATAGTTGTACTAAAATGATTTCTTTGAGAAATAAATATAAAAACAAACACCTTCATTCTTAAGCGAGAAATATGTCCGATTTTAACCGATTCAATATCTCGTAACATACACACAAAAAATATTCAGTGGAATCCTTCTTTTTTGAAGTATTATTGGGTCATAATAAACCGGCATCAAAAATCACATTTATATTTTACTTAAGAACTGATGTCTCAGGGTGACGGGCGCGGTGTGGTGTCACACAGAAATGTTCTGGGTGACGCAGCGTTTGTTATAGGCAAACGTTGCACTTACCATCTGGTGAACGTTTTGCTCGACTCATCACTTTTTCCAATAAAAAATAATAATACTGTTATAAAAACCGTAGTTCACGATGTTTTTTTACCTTCTAAAGACAAAGACGCCTTTGTTTAATGCCAAGGAATCGTAACGTCCGTATCTAAATACTTTTTCTTGGCGAAGATGAGCTAAGGCTTGATAGACTTTTAAATGGGATCTATCAGCCGCTTTTTGAACTTCGACATTTAAAGTTTCATAACCTTCTGCTACTGGCAACCAAGTTTTGTTGGCGGTAGAAAATCCTGTAACAATCAACAGGTACATCAGAGGCTATATTAAAATTTTTGGAATGTTACTGCAATACAAATACGAGTACTACAATTTTATAAGTTATTAAATTTACATTAAAAATTTGTAAATGTTTTAATTTACTAGCATACCAGCATTTTTCTCAGCATTCCATTGGAATGGCGTCCGTTCCGGGTCTCTCGAACTTTTGAAGTAATTTATAGGATCATTTGTATTACATCCAGAGGGATCAACCGTATCTTCCCAACTAACGTTGCCGTCTAACATGCCGAGTTCCTCTCCCTATTGTATTAAAAAAGTTACTATGAGAAAAATATTTTTTGAGCTTCGATTTCTGTTTTAAACTTTTACTTAACAATAATTACCTTTGTGTATTAAAATAAATACATTTTTTACTTTTCTAGTTATAATACTAAAATCAATAACTAGAAATCTTAATTTGTTTAACATACCATATAAGTGACGCCAACTCCGGGGAGCAACGAGGCGATCATGTTTATTCCATCGACTAGAGCTGAACCGTATCTAGTTGCCATGCGGCTGTTATCATGGTTACCAACCTAAGAGGAATATAAAACTTTATGTGTAAGCAAAATGAATTTCAAAAAAAAGGTGATTAGTTTTTACTATTGTACTTACCACCCAGTTGGCCAATTTATCTACAGGCTTATAGGTCAAAAATTTGTCAACAGCTCGCTTAATGTCAGCGGCAGAAGAAGATGCATCTACATCCGTTATTAAGTTAAAATTGAAAGGCATCTGCGCTCCCTCTCTGTCACCTTCACCAAAGTATTTTACCACATCTTGAATTGAGGCGTACGCTTCAGTCATCATTACTCTAGCTAGACCATCTTTTGCCGAAAATTCATTAAAAACGTCTCGCCATTCATAAACCATGTAATACGTTTCATTTTGATCTTTCGTGTAAATATGTGAAAGATAATCATAAGACGCTGGGTCAACATCAGTCCTGCCGGACAGGGGCTCGTCAGGATACTTTCCGCCGTGAAGTTGTTTATCGACTTCAAATAAACAGTTTACAGCGTCAACTCTAAATCCTGCGACACCTTTGCTCAGCCAGAAACGAATAATATTCTATAAGAGTAAAGTAAAAGTAAAGTTTCAGCCTATAAATGTCCCACTACTGAGCACAGGCCTCCTCTCATTTCTGAGAGGGTTTTGGAGCTAGGAAGAATCCGCCACGCTGCTCCAATGCGGGTTGGCAGACTTCACATATCTTCGAAATATTTTTTATTCCTCAGACATGCAGGTTTCCTCACGATGTTTTCCTTCACCGCCGAGCACGTGGTAAATCAGCACTTAAAATTGCAATTAACAATTTTAGTGGTGCCGGCACCGGGAATCGAACCCAGGTCACTCGCGTACTATGAAATTTAAAGCGAGCGCCTAGCCCCTGAGCTACCACGGCTTCTATAAGAGATAAGTATGTTAATGGATATCATGTTCGATAAAGCTTTTCCTTAAATATGATTTTATTCCTTTTTAAAAACGATACTAGGATTTCTCTTGTATTATACGAGTGACCGATCTTTACATCCACAACACAATCATACACGAACACCAACAATTTATGGTTTTGCACAAATTTTGACTCCAGCTAGGATTAGAACCTAGTGGCGTAAAAGTCAGGTACTCAGATCACTAAGTCGTGTCAATTAATAAAAGCTTAATGTATTTTGTTTTGTTTTAAATAAATGATGGCATTAATTTTTAGTTTATATATAAATTATAGTGTATCCAACAGATAAGGGAAAGTGTTCAAAGGAACTATCTGTAGTATCAAATACTTCTGCAAAAAGATTACCTAAGCGGTAGGATTGGAGGGTTAGAATGCGTAGTTAGAGGTACTTGAACAATCACAATACAACCTACTAACTGAAAACATACACTTGTACTGTTCCCATTGGAAGACGATTCTTGGGCCAAAAACATAGAACATAGAACTGTTGACTTAGTTATACCGTATATACTTATTTATAATAAACTTCAAGATTTTTGTTAAAATAAAACTTTAAATCAGAAGCAAACCTTAACTTCTTCGACAACATCCGGATTGCGGTAGTTTAAATCGGGCTGTCCAACAACAAACTGGTGAAGGTAGTATTTATCAACCTCTTCTTTATATTCCCAGGCACTGTCTCTAAACTGACTAAGCTGCAAAAGATTTATTTGATATAAATTAGAAATATTAACATTATTTTAACACTACACGTAAGTGTTATTCCCGTATACTTTAATCTTAAAGATATGATATTTTAAAAAATCCACATCATCAGATGCCGCGCATATACTAGTATGTACGTATGTTATTTTATGTACATGTATTTCTTTCACATAACAAAGGGCGGACTTAATACGAGTATATATTATTTACCAGACAACCTACAGTTTCGTGAGATTTTGTTTTAGCTATCTATTGTAGCTTTATTGAATTGAAGTATATACCGAAAGGGAAACCTGGACAAGGCAACATGCACAATAAAATCTAGGATAATAATAAATATATAAAAATTAAGTCCACATTAAAACAACACGATGAACACTAGCTGAGCTAGTTCCAAGCCCTTTTAAAATTACATGGGTCCTGTGCCCGGTGGAGGAACATTTAATTAAAGATTACCCAATTATTTGGAGGCTGCCTATTCCCATTTTCGTCGATCACTCCATCCTCCCATACAAAGTAGTTGTAATATTTTTCATTGCCTTTAAGAGCTTCTTGAAACCACACACTTTCGTTAGAAGTATGATTTGGAACCAAATCTAACACTATTTTAATACCTGAAATTAATATAATAAGATTTTAGTTCTTTCATTTTTTTGTGTATTTCTATCACCGACTTCCAGAAAGAAAAAAAGTTTGACATATGAAACATATTTCAGATTTCTTTTATTTAAATGGTTCTTACCTTTGGACTTCATTTATCTTTCTACTACAGCTGACACTCGGTTTTTCGAGTTTCTGAATTTCTTTTCAATTTCCTTTAAGGCTTAAGTGGCATTATTTTTGGAAAAAAACGTAAAATTAAAATTATTTGCTTACCTAATTCATTCGCTCTTTTAACTAAAGAATGAAAGTCTTCCATAGTTCCGTATTCATCATGAATGGCGTAAAAATCAGAGATATCATATCCAAAATCGTACATTGGTGATTGAAATATTGGTGACAGCCATATTGCCCCAGCACCAATTTCTTTAACATATTCTAATTTTGATGTTATACCTAAAAAAATAGTTTCAACTACAAACATTTGTAAAATATTGCAGTTACTCACAAATTGGTATTTATTATTTTCTATTTTACCATTTAAATCACCAATGCCATCACCATCACTATCAGCAAAAGAACGTGGATATATTTGATATATGATTGCCGTTTTCCACCATTCTAGTTCCCTTTCTTCATTCTGCTTTATAACATTACCATCACACAAAACTACTAAAAGAGGCAGAAAAGTTATTGCCGCCCTCATGATAAACTATACTAATTCCTGTAGCACTAGCAGTATGGTTAATATCTACCTCGTTTCCGACCTTATAAAAGATGTTCAAGCGGTCTTATCAATATAGATATATCTATAAAATAATAATACTTACCCGTTTTTCTCGATAAGAAATTTTCCAGTGACAATTATAACATGCAATCGCAGAACATAAGTACCTTTTTCAATTTGTAATTATTTCCTTACATACTCGTATTTTACTATATTACTGCGGATATACGTGAAAATGTAAGAAGGTTTAAGTATAATTCAAGATTCTTCATGATCTCTGGGGACTAATAAATGGACAGAGCTCACTTCTTTATCGAGAATAGATTAAGTATTTAAAGATCACAGGGACCATTTACAATTATGAGACGTAGGACTGTGTGCCACTTCACAATATATCCTATACAGATGGGAACATCTAGTATTAAACTGTGCATCGAAGGTGAGTGATGTATATTTGTTATACATTGACGTTAATACCGTGTCTTTTTCAGTCCTAATAAATAGATTTAAAACATTTTTCAATGCAACGGTGTAGATTTTCGGGTATGATCGCCCTGTCTTACACCTATCTGCAATTGGATCGGTTTCGTGCTCTGGTTCGGTACTCGGATAGCCACCGCAGCTTTACTGTACAAGCATTGCAATATATCGATATACCGACAGTCAATTCAGTACCGCTGAAGTGACTGCCATCATTTCAGCCTTTCACTAGTCCACTGTCTTCGCCGTAGATTGCCACAAAAGTTAGTAGCTCTCATTTTGTCCAATTGCCATGCTTGGCAAGCAGGTAGACAATCGCAGATTATTTATTTTGAGATGTATCAGGAAGATGTTGCGGTCTATCTTCTAATTTTCATTTTCATTTGTCCATTATTACGACACCCACGGGATTCGATGGTCTGGTAGATTCTCTAAGCCGCCACCACACGGTTAAGTGATAGTAGCACCGCCCAAATTTTGTCGGAATCGAAACCTTTCTCATAGTTTGGCGTATGTGCCAGACGTAGCGGGAGATTGTACTCATCGGTCTTCTGTATAATCTGGCGAAGTGTATGTGTATTGTCTATAGTATTAAAGCCTTTTCGGAATCCGGCTCATTCGGGAGGCTAGAAGTCGTCAATTCTGCTTGCGAGACGATTCGTAATGACCCTCGAAAACAGCACGCAGACGGCTCAGAAGCAATATTGGTCTATAGTTTTTCAAAAGGGTATCATATAATTCCTCACCCGGCGATTTGCCAATAGTGTCGGAGGAGATTTGCTCTTGGGTCGCTACTCACACTAGTGTGTGGCTCCAACCGCGAAGTGTACAGCTGGTAATAAAATCTCTCGATCTCACTCAAAATCTCTGGTCCAGTAGAAATAACGCCACTGCTATCGGTCCGCAATTTACTTGGCTCTTTCCGGCAGAAATAACTCTGGCAAAGCCCTGTAGCCTTGGTTCTGCTCTACCTTTTCCTCAATACGAGTTTTATTGAAGTTGCGTAGGTCTCGCCGCATACATTTGAAGATCTGTCTGTTCTGTTGCCGATATGCTGACGCATCAGTTGAGGACTGCAGCCCAGTTCACTTCTAGCCTCCATTTGATTAAGTTTTGTTTTTTTGTGCGATGAGTCTTGCAAAACTTTGCCCCACCGTATGGACAGTTTTCACGAGCCTCTCGTTCATATCGTCCACTATGATATAATCATTCAGACACTGAAAACCATTATGCAATGTGAGCTGGAAGCTTTCGTGGTTTTAAATAAGGGCGTGAGATGGACGTAAAGTGGACTTATCCAGACATGACCTCTGTAGTACAGCTGTACACATTCAGGTTACAATTTTTTTCCATTCGGTGATCACTGCCGGTTTTCACCTTAGCGATTGCAGATACATCATTGAATAGCTGTCGTTTAGTCGTCATGATGAAGTCGATCTCATTTTTGGTGGAACCGTCCGTGCTCTTTCAGGCCCACTTTCTGTGGGGCCGTTTTTAAAAAAAGAAGAGATCATCATGAAAAATACCTCAATCTCCAGAAAGTCGGCCAGCTGTTGGCCCCTTGGGTTCCGTTACCCTATTCCAATTTTTTTTAGAAATACCATTTATCTAATAACACAATTACATAAGTTGAGCCTGCAGTTGCATAATTTATCCATACTTATATCATATAAGCGAAAGTAACTCTCTCTGTCCCTCTGGCTGTATGTAATCCTTACACGGCTCAATCGCTGAACCAATTTTCACGAAATTTGTCACAGAGATAGATTGCACTCTGGAGACGGACATAGAATACTTTTTATTGCGCAAAATCAAATAGTTCCTACGTGATATATAAATTGTATTCTATATTGTATTAATTATATTTTTTTGGGTTAATTAATTAAATATTTTTTCGAAACTTATTAAAACTTGTAGGATAACAATTGATAAATTATCATAATTACAGTATCTTATATAAACATACATAGATACATAGTAACGCCTCTTTACCATTGGGGTAAACAGAGACCAAATATATTCATTTGTTCCTGACACACACTTTCGTTTCTTCTACTGTCATGGGCGTTTTCGTACAAGCTCGTCAGTACTTTTGACGTGGCCTTTCCATAAAACGTCTTCAATCTGATCGTGATACGTCGACCCTTACCGGCTTATACTAATAAATATGCACGGTTTGATAAAGAAAAATTTTCTAACCATATCAAGTTTCTACGAGTATTTTAGGTGACTATCAACAAATAACCACTATTAATAATTATATTAAAAATAAAAATGTTTTTAAAATGACCTTAGTATGGAATATACTAAACTCACTATTACTTGTTTTTAAATTTTGAAATTATGCACTGGTTTCAGTTCTAAATTTTATCGCGTTTAATTTCCTTTTTTTATTGTATAAAGTGACGAAACGAGCAAAACGTTCACCTGATGGTAAGTGCAACGTCTGCCCATATTAAATTCTGTGTCACCCAGCAAATATCTGTGTAACACTACACTGTGCCCTCTCACATATCACCCTGAGACATAGGTTCTTAAGTCTCATATGCCCAATGATTACGCTAGCTCACAGTGCCCTTCAAACCGAAACACAGTAATGTTTGCACACTACTGCTTCACGGTATAATAACTGGCCCTGGGGTGGTTCCTACCTAGACGGACTCCTGCATAGGAATCCTACCACCAGTAACCAACATTTCGAGCGTTTTAAAGCACATATGGTCACGAAGGACTGAGGTGTCCTGAAGGGGAAGGTGTCCCCCGTGAAAATTCGTTATATAAATACACTACACTAGTGATGAACAGTTATAGTAAAAATTCATATTATGAGTTGTGATAGAATCAGATCATCATTAGGCAGTAAACAGTTTACTGTGGACGTTAGCATCATCTTGAGAGGAGTTTCCTTAATAGTCACGCTTGGCAGGTGGATCGACGATAACAGTTGAAGATGCCTCACACCTTGAACGCTGGCCACCGTCTTCAATTAACGTGACTTATATGGTGATTACGAATACGTATATGTACTTAAAATCTTGTTGTCTTATGCACACAAAGTTTTATAGATCTATTTCTCAGCCGGCTTCATAGAAACTTGAAACATTATTAAGAGATAATAGAGGGATAAACAGTATTTCCAAAAGTGTTTGGAAGTTCTCAAGAATATTCATACTTTACTGAACTCTAGATAAAACTACCATTGGAGCACATTTCTACACAAGTATATGATGTACAGATAACGACACACCCGCAAAGTATCCAATGTCCGCTGTCGATAAGAATAGAAGTGTCCACAATGTTATTAAAGAATAGTGTACAAACTATCCACACGATTGTCTTCGATGAGTTGATATTTATCGGCACTCCATTATCTTCGAAGAAAGAAAAACAAAATTGAAAAGTATAATTTATAATATGTTTTATGTTTTGTATTGCTACCGGTGTAGTCGGATCGGTTGGCACAGTGGCTAAGCCCTTCTGGTTCACAGGTCGCGGGTTCGATTACGGCACGGGAAAAATATTTTTAAAGCCTACAGATAGTTATTCTGAGTTTGAGTGTATGTGCATGTCCGAATCCTCGTGTGGCACATCGTTTTTATTAAGAAAATCTACAATTAAATAAATGTATTTTATAATGCACTATAAAAATACATGCATACGTTTCCCACTATAATGACGTTCTTGTCTTGTCTATGTTTTTGTTTATGGATTAATTATTGGTTAATCCATAGATTATCGTTCTTGTCTATGGATTAACCAATAATACGGAAAGAGACCCACATCCCACGTAGGTCCAAAAAAATTAAACCAGAGTCAAAAGCTCTTGAGACCGTCAAAATGTATCAGTGGTTCATTCAATGTCATCAAGTAATCAATATGCTTTTTTTTATTTTCTGACGATCTTAAATTGGTTTACCAGGTGAGAGATATCTCGGACCACGTTTAACTTCAGCGGGCTCTACTCATAAATACGATTATTAAGTGAAGACGGAAACAATAACTTTATTTTAACGCAAATGCTCTGTTAGCATTTAACCATTTTATTGTAGGTTTTAGGATTGGTAGGATTCCTATGCAGGAATCCGTCTAGATAGGTACCACCCCATGGCCAGGTATTCAGCCGTGAAGCATAAGTTTGTTTCGGTATGAAGGGCACTGAGAGCTATCGTAATCACTGGGCATATGACTTATGAACTGATGCCTCAGGGTGATGGGCGCAGTGTGATCTCACACGTAATGTTCTGGGAGACACAGCGTTTGTTATGGGCAGAAGTTGCACTTACCATCAGGTGAACGTTTAGCTCGTTTCGTCACTTTTTCAAATAAGAAAAAGCTATGCTATATATTATATATCTACTAGATGTATACTTTACTGCATATTTAGTTTCAAGAACTCATCAGTAAGGTCTACCAAATAGCATAGTGAAATCGTAAGACGATCCAATGCTTTCACCAACATCAAAGCTATAAATACATATATTTTATCGAACCTTGGTAGAAAGTAATTTGGAATGCAATACTATAATTTGAATTCTCTAAGTTTGTTAGATTTTTATATCAAAATATATGGAGTATAGTATGGAGAGCGAGTGTTTAAGAAAATAATTTTATTTGAACCATAGTTAATAGAATCAGGCGTTACTTCGTGGAAAACCTTTATAATGAAAGTAAGAAAAATGATAATAAAGGTTACTCGGCGGCTCACTGTCGTAGAGTTAATATTACTTGAAAATACCTGGTTTGAGGTGAAACATATGTCGTGGTCTCGACTTCTGCGGTGTATATTGCCTAGTGATAGCTTTCACCAACATCAAAGCTATAAATACATATATTTTATCGAACCTTGGTAGAAAGTAATTTGGAATGCAATACTATAATTTGAATTCTCTAAGTTTGTTAGATTTTTATATCAAAATATATGGAGTATAGTATGGAGAGCGAGTGTTTAAGAAAATAATTTTATTTGAACCATAGTTAATAGAATCAGGCGTTACTTCGTGGAAAACCTTTATAATGAAAGTAAGAAAAATGATAATAAAGGTTACTCGGCGGCTCACTGTCGTAGAGTTAATATTACTTGAAAATACCTGGTTTGAGGTGAAACATATGTCGTGGTCTCGACTTCTGCGGTGTATATTGCCTAGTGATAGCGCTGTAGTGGTGGAGAGAGAGTAGTGGGATCATCTAAAATCCAGTTACTATATGCAGTGCATCTATTCGAGTCTTCTGTGCGAGTTATAGACGATAAATGCATCCAATTTCGATTTAGGTTTACGCCAATAGCAGGCTTGCCTCGGCGCGGTAGAAGAGTTAACAAGTTTAGTAGAAGCAATTAATCCAGCAAACGGGTTAAAACATTAAATTCTACTTAGTTAGATTTTGATTTGACTTAAATGAAGTTCGTAAGCATGTACTGTACTAAACAGATCTTTATTACCATTTATTTATGTACTGCATTCGTCATTCATTTTTCTATCGATTTGGGGTATAAATGATAATCATTTTTTCACATATACTGAGCATAGATTACGTAACTCGCTAACTATGAAAATTATAGCAAACGCCCGATTACTGGATTAGTATATTTTGCTATAGTAATGCAAAACAGATTTCCAGGACCAAGGCGTTCCTGTACATTTTTTATTTTGCAATGTGCGTTATGCAGATACAAATTTTACATGCACAACACAATCAGACCCGAAAACTAATTATTTGTGTTTTTGGACAAATTTGCCTCCTCCAAACCTGAGACAAGAGGCGGAGAAATCAAGTTCTCTGACTAATAGGTCACGCGGTCGTTATGACATATAATATTTCAAAAAAAAAAATCATGCTTCAACAAAACAGAAAAATATCCTAAGTTAACTAAAAAGAAGTGTATGCAACAATTTAATACTTGTTGTTCCGTTTAATGTAATTAAGCAATTATTGTTAATTATATAATTATTATTTGTTTTATAATTTTGATGTCCGTGCCAAGTAAAACATTAAAATTATATGCCTTACTTCAACTATTTTTATTTGTATTTGATATTTTATCGTTGTATCTAATTTAGCCGTGTGGTGGCGGCTCGTTAGAATACTACCACTCCATCTCATCCAATGGATCTCGTAAAAGGCGAGTAAGGAATAAAACTGCACTGTGCACCCAATAGCGCATGGTGGCGATGGGCTCACCACCTATCACACCAAGTGCATTATATTTTTGGTGAAACGTGGATTGTGGCAGTCATCTGCTTTTGCAGTGAGTGCCCAGTCTTTGACTTCCCTTATATGGGATACAGTCGTGATCTTATGTATGTATCTAATTTAGATACAACGATAAAATATCAAAACAATAAGAATCTATCTCACTTATACTAGTCAGAAAAATACTTGCTGACACGAAATATGATCAAGAAATAAATTATAGTTTTAAAACACATAATTTTATATTTCACTAGGTACCGACATCAAAATGATAAAACTTTAATTAATAAATTTTAAGGATTTCTCTCGATGTCACTGAGATTCATCATCACATCCTGACTTGGTAAAAATGGGACCACCTTCGGGAGTATAACCTTTCAAACAAAAAAAAAAAATTTGAAATTTGCCCACAATTGACAGAAATATCAGTCAACATACATAAAAAATACAGACAGACGAACATAGAAACTCCTCCTTTTTTGAAGTTGGTTAATAATCATGTTATGTTATCTTAGTTGAGTCCGCGGCGTCGTTATCTGGTAAACAACCAGAAGTAGTTAACTCTGATGCGTAGAATGTATGTAAAAAACCTATAAATGTCTCACAGGCTGAGCTTAGGCCATAGGGTAACTTATACACACCGAGAAGCACTGGCCTACTCTCATTTAAGAGAGGGGTCTGGCGCCGACAGTTCGCCATGCTCCTCGTCACTTTCTCCTATAAAATAAGTATTTTGTTTAATGCTATATGTTTGACATATCCAATGAACCTATTACCATTGAATGTGGTTAGTGGCGGGAATCGGAGACCCAATAACTGGCAACAGAGCATTAATTAATCGTATTGAGTAACAATATTTTGATTGAGATGAAAGTGTTTGTTGGGTCAAAGTGACCCTGCCAAGCAATTAGGTTGATCGTAGGCCCGTTTGAAACCCTTAGTATAAACCCTTATTGTAAAATTAAAAAATTAATTTGTTACTTTAGACTAAAGTAGAGTTAATTATAGGAGAGAAACTCACGTAATCTGCTAAGATCCGTACGCAACATTAAATATTGTACACCGCCCGCCCTCCTACAATAGAGGTCACAATCCACCGCGTGGTATCAGTTACCATTTTTAATTTCGTGGATTTTGGATTTCCGCAAAGTAACGCCTGATTATTTAAAGATGCATGCAGTTCCCACGAGCAGTATAGTGACAGCATAGCATATTATAGCCCACCTCGGTGGTAAAGAGGTAGGTGGCTCGATACACACACTTGCGTATTTTAACGTACTACATACTTTTTAAAATATCATGGTTTTAACAAATCCGATTTATGTTAAGGGAAGCATTATTTTTTAACTCTCTGTTACATTTAGCTTATGTAAACCTTGAACCAAAAATTACAAATATCCTAAAATACCATACACACGAATTTCACGAGTTTCACGAAACATACTTAATAGAAGACATAAAACTTATGTTTAATCTAAATCTAAACTAATATTATAAAGAGGAAAGATTTGATTTTTTGTATGTAATGAATAAACTCAAAAACTACTGAAGCAATTTTAAAAATTCTTTCACCTATATACATTATCAGCGTTTAACATGAGTTATATTTAATTAAAAAAAAATACTAAGAACCCTACGAAAATTGCAATGATGTATTAAGGCATTCCATCATAGTCCTGAAGGTTGGCAATGCACCATCTTAATTCATTACTGAGAAAGAAAGCATATGACGGGGCCTTCATTCCTATTTTACTTGAGATTTAGAATCTTTTTAATTTATTTCTATACCATCGAGTGGACTATGCTCGTTGGGTACCAAAGCATAAAAATTATATCAGAAGAAGTCAGATGTTAAGTAGTATAATAGATAATAAAATGCCACAAACGTGCAACGGTCATGCGATATGATCGGAGGTAGGCTAGAACGCAGTGTCAAAGACGCGGTAACAATCACAAGACTGCCAGGCACGAAAACCTACAATTTGAGTTGAGGATTTAAACGCAAGATACATATGCAAGGTCAGGTATCTGTTCACTAGCGCACATGGATGTCAGATATATTCATTGTGGAGCAAGTTTACGTACAAAACACTAAGTCACTCACTCGTCCTCAAAAATGTGAAGCGGAAAGTCGATGAAATGCTTAAGCGATAAAGGGTGGAACGATCAGATGATGTGCCAAATCCACGAAGACTCAAGACTCCTCAGCTAGCTAGACTAAGCACTAAGCCATTATTGTCTGATACATTTTACATTGATAAATTTCTACGACGTTAATTGAACTTTACGAAATCAGAAATAGTGTAAATTATTTTTAATATTTTGTAGTGTTGTGTGATAAAATCACGCAATAATAATACAATTTACAGGTCTAAAGTGAACGAATGTTTTTACGATGACTCGGCAAATGTAAATGTTATTGGTAGCAAATACACTCTTTGTGTGACGTGAGCGACATCACGTAGTACCGCAACGACCGCAGTTCGTGACTTGGATCTAATGAATATATTTCGGCAGACACTAAAAATCGGAAACGTTATAGCTTATACACGTTTATCATTTCCATGGATTTTCCATATTAAACTATCGAGCCATCCATAGAAGTAAGAGCCTCGCTTTCATATACAGAATAAGTGTAACAGTTGCTATGTCTATCGGCTGCAGTAATCATTTAAGTTCTGGTTTCCTGAATTATTCCTCACATTCCAAAAATAACGTAATACATAGTTTATTGTTTGTTAAGTTAACAAACATTTTGATACTTTAATATTTAAATATTTATTTAAGAGAATATACCACCCCATCTCATCCCGCGGGTGTCGTAAAAGTCGACAGAGGAAAAAACCAGGAGATGGGCAGCAGCATCTTCCCAGAACATCTGAATCAATAAACTACGGTTGCCAACCCGCCTGCCAAGCGTGACAACTATGGCAAAATTCCCTCCAAAATGAGAGCTACAAACTTTTGTAGCAATCTATGGGCGAGGCCTATGTTCAGCAGTGGACTGGTGATGGGCTCAAATGATGATGATGAACTTAAAATGAATGAACGCCTCATAAAATATTGAAATATTAAATGCTGATTTTCAACGTCCTGAAACCTAGCATGTCTAGTAAGCAAAATATATTTAAACGACATATGAAGTCTGCCAAGTGGCACTGGAGCAGATTGGCGGACTCTGCTCAGCTCTCCCGCTACAGCTCACCCGTCACATAGAGGCCCGTGTCCAGCAAATTTCGGTGTCTTAAGGAAATAATCGTAGATAAACAGATAATTCTTAATTGCATCTTAACATAATAGGTTAACAAATTCGGTAAACTATACCCTATATACTATTAGACTATACACGGTGGCCATATTTTAAGTTTGGTCGTAAGAAGCGCCTAAGGTATTTTACGGACAGACTTTGTTCTTGCAGAATAATACCATGATATGCAATGCGGTCATTATACTGCTCGAGAGAAAATGGAAAGTAAGAATATTATGACTCGTACCAATATGGTGCCGACGTGGTTCGCCACCCGTCTCGTTTCCCGTAGGGTGAGGAAAGTGGGCTACGGGTGTGGTATCTGCCTCCCTTTTATGGGAAAATGGCTTATATATATATATAATTATATATTTGTCGACCACGTGGTATAATGGTTATCGTACTTGACTTCTGCGCCGCGGGTCCTGGGTTCGATTCCCAATCGGAACCAAGATTTGTGCAAAACACAAATTATTACTTTTCGGGTCTGGTTGCGTTGTGCATGTGAAATTTATGTCTGTAAAACGCACTCACGATACGGGAGGTACGGAAACCGCCCCACGATACAGGGTAAATCATACTGTGGGGCATCGTTTTTTTAAAAAAAAGCATTACATAGTTTTAAATAAATTATACATTTTCAACACACGTCGGCCACACTAATGCAATTGTTCATAACAATACCATATAATCCTTCACAATTAGATCACACTCTTAATTACATTTAATTAGTGACGTACTACAAGTGGTCCTCAGTGCGACTTGATTTAATTGAAATCTGATCACTAGTCTCATCCATTAATTAGCATATCGCAAAGCGGTCGTTGCATCTGACGTTTTCTAGTAGCTTATTACTATTGGAAATCTAGTAACCGTGTGCTGGCGGTTTAAGAGAATCTAACAAAAGTGGAAGAAAGTTAATTTGCTAAGATCCGCATGCAAAATGTAAAATGGTGTGTAACCTATTTTTGAAGAGCACCGCCCGCCCTCCCTCAACAGCTTGCACAAGAAAACTAATACTGCCACCGGGAGCCGCCACCAGATACCCTCCACCACTACAACACTACCACTAGGCAATACACACCACTGAAGTCGAGATCACGATACGTGTTTCACCTCAAAACGAGGCATTATCAAGTGATATTGACTTTACGCAATCTGTAACAACACCATCTGTAACAACACTAAGTGACACACGACAGAATCAAAACTTATATTATTTTGTATCCGCGACAGTTCTGCGACAATAATGACATTACTTTCTTTCTGTCTTCTTTCATTATCCTCTGATAGCTGATTCAACTGGGCGGTCCTTTCATTGGATTCCATTGAGATAGCTGTGCCAACGGGCGTCGTGATTCGACAACTTTTATTTTCAGTTTTCACCAATTTTCATTTAGTTTTCGACCGTTATTGCATTTGTAAATTACCTTCGGAGATGTTCACTTTGTGAGTTTACCAAAATTGTAATTGATAACTACTTCATTATTAATTTTGAATTGTGTAACCAGTTTTCCAGTATTATTTACGCTGGCAGAAGTTCTAATCTTTCACATCGAAGCCGTAATGCAATCAGACTTCGCAATATTAAGAATCCTTGAATGTTTTAGAGAAGAAGTGGCGAATACGGAACAATCCAAGTGTCGTCGACCACAAAATTGTTTCCTTTCACATTCGTTGTGATAGTTCTACCGCTATCACCGTGCATAGCGGTGCAAGCGTTCAAAGCGTTATCCACGAAATTTGACAGCGGAGACATATAACTGGCTATGATCCAATGTGTCGTCGTCGATATAACTGTAGAGAATCGTTAACCGCTACATCGTTAATAGAATTCTAAAATTTAAATGTGATCGTGTAACTGTAATGTTTAATACTTAAATGTAATTTAGAAATCAAACTCATCACGTCACACACCTGAACGGGCCGGCTAGTATATAGATATTAAAGTGAATTCATCTCAATCTGACCGTGAAATTAACGGTTGTTTTGCCTCCGTTTCCATTGTTTCTACTGTAACGTATACTCGTATAAAAGCTATACTAAGCATATCTGCTCTGTCTGCAGTCTATATTTTTACCTTATGTTGTTGTTATTTCTAGGCTATTCAGCATCATCATCATTTCAGCCTATCACTAGTCCACTACTAAACATAGCCCTCCACCATAGATTGTCACAAAACTTTGTAGCTCTCATTTAGGTGGGATTTTGAAATAGTCGCCACGCTTGGCAGGCGAGTTGGCAACCACAGTTTATTTATTCAGATGTTCCATTAAGATGTTGAGGCCCATTTCCTGGTTTTAATTTTCCGTCTGTCAACTTTTACGACACCAACGGGAAAATATGGTCTGTTAGATTCTCTTAAGCCGCTATTATTTAGGTATAAGTATTTCGCATAATACCTATATAATAAAAAAATGGCAATGATTACAAATTTCCGCAGTTTAATTGACAATTTTCAAAAGGCAATACGCATTCGGGATGCAGAAAACACAACGCTTTAAAATTTTAATAAAAAAAATGTAGTGCTTCTTACATGGTTGCAGAAGCGAGGGTGGACGATTTTTTCGTATTAATGCGTGAGAAATCATTTTCATTAATTTCCCGAATGCGGGACAGCACCTACAAAATCCTGAAGAAGGTAGGTAGGTGTAAGACTCGACTGTTATGTCCTTGGGAGCTGCATTTAACGAGAGCTAATTGTTTACCACAAACATAGTCTAAAATATTACTAAGGCAATATAGGTTGTTAATACCTGAAAAAAAAATATTATTATTATAGATATATTTCAGTTGGTATAAGATCAACCCATAAATGACGATCCTGACATTACTAATTTACTGGTTCTTAAGATAACGTTGGATTAGGTGATATCGACAGCGTAATAACATGTTAACCCAGGCCGGGTTTGAATCCAATGCGAAGCTAATATATTTTTTTATTGTAGAAAGTGGAGACGAGCAAAACGTTCACGTGATGGTAAGTGCAACGTCTGCTCATAACAAATGTTGTACATTTTTGGGTATCACCCTATTGCGTTCGGCACTCTGTGACATCAGTTTTTAAGCTTTTGCGGTAAAAAAAATTGGAGCCTGGAGTTTTTGAAACTGCTACATTAGTTTATTAGCTAGATTTTATTATTTATTTTAGTAATTTTCACAGCATAATGTTTTTTGCTACGAGGAAATGCGACTGTAGTTGAAGAGATTTTTGTTGTAAGAGGTGCTTATAATCTAGGCTCTAAAGTGTCTTTTAAAGATAAGTTTAAAAAAATGATATCTCAACCTTGGTATATTATTGATTGGTTCCTATTGATGTATTTTAAAACATTCTGTAAGTACACAAGAACATAAAACAGTTTCCTAAAAAAAGAAACAGGACAGGATAGGACAGGGGCAATTTTGGAATTTTTTGGGGTGTAGCTTAAAAATTACGTTTAATGAATGAGAATTATGTACATAAAATAAAATAATGTAGAATAAAATAGTATTTGTTTATCTATTCTGTTCTGTTTTGTTCTGTTCTATGCTGATCTGCTCTATGCTGTTCTATTCTTTACTATACTATTACATTATATTACTATACTATTATATTTGTATTCAAATCTATTCTGTTCTGTTCCAATCTGTTCTATTCTATTCTTTTCTACAATATTATCCGGTATATATTTCGGTCTGTGTTTTTCGTTCTATTCCGTTCTATTTTATACTATTATATTCTAATCTTTTCTATTCTCATCTAATCTATTCTATGATATTATATTCCATTACATTCCATTCTAAAGTCTCATATACTCTTCATGCTGAAACACAGCAATAACTGCACACTACTACTTCTAGAAGGATTTTTTCTTTAGTAAATTATTTATTCTTAACACCAGTATTGTACAAAATACAAATAATCCATTTTCAGTACTAGCAGCGGTTAATACAAATTACTCAGTGTACTATGATAAATGTTCCGTCACCCTGACACTACATTAGACTTTCTCTTCTTATTTGCTGTGGCCTACGTTTTCCACCAGAAACAAGAATAACGAGACGAATATTTGGCTTTGTGTTTGCATAAGCACTATATTTTTACAAGCTTTTATTTAACTTGCTTTCTTCGTATGTCTTTCCGGTTAAAATCTTTTTAGTAAATTTGGATGATCTTTCCGATATTCGATTAAACTAAAATTGAGTATACTTACGAGTATAAAGTTATTAAACGGTGATAATAGACAATAATAATTTGGTACCATGGAGCTGGTCACGGTGCCGGAAGGTGGCCATACTAACTTCAGCTGAGGAAGATAGCTCCGTCATGTTGTGGATCGTTCGATTTGCCTTGACAAGTACTATAGCGCAAGCAACATTTGAAGTCCACTGCTGGACATAGGTCTCACAAATAAAAGCTTGTAACAAAAACATTATTTTTGTTTAAAACTTACTCGTTATCAGCCTTTAAACAGTCCACTAGAGGACACTTGGTATTTTTTTAAAACAGAAAGAGGTGAGGAGGATTTACTGTACCTAACCATTACGCTCGCTTAAGTAGACTGGCGGTCGCGTTATCAAACACATCGCAACATAAACGCAGCTGCGAGTCAATGATCTGTTTATATACAATTAGGTATTTTCTAAGATTCTAAAATCAAATTGGTTTTTAGTTTTTAAATGAAAATTAATTTTATTTTACAGATTCCCAGCGTTCACAATACTTATTACATAATTCAAAGTAACTTTGGGTATATCCCAAGGTACCCAGTATAATTGGCTAAGGCAAAATTAAATTTTCGGTCGGAAGTCGGTTTTCGAGTTGAAATGCTTCTTGTCCAAAAATAATGAATGAATTCGAAAGATGTTTTTACTGTTGAATAATTTTAGGCTATAACTAATGCAGTGAGTGTATAAAACTACCTTATTATATGTAGGAGGACTCTGTTGAAGCTAATATTCAATATTTTGATAAGGTCTGACGAAGACCTTATATCATTGTTGGATTCCTGGCACAGAAACTTAACACAAAACAACTAGCAAATACCTAAATAGCTTAAATATAAAGTCTTAATTTCAGAGTAATTTTTGCTCACCTTTCAAAACTAGCTGTCTCTTCCGCGGCTCCAAATGAAAATACATAATCAAATTTCTTGCTCGGAACCTTATTTATAAATCAACAAACTTTGCACAGAGTGATGAGGCACGAAATTTAGACATTTACACTTAATAATGTTATACGTATGTGTATTTGATCTCTTCTAGTTACTTACAACAGAACCTCATTAGACATATTGCAAGGGTTTTGCTTTATTACTTCACTTCGTAAAGTTTGATATGTCTTAGTCGAGAATTGCGTATCTTTTGTATACAAATTAAGAGGTTATAATGTTTTTAACTGACCACAAGAGATTGACTGAGAGTTACTATTTCATTAAAAATCTTGCTAAAAAATTCTTACAGACAAAAAAATGTTGTTTATTATTTATACTTACAAAAATTATCACCTAGTGAAACTGAAATATAATTTTCATAATTTCTGTCACAACAAAAAATTAAAAATATATGCTATCCCGTTGATGCCGTAAGGCATGGTATAAAAATGTATATAACAATTAGGAAACGATGACGTTATTATTAATATTAATACAGATGTCTATTAATATAAACATATAACTTACGGTAGCATGAATATTGTGGCGTGCACATTTATTTTTATAATATGCGTTTTGACTGTCCGAATTCATATTTCGCACACTAACAAATATTTCTAAAATGTACTCGTATGTATGTAATGTAAAGGTACACAAACTAAACTACTAAACCGCATATCCAATAGTTAAATTCAGAGGCATGTGAAGTCATTCGTTTTAACTTTTGTATATCTTTCATGTGCAAATGTAATTACAGTGGTTAAATTATAATAATGCTCGTATTTATTATTATAAAACTTTCTAAATGAGCAGATGTCTATACTGGATTGGGTTGCAGTTCGAGCTCAACTATAGTCTAGACTCTAATATCGACGACGTAATATTTTTGCTTTAGTTCTAGTTTATTTTCTATTTATATTCTATTGTCTAGTTTAGTCTACTTTATGATATATATTAATACATTTAGTTAAAGTTAAATTAAATAATTAATATTTAATACTTTTAAGATTTTTTTATGATAATTTTTGTAATAAGAAACTGTGAGAGATTGTTAACAAATGACATTTAAGAAACGAAATCGGAATTTTTTAAGTTTAATTTAATTTTATAAATAAATCAATACTGAAGATCTGTTTGAGTAAACATTTAACGCCTTACAGTGCACTTCCATTTTACGTGTAATAACGAAATCAAGAAAGAGAATTCGCTTATAAAATTACAAAATATGTACTTAGTAATTTAGTAGAACCATGCGAATGAAGAAACCTTACTACAAATACTGTTAAAAAAAGTATTACAATAAACCATTACCTACTCCCCAACGAAAACACAAAAACGATAAGTTACCACAGCTAAATGAAAAATTACAAGAACTCAGGTAAAGAAACATCATCGCCTACATTAGGTGAGCGTAATAAAAGGTATTTCACAATTTGCTCGACAAATTGAATTATTGGTAATGGAAATGGTGTTCCGAAAAATTCATTACCACCACAATTCGCCCCCCCCCCCCCCCCTCTTCCATGTTATTCTTGACGAGGATTTTGTGGAGGACTGTTAAAGGAAAGGATTTCATTAAAATTTAACATAGCCTTCTGTACGTCGCTTTGATTAATCCTGTCAAGGATTAATCTGTCATTGACATTTTACAAACTTTGATGAATGGATCTACGAGTGTAACCGGACGCCTGTAATAGTCATTAACTATGCTTTTATTCAGTTTATAAAATCAACGAATATAGCAGCATGGTGTAAGAGGAGGATAACGATTTTATAGAAAGCAATTAACCCCAGCCAACGGCTTAACACATTTAACTTCACGCAATTACATAGTGATTAGATTTAAATGACGACGACCACGTGACCTAGTGGTTTAGAGTACCTACCTCACTATCAAGCTGTCCTAGGTTCGAATCCCAGCCGGAGCAAACAAAAACAAATTGTTAGTTTTTCGATCTGGTTGTGTCGTGGTTCTTCTTTTGTCTCTGTCACTGAATCCTTTTTTTTCATGGGGAAATCCTGCATGGATTTGCGTGAATCTGCCTCTCTGTCACGGAGGCAACAGAGAGGTTATGCCGGACTCCTACCGGCTAAAACCTCATGGTGTTCTTCTCGTCGCCTGTAGTCCGGACTACGTCTGGGGAACGCATTCGCACACTACCGCAGTCCCAACGGCGATGGCTCATTGTGGGCCCTTCTCTCTGTGGGGGTGGAGCTAAAGCTCTCCACCTATTCTTTATTTAGGAGCGCGCGGGGACACCGCGCACACCACTCCGAGGCCATTCACATTACTGGCGCCGGATCACCCCCGTGTCCGCCCAAGCTGGACACTCCTCCAATGATGCTGCGCTGTGTCCTCGTCACTGCCACAATGGTGACACACAGTTGTCGGCTCTCTTCCGGCTATACGACACAGGTATCTCCAGAAGCATCCATGCCCTGAGAGCACCTGTACCAGCCGGAAGTTTCTGTCACTGCATCCGAAAGCCGAAGCCTGTTCTTATCGCATGAGTGTTACATCGGGCACGGGTCGGTTGTGGCACTTTTATATCTCCCACGCAGTTGATAACTTCCGACAGTATTCGATAGCTGTCGCCGTGGTCGAAAATCGGTCAGGAAAAAACACACCAGGTTTAAATTATATTCATAAACGTAAATTTCACTTAATTTTAGTTACGTACTAAATTACTTTGACTTCATACGCTTTCGATCGTTTTTATTCTTCACATACACTCACATGATTCCTCGCGACGTCTACTGTATATAAAAGTTTTGATTCCCGCTGTTTTTAAATTTCAATAAAATGCATTACACACTTCTTGCACAAATCTAATCTCTACTTAACTATGTGGAACTGAATATGTTATCAGGTTGGCTGGTTCTAATTACTTACTCTAAACGGATTATCCTACCTTAACGTGCGGAAGCAAGCTTAGAACTGGCTTAAGAAAAATTAATATCAAAGTCTCAAATCTCACTTATAAAAGCATAAAATAATCAAAATAGTTTGCAGTGTTATCAACTTCGCGTGGCAATTACCACCAGTACAGTGACAACTATCTACGCGCCACAGCGATCACGTAACAGTTTTTTTTTTTATTGGATTAGGCACCCAACTCCCCGCAATCAACAGTCCATTTGACCGCATTTACAAGAGCAGACATCGCAACCGTAATTCCACTAGTATATCGGATATTAACGGGTGGCGGTGATCACTTACAACACCCTTTTTACAAAAAAAAATATTTTGTCAAAACTACATAATCATTACAAATTGGTGAAGGGCGACCAAACCAACCACGCACGCACTATAGAATTTAAGAAGCGCCATACCTAAGCTACGGCGGTCATTATTATATTTATTTCTTATAAATTTCCAAACGTTTGAACTAAAGATCACCCATTAAGATGAGCACTTCTAGGTAGTATTAAAAATAAACAACCAAAGCGTGAAACAAACTTACACTGACTCGAACCGCTTTAGAACCGAGAGGAAGTTTTAATTGCTTAAACAAACAATAAAAAACTTAAATATGATGCGAAACTCGTGTAAAATAAGCAAAATTACATTTGTTTTCTTTTTCAATATAGTAAAGACTTCAGTTTAGAAATCCCTGAAACAGACGAAGAATCTGGGAAAGTACTATTTTAGATTATCAGACTCTTCGACTTGTCTTTTTAAAATAGAGTTTCTTTGCAAAAATTGTTTGTAATTTTCGCAAGCAAACAAAAATTGAAAGACAGTAAAATCCAGATAGAAAAACTGCAATGTGGAAACTGCATAATCAATTCGTTAATACTTCTGCTGCTATATATACTCGTACTTCTGGTCGGGTCATAAGTTCAGTCACAAACACTTCATTCGATAAATTGTACGAATTTTGTTGTTTTTATAAAATACTAGGGAGCAGCTCCGGATTCGCATGGGTAGATACTCGTAGATATTAGAAAGATAAATTGGTACTTTATTTGGTCAAATAGAACAACAACAGTTCCGTACATTAACATTTTTTGTAGCGATTATTGTCATCGGCGGCTCTGCAGCTGGTCAGGCTATAATTACGCTATTTTACCAAAATAATGTTTTATTTATGGGAATATAAGCCATGGAAGTTTGGTGGCCCAGAGCTTTCTTGTATATTTGATGTCGTAGTAGCAAAATAAAACACCCCGATGATGCCTAAGTCGCATGAAGCCGGCCGGGGGCGCGGCGGAGAGACACCGCGCAGTGTTATTTTTTGTAGAGCGTTTCAAAGTTTTATTTAAAAAATATATAATTAAAATTATAAATCACTATTCAATTGTTTCTAGTTTACAAAAAATAATATGAGTAGTTAGGTAATGAATAGACGTTAGTCTATTTGCGCGTAGCGCGGGCGAGCTTAGAGCTGTTCGCTCACACCGCGGCATTTTTCTTACTTTTATCATTTTTATACCCGTCGTAACTTATAAACGATAGGTCAGATTTGAATAATTTAAAGAGAAATTTACATGTACATAATCAACCTTGACTATGAAATTATTAAATGTAGTTTAAAATTTTATTAAAGTTATTGGAAATGGCCTTGATTTTAAATACAGGCCCTCAACCTCTGAGGCCAGTTGTCAACCGCAGCACGCACAATGTTCATGTATATATCAGCCACTGCTTTAATTATGGCTGTTTTGAGAGACCAAATTCTGGTGTGGTGTAGCGCAGACTTTCTCCTCGAAATGTTGTCATATTTTGTAATCCAACGGGTTTAAGTCTGGACTGGAAGAGCGCCACTCGTCGTGCCTGATGAAGTCGATGATATGGGACCATTCTGGTGATAAGCCAGTTTTGCGTACTGTTGGCTGGCGCTGAATCTTGTTGAAATACCCAGTGTCTGTTTTAATATACTAACAAATAATACACTAAAATATGGCTTTTCAATTCAATTCTTTTTCGCAAAATATTAATATTCAATGCGGAATTTGTTGTTGTTATGAAAATATGTGTCAACAGAACTCTTAAACTGGTTGTCACTTTTTTCATTGACTTTTAAAACTCAAAAAATTCTTTCATACAAACCTTGTCAAACCAAAAAAATCAGTCAAATCGGTCGAACCGTTCTCAAGTGAGATTTTTCATACATGCGGCAATTGAGTTTAATTTATACTAGAAGTAAATTTCAATTCAATTCAACGATTTTGTAACACATATTATTCAAAAATTTTAGCTTCCTTGTTTCTTCTCCGTTCAAACTTTTACTGTGCCAAATTTCATACTCCTTCGTGCGCGCAATACGCTTAAAAAGGGGTACAAAGTTTTCTCTTCACGTATTAATATATAAATAGATTTATATCTTTAAGCAATAGAACTGTAAATGATAACATTATGGGAAGCAATTAATATTTTATATTGGGGCGTGCGGGTATTGGAGCATGCGTTACGTGCCACGTAGTGTTCATCCGATCGAGGTACGTGACAGCGAGCTTAATAAACTCCTTTCGTCACCTCTGCACTTGAAAAAATATATACTTAAACAAAATATTTAAGATAATTTCTAAAATATCAGAAATAAGAATTATTCCCAAGAAAAAATTTGATAAATTTATTTTAAGGTTGCAGGATGCTTTATAAACATATATGACCAATACATATAATACTTGTTATAATGAAGCCAAGCAGTAGTATGTTTTAGGTTGTATGGCAAAGCAGTTATTAAAATTAAACTGCATATAGGACAGTAAGTAAAAGGTCACATGGTGACGTGCTTTTTGGTCTCCATTGCAGCTGTAGTGGACAGTCGTCGACCTTACCACCATTGAAAAATTATTATGACTGTGAAATTCTGATGGTAAAATACCTACTCAGGAATCTGTCCAGGCAGGCTGACGTGAAGCTATAGTAAACATGATTGTTCTTTATCTAAATGGCACTGAGAGCTGGTGTAATTACTGGGCATCTGAGACATAAGAACTGATATCTTAGGGGGACGGGCGCAATGTGGTGCCACACAGAAATGTTCTAGGTGACACAGCATTTGTAATGGACAGACGTTTCACACAGCGTTTTGCTCGCCAAAGAACCCTTATGGCAATGCGTGAAGCTCGTCACCTTGAGACGTTTTAGCTATAGTTACTGTCTCATATGCTCAGTAGTTTTACTAGCTACGTTTATTATTTTCGTTCTGTAAAATATTTACCTTACAGATTTTTTTTACAGGGATGAAGCAAGAGCTGTTTTTTCGATGTAATTCACAAAAATATGTATGTCGTAAATATTGTTTAATATTGAGTCCTGATTTAAATCTCAAAAGTAACTTAGCAACATCAGTAAATTTAGTTATATATCCATAATACATATATATCTGAAGAATTATCTTATATGAATAAATATTCCCTTTAATCTCGAAGCTTAAGATAGAACGCAGAATGAATTGCTTCTCTTAATCCGCTTCCAACAATACTTATTCCGTAGAACAACCGAATAAAAAATAAAATTTTCAAGAAGGCTATATGTATACTGTCTAATCCAGAATATTTATATTAATTTAATTTCTACAAATTTTTGTTACATCTTAAAGATCAATCCTCTATTTAAATAAAAATTAAATGCTGCTTGTGGGTTTTCTTTTGTTCGTAATAACCCGTATAAGGTTTTTAGGTAAAGAAATATTGCAAAAGTTTCCCGTAAAGTCGGGAAATCCGACAAACTGCAAAAATCATAATTATACAGTATCGATCATAACTGACGATAGGAATTTATTTGGTATATATTTTTATTTTGTTCGTTATGCTCCTGGGATGGAAGAAGAAAGATGGAATAAGTAAATTTTCAAGTAAAAAATCTGGAAGATCTGCTTTTTTTTCTTTTTTTTCAGTCGGTATTGGTTAGCGTACCTGGCTATTACGCCGCGGGTTCAAATCCCAGCTGGAGCCGACATTTGTGCAAAACACAAATTTTTGGTTTTTCGGGTATTTATATTTCTTTAATTTTATATTATATTTCTTTCTTTATATTTCGCACCCACGGTACAGGAGAAATCCTAGTGTGGGGCATCGTTTTTTATATAAAGAAAAATTGTATGTTAGCTATACAAATATTTGTCCCGTGCGGGAATCGCGCGATCCGCGGTGCAGAAGTCAATGGCTTAACCACTTTTTTTTTACATGGGGAAATGCCTAACGCATACCCGCCTTCTAGAAGCCCATCGCATCTACGGTGCGGTGGGCTTGCGTAGCCCACTCGGAGCGACCTCCTCGGGCCAGCCTGACGCCACAGCTTCACCGTGGGTGACCAAGCCACGGTTATTAAGCCCCCCCCCCCCCCCCCCGACGACAAGGCGAGAATGGGGAGCACTGTGCCAACCGAGCAACATTGTTGTGTGGCGATAAGAGAGAACATCTTACTACTTTAATAAAGCAAGAAGATTTTGTAAGTCTTATTGGTGGTAAGGTTCCAACCTTGTGATAAAAGTGTAAGTACTAAGTGATATTTCAAAATTATTATAAGCAGGGGATGAGCGAGAGGTGAGCAAACATTACTGTGTTAAGGTCTGAAGGGCAGAGATATGGTGTAATTTCTGGGCACATGAGACACTAAGAACTGTTTTTCACAGGGGCGGGCGCAGTGTGGTGACATACGGAAATGTTCTGGGTAGCACAGCTTTTGTTACAGGCAGATGTTGCAGTTACTATCAGGTGAATGTTTTGCACATCTCGTCACTTTCTCTTACAAAAAAAAAGTTGTCACAAACACAGAATAATTGATATAGAAGAAGTCGGGAGAAACCTATAAATACGACAATTAATAATTTACTACTTATAAATGATAATTGCGTTTCCAATTATTAGTCTTCTTCTCCCAACCTGGATTAGAAGGGTGTTGAAAATCAGAGTATTTCGGTAAAATAAAAGTGTTCAAGTAATGTAATGAATGCTCAAGGTCATGAAGTTTACTTAAATATAAGAATTTTAATATTATATTCTACGCATCAACGAATATAACGGGAATTCTCGCCGCCTGTAGTAAATTCTCGACATCGTTAACACCTACCTTTTAGCCCCAGTGACAGACAAGATAAATTGCCCACAATAAATTAATGTGTTCTTATCTGACAAAAACTTTCATTTCACAAATACGGCACAGTGTTCATGAACTTTATACATTTAGAGGCCGGCAGAGGCCACTCACGTAGCCCACTTTTCGCCGAGCAGTTTAGTGACAGCATTGCATATTCAGTGTTGTTCTGCACGAATAAAGGCTTTCCGTAAAATACCATAGTCGCCTCTTACGACACCTATTCTACTCTACCGGGCACCTATCTAAGTAATATTTTTCGATGTGCCAATGTAAATTGTTAATTCTTCACTATATTATTCTGGAAAGTTCTTAATATGATTTCTGTTATTTGAGGTTGGAGCTAGGACTGAATACATACATACATACAATCACACCGCTTTCACATTGAGTAGGCAGAGACCCATATCTTTCCACTGGCTTCTACTTCTACTTTCATGAGCGTTTTCATACAAGCATATCGGTTGCAGACATTTGATGTGGCCTCTCCTTATAACATCTTACGTAAATATATACGTTATTATATGCGTTCGCGTCCGTCGACTCTTTACGGCTTGCGCATTCACTCTCGCGTCATAAAACTGTTCCGAAAATCGTCTTTCCTTCATCCTTTCTACGTGTCCAAACCATGAAGGATTTTTTTTTTATTTTTTTTATTTTAAATCTCTTTTTATTAGGTCCAAACGAGAAAACCGTTGGAACCTAGCTGGTAACCTGATGGTAAGTGCAACATCTGTCCATTGCAAACGCTGTTGTGACGACATCTTTTAAGTTTAATTAATTAATTCTTTATAAATTCGTCCAAAACCATTTTTACAATTATTGAATAAAAGTACTAAGACCGAATATATCATAAAATTATAATATTTTTATTTTTCGACATTATTGTACATAATTATACATACGAGTACATACATTACATTTCGTAGTTAATATTGAATATAAAAATTGCTCAAAATTTTTCAAAAAAATCTTTTATTATGTAGTTATGACTAATTATCGAAAGTACAGTGCAAATTAAATACAAATATTTCAATATAAACAGTTTTTATAACAACGAAAATGGCACATATTTCTACTATAAGTGGAGCCTGCTCGTGTACTGCATAAATCTTATTACTTCAATAAATCAAAAAGTACTGCTTCAAGAATTTTAATAATAATTTTCTGTAGTATATTAATGGGTAGAACGCCTGTACAAAGTTTGATCAAAATCTGAGTACTTAAAAATTCAACCCGCGGAGGGCCATACTTTCCGTCTTACTACAGCAGGTGTGGAGGACCAGCGTGACTCAGTACAGTTCTAAAGATGCATTATATGATAGTCACAAGTCGGTTCTCTTTATGACTAGACTGCAGACTTTCACTATTGTTCTTGCAGATTCAATATTGTTGGTCAAGTAAACATTGGAGAGCAGACCTCTCCAATGTTTACTTGTCCAACAATATTGAATAACACTCTCAGTAAATTCCCACCTATGAATGATTAATGGAAACTTGTCGGTGGATGAGACAAACTCGATCGAAAAACACAATACTCAACGTCAGTTACTCATATCCTACCTGATGGCTGTGATACAAACCTGCCTGATGGCTGATTCATAATGATTAAAATAGCTATATACATTATTGCAATAGTTGGTAGAGCATTATACGACGACCTCATGTAGCTGGCGGAAGGAAACTCTCAAGGCTGCGGTATAAACCGGACTACGTTGGACCCCCTCCTCTAGAGGAAGCAGTGACCTCGTGTCGTGTTCTGCGGCAAACAGCCGTGCTAACCTTGTATTTGCACCCTGTGGTGGTGGCATAAGAGAATCTAACACCCCATATCATCCTGTGGGTGTCATAAAAGTCAACAGAGGGAAAATGAAAACCAGTAGATGGGCAACAGCATCTTCCCAAGCCAAGCGTGGCAACTATGGCAAAATCACCCCAAAATGAGAGCTACAAACTATAGTGGCAATCTGTGGGGAGGCCTATGTTCAGCAGTGGACTAGTAATAGGCTGAAATGAAAGTGATGATGAACCTTGAATTTGGTGTTGATACCTTTAACTTAACACTTACATTACGTCTGCAGTTGCGGCGATCTGGCAATGTGGTGGCGCGTACGGAGGCTTTGTTTGTTGGGCCAGAGTGCCCGTGATTATTCTACGTGTGCCTAAACCATGCGACGTACATTCACTAAGACTGGTTTTGGCTGTATACTTGTGAGACGTCAACACGCAGTGACATGCGAGACTTAGGTCGATGTTTGAGTTTACGCACTCCTAAGCCGCTACCACACGGCCAATTGCTTAACAAACACAGCGTAATTAATGGTCCTAACTAGACGATCACATTTATAAATAAAATTATTATAAGTGGCCTAACAAAATAAACCTTCAATGATCCAAAGAAAAGATCAAATAAATTTCCTGGTCACAATATTATATTTTTTATTAATATTTAAATGCAAGACGGTCACACTGTGTCACCCAGAAATGTTCTGAGTTACACAGCATATGTTATGGGAAGACGTTGCCATGAGGTAAACGATGGTGCTCCGAAAAATATGAGGGGACTAATCGGTCTTCTTATATATTATATAGTAATTGATAATATATATAGCATCAAATTATAATTATTACTTAAGTTATAATATTATGGCTAATTTTTGGATTACTCATGAAGCTAAAAAAAACTATGCCATTTAGTATCAATTTTAAAATTTACATCAAATCTGTTATCCGTACACAACTCACACCTATAAAAGTTAATAGGGGTTGTAGGTGAAATTAATTACACCTGGCGACGAAGTTTCAACATCGTTAACAGAAAATGTCTTTTAATATAAGGAAGTCTTAGGAAATTTTAGACGCAAACTGTAATGCTCAAAGTGTAAACATTTAATTTATGAAATAAATGAAAGAACGATCATGAATAATGAATTAAAAAATTACCTTAAGTTTTTAACTTTTCCCTTATATAAACATATGTCTTTCAAAAAATCATAAAATATCTTTGTAAATTTTAAAATATTCGAGAGCACTACATATTCTTTAGAAGCAAATTATTTTTTTATCTATTTACGTCTATTAAGCCGTGGTAGCTCAAGTCCCGGGTGCTCGCCTTAAATTTCACAGTACGCGAGTGGCCTGAGTTCGATCCCCGGTGCCGGCACCTCTAAAATTGTTCTGCAATTTTAAGTGGCGGTTTACCACGTGCTTAGCGATAGGGGAAAACATCGTGTGAAACCTGCATAACTTAGAAATAAAAATATTTCAGTAACATGTGAAATCCACCAACCCGCATTAGAAAAGCGTGGCGAACTATTGCCAGCTCATATAAAAAGTCACATAAATCAATAAAAACGAATCGAAATAATCATTTTTGAATCTAAAGAAAATCTTCATTTTTTTTAATATAGACTTTCGGAGAAATTTAATCTCTCAACGGTCTATAAACACATCAAATTGACGATAATGGATATAATCAGAAACGATTACATAATAACATCAAAGGCACAGTTTTTAAAATTACAGACTAAGGTTTTGTAACCAACTTTAAGCTTTGGTACTGTACTTGATAGCTTTAATCCCATTCTACTGTAGGATTTGAGATATGGGATATTTTCGGTTAAGTACATGCTATTCCTTACTGTAGAACCCTTCCCTAAACGTGGCAATTGGCCGGTTTTATTTAATATCATCATTTTTCTTTTCATACTAATTTCAGCCTGTCATTAGTCCACTGCTGATCACGGGCCCCCCAAACAGATTGCCACAATAGTGTGTAACTCTCATTTTGGGATGATTTTACCATAGTTGCCACGCTTGGCAGGCGGGTTGGCAACCGCAGTTTATTTATTCAGATGTGAAAGGAAGACGCTGCTGCCCATCTTGTGGTTTTCATTTTTCCTCTGTCGACTTTTACGACACCCACGGGATGAGATGGGGGGGCAGATTCTCTTACGCCGCCACCACACGGCGGTATTTAATGTCTTCTAATAAATTTTACTTCTAATAAAAGAAATGAGGGTTCTTTTAGACCTAGGCATATTTTAACAATAGTTGTGTAAGTGTGTTGTTGTACTGGTTTAACCAGAAGGTGATAATTAAGATTGGCAAGAAAAAAGGAGGACAGCCTCATCAAGTATAATAAAAATTTGTAAAAAAAAATAAGATTCATGTCTTTACTCTGCTTCAAGTACGAAACTTTGCAGTGACCATTGCAAATAACTCGAAAAGCAAGTTAAAAGTTATATTAAAAACGTAGAAAGTATAATGAATACGGATTTAAATGTTGAAAATATCATACTCGTAACAGTGTTTTGTAAATCTTGTAATAACCTGCATAAAATAAAATTAAAGATAAAACTAGATACGAGACAGAATAACCCTCGTCGTGTTTCCGCGGGACCTGGTAACAATTTAATGCTGAAAGCAGGATATCTTTATTTTCAAAACGCCAGCTTTCACTTTTTGCGAAATTCACAAATTCAGATTTTATTTGTAAATTTGTACTCGTTCTGGGGTGTAATTTTAACTTTTTAGTTGGTCTACTGTATTAAACGCTTGTGTTACTCACACATTGAATGTGTAAGCCCAAGACTCCTCTAGATGAGGTTTAAGGTTGGCTCGCATTTTCATATTAGGATCCAACTTTATTGACATAACTCATTACAGACAGATTTTGTGAAGTATCTGATTTTCGAACAAGGTATCATCAGAAAATCAGCCCCCTCTTCCACAGTACATTATCACTTAAATGTGTCAACATATTAGTAACAATCCTTAAAATTACAAAATAAAATGATAACAAATGTGTGTGTGTGTGTGTGTGTGTGTGTGTGTGTGTGTGTGTGTGTGAGAGAGCGAGTGTGTGTGTGTGTGTGTGTGTGTGTGTGTGTGTGTGTGTGTGTGTGTGTGTGTGTGTTTGCATGTGTATGTGAGTGAGTGTGTGTGTGTGTGTGTGTGTGTGTTTGCATGTGTATGTGTGTGTGCAATGCAATAAATGCTACACGTGATTGAAATCTTCGGTTACCTGGTAATATAATTTCCGAAAACCTTTCACAGAATGTGGATACATATTCAATAATTTCTTTGCTTGTGTATGCATTACACCAAAAAATCTCTTCTCTGCATTATAGCGTACTTCTTCCCAGGACGCTTAACAAGTGCAGTATCATTATGGTAAGTGAAAATTTTACAAGACGTAGGAGTCATCTGACGTAAATCATTAATATAAATTAAAAAAAGAGTCGGCCCGAGGATACTGCCTTGAGGGTTTCCGTAAGTTACAGCTTCCTCACTACTAATGAAATTGTCTATTTTAACCTGTTGAACAAGATACATGAGAAAACTGCATAAATGCGTTTTACCCCTTATACCTGCCCTTTCCAGATTGTCCACGCGAGCCGGAATCGAGTCAGTGTTTGCCTTAAAATCCCAATACATTTCTGTTTTTTTATTTTTTGTTTTATTCTATTAGGAAACGAACAATTTTACATTACATAATTTTACATACATACAAAAATAGACATATAAATTTTACAAAAATCAATAAAGTTTCCACTGATAGACTGACTATACATTAAGATAAAAAAGCGAAAGTAGGTGCAGAAATGAATGAAGCACTGAAAAATATGAAACTAGATAATTAAGTTAATAGAAATTATTAAGTTTTAATAGTGCCGAAAACTGTCTGTCTTAGTTTAGCGTCAATGTTACAGATTACAAAGTCTGTTACACTTTTCACGGCATCTTCAGTACTTTTTTAAGACATAAAACCAAATTGTGATTCCGATAATATTTTGTTTTTCTATTGAGTAAGTCATTTATTCAATATTTAGAATTTTAGACAGATGTTAATTCTGAAATTATTATAGTGACAATGTTTTGACGTCCGCCCTTGTGGAGAAGAGTTATAAGCGTTTTCTTATGCATTTAACTCTAAAAGTAGAGAAAACGCCTTTTTCGTAGCAAAAGTGTAGTTTGAGGCAGCACAATAAGGTTTTTTGCATTTACAAAAAATTGCTTGACAGATTTGAAAGAGAGTACGTGTGTATTACGAATGAATGATCTGACCGTTAAATGCTTAGATAGTTTGGACACGTTTGACACCCGAATAGAACAAAAGAAAATTGCACAATCAGAATAATGAGGCGAGTGTAAATGGGCAAGCTGGTAAGGGTCGACCTTGGCTGCAAGATGTGATTTCTGCCTACCCCAATGGGAAAGAGGCGTAACTGTATGTTTGTATGTGTAAAATCTAGTGCTAGTTACAGTTTATAAAAAAAATAAAAAACTTACACCATTCTTTTATCTAAAGCTCTTGAGTGACAAAAATAAAGTCTCTCATGGTAAATACGTTAGTAAATACAAGACTTAAGGATTAATCGTGTACACTGTTAATTTTCAATAAAAACGAACCTCACATTAGGTTTTCTCCTGTATCATAAGTGCGATTTACAGACATAAATTTCACGTGCACACACAGCCAGACCCTAAAACCATTACCTACAACCAATTTATGTTTTCGCCGAAATGTGGCTCCGGCTGGTATTTGAACCCAGAACCCGTAGAAGTCAAACCACTAGACCATGCGGTCTTACCTTGGCTGTTACGTTCGTACTTGAAGCTTCGTTCTTGGATTTAAATCCCATCTGTAGATAATATATATTGTTATGTTCCACATATATTGTCAGAGTTTCTGTATCCTTGACACTGAATCTAATTCCTACTCTGATCGTATACCTTATGTTTTCTATTGGATTCGGTAAACGAGGATAAAAATGTGTTTTATATACAGGAACACTCATGGAGATATTATGTATAGGAAGAACCACTTACAAAGATATAATATTTAATGTGTAGTTGAAAACAGATGGTAGCTAGGAAGAGAAGATTGAAGATAACCGTGCAGGCCTCACTAGCCTAAACTCAAGAAATCAATGTGTACTATTACGAACTATATCTTTATAAAAATTTTGCTAAAACTAATGTGCTATTATGGATTCACACGTGAGTAATCCTATGAGAGTAATATTTATATTACTCAATCCATCCTTTTAACATCCTTAAGTGTCTTCGTCACTAGTTACGCAGGGAAATATATGCATAGACTCAAATAGCGTATAAATAATTGAGATGTTTTATGGAATGGCTTTGTGATAGTCATTGGTTCTCTTCTGGCTGAACGAAACAACAGTATTATGATGCTCCTATACGCTCCTAGTTTAAGACCGTGGTACTTCCCGCTTTGGGTCGGCCATTTACATTACAGTAAGCTAACAGCAGCGTGGCTACGAGGTACTACGAACAAAAATCCAGTTTAAATCTCATTAAGTACTAGATAAAGATTAGATAACAAAACACTCTTAGACATTCCTTACTTTATATTCATTACGTGATAGAAAAATGCTAATTTCGATTTCACTTGAAAAGGCAAAAGAATAATTACCTACTAATAATAATATTTACCTAAACAAAAACCTCACAAAATATATCATTTTGTCAACCTAACAGATCAATAAACGTATGTGTAAGGTCTTGGCACTTGTAGTAAATTGTCAACATCGTTAATACTTTCATTTACTCCCACGAGACGGGAAGATAAATGGATCGTAATAAATTAATACGTGTCTTAACACGTGACCTTTTTCGTGATGAATACGACACCAAGGGAACTATTAAAGAAAGAAGGAGAAAGATACAATATTTGTTTTTTAAATTTGACGATATTAGCTAAACTTCCACCTTATAGTAAGTGCAACGTCTGTCCATAACACGTAAAGACGTTGAAAACATAAATTAATGAGTCTGGAAGTCTGAACTTTTTGCGGCGGTGGCGAGCTAGTTAATTTAATTTCTCAAGTTTCCAATTCTGAAAGTGCCCGGATACAAGTTTGAGAAATGATGTTGCATTTTTTTATAGAATTTCATAGTTTCATTATTATTATTATTATACTAGTTTTTATTTGTAAGAATATGTATTAATTATATTTGCATATTTATACATAGATATCAAACAAATCAAGGTAACAAACTAAATATTTTTTTCTCACTATAGTAGTTTCTCCGACCGCGTGGCCTAGTGGTCAGAGTACCTGACTTCTAAGCCGCGGCTCCTGTGTTCGAATCCCAGCTGGAGCCAACATTTGTGCTAAAACATAAATTGTTGGTTTTCTGGTCTGGTTGTGTTGTGATTGTCCCCGTGTTTCTGACACTGCATCCTAGCCTACCTCTGATCTTATCGCATCAGCGTTACATCGGGCGCGGGTAGGTTGGGACGAGTGAGCGCCTCTGTGTTTGCGCGTACACTTGTGGCACTATAATACCTCCTGCGCAGTTGATGGCTCTCGTCAGTAGTCGGCAGATGTCGCCGTGGTCGAAATCGGCTAGGAGAACATCATATTTCCAAAATATATCACTTCATTTTTGATTATCTTTTATTTTATTTGTTTTGAAAGTAACAAGATTTTTATTTTATTTCACATTATTTGTACCTCATTGTAAATGTGTCGGCATGCCGATGAGCCGAAATCGTGTGTGAAATGCGTCACAACTGAACCACCATAAAAAGGAAACAGAAATAATGTGTACCCGCTATAGCACCAATTGCTATAGTTTGTACACTTACCAGACGGCAGTAGGAATTCGCTACCGTGTTATGATGACATGTGCTTGTTGAACAAGTCCTTGGTCAACCAAATACTACTCGTATTATGTGTTACACAGATCAATCTAAGTGGTGTTGGGATGCCTATGAAGTAATCCGTCTAGGTACTCGTAGTTATCACCACAGGGCTAGTTATTCTGCCGCGGAGCAGTAGTGTGCAAACATTACTGTTTCGATTTCAAAGGCATTGGAGCTAGCGTAAACAGTGGGCATATGAGACTTAAGAACTGATGTGTCAGAGTTACGGGCGCAGTGTGGTGTCACACAGAATTGTTCTAGGTGACGTAGTATTTGTTATGGGCAGATGTTGCACTTACCATCAGGTGAACGTTTTGCTCGTTACGTTACTTTATCAAATAAAAAAGGTATAAAATTTAGATAATATTGTTTACATTTTAAAACGCGTCTTGGTTATACGAGCACTTCAATTGTGATTATTCCATAGCAAGCTCAGTTACTAGATAACTAACTTCAAAAGAGGTCATGTTTGCACAAGTTTTAAGTGGAGAATGTCTTGATAATGAGCAGACGTGTTTCACGATTCCTTAGTTTGAAGTTCAGTCAAACGAAGTCAGGGTTTATTAATGTTTGAAAATTATAACGCCATTAACTTCTAATCGAGAGTTAAAAAGCGCTTAGGCACACCATATTTTAAGTCTAAATTAGAAAAGTTTTAAATGTAATTTGCGGTGTTATATTTAATAATAGTTTATATTTACTTTGAAATATTTCATTGAAGATAGTTTATAGCTTTCGTGTTACCTTTGATTAAAAAGCAAAGTTTATAATAACACAACAATTTAAATGTTTAAATAATATTAAAATTACTTGTTTTTCAACGTAAGAAAGAAACATTTCATTTGTGAACCGTAAATTTTTTACAATCTACTATCGACACCGTTATGTAATGAGATTTCTCTGACGGAAAAGAAACGGGCGAAAGAAACTCCGCAGACATCCTCCATTTTGTAATTTTTGTAGTGAAACTTCTGTGGGAGTGATGAGAGTAAAATAAATTTCAAAACTATGAATAAGTAAATTTCAAAGACGAATTTTAATACAGCATTTTCATGCAACGTTTCTGTAATTCTTAATTAAGATTTAACAATTAATCAATAGATGGATCAGGGGCCGGGCGCTCGCTCTAAATTACATATTATGCGGGTGACCTGAGTTCGATTCTCTGAACCGGCACCACTAAAATCGTTTAGCAATTTTAAGTGCTTATTTACTCATTTCATTTTTAATTATAGGACTTAGCGGTGAAAGAAAACATAGTGAGGATGTATGCATGTTTGGGAACAAAAATACGTCGATGGCACGCCAACCCGTATTGGAGCACTCTTCTCGGCTCCAAAACACTCTAAGAAATAAGAAGAAGCCTATGCCAGCGGTGGGACATTTATACGCTGTTACTTTTACTGTGAATAATGTCTGAGATTGTAACAATAGAAAATAAATATTTTTATACATCAAGATTGACAAAAGAGCACACAGTGAACCTACATCTCGTTTAAAAGTATCTCATCACATGCTGACTGAAAGCCACTTAAGAATTTAGTTACGTTAGATTTATTGTAGTATCACAAATAAAAAGTACGTATTTCTTAAATTTTTACGGAAAGACTTAGGTTGTGTGTTTTAAGTGTTTTAGTATTTTTGTTTTAACTTTATATCTCAAAATATGTGAGATTCAGCTCGGTAGCTCGGTGGCCGGGTGCTCGCCTTTTATTTCATAGTATGCGAGTAACCTGGGTTTGATCCCCGGTGTCAGCACCTCTAAAATTATTCTACAATTTTAAGTGCTGATTTACCACGTGCTCAGCGGTGAAGGAAAACATCGCGAGGAAACCTGCATATCCGAGGAATAGAAATATTTCGAGGAGCGGTGAATAGTCCGCCAACCCACTATGGAGCAGCGTGGCGGACTATTCCCCGCTCCAAACCCCTCTCAGAAATGAGAGGAGGCCTGTGCTCAGAAGTGGGACATTTATAGGCTGATACTTTACTCATAATTGTTCTTATACACATACGAGCAACGTCGCGTGAACAGTAAATACTCAAAAAGAACCTTTATTAGTGCTTGTTTTTGAGTAATTACTATATACTTACTTAATAACTTGGCAATGCTATTTCTTAACATAATTGTATCTGCTGCTGTTACTGCTGTTATATAGCAACGCTTTTATTAGTAACTTGGCAATACTGTTTGTTAACATAATTGTATCTGCTGTTATATGGGAACACTTTCAATATCTCATGCATTATAGTTAAGGTAATTTGCACATTTACATTGATGGCTTCATCAAAAATAGAATAATTCTCGTGTCATTTACTGGCCGACGCCTGCTTGAAGTGCAACGTTGCATAATTAAATACCGTCATTAAGCCTATAGTAGCGTACCAACACCGAGAATAAAGTTTAATTGCTTTAGCTAAGTTCACGTAGTTAACGAGATAAGCTACTAATGCTATTAGCACTAGGATTTAGTTTATAATTATAATATAAATTAATAATATCTGATTTTTATTACAGCTCTAAAATAGCTGGTTCTTTGACTGCCTGAAAAATAACATAAGAACACATAAGAAGCTAGTCTTTGTACTTATGACGTGCAGAAATAAAATAGCTCAATACGTTCTGAATCCTATCATCATCAACATAGACCTCAGTCAAACTCTCTTAATTTTTGCTGCTTAATTTCTGAGTTGTCGTGATGAAAGATCGTCAAAAGATGTCTATTCCGACCGCTTTCACTTCTTCCTATATTCTCATTAGTTGTTGGCAGTAGATATCCGAATCGATGGTTTTGCCTGACAGTAAAAGCTCATAATGAACAACGCCCTTCTAATCCCACCATACACACAGCATTACCTTATTACGAGTTAACCCGGGTTTTTTTGAAAATTTGTAAATGGTTTATGCATCTATTTTAACAATTTAGATATGCAGTTTAAGAAGACCATGACAAACTCGTATTCGTAGTAGAAAATGAAAAATCTCCCTTTAATATACAATTGTTGTAGTATCTCACAGACAGAATCCGAAAATAGCTCTTTCACAACGGTGGACGCACATACATTTTCATTACACCAATACAGGGCACCGTTATACATGACAAGCTGTTACGTGATACATGATAAAGGCTATTCATAATGAACTGCCAACAAAGCCGTGCCTCTTGTTTTCCAGTAACTCGAGAAAAATAAATTCGAAGGACAATTAATTTCTACTCTCCGCTAGTTTCATGTTGAATTTTAATGTAACGTCAAGGATAGTGGAGGTAGAGTAACATAAATATTGAATGACTTCCATATGTTTAATCGATACGTTTTTCATCTTCCATTGTTTTAATAGTGTTGTAGAATTTCAAACTTGTCAAATAAGGTAACATTTTTGGATTAAGTTTTTGTTCGTGTACAGTTGCAGTGTCACCTAGAAACGCAACGTATTTTGCAACTTAAATTGCAACGTCTTTTGCAGAACAGCACTGCTCTCGCCATCTTGAGATTTTGATCTCATTATTAAGTTTTATATGCCTAGTTTTTGTGGGCAGACATTGCACTTATCATCAGGTGAAAGTTTTGCTCGTCTCGTTACTTTAATCATTAAAAAAGTGTCTAGCTACAGTGCCCTCTAAGCCGCAACACAGTGATGCTTGCACTACTGCTTTGCAGCAGAATAACTGACACTTTGGCGGTACCCGCTCAGACGGACTCATGCACAGAAGCCGTACCATCAGTCGCCATTCTCTAATACCTCTACATTTCAGAGAATGGCGACTGGCTCTTTCCGTGGGTGTCGTTAAAGTCGACAGAGGGTAAATTAAAACCAGAAGATTGGCATCAAAACCTTCTTGGAATATCAGAATAAATCAATTGCGATTGTCTACTCGCTTACCAAGCGTGGCAACTATTGCAAAATCCCCCAAAATGGTATCTACTAACTTTTGGGGCAATCTATGATTGAGGCCTGTGTTCAAGCAATAAACTGAAATGATGACGATAATATTTTTTAAATAAAATTGATAAATTAAATCACGTATAATTTCTAATAAACCATATAAGCTAAGCTACTTCTGCTGAAATATCTTTTATTCATGAAAACGTAAATTCAACATAGACAAATTCCAACGAAACACGTTATTCATCAATTTTACTCGCCTCGGTTATATTCCCCATTCCCATCGCTACCGTTCGAGCTCGTCTGTCTTCACGCTTCGACATATCCCTGTCTAAAGCGTATGGATAAGTTATGACAGTCGGAACGGGCGGTATATTGACTAGCGGTAACGGCACATTGATCTGGCATAAACCACGTTTGTTGGACTACTTCTACGTAGTTAGTTCTATTAGCCTATGGTTACTAAGATCATAAAAACATAAAACTATTAGTAATGCACTGCTGAATATGCTCGTTCTACTCTCAAAACACCAACAGTATGGGACGGGGTTGTAGATTTTCTTACCCCTTCACCATACGGTTAACTGACTTTTGTTAAGATAATAATAATAACGTCTTTAATCAATACAGCAAAATGACGTACATACGACACAAATAAAAATAAAACTATGCCACAAAAAAAATAGAACATGAAGCCTATAGAAAATTGTAAAAAGTTGCGATGCCGTGTCGATATGGTCTTAGCTCAGCATTGTGTTGGCAAGTAAGCCAACACTGACATTCTGACACGTATACCTACTCTCAATGTCTCATAACATATCAACAAAATAAAACAGGAGAATATACATGTCAGAAAAATAGTATGACAATTAGACAATATATCATTATTATTATATATTTTTTTTGGACATAGCAGCCTTTTTAATAATTTGTCTGCTTTTTCATTAAAAATCTTTTCATCTTCTTTTTAAAAACTGTTTAACATAGTTACTTATTAGAGTTGTAAAAAAACTCTACAAACACATATTTGTTTAATGGTTTTTTTTTTAACTAGTAAATTTATTCTATATGCGTAGAATAAATATTCTTGGATTAAATACAAAACTAATAAATCTTAGTTTATTTTCACCTTTAATACGTCACAACAAAAATGAATTAACATTTCTCTCCGCTTCCTCCCTGCTACTGTGTTAGCGGCTTAAAGCCAATACTAGCTCTGGTTTCTGACATACATAAACCTGAAGCGTGAATAACGGAGATGCACTTCCGCTACCGTCTGCCTCCGCTTTCGGATGTTGAAAATACCACGCCACTTCATCTAGTAAAACAAAGCTTATATTTACTGATCGCATCGCAGAATGAAACTATACCAATACTGCTATTCGTTTTGATTTCCCGCTTTGAAGTGTTCTTCTTCGGGCGCGGTGAGAGTGAAATTTCGAGATCGAATTTGAGTGCAGAGTTTCTATTGTTCTTATATTATTATGGATTAATTAATAATTGTTTACACACTAAGCAGTGTGTAATATTCTTGTAAAATCATGTTTATTTATTTTTATTTTAATCAAATTTCTCATTGTATATAAGTTTCACTTTTGTCACGCGTACAGAGTTGCACGCGCTTTATTTATTTTAAAGGTCTACTATGTAGGTCTTGCTGACATAAGAAAATCCTTTCATCCCGTAGGTGTCATAAGAATTGGCTGAGGGAAATATGTCGAAAATATTGCCCTTGTAAGTGCCACTCCTGCCCATAACTGTCACCATCTAAGCGGAGCATCTAACGTCATGATTCGCAGTATTGCGGACTGCAAATCATGACGTCGCGGGATCAAGCCCGCGATTTGACGATTGTCGTGAAACATCTCCTAGCATAAGCCTTTTAAGCTTAGTTGGAGAGGTTAACAGGAATATTAGCCATGATAACAGTAGCAATGCTACTCGTAGTATTCTTAAAAAAAATAACAACAGTGTCAACAAATTTTTCGTAAACAAATGAGTGTAGGACCCTAGTGCCGTCGTCACTGTACGAGATCAGTTCTTAATCGAATTATTTAGTCTCATATGCCCAGCAATTACTCAACTTCAATGTCCTTCAAATCGAAAGACTGTGGTGTTTGCACATAACCTACCTAGACCGAATACTGATTAGAAATCCTACCGCCAGCAACTTAATTTTGTTTTATTGATTAATATATAAATAATGATGTTCTCCTAGCCGAATTCGACCACGGCGACAACTTTCGACTACTGTCGAGAGCCATCAACTACGCAGGAGATATTATAGTGCCACAAGTGTAAGCGCAAACACAGAGGCACTCACTCAACTCACACAACCTACAGTGTCAGAAACACGGGGACAATCACAACACAACCAGACCCGAAAACCAACAATTTATGGTTTAGCACAAATGTTGGCTCCGGCTGGAATTCGAACCCAGGACCCGCGGCTTAGAAGTCGGGTACTCTGACCACTGAGTCACGCGGTCGTCAATTAATAATATGACAATATTAACCGTATTTGATTTGTGTTAATATTTTATTAAAATATTGATTGGTTTTACAGTGGCGAGTCCGCCGGGTGGCGCGGGCGCACCGCGCGACGATGCTCCGCGCCCGCCGCCGCCGCCCGCGCCCCGCAACGGCACCCCTCCCAGTAAGCACGCTCTTCGACTAAAGCGGCTATCACAACGAAAATATATATTTTCGTCTGTAATATACAGAATCTCATCTATTCCTTATCACTACACACATACATATGTGTATCTACACATATAGAACAATGAGAATGAAAACTACTGCTACGAACATTAACAATGAACTATTCATTTTAAATACACAAAAAACTAGTAATGCAATTCATACCGAAAACTGACAAAAAAAGTAGCTTAAAATCTGACAAAAAAAGAAACCTTATATAATTATCAAACTAAATAGTAACTTTTTCATCAAGCTCAATTCAAGGAATACGATGTGTAATGAATACTTAAAAACAATTACTACAACTTAGTTTTCGTCTCCCACATCAGCTTATTAAAAGTCCTCTGCTCGACGCTGGATTTGTTTTTGGTGAGACGGATTTGTGATTGTAAAGCCTCGTGCTAAAAATCTAAAATACGCAATTATATTAATGTGAACTTATGTCTACTACATAAATACATTGAGTTTTAATGTTCTATGTACATTTAATATTTAGTAAATGCTTAACGTTTGTTAATAAATGGCGTTCGTGATAGCCGCCAAGTCATTTCGTGCAAATTTTTGATACACGATTTTTTATATATGTTATGTCACTACTGTTGTTTCTAACTTCAACTTCAATGTTATTATTTCACTCAAAATTATCATTTTACTTATTCAAAAATATATTATTTAAACACAAAACGGATTTCTTATAACAAGTTGCTGGTCTGTAATAAAAAAATATCCGATTAATGTATTTTTTATATTTTATTTCTGCATCAATGAATGTTGGGTTTGGCAGAAGAAACATGAAAGTAAGATTAATGCTCTGGAAATGAAGTTTGGGAAGTAAAGCTGAAGTGACATTGATGGACAAAGTAAGGAATAGTGCGATTAGGGAACGTTGCGGTGTGGTAGAAGATGTAGTAACAAAGATAGAGAAAGGGATGTTTTGATGGTTTCGATATGTAGAGAGAATGGATGAAAGAAGATTGACGAAACATATTTATGTGGCGAGTAGGAATGGGCGATTCGGTAAATGTTGACGTAGATTTGTTCGTAATAAGTTCGGTATTACGAACAGATCTAACGAAGAAGAAAATCTTAAAAAAGCCACGTCTAAGGCAACCGACATGCTTGTATAAAAACGCAGCAAAATAGAAGACGCTGTAGATATGTGTCAGGATCATAAAAAGTAAGTGAAAAATCCAAATCGGAAAGAGGCGAGACTTTATGTATGTATGTAATTTTGCATTACGTGCTTTATTAATTATATTTTTTACAATTTGGTAAGCAAATAAATGTGAAAATAATTGATTTTATGTATGTTGTATGTCATAGACTTATCCCACTCTCTTACGTCAATGGTTTGATGGTTTGACTTTAGTTCTATAAATTTTCATAACATTTTTCAAAAAAAAAAATACAATGTTAAGCAGTGCCGTTTTGTGTTTAGAATAATAATTATGAGCTCCACTTTTACTGTTTTAATACACCACAACGGATAATTCGATATTATCATTTATTTTTATTATTAACTGCATGTATATTAGCGACATTCACTCACTTTTATCTTACTCATACATTACCCGAAAAATACGCCTTCTAATTCTAATTTCTTTTAGGCAACAATAGCGTGTTGTAATCTTTATACTGGTTTCTAATTAATAATGGAATACAGTCGAAACGACAAAGTTAAGGAAAAGTTCTTCTATCGTTTAGACGCTTTAATTATCTTTGTTATTGAGTTGTTTCTCTTAATTATGTTTTAATTTACTCATTCGAATTTTTCTCTTGTAAATTGATATTTTTTTACATTTCATTTATTTATTTTTCAAAAAACAGTATAAACTGAAAATATAGCATAAGTTTCCATTCAATTCATATCCTTACGTCTATTTAAAAATATTTTAGCATTTTTATTAGATATTTGTTTCGTTGCTTTTTAAGTGTTATTAAAATTATTTCAAACTAAATCGTATATAGTATGCGTGGATGCATGAGTTTTTGCTATATCATGTTTTATAGTGGTACTAGTAGTAAAACTACCACGCACTCATCATATTTTATCGAACATTAAAAAAATTATTAAAAGACATCTACAAGTTTATGGGCTGTTTTTGAATACAACTTTGAATACCTTTTTCGACATTGGCTTTCAAATATTTCATAAAATAACATAGTCCTGCCGTCAGAAGAAAAATAAGCTTAAACAAAAATATAGTAAAGTTACACTAAAAAATCTTTATATGGTATCATCTGTACAATAAATCCAAATTAAGGAAAATACTCGAGAGAAACGAAGTAAACAATGAAAGATGAAGATGAACAAACGAATACCGGAAAAATAAATGACCCTGTCCAGCGCTTTTAAGGTTTCTTTCACTTAAGAGTTGAGTGTCTACCGTCCTTTGGGCAATTCCGTATTTATTTTTGAGATTGCCCATTTCGCATTGTCCCCCTGGGGCACGGGTGACCAAGAGAGACGTTCCTGTATAATTCAAGGTCGACACAATCTGACCCAAAGTCGATATAATGAGTACAACGCAACATAGCTTTTAACAAGCATTTTTTAAAGTGTAACATCACATGTATTTCTATTTTTCTTATTAACTGTTTTTGTGAACTTCAAAAAAATAAGGTAAGTAGGCACTGAGGTTAATTTTTCTTCTAAACATACTTTTTTAGCCAAATCGACATATTGATAAATTATGCCATTTATTTTGAAATCACAGACAGACGCTTCAATTTTATTACTGACTAGCTGTGCTCCGCGGTTTCACCGACCGTTGCATTTAAAAGAAATCGCTAAGGGTCGTAGTGTGATGTTATATAGCCTATAGCCTTCCTCGATAAATGCGCTCTCCAACACTAAAATAACTTTTAAATTCGAACCCGTAGATTCTGAGATTAGCGCGTTTAACCAAACAAACTCTTCAACTTGAAATATTAGTATAGATATAGATTTCATGTAAAATGTCATCATAATGTATCATTAATTCTATCTTATTTTATTCATGTATTTAAAAAAAGCTGAATAATTGCAACCACTAGTAGACTAAAATTAAGTATTTTTTTATAAAATAAACTACGCATGTAGATTTTTATTTATTTTAATAATAAAATAAGAACATGCAGTTAATGTAAAGTAGTCTCAGTAAAGCATTTAAGGTTATTCACTGTATTATTTTTTAATTATAAATTTATTTTCGAAATGGTTAGGTAATTAAAACAGTTTTAGCTAAAAATTAATGAGTGGAACGGGCTCCTTAACAAACGAGATTACATAATTTATAAAAAAAAGCATTGACGATTGCTGCATTCACTCATAGTTCCTGATGACTTCATGCATTGACTAGCTCAGTTCAGTGGGAACCCTAGCTCCTCCAGTAGCCTCTGAAACAAGCGCTTATGTAAACCGCGGAAGGCTTAAAAATAAAACGCTTGAAATTTTATGACTGTATGCTGTACTAGTAAAACAAAGTAAAACTTTTGAAAAATTTTTACTTCATTTTAATTGTTTCACAAAAACTAATTTGGTTTTACAAGAGGTCGTTCCACAACCGATGCAGGTGTTGAACTTAATAAGAATATATTTGACGTCTGGGAGAGTTCACAGGAAGCTTTGGGAGTTTTCTGTGATATTTCTAAGGCCTCTGATTGCGTTGATCATGGAAGACATATCAGGAAACTTCATCATATAAAAAAAATCCGCACTTCAACTTCTAACTTCATATTTAAGTAATAGAACGCAGAAAGTAGTTATCAATAGCAGTTCTTCCGTATCAGCTGTATCCTATGTGTGTCCCGCAGGGTTCGATTCTCGGCCCATTTCTATTTCTTATTTACATTAATGACTTACCTTACCTAGTAGGATGATATGGTGTTATTTGCTGATGATACATCTTTGATTTTTAGGATAAACCGTCAACTATTACTGGTGGTAGGATTCCTATGCAGGAATCCGTCTAGGTACTTACCACCCCAGGGACAGTTATTCTGCCGTGAAGCAGTAGTGTGCAAACATTACTGTGTTTCGGTTTAAAGGGCACTGAGAGCTAGCGTAATTACTGGGCATATGAGACTTAAGAACTGATGTCTCAGAGTAGCAGGCGCAGTGCGCGGTGTCACAAAGAAATGTTCTGTGACACAGCCAAATAAAAAATAAATCTTTTATTATATGACGTGTTGAATAATAGCATTATTACATTTGTTTAACGTTAACAATTTGCTTTTAAACGTCAATAATACAAAATCTATCAAAATCGCAACACCAAATGTTAAACGATTAGATGTAAATGTACATGTAAATGAGGAAGAGTTAAGCCTCGTTCAATGAAGCACTAAACTATAAAATATACTTAACTCTACAGCTTATGCTGTAAAAAAAAATTAGAAACTTGATTAATGTTAAAACTGCTAGATTAGTTTATTTTAGTTATTTTCGTAGCATAATGTCTTACGGTATTTTGCTATGGGGAAATGCGTATGATGTAGAAGTGATATTTGTTTTGCAAAAGAGGGCCGTAAGAGCTATTTATAATCTTGGCTATAAAGTGTCTCTTAGAGATAAATTTAAAGAAATCAATATAATAACCTTGGCCTGTCAACATATATTTGAAAATGTTTTGTATGTACACAAGAACATAAAACTATTTACTAAAAAAATTATGCTCATAATGTAAATGCCAGGAACGAGCACAAGTTAATGCCAGTTACTCGTCTTCACAGGGTCACGGGTAACTCTTTTATGGACAATGTAACAAAATTCCGGAAAATACACAGTCTTTCGATCAAAAAGATTAGTTTGTTTATTAAACGATGACTTCATAAAAAGGGTTATTATAATATTAAAGAATACAGGAATGATGATAACCCCTGGGAAAGAGGAGGTCGCTGCCAAGCTATTTCTACATATTTATACTCGTAATACTGCAACTGTATATTATTTTTAATATGACTTAAAAAAAAAATTGCCCGCTGGGTTTCTTACTGGTGCTTTCCAGGATAGTTTATTTTTGCGAACCAGCTTAGTTAAAAAAAAAAAATTGACTTTCAATAAGTATTCTATTCTGTTCTTTTCTATTCTAATATTTCAAAAATCTCAAATAATTTACAAGCATTTGTAGGCTGAAAATATTTTTTTTCCATTGTACAATTATTGCAGCCGTTGTAACTATAAATATTACAACAATATTGCAAGCATCGAAATAGTGTTTGTCATTCTTATAGACCCAAATTATATATTCCAAAATTTCCTTGTTTTTTTTTAAATTATCTGCCTAAGACTCAACCTTAAGCGGTCTACAAAAGTCACAGTTGTAATCAACAATAGGTAACCTTAATGACGATAATATTAAGAATCGTCTATGTAGAATGTATTGCCATTAGTGTACATAAAACTACAGTCGCGGACATTACCATCACTGATTTCTTAACCATTAGCACCCATGATAACACGTCCTCCAATGTTGTAAGGCACTCGAAACGTTGTGTTCTAAATAGTAAAATTAAACACGATAAAATCTGTAAAATCTAGTTTTATTTAAATTATCATTACTACTTAAAAATAAAGAATTTTTCATTATTTAAAACTGATCCGCTACCATTTTTGAAGTAAATGAGATAAGAAGATAGTCTAAAAGAGGCAAGTAAAAACAATTACGACATTAATTCGAGACATCAAGAGCTTTATTCTTCACTCTCGACAAGCTTTTAAAGATTTTCAAACTAATCTTTTTTGCTGTCAGTCCATTCGAGTAGCGACTCACGGTGCTGTGAAATTAAACAAAGGAAGGAAAAAACGAGCCAGCAAAATGTTTTTCTTTGGAGGGGCAACACAAAGCAAATTGATGCTAACGTAAAAAACGCGTTTTAACAAATCAGACGTCTAGCTCATGCCAGGAATTGGACCTCCGCTTTATAGAAATACAAATATTAAAGATTCAAATAAGTAATATAACAGTTTACAGTAATAACGCTGTAGCGTCATCAATAAAGCACACGGGAAATATCACGAGATGCTAAAGAAATAGCTCATATGTCCTGCATAGGGCTATTAAAAATTCTTACTTGCTCACTTTATATAAGCCTAAGAGTCGGAAGCTGGAAAAATATTTGTTTGTCAATGAATTGATGGTACGAAAGAAATGTTTTATACACAGACTTTAAGCGTGGCATTATTAGCTTCAGTTTTCTTCCAAAGGCTGCGAGAAGGCTTGCCTTGGAACGGTTTCCAAGGCAACAAGTTAAGCCAACGCAGCCCCTCTGTTACGTGTACGCTTGAAGATAAGTTCAGGCTTCTTGAAATACAATTTTATTGTTCATTCATTGGAGATGGCGGAAATTTATTTATTTGCTTACATATTATTGTTATACGAAAATATATTCCAAACGTTACATGCAAACGTTTCAGCCTTTGATATACTTTTTTTTATACCAGGGACCCGCCCTAGCTTCGCATGGGTGCAATTCACTGATAAAGAAAATGAGAAGTGCGCTTAGCAAAAAAATTAAGGACTGTTTATTTCATAGCCAGTTGTTTAAGCTATGCGTTTTCTATGATTCAGTCTTTTGAATGCATCAAATGTATGATCACCATCGATAACACACTGAAATATCGCTGACAATTCACTTAATTTTTGCAAAACATCAATATTCAATTTTCTTTTATTTTATAATATCATTTTATTTTGTTTCATAATATTAAATGAGAAATTTGTTGTTGTTATGAGAACACGAGACAGCAGAACTGTCAAACTGGACGACATTTTTATTGACATTTTAATACTAAAATACCATTCAAATATCCGAATTCCCTGACAGGTACAACAAAAAAAGGTCAATAAATAGTTCAAAATAAAACGCGATAAAATCCGTAAAATTCATCATCATCATCATTTCGGGATTTCTCTAATCAACTACTGAACATAGGCCTCCCCCATAAAATGCCACAAAGGCTTGTAGCTCTCATTTTGGGGGGATTTTGCCAAAGTTGCCACGCTTTGCAGGCGGGTTAGCAACCGCAGTATTTATTGATGATCATATTGATGAAAGATATATATTGATTAAGATGTTCCAGAAAGATGCTGCTGCCATCTCCTGGTTTTAGTTTTCCCTCTGTCGACTTTTACGACACCCACAGGATGTTGATGCCGAAGCAGTTAGCCTGAAGAGACGGGACGCCGTTGATAATCCTCAGTGGCTGAGAGACTAGGAAGAAAGAATAAACGAATGCAAGAATAAACATTTAGATAAATACCAATATTTAACGAACAAATTAAATGTCAAACACAAATCACAACGTATGAACGGAACGCGACTGTTTATGATTACGCACGGTCTATAAAATGTTAAAACAAACACTAGATGAATCTACGTTAAAAGTATTATCGAAAGGAATGAATTTCGCAATAACACCGCGAAGAATCCCGTACGAAGAAATTATCTGTAGTGTAGCACACATTTAAAGGTAACTAATCTCTGAACATTTCAGAGAATAATCAGGGCGGTTTTTCGAAAAAGCTGCACTACCTCCAAACCCGCTGGTGGCTAAAGCAGCAAACTGTCGATCGAATAAAAATGCGACCGAACGCAAACAACGTCCGCGAAACGTGCTCGTTGTCTCGCATATTAGACAACCTAAGATCACGATACGGTCAGCAAAGATCCACTTAACATGGTACATACTGTTAATAGTTGAAATATCACAAGCACAACGAGGGAGCGGCGCGAAATAGTCAATAATAACACAGCGTACACCCGATACATCCGCGTTCTAGGACGGTTGTCACCGCCTAGAGCTAGCGAGACATACGTCGACAGTCCAAACGGAGTCCGAACCCTCCCACGGATGGTCATTAGATAAATGTTTTTACATAAGAAAACTTCAATCATGCGACACAGGTCTGACGCGAGAGTGACCTGAATTAGACGGGAAAGTTAAGGAGCTTATTTATGTATTTACGTTTGGGTCAAACCAAACCTGGCCCATATAAAACCATCCGATAAAGCTGTAAAAGCCAAAAATGCTTACAGCAATTACATCACCGAAATTATATAAATAGGCTGAAATTATGATGATGATGATAGGTCGTCGTCGTCGTCGTCGTTTCAGCCTATCACAAGTCCACTGCTGAACATAGGCCTCCCCCATAGATAGCCACAAAAGTTTGTAGCTCTCTTATTGGAGGGATTTTGCCATAGTTGCCACGCTTGGCAGGCGGGTTGGCAACCGCAGTTTATTTATTCAGATGTTCCAGGTAGATGCTGCTGCCCATCTACTGGTTTTAATTTCCCTCTGTCGACTTTTACGACACCCACGGGATGTGATGGGGTGGTAGATTCTCTTAGGCCGCTACCACACGGCTGATGATAGGTAAAGTAAGGAAAACAAACAATGCCTAAAATTAAAGGAAAACCCGTATCCATTCTTGATTTAATTTGTTAGTAAATTTAGATAATTACATTCATTTGTTTTACTTCATTACATTTTTAATAATATTTTTATTGCCCACTTCAAAAAATTATCTAGCACGTTTTAAAAAGGAACAATAAACTTCGTGAATTAAATTATGTATTTTGAGTTATTTTAATACAAAGAGCCCTGTTCATTCATCTTGCTCCGGAATATTTTTAAACATTACTTTAGTAGAAACATATAGTAGATAACAACACACATATAGTAGATAATTTCTGAATTTTAATTTTTAACTAAGCTGTTTGTTTCCTAAATAAATGAAAAAAAAATCTATGAAATCTGTACAAACTTCATGTCAATTAGTAAAAGCCTTATTAGTTTTAAGGTCGTATAATTTGTAAATAATAGTTTTGATGTTAAAAAATGATGTGATACACTTGTGTCACACTTATGGCACACTTGTGTTTACTTGTATTAAATAATTTATAATAACTAGCTGTGCCCCGCGATTTCACCTGCGCGTGGTACCTCGCTGACCAGAGCATTTGCAGTTCGGCCCTTCTTCGGAATATTTTGTTCTCAGCGTGCGGCTCCTTAAGGTTGGAGCATAAAATTTTATAGCTTAAAATCTTTCACAATAAGCGACCTAACGCAATTTTTTAAATTCAAATTAGTATTTTCTGAGATAAGCGCGTGCAAACGAACAAACTCTCTATAGTCTATTAATTTCAGCTTCAGACAAAATATAACCAACGAAAACAATGTTTGTCAAACAAAAATGTCAAATAAACAGTTAACCAAAAACTTAACAGAACAAGAAACTTAATAAATACAACAAAACTAATAATGACATGAGAAGAATTTAACAATATAATCTAAAGACATCACTCTCATATCAGCAAGTTGATGGATAGCAAATATGGTGAATATAACCCGACCGATCACAAAACGTCTCATTTCAAGGGAAAATGTTCGTACTAAATGTACTCTATAATTTGGTAGTATTAAAATGCTATTACTTTAGCTTCATTATAGTGGTAAGATTATTATCAACCTCTATTAATTCTACAGCTGAAAATAAGCCTGTCCTTTTTGGCATATTTAAGATAATGACTCCTTTTTGATATCGAAATAAGTGACGGGACGAACAAATCGTTTAGTTGATGATAAGTACAATGACTGCCCATAACAAATTATGTGTCACCTAGAATATTTCTGTCTGTCACCATACTGCGGTCCTCGCCAAGACATCAGTAGCCTAGTCGTAGTAGTAAGTCTCATAGCCAAGTATTTCTCCTTAGTCAACTTTAACGACACTTACTCGATGAACTTGCGCAGCAGATTCTCTGATGCTGCTGATCTGATGCTTACCACTCGGCTAATTGGTAAATACGTATATTAAAATGACTTTCTGTAGTAATGGTAAAACATTTATTTAATTCCGTTTTATTTGGTATTGAAAACCTGCCTGCAAGCGAGGGTAGATGTTGTTCAACAACTTCTTAATTATAATTTACTTCTGTTGTTCAAACTGCTTTTAAAACCCACGTCTAAGAGATTCCTAGTACTGCTATTAAAAGATGCCTAAACCTAATTAAGAACATTACTTTTTATAGATACTCGGATCTGCGTATTTGTGCATAACCAATTTATGTACATACCAACATACCTACTTAACAGAAATTGGTAGGTAAAGTCGTGGTGTCATCGTTTATTAATTCGTCTATTAATTCTACCACTGAAAATAAGCCTGTCCTAAGTTGTTGAAATTAGTTTTTTTTTGTGTAAAGTGACGAGACGAGCACAACGTTCACGTGATGGTAAGTGCAACGTCTGCTCATATTAAATTCTGTTTCACCTAAAACATTTCTCGTCCCTGTTACATCAGTTTTTAAGTCACATATGCCCAGAAATTTAACTAGCTATCTGTGTACTTCACAGGGAAACACAGTTATGTTTGCACACTACTGCAAAACGGCACAATAACTGGCACTGAAATCAAATTAATCTTGCTGTTCAATATATTTTATTTTGTTGGAGAAAAAATAAAGATACCAAGTTAGCCTATAATGCACAATGCATTGCACCAAGAACTACACTTACATTTGCTAGAAAAAGAGGCAAATGATAGTCTGATTTGAAAATCGTGAATAGCATTCTCCAAATGGACGACGCGCCACACTGCACTTTCAATTGAATGGATTCCAAGTCGAATATGCGAATTCAAAATACAGCAGTTTCAAACGAATAGTGTTCTGTTGTTGTATGAATAATTTAAATATGCATGTACAATGTTAATGCATGAGTGTTTCTCATCTCTTTTTTTTTTGTAAATTTGTAGTTTTCGTAGGTTATTTGGATGTTTATTTGATTAAGTTCTTATAAAATTATACTACTAAACGACTAATAATTCTTGATGACCACCGTGGCTCGGCAATTATATATATATATAAATATAGAATACACTTCTGCAGTCAATACTACATAAGTCGTGTATAAGACCCTACCTCCAGTATTATTGTATTTGCTTTTTTTTTTTTTTTTGTTTTTTTTTTTTTTAGGACTGGACCTCGGCTTGGACCGTCATCCTGTTCGCGAGAGTAACAGAGGAGCGGAGAGAGGGTGCCCATGGGGCCGGTCTCGGCTCGGTCAGTTACTGCAATCGGGAGGGCAATATTTATACTTAATTATTAATACCATGATTATTATTAGATAAGTTTACCACCAATTCGGAATGCGTTTCCGCTGGAGAAGAAATGGCGCAAGAAACTCCAGCGACGCTTCTGTTTATGACACTACTGCTAGGGGAGAACCGGCCTGAGATGCGGCGGTATCGCGAATAACTTTGTCTGATACGCCCACGCCGACGGCGGGGGCGGTATGATGGTGATAATAGGTGTTTGTGTAGTGTTGAGTAGAGCGCTTGGGCAATAGTGGTCGCGTCGTCAGGGTCCTCGAGGACGTGCCTCGGTCTCCTTTTTCCGCGGGTCGAGTTTTGGTGTATCGCGAGGGGGTTGTAAGTGGCGGCACTGACAACCAGTGGGTTGGGGTGCGTGGCGGCAGAGTCGAAGTATCGGCGAGAGGCCAACTTTAGATATTGGGCTATGGTAGGAAGCCCTAAATCGATATGAAGGTTAGCATTACGCACGAACCACGGTGCTCCCGTGGCTTTACGCATGAATCGATTTTGTATTACCTGAAGTCGGTGAATTTGACGCGGGGAGGCATGCGCAAATACGGGGCTTGCGTATGTCATAATTGGCCGAATAAAGGCTTTGTAAAGTGTAATTTTATTACGTAGGGACATTTTGCTATTTTTATTTAGTAACGGATGTAATCGGCCGAGGACGAACGCCGCTCGGTTCCTTACTCGGTTAATATGTGGACCGAAGCTGAGTCTCGAGTCTAATAGGACGCCTAAGTATTTGACTGTCTTTTCCCAGGGGATTGGACGATCGAATAACTCTATGGTGGGGAGATGCTGCGTTATGCGCCGCGAGAAGTACATGGCTGCACTTTTGATGGGGTTGACCTCGATCCTCCATTTCCGAAACCAGTTCACGAGGGTTCGGGCTGCGGATTGGAGGCGTTTAGAGATAGTGTCTGTATTACGTCCAGACACATAGAGGCAGGTATCATCTGCGAAGAGGGCGAGTTCGACGCCGCTGGTGTGCGGTATGTCGTTCGTGAAAAGGGTGTAGAGCACGGGACCTAGGACTGAGCCTTGTGGTACGCCGGCTAGGATGGGATGTGATTCGGATCGCACCCCCTCGACGCGGTAGCGGAAGGTTCGACTGCGTAAGAAATTTCGTATGATGAGTACGAGGCGATCTGGCACACCGAGTCCATATAACTTGTATATGAGCCCGTTGTGCCAGACCTTGTCGAACGCTTTCGCCAGGTCGAAGAAGAGCGCTCCGGTATGAAGCCCGCGTATGAAGCGGGATTGAATGTGCTCCGTTATGCGGTGTACCTGCTGGGTACATGAGTGTTTGGCACGGAATCCAAACTGCTCGTGGATGGGGATCCCTCGAGACTGCATGAAGTCTCTTAAGCGGGCGAGAAGTAGGCGTTCGTATATCTTGCCTAAAGCCTTGAGGAGGCTTATAGGCCGATATGCGGTGGGATCGGACGGGTGTTTAGAGGGCTTTAGAATCCCTACGACCTCTGCTTCTTTCCAGGTGTTCGGAAAGATTGCGTTGGCCAGAGCTGCGTTGTAGATTAATACCAATAGCTGAATGATGGTAGTAGGTAGGAGCTTAACTACTTTGTTAGTGATACCATCGGGACCGGATTGTATTTGCTTAATTTTAAAAACAAGCAGGTTTTGTGCTAAGACATACAAAACTATTGTAATATATAACGTACAATACTAGTGGTCCCTGTGGTTGAAATTCACCCATAACTTTTAAAAAAATATGTTTCAACGTTATTGAGTAATTAACATTTTTTTTTTTAGCGACAATACTCTGTGCAGCTGTATGACCACACACTATAATGTGTTTGATATTGATAGTAGGAACGTAAACAAACGACAGACTATTATGTAATTGTTTACAATATGAATGTATATATAAATAATAAATGTTTTATTTTATTCAATTTAATGTATGTGTACCACATATTATTTATATATTTATACTTGTGATATTTTTTTTAAGTTCAGAATGGCTTTGTATATGGTACTGTAACTAATGTACTGAAAAAAAAATGTTAAGAAGTTATCTCCTAATATGTCTCTTTTTCCAATAATCCTGTTCGCATTTAATCTCATGAAATTTAACACGATGATGTAATTTCAAACAATGATTAAATCTTAACTTCTTTTGTGAACAGATAATGCAATCATTTTTCTTTTGTTGACAGAACAAGGCGCCCTTACAATAGTTCGCCGCTCGTCCAGCCGAAGTAAAGGCGAAAGCTGTTCCACTCCCACCGATGAGCAACTCGATCAGGTCGACCTGGACACTGAACACTTGCCCGCCGTCGACACGCCCGACGCCTGCGATAAAGCCGCTCTTAGGTACTGTTTAACTTTCCTTTATCAAACCTAATCCTTTGTTGGTTAAAAGAAGAGGAGAAAACTAGTTTTTCTTTAATGAATTCATTAAACTGCGCCAGCTACGAATTCCCGTGCTTCAATGAAATACCAGCTTGGGAACGTTCTGTATTGTGTAAATTTATCTTTGATTATAACGCTACTGCAGAACCTTAGCCAAAGCCAGCTAATAATACGTAGTCGGGTCATAAGTTCTGTCCCAAACACTGACACCAAATGTTGACATATTTTGTAATCCAACGGGTTTAAGTTGGGCTGTAAGAGAGCTACTCGTCGTGCCTGATGGGTGATAAGCCAGTTTTGCATGCTTGCTGCACGATGAGCTTGACCTGAATCTTGTTGGAATACCCATTGTCTGTTTTCGAACATTGTTTGAAAAAGAGGTTCCACAATGTTTGGAAGAACGGTATTTTGATGCACAACAGCGCTAGTTTTTTCACAGAATAACACCTAAATTACACCTGAATTTGAAACTCCAAGCCAAACTTTAAATGATAAAGGATAATGCCCACGCAGGATCCTCGGGATACACCTGCTCGCTTCTTCCCTATTGTAGGCCTACACATTATCATTTTGTTAGTTTTAACTTTCTTCAACGTTAAACATTTTTTCGTTTGAAAAAGGATTTCGCGGTATTTTTTTTTCCCGCCTCTAGAGACCTAATTTTTTCAGACGCTTATTAAGGTTTATTGGTTTTTTAACCCTGTTTTATTAGCACTCTTTTGACCGATTGCTTGCGGACTGGATTTCATTGGATTCACGCCCGCACTGCTTTGATGACCGATGATTTCCTAACCGAACGAGGTCGGCCACTTATTTTATGGTTATAAAAGTTGAAATCTTCACTAAATCGTTTGATAGTACGATATACGAACCTCAGCGTTATTTCCAAATTTTGCAGAAGTTTAAAAATCTCAGTTGACACTTAACCGCAGCGGTGCAGCGCAATTACCGCGACTCTGTCTTCCTTTTGCAACCACTCCATATTTTTAAATGGATCAAAATCATTTTTTTTTGTTTCAATTTTTTTCATTTAAGCTTAAATTCTAAATTTAAATTAGATAAGGATGTGACAGAACTTATGACCCAACTAGCTATGTTAGTCACGGGATTTTGAGGAAGGTATGAGCGAGCAGGCACAGAATATTGACGACAATACTTAGAGATTCTGATAATATTGATGATGATGAAGAAAGATCTTGCCGATTTTCAACTATGGCGACAACTACCGAATACTTCGGAAGTTATAATCTTCGGCGTAGATATTATAGTCTTACAAGTGTACGCGCATATACAGGAGCACTTATCCGTGTCCGATGTAGCGCCCATGCGATAAGATCGGGGGTAGGCTAGGATGCAGTGTCAGGGACACCAGAACAATCACAACACAACCAGACCCGAAACCGACAATTTGCACACAACCATAAAACGCGGTTATAATATTAATGACCATGCCGATGTTTGAGAAACGTACATATTTTGTTTTCAAAGCAACATGTTTTTTTTTATTAAACTATGACTCTGATACTGCTTCTAATCTTTTATCTAATCGGAGGTGTTATTTTTTTTATTTTATAAAGTGCCGAAAGGAGCAAAACGTTCGCCTGATGGTAAGTGCAACGTCTGCCTGTAACAAATGCTGGTTTATTCCGGATCCGGTAAGACAAAGTTAAGTGTCTCTGGGTTTGGCACTATAATTGTAATGCAAAAAAGCACGTCTTTATCTTGCAAATTATGTCCATTAATTCCGTAGCACTAACCATTAAAGTGGGCCGTCCAGTGGGTGTCGCAAAAGTCGACTATTTTATAGGTGCTTTTCTAATCTGCCGTATAACTCTAGGCCTATATTTATCCTATACCATATCTATTACGCTAGGCCTTTTTTACATGGGGAAATGCCTAACGCATACCCGCCTTCACGGGGGGAAGGACGTGTTATGTCGGACTTGCACCGACTAAAACCCCATGATGTTCCGCCTTCGCCGCATGTTGGCAGGGCCACGGGAACGCTCACGCACGGGCTCGGGCCAGCCCGTCGCCACAGGCCGACCATGTGGGCTTCTCTTAGCTTCACCGTGGGTGACCAAGCCACGGTTACTAAGCCCCTCCGCCACGACAAGGCGAGACCCCATTGGGGGGGATTATGCTAGGCTTAAACTATCTTGACGGGTAACTCGTAGTTTCGTACAAATTGCGAAGTGTCTGCTACATCTTGTTATTATCCTGTCTATCCATATATATTTTTGATCCTGGCAAATAACTACTAAATCGAGACATTTTTGCTAATTTCGAGTAATAATTTTCCTATATTTTATATTTTTTTTATTTATAGAAACTATTTTCCAGTGTCATGTAACATACCAGGTATAAATATATTCTCTTTAGATGAGTAAGAATCCCCAAGTCACATGACATCAAAATTTCGATCGACATTAAATTACAATATTTACTTTACTACATTTACTGATGATTTGCTGGACTGATAGAGATAAATTGAAAAATACAATTTTTGTCTTAAATTGAATTTTCTATTTACTGTTCACTTTCTCGAGCACTTGCTGCATAGTAAACCCTTTAATATAAAACATCGAAATTCAAAATATATACAGAAATTACTAAATTCAATAAAACACTACCGTAACTTTTCGAGTTGGCTCCAAAAGTCGAAGTGTCTGCTACATTTTTATTTAAACAATAATTAGGGACATCACTACAATAATTATCACGTCAGACTGTTAACAGTTTATCGGCGAATACACTCTCTTAAATACTATATGCACCTACAATAATCGCCAGTCACCTGCGAAGCGTGGCGATAACGTTAAATCCACCCAACGTGGGAGAGGAAGTCAAGCACTAGTGCTTGACATAGGCCTCTCTAAAAAAAGTCTAGACTTTTACAGACTGTTGAAGAAAAACAAGAAACATTAAAGTGCTACTGTAATAATTATTTATTACATTTACGCGAATATTACCCATTTAAAATGTTAGTAAAAAATAGAAACTTTTAGTACCACATTTTCCGAACTAAGATTAACTAATAAAGCCACTCCTGAATTTATTTCATAAACATTCGAGGGCAGTAATTTCGCTGAAATGATTTCCAATGTAAGCAACGAAACTGAAAACATAGAAAAGTACGAATATTTCTGTTGAATTCCTAAAGCGGCACATTAATTGAGTTTCAGCCTATAAATGTCCCACTGCTGAGCACAGGCCTCCTCTCATTTCTAAGAGGGTTTTGGAGCTAGGAAGAATCCGCCACGCTGCTCCAATGCGGGTTGGCGGACTTCACATGTCTTCGAAATATTTTTTATTCCTCAGACATGCAGGTTTCCTCACGATGTTTTCCTTCACCGCCGAGCACGTGGTAAATCAGCACTTAAAATTGCAATTAACAATTTTAGTGGTGCCGGCACCGGGAATCGAACCCAGGTCACTCGCGTACTATGAAATTTAAAGCGAGCGCCTAGCCCTTGAGCTACCACGGCTCACTAATAGTTTTACATTAAAACTAATCACGTAGTCATATTCTACAAGCTTCATTTCCAACACAAAAAAAACTCAATGCTCTCACTTTAACAAAATCCGTAATAATTGCAAAAATCTTTAAACAAAACTAGTTACTTTTCCTGGTCAAAGCACAATAGAGGCTTCTGTTAACTACCGCAGCGTGCTGTGAGCGCAACACTAACGTTCGTGTTCGGATTTGTTATCCGCTTCTTTCGCCATTTGTACCCCTCCGCTTAACGCACATGGTTCGAGAGATATTAACTATGTTTCAACCGTCCTTTGTTTTTTCTTTTAAAATTGGTTTTATACTAAAAATACTACACCGGGTACTTAAATGGTTCTGCCCGTTAACAGATAGAAAAACGCTCTTGTATTTAACATAAAAATTATATATAATGTGGGGCAGCGTTTTAAAAATTCTTACGTGAGTAATTTATGTTCTGCAAAGTTAAACATTTTAGATGAATATCGACGGTTAAATGTGACTTGGCTTTTACACTAATTTTTATTGTAGCATAACATTAAAAAGAACATGTATATAAAAGATCCGTATCTTAATATAGTTAATAGAATCAGGCGTTTCTTTACGGTAATCCATATAACAAGGAAAGAACGTTGATTTGCTGAGATCAGCGTGAAAAATATTAAATGGTGTATGCTACCTACTTATTAAATAACAACGCCCGTACTCCCACAACAGCAAGAATAAGTAAACTTATACCGCCACCAGATACTCTTCACCACTAAGATCCTACCACTTTGAAGTAAAACACGTGTCGTACACCATTTTATATTTTCCATGCGGATGGTAGCAAATCAACGTTCTCTCCTTATTACAATTCTATTTTATTACTACATACTTACATACATGCAGTTACGACTTTTTCCCATAAAAGGGCTAGGCAGGGGCCACTCACGTAGCCCCCTTTTGGCCACCGCATGAACTGAGAGGTGACGTGTGGCGAAACACGTCGCCGCCATTTAACTTAATTTGATGCACTTTTTAAAGCGAACGATCTCAAAAAACAAACAACTAAATTATTCTCGTATCTGACTATTCTGTCTTTACGGTACAGATGACAATCCCTCAAATATGTATGCGGAGATATATTAAGTACACCCAGTGAACAATATAGATCAAAGATCAACCATTTGATGTTCACGGTTCATTGATACTAACGATCTAAAATGGACAATAGAGATATAACCTCCACAAAAACTTTTCTCAACCGGGGATATGGCAGACCATTTGCAAGCCCAAGGAAATACAAAAATTAAAAAAAAAACTTTTCTTTTTAAATGAAGGTAATGTAAGATCTTTTAAATGAAACAAATTTTACGGATTTTATCGCGTTTAATTAGACTATTTAGGAGGAGGACGTGTCTCCCGTGACCATGGGTGCTGTGAAGCACTCGAAACGTCGGGTAATAAATAGTCTAATTAAACGCGATAAAATCCGTAAAATTAGTTTCATTTAAATGTGTAGTGTTCGCGTAAATATAAGAAATCATAATGTAAGATCTACTGTAATAATTTGACTGTTCTTCTCTACACAACGAAAATAATATAATTTACTTGTTCTGAAATTTTAATTTTTGTTTGTTTCTGACGTTATTCTTATTCTTTATTAAATATTATAAAACCATTATTTGTATGGTGGTGATTTTTAATGCAGTTATCAGGGTAACCATTGGTATCAAACTATGTTATAAAAACACAGTTAATGCACATTTTCTTCAAGAAATTAGTACTGAGTCGTCGACAAATAGTCGGTAAACGTTATCATGGTTGCCACAAGTCGCCGCTTAATATATGCCTGCTTTGTAAATGTGGTAAACGCGATAGTTATTGTCATGTTTGGCAATCGTGGTATAACTTTGTGAATTCAATACTAAGATCCATATACGCTTTACAATAAGTAAAAGTACTATGTCATAATTTTTTGTTTTACGTAAAAACATGAATTAAAATATAATATGAAAAAAATATTTTGGTAAATAAGTAATGTGAAATAATGCTAATCTTTTCTATGCTTTTCAATACAAATAACATACATACAATCACGCCTTTTTTCCGCATCAGAGGTAGGCAGAGGCTACACATGTAGCCCCCTTTTCGCCCCCTTTACGTGACGGGTGCAAACCACGTCGCCGCCATTGTGGTACGATGCGTTCCTACGAGCAGTATAGTGACAGCATTGCATATGTATATGTTAAGCTGCACGAAAAAAGGCTGTCCGTACAACACCTTCGTCGCCTCTTACGACACCTCGGTAGGCAAGAGGTAGATGCTATTCTACTCTGCCGGACACCTATCGGCGACTACACACCGACATACCTTACACTTTTAACTGTATTATTTACTGTATGAAGTCAGCCACTAACAATGACAGAACTATCAAAAAAAAATTATTGTATCTTTCATTTATATCATAAATGCATAAAGTGAAAAAGTAATTGTCCATTAAATAAACGCGTTAACAGTGTCGAAGGTCTTTTTGCTGCTACATGTTACGATAATGGCTGTCCTCATTAAAAAGGATCCTGCATTACTTTTTATTTATTTATTTTTCTTTTTATACTATGTAGACTTCATTGAAGCGTTTCAATTATAATTGCAACTTGTAGATTAAAAAAAATCCAGGACAGATTTTTTTTTAATTTTGTATAAGTTATCGTTGGATAATAATAAATTATTTCCTGGACTTAAATCAGTACCCAACGCGGTCACTAAATACTTTATTTGTGGAACTCCGTTCTAACTTTAATCCTGAACTATGTAATTATTTCCGTCCAATCGCAATTTTACCACTTTCCAAAGTTCGAGAATCCTATAAACATACTAGTGATGTAACGAGTATTCGTATTCGTATTCGCATTCGCGAATATTCGCTTGTTGCTTGACATTCGTATTCGCATTCGCATTCGCAAAAATCATGTGAATATTTTGCGAATGTGATCGTCATAAATACTTCATATTTTACTTTTATAAATTAATAAAATAATATAAAATAACACAAAAACATTAGTATAAATTACACTAGACTTATTGTCTACTATAAGACTAGTTTGTTTAAAAAAAACTTGTATAATAAGGGTTCTTAATTGTATGACCACCACTATCGGAATTATTATAAGTAATTATTTATTGATCAGAAATAATTATTTCATGTGCTTATTTTTATTGAATTGTTCAACATTTTAGTTTGTTTTAGTTAAAATAAGAGAAGTTTATGCAGAGTTCTTTTATTTTCCAAAATAATTTACAATGTAGGTGACTGCGAACAAAATTGAGCAAACTATCTCCCAGTGGCGAACTATTATACCGAAGATTAGAAAATTCGCATGTCGATGGTAATTATTCGCATTCGCATTCGCGAATACTTAAAAATGTACATTCGTTACATAAATATAAAGCACATACGCAAATCGTAGTTAAAAATTTAACCAACTGAATGTGGAAATCGGATTTTTTTGTATTGGTTAAAGTGACGAAATGTGCAAAACGTGCCCCTGATGGTAAGTGCTACGTCTACCCGTAACAAATTCTGTGGTGTCGTGTCACCCAGAACATTTCTGTGTTCACCACACTGCGCCAGTCACCCTGAGACATTTCACAACAACACATTTCTTAAGTCTCATATGCCCAGTGATTACGCTAGCTCTCAGTGCTCTTCAAACCGAAATACAGTAATGTTTGCACACTACTGTTTCATGGCAGAATAACTAGCTCTGGTTTGCTTCTAGTCGCATACCACCACTGCATTGAAGATCGCTTATAACAGAAGGAAAGGAATTGATAAACAAAGGCTTATAGGTCACTTTTACAAAACCTATGACCACAGCTCGTACATTGTTAATTCTACACTATTTAAGCCTTTTAAACAGAATTTTGCACATCTATTGGGACAACAGAGATTTGTTCGATATCTCTGTTTCTCCACCTAATAAATACCAAATATCGTTTCTGCTTATGGTTTAACTTGACATAAATTTTGTTTATTTCCACGATTGACCGGTGAAGTATGTCGCACATTAAATCCAGCCATTGAAAGTTTATGTATTACCGATAATGATAAAATGAATGTAATTATTACTCATGTCTATGGAAAAGAGCGTAAAGGTCGTGCTCGTAGGCAGGCACACTTCTCTGGTTAATGAATGTAATAATTTGCACGAATTTTTATTGACCCCAGTAATCGTATTTTCCATATCATATATTTATCAGAATATTTTTATCAGAAGTTGTTAAACCGCGATTTAGGTATTGCATGTACCACGTAAATGACAATGAAAGAAAATTAACCAGGAAGGACTCACACGTAATACTATCGTAAGTTAGCATAACCGTTTATTTTGTATGTAAAAGTGACGAGACGAGCAAAACGTTAACCTGATGGTCAGTGAAACGTTTGTCTATAACAAATGCTGTGTTACCCGGAACGTTTGTTTGATACCACACTGCGCTCGTCTGCTTGAGACACTAGTAATTAAGTGTAATATGCCCAGTTATTACACTAGCGTTCATACCGAAACACATTCATGTTTGCAGACAACTGTTTCACGGCAGAATAACTGGTCCCACGGTGGTACTTACCTAGACTGGTTTCTGCATAGGAATACTCTAGTAATAATATCCTACCACCAGTAAAAACTGACATATACAATATAAATCAAACCTCAGCTTTTAATTATATTAATCGCCATAAAAATTATATAACGGTCATCATAGATTCAAAGTTATTAGAAACGATAACTGTTAAATACAAGCTCAATATTGGGCCCACTCTCCACTAGATGGAGTGACGGCATGGTGGCTCCGACTCGTGCTTTGTGGCAATTTCTGCAGATAAATTTCTTGTGATGAGCTATAATGATGATAGTAGTGAAGTGTTGCTTCATTTGTACCGCCCATTTATTACTAATAAGGTTTTAAAAATGTTGTAATAATCTACAACGATATCAGAAATAAAGTCATTATGATAATTAAAATCATTATTAGTAGCCAACTTAAATCATAAATTAATAATAAGTGGCAATCAAAACTACATGAACATTATCGATATAGAGCTCGCAAGAGGCACTCCATTGACTTATTAATTTAAATATACTACGAAGTCGTTGATAACAATACACAAAACTGTAATTATTTTACTTACATTTTAACTACTGGATCATCCCAACCATTACATCAGATTTGATAGACCACAAATCCTCGCTAAAGAACACCGATTCCTACCAAGGATGATTCGCGAGGCTATTGAAATTAAAAAACATCCTAATTTCAATAGGGAAGATGGTTGGGTATTACCACCGGCTTGGGATCCTATTATTAATAAAATTAAATCAAAAACCAAGCATACCACTGCAAGACTTCAAGGCACAGTAAGCTCTTTCTGCGTAGATCGGACTACAAATAATAATTAAAAGCTGAAGGTACTCCGGGGTAACTATGACATCGGGACAACTGTCACCTCAGTCCCCCCGTGACCATGGGTGCTGTAAAGCGTCCGAAACGTCGGGTAAAAATAGTTCAAAATTAAACGCGATAAAATCCGTAAAAAAGTAGTTTTATTTAAAAGTGTAATATTCGCGTAAATAAAAGAAAACATTATATTTATTAAATTGACAACAGTATGGTAATGTTCCCCTGGCCATTTTCGACCACGGCGAACTCTTCCGAATATTGTCGAGACCTATCAATTGCGCAATAGAATTGATATATAATTTCGGTGATGTAATTGCTGTTAGCCTTTTTGGCTTTTACAGCTTCATCGGATACTGTGCTCACGAGCCAGGGACCCGCGTGCAAGGTTTGGTTTGACCCAAACATAAATACTTAAATAAACTTCTACAAAAACATCGAAATTCGGACTGTGTCGCTTCCGCTGCGTGCTTGCGCGATTTAGAATATCTCAATATGATTTTAAGTCGTGTAATGACCGTTCGAGGGAGGCTGCGGGCCTCCATTCGGACTGTCGACTTGTGTGTGTCTGTAACTCTGGGCGGTGAGAACCGCCCTGGATTACGGGTGTATCGTGTGTACGCGGTGTGATTGTCGACTGCTGCGCGCCGCTCTCTACGGCGGTCGCGCGTCGTGGTGCGTGTTATATTAAAGCTATTAACTGTGTGTACAGTGTAGCCTGGATCGTGACTGACCGTATCGTGGTCAGGGAGTGCTGAGACATCCGTGTCGTCTAGCGCGGGCGACGTTTGCGTACGGTCGCGTTTCTGTCTGGTCGGTAATTTGCTGCTTTAACCACCAACGGGTTTGGATGAACCGCGGCTTTTTCGAAAAACCGCCGTGATACTTCTCTGAAGTGTTCAGAGATTAAGGGCATTTCACAGTCGCTGTGAAGGTCTACGTTGCGTTGATACCAACCGGCTCCGGTGGCAGTTCGCAAGAATCGATTTTGAACGCTCTGTAACTTCTTTAATTGATTGCCCGTCACGTGAGCGAAAGCGACGCAAGCATAGGCCATTACGGGTCTTATGCAAGTCTTATAGAGGCGAAGTTTGTGTCTTAAGCACATTTTGCTTGAAGAGCAAGTTAACAGATATAGTCGGCTTGAGATAAAACCCGCTCTATTTTTATGTGTGCAATAGAATTGAATAGATATTATAATGGCACAAGTGTACGCGCAATCACAGAGGCACTCACTCGTCCCAAAGTACCCATTATATTCGTCGTAATTTATTTATTATAAACATACACTAAAGCACTTAAAGATAAAATAAGCTTTAAACGGGTACTAAAGAGGTAACTTCAAGGCGTTCTTGTCTGTATTAGTTAGAAAGACCACTTAATTGGATCTTTTTAATGGATTAAAACGACGCGACATATCAAAAGCATATTTACTAATTTATTTATTAGATAGATAAGATCTGTTAGTATCTCCTATGTCGATTTAAATTTAATATTTCCCAATTCTGTTTAAATTTCTTAGAAATATATATATATATATATATATATATATATATATATATATATATATATATATATATAAATATCATAACCTCTGACAGGTAATGAAATAATTGTTTAAAACTTAATAACTTTAACGGTTTAAAATAGCTAAGTTATACAAAACGGCTAGATATACAAAAACCGATACCTCGAGCGATTTTCGCGAAATATCGTGGCAGAATTATGAAAAGCTTTTCAATTCCCACTAAAGAATTTCAATTTTCCAACGTTACTTCTCTTTCTAAGGTAAATTAAACTTGTTCATGAAAAGAGTTGATATACAAGTACAATTACTCTGCGTCATCGTCATCGATCGCGTGGCCCAGTGTTAAGTGTGCCGACGAGCTTAATCGTCGGTGTCGGGTTCAAATCCCAGTGGAACTTATTGATTTTTGAGAGTGTATTACGATTGTCCTACAGACATGGGACAATCTTAAGCCGCGGATATGGTTTTGTATCGAAAAAACTTACCTTGATGCGGGAATGTGAAGACAAGTGCATGCCTCTGTATTTGCGATGACGACATAAGGCAGTAAAATTGTTCTAAAAGATAGCAGCAAGTGGTTCTTATCAAGAACATGTCTGAACCTGTGTAAACATGGTTGAACGCAGCTGAAACCTGCTAACGTTGACATTAGATTTCAACATTTATATTTATTATACTGGTATTAGGATTCCTATGCAGGAATCCGTCAAGGTAGGTACCACCCCAATTACTCTGTCGTGAAGTAGTAGTGTGCAAACGATACTGTGTTTCGGTTTCGAGAGCTGGCGTAATCACTGGGGATATAAGACAATAGAACTGATGTCTCAGGGTGACGAGCGCATTGTGGTGTCACACAGAAACTTTCTGGTTGACACATTTGTCAGCAGACGTTGCACTTACCATCATATGAATGTCTTGCTCGTTTCATCTTATTAAATAAAAAAATACATAGCGTAACACTATATAAGCATAAAATCTTTCATTATTAATCATAGTTTTTGTATGGCTTCAAATTACTTACAACGTAAAGCATAAATGGCCAATAAATAAAAGCATGAACAGTGCTAAAGACCCTTTCTCCCTAACATGTTGCGATAAGGAGTGATTGTGGGAACTCGAATGGATCGATCGCTGTTCTTGTGGAATGGAGTACCGAATTGTCTTTTTTCTCGGTTCTTTTTTGCGGCGCTCAAGATTTTATTGGAAGGTTTAAGTTTATGATCATTGCAACTCGATTGGGTAAGGAATCTGTTTAACGATATTAAGCCATCGCATTAAATTAATTGACTAATTTTTTTCGGCTATTGTTTCAGCTGATAGAATTTTGTCGAATTAGATTAGAGAAAGATAATTTTTTTTTATTTTACTTTGATGAAAAGTCTTTATTAGTCAAAGGTTGAGTAGAGGCTTCCCAAGAAGTCAGTAAAGATTTTTTTTATGTCACAGCACTGTGCATCTAATTGTATGTCAACATCTTTTCTTTATCCCAGTTTGAGAGAATTTTTATAAGATTCCTCTAAAACTCCCTAGAACCGTGGATGGTTCTTGGGATATCTCCACGCGTTGTATTCCCTTTTACGGTACGCAGTTGTTAATTAATACGTTAAACCCAACATGACCTTAAGACAAATATTTGCGCTCCCGGAGATTAACAAATTATAGAATTATCTTGTTCACCCCCATCTCTAGACTTCTGATAATCCTGAAATATCCTAGTGCAACTAGTTTACCTCCTATTTCGGCTCCATGATTATCTCGACAGTCCTCGATTTCGGAGCATTTATTGCAAGGTTCAATTGTTTTGATGGTAGACGAAACACTGTCAGAATAATAATGATATACTCGTATGTAATAGGTACTCGATTCTCATAACGACACTTACAAACATGTGGCGTTAATTGTGAGGCTTGTGACGCGAAGACAATACCTCCCTAAAGTTTTCGTTTGATATTATCAACAAAAATTGACGACTTCTAATATGTTCTATTCTTTTTCATAGCTTCTTATATAGATTTAAAATCTAGTAGATTAACTTTAGTTTTATCTTTATTTATCAGTTTACTAAGACAGTTTAAAAAGGGACGAAAAATATATTTATTCATGCTGGATAGTTTCGATAAATTAGGTCTGTTGGTAACTATAGACCTAATATTGCAAATAAGAATTCAAAGCCTAAATTAGAAACAATCTCCTTATAATAACTAAAATAATGATGGCAGAACTGCTAAGCCCTGTTTATTAATATCATCATTATCATTTCAGCCTATCACCAGTCCACTTCTGAACATAGGCCTTCCCCATAGATTATTACAAAAGTTTGTAGCTCTCATTTTTTGCTATCGTTGCCAAACTTAGGAGGGACGTTGACAACCGCAGTTTATTTATTTAGATGTTCCAGGAAGACGCTGCTGCCAATCCTTACTTTTATTTTCTCTCTGTCGACTTTTACGACAACCACGGGATGAGATGGGTAGTAGATGCTCTTAAGCCACTACACGGTTATTAATATTAATACATAAAATTGTTTCCTGAGAATTTCTTAGTCTTCGAAAATCGTATCCATTCAAATAAAATATATCTTGTATATTATTTGGATTTAAAGAAACCAGATCGGTATTTGAATCTTTCGAGCAATATATTGGTTTCGAGTGATATACGTTAAGGAACAAATGCGGACTAAAACAAGCTCAGGAAAGTTAAAAAGGTGGTTTCATTAAAAATGTAACTCCTTATTGTTTTCTTTGGGCTCGGTAAAACCTTTTTACTGTCTGCTTTTTATCAAATTTCGTATACACAGATAAGAATAAAAATATTTGATCATCAATAAGAAATTTAAAAAAAATTCGTGTACTTCAATCTACACTAATATTATATGACTTTCGTGAGAGTTGAGAAGGGGAAATGCTACGGAAATGTCAAGGCTTCCGACTATAGTACATTGTTATAGCGATGGCTAATCCGCTTGCCAAGCGTGTAATCACCACTGGTGGCGAATCGACTCTTATTGGGTAAGGTGATGTCCAACAGTGGGCTATTTACAGGCTTCTTCTTCTTCTTCTTTTAATTCTTGCCTCTCAATAGAATACCGCCGATGTCAAGTCAGTCAAGGGATTGACAATAAAAATTATAAATTTCGATCATCATAAAATTATTGCTGACTTTTACTGAAGATTTGCAAGACTGATGCAGACAAGGCGAAAATTACAATTTCGGTCTAAAGTAAAATTTTCCAATCACTGTCCACTTTTACAAGTACTTGCTGCATAATAAACTATCAATATTAAACATCAAAACTCAAAATATACACAGTAATTACAAAATTCAATTAAAACACTACCGACACTTTTCACGTTGGCGCATAAAGTCTATTTATAGGCTATTGAAGAATACAAAAAAATAACCTAATATTGTCGTAAAAGTCGACAGAGGGAAAATAAAATTTAGGAAATGGGCAGCAGCATCTTCCTGGAACATCTGAATAAATAAACTGCGGTTACCAACCAGTCTGCCAAGAGTGACTATTATGGCAAAATCCCTCCTAACATGAAAGCTACAAAATTTTGTGGCAATCAATGGGGGAGGCCTATGTTCAGCAGTGGACTAGTGATGATAGGCTCAAGTAAAGTGAATCTAATATTAGTATAACAATACTGAGTGTAACAAAGTTGAAAAAAATACATAATCCAAGTTAATCCTTAACTCTTTATACAATGAAGTAGACAAATAAATTGTTATTTTTGTTCAGTAATGCGAAAAAAAAGGATAATTTGTTTCAATTTCAGTGCGCTTTACAAATAAGAGGTTTGTATAGAGATAGAACTGGTATTCATCCCGCAGTGAAGTCCAGTTCGTTGTTCATCGTGCTGTAAACGTAATCGAATTTGTATCTTATGTTGTGTATATTTAAAATATATTATTCAACAAAGTGGATATGGTTCGATAACGATAATCTAGGTGTCTCTCTATGATTTTAAATACAAGCCCTCGACTTCCGAGTCCGGTCGTTGACTGCAGCACGCACAATGTTTATGTCTATATCAGCTACTGCTTTAATTAGGAATGCTTTGAGAGACTACAAATTCTGGTTAGGTTTAGCACAGGCTTTCTTTTCAAAATGTTGCCATATTTTGTTGTAGCGTTGTTTCCAAATTTTGCAGAAGTTTAAAAGTATCAGTTAGCGCGTAACCCGTGTGTTCCTTTTGCCTCCACTGTATTTAGTTAAATGGAGAAAAACACTTCAAAATTATTCAAAATCAGCTCAAACATTTCCGGCCAGTTTTAAATATTTAAATTATTTATTATATTTTTTTATATTATGTACTAAACCAATATGTTTAATTTCGCTAACCTAGTGCAAGATTGTTTTATGTTTGTTTCGCATCAAATTTAAAAAAAAATACTGACTGCTTGTCGAGCAGCATCATCTAAAGTGCGAGGCGTCTGGTTATTCGATCATAAAATCATAATATTCCTCTTTCTTGGGAACATCAGTAGACTTCTAATATGCTTATGTGACGATACTGGTGATGATGTGATGTTGATATATAATGTCATATTAGAAAACGATAGTACATTTAAAAATTAATTTCTTTGTCCACAGATTACGCTATCTCCTAAGACAATTAAACAGAGGTGAAATACCAGCGGAAACACTACAAAGGAACCTTCAATACGCCGCTAAAGTCCTCGAAGCTGTCTACATAGATGAAACCAAGTATGTACATTTCTGTGTAGTATTGATTCTGTTTGTTGTCGTGATACGTGTCTTCGATAATTTACAAAGGAATCAGATTTCGTCGAAACATCATTTGCGAAATAGCTCCAAAAATATTTGCTTCTGTATTGCATGTGAAAAATGTGAATATTGTACATAATATAAATACGTTGTAAAAAATATGTATGAATCATAATAAAATCTTTCAGTGCTCATGGCTTACTGTAAAGTCTACGAAACTTAATATCGCTGGTTCGAATCCGCTATTCGACTATTGTCGTGAAACATCTCCTATTTTAAGCTTATTTGGAGTTGTTAACAAGAATTCTGTTCGTATTAATGTTAATAGAATTACTAGCATTCTTAAATATTATAGACGTGTAGCATATTCATCTGCTGCTTCCTTTGTGAAATATAATACATTACGATATTTCCTATTTTACTTGATATATTAGATAAAAAACGACTTTAATTTTTTGAACAAAACAATATGTTGGACCATATATAAATATTTATATGTATAATTATATTTAATCTTATTCTTGGTCTATCGTATGAGAGTAATGAAATACGAAATTGTTTCATTATATTTGTGTTTCAGATACGTAGCCGTCTTGTTTAAAATACATCGGAGATCTTAGAATTAATTACACCTTCAGCTAACATGATTAAAATGTCGATCTAGGCTCATAAAATTTATGTTTTTACGAGATCTGTATCTTACATGCTTCTATTGCTTTCCATTTAATCTATTTATTTTCTTTATGGTCGCTTTATTTCGATATTGGAGTATTTTTATACATACAATTGTATCGTTAAAAATAATGCATTGTTAGTATATAATATACTTAAATATGTGTTAAATTACAAATTCAAAATTCTTCACTTCTCTTAACTCACTATTCTAAATCTGCAACGTGGCTTAATCACGCGTTTTGCTATACTACGAGTACTATTATTATTCAAAAATATAAAACAGATAATGATTTTCTTTCACATACATTAGTAAGTTGTACAAATATGTTTTTAAAGAAGAAAGAGATGAGGCGAGCAAATCGTGCTCTTGATGGTATGAGCAATGTTCTCATAACCAATGCTGTGTCACTCAGAACATTCCCTTTTGGTAGCTCGCTGAACTCGTCACTCTGTGACATCAGTCCTTAAGTCTCATATTCCCCATTATTACACTAGCTATTAGTGGTCTCAAACCGAAACAGTAATATTTGCACACTAACTGATTAACTGATTGAATTTCTGCATAGGAACCGTTCCACCAGTAAACTTAAACACTGTTGGAAAGAAATAGTTTTAGTATTTACATTGCATTAATTACAAACGTATTTAGATAAATGTATGAGCCATACTGTTTTATCCGTAATTTTTTTAATGATTACAGCACATTTTACTTTCGTCGTATGTAGTAAATTTAAAAAGTAATTTATCATTCTGTTTCATGTTCATCCAGAACCATCAAATCCTTTGATTTATTCGTAGCACTTAAAACTTTACGGGCGACTCAACACAAGCTTCCAACTGTTGGGCTGGTATTACAGTGCTTCCTATAGCATTTCCTTTAATATTTCACTGAGTCATATACAATAAGTTTCTTACTTCTATTTAAAAGAAAAATACATTTATATTTGGATAATTTGGATATGAGGCGAAAAGTAGTATACTTGTATTTTTATTCGTACTACGTTCGTAATTTAGATTACTCGCTATTTCGGCTTTCACGGCAGCTGCACATAATACCACGGCAATCAACACCTGACCTATGCAGGAATCCGTCTAGGTAGGACCCCAGGGCCAGTTATTTTGTCGTGAAGCAGTAGTGTGCAAACATTACTGTGTTTCGGTTTGAAGGGCACTGAGAGCTAGCGTAATCACTGGGCATATGAGACCGAAGAACTCGTGCCTCGAGGTGACGGGCGCAGTGTGGCATCACACAGAAATGTTCTGGGTGACACAGACAGACGTTGTACTTACCATCATGTGAATGTTTTGCTCGTTTCGTCACTTTATCAAATAAAAAAAACCCTCATAACTCCATACCTACTCTTAAATAAGGTCTATCTATTGTCGATCTGAACTTTGAAATATACGTATAGTGTTGTCTTTAGTTAGTTACTAAAGGAATCCCTTTATGAACATTAACAAAATGTTATTATTTTTTTATCATTTTATTATTTATGTATTGTTTTCAAAGAAATTCTTATAACAGTTGGTGATACAGGGTTTTTCAATGAATTTCGACAAAAATTATTTGATTTTTGATCTGATACATTAAAAAATTAGCCTATTATTAGAACCTTAAACTTAATCTTATTTTAAACATAATTAATCAATAATCAGATCAATTTTGTCGAAATTCAGAATAATAAAGAATCTGTTGCGTACAGTTGCCGCTTAATATATAATAATAATCCATACTAATATTATAAATGCGAAAGTAACTCTCTCTGTCCCTCTGTCTGTTTCTTACCTTTTCACGCTTTAACAGCTGAACCGATCTCAACGATTTTTTTTTCTTTTTTATTGGATATAGTGATGAAACGAACAAAACGTTCACCTGATGGTAAGTGCAACGTCTGTCCATAACAAATGCTGTGTCACCCAGAAAATTTCTGTGTGACACCACACTGTGTCCATCACCCTGAGACATAAATTCATAAGTCTCATATGCCCAGTGATTACGCTAGCTCACAGTGCCCTTCAGACCAAAACACAGTAATGTTTGCACACTACTGCTTCACGGCAGAATAACTGTCCCTGGGGTGGTACCTACCTAGACGGATTCCTTGAATATGACACAGAGATATATATATATATATTTCTGGAGACGGACATAGGATACTATTTATGCCGGAAAATCAAATAGTTTCTACGAGATATTAGAAAACACTATACTCACGCGGACGAAGTCTCGGGCATCAGCTAGTATAATATATAATACAAACCAATGTACTATATTTTACCAACCCAGTCTAGCACCATAGTCAGTAACTAGTTATAATGTTCATTTTAAACTACATATTGTAGACATAATTAACATTACAGCGCATGGTGGCGATGGGCTCACCACCTACCACACCAAGTGCATTATATTGTTTTGGTGAAACGTGAATTGTGGCAGTCATCTGTTTTTGCAGTGAGTGTCCAGTCGTCGATACAGTCCTGATCTTATGTATGTATGTAATTAACATTACAATAATGTTTATATATGTTAACTGTTTTAACTTCTCAGTATTTCCGACATCACCAATATGATTTTTACGTTCCCCTTAATGGGACCCTGCGTACCCCCAGGGGTACGCGTACCACAGGTTGGGTCGCCGCCCTAAGAGATTAGTTCTTAAGTCTCATGCGGCCAATAATTACACTAGCTATCAGTGCCCGTCAGACCGAAACAGTAATGTTTTCACACTACTACTTGACGGCAGAACAACTTGCACTGAAGTGGTATCTACCTAGACGGATTCCTGCATAGGAATCCTACCACGAGTGTGTATGTTCTAGCTTAGTAATCACAATGAATGATAAACATTTTAATGATGATACTACTGCTGTTACGATAAGTTTGATCTGAAAAATAAGAGTATTGGGCGTTGCAAAATAAAAATAAAAACATACCCAGTGATTCTAATCATAACGTACCTCCTAACTACTTATGCTTCCAACCAACTGGCTCTAGTTACCTAATTAAGACCTTGCTAAGATTGTGCGAATTGTTATTACGGTACGGCTCTCTGTAATTGGCAAGCAATTTGGAAACAGATGGTATGTACATATGTATATGTTTTAATGATATTTACTTGCGGATAATTAAGTACTGAATTTTTTTATTGCCATTCTTACTCCTTACTGTGAACGGCATAAGAGTCAATATAGATGAATTGGTTATTTATCCATATTGACTACAATACCGTACCAACGTAACATGGGCCGTGGATTGGATAGAACAAATCAGTGTCTTTGTTTTAACCGACTTCAAAAATGAAGTGGTCATCAATTTTCTGTATATATATTTTAATTTTGTTATCTATGTTTGAGCACAATTTCTTCGTTTATGAACCGATTTCAATGATGATTGATTTTTTATTATCATATTCTGATGATGAGATGCATGAGAAAATTCTGAATCTCCGTATGGAGCTGCTGCGTTGCGGTTTTTTGATTAAATAATTATTACTTGTGACTCTATAATATCTCTTGCACAGTTAATAGCCACAGTTCAGAAGTTATCGACATGGTCGAAAATTGACCAGGAGGACATCATCATCATTTTCCATTTTTTTACTTTTCCAGTCTTTTTGACAGTATAAGAATATCATATAAAATTACATACAAACATTCAAGCCTTTTTCCCACATTAGGGGTAGGCAGAGGTACCACTTACGTAGCCCACTTATTGCACTCGCGAGAAAAGATAGGTTTGGCAGAGTAGAATATATAGAATAGCACCTACCTCTTTCTTATCAAGGTCTCGTAAGAAGCTACTACGATATTGTAGGGACAGCCTTTTTTTGTGCAGAATAACACCATAGTATGCACTGTACTGCTCGTGGAAACGCAATGGGGAGTAAGAATTTTTTAACTCCTAAAAAAAATATACATTAATAAAAAATATTAATAATCTAAAGATTCAAAAACAAACCCTCTTAAGTATATTCTAACTCAACAATGAACTAACATAAGATAATTAATTCATTATATACGAAACTCAATTAATATTGCGTAGTCGTTATGTTCGACAAATCGCCGGCTTGCCCTGGGGAATATTACAACAGTATTGATTTTGTAATACAGCGTAGTACTGGCGGGAAACTAGAGCCAATTCAGGCTATACGATTACAGGTTCGTAGTACTCGTATATTTAGCTCCTGCACGCTTTTCCCGCAATTTCTCCCGCGTATAATTATATAGTTTCACATAGTACCTCATGCTACATTTGATGCCCTACTAGGTTTTCCCTCAACTTCGCCTACGTATAATTACGATTATGTAGTTTTATATCATACCGCATGCTATATTTAATATCCTACTAGCTTTTCTTACATCTTTGCCTGGGTGTGGTAGCGATGTCGTACATCGCCCGATAGGTCACGTTATTCAAGGGGGCGAAATGTGGGCTACGGATGTGGGCACTGCCTTATCCAATGGGAAAAATGCGTGACTATATGCATCTATGTAATCTAAAAAACTAGCGAAGAACCAAACGATCCAACAGTGATGCAACAACGTGGAAACTCTCTCCCAAGAAATGTATGAACAAATTAGCAAAAAAACCTTTTACTTTTTTCACGGTATCATTATTCTTATACGGCAATGACAAAGGCTGGTTTTGATTTTATCTCTCTATATATATAGTAGGGCCACAATCAATGTATACACATGAAGGGTATTTTTTATTGGATAAAATGACGAAACGAGCAAAACGTTCACATGATGGTAATTGAAACGTATGTCCTAAACTAGTATCGTATTTTTAAAATTCAGATATCTTAATGCCCAGTAAGTTATGTAGTGAAATCCTAAAAAAAGTTACATAATCACTACCATAAAAAAAATTGTTACACTGACTGCCACACGCCAGCTTAGCTGGGCGTATTTATAAAGTAATTGTTATATTTTTTTATTACTAAAATTATTCATAAATTAACAAAACCCTATTAAATTTACGATATAATCTCGCTTTATGCCTTTCATAAGAATACACCACACACACAGTCCACAATTTCAGTTCGATGAGTACTATGTAAATAATCTACATATATTGTATATAAATAATTGTATTCTATTCTATTATACAGCTACTACATTATTTCTCTGCATCGTCCATAGGTCAGCTTCAGGCATTAAATATTTAAATTTCGCATCCGTTTAAGGCTATGATGGAAACAAATGGCAGTCCCACCTCCGGCACAATTTATACCTTCTTAGTCCAAGCGGCGAACATGCGGCGAACATAGGGCGCCCTTAACTTGATAAATAGCTATCGTGTAAGATTTGCAGCTTGTTATCTAAACCTTGCTCGACACGAAGCATTAGGAATGCTACCATGTTGACACGAATTTATCTTTTTTTTTGTTACGTGTAAAATACTGTGGCTGCACCGAAATCGGGCACTTAAATAACTTTACTCAAGTAATTGTAAACACCGCTAAGATTCTGTATTATAATGTTAAGTGGTTAATATAATATTGTTTAGTAGTAGAAAAGAAGCCCAATATTTAAGCCATGAGTGAACTCCGCCAATACGCACAAATACAAGATAACACTGTTTAAAAATTGGTAACGCCATAATCCCTTTATAAATGAAAATGTAAATCGAAACCGAGTCCAACAGCGAGACAATTAGACTGTTATTAGTTTCATAATAATATTCGAAATTTTTGTCTGACATTGATTTTTTTAATTGGATAAAGTGATGAGACGAACAAAACCTTCACCTGATGGTAAGTGCAACGTCGATATTTCTGTGTGGCACCACACTGCGCCCGTCACTATAAGATATCAATTCTTAAGTCTCATATGCCCAATGACTACACTAGTTCTAAGTGCCCTTCAGACCGAAACATAGTAATGTTTGCGCACTACTGCTTCACGGCAGAAAAACTGGCCTTGAGGTGGTACCTACCTAGACGAATTCCTGCATAGCAATCCTACCACAAAATTATGTTTACAAAATGAAAAACAAATACTTAACATTTTTTTTATTACAAACACAAAATTCCGTTTGCAAAAAATTTTATTGAGCACCATGCTCAATAAAATTTTTCATCGTATCATATTTAAAGGGTAGAGTCAAAAAGCATTTTTGATACTACTGCTAAACGATTGTTCCCTTAAAACTGCTTAAAACTAAAGCTACGAGACGAACAATTTGAAATTAATTTACTTTTACAGTCGTTGTATTTTATTCTCTCCATACTTTCTTTCAACTTCGTAGTAACTCAGGGGCCGAACACTCGTCTTAAATTTCAGAGTACGCGAGTGACCAGAGTTCGATCCCTGGTGCTAGCAACTCTAAAATCGTTCTGCAATTTTTAGTACTGATTTACCATCTGCTAAACAGTGAAGGTAACCATCGTGAGGCATGCCTGAGAATAAACATGTTTTCGAAGACATGTAAAGTCCGCCAACTTCTACTGGTGGTAGGATTCCTATGCAGGAATCCGTCTAGGTAGGTACCACCCCAGGGCCAGTTATTCTGCCGTGAAGAAGTAGTGTGCAAACATTACTGTGTTTCGGTTTGAAGGACACTGAGAGCTATCGTAATCACTGGGCATTGGAGACTTAAGAACTGATGTCTCAGTGTGACGTGCGCAGTGTGGTGTCACACAGAAATATTCTGGGTGACACAGCGTTTGTTGTGGTCGGACGTTGCACTTACTATTAGGTGAACGCTTTGCTCGTTTCGTCACTTTATACAATAAAAAAAAATCCGCATTGAAGCAGCGTGGCGGGCTCTTCTCGGCTTCAAGATCCTCTCAAAAATGAGACGAAGCTTACGCTCAGCAGTGTGGGGCATTTATAGGCTGCAACTATACTTTTTTTTATACTTTCAACTCAATAAAGGACGCACATTATAAAATAACTATTTTTGCTTTGTTAAATTAATACTTTTTTGAATATTTATTACTGTATAGATTACAAATAATGCCGTGTGGTGGCGGTCTAAGAGAATCTACCACCCCAACACATCCCGTGGGTGTCGTAGAAGTCGACAGAGGGAAAACTAAACCTAGGAGAGGGGCAGCAGCATCTTCCTGGAATATCTGAATAAATAAACTGCGGTTGCCAATCCGCCTGCCCAGCGTGGCAACTATGGCAAAGTCCCTCCAAAATGAGAGCTACAAACTTTTGTGGCTATCTATGGTGGGAGGCCTATGTTCAGCAGTGGACTTATAAAAGGCTGAAACGACGAGATTACAAATTTAAAATCTATATAGAGTCAAACATACGCTTTACTGTATTTTATAAAACAATAAGGTGTACAATTATGTTAAATTATTGGATTTTTGTTTTATTAATATATGGAAACATCGTAATGGCAAACGAGCCACTAAATTGAACGACAACTTTCCTAATTTTGTGAGAAGCCGAAATATGGAGCATGGCCATGCTTTGCGACAATCTTGGCATCCTAATGCAGTATCAGACACACAAGGATAATCACAACACAGCCAGACCCGAGAACCAACAACTTGTCTTATAAACAGTTTACATCATAAATTTTGTATTTTTATAAAAATACATACATACATACATAAAATCACGACTGTATCCCATAAGGGGTAGTCAGAGACTGGGCACTCAATGCAAAAACAGATGACTGCCACAATCCACGTTTCACCACAACAATATAATGCACTTGGTGTGATAGGTGGTGAACCCATCGCCACCATGCGCTGCTGGGTGCACAGTGCAGTTTGATTCCTTACTCGCCTTTTACGAGATCCATTGGATGAGATGGAATGGTAGTATTCTTTTAACGAGCCGCCACCACACGGCTTATAAAAATATCATATCATATAATTAATATACTCTCAATTTTGATAAAATACAAATGCCTTGTGAAGAAATGATAATAAGGCTAAACTATTCATTCAAACTTCTCATTCAAAATTCAAACGCATTCGTTTCTTGCACATAACACCACTCGCATCTGAAAAATTTATAAGAAAGGACATTGCCCAAATTCGCCTAAGAATCAACATACGTTTGATACCATACGTACCATAATTATTAGCTTATTTTATGCCCTGTATTCCAAATACTAGAATTCAATGGACACTTCCGATTAATAAAAGAAAATTGAATAAGCATTTTATTAATTACGACACGTTTTCCGTTCTTCGAATAACATCTAAAATAATCGCTTCAACGCTGGGCCGTAAGTCAAGAGACATGAACCAAAGGGCTTAGTGCCACATAAATGGGCGCAGATAAAAACCATAGTAAAAATGTAAGCGTTAACGTTGCGAGCGAGAAAAAAATTAAAGCTTATCTATGCTTGCGAATGAGAGAGAGATTGAGAAAGTCATCATCGTCATTATCATCATTTCAGCCTATTATAGTCTACTGCTGAACGTAGGCCTCCTCATAGATTGCCACAAAACACGGTTCTGAGCCACCTGCATCCATCGACTTGCCGCGAACCGTGCAGGTCGTCGCTGTTTGCCGGTACGATGTTGCCACTGGAGAACCTTTCTACCCCAGCGGTTCTACGAGCTATATGGCCGGCCCATTGCCACTTCGGCTTGCTAATCCTTAGGGCTATATCGTTTACTCTAGTTCTGGAGCGGATAACATCGTTACGGATTATATCTCGCAAAGAAACTCCGAACATAGCCCTTCTCATAGCTCGCTGCGCGACTCTGAGCTTCCTCATGCGGCCTGCAGTGAAGAACCACGTCTCTGTTCCGTATGTCATCACTGGCTCACTAAAATCTCTGTTTACATGGCGACTGTGCTGCCAAACCTCTTGTACTCCTCCGAGACGTGGTGTGTGTATCGCCACCACATTCGCACTTTGGATCGCTTCCACCTTAAATGCCTTCGTACCATCATGAAGATCAGATGGTCCGACCGAGTGCGAAATACCGAAGTTTTGCGACGAGCCAATGTCGGTGGCATTGAAGCCTACTTAATGCGTCGGCAACTTCGGTGGTGCGGTCACGTATCACGTATGGCGGAGGAAAGAGTGGCAAAGCGCATCTTCTATTCTGAACTAGAGGAGGGTAAGCGAAAACATGGCGGACAACTCCTCCGGTACAAAGATGTTCAGAAAAGACACATGAGAAGATGCAACATTGAGCCCTCTCAATGGGAAGGTTTGGCAGCACAGCGCCCAGTATGGCGTGGTATTGTGAAGAGGCAAGTTCGCGAGTTCGAGGAGCAGCGTATAGCTGACCTCGACGCTAAGCGCGATGAGCTAAAGGCCCGTCCACCCGCGGCCATAAAATTCAATTATGTAAGCGGCGTACTCACGTGCCGTCATTGTGCGCGAGAGTTCGCTGCGAAGATTGGCTACATAAGCCATCTTCGGGTACACCAGCGCCCGACCGATTAGGAGTCGAAGTGGTCGCCATGGCCGAAAACGGTCGGAAAGATCATCATCATCATCATCATCATCATCATCACTGGCTACACTTGAAAATTGTATACTTTTGTAGGTATCCTCGACGAGAACATGTGCCGCAGTTTCCCAAACGCTGCCCAGCCGAGAAGTTGGACCTACCTAGTCAGACAATTTGTCCTAGTTATACATATTCGTCTACAACTTCGATCGTAGTGTTACCAACAACAAATGGTATAGGTGTTACATGAACGTTAGATATGATGTTGGGAGACACTATTGCCGCCATTGAGCATAGCGCTAAGGTCCTCCAGTAAAGTACATACATTTAGAGGTATTATTATTATATTTTGTTTTGCTGACAAAAGAAAGGAACTTTGACTTGAGATTTCTTTAACTATATTAGGTACAAACTTATTATTTGGGGGTATAGGTAGGCTCAGTAAGTAACTGAAATTTAAAATTTCTACATTTACCCACAACGAAGATACACGGAGCTTTTTCCGTGAACTACTTCGACAAAAAGGGTGTACGGCGGTGCCCGTTTTGTTTGTTTCTTCATCTTTTGTTTACTTAGCCGGAGGCTGAACAGAAAACGAACATGCTATGACAACATTTACTGTTTTCTAAGCAACATATTCTCATCTCTATGTCTAACGTTTTTTAATGAATTTAATGAGAGTGGCAACTATAGATTAGTATTTAATGAGAGTGGCTGGAGATGTGGGGATTAGTCAGTTGCACAAATTAAAAGGCAGATAGGTAACAAGATTTGAGAGTCAACAATTGTGGAAAGGGCCGTCATAAGAATTAAAGTGAGGTAATCTTAAACGTAAGCAGTAAAAGTGCTAACAGAATTTAACAGGTTGTTTTTGTTTTACCATTTCTATATAAGGCATTAGACTGAACCTTAACTGTGTAAAAGGAATATAGATACACATTAGAAGAGACTATCTAAAAGTTTTTTGATTCCTTTATGACTGAACGTTTCAATGTAAGGGAAAGGACGATTCTGCATCCTTTAATTTTCTTCCATTTTATCTACACGTACCTTTTTCTTTTGTGGTGGTAGAATTCATATGGAGGAATCTACTCTTTTATTGCTGTTTTCGTCAATGATCCAATAAAAAAAAATGTGTTTGTTTTTGGCAATAAAATGTGACCACATAATTGTTTTATTGTATTATAACACTGTTATTATATTATAACCACATAATTGTTATATTTGATTTCTCTGTTATTATTAATGCGCTTTACAGACGAATATTCCACAGGCCAAAACACCCGGGGTGAAACAACTGTGAATAGGCCGTCAAATGTTTGTTCCGTACGAAAATTGAACCTGCGACCCACTACGAACTAGATAATTCGAAGATCAGCCACTGCACCAACCAAGCGTTTAATCCTGGTCCGATCTTGTTAGAATTTATAATATACGTATACATTAAAGTACAAACAAACTTAATTTGTATAACTTGTATTTAACGCATGTGATTTTTTTTTTCTATGTTTAAGACAACCTGGCAATGAAACTAAGGAGCAATAGAAAAATTTACGACTTTAAAAACGTTTTTATTATTTTCTTTATATAGCATGCGTTGAGCATATCTGCTGCTAGTGTAATTCATCACAGCTCCTGGGTTCGATTCTCGGAGTGTTTGTACCCAAAAATTAGTAATTGAGTCAAGATATGTTCTGATTATCCCCATGGAACTGACTATGCATCCGATCCTTCCTCTGTCGCCTAGGGGTTGCAAAAAGAGTCATACAATCCATAAAAAGATTTTATTTACTTTATAAATTCTAAACATTGTTTTGCTAAGAACCGTGTTTTAAGGCAATCTATAAAGGAGGCTTATGTTCAGTGAACTGTGATGGGCTAAAACGATCATGATGATGAATTATGTATACTAAATACTATAAAAAAAGGTTAGATTGAACTGACGAAAGAGAGAACGATATATAAACTTATTTTTTTTAATAGACGATGTTCCACAAATAGCACCTTGCTACCTTCGCACATAACGCTAAAATACGATATGAATATGAGTCGCTAGTCGTATGTATCAAACGAATATATGGGGAATTTGAACAGTAACTTGTTAATATTCATCCCATAACTCCAACTGAATTTACATGTGATATCACACAGAGACTAACAATTTTAGAACATAACATGATATACGAGAGGAACGGTATCCATTTGCATGCGAATACGTATTTTGCATATAGTCGCCTGCATTAAAATGAACTTATTAAGTCTTATAAAGTCCACACTATTATTATAATATACACTATTTCTTCCAGCCGCTGGTTTTCACCATCGCACTTTGCGGCAGAACACAAAATTCCATCGTCACCACCTGGATGGTTGGCATTCCACCACAGTGCGTTTTTCGCGGAATTTTCTGCCACGCACTACCACTTTATGGAATCGGCTGCCGCCGGCGGTTTTTCCGGTCCGATACGACTTAGGGACCTTCAAGAAAAGAGCCTATTCCTTCTTCAAAGGCCGGCAACGCACCCGCAATTCCTCTGGTGTTGCGGTTGTTCATGGGCGGTGGTGCTCACTTACCATCAGGTGAGCCACTTGCTCGTTTGCCCCCTCTCCTATAAAAAAAAAAAAATGCGAAAGTAACTCTCTTCGTCCCTCTGTCTGTTTGTTACCTTCTTAAGGTTCAACCATTGAACCGATCTTGACAAAACTTGGCACAGAAATAGCTTGCATCCTGGAGACGGGCATAGAATACTCTTTATCCCGGAAAATGAAATCATTTTCCGGGATAAAGAGTTCTCATGGTACTCGTATATTTAAAATAACTATATCCACGCGGACGTCGTCGCGGGCATCAGCTAGTAGAATATAAATTACTGTTCTATAAATGTTTATTCAAGTTTTCAAAAAAAAGGAAAGTAAAGTTTCAGCCTATAAGTGTCCCACTGCTGAGCACAGGCCTCCTCTCATTTATGAGAGGGTTTTGGGGCTAGGAAGAATCCGCCACGCTGCTACAATGCGGGTTGGCGGACAGCACATGTCTTCGAAATATTTTTTTATTCCTCAGACATGCAGGTTTCCTCACGATGTTTTCCTTCACCGCCGATCACGTGGTAATTCAGCACTTGAAATTGCAGCGTTTTTCCGGACCGATACGACTTAGGGACCTTCAAGAAAAGAGCCTATTGCTTTCTCAAAGGCCGGCAACGCATCTGCTATTCCTCTGGTATTGTAGGTGTTCATGGGCGGCGGTGATCACTTACCATTACGTGAGCCACCTGCTCGTTTGCCTCCTATACTATAAAAAAAAAAAAATTAACAATTTTAGTGGTGCCGGCACCGGGAATCGAACCCAGGCCACTCGCGTACTATGAAATTTAAAGCGAGCGCCTAGCCCATGAGCTATCAAAATACTCGTAACATAAAGAAATCATTTTATAAACTTTAATATTTGAGCAGCTAGAAGAACCGATAATCGTTGGATAAGAAAGGTTCTGGAGTGACAACTTAATACCGGCAAACGCAGTGTACGGCGTCCCCCACTAGATGGAGCGACTACCTGCACGGCTTTGCGGGAATTCGCTTTTGATCGATGCAAGTGACTCAGGTGACTCAGGTTCCGTGTTGTATGCGGAAAGCCTATGTACAACGGTCCACATTAGATAGGCTGAATGATTATGATAATGAATATTTGTAGGAATCTGTCTATGTGGGTACTATCGCAGGACCAGTTATTCTGGAGTGACTACTGCTTCACTGTGCAAACATAACTGTCTTTCGTCTAAAGGGCACTGAGAATTAGTGTAATCTGGGCATATGAGACTTACGAATTGATGTCTCAGGGTGACGGGCGCGGTGTGGTGCCCCACTGGGGTGTTCTGGATGACACAGTGTTCTTGTGGGGGGACGTTTCACTTACCACCAGGCGAATTGTTTGCTCGTCTCGTCACTTTCTTCAATAAAAAAGACTTAAATGTCTGCCATATCACCAATATATGAAATTGTATCGCCAATAGCCAAGTAAGACCAAATGATGGTTTTGGGTACAGACATATGATGTCGCAGGAGGCCGATATAACGCTCACGCGATAAGATCGGAGATAGGCTGTGATGCAGTGTCAGAGACTCGGCACAATCACAACACAATCAGACCCGAAAACCAACTGCTTGTATTTTTACACAAATGGTGGCATCGACGGGGATTCGAATCCAGGCGTAGAAATCAGAAATCACTAGGCCACACATTCGTCACATATAAACACATACACATATAATATTATATATTAGGAATAAAATCTCAAAAATCTTTAGCGTGAATCAAACTATGATAAACATACCATGCCTACCTCATTATTACATACATAAGATCGCGACTGTATCGCATAAGGGGTAGTCAGAGACTGGGCACTCACTGCAAAAATAGATGACTGCCACAATCCACGTTTCACCACAACAATATAATGCACTTGGTGTGATAGGTGGTGAGCCCTTCGCCACCATGCGCTGTTGGGTGCACAGTGCAGTTTAATTCCTTACTCGCCTTTTACGAGATCCATTGGATGAGATGGAGTGGCAGTATTCTTTTAACGAGCCGCCACCACAGGGCTTACGTAACTATTATTTGATAAAAATCAAATGATTGGCACTGGTCCATTCAATTTGATTTCATTGCTCTGCGCAGCAAATAAGTACTTACCCACTATGTTGTTAACATGAAAGATTATCTCTGGGCAATGAATAAGTATATGTATGTATCACTTAAAGGTAGTTGCAACTAGATATCGAACAATAATCAATTCAGCTATGTTATGCATTTAATTCTACATTGTTCGAGACAACGCTTTGTACCTACCCGGCTGTTTTGTTGGAATATCAATGGACACTTTAAGCACCGATATACTAATCTTATCTTACTACTGTAATAACGCTGAAGAGTTTGTATGTTTGTTTGAAATACTAATACGAATACAAAAATCTTTTTGAATTAAATAGCCCGGTTGTGAGGAAAGTTGATAAAACTCTATACTACGCCTTTAAGGAATTGTACGCTAAGAAGAGAATATATATAATAGCTATTAATTCATTAAATGATTGTGTGGCGACTCCCTAGCCAAGTGGTTAGAGTACCTGACTACCACGCCGCGGATACTGCGTTCGAATCCCAGCCCGAGTCTACATTAGTGCAAAAGTACAAATTGCTGGTTTTCAGGTCTGGTTGTGTTGTGATTATCTTTGTGTCTTTGACACTGCATCCTAGCCTGCCTTCGATCTTATAGCTTGAGCGTTACATCGGTAAGTTGGGACGAGTGAGGACTGTTGCGCGTACACTTGTGGCACTATAATATCTCCTGCGCAGTCGATAACTCCCGACAGTATCGAGTAGTTGTCGCCGTGGATTCTAGCCGTCCCGTAGTAAGATACATATAGCGTAATTACCATTACATGTATTTGAGGTAATTTCGATCTGATAGAGTATGTGTTACTGGTTTGGTCTTACTTGACTAAAAGTCAAGTCTAGGGACGAAAAGTGATTCCAATACCACAAAAACAGTCACAAGTTTTTTTTTCCACCATCTGAAGAAAGCAGACGTAAGATGTTTCGCCCAGGTCCATTGCAGCTACACGAGGGCAGTTGCCTAATAATATTAACTAAGATGATTTTACACACGAATTAAGTACTTAAGACTTAAATATTCTTAATCACTGCTGCTCTAATATTTTCTTTAAATATGTACAAGAATATGAACATATCTTATGCTTGCTTTTCATATCCAGGAACAAAGTAACGTAGTTTTATTATTTTGCTTCGTTTACATTCTCCTCCTCGCGAGCACTCTTTCGATAGAGCCGTGCTAGCCAAATAGCATATTAAAATAAAAAACTAACATTTATAAAAAAGGCTTACCAATAAATTACATTAGTATAACTACACTAACTAGTATAACTCTAATTAATATTTACCACCTTTTTAATCGGACTATGAGTAAAACGTCCGAATAGAAAAACAATGAAACAGACAGGTAAGAAAGCGCTCTCGTTCTGAGTTATGAGTAAAAAGAGTTCAAAGTCATTTGCAAAATGTGTAGCGAACAGGCAGACAGAGAAGAAAGCAAGTTAACAAAAACTTGATAAGAAAAAACGAAGCTACTCGTAACTAAACCTTAAATTTTTGGCCCGGCCGCGATCGAGCCCGTGACCCATGACGCAGAAAACTAGCCACCTTAGAAACCTTAGCAATCGTAACCGAGCCGTTCATTTATTAAATTAAATGACAAGCATTTTTCATTAATTAAATTTAATTTCGCGGATATTTATAATCGAAAGTCGAAACGACACAAACGGGCTGTTTACTCGGTTCATATTATTAACAAGAGAAATACAACCCGCTAGTAGTACACCTAGTTGCCTTGTCCGGCAAATACGGTAGAATACCGGGTAAGAGAGATAGTGGTATCTTACACCTTACAAAACCTTATCACCATCAAACCGAAACACAGTAATGTTTGCACACTACTGCTTTACGGCAGAACAACTGGCCCAGGGGTGGTGTCTACCTAGACGGATTCCTGCATAGGAATCCTAATGTATGTATGTATGGAAATACGACTATTGCATACATTGCAAATACATTTTTATTTTACGTTATTTTGACCTAAAATAATTCTGCAACAATAATACTATTTCTTCTCTAAAGAGAATATCACAATTGTTAGGTCCAAGTATATGTTAGCTACTATAATAAAAGCCTTTTGTACTCCAGTACAAAAGCGTTATGTCTGGTCTAATAACTGTTAAACGCACCATGGTAATTTTATTACATACAGAGAGAGCCTTGTACAGATAAAACTACGCATTTGTTCAGATTATAATGAACATTTGTACCTACGTAATGATTTCTTATATTTACGGATTTTATTGCGTTTTAATTTTACTATTTATAACCCGATGTTTCGAGTGATTTACAGCACCCATAGTCACGGGAGGACTGAGGTGAGGTCTTGCAGTGGTATGCTTGGTTTTTAATTTAATTAAATAAATAAAAATAAATCAAAAGCCAAGCATACCACTGCAAGTCTTCAAGATACAGTTAGCTCTTTCTGCGCAGGTCAGACCAAAAATAATAATTAAAAGCTGAAGGTTAACTATGACATCAGGACATCTGTCACCTCAGTCCTCCCGTGACCATGGGTGCTGTAAAGCACTCGAAACGTCGGGTTATAAATAGTTAAATTAAACGCGATAAAATCCGTAAAATTAGTTTTATTTAAATATGTACATACATCTAGTTAACGTATTGTTTTGTTTGCTAACAGTGTCTTACCGACCAGCTTAGTTCCTTTCTAAGTCATTGAAAGTAGAGAGAAACGGAAAATCCTTACCAATTTTTTAAAAAAATTATCTTAGTAAAAAAACAGGATAAATAAATTTACAACAATTAGTCTCATAGACAATCGAAGCATGCTCCAAGACAAAATTGTAGACAGGATTCAATAATACATAATAAATGTATTTCAAACTTAAGCGTAGTACCCTCCACAAGCGACACCTATTCACAAATATGACGCATATATGTTGCATGTCGATATTATATTGACTTTCTTAATGTTCGAACCTAGGACTCGACTCGGCAGGATACTCGCTGGCACATGGTTGTCTAAATTTATTAATATCCTATTTGCAGGTAAACCTTGAAATTTCTTGATCCATTTTCTGCCATGGAGAAAACTTTCGATGCAACCACTAAACCACACGGTCGTCTTGGAACTTTATCTTTATTTATCTATAATATTATATAAATTTCGTAAACAGACCTGAAAATATGTGCAATACATATGGCTCCGGGTTAGCTTCGAACCTAGGGCCCGCGGCGTAGAAGTCAGGTACTCTAACCACTAGGCCATGTGCGTCAACTGCGTTTCGTTTATATTTTAAATAGCTTTATTAGAAGAACACAGACTTCGTAAAATCACACCATCTTAATATCATAATGCTTTTATAATAGTCGATAAAATATTATAAGCTTAAATGCTGTCGTTAATAAGCCCAAGATCTTTACTTTTATTTATTTATTTATATTTTGTGTACACTATGTTATTAACATTAAATGCAATGTAAATTATTTATGTGCAAAGGCGAACTTAACTGTAAAAAAGATTACTTCCAGCAAACCTTGGAGTAAAGAGAAGAGCTGGTATGTGCGGGTAAAAGTGTTCATTGAACAAACAAACAAGACTTACTTTCATTGTTCCGTTAAAATTAATTTTGAGTTTAATAATTTTTTGGCAGATGCCGGGCGCTCCCCATAAATTTCATAGTAGGCGAGTGACCTAAGTTCGATCCTCAGTACCGAACCTCTAAAATTATACTGCAATTTTAAGTCTTGATATACCACGTGCTCAGCGGTGAAGGATAACGTCGTGAGGAAACTTGTCTGAGGAATAAAAATATTTCGACGACATTTAAAGACAGACAACACTCATTGGAGCTGTGTTGGGGACTCTTCCCGGCTCCAAACCCATTCTGAGAAATAAGTGCAGGCCTGTGCTCAGCAGTGGGACATTAATAAGCTGCTTTTACTTTTTTTTATCTTAACGTTTGTGGCTTAACTTCATAGAGGGATGATGTATTATTATTACAAATCTATTAAATATTGTATTCTATTAAATAAAATGATAATGAATTCTCTGGCACATTTTAGATGATTATTTCGGAATCTGTCAGTGGATAAAAGTACTAAGCATTTGCTTTAAAGAAACAGAACACAGGGAATGGATGAGGCATTTTCTTATTCCGGAGTAGGTCGGTAGAGTAGGGTCATTTTAAATAATAATAAATATTATTATTATTATTTAAAATGACCCTACTCTAGGTATCTCTCCGGTATCGTGGGCGCGTTCTATGGATATAAATTCCCTATGTACAAATGCTCAAACCAGTAAGAACTTTCTCGTACAACGTCCAAATATTTGCCCGGTGCTGGAATCGAACCAGCGTACCCGTGGCATCGTAATAATATATATTTTTTTTTTACTTAAAAATATTAAAAACGTAAAGTAAAAACCTTATATAATGATAGTATAAACTATATAGAACAGTATTCTGAAAGAAAAAGTAAATTCGTATGAAAAGTTTAAGATAACACTAGTTTATATTTTTATAAAGGCGTCTCTCAAAAAACGCCTCAAACGATAACATCATTTATAAACGCTCAAATTTAGAATCATCATAGTTACTGGATAAAACCATCTATTGTAAAGTAAATAGTGTGTATAGATAGATACTAGCACAAGGAATGCAAATATAATAGTTTCTTATGAAAATTCGTCACGAAACCAGGTATATGGCGTAAAAGTAGAAATAACGTTGTACAGTAAAATCGAAAATAAGGAAGTAGTTATTATGTGGCTTTTAAGACCTTTTCACAGTCTTAAATGACATATATACAATGTAAAAGTACATATGATTACAAAATTAAAATAGGGAAAATAAACGGGAAAGTGTATATTTTCGGAGATGTGATGCTGTTAGCCTTTTTGGCTTTTACAGCTTCATCGGATACAGTGCTCGCTTGCCAGATTTGGTTTGACCCAAACATAAATAAATAAATAAACTTCTAACTAACATGAAAATTCGATCACTGTTGCGTTTGCTGTGTGTTCATGGCGAGGTCGAATATCTTAAAATGTTTATGTCATCTAATGACCGTTCAAGGGAGGCTGCTCGAGGAACGCTCTGTAACTTCCTTAAACTTAGTCGCATGAGCGTAAGCGACGCTTGTATATGCCATTCTTTAATATAGCTTCTGAGGCCTTCAGATGGTCCTAGATGACTTTTTTGATATATTACATAAACTTAGAAGCTAGTAGAAAATAGTAAATTTATGTAGAAAAGTAGAATTGTATAGAAATTATAATGAAAAATTATGTTTCTCTTAAAAGTTTATGTATTAAATCTTGTTTATACAGTGGAAGCACAGTATATTGGAATGTAAAGAATATTTAAAAAACAGTAAATAATAAAATTTGGTGCTTAGAAATGTTTAATAATTCACCTGAAGGATAGTGGATGCTGTGGCGCCCTCTGTCAAGATCATTTCTTTGTAGTACGACACTGCGCTCGTCGCTCTGAGACAGTAGTTCTTAAGTTTCATATGCCCAGTAATTACACTAGCTTTCAGTGCCCTTCAGACCATAATAGGGTTTTCACACTACTGCTTGTTGGCATAATAACGGGCACGGCAGTGCCAACTATAATAAATAAACCCGAAACAAAGAGATTCCGGGTTTTTTTTATTGGATCCAGTGATGAAACGAGCAAAACGCTCACCTGATGGTATGTGCAACGTCTGCAATCTGTCTAGCAAATGCTGTGTCACCCAGAACATTTTTGTGTGACACTACAGTGCGACCATCACCCTGAGACTACAGTTCTTAAGTCGCATATGCCCCGTGATTACACTAGCTCACAATGCCCTCCAGACCGAAACACAGTAATGTTTGCACACTTCTGCTTCACGGCAGAGTAACTGGCCCTGGGTGGTACGTACCTAGACGGATTCCTGAGTAGGAATCCTACCACCAGAAAAGGGTCTAGTTATTATGCATGTAGAGTACTAGGCTAATTCTAGGCGAGGTAGAGTTAAAAAAAAGAAACACAGAACTGTGTTTACCTTTGCCACACTTAAATACATTACAAAACCTGAAGCACATTTTTTATAACTTTCTCACTGCAATAAAATGCAATAATGTAATAAAAATATATAGCTACAAAAACCTTCAGTAAAACGAAAACAATTCTGATGATAAATAACCTTTTACAAAGCGTAAAAATACCTTAATTAAGAACTCTCAACAATGTTCGAATTATTTCGTCATTTTTGATCCAAAAATATATAAAACCAAAGCTCGCGCTAATTAGAGTAAATTTTATAATGAAGCACCTAAACATTCCTAAGCATTTTACTATTATTTTTGAAAAGGTCTAAATAAAAAAAAAATTAATATACATACATTTAATCACGACTACATCACGACTGTATCCCATAAGGGGTAGTCAGAGACTGGGCACTCACTGCAAAAGCAGATGACTGCCACAATCCACGTTTCACCAAAACAATATAATGCACTTGGTGTGATAGGTGGTGAGCCCATCGCCACCATGCGCTGTTGGGTGCACAGTGCAGTTTAATTCCTTACTCGCCTTTTACGAGATCCATTGGATGAGATGGAGTGGTAGTATTCTATTAACGAGCCGCCGCCACACGGCACAAAAAATTAACTCCCATCATTACATACTATAGTCTGTACAACTACATACATACAGTCACGCCTTTTTTCCCATAAAAGGGGTAGGCAGAGGCCACTTATGTAGCTCACTTTTCGCCCTCGCGGGAAACGAGACGCAACGGATGGTAAACCACGTCGCCGACGTTTTGATACGAGTACGAGTCAAAAAATTCTTAGTTACAATTGCGTTCCCACGAGCAATATAGTGACAGCATATATTACTGTGTTGTTCTGCACGAATAAAGGGTGTCCGTACCATACCTTACTTGTACAACTATTCTCACAATTATATATAACCTATTTTAGAATTGGAACTCAGCATTTTAATAAAAAATTCTAAAATTTTATTTGAAAAATAGGTACTTTGTTACATACATACATAAGATCACGACTGTATCCCATAAGGGGTAGTCAGAGACTGGGCACTCACTGCAAAAACAGATGACTGACACAATCCACGTTTCACCAAAACAATATAATGCACTTGGTGTGATAGGTGGTGAGCCCATCGCCACCATGCGCTGTTGGGTGCACAGTGCAGTTTAATTCCTTACTCGCCTTTTACGAGATCCATTGGATGAGATGGAGTGGTAGTATTCTTTTAACTAGGCCGCCACCACACGGCTTTGTTACTGTATCCATTAAGAAAGGTTGTCGCGTGGCAATCTCGAACCGGCAAGCTCACTGTAGGACAACCTCCGGACGACATATCCAAGTTTTTTTTTATTGCAAAATATATGCAAAATATAAAAATATATATCCAGGTTTTGAAGAGTTTAGGTAATATATACCATTTTATATTTCCCATGGCTATCTTAACAAATTTATTTTATTTCTCTCTTATGATGGATTTCCGACAAGTAACGGTGGATTTTATGAACTATACTAATGTTCGTTCCGTAACCGTTCGTTATTACTATTAAATAAAAAAAAAACATTAAGCCATCTTTTATTTCCAAATTAATTTATACAATTATTTAGATGTCAAATTGTAAGGGGTCTGTAATGGTGATTTAGTACATTAACTTTTATGTGTGTATGTTATGACCCTACAGTTGTGTCCAGACTTGCGCTGTATGAAACTACTTACTTGAGCTAATAGTAACCCATTTAGCAAGTGTATTAGGTTCTAAATAATTTTCTATATCGAATTGTTTCCTAACGTGAACAATCAAAGAATGGTGGTAGGATTCCTATGCATTAATCCGTCTAGGAAGGTACCACCACAGGCCCGTTATTCTGTAATCACTGGGCATATGAGACTTAGAACTTATGCCTCAGGTGACGAGCGCAGTGTGGTGTCACACAGAAATGTTCTGGGCGATACAGCATTTGTTATGGAGAGCCAAGTCGACAGTTCGAATGGACACCCGCAGCCTCCCTCGGACGGTCATTAGATGACTTAAAATATATAAGATTTTCGAAATCGCGAAAGCACGCAGCGAACGCGAGACAGTCCGAATTTCGAGGTTTTTGTAGGAGTTTTTATTTATTTATTTATGTTTGGGTCAAACCAAACCTGGCACGCGGGCCCCTGGCCCGCGAGCACAGTATCCGATGATGAGCTGTAAAAGCCGAGAAGGCTAACATCAATTACATCACCGAATATATATATATATATATATATATGTATATATATATGTATATATATATATATATATATATATATATATATATGGGGAGTTGCACTTACCATAATGTGAATGTTTTGCATGTTTCGTCACTTTCACATATAAAAAAACCACATCAAAACTATCATCTGGGGCAGTCTAACAACCATGGTTGACAGCGAATTTAACTTGACAGTGAATTTAACTTAATATATAAACCGTAAAATCGATTTTTTTTTTAATTTGTCTATAAGGCAATTTTAAAATAAATATAGAAAGCTCAGAAATTATTAGAAGTCAGAATGGTTACCAGTTGGATGGTAACTAAATTTTCATCCAACAGGTAACCATCCCGACCCCGAATTTTGAAATCGTCGATTAGATTACCCTTAGCGGCCATACCTTTTTACCAAAGTATGTAATAAATCCTTATCCATAATATGTACTTACTATATAAATCTATACCTACGCGGACGCAGTCACGAACTTGGACTAATAATATTACGAGTATAAATACTTTTCTTCATAATATTATAAACGTGAAAGTTTGTAAATTTCTTTTTTTGATATTCTATAACGCTCAAACGGCTGAATGGAGTTTAATGAAATTTGACTATAAGAAAATGTTATTATTAACATTTTCTTATTATTTACTTTTAATAACATTATTTATCATAAACAAAACATTCATTTAAACATTTTAGTTTACGCCGAGAGAAGCGGGCGGGCAACAGCTTTTAGATCAATAGGCTATGTCGATGTTCAAAAAGTATTTATTTCGCACAATTAAAACCTTAGATTATAAACCAAAAAGCGATTTACCCCTGTCAACGTAAATCTTAAAACCTAACACTTTAAAGGGGTCGTCCTTTACTAATGAGAGCATGGCCCCTAAAATACTGTCATCTTACCTCGTTAATTGAACAAGGTCCTTTGTTTCCGCCTATATTAAAACGTACTCTGTAATTTATTTTTCTTGAAGTATTATTTTATCGAATTTTGTTACATAAAAAAAAATGTAGTATATGATAGCATTATAATTGTATTACGTACTACATATAACACAAAGAAAAAATATATCTGCCATTATAAAACATAAGTTAGTATTATTTAAAAGAATATCTGTGTCCGCTACATTTTAAAGAAATCTCAATATAGCACTCCTTATAATGAAAGCAGTACATGTTACACTTTTGTAATAAACAGAAACAGCGTGGAAGATTACGCTTTTTCAATATCATTTCCGGGTTTAATAGAAACGCTTTCAGAATATTATATGAAGAGACCTAACAAAAGAAAATGTGAAACGAATTCTTTTTAAAAAGTATTTTAACTTAATGAGCCCTGGAATTATAATTTTTAATGAAATGACCATGTACTATAATTATAACCATATTAATGTTAAACGAGATATTACACGCTTATTATTCCCAATTATTTTTTAAAAGAGAAAAGACTTATGTATGTATATATGTATATATATTTATATAGCCTTCACACTAGGATTCTGTATCGTAGATAAGTTTACAGACATAAATATCACATTTACAAACACCCAAACCAAAGACTTATGCACAGGTAACATATTTGTCCCGCGCTGGAATCGAACCGGAAAACCGAGTGCCAAAATAAATATTTTGATGAATGTAATGTACGTACGGAAACACATGAATTTATTTATTAAAAAGTGACTATACATAGATACATACAATCACGTGTTTTTCCCATGTAAGGAGTAGATAGAGGCCACACACACAGCCCACTTTTCGCCGCCTTACTTTGAGACGTGACGGATGGCGAACCACGTCGCTGCCACTTTGGTACATGACAAATAAAAATTCTTACTCCCCATTGCGTTCCCACGAGCATCTATTGTGTTATTCTGTACGAATAAAGACTGTCCGTACAATACCTTAGTCGCCTCTTTTGATACTTCGCTAGAAAAAAAGTAGGTGCTATTCTACTCTGCCGGATTCCATCGGCGAAGGTGACTATATTCTGTAGAATGGGCCGAGGCGATACGCTAGCGGTTCCTGTATTTACGTTGGCCAAAACTAGAAAGTTTTTTCTTAGTAATTCCATAAAATTTCAAAACAAAATTGTTAAAAGTGTGCCGAAAACGAACTGACAGAATTCAACAAACTTGTCAAGAAGAAATTATTAGAAAAAGCGTATTATAAAATAGATCATAACATAGAGCACAAAGATATGTAGAAAAAACTCTTATTCTACAAATCCCCTGGCTACCAAATATGTGTGTATGACATTACTTAATATGACATTGAAAAATATCTTTTTTTGAATCGGTGTAGACTGGCATTCATAGGAGCTTTATACAAGCCTAAACTAAATAATACATGGGTTCACCGAAACTGAAAGTGATGGAGAAACAATTATACGAGTATCATAAATTAACGGAAATGAATAGAACTACGTATGACGCAGATTCGTATGGAGAATAAAGTTGTTAATAATGTCATATTTTTGACTAAAGTAGGATTATAAATTATTAATTAGTACCTACTCGTAAAAATGTTAAATAAAATTAAAATAAAACATTACTAATAATAATGTCAATAATAATGAAACAAGTTTCGCCAAAATTATTAAGTGACTGTGACTTAAAATCAGAAGCTATTTTACAATAGGAATACCAAATTCTATTACATTTGAGTACAAAAGCCCTCTCGATGTTCAACATATAATCCAGTAACTATTAACCGTACAGTTACTATTTTGTAACTACAGAACCTTTATGGCAATTACACCCAATCCATTAAGCTAAGGAATTGGATCTTAAACAATTTGGAATCGCAAATTATTGCTGAACATATTCCATTCCAAATAAATTAAATATTGGAAATGGAACTTGTTATAACATAAATGTATGTTATACTACAAAATTTACTGCGATGAAGTGATGAATTTGAAATGAAAACGATACTGAAAGAAGTCTCTAGTCCACTTTAAATGCAATCTACACTAACCTAGTTGTTGATTTCAACACATTTGAGCGACCCTCATTTTAATGGATGATTCTAGAATGTATTATTTCTTTCCAATACACATACTTAATAAGCTACACATAATACACAATTTTAGTTAAACAACATTTGATCATAAAAGATAAAGCATGACCCTAATCAATTAACTCTTGATATTTAACCAGCATTTCCATGACTGAATCAAAATCAAATTCTCAACTTCTTTATTCAGTTCTAGCTTCTTTAAATCTCTTATCAAAATCAACTCCGTTTCGAAAAATAATTCAGAGAGAAAAACCTGTAAAAACAAAGGATTTTTTTCAAGTAAAACTTCTTATAGCGCGATGAGAGTAAAATTACAAGGTCGAATTTTAATATAACGTTTTCGTGCAACGTTTGTGTTATTTTTGATTTTTTTATGGAAGAGGTGGCAAACGAGTAAGCGTGTCATCTGATGGTAAGTGATCACCGCCGCCCATGAACATCTACAACACCAGAAGAATAGCAGATGCGTTGCTGGCCTTGAGAAAGAAATGGGCTCTTATTAATTAATATTTAACAATTAATTAATAATATATATATATATATATATATATACATATATATTCATATATATATATATGAATATATATGTATATATGTATATATATATATATAAACTACTACCTGATACCCGCAGCTTCTCCCCCGCTAGATTCCACCACACTTTAACGAAGCTTAGATACATTGCTATCCCTCAAGAACCATAGATTTTTCCGGGATAAAAAGTAGCCGATAGGTGTCCTGCAGAGCAGAATAGCACCTACCTACCGTAGGTGTACGTGCGGTTTTTGTAATGTTTCTTTAAGAACGTTAATAGAGTATATGGCGGTGCATTGTGCATTTGTAATGCAAGCACGGCCAGCATTTTGTTGACCGTCATCCTGTTCGCGAGAGTAACAGACTCGAGGGTGCCCAAGGGGGCCGGTCTCGGCTCGGTCAGTTACTGCAATCGGGAGGGCAATATTACTACTCCTATAATTATTAATACCATGACTATTATTAGATAAGTTTACCACCAATTCGGAATGCGTTTCCGCTGGAGAAGAAATGGCGCAAGAAACTCCAGCGACGCTTCTGTTTATGACACTACTGCTAGGGGAGAACCGGCCTGAGATGCGGCGGTATCGCGAATAACTTTGTCTGATACGCCCACGCCGACGGCGGGGGCGGTATGATGGTGATAATGGGTGTTTGTGTAGTGTTGAGTAGAGCGCTTGGGCAATAGTGGTCGCGTCGTCAGGGTCCTCGAGGACGTGCCTCGGTCTCCTTTTTCCGCGGGTCGAGTTTTGGTGTATCGCGAGGGGGTTGTAAGTGGCGGCACTGACAACCAGTGGGTTGGGGTGCGTGGCGGCAGAGTCGAAGTATCGGCGAGAGGCCAACTTTAGATATTGGGCTATGGTAGGAAGCCCTAAATCGATATGAATCCAGCACAGGGATTAAGCTTGCTCGTGTCGCAATGTTGGTGTTGTACAAGAATTAACCGTAATAATACAATATGCTTGTGGATAAATGTCTAGAATGAATGCGACTGTACTGTAATTATTTTAACTACCTATAATCCAACAGTTTTAAAACATATCGTACGTAGTGTACATATGGCTCACTGGTGGTAGGAATAGGAATCTATTCCGAAATCCATCTGGGTAGCAGATGATCAGGTTAACCACTACGTGCCAGTTATTTCGATGTACAGAGCAATTCCAATCGATGGTAGGTCAGGATCGTGTTTTGTAGCAATCTAACGTGGAAGCCTATGTTCAACAGTGGATTATGATGATGATGATGAACCTTTAAAAGTCCTGAACATTTATTTAGGACTTTTCTTTCTCGATATTGATTACGTGCCATCGAAACCTTCAGAAATACAAATTACAAATTAAAACAACTTGCGTCGAAGGAGTAGGTACTGTCACACACAGACTATCAAATGAATATAGTATGAGCGTCATGTTATGCTTTGACATACCCAAGCAAGTGTTCGTGAACTATGCGTATACATGAGCGATGACTTTCTATTTTTTATCATTCGAAGACCATAAGTATTTTTGGCCGTTTCCCTTAAGTTGACTTTATGTCAAGCAAAGGATAATATGAGGTAGTAGATTATCTAGCAACGGCACCAGACATGATTTATGTTAATATTTTATTTACTTGTGATGTAAGTTTTTACTTATTGGCAACTTCTTCATATCCTATATGGCTCAAAACGAAAACAATTTAGTCGTTAAACGTCTGCCTGTTACTAAACAGCTTCTGTAAAATTCATTATTTAACTCGGATAATTCTAAAACTGTTGGTAATAATCACTGTTAATTAAATGTCAGAAATTAGAAATTCTTAGACTGACAGAATAAACGGAGCCAGAGATCTACTTGTTTATTACAACATTTAGTACAAGTAAGCACATCGGAATGGTTTATGATGAACATTTTTATGTTAACAACGATTGTAAATGCACTGGATTTAAATATGGTTTACATTAAATAAAACACCGCAAATACAAATTAATAAAAATAATGAGCCAGCCAGTGCCAAGCAGTGACACCAGAAATATTCCATATCTCAGAAACTACACGACATATCTTATCCAAACCAATTTCTGTATCAAACCAAAATTTTTTCCAATTTCTTCCTAATTTTTTTTAGAATTTTCAGCCACATACTTGAAAAGTTAGAGAGGGGAGAGACACACTTCTTGCGACTTGAGATGCGCCTATCTCACCAACTTAAATAAAATAGTTATTTTGAAACTTCTTTATAATTTTTCAATACCTATCTAACGATACCTTACACGATTTTTTTTCAGTTGTATGGATATTATTTCATACTTTCGGTATATCATAGTACAGCTGTTCGTAATAAAACACTTTTTTTTCAAAATATGATAATTTTCATAATCAATATACAACGCAAAGGTGATGGGAAGCAGCGTCTTAGGTGCAATTTGATGCCAAGATTTGATTATGGCAAATCCTTCCTTCTTGGGAGACGCCTGTATACAGCAAAGGACTATTAACTGGCTCATGATGATGATGAGCATAGCATTCAGTGACCACATAATTCCGTAAAAGATCGGCAAGTTTGGCGTAGTTACTTTTGCGCTGTGGTTCGCGAATTCGTTTCACGCATGGGACATACTCGTATATTTGTATGGCCTTCATAGTTGTTTCGGGTCGTGGTGTTTGTGCATGAAAACATTTATGTTTATAAAATAAACTACACTAAGAAATCCTAGTTTAAACGATGCGAGTTAAAAAAAAAATATAGTTACATATACTTTTTACGAGCCTTGCAACTTATTATGTAGACTAATACGAGTAAGTATCTTGAAATAAGGGTACCTTGTATAGCTTGTATAGACACATTATATAAAATTATTTTATACAATGTGTCTTTTATATTCTGTACCTTAAGCAAAAGCATTTTGTACTTTTATTTCATTGTGGTCACATAATTAAAGATTATATAATACTGAATAAAATATCAACAAAACTTTCACTTTACTACAGCACATATGGAAACGGGCTAAAGTAAAATTCTAAATGACTAAAATATAAAATATAAAAAGAAATTATAAAAACAGAAAAAACCATGCCCTTATAGTATTCTGCAGGACTTTAGTCGCAAATCCAATCGACTTAAAAGCAACAAAAATGACGGTGAGGCGCAATGAGGACTCTTAGAAAGACTGTATGATTTTAAAGTAAAACGTTGATAACTGTTTCAATGACCAAAAGATTTTCTCGGTCAGACGGATAGCCAGCCGTCCGAAATAATATATCTTACAACGGTCTGTTAGTTTAGGTACTCTGTAGTACGGAATAAAAAAATTAACCACTTTATTATAATTGTAAATTGGGGCAATAGTTTGTCTCAAATAAAATAATGTAACACTAACCTACAATTTTAAAAATATGGTCAGTTTTGATGTCCAGTCGCTATTCATATGTCTGTGTGTAGAAGTCTGCACCTCAACTGTAACTAGCAAGTTAACAGAGAACAACTTGCCAGAAGAACACAGAATTATTTTACATTGCCTAACAACTGGATACTTATTATGAAAGGAACAGTAATACAAGCAAGTAGATGGTGTGGCGATGGGCTTCCCAGTATCTCTGATTAGAAAGCCCTCCGTACCTCCCCTGTAAATCCAACACTCTGTAACCGGACGATACATTCACAATTTTACCATCAGATGAAAAACTGCATTTTTAGATCACCTTAAATCCATAAAATGAATTTACAATGGAGCTAGAATCCAAATAACTCTAGTTTTTGCAGATACGTTACTTATTCGGAATCTTTATGACACTTTAAGACATACTGTATAAATAAAAATGACCCATGCTAATAGAACCCTAGTACTATTATACTGCTGTATAAGAGAGAATGTTATTAATGAAGCAGTTATGTTGTAGGTGTATAAAAATCCGTATATATAGAGAAGGGAAGTTTTCTTTGATCTCCGACACTGGAATTTCTCCTGGACCAAGACCAGGAACAACCATATGAATTCACGTCATCGATAACATTGTGTTCATCACAAAATATGCCAATAATAAAATTCTTTTCCGAAAGAAGGTGACAGAAAGTTAAATGTCATACTGTGTCACAACTTTATACATAATGTAGTATTTGTATGTAAAATCGGATTAGTTAATCCTGCCAAAATAAATAGATTAACCGTGAACCCCACCCCATCTCATCCTGTTATATTATTAGTATGGATTTTTCGCATTTATAATATTAGTACGGACGCAGACTAGAATGGAATTAAAAGTATTTAAGTTGCCGTGTGGTGGTGGCTAAAGAAAATCTACCACCAATCTCATCCTGTGGGTGTCGTAAAAGTGACAGAGGGAAAATAAAAACCAGGAGGAAAATGAGAGCTACAAACTTACGTGTTTTGTGGCAATCTATAGGGGCGGCCTATGTTCAGCAGTGGACTAGTGATAGGCTGAAACGACGAACCGTGAACGTTGGTTATAGCAAGGGAAGCTCGTAGAGATTGTAGTAAGCAAATTAAGTTTCTTTTGCTGAGCGGAAAATTTGACAAGTTATGTAATTACTTAAAAATGTGTCCACAGTCTTGTTGTAGAGCAGTACTGACTTAAAATCCAGTACTGTCTTTGTGCTGTGTATTTACCACGCATAATAATTCCTACCTGGTACGGTGCACTGTAGCTCTCAAGAGACCTACATTAAAATGAGGTGTTAGAGCGTTGTCTCTACTACAACAGCATTGCATATGGAGTACACACAAATCGATAGCATTTTCATATCTTGAAAGTATCTAAATTCAGCATTATTATAGCAAAACTAACCATTTAAGGAAATTTTAAATTTAATAAATATTTACCCACCACTAGCGAAAAAAAACTTAAAAATTTGAATGTATTTTATTTTTATACTTCGTACAACAAACCAATAATACATGTCTTTTTAAAAATACCACGTAAGGTTCGTCTTTTCATTTTATTCCGTCCACAAAATCTATTTAAATTCAATTTCTAGTGTCGCATTCATCAACTCGTACATATAGAATAAAAAATTGTGAAAACAATACGGGTTCGCTTTGTATTAGCATATGAACTACACTGCATTTAAATGAAGCGGGGAAAGCAGATGAAGTCATAAATTAAAAATTAAAAGTAATAAGGATGCAGTCGAATTTTATCCTCCTGATTATTAATAAAAAGCAAAACGGATATTTATATATTTTTTTGTTTTTAATATTTAAAAAATAAAATCGTATTTAACGAATTATGTATTCTAAGATATCCTTTTCATTTAACCGTATGTTATAACCTAAAACAAGAATGTAGTATTTATAGTGGTAGGATTCCTATGCAGCAATCCGTCTAGCCAGGTTCCACCCAGTGCAAGTCATTCCGCCGTCAAGCAGTAGTACATACATAGAATCACGCCTCTTTCCCACAGGGGTAGGCAGAGACCACATCTTTCCAATTGCTTCGATCCTGACACACATCTTTAGCTTCCTCTACTTTCATTAGTGTTTCTATACAACCTCGTCGGTTGCGGGTACTTTTGACGTAGCCTTTCCTTACGAACCTAAACAATTTCGATCTGGAGGAGTGAGGAAACGTAGCTTTGTTTCGGTCTGAAGGGCACTGTTAGCTTGTGTAATTAATTGACATATTAGGGTACTAAAAAACTGATGTCTCAGGATAACGAGTGCTGGGTAGTAACACACATAAATGTTCTGGGTGACACATTTGTGCCCACAAAGACGTTGCATTTACGTGGTGAACGATTTACGTCACTACCTTCCATAACAAAATAACTTTTGCCTTAATTATACTTATAGTTTACTTAATAGATGTTTATAACATAATATTAACAAAATCTTTTAATGGCTTCACGTTTAAAACTATTACTTAAAGGGAACCCGTGCAAAAAGAACTTTGACAAAATTTGAAGAACTTTGAAGAAGTAAACGCCTTGATGATATATCTTTAAGGTTACATTATTACTTACTTTGACGACCGCGTGGCCTAATGGTTAGAGTACCTGATTTCGAAGGTTCGAGGTTCTGGATTCGAATCACAGTCATACTCTGTACTTGCAAACCCACTAGCTACTGAATTTATGATGTAATTTATAAAGGACATTATGTAAAAAAAAAATATATGAAACCTCTTCGATAGAGGAGATATTCTAGTGTGGGGCATCGTTTTTTAAGGAAACAAAAAAAAAAGAAATAACTTAGACAGGATTACTATTTTTGGCCTGGAGACAAACTAAATTTTTGCTTCATTGTTATATCCCAAGGTTTTCGTAGATTTTTAAGCCCGCGCTTACAAATTAACGGGCATAATATATTTACTAAAAAAACCTTTGGCTTTGAAACTATGTCTCAAGTAAACCAAATGCATAATAATGTGTAAAATCAATTTATGTCGATATTTTTTGTGTATTTACGGTCAAAATAACTTGACAGGTCTTGTAGTCTGTTAATATAGCGACTTAAATACTCCAATATCGAGTAAAAAATATCTGTTATTTTTTTTTTCAATCATTCATACAAGTAGCACTATCATTTTGCTTGCCACGAGGCAAAGTGGAAAACATAGGTTGTATACAAAACAGCGGGCGCACCGCGTCGCTAGTTATAATCTCTAACGCAGGGATAGGAGAGGTGCAGAGCAGCCACGAGTGCAGCCAACGACCCTCCACATGCGACGCCTCCGCACACCATGCTGGGCGAGGTGCTCAGTTGACAAACCGAACGAAGCAAAGTTAATACCGTTACAACGCCGCCAATGGCCAAGTAGTCGCACCTCCCTTCTGTCCACTCTATGCGATTAGGTCATTCTGTTCTGTTCAAGCTTCAGTAACGATCTGTCTCCATTTCCTATCCTACTGTTAGATTAGACGATCTATACTTAACTTCTTTTACACCAACTTAGAGATCTTAAACATTACTCTCAAAGATCTCGTAGTTTGAAAGCCGTTTTTGATTTTTTTTAACCTGTATTGAGACGTTTTTTGTGAAGAAAAATAATACTCCTGAGAACAAGTTAATGAATTTTGTATGATCTAAATGCATTTGTCGATGCCATAAACTTACTGGTAAGGTTTGTTTTCCGCAATGGTGTTCGTCTATCGCCAACTTTCGCTTTTACATAAGTTTTTATCACTTTCCTTCCAACTCTGAAATTAACTATCAGAATTGAACTAAAAACTTCTACTTAACTTGTTCTCATGTAGAATGGACGGTTTGTAGAATAGTATGTTATTGTATTTTAGATTAGTCTTAATAAGCCCCGAGTGACGTCTCAAACCCCTGTGATTTATTTTGTTTGTTTACAGGCATGTCATTATTTACGTCTGGGTGATTTGTACAGCTTTATTTAACACCTACATTTTCATTTATTCGTATATAATAAATGATAGTCATTCATTTATTTTAAACTTTATTTATCTATAGTTTCCCCTTTCATAACAATATTTTTGGTTGCAATTTTTTTTTTGTTATCTGTTATGGTAACAACACTCAAACTAATAGCTTTTTATATAGAATCAACTGCTTGTTCATATTTATTTCATTTGTTAGCATACAAATATATATTTACAATTTAAATTTCGTTGTTGTAAATTCGAATTAATCGGTTGCTTTTGTCATAGTCACGTGCTTAATGCTCCACCAACATACTATTTGTGATCTTTGTGATATATTATAATGTAATGACATAGTTATGTTTTACTTATAAAATTTAAGGCTAATTTGATAGGCAACCGATTACAAATATCGTTATGTATCCGATACGTCCCGTGTTCCTTCAGTGTGTCAATGACGGCGTGTTTCATTTTAGACCGGCCGTGGCGCGCCAGCAGTCAGCGCCGACCCTGGTGTTTAGGTGTGTCGATGTTACCAAATATTTTAAACTTTATTGCCACTTGAATTGAAAAATATTGTACAGTTTCATATAGATATAGAACAACTAGGAACTGAACATAAAATATTAATGTAAAAATAATAGAACTATAAAATTCGCTAAAATATTGTTATTTAATTATCGCTTGTAATTGTGCTGACTCATTTTCTCAAATTAATGTCCCGCGGTTTGCCGTCCACTTGATTGCACCATACGACATGGTACATCGCCGACCTGGGCATTCACAGTTCGGCAATTCTCTGTAATGTTCGGTTTTCAGCATGCGACTCCTAAGGCCGTAGTATGAACTTTCATAGCCTAGAAATTTTCTCAATAAACAGGATATCTAATGCATTAACAATTTTTCAAATCGGTTAGTATATCCTGAGATTGGCACTTTCAAACATACAAAGTCTTCAGCTTTATTATTATAGATAGATATAGCAAACCTGCAGTCAGTTTTATTCTCCATGTTAAATAAATAGATATACGTAGCCTACCACATTGTCTTCTGAACTCTGGAAAAAAACATAATTGAAAAATGAATTTTCTCTTTAAGAAAATTATATATTTGTATGAGAAAATAAATAAAGATTTTTAAACCCAATAAGCATAATAGATATGTGTACCTAACTGCCTGTCGAAATAGATGTAAAAACTAAAAGCCTTTGACATGAAATGTTGATACATTAAAGAAATAATTTCATACATTTCTTGCCAATATCTTAAAGGAGCAGTTACATGAATTCAAAAGATCGCGCAAATGCACAGCTGATTTTAACCAATTTTAACGTAACCAAAAATATAAATAACCAAATATATGAAAAACTTATGTACCTTTTACTATACATTCATTTATAGTTATATTACACTTAAGTATATGACTTTAAATTGTTAACATCTTTAAATACAAACGTAACTTAAACACAGGATGTCCAACAATTCCATTTATTTTGTGCCCATTTTCAACGAGTACTTTCTATTCAGACTCTAGTTGTGTAGTCAAAGAAACCGCAACAGAGAATGGAATTCTTTTCATTAAATTTTCTTTTCAAACTCTCCCGTCCATATTAATTTTTCGTAAGAATCACTTCGCGAGTTTTTCTGTCTTGATTCATTCAAGTGGCAATAAATTTAACCCTCAGCATCCTTAACGAGAACCCGCTTATTGTGTCGTGTGTGTTGTATCGTAGACGTTGCTTTCCATTGTAAGTTTTAATTACCTATATTTAATGACTTTAAGAATACTGCTTCAATGTACGCAGTTACACAATAATTATATTGCAGGCTGAACTCTGACACAATTTTTTTTTTCACAATACCGTTCACAGTATTTAATTACAAGCAGGTTTTAGATTGTTTATTCCGTATCATCTGATACGACAGCCATATCTGTTATCCTTCTTCCTCAGCCTGTAAAAAGTTCACTGCTGGACTGCCTCTACCAGGTTGGGAGGATGGCCGTAATCATCAAGCTTGGCATGTGGAATGGGTTTCAGACCCTTCACACCATAAAATGATTACAACTAATGAAGCTTTCATCAAACTATTTCATATTCCTGTTAAATTTTGTCAGGTCATATTGAAGTCGTTTTAACATTACATAGTCGTGTAACAATAACAGGTGCCGTGGTAGCTCAGGCTGGGCGCTCGCCTTAAATTTGCTCTACAGCTTTAAATGCTGACTTACCACGTCCTCAGCGGCGACGGAAAACATAGCGAGGAAGCCCGCATGTAAGAGAAATAAAATATTTCTAGGACATGTGTGGTCCGCTACCCCGCATTGGAGCAGCGTGGTTGATTGTACCCAGATCCAAAATGAGAAGTGGCCTGTGCTTAATAGTGGAATTTTTATAGATTGTTACTTAACTTTAACATAAAGTAATAATAATAGTAAAAAAATAAAGTACTAACTTCTCTTGTTAAATGAGAACTGATTAAATTAAATTCTTGGTTAGTAAGAATTTTTTTATAATTTAATTCTTTATTATAATTTAATTAATTTTGTACTGGAATGGAAAGCAACGTGAATGAAAGACGAAACTCTATAGCACGTTGCATGTGAGTATTGTAGATCAGAAATCTAGTTGGTGTTAGGATCCTTTTGAAAGGGTCCGCCTACGTACATAGGTACCATCGCAGTGTCAGCTGCTCTGTCGGTAAGCAGTAGTGCAGACATTACTGTGTTCCGGTATCGTATATCGGCACCGATAGCTAGTGTGATCACTGGGCATATGAGACTTAAGAACTGATGTCTCAGGTGACGAACACAGTGTGGTGCCACACGGAAATGTTCCGGGTGACACAGCTTCTGTATGAGCAGTTGCACTTACCATCAGGTGAACGGTTTGCTCTTCTCGTCGCAAAAGAATACGAAACTAATATAAACGAGATTTATGGTCTGCAGTGCCTACTTTTAGATGCACCCCGTCCTAACTACAAACCTTACGTTATCATGAATGTTATTTTGACTCGATAAAGCATGCGCCCTTATACCTCTTCTCATCTAATTCAATCACCTTACATTACCCTAACACTTCAATGAACTTCTACAATCCATCGTTTTTTAAAGTATTACACATGAAAATTAAACCAATTTTTGTTATTGTATCTACGTACTATAAGTAATTAATTTTCATTTAGTCTCAAATACATATAAGATTAATATTTTGAAATGAATCTTTAAAAGCTGCTAGAGCCTGCTTTAAATATTAAGTGATTGTACATGTAATGATTAACATGCGATACGAGTAAAAATGTAATTTTTACGAAATTTTTACAAATTAAAAATAAAGTGATTATATTTTTAATACACTATTTTATTTGCTTATAAAGTTTTCCATGTTAATTATGTACCCATAGCTTAGCGATTAGTCTTAACTATGTTAAATAGAGCAAAAATAATTATTTATTATATCCGGTAATGTTAAATTAGCGTATTAGATATAGATAAAATTTAATAGTATTTGAAATTAACCGTGCAGCTCTTCTACGTAAGTGTTTATTATAAATTTATAATATGTATAGCTTAAAAAGTGAAACAGATGGCACAAATTTAGGTTAACAAAAAACAACACGAATATACGAAAACAGCCCTTATTTACTGAAGCATTATGTAGTGATTAAAAATTAATTCTCTAAATATTTACAATGATTGTTGCTGTAGATTCTTAAACGATTAAATAAACACGTTCACAGAAGAGAAACAAAAGAAAATATCTACGGACATTATTATTTTTAAAAGGCACCTAAATAGCTTTGCAGCTTTAAATGGATGATCTGTATGGGCGAAATGGCTCATATAATATAGCGATACGTGCCCCTTCGGGTCGCATTATGCTAATTTAATTCAGCTAGTGTTTAGACGAAGTCCAAGCTTAGTCTTCGGTCGCCAAAACCGCTTACGTCATCGGGCTTGCTTACTAAAGGTGAAATTACCGTTCTAATATTTACTTCGTGTGTACGCAGGCGGCTGGCAGACGAAGATGATGAGCTATCAGAGGTTCAGCCTGACGCTGTGCCTCCAGAAGTCCGAGAATGGTTGGCGTCGACCTTCACAAGGCAGTTGGCGACTTCAAAGAGAAAGTCTGACGAAAAACCAAAGTTCAGATCGGTGGCTCACGCCATTCGGGCGGGAATTTTCGTGGACAGAATCTACAGGCGGGTGACAAATACTGCTCTCATGCAGTTTCCACAAGACGTTGTCAGAGTTTTAAAGGTAAGGCTTTTCAATTCCATCTCAGATTTGTTGTTAGAAACCCTGTCTGCAGTGCGATCTTTTTAACCAAATCAAGATCCTTATTAAAAAAAAAATAGTCTAACGGTGTGTGATTGATAGAGAAGAGAATGATTTTTTAAGAATAAATGTATCCGTTTATATCCCACATTTCCCGTTAAGTATATTTCTGTAAGTTTAGAAAGAAGAAAGAAAGAAATTTTTTTATTCAATACTACAACACAACATACAAAAAATAAGTAAACAAAAAATACGACGTATTACATTGTCAGACGTACGTTGGGTTGTAGCAACGAAAAGGCTGTCGACTCAGCATAATGCTATGGCAGAGTTGCCACAGCGCTGTTATTCTGTCGATGCCTCAGGTTTAACGAGCAGCTTCCGGACATATTGTTAATTGACTTAGTTTAATTTAAAAGAAATAAATATGCGCACATGTGCACGGATACACACACACACACACACACATATATATACATATATACATATACATACACACATATACATATATATATATATACATATACATACATGCACACACACATACACATACATGCGCATGCATTATATAAAATAGAATAAAAATAAAAAGTTTCAGTAATAATTGCAAATTTTCAAATATGGGTGTAATTTATGCAAATAGCTACTAGATATATTTAAATATTTCTATTATAAACTTCATAAATAAATGACAATAAATGGTCAGCCTGAAAGTCTCTGACACCTCTTTGCATTGCAGAGTTGGGTCATGCTAAGCGATTGGCTTCTGCGCTGTGGTTCGTGGTTTCGATTGCCACCCGGAAGGAATAGTTTCATGGCCTACGGATAAAACCTAGCCCGAACGGGAATGTTTATTTAATTTATTCATTATTAAGCATCTGATTCTTATTCCACTCATATGCCGTACGCGTTCTGTAATATGGGAAGTTGAAGATAAATAAACACCTCTCCGCAGATACCTACTTTTAGCAGTTTTCATGTTATGTGGACACGTAACATGGAACCTGGTCTTTATCATTTCAGCCAGCATATATATTGCTGAAAATAGTCCTCCTTCATAGATTGCCGCAAAACGCGATCCTGAGTCACCTATATCCATCGACTTCCCGTAATACCGTGCAGGCCGTCCCTCCATCTAGTGGCGCGTTACCCTTCATTGCGCTTCGTGGTACGAGACTACCACTCAAGGACCTTTCTTTCCCAACGGCTATCGGTTCTACGAGCTATATGGCCGGCCTTACAAATTCTTAGGACTGTGTCAGTTACTTTATTTCCACTGCGAATAATTATCATCGTTATGAATTTTATCTTGCAGAGAAACACCGAGCGTAGCACTTTTCAAAGCTGGCTAAGCGACTTTTAGCTTTCTTAGCGAGATTAGCCGTGTGGTGGCGGCTTAAGAGAATCTACCACCCCATCTTATCCCGTGGGTGTCGTAAAATCGACAGAGTGAAAATTAAAACCAGACGATGGGCCGCAGCATCTTCCTGGAACATGCTGTGTAATAAATAAACTGCGGTTGCCAACCTGCCTGCCGAGCGTAGCAACTATGGCAAAACCAACACAAAATGAGAGCTACAAACTTTTGTGGCTTTCTATGGGGGTCTATCTTCAGCAGTGGACTAAATGGCTGAAATGATGATGCAGGTCTGTAATGTAGGACCAAATCTTGAAAATATGTTGGATCCGACACGGTGGAAACAGTGATGTCCTACTGGCCGATTCGACCCCGGCAACAACTTCAAAATACTGTCAGAAGCTATTCACTACGCAGGAAATATTTTAATGTCACATGTGTTCGTGCAAACACAGATGCACTCACTCATTCTAACCTATCCAAGCCTGATGTAACGCTAAGATCAGAGAAAAGCAGTGTCAGAGACACGAATACAATCATAACATAACCGGAACCGAAAACCAACAATTTCTGTTTTTGCACAAAAGTGGGTTTCGAACCTATGGCTCGCGGCGTAGAAGTCAGGTATTCTGACCACTGGGCCACGCAGCCTTCCGCTGGAAACAATACATTTTTACAGGTGTTTTTTATGACTTTTATGACATCCACTAGATGAAACAGCAGTAAAATCTCCACCCCTACACATACATACATTTAGACACGCTTTCGCATTGGGGTAGGCAGAGACTACATCTTTCCCATCCATACGATCCTGACACACATCTTTCGCATCTTCTACTTTCATTAGCGTTTTCCTACAATCGCGTCGGTTACGGGTACTTTTTTGCCGTGTGGTAGCGGCTTAAGAGAATCTACCACCCCATCTCATCCCGTGGGTGTCTTAAAAGTCGACAGAGGGAAAATGAAAACCAGGAGATGGGCAGCAGCATCTTGCTGTAACATCTGAATAAATAAACTGCGGTTGCCAACCCGTCTGCCAAGCGTGGCAACTATGGCAAAAACCCTCCAAAATGAGGGCTACAAACTTTTGTGGCAATCTATGGGGGAGGCCTATGTTCAGCAGTGGACTATTGATAGGCTGAAACGACGACGACGGGTACTTTAGAAGTGGCTTTTCCTTAAAACATTCTTCTACGTTGACCCTTACCGGCTGTGATAATGCTGCCACAAATTTGTTTAATATTTTAATGATTTTAATACTGTTAGGATAGATAGGGAGTAATACAGTAAAGCTAAGTATTTCATGAATTCGTTGTAGAATTCACGTCCAAACCGTTACGTAGCCCACCCCGCATTCAGCTTGTCCCCGGAATGTACAATTACGTAAACGGTACGCAGACCCACGTACGCGATTTGGTCGAGCGCACTCCAATTAGTGCTAAATCAATATAAGTGAATAGAGGAACTACATTCAGATTTCGTATCTACGCAACATTTGATTCGGTGCTCTAAAGTAAATAAGCTTTATTAATATCCATCAACAATTTCGAGAGGCGATGTGGTTTGCCAATTAAGTCTCGTTTACCACGGGGGCGAAAAGTGGGCTACGTTTGTGACCTCTGCCTACACATTATCTGCGCGTGACTGTGTGTATGTATCAACAACTTTCAAAGCACTTCGTTTTAAAATACTAGGAATGTTAAACAATTATTATCGAGTACATTATTAGGAAACAGAAAATGTTTATACTTGTTCCACTAGAAACCACGTACAGTTGAGACTGCTGGAAGCTAATGATGAATGTGATATGTTAAAAAAAATATTTCATTCAGTTGTTGCTCTTGAGATATAAATATTAGTGCTGTATTATTTTTAATATATAAATTCCGGCCATAACACAAATTAAAAAAAGATGACGTACAATATTTTTTTACGTTACAATGTCACATGAGTCCTGAGCCAGGTGTCAGATCATACGTTCTAGTGATTGCATGAATTTTATCGGAACAAATCACAGCTTTACTTTAAAAACACAGCTTTACTTTAAAAAACCTATAGTCACGGGGACGAAGTCGCGGGCATCAGCTAGTTTACTATAAATCTATCACATTAGATATCATATGATTTTTATCTAACCTCGATATTTAAATGTTTAAATATTTGAATATTGTTTTGTTATTGTTTTGTTTGTTTTAAATATTGTTTTTAATGTTAATAAAATTTAAATGAACAAATCACAGCTTTACGGGAATATAAATTGAAAAATTATTTATTTTTTATTGTTCAAAACATAGTTTTTTGATTCTATAAGTTGCGAGTATTTTAAGTCTGTGGGTGCTGGTGTTCCGCAAGGCTGCGTGCTATCGCCAACCCTGTTTCTTCTGCATATCAATGATATGTTACAAATTAGTAACATTCATTGCTATGCAGACGACAGTACTGGTGATGCCTTGTACACCGGCCGTGCTAATATTTCTCGGGAACACGTCGACGAGTGCCGGAACAAACTTGTGTCTGAAGTCGAGATTTTGCTAGACAAAATCTCAGACTGAGGCCGACTAAACTTAGTCCAGTTTAACCCAAATAAGACACAGGTTTGCGCGTTTACCGCTAAAAAGAAACCCTTCGTCGTAGCACCTCGTTTTGGAAGCACTCCCCTCGTTGCCTCAGCCAGTATCGGAATCCTTGGCGTAGACATATCGAATGACGTTCAGTTTGGCGGTCACTTGGAAGGGAAGGCCAAATTGGCTTCTAAAAAGCTTGGCGTGCTCAGTAGAGCGGAACAGTACTTCATGCCGGTCCATCGCTTGCAACTTTACAAGGCGCAGGTTCGGCCTCACATGGAGTACTGTTCTCATCTTTGGGCGGGGGCACCCCAGTGCCAGCTCCTTCCTTTTGACCGTATTCAACGAAGAGCGGCTCGAATCGTCGACGACCAGGTTCTTTCCGATCGGCTTGATACACTGGCCTTGCGAAGAGATGTTGCATCTCTTTGCATTTTTTACAGGATTTACAACGGGGAGTGTTCCGAGCAATTGTTCGGAATAATTCCAGCCGCTGGTTTTCACCATCGCACTTTGCGGCAGAACACAAAATTCCATCGTCACCACCTGGATGGTTGGCATTCCACCACAGTGCGTTTTTCGCGGAATTTTCTGCCACGCACTACCACTTTATGGAATCGGCTGCCGCCGGCGGTTTTTCCGGACCGATACGACTTAGGGACCTTCAAGAAAACAGCCTATTCCTTCCTCAAAGGCCGGCAACGCACCCGCGATTCCTCTGGTGTTGCGGTTGTTCATGGGCGGTGGTGATCACTTACCATCAGGTGAGCCACTTGCTCGTTTGCCCCCTCTCCTATAAAAAAAAAGCCTGCTGGTGTTTTAATACGTAAACAATAATATTTTATGCACCACTAATATTTTATGTAATAAAAATCAAATAGTTCTAACGGGATATTTAAAAAACCTATAGTCACGGGGACGAAGTCGCGGGCATCAGCTAGTTTGCTATAAATCTATCACAATAAATATCATATGATTTTTATGTAACCTCGATATTTAAATGTAGATATTATAACAAATCTACATTTAAATAACCTCGGCTCGTTAAAAGAATACTACCACTCCATCTCATCCAATGGATCTCGTAAAAGGCGAGTAAGGAATTAAACTGCACTGTGCACCCAACAGCGCATGGTGGCGATGGGCTCATCACCTATCACACCAAGTGCATTATATTGTTTTGGTGAAACGTGGATTGTGGCAGTCATCTGTTTTTGCAGTGAGCGCCCAGTCTCTGACTACCCCTTATGGGATACAGTCGTGATCTTTTGTATGTATGTATGTATTATTTAAATGTAGATTTGATATTATTTTTCTTCGAGCAAGACACATCAATAACTGTGTTTATATTTAATTACTTCGTTGCCATATTATGCGCAATTTACCTAATTTGAAATACATATTTTATGCTTTGTAAAATAATAAAAGCGTTTGCGATTTTTTTTATGAGACACAGGCCTGTTATAATAAATATACGATAATTTACATTTAAAAATACAAATGTACCAATTTGAATTTACAAGCTAATTTTTTTACAAACTAAATTGAAATATCGTGTTTGACTTAAAAATGAATCTGCGTCGGGAACATTTTCGCACTATGAACTTTTACGACTTCAAATGTCGCTTAAAACCAGACGAATTGTTTGATAGACTTTCAATGGCATTTATGGATAAAGGCCCCTTTGAGGCAACCGTGTACCGCTGCTATAACACATTTCAGCACGTCCGACTAACTTTGAAAGATGAAGAAAGAAGTGGTCGCCCTTTGACGGCTATTATGGAACGAAATGTGCTGTGAGTGAAAATTTTAATTCAACAGGATAGGCGAATTATATAAGGAGAGATTCAGTTTCTATTGCAGATTGGATCGGGAAACGTTCACGAGATATTACACGAACGAAAGGAGGATAGTTTCGCGTTGGGTGATGGACAACCTCACCAATGCTCATTAGCAGGCCCGCGTGGAATGGTGCTTTGCCATGATTAGCAAATTTTAAAAAAGGCTCGTCCAGATTTCGTTGTGTTTCCGGCATTATTAAAGGTGATGAATCTTGGTTTAACAATGCGATCCAGAAACGAAGCGCCAGTCGACATACCGTCGACTGGCGCTTCGTTTCTTCGTTTCTGTTTCTTCGTCGCTGTTTTAATTTTGATTTTTTTCTTTGGTTTTTTTTCTATTTGACTCCGAGTCTTGTGTCAATTCCTTCACGAAATCGAAGTAGCAAGAAGAGTTACGAGGTGGAAAATAGAGAAACGAGGGACTCGTTTCGTGCCTCTCCTTATCGTTTCACCGGGGATAGTGAAAGATGACCACGTAAATAATCAGAAAGATTCTCGTAACTTTCAAACGGTAGTATATCTATCTCAAAATTTACCAGACTTAAAATGCGTGGATGCGATGATGCAACGTCTAAGTGGCGAGGCATCAGGTACTGCAATCGTCAATATTTATTATGACGGTGCATATGTGGACTGCTTAGTGGCCGATGATTGATGAATAACTTACCTTTCTACAACATTCTCAAAGTAATAAAAAAGTTTTTCGCTTATACCCTTTTAATTATTCATAGGGTTCATAACCCCGTGAATGATGTCAGCACTTTTAAACACGAAAAGTAACTAACCGATGCACATTAATCTTCTTTACAGACAACGCCTTATTTATAATTTTGTACGCAGATACACATAAAGTTAGTTTAAGTGCCCTAGTGTAACTATATGTATAGATTTTTAACTATACCTAAATAATCGGGTCAAAATTCTGTCACAAACACTTCATTAAATTAATTGCACGACTTTTGTTGTTTGTAAAGTATATATTTAAAAATAAAAGTAGCTAAATATACTTTAAAAACCTTATTAAAGAAATTCGAAATTTTGTGTGTTGAAACTTATTTCGCCGATAAAAAAATTTTCGTCAGAAAAAAGGATTTCGCCGATTCGATTACCGCCTTAACATAACCCGAGATCTCTTGATAATGCCCGGTTTTTCGACGATAAGCTCGGACTCAGGTCTTCATTTAGCACTCTTTTGACCGTAGTTCTGCTTAACGCCAATTTAAGGGCTAACATTTTTTGCTTGCGGACAGGATTTTGTTGGATTCGCGCCGGCACATGCATTGTTGACCGCTGGTGTATTAACCATACGACTTTTTACGACCTTTAAATGTCGAATTTTCACTCGATTGGTTGATAGTACTATATACGAACCTCAGCGTTATTTACAAATTTTGCAGAAGTTTAAGAATCTCCGCTGGCGTGTAACCGCAGCGGTGCAGCGCAGTAACCGCGTCTGTGTCTTACTTTAACGTCCACTCTATTTTTTTTAAATGGAACTAAATCAATTTTTTTTCGTTCTAAGGTGATGATACTCGTAATATTATTTAAAATCAGCGGTGCAACGCAGTAACCGCGACTGTGTCTTACTTTAACGTCCACTCTATTTTTTTTAAATGGAACTAAATCAATTTTTTTTCGTTCTGAGGTGATGATAATATTATTTAAAATCAGTTTAAACCTTTAAGGCCAGTATTCGAAATTTATGTGACAGAAATTATGACCCGGCTAGTTAATTATAGAATGGGCCATGGTAGCTCAGGATCAAAGCGCTGGAATTAAGTTTTATAGTGCGTTTCGTAGTGGTTCGATTCTGCTACCGGCATCACTAAAATTGTTAATTGCAATCGTAAACGCTGATTTCCCACGTTCGCGGCGGGGAAGGAAAATATCGTAATGAAACCTGCATGTTTGAGAAATAAATATTTATTTCTTCTTTCGGGTACATGTGATGTCCGGTCCCGCATTCGCATTGGAGCAGCGTGGCGGAATTATCCCGGTTCCAAAAACCTTTTTCAAAAATGAAAGGAAGCCTGTGCTCAGTAGTGGGACATTTATAAGCTGTTACTTAATTAGCACGCACTGGAACACGCTTAAAGTCGTTAAGAGAATTGCTTATGTTGTGTTTCCTCTGAGAAAATCTATTACGAAACTGTATTGCTGTAATTTTCGACCACCAAACATTTTTCATTCCGCTGTAGCTAAAAATATGGGAGTTCTTATCATCTTCAAAGCTTATTTTATTCTACTCCTTAATATGAGTCGTCCCTAATGAATTAAAGTTTGTTTAAGTTTACCGTGTCTTAGCAATGTAAAAAAATCTGCTACCTCGTTTAATCCAATGACTACTGTTATAATCGTCTAAAGTTCAACTATCTGTAGGCCCTACAAATATTTGTCACCAAGAATCAAACCCTGAACCCATAGCACAGAAGGCTACAGCTCATACACTGCCAACCATGGCAAATAAAAAAAAATGTTATTCTCTTTTTTTTGGGTTTTACATAGTCGGTTACGATAGTAACAACAACATATTCACTTAAACTAAAATTAGCTTTTTAGGAAATTTAAGTTTAATTTTATATCTAGTTATCCTTCGACTGATTGTCTTATAATTTCGACACGTAAACATTAACCGGATATACACGTAATTATTCAACTAGAGTATTATAATATAACCGTGTGGTGGCTTAAAAGAATGTACCACCCCATCTCATCCCGTGGGTGTCGTAAAAGTCGACAGAGGAAAAATGAAAACCAGGAAATTGGCAGCAGCATCTTCCTGGAACATCAGAGTAAATAAACTGTGGTTGCCAACCCGCCTGCCAAGCGTGGCAACTATGGCAAAATACCCCAAAATGAGTAACTAAATTGATGAAAATCCTAAAAACTGATCTGCACCCGGCCTCGACAGTATAAACAACAGGCTGATGATATCGCTTACTACGCCGGCGACGTGGTTCGCCGCTCGTCACGTCTTGTTTCCCGCGAGGGCGAAAATTGAGCTACGGGAGTGGCCTCTGCCTACCCTTTGTATCGGAAAAAGGCGTTACTGTATGTATTTACGTACGCCTCTATTATGTCTCCTAGTTAGCATATTTAACGCATATTTAAAGGCCGATGTCATAGGCATTCCAAAGCCTAATAAGCCTAGGAACGTCCCGTCCAATTATCGTCCAATAAGTCGTCAACTCGATGGTAAAGATTTATGAGCCAATAATACTCAATCGTTTAAAAGACTATGTCTTTTCAAAGAACATTATTCCCGGCGAGTAGTTCCGCTTTCGAGACGAGCACTTTTGTACTCATCAAGTGCACCGCGCAACGGAGCACATTTTAGAGAATTTCAACGACCCTCCTAAGCCCGTAGGCATACATACATACATACATAAGATCACGACTGCATCCCATAAGGGGTAGTCAGAGACTGGGCACTCACTGCAAAAACAGATGACTGCCACAATCCGCGTATCACCAAAACAATATAATGCACTTGGTGTGATAGGTGGTGAGCCCATCGCCACCATGCACTGTTGGGTGCACAGTGCAGTTTAATTCCTTGCTCGCCTTTTACGAGATCCATTGGATGAGATGGAGTGGAAGTATTTTTTTAACGAGCCGCCACCACACGGCTCACCACATGCCCGTAGGCACAGGGGCAAAATTTTTTGATGTCCCAAATGTTCGATGTGCGTTTGACAAACTCTGACACTACAGGTTTGTATTACAAGCTGTATCACATCAAAGTGCCGGACAGACTAGTGAACATCATACGAGCCTTGTCAAACCACCTATTTTACTTTCGAGGGAAAAGGAACGCCTTCTCCGAGCAGATGATGTGGCGTGGCGGCGACGTGGTTCACCATCCGTCACATTTCGTTTTCCGTGGGGGCGAAAAGTGATCTACGTGTGTGGCCTCTGCCTACCCCTTTTACGATAAAAGGCGTTACTGTATGTATGTATAATGTACAGCCGACCAGATGATTGCTTTACCACCCTAAGGTTGAATGTCGTTTGCACATCAGTTTGCACAAAAGTACAAGGTTTATTTTCGCTTAAAATATATATGTCACAGATACTCCTGCCAACATTGCATGACGTCAGTGTAGTGAAATTTACTATATTCCGCGTTTATTATATTTGATTTGAACTTAGAGCTGTTATGTCGTTTCGTGCATATGCATTGATAAAACACACACCACCAAGCGACTTGTCTTGTTTATTTTATTTTCTTATTCTTCGAGTCATATAATTAAAAGACCAGTTTCTAGTGACATTTAGATTATATTAGTGGAAAATAACATCTATTTCTTTTGAAGAAAGATTAAAACAAGACGCACTCTTAACCTAAGCTGATTGGCTTACAGACAACCAACAACAGTCGTCAAAAGTAGTAAAGCAATTATATAGACGGCTGTACTTAAAGTTTCATACTTGAATGTAATTCAGAAATCAAACATTGCGTCATCTATCGGAAAGGGCACAAAATTCCTCAAAAATCCTCAAAATGACAGCTACAAACTTTTGTGGCAATCTATGGGGGAGGCCTATGTTCAGCAGTGGACTAGTGATAGGCTGAAATGATGATGATGATGAATGAACGGAATTCGTCCTACAATCGTGTTACTATAAAATCAATGAAGTGCTTATGTGAAAGCTGATGGTGTAATTGTTTCAGCGCCATTAATCAAATAGTGAAGTGCGCGGTGTAGTGTAATATATATATTATATATATAGTGTATATATATATAGTGAATACAATACTAACATGTATTAGAAACAGTATTATAAGCTTTAAACATGTTATAATCAGTTGATGAGTAACATATTAACAAACTTTAAAAAGTCCAAAACAAATTCCGATGCAAGGCTTTCACAGCTTTCATGCTCAAAGAACAGGAAGTCTCAGCACCCACAGACGATACGGTTAGCCATGACTCGTTTAACACTGTACGCACTACAGTTAATAGTAATAATAACACGCTCACGATGACTCGTGACCCGTAGGCAGCGGCGCGCAATAGCCAACGCTGCGTATACAAGATGCACCAACACACAAGTCGACAGGGCGTACGAGCCGAACCTCTCTCTGTCTGTCACTAGAGGACTTATATAATACTCGTAAGAAAACTTCGATCTCGTGACACACGTGAGAGTGACGCCAATTTAAATAATAACGTTGGTAGTATAATGTTTGGGTCAAACCAAACCTGGCTGGTGCGACCCAGGCCCGCGAGCACAGCTATCCGAATATCAAGCGAAGATATTATTATTTCGAGAACTAACTTTTGACCACTTATTTAAATGAAATGCATATGTACTGACATCGCTTTGCCATTTACTGTAATAATAAAACTATGTATAAGCGACGAACGCCATAAAACAAATACAAATTTAATATTAACAAGGTTCTTTGACTACTGTTATTATAATATGATCGCAAAATGCAAAAAATGCAGACTGTAACAAAAGGTGTAACGGGCTACCATTGTTCCATGTTACTGAATCTATTGTTGGATTTGTATGTTTATATAATGAGCCCAAGGCTCACTGCTTTTAACTACTTTACAGTGTATTTACAGTCAGACTTGAAAATTTTTCCGCATTGTCTTTTTATATTTTTAAATTAGCTCTCATTATAACGGTACTTGTATGATGAGAGTTAATTAAAAAGTACTACCGCAGCTTAATATTTTGATGGTAGAACCTATTAATATATTTTTTGTTGAAAAAATATATTGCCTTTTCATAATCTAAACCCAGTGAACAAAAACACTTATTTATAAACAAATCTAACTGAAACTGTATTATTTTTGTGCTCAAATGTCTTTTCTTTCTTTCGTAGACGCTGGACGAGTGGTCTTTCGACGTGTTTGCCCTCCACGAGGCATCCGTAGGAGCCCCGGTGAAGTATCTCGGATATGAACTCCTGAACAGATACGGAATGATTCATAAATTCAAGGTAAGACATTCAGTGAAAACTCCTTTTAAAGATTAGCAACCTGTCAAACTTCTTACTTAAGATTACCTTTATTTGTTGTTGCAAGTAATGAAAAGAAACAAAGTATAAAAATCACTCACCTACAAATTCTAGATTCATGAAATTCTTTAAAGTAAATTCATAAAGGACCTTCCTCTTTTTGCATCATCAGATAATCAAAGGCGTTACAATAAAAGGGTGCTTTTAACAATGTACCATAATCACTATCAACTTACATTACTAATATTACCACCATTCTTTATGCAGTCAACTGATGGACATTGATACTGGCATTGTCAAACTAAAGCAACAGCCTATAAATGTCCCACTGCAAAGCACAGGCCTCCTCTCATTTCTATGAGGATTTTGGAGCGGGGCAAAGTCCGCTATGCTGCTCCAATGCGAATAATAAATATTTCGAGAACTTCAAATGTCCTCAAAATATTTATTATCTCAGACACCATGTGTAAAATTGTAATTAACAACTTCAGAGGTGCCGGCACCGGAAATCGAATAAAAATAGTACAATGAAAATTTAAGCGAGCGCCTAGCCCCTAAGCTACAACTGCTCTCACTGGCATAGTGCACAGTAACTTTGACCTCAGTTATTCCTCCATCACATTTTTCCCATCGAGCGACTAGACGCACGGATGTTTTCTATCCCCCGGTACCAGTACAAAGTTCTTTGCCTCAAATGCGTACAAAACGCTTTGCTTCATAGTTACTTGTGCGCAAAGCCACAATATGAAGTTCTTAGCCGGCGTCGGTCTTTCCAAGCGAAAATCATGGCAACATCAAAAAAATAGTGAGTAGGCATCTTCTAGGTTAATGTGCTTCTCTATCAAAGACCAGGTCAGGTCATCTAACATCAGGTGGGATTTAGGTCAGACGTTGTATTTTGAAAGAAAATCGAAGAATTTACTACAATTACCACTTTTACCGGTGGCTACTGCAGTACCAAAAGCATTGTAGCTTACACACTGTTCTCTGTCATCAGTTAGGTAATAAAGGAATGGGATTATTGCGTTGGCCAATAGTTCTTTATAACATTTTTCTTAATGTACTTGTAAGACACCCAATAGGCAAGCTGGAGTGGCTTGCGTCGCCATCATGTGTTAAAGCAATAATACTGTATATGTGTATTTACACCTATTTAGGCGAACGTATCACAATCAGATCGAATACATTTTAAGGAAAGTCCACGCCGTATAAAGCGGAAAGTAGAAGAGGCTAACAATGTGTGTCAGGATCGTAGCAAGTGAAAAGATGTGGTCTCTACCTACCGCAATAGGAAAGAGGCATGACATGTGTACAAATAAAAATTCACTTAAAATACAATGACAGAGTTTGATAATTACGTGTTAAATGATAACTTACTCGTAAACTAAAATTATTTTTTTTTAAACTAAAATCATACCCAAATACCGAATTCTTTCAGAATTGATTTAAAACCTGTCAGCCTAGTAGGAATGCGACGACATGACATGCGTGTTTGTCAACTGTGTTGTGCGTGACATTTTTGCCTGTTTTAGTGTAAATACCTGTAATGGATTGTTTCCGTAAACCTGCTCGAATAAACATTTACTGCGGATATTATTATTTTGTATGACAACGTGTTTCAAACATTAAAGTTACTTTTACCCAAGGGATATATATTACATTTAGGATCGTATTTTATTGTTTATCGTAATTAGCTGTAAGTTTAGTGTAGATAAAATAATTTATGTTGAATGATTTTAACTGGTGGTAGGATTCCTATGCAGGAATCCGTCTAGGTAGGTACCACCCCAAGGGCCAGTTATTCTGCCGTGAAGCAGTAGTGTGCAAACATTACTGTGTTTCGGTCTGAAGGGCACTGAGAGCTAGCGTAATCACGGAGCATATGAGACTTAAGAACTTATGTCTCCGGGTGACGGGCGCAGTGTGGTGCTACACAGAAATATTGTAAGTAACACAGCATCTGTTATGGGCAAACGTTGCACTTACCATCAGGTGAACGTTTTGCTCGTCTCGACACTATATCAAATTAAAAAAAAATGATTATTGAAAAGTACGTAACTATTTTTAATCATCATCATAATTTCAGCCTGACACAAATCCACTGCTGAACGTAGGCCTGGTCCATAGATTGCAGGGGTAACTCCGTAGTTGCCACGTATGGCAGGCGGGTTGGCCACCGCAGTTTATTTATATAGATGTTTCAGGAAGATGCTGCTGCTCATCTCCTGGTTTTTATTTTCCCTCTGTCGATTTTAACGACATCCACGGAGCGAGATGTGGGGATAGATTCTCTTAAGCCGTCACCACACATAATCATCTACATAATGTAAAATTGATCAAGTCCAGATTTCTAAGCACATAAGCTTTAAAAAAGGGGGGGTAGTCTATGTTCAGCAGTGGTCTTATTATGGTTTGAAATTATGACGATGATGATGACAGTTATCAAAGTATTAGTTACAAGAGGGCGTATAGTAAATGTTACAATACTTAAATGTTACATTAATTAGTAATCATTCATCATTTCAGAGCCTTATGGAATAGTTACTAGAAGCAGGCTTTAATTTGCGGAAATCAGTTATAATATTGGAAAGTTTTTTTGCTTAGATCCGCATGCAAAATTTAAAATAGTGTGTATAATCTAGTTTTTGAAGAGCACCGCCCGCCCTCCCTCAACAGCGTGCACGAGCAAACCGACACCGCCACCGGGAACCTCCACCGGGAACCGCCACCGGGAAGCGCCACCAGATACCCTCCACCAATACAACACTACCACTAAGCAATACACGCCACTGAAGTCGAGAACACGACACGTGTTTCACCTTAAAACGAGGCATTATCAAGTGATATTGACTATACGACAGTCAGCCACCGACCGCCGAGCCGAGTCGGCGGTCGGTGGCGGTGTGGGTTTGCTTGTGCACGCTGTTGAGGAAGGGCGGGCGGTGCTCTTAAAAAAGTAGGTAATTACTCGCCATTTTAAATTTTGCATGCGGATCTTAGCAAATTAACTTTTTTTCCTTTTTTATGGAATTTAAAGCATAAAATTTCGCTAAAGATAAAGTTACGAGTAAAGAGTAGGAATTTAACATAATCCCGATGTTTGCTAGACATTAGCAACTATAGTATGATAGTCATTAACTATTTTTATATGAGAGAAAGTAATGAGATAAGGAAATCGTTCTGCGATGCAACGTCGGCACGTAACAAATGCTGTGTTACCCAGAACATTTCTGTGGCACCGCACTACGCTTGTCACCCTGAGACATCAGTCTCCTATGACCAGTAATCGAAACTGTAATGTTTGCAAATTTCTGCTTCCTGGCGATATAATAACTGCCACTACGGTGGTACTTACCTTGACGGATTTCTGTATAGGAATCCTACCACCAGTAAAAGCGATTAAAAATGAGCTTGGTATTGTAAGGAACAGTTTGTGCAATACCTAAGACAGCGCACGCAGCAGTCTAAGTTTTTATCTAGTTTTTTTTAGTAGTTTAGTTTTTTTTTACTTTTTTATGAGAGGACACAGGAACACAAAATCGGTGAAATAAAAAAGCAAAAAGTTTATAAAAGCTTCGAAGTATCGAAATTAATATTCCGAAAGACAGCTGCGTGTACGAAAACATCCTTTGAATCTAATAATTGATTATTATAAAAATCTTTCTTTATGCGAAATAATTATATCGCTAAAAACACAATTCGAACCATCCTCATATCATTTACATAAACCTCTCCAATGACCAGTAATCGAAACTGTAATGTTTGCAAATTTCTGCTTCCTGGCGATATAATAACTGCCACTACGGTGGTACTTACCTTGACGGATTTCTGTATAGGAATCCTACCACCAGTAAAAGCGATTAAAAATGAGCTTGGTATTGTAAGGAACAGTTTGTGCAATACCTAAGACAGCGCACGCAGCAGTCTAAGTTTTTATCTAGTTTTTTTTAGTAGTTTAGTTTTTTTTTACTTTTTTATGAGAGGACACAGGAACACAAAATCGGTGAAATAAAAAAGCAAAAAGTTTATAAAAGCTTCGAAGTATCGAAATTAATATTCCGAAAGACAGCTGCGTGTACGAAAACATCCTTTGAATCTAATAATTGATTATTATAAAAATCTTTCTTTATGCGAAATAATTATATCGCTAAAAACACAATTCGAACCATCCTCATATCATTTACATAAACCTCTCCAAGTATTTATACAGTGAGTGCGAAAGAATTTGTACTAAATCGTGACTCGCAAAAGTTTCCAGTTTCGTACAATTCTATGGAGTTAATGGGTTAAGAATTTGTGAAAGAAAATATATTCCATTCGCTTTTTGGTTTGTATACCTTGACGCTTTTCTTTGATTTATTTGTGTTGACTTATTTGAAATTTGTCATAAAAGAACATTTATTTGTAAATTCTTAAGATATATCTATAAAAATATTTTTTTTTCTTTATTGTAAAAAGTGACGAAACGAGCAAAACGTTCACCTGATGGTAAGTGCAACGTCCGCCCACAACAAATGCTGTGTCACCCAGAATACTTCTGTGTGACACCACTCTAATGCGCCCGTCACCCAGAGACATCAGTTCTTAAGTCTCAAATGCCCAGTGATTACGCTAGCTCACAGTACCCTTCAAACCGAAACACAGCAATGCTTGCACACTACTGCTTCACGGCAGAATAACTGGCCCTGGGGTGGTACCTACCTAGACGGATTCCTGCATAGGAATCCTGCCACCGGTAATATATATTATTGTAGTATAGTAAATGATTATTGGTATAAACTGACCTCAATTTTTTATAAGCGGTGCTGAAAGTAAACACTAAAATACAATAAAGGAGGAAAATACAAAATGATTTTTTTATAAGCAATCACATTACATCAAGTTTCAATAAGTGTACAAGAAACTTCAACGCTCAAAAGGACTAAATAAAGTTCGCCAATAATCAAGTAAACACGAATTCTTAGGATCCGCAATCGCTTTCAACATTTTGATTTCGAGCCACTGGTGGAGAAATTGTTCTAGGTTCTTGTAATTTCATTTCTTTCCTTAACTTCATTTCTAAGTTCGTCTTCTCATAAATTGGTTATTGTTTTTGTTGTAAAATTCTTCGGTTTGTTAAATTAATTAGGTAAACAATTAAATCCAGAAAAGAAAAATAAAAAAGCTGTTTATCGGATGCCGGGCATTGTCTAATCTATAGAAATATTATAAATGCGAAATTATTCTCTCTGTCCCTCTGTATCTTTGTTACATTTTCTAGGCTCAACCGTTTAACAGCTCGCATTGTGGAGTCGGGCATAGGATATATTTGATTTCGACAAATCTAAGAGTTGCCACGGCATTTTTAAAAAACCTAAATCTACGCGGACTTAATCGTGGGCTTAGCTAGCACTCATATAAAACTCAAAGCAACGAAACAGGAAAACCTACCTGTGTTACGTCACAGGTAAGTTTTCCTGTTTCGTTGCTTTTTATATCTCAGAAACAAAATCATAAGAGTACCTACGGAAAAGGAATAAATAATTAAGCTCAAATTTAAACACAAAGAAAGCAATGCAAAGTTGTGTAGCATAAATACGAGTACATTAAAATAAAGAAGAAAAGAAATATACTATTAACTTCTGCTGGTGACATTTCTATTTTCTGTGTACTGTACATTTTTATTAACCGATTTCAAAAGAAAGAGAATCTGAATTCAGAGCATTTGTATTATTAATGTATGAAAACCGATTTCTAAGGCATTCTGAACCGATGCATAAGTTTTAAGTACATAAATCTGGTATAAGTAAATCTAATTACGCACTTAGGAGCTACTGCGCTGTAGTGGGTTTTTATATTTATTAGATATACAATGCTACACACATATAATGTCAACTAACAAATACACTTTCTATATAATATCACATATAAATTATTATACAGCAAATATGGCACAGCCTACCAACTTAGAAGAAGCCTGATGTCCAACCTTAATGTTTATGATGATTTAAAAAGGATGTTTTATGGCAGATAGTGACGCAATAAGCAAATCATTTACCTGATGGTAAGTGCAATGTCTGCATAGCAAATGCTGTGTCTCTTAGAAAATTACTATGTGATGCGCTAAATGTGCCCTTAATGATGAAACACAGTTATGTTTGGGCACTAGTGCTTGATGGCAGAATTACTAGCATTGATGTGGTATATTCCTACCTAGACATATTCCGGCATTTCAACCCTACTACCAGTAACTTTAAAAGTCGTGATACACGATAATACAATCAGTGCAGGGAAAAAATTATCAATAGTCAAAATACATGAACTGCGACTCGAATACTTACTAATTAACTAATTAGTACTAGCTAACTAGAAAGTCATATAAAGTTTAGTTGATCATAACTGAATAACGTGCCCGAAATCGCACTTATACTCAGGGCCCTCGCAGCAAAATTTTAACTCTTATCGTGGAATACTTTTCAACGACGTAATATGTAGTTTATTAAGTCGGCTATAATACCGGCATAAACCTACGAGTATGTTGGTAAAAGTAAGATACCATTTGCATTCACAACACAATTAACACATCTTTTTCCCGACGTTTTAATCCATATCTCTTTCCTTTTGTTCATAGCCAATTAGTTGTGCTGTGCAACTTTGAGAATCGCTCAATTCGTCATGCCAAAACAATTGTTTAAAGGACTTTGTTAAATTGGCCTTACGAAGACTGAAAAAATAATCACCGGTGATAAATACAGTAATAAAGAAACATGTACACAAACGTTCATCACTAGCATTCACACACACACACACACAAACTCTCTCTCACACATACACACACACACACACACACACACACACGCACGCGCACACACACACACACACACACAATTTTTTTGTAGTAGTACTCGTACTCGGCTTAGCAGCTAAGCCAGTGGCTTCTGCTGTACGGTACTATTCGCTTTCACAAAATAAATATTTATATGAATACAGATACTTGTTAAGGTTCAGCATGTGTCTATACGAGTATAACTGATAGTAGGATTCCTATGCAGTAATAGTAGGTGTGCAATCATTACTGTGTTTCTGCTTCAAGAGTATTGATAGCTAGTGTTATTACCTTTTTTTTGGACAGTCGTTGGCATTTATTTTGGACAGACGTTGCACTTAACATCAACGTGAACGTGAACGTTTTGCTTGTCTTGTCACTTTCTCGTGTTAAAAAATGCAATTTATGTCTGTAAACGCACCAACGCTTCAAGAAAAATCCAGAGTGGATCCTCGTTTGTTACCCTGTTTAAAAACTGCCTCCTGGTTGGTTTTCTCTTCTCTTCTTCTTCAGGTTCTATTTACGCCATTTTTGTAAGTTAAGATGTTATAATGTAACAACAAATAACACAACAACAATATAATGTACAAATTACAATATAATGTAACACAATGTAAATGTATAGTTGTTATTATTTACATATAAAAATAATGGAGGAGTCTCAGAAGACATTTATTATCCTGAGTTTTTACGGTAAACATGTATAAAAATGATATCTGCTCTATCTGTTCAACGTTTTCAAATCGCTTACGCAGATATTTTGTTTCAAAATTTTTTGGACGTAAAACATAAATACTTGCATTATTCATCATCAAATTCTTAGCTTAATACGGCTTTAAAAATATTCTACGCAGATAACAAATGTCAAATTTTAATCGATAGATTGCGCCTCAGTCGTGATCGAGTAATACAACACTAAGGAATTTAATAATACTTGAGGATTCGATACGCTACATAATACACTAGCGCATACTGCTCCCGAATATGTTGTACCTATATGGAATTTCGGCTACTCTATTTATAGCAACAAATCTGAGCCAATCCTCTGTGAACGTTTTCTGGCTAGGAAAGGCTGCGATCAGCAATATAAAACTTTTGCGTTTCGAATATTTCAACGCTGAATCGTCGAAAAACGCTAAATTTTTTATTATCTTTTTTCTTTCTAGAATATTTTTTAAGAAGAAAGAAACACAGAAAACATTTATTGGCACAGGACAAGGAGACAACAGACACACAAAATACAAACACCACCAAACAACACATCTATATATTAATACAGGAATAGAAAACTTTGTACCCCTTTTTAAGCATATTGCGTGCACGAAGAAGTGATTAAGCATTGTTAAAGTTTATATGGAGAAGAGGCGAAGGAGCTAAATTTATATATAATATGTGTTACAAATACATGTCCTTGAATAAAATAAAACATTGATTATTTATATTCATACCCACAATGTCAATCATATAATATTCTGTCATTTGATTACGTTCATACCTACTGCCAATACATACATACATATAATCACGACTGTATCCCATAAGAGACTGGGCACTCACTGCAAAAACAGATGACTGCCACAATCCACGTTTCACCAAAACAATATAATGGACTTGGTGTGATAGGTGGTTGTGTGGTGGTGGTGGCTGTTGGGTGCACAGTGCAGTTTAATTCCAATATCTAACACATAACTGTCTGTGGTCAAACAGTCGCACAGAGGAGAGATTTACGAGGAGAATTTTAAAATGTTGCCAACAAATTATAACTCAAATGTACAAACTTAAAATAATTATTAATTACAAACAAATTTCGACCACGACACTAGTACTAATAAAAAGAGAATAAAAGTAAATAAAAATAAAATCAATCAAAAATATAAGCGCTTCAAAAAAAATAACAAAATAAAAAGAAAATTACAATGTAATGTGTTATGTCTCATAGCTGTACCAAATTAGACTCCAGATCAGCATTATACAGTTAATACGTTATAGTTTAAAGTTTATTATAGGTACGTGCCCTAGCGATCTACCCTATATTTATTTAAATGTGTAGTATTCGCGTAAATATAAGAAATCAGTATATATGTTATAGTTTAAAGTAAAAATAATAAAAAACTGTCAAGAAATTAACGTATGTAACTACGTAACTACAAAAAAATTAATGTAACCGGCATAACTCACTAATGAAGAGCAATGTTTTATAACTGTTATATATTTATGCCAGCGACGAATTTACATTACATTACATTACATTATTACATTAAAAAAAAAACTTGCAATTAAATTCTGACTTATATCTGAACTGGAAGGCAAACCCCAAGGAAAGCAATACAAAGTTTAACTCGTTTGCATGAACCTCTTCCTAGAGATGCGACATTTTCCTCGGAGGAATTTCTACTCTGTGATATTTGTAAAAAGTTTCTAACTTAGCAATTTCCATTCACTTGTACAGTTATGCTACTTCTGCAGATAAAAGTTATATCACTAACGCTTTATGTTTAATTTGAATATTGACGTATTAGCATATATTTTTTGAAGTGTAAAATAAAAGGTAGTGTGTATGTTTTATTTAAAGTAAAATTAAAGTTTCAGCCTATAAATGTCCCACTGCTGAGCACCGGCCTGCCGTCATCACTGAGAGGGTTTTTGGAGCTAGGAAGAATCCGCCACGGTGCTCCAATGCGGGTTGGCAGACTTCACATGTCTTCGAAATATTTTTTATTTCTGAGACATGCAGGTTTCCTCACGATGTTTTCCTTCACCGCCGAGCACGTGGTAAAACAGCACTTAAAATTGCAATTAACAATTTTAGTGGTGCCGGCACCGGAAATCGAACCCATGTCACTCGCGTACTATGGAATTTAGAGCGAGCGCCTAGCCCCTGAGCTACCACGGCTCTCCTGAGGTACCACAGCTCTCTCTGTTTTATTTATATTTATGAAAATTACTTCAAAATCTACCTCGGATTTAATTCTAATTTATAAACGCGTAAGTCGATAGGCACGGTCTAGTGGACATGTGTTCCATAACCTCGCGTTAACAACGCTTGCAAAGCAACATTTCATGATATGAAAAGGAAAATATATGATTCAAACATACTTCTCATACTCAACGAAAGCACGAAAAGCATGCGATGCGTGGTGTTTGTTTAAATTCGTTCTTCTATTCAAATTGTGTGAAGGACGTCGATTCTATAATAATTGTCACGGTTGAGACCCGTGTATTTGTCCTTTACAACTTTTCGGGACATCCTACTCTCCCTCGATCAGGGTAAGACCAACTCGTGTGCCGTGACGGAAATTTACAGCTATAACGTTAAATTCTTTATAAACAATTATAATTCTTTTCATTATAAATTCTTTTAATAACCATTAATTTTCATGTTTCGCGTCCCTTACGACGTTACTATAACTAGTCTGGCCATAAATACTGTTACATAAAAACTTTTCTTTTTTTCAACTTTTTATTTTTTTTTAATTTGGAGAACGTATATTTAAAAACTTATTTCGATTTTGCGCCATTTCACATATTTTTTCATGTTCATTATCAAATTACAATATGGAATAGGGTGTTAAAGAAAATAGGATTGCAGTGATCGCCTTGCACAAAGTGGGTATGTTCGTATATCGTACTATCAACAGATACAACAATACTTCCTCTGTCGAAGACCAGAAAAGATCGGGGCGGCCGCGTGCTGTTAGAACTACAAAGGCTGTTAATGCTTTTAAAGCCAGAATTTGTCGAAACCCCATTAGGAAGCAAAAAATCTTATCGCGAGAAATGAAGATTCCCGCTAGGACTCTGTCGCGTATTATAAAACAAGACCTGAAGCTCGGTGCTTATCGTGGATATACAGGACATGTCCTTAATCAATCTTTACAATTAAAAAGAGTGGATCGATCAAAACGCCTTCTGTCGCGATACGCAGGTGAAAGGCACAGAAATATCCTCTTTACCGATGAAAAAATTTTCACGATTGAAGAACACTACAATAAGCAAAATGATAAAGTGTACGCTTACAGTTCTATAGAAGCTGCTCAAGTGGTCGGAAAGGTACAACGTGGTCATCATCCTGCGTCAGTGATGGTTTGGTGGGGCGTGTCTTATCAAGGAGTCACAAAACTACATTTTTGTGAAAAAAGAGGTAAACCTTCAGCCAAATTGTACCAAGATACAGTCTTGGAGCATGTTGTGAAACCTCTCAGCAATACACTTTTTAAAAATATACCGTGGACTTTCCAGCAGGACTCTGCACCTGGTGACTGGCACGAACGCCTTGTGACCAGGTTCCAAGCCTGGCTTGAAACCAACGTTCCGGACTTTATAAGAGCTGAAGACTGGCCCTTATCTAGCTCAGACCTCAACTATTTAGACTTCAAATTATGGTCAGTCTTAGAGGACATGGCCTGCTCTAAACGACACGGCGACATTGAGTCTTTTAAAAAATCTTTGAAGCAAGCAGTGGCAAAATTTCCCTTGGAAACAATGCGTAAATCCATACAGTTGTAGCCAAACAGATTAAAGGCCTGTATAAAAGCCAAAGGTGGCCATTTGGAATAGATTTTTTTTTTGCTGAGACTAATTAATATGTAGGTATAAATTTTAATAGTATGACATTACTTCATTAAAAAAAATGCATTTTCATTTGTAACAGAACTTCTGGCCGGACTAGGTATAGAGTTATGTTATAGATTTTTTATAGAAAGTGTAAATGCTACGTCTGCCAATAACAAACGCTGTATCATCAAGAACATTTCTGTGTAGCACGAGATTGCGCTCGTCATCCCGAGACTACAGTTCTTATGTCTCTCATGCCAAATCATTACACTAGCTATCAGTACCTGGTGGTACGTACTTAGATGATTCCTGCAGAAGAACCCTACCATTAGTAAAAAGATGTGGTACTCTCCAAAATTTTCACTTTTTACTTATTTGTCTCATAATCCTTTTATATATTACTTTTTTGCCAGTTAAGCGGTCTGCGTAACTATATTCCGACCGAATTAAAAATATGCCATAATAAATTCATCAAAATTAAAAATATAATATGTTGGAAAAAGTTTTAGTAAGCAAATGTTTTGTGTATTATATACACAGCGAGAGATTTTTTTCCAATAATTTATACATATTTTTATTTTATTTTATAGTTTAGTTTTTTTTACCCGTCTTTTATATTTTATTCTCCTATGTATTTTTTTTTATTTCCGATTCTGCATTGTACAACAAAATATTACATTAAGCCTTAAAATAACTTATTTAAAAACACTATAAACAACTAATTGATGCTGGCGACCTAAACCCACGCGGACGAACCGCGTGGGTATAGGTTTTTTCTTTGATTTTCCGGGATAAAAAGTATCCTATGTCCTTGCAACCTATGGGCAAGCTGTGTTTGAGCCGAATTTAGTCAAGATTTGTTCAATAGTTGAGCCGTGAAAAGCTAATAATACTTTGCTTTAAACTAGCATGTAACATCACTACCAATACACTTTGTAACTCGTTATCACTATACTAAATCTTAATACTCGAATATCTGTGAGAGTGTAGTAATGATTACTCGTTTGCATAAACGTTTAGAAGGTACAGTCTATAGCCCGCTGATAACTTTAGCTGTAGAAAACTGTACGGCGAAAGTTTCCGGCTTCATAGATACCTATCGAGTTAATAGGAACGTTATTTATGCATCGAGACGAGATGAAGTAACCTCGCGTTTCCCTTTTTCATTCAAGTTTTTTACGTAGCTGACTTTGATTAATGTTTGTGTTCCAAAAGATTAGTTTCTGTAAGGATAAAATTTTCGAATAATAAGAATTACAGGGACGGGGTCTCAAATATACGTGAATTAATTCAAGGATTTACTTAAGCTTTTCCAGGTGGTAGGATTTCTATGCAGGTGTATGTCTAGATGGATACCACCAAAATGCCAGCTATTCTGCGTCAAACAGTAGTGTGCAAATATTTCTGTTTCGATTTGAAGAGTATTTAATTCCATAAAAAACTGGAATAAAATTGATTGTGCCTTAGAGTATGTTGCTTACTTTAGTATTTTTCTATAAAACTACTTTTTACGGATTTTATCGCGTTTAATTTAAAACTATTAATAACCCGACGTTACGGGCGCTGTAAAGCGTTTTATTTAATAGTAAATAAAAGAAAACATTAGTATTTTTCTTCTTTGTTACTATCGGTAAGAGATTAGGGTTGGCAATATTCTATTTCATTAAATAGTTATTAATGAGAAAGGTTATACGTTAAAAATCTTTATGCTACGGCCTTAAGAACCCCCACGCTGAGAACCGAACATGGGGGCGGAACTGTGAAATTGTCAATGCACAGATCAGCGAGGTCTTATGCCATGCGGCTCAACCATGTGATCGGCCTTATTTACTGGGGGAAAACCGCGAAGCACAGCTAGTTTTCTAATACATTTTCAATCATTTTCACAGGTACAGTCAACTATCTTGGAGAATTTCCTTAGCCGGATAGAAGAGGGTTACTGCAAGTTCCATAACCCTTACCACAATAACTTGCACGCTGCAGACGTCGCCCAGACTGTGCACTACATGCTTTGCCAGACCGGACTTATGGTAGGTGCCTATTTAATGTCTTTGCCAATAAACACGCTTTCTATATTTAACTCAATAAATTAGTGTTAGTAACTGTCTCGATGACTTTACTTGTTGTATATGTAATTCGCTCCACGTTACTAGCCAGTATGGAGGAGTTCATCTAGGTATCAGTAAATCACCATAGTTTGAAGGAATCTTGTGGAATTTCTGAGCATATAGACTATGTGTGACAAATATGTTAAACTGGTGGTAGGATTCCACTGCAAGAACCCGTCTAGGTTATTCTGCTATATACACGGCAGATACACTGTATATACGGCATGGCATATACACGGCAAATACAGTATATACACTATAGAAACGGCATATATACTGTATAAACACGGCACTATTGCTTCACGGCAGAATGGCCCAGCGGCCAGTTATTCTGCCGTGAAGTAATAGTGTGTAAACATTACAGTGATTCGGCCTTCTCCTGATTTAAAAAAACTTAATAACTCAAGTTTTGTAGCGATAACAGCAGAGGAGTTCTATGCTGGTCTTTTCAATTTAAAAGTCTGGGAGACACTGCATCTATCCGAGAAAGGATATCAGTAGGCCGACTTAGTTGTTTCTTCACGTTACAATACCATTAAATAATAATAGTAGTATATTCGTCGTGATCTTGGCAAAAGAGAGTCTACCGTGCCATCTAATCCTGTGGGTGTTGTAAAAATAGACTGAGGGAAATGATGATGTCCTCCTGGCCGATTTCAACCACGGCGATAACTTACAAATATTGTCGAGGGCTATCAACTGCGCAGGAGATATTAAAGTTTACGCGCAAACGACGTTACTCGTCTCAACCAATCCGCGCTCGATGTAACGTTGATGCGATTAGATCGAAGTTAGGCTAGGATGCAGTGTAATCGGGACAGTCACAACACAACCAGACCCAAAATATAGTTGTTCATATATATTTTTTTTCCTTTTTTGTCTTTTATTTCTTCCTTTATCGCTGTATCTTATCTCTCTCTAAATCTCATCACTACATGGGTTGACTGGAAGAAAATACCTAAAGGCATTAAGTCCGCCCGAAACATATATCGTTTTATTGTAAAGGAAGCAAAAAAGGTTTAAAAAAAACAACTCTTTGTGTTTTAGCACAAACTTTGGCTCCGACTGGGATTTGAACTCAGGACCCGCGGCGTAGTAGTAAGGTACTCTGATGACTAGTCCACGCTATCGCTACTGAGGCAAAAACCATGACCATTGACCGATCCCGAAATAATTATCTGAAACAAACCATACCTAAATTACCACAATGGACGGCGGCTTAGGTACGACATGTCTGGTACTGAAAGTATCCGATGAAGCTGTAAAAGCCGAGAAGGCTAACAGCAATTACATCACCGAAAATATATATCTGGTACTGCAATCGACAATCCGCCTGCCAAGCTAGGTAATTACGACCAATCCTCCCGGGATTCCTATGCAGGAATCCATTTATAGGTAGTTACCACCCCAGGCGAGTTATTCTACAATGAAGCAGTAGTATGCAAGCTTTACTGTGTTTCGGTCTGAAGGACACTGAGAGATAATGTGATCACTGAGCATATGAGACTTAAGTACTGATGTCTCAGGATGATGGGAGCAGTGTACTGCCACACAGAATGGTTCTGGTTGACAAAGAATTCTTTATAGGCAGACATTGTAAGTACCACCTGGTGATCGTTTTGCTCGTCTCGTCACTTCATCTTTTAACGACTTTTAGACTGAAGTGTTACATAAATAAATATAATGACTTAAGTCTTACAAAAACATAGTCGTCACTACTAAAATTTACGCTTTACCTTAGTTAACCAAATTGTAAGTTGCTTACAACTTGCCAAGTTAAATATTGTCGTACAATCAAAAGTCAATATACCATCAACAAGGCATGCCAACGTCCTCGATAAATTTTGGCTTTCTGCCCAAATTAACAATGAAGCATTGAAAATTACTCTTTATAGTATATAAAAGATTCCAAGAAAACTTCTCGTAAAATATCACGCAAAACTTGAATTTGACTCAATTTATTATTCATAGCTAGTGTCTTTCTCCTATTGAAAGCTTCTGTTTTTTTTTTTGTTTTCATTGCATCTTTGTTCTTATTCTACTGAGAGTATAAACAAATAAAAAGGAACATAAATCATACGCTTTATAGAGTACAAAACATCTCATATGTATGATTTAAAACATAATATTTACGCAAACATTATTAAGTTTAATTGACGTCACCAATTTTGTCAAAAATATTTATATTTTATTTAAAGCGCAAACGTTTGCCCTTTTTATGAGACGTTTACACAACTTTTCACAGTCCTTTGATGTACGCCATACTTCTTTTTCAATTACCTTTTGCCGTTACTCGTAAATTCTGTGTTATATAAAAATTAAGGTATGACAACCTTAATTGCGATAACTGACGTCACTATTTTCTTTGTTCAATATTAGTTACTAGTTCAGTATTATTTTACTACTTTCTATTTTGCATATGACGGCTACTGAACCCTGCGCTCTTCGTTTAAAATGCCTTCCTTCTGAATTGTAGATCTTAGATCGGACCCCAGGCGAAGTCAGAGTTTATATTTGAGGGTAGGATCCTATGCAGGAATCCATCTGGACAAGTGCCAGTTATATTGCCGTGAAGCTGAAGTGTGCAAAAATTACTGTGTTTCTGTACTCAGTTTGAAGGGCACTGAGAGCTAGTGTATTAACTGGGCATATGAGACAAGAACTGATTACATCGGGTACAAAAAGGGTACGAGTGACAGCATCTGTAATTGTACTTGACTTTAACGAAACGTTAATTTAGTACTACCCATGGTCGCTCGAGGGTTCGGGCGCTCCTCGCAATATCCATAGTACGCGAGTGACCAATGTTTTATTTCTGATGCCGGCACCTCTAAAATTGTTCTGCAATTTCAAGTGCTGTTTTATCACGTGCTCAGCGGTGAAGAGAACATCGTGAAAAAACCGACATGTCTAAGAAATAATAATAATTCCAGGACATATGAAGTCAACCCACAATGGATCAGCACGGCAGAGTATTTTTTTTATTTTATTATTGATTAAGTGACGAAACGAGCAAAACGTTCACCTGATGGTAAGTGCAACGTCTACCCATTACAAATGCTGTATCATCCAGAACATTTCTGTGTGACAACACACTGCGCTCGTCACCCAGAGACATCAGTTCTTAAGTCTCATTTGCGCAGTGATTACGCTAGCTCTCAGTTCCCTTCGAACCGAAACACAGTAATGTTTGCACACTACTGCTTCGCCAGTAAATCTTATCTTCAAAAGAGCTAAAATAATCGACGCTGTATATATTCAGATAGTATGTAGTAACTGTAGGTAAAATTTTATCGTAACATCTCAAAAGATTTTCGTAAATTTCAAACTCTTTCCGCATTGATTGATATTAATAAAATATCTCTAGAACTGGCTGTCGGACCTGGAGATCTTCGCAACGCTGGTGGCAGCCATCGTGCACGACTACGAACACACTGGCACAACCAACAACTTCCACGTGATGTCCGGTTCCGAGACGGCGCTTCTCTATAACGACCGTGCTGTGCTCGAAAACCATCACATAAGTGCCGCTTTTAGGTAAGTCTGATTGTATTTAACACATTTAGTTTGGTTTGGTTTCGTTGATTATTTAGTTACAATTTATGTCATCGCTACATCAAGATTGGTGGAAGATTGGTGCGCCGGCACCACAAAAATTGTTAATTGTAATTTTAAGTACTGATTCACCACGTGCTCGGCGGTGAAGGAAACGTCGTGAGGAACACTGCATGTCTGAGAAAAAAATATATTTCGAAGACACGTGACTTCCGCCAACCCGCATTAGAGGTGCGTGGCGGACTCTTACCGGCTTAACCTTCTCAGAAATGAGAGGAGACCTGTGCTCAGCAGTGGGCCATTAATAGGTTGTTACTTTACTTTTACTGTAAACAAAAAACATATTTTGTAAAAATTTGGCACATACGTAATAACTGTTAGGAAACGACGAAGAAACCGCAAAGAGAAAGAGAATACAATCTTTAATAATAACCAAAAACTGGAACATTCATTTATGTGAATACAACTGCACGGTATATCAACACAGAACATTTCGCGCTATTTTCTTCTAACGTCTCTTCTTATACGATTAATATTGCAGTACGAGTTGCAAAAAATAAAATACTTATGCTACGAGTATAAAGTGAACGTCAGACATTTATTGCGTGAAACTAGTACGACGTGCGGTAAAACAGTTCATTGTGGAGTCTCGGTATTTGATTTATAAAATGAACATCGATTTACGGAGCTGACATTTTTACCTCCCTTAATGTAATTCCTGATGTTAAATTTACATTTACATACAAACCGTCGCGTCAACCTTTGATATAAGAAAAAATGTATTTTTTTAAACAGTCTATGGAAATATTACATGCAATAATAATAAATTGTACTTGCTTAAAAGCTGGTCGATGAAACCCGAAGACAGTTGCCATAAAAATAAATTCTATATGGAATTATATCGGAAATAATTTTCCCCGCTGGGATTCTTGCAGGTTCTTCTCAGAGACTACACATCCCCGTATAACACCTTTTTCGATGTCAAACCAGTGCGTAAGTCTTAAATAATGGAAAGATAAGGGAACAGTGCAAAATGATTGAAAATTGTTGCTTTTTTTGTTGGGAAACCCCAAGATGCAACAGGTTTCATAATACGTGTAGCGAAACCATTCAGAAGTATGAATATTTAATAAATTAATTACTGTGTCCGCAAACTCTTGCTATTCTGCTCTGTATTCAAATGGAATACATACATTATAGAATGAACTTCAAAAGGAATTTACACTCTTTTTATATACACTTCTACAGATTATTATACATAAACCACACAATAAATCCTACATGCGCGCAGAAATATAACCGACTTTTTGTTGTACTTCAAATTGCAAAAAGCAAATAATATAATCCGGAGTTATTAATTAATCTCCACCAATGATTCGTTTAAGAAACTATATGTTACTAGTTAATGCCCGCAACTTCGTCCGCATAGATAAAGGTTTATTAAATATCCCGTTGGAATAATTTGATTAACCGGGAAAAGAAGTTCTATGTCCGTCTCCAGAATGCAAGCTAGCTCTATTCCAAATATCGTTGAAATCGGTTCAGCGGTTGAGCCGTGAAAGGGTAACAAACAGTGAGAGAGATAGAGAGAGTTACTTTCGCATTTATAATATTAGTATGGTAGGATTATACACCCAGTCATGTTAATTATAGAAAAAACTGTTTTATCCATTTATTCAGAGCTATGTCAATGTTAAAAGACTATTATTACGGATATTACAGATGTGAGTCAGATAGTAAAGTAGAATGACTGATGAATACTTTGATATAATATTTGGGCGGAGTAACGTTCACGTTATCAACAATACTCACTTCACTCAGTTGCGTCGAACTTTTATGCAGCGCAATCCACAGTAGGTAGTCATTAATAATAATAAAACACATACATACATACATAAGATCACGACTGTATCCCATAAGGGGTAGTCAGAGACTGGGCACTCACTGCAAAAACAGATGACTGCCACAATCCACGTTTCACCTAAACAATATAATGCACTTGGTGTGATAGTTGGTGAGCCCATCGCCACCATGCGCTGTTGGGTGCACAGTGCAGTTTAATTCCTTACTCGCCTTTTACGAGATCCATTGGATGAGATGGAGTGGTAGAATTCTGTTAACGAGCCGCCACCACACGGCCAATAAAATAATAATAACAATATCTTTTTTTACGTAAACACAGAGTTACTTACAACTAATGTCGGAATTCTCCATTAAAACAAATAAATGCCCGTGCCAGGAGACGCCTATTTTACAACAATTCATATTATCAAGTTACTTATGATTGTTAAACACGCAGTATCGTGACTGACTTACTTATAATTCTTATTTACTTAAATTTTTATTACACTCTGTTATGAGTGTAATACTCATAACCTATTGTAGGTCCGACGAATGTTGATTAAGTAGTGTTGCCAGTACCACTATTCGAAAACCTTTCATAAGCCATTACATCTTTAATAGTTAAATAATCAAAATGTACCAATAAAAAAGACAGTAACTTAAAATTAGTGTTCAGAAAGCACAAAACTTTTTTAAATATTCATATTTAAAATACTTTTACGTTATCTATCTCCTTAACAATAGGTCCATAAACTGTTTCAAATACATCTCTGGCGAACACCCGCTGCAAACGCTATTACGCCGAAAATAAATAAAATACAGTATATAACAAAAGGGCGAAAATCTGAATAAAATTTATAAATTTTCGCGAACAAAAGAATGCGAAGTGAAGACTGCGAACTCGTTATAATACTATATAATTTCCCTCGGGAGCTGAACCCGGCGTTTTTTCACACATTTGGTACGTTCTTTCCGACTGTCAAATCGACACGTCATTGGCGGTGGAATAAAGGTCACAATTCCTTCCAATTTTCACTGAAGAGTTTATCAAGATTCGCCTCCCCCATCCATCAATCAAGACGACCTCGGTAAATTATTACGGCCTCAGACGTTATAATATAAATTGCGGTACTCTAGTTCGTGCGAAATCGTCGATAAAATAATTTACGTGACACAGAGCACGTATGTACGTTTAAAATAAATTAATATAAAAAGAATGTCACTTAGCAATTGAATAAGCAGAAGCTTGCTTAATTGAAGAGTTATTAGGGCGAACAGTTAAAAATATTAAATGTGACCTATAAGATACTGTTTTCTTTATCCATACTAATATTATAAATGCGAAAGTAGCTCTCTCTGACCCTATGTCTGTTTGTTACCTTTTCACGGCTCAACCGTAGAACCGATCTTGATGAAATTCGGCGCAGAGATAGCTTGCACCCTGGAGACGGACATAGGATACCTTTTACTTCGGAATATCAAAGTGTTGCCACGGTATTTTTAAAAAAACTAAATCCACGCAAACGTATACGCGGGCTTCTTTGTGCATAATATGAGACTGATTTGCTCCGAATTTTCGATTATGACAATGCTTCAAAACATAATGTACGCGTTCCCCTGCTAACATCATCTGGCCATTAAGTATAGTATAGCTGAATATTTTTATAATTCAATTTGAATTTGAAGCCGGCTCGGTTGGTGCATTGATAAAATTGGCTTTTACGCTATGTAAATAAATAAAATACTTCAATTCTTGTATGGAACAATTATTATATTGGGTGTGGGTGTTTTTGCATTTATGACTATGGCAAAAACAGAAACGACGAGATTTAATAAATTTTTGACAAGTTTTTCTCATCGTTTTAGAGAATATAACAAACGGCACTTTAGGGTATTAGAGAATATTTGTAATAAGTTTGCAATCAGCTACTTTCAGTTCATGAAATTGTAAACTTCTACGACTATTCAAAAAACTTCTTACTTCATAGGAAATTAAATAAGACAACATATGTGGAAAATAACGCATTCAATATTTGATTAAAGTTAACATAGTCCTTTGTACAAATTAAGCATACATTATTCAAAGCGCTGAAGTCACGTTAAATTAGATACTGTATGTATCTATAAATTGTGATTTATCTTAGTTAGTATCTAGAGTTACTTATGCTTACCTTGACAAAGAATGGTCTAAATTTTAAGGCAAAGATAAAGCAATTACAAGAAAATTGTGATTTAACTTTGTGGTTTATCATAAATCTCAGCTCGAGAGTTGTGATTGATCGATTTCAAGTTTTGCTAAATTCGTTTTGAAGTTAATAATTGTTGATGAAAATGAACACTTTAATAGTATTTTCATCAACTCCTTGTGATTATTCAATGTCACTGACAGTTACTACCTAAGCGAAATTTATTTGTAATTTCAGAGGCATTTTCAGTTTTCTGACAACGCTAACTGACGACTACGACGTCCTTCTGGACGAATTCAAATATGAAATAGAAAGCTACATTACTCCAGTAACTACTAGAATTGTTATCGATTCAGAATATACAAACATGAAAAACAAAAGAAAATGTTTAACAAAACCAAGTCCTATAAATATTTATTTTTTTAGATTTCTGTATCTAATCTGAAAAAAAAGAACATTCGGGTTGGAACTTGAAGTCTTCGACGAACTGTCTCTTACACCCTACGATCGGATACATCTAGGACTCTTCACCTAGCAATATAAATAGTAATCATTACAATATAATTCTAGTAATCCGAATAATAGTCAGTTAGACTTAACAGTCATTCTCATAAACATAACTAAATCATCAAGTACACACAAAAAAAATATTGTGAACATTATCAAAAGTTTCAGTATTGTAAACAAGAAATTTCGGTTTGCAAAATTGCAACTTCTTGCGGGAAGTGCAATACCTTAGTAGTAGCCGCTCTATACTTTAACTAGAATCAATTGGTTTTTGTAACAACACGACTCTCGCTGTCAAAAATAGCATGAGAATTTCGTTGGGTAAAACAGAATTTTATGCGACCGAGAATTATTTCTCCGTGTGTTTGTGTTTTGATTGTCCCCGTGTCTATAACACTTTTTTTTATTTAAATCGAATATAGTCACAAGACGAGCAATACGTTAACCTGATGGTAAGTGCAACGTCTGTCCATAACAAATGCTGTGTCACCCAGAACATTTCTGTGTGGCACCACACTGCGCCCGTCACCCTGAGACCTTAGTTCTTAAGTCTCACATGCCCAGTGTTTACTCTAGGTCTTAGGCCCTTCAGACCGAAACACTGTAAAGTTTGTGGTAACCGTTCTAAACAATTTCGAAATTCTACGCGGATGAGGACAGTGTAGTGACCTGCAGGGAAATGTTCCCGTTGATACAGCATTTGTTATGGGCAGATGTTGCACTTACCATCAGTTTTGTTTTCAGGAATGTTTTCCTCGTCTCGTCACTTTCTCATATAAAAAGGCTGTTAATTTTTTCTGATAATGCATATAAATTACATTATTGTTTTAATAAAAAATATTTCTTAGAGGAAGTAAGCATAAAATTACATTCTTAATGTTATGCTTACTTCCTATTATTACTATTAGTATTATTCAATTACAACCACTTTCGCGTCTAATTCAAAAAGGTAATTTACCACAATGGTGTCGCGTCATTCATTCATGAAAGCATCGTTTACTGATCGTACGATCAAAATGGAGACTAATTTGAACTCAGTCATATTTCATTAAACTGCTCTAATAAACATAAATTTGTCACTCCGAAGCTCAGCTCAATTATGAATTAACTATAGCATATTATTATTTCAAGTGTTGTTTGCGTTTTATATTCGACTAGCTGTTCCCGTGTTTTTTTTATTTGATAAAGTGACAAAACGGGCAAAACATTCACCTGATGGTAAGTCTACACAGAACATTTCTGTGTGACACGACACTACGCCCTGTGCCCTGAGACTTCAGTTCTTAAATCTCATATGCCCAGTAATTACACTAACTCTTTTGCCCTTCAGGCCGAAACACAGTAAAGTTTGCGCACTACTGCTTCACGGCAGTATAATAGGCCTAGTGTGGTACCTACCTAGACGGATTCCTGCATAGGAATCCTACCAGCAGTAGTAGATTTAGATTAAGGGTTTGCGGGCAACGTTAAATAGAGTTGACTACTATCATGAGATTCTTAGAATTCAATTATCTAATAGTCGAAACTGCTATTTGTTATTTCCAGAGTAATGCGAGACGAAGAATGCAACATCGTGCAGAATCTCTCACGCGACGAGTTCCGCGAGTTTCGCACGCTCGTAATCGACATGGTACTGGCCACCGATATGTCGTTCCACTTCCAGCAGTTGAAAAATATGCGGTCCCTTCTGTCCCTCGCTGAGCCAGCCGTCGACAAGTCCAAAGCAGTCTCGCTCGTACTGCACTGCTGCGATATATCGCACCCTGCTAAGGTAATTTCAATGGTTCTGATCAATTTAAACTTACGAACTATCGCTATACTATCCTAAATCTATAGTTTACAGAAAAAAGGAAGGAAAAATAGAACATATTGGCGTAGATTTTTTGCAACTTAGTTCGATGATTTTTTCTCATTTTAAATTGTTACAACGACGTGAGGATAATCACACCGGCTCACAGATGTTAAGCCTTTGCACCGATCCATAATTCACAGCACCGGACAGTAGATGCAAATGACATTCTTAATATTTTTAAAACTATTGAATGTAAGAGAACCGCGGATCTATGGGGTATGTCCGTGGAAGTTAGTGCGTCTATTATAGATATAATTACACCTCAATTAGCCATAATTTTTAATTCCGGTATTCCATTTGGTGTGTTTCCTGATTTGATGAAACATATTAAAATAATACTTTTTAATTTATTAACTTATTTAAATAATTAATTTATTTAAATCTGGTAGTACATCGGACCCTGCTAACTTTTGACCTATTTCCGTACTACCAACATTAAGTAAAATTTTTGATAAAATTATACTTAATCAAATGTTAAAACATTTTAATTTTCATAAATTGTTTCACAAAAACAATTTGGCTTTACAAGGGGTCGTTCTACAACCGATGCAGGTGTTGAACTTATTAAGAATATATTTGAAGCCTGGGAGAGTTCACAGGATGCCTTGGGTGTTTTCTGTGATCTTTCTAGGGCCTTCGATTGCGTTGATCATGAAACACTTATCAGGAAACTACATCACTACGGTATAAGAAATTCTGCACTTCAACTTCTAATTTCATATTTGAGTAATAGAACGCAGACAGTAGTTATCAATAGCAAGAGTTCTTCCGGATCAGCAGTGTCTATGGGTGTCCCGCAGGGTTCGATTCTCGGCCCATTTCTATTTCTTTTTTAAATTAATGACTTGCCTAGTAGGGGACAACCATGATATAGTGTTATTTGCTGATGATAAATCTTTGATTTTTAAGTTATAACGTCAAGTTTTATTATATGACGAGGTGAATAATGCTATTTCAAAATTAGTACATTGGTTTAACGTTAATTTGCTTTTAAAGGGCAATAAAACAAAATGTATTAAATTCACAACACCAAATGTTAAACAATTAGATGTAAATTTGCTTGTGAATGGGGAAGAGTTGAGCCTTGTGGATACTGCTGTATTCCTTGGAAGGACTCTTGACGCAAAACTTCCAAAGAGCCCCCATATATCTAAACTAGCAAGTAGACTTAGCTCTGCAGCTTATGCTTGAAAAAAAAACTAGGAATTTGACTTACGTTGAAACTGCTAGATTAGTTATTTTCATAGCATAATGTCTTATTGTATTTTGCTATGGGGAAAACATCTTCTACATCAGTTGCATTTCAAACTGATGTAGAAGTGATTTTTGTTTTGCAAAAGAGGGCCGTAAGAGCTATTTATAATCTTGGCACTAAAGTGTCTCTTAGAGATAAATTTAAAGAAATTAATATCTTAACATTGGCCTCTCAATATATATTTGAAAACGTTTTGTATGTACACAAGAACATAAACCAGTTGACTAAAAAAAGTGATGTTCATAATGTGAATACCAGGAATTAATTATGGCAGTTACCCGTCTTCACAGAGTCAGTAACTCTTTTATGGGGCAATGTATACGTTTTTACAACAAAATCCCAGAAAGTACTAAAAGTCTTTCAATCAAAAAGTTAAAATTTTATATTAAACAAAGACTTCATAAAAAGGGTTATTATAATATTAAAGAATACATAGATGATGATAACCCCTGGGAATAGAGGTGATCGCCGCCAAGCCATTTCTACATCTTTATAATACTGCTGTTAGTGTACATTATTTTAAAAATGACAAAAAATAATCCCGCTGGTTTCTTACTAGTTCTTCCCAGGACAGAGGCATTTTTGCGAACCAGTGTAGATTAAAAAAAGAAAAAAAAATGACTATCAATAAGTATTATGTAAATAATCTATATTGAATAAAAATTTATTCTATTCTATTCTATTCCTAACTCTTTCAGAAGTGAGAGGAGGTCTATGCACAGAAGTGGGACATTTATAGGCTGTTACTTTAGGGTATATTTGGTGTAGTCAGTGACGAGAACTGGAAACCCTAGTGCAATGTGGCAGTCCGCATTCCTTCGTCGTCCTTAGGGATGACAACGCAACTAATTGTTCATCGGGAATTCAAGAGTCTTAAAGGCAAAATCAAAATATGGATATAAGGTTCAAAATAAGTGGCAACCACGTATTGGTAAACTAAATGCCCCCCCCCCTCCCCCCTCTGCATCTCATATATAGGGGAGGTCTATGTTCAGCAGTTAACTTTTGATTGTCTTTTCAATATTAAAGAATAGGCAGAGCCCACACGCAGTCCCCGTGGAAAACAAGACAGTTTCATCGACAGAACAGCAGGAAATAGGTAGGCTATTCCACTCTGCTGGACCTATCACCTATCGACCGTATAATCATAATTTTATCTATTTTTGTTTAGGTTGCTGATTAAATATATATTATATTAAAATAAAACGATGCCCCTCACTGGGATTTCTCCTGTATCGTGAGCGTTTTACAGACATATATTTCACATGCACAACTAAACCCCGAAAACCAACAATTTGTGTTTTGCACAAATGTTGGCTCCGGTTGGGATTCGAACCCGTAGCGTATAAGTCAGGTACGCTAACCACTAGGCCACGCGGTCTTCATAAATAACATTACTATTATATAACAACATCAAATATTAACTCATTGCAGAGATGGGATCTCCATCATCGTTGGACTATGAGCTTGCTGGACGAGTTCTTCCTCCAAGGAGACAAAGAGCGCGAACTAGGACTACCTTTTAGTCCCCTTTGCGATAGAAACAATACTCTTGTGGCAGAATCTCAGATCGGCTTCATCGAATTCATCGTGGAGCCAAGCATGGCAGTATGCGCCGACATGTTGGAGTGCATATTAGGCCCACTGCATTCAAATACTAAGAACTCTTCTAGTGCCAGTGGGCAAGAACCTATCAACGAAGAGAGTACAGGTGGGGACAAAAAAAATTTCAATAATATCATTAGTTAAGATACAGAAAAATTCATTGTTCTGTGACCAGCGTTTTAATTGAGTCTGCTTATTTGCGCTAATACTGTAGTACTTCCTGTACCGAGTTTATTTTATAGGAGAAAGTGACGAGATGTGTAATACGTTCACTTGATAAGTGCAATGTCTGCCCATAACAAACACTGTGTCACGCAGAACTGTGTGGCACCACACTGCGCCCGTCACCCTGGGACATCAGTTATCGGCACAAGTCGACGATCCGAACATCCCTAGGACAGTCAATAGATATATTTTTGAATCAATAAAACTATCTAACACGTGCAGCCTACGTAACATATTGTATGTATATAAGTTTTTTTTTGTATAAAGTGATGAAACTAGCAAAACGTTCACCTGATTGTAAGTGCAACGTCTGCCCATAACAAATGCTGTGTCACCCAGAACATTTCTGTGTTACAACTCACTGTGTCCATCACCCTGAGACATCAGTTCTTAAGTCTCATATGCCGTGTGATTACGCTAGCTCACAGTGCCCTTCAAACCGACACACAGTAATGTTGCACACTACTGCTTCACGGCAGAATAACTGGCCCTGAGTTGATACCTACCTAGACGGATTCCTGCATAGGAATAGTGTGAAAGTGTAGTTGATACCAAATTGAGCTTATGCTTTCCGGCCGCGGAACCGATTAAACTATAAAAGCCATAACGTTTAACAGTACAAACTCTTCGAATTAACCTAGTACGACTAAATACGAAACTGGCAATGGACCGGTCATATATATCGTAGTACCTCTGGTGAAGTGCCTTGAATATTAAAAATGTAATTATGGTATACTTCTAAGTAAATGGACGTTCCTTTTCATTAGCCGGAGAGAGCAGCAACAAGTTCAAGATAAGAAAGCCGTGGGTAGCTTGCCTCAGCGACAATAAGAAGATCTGGAAGGAGCAAGCTGCCAAAGGTATTAATGTAAATTAGAACAAGCTTTGTTCACGACTCGCACAGTATTAAAGTGAATCCTTTTAAAAATCTATCTTCTATGTTCTTACATACAAATAAAAATCAAGTGATCGTCAGTAGAGAACGGCTCGACCGATTTGATTGATTTTTTTCCTTGTTTACGTAATTGTAGAACAAGGATCTACATTAGTAAAATGCACCTGTGCGAAGCCGGGACGGTAGTTTACGGTTAAAATAAAGGATAAATTCTAAGGATAAATCTATGGAAATGCTACGCAGCCGAAGACGATATTTGTGCAGCACACACAACTTATTGGTTTCCCAATCTTATTGTGTAGTGATTTTCCTCTGTTTGTCGTGCATGACCAGATTCAGTGTCAGACATATGAAATTTCCCTAGAAATAATCGCATAACGTTTAATGTGAGCTTCGGATGCGGGAAAAAGAAAACAAGTATTTACATTCCTGTGAGGAATGTGCTCAGAAATTATGTTCGTTAGTCCTTCCATTCCTATTATCAATCTTAAAAGAAAAATTTTACTTTATTCTTCATTTGTTTTTTTGGACAACTTTCCGACTGTTACTGCTCTTCATATCGGACGGTTTTCTAGGTTTGTCACTCATAAACTATTATCGCTCTAGCATGGTTAAGGGTTGCGTAGGGATTGGTTTCTACGAGGGTGGATTGAAAAGTACTCGGCCTAACCAAGAAAATAAACACATACTAAATCAGTTATATTTTTATTTTTCTACATAATCACCATCAAGTTCAATACACTTTTGCCACCTCCCCTTCCAAGCATTTAGACCGTTAAAAAAAATGATTCTTCCTTAGAGTCAAAATATGCGTCTACAGCTGCTTTGACCTCGTCGTTTGTCGAAAATCTTTGACCTCCCAAGTGCTTTTTTAGGTTAGGGAACAGAAAGAAGTCTGATGGTGCCAGATCAGGTGAATACGGCGGATGCGGTAACAGTTCAAAGCCACAGTTGTGAATTCCAGCCATTGACTGTACTGACGTGTGAACACGGGCATTATCTTGATGAAACAGGACTTTTCTTCTGAGCATTCCTCGACGTTTTTCTTTTATTTCCTCTCGTAAACGACGTAGTAAGGTGCAGTAGTAATCAGAGTTTATAGTCTGACCCCTTTCAAGATAATCAATCATAATCACACCTTTCGAGTCCCAGAATACTGAAGCCATCACCTTATTTGCCGACAAAATCGACTTAGCCTTTTTAGGGGGTGGTGAACCAGGTCTTCTCCCCTGTTTTGATTGTTGTTTTGTTTCCGGTGTACAGTAATGAACCCATGTTTCGTCCATAGTAACAAAACGATTCAAAAAATCATCTGCATCGGCTTCAAATAACTCCAAACAGTCGCGTGAAATAGTCAATCGCGTCCTTTTTTGTTCAACTGAAAGCAGTCGCGGAACCCACCTCGCACCTTGTGGAAACCCAACTCGTTGACAATGATGTTTTGAGTTCGTTCATAAGAGATGCCTATAATCTCGGCTATCTCTCTAATTTTTAATCTGCGGTCTCCCATTATTAAATCAAGTACTTTTTTAATATTTTCGTCAGTAGTTGACGTCGAAGGCCTTCCAGAGCGGGGTTCATCTTTCACACTCTCTCTACCACGCTTAAATTCTGCTATCCATTTTTTGACGGATGAATATGACAGAGCACAATCGCCTAATGTACTGACCATCACAACTAATTATCGCACACGTTTCGAACTTCACACAATGAAGTAGTCTGAACTGAACTAAATAATGTGGGTAGATTTGATTTTTAGAAATGAATGGATCTGTGTTAGGCCGAGTACTTTTCAATCCACCTAGTATTATGAATCAAAGTTCTATAGACAAAAAAAAAATGTTAAATAAAATTTAATGGAAAAGCAGAACACAGTCACAGAATCAATTGACACATTTGTACTTCTTGCAGATGCTGAAGCCCGGGCTAAGCTAGAGGAGGATGACAGCAACGGCGCACCGCCAGCGGCGACAGAAGAATAATATTTAGCCACATTTGTAAATAGTGTTAAAACTTCATGTTACAACATGTTCTACTCATTGTTGAACAAAAGCTAAGCAATTATAACGATATTCGTGCGATATGATATAGTTACGCTTCTTCGCATTTATGCTGCTAAGTTAGATTATGGTCGGCTGATTTAAATCACAGGTACGAGTAGAAACAACTACAATTCTTAACAGACTTTATCGAAACTGCGTATGTATTTACATCAATACCTAACTGACCTGCCCCGGCTTCTCTCGGAAGTCATTGTTATGTTAAATTATGTAAAATCCGTTCTTAGTCGGTGTCTATGTCGGTAACGGAATATGTATGCCAAATTTCAAGTCCATATCAGTGCTAAATCGCTTATTTATATGATAGAAATAGATTTACGTATCAATAAATTAATGTAATGACCCGTCCTGGCTCACTGTCGTAATGACTACTAGTGAAATATCATATAATATACTAGTCTGCTTTAATAATTATGAGACAAAAATATCACGTGACTGAAGCAGACAAAATGGCTGACATACATACACTCACGCCTCTTTCCCATATAAGGGTTAGGCAGAGGTCACACACGTGACGAGGGAAATAGTCACACGTCGCCGCCGTATTGGTACGAGTCAAAAAAAATCTTAGTCTCCATTGCGTTCCCACGAGCAGTACAGTGACAGCATTGCATATTATGGTGTTATTCTACACGAATAATGGTGACAACGTCCAGTAGTTACAGCGTAGTTGGTAGCTATTTGGTGGTACCCATGTTTATTAATTAACTTGTGTGTGCACTTAGTCTTAAAAAAATATATGTAAATAGATTTAAAAAAAACCATCTTCTTATTTTGCAATGGCAGCTGTTGATAAATGTTTCCCGGTGTTAAACTTTGATGAACTGATTCTCGGCCAAAAGGATACAAATTCATTTAAAGTTGGATTACGCTGTATTTTCTAGTTGAAAGCAAACGATGAATGATCCGTATTAAAACAATAATTTAACCTTTTTAAAAAAATGAAACTATGTTGCATCTGTGGTTTAAAGCGGCCAAATATAGTTTATATTGTGTACGCACAAAAACAGCGGTAACACAATAAAGCCTCATTGTATAAATTCTTTATGTGGAAGACATCGTAGTGAGCGATTTGAATCGGCGAGCCGCTTCTTGCGAGCGGCACAAACGCCAGTAGTGTAAATCTTTACGTTATTAGATAATAAGGTACTTTAAGGTAGTCTATCAAACCTTATGGTTTTATTTGCCTTAGTCCATTGCGAGTGAAAACTAAGCAAACTTGTGATTGTCTTTATTTTGTGTCTATAGTTAACATACCTAAATACTTCCTAAACTACCTACAGGTTTCGTATCATTCAATCATTAAAATAGTTTGACAGTTTTACGCATTTTCTCCTCAATAAACAAGGAGGCATCTCATTACCTAGGTACACTAGATACAAATCGTTATTCGGATGTATTTTTAACCACCGTCTACCAAACTTTAATAGTACTTAACAAACAGAACAAAATCAAGTAAGACGTCATTTTCTTCTACGGGGTTTATTATAATTCCTAAACCCATTTTATGTAGACTGTCATTCCGTACTTAGGCAACGTTGATATTTCAACGTATTTGAAAATCGACACTATCAATCACCATTTAATAGTGTCGATTTTCAATTACATACAAAAGTAATTGCTAATTACCTAACATAACACTTAATGAAATTATCAAAAAAGACAAGTTTGCAAACTTAAAAAAGGAAATGGACAGCTTCTGTATTATCATCAGCCTGTCAATAGTGTACTACTGGACATGGAAATGGAACTCTTCCAAGTAGAAAAGATAGTACACCTACTGCATAGAGATTATTGGAACGAGCTAGCTACCTTTAAAACGTTATAACTCTTTAGTCTATTGTCTATTCTGTCTGTCAGTCAACACTAAAACGCTTTTTAAATTCTTATTGGTCATCGCGGCGCGTTGCGCGTTTCCTCCGTTTACGGAAAGGAAGTGCGTGAAACGGTGGTTGGGGCCCGCGGCGTCGCAAGGACAATGACAAACAATGCAATGTGTGGTCCTGCTCATGAAGGCGCGGGGCGTGTGGCGCGTAGTGCATGGGAAATAACAGTGTCCGCCGCGGCAAACCCGTTGCTGTGAAGTACGATTTCATAGATATATATTATTCCAAGATAACTGTTACTCAAAAAGTAATTTTTTATGTATCAATTATCGACGCGGGGGACGCGACGGTAGTAACTGCGGCAAAGGCGTGCTGTACTACGAGTAGCGAGCAAGATATCAAGCAAAACGCGCATGAAAACGCTTCTGCATGAACGCTATCATATATTAACATAATATGTTTGATATGACCGCGCGCCGCGATACTAGACGCGCCGCGCAACGCCCCCCGTGTCCCTAAACGAGCCCTTACTGTATCTATAAACTTATAATAAATCTGAAGAGTTTGTTTTTTCTTTTGTTTGAACGCGCTAATAACTGGAACTACCAGTCCGATTTGAAAAAATCTTATTGTATTTGATAGCCCAATTTTTGAGGAAGATTTTAGGCTTAACATCACGCTACGGCCCTTAGGAGCAATTTCTTTTAAATTAAACTGCGCAGGGCACGGCTAGTAAATGATGAAACTTGTGTCATCTTAGTCATTTTTATTTCTAAATCCGTAAGTTCTTTAAACCCTTTTAATTTAATATGTTAGGTAAAATAATTATTCTGCTATATCGCAATAGACTTTAAGCTTTATGATTTGCAGTATCATTAGAATTTAGTACGACGTACTCATATTCTGTAGTGTCATATTTATAATATACCTAGATATTATATTATACCTATAAGAGCCAAAGTGTATCTATATACCTATGTATAATATATCTATAAGAGCCAAAGTGTATCTATATACAAAATTGCTGGTATCGGAGCAAACATGTAACTTACTGAATATACCTACCGTATACATTCACGAACTTATTTTCAATGACAGTAGCACTTAATTTATTTTACATGGGGTAGAGCCATAATGTAGCCAGATTATAACTGTAGCCTAAAAGCGGTTCGGCTAGCCCAGAAAAGAATCAAGCCCGCACAGTACAGTACCAACATAAAAAAGCAGAGTAGCGCTTTGGCTGATAGTGGGGAGTGCCATCTTAGTCCTCAAGGATGACAACTCACTAACTGAGATGTTGGTGTCTATAGCCCATAGTGATCATTTACCATCAAGTGGACAGATATGATGCTCGTTCGTAAACTTTAATTTAAAAAAAAAGCATAATGGATGTATCTAACATAAATGTATCCTAACTAGATTTAAATATTAACCCATATGAAAATACGCTTATTAATTTTAGTGTTTCCGATTAAATTGGAGAGTTCAGATATTCCCTGACCAAGTGTTGTCTATATGTGAAATTATTTTTTAAAGAATAATATGATCATCTCAAATGTTTTAGTACTAGGTAACTAGAGCATTATTGTATCTATAGCAGAATATTATTGCTATAAGTTCAAAAACTCTTTCGATTATTTACAGAATAGTTAAGAAATTAAAGTAGATATTTATTTGTATATATTCTATACATTTTTGTCTTAAAAAAAAATCACGCTCAAAGCACTGAACACAAATGAATTTCTACATCTATTGAATCAGACTGAAAGGCAAAGGAATTTAGGTAGAACAGGATTGGGCCTGTGTGGTAAATCAAACTTAAGGACCCAGTATAAAGATACCGTCCTTCTAGTAGACTATCTTTTGGCATGGAAAATAAGGGCGAAGTTTATTCTTGTGAAAAAAAAAACATTACGGCCAAGTGTTTACTCACAGGTGCCAAAATATTTCGTCTGAAACTGAAAGTTTACACTGAAATAATCATTATACACTTTTATTGGAGGCCTAGTTTTGCAGGTACGTACTTGGGACCACTCTCTATGAATATCAAAATCAAAAAATCCATAATCATGCTAAATTTAGGTCCCTAACTATGATTTCAGGGATGGTAAGGGTAGATTTAATCCAACTGGTGACGCTTATAGTAGAGAATTTTACAATAGATCTTTTTATATATTTATCATCTACTAAGCAATAGTTTTATCAATAAATCTGTATATTGTGCATTTAGAGTACCTAGTTAATACTAAACATTAAAGAATTAGATTAGTCATCATAATTAAATATGTAACTTATTGACGCCACTTATTATTGGGGATATAGCTTTATAAACGTGTAGACTAGCTTAATCTAATTTGTAACATTAATATATCTACTCGCTAATTGTCAAATACTAAAGTAGTATAAGAATGTATGTTAAACCTATATTCATTATTACAATCACCAACCTGTTAACAGACCCAATTTGAATCTTACCTCAGGCCTATCACACCACAATTGGCAATACCAGTCACTGGTCTGGATATTTAAGTCAGAACATTGTGTCAGATGCCATTTGATTTTCCTGGCATTACTCTTAGTATGCTCTTTATAACAACTTTGGGCAAAGATGGAAAAATGAATTCACTTTCTTCTTATATCAGATGCCCAAAATTATATCTCAAAATGATCAGCACTTAATAATAATAAAAATATAACTAAGTACTGTTAGGATAGTCACAAAAGTCTACATAATTATAGTTATAGTGAACTATTAAATGGTGTCTCCTCAACATTTTAATTCAATGTTTTGTAATTGCGTGTGACCCATTCCATGTAATAAATGTAGTATAATATTCAAAATTTATTTAAAATAATAACACCGAATAATGGTACCCACGCCAAAAATATTTAATATAGTAATTGTCGATTATTTAAATAACATTGTGTGAATTAGCCTTTAGGGACAATGTTGTTATTTCTGTTATAAATAGCTTGCAGCAGAAAAATAAAACAACTAAAAAAATAGATAAATGGGAATTCAGATACCTCAACATTCCATTCATTCTCTTTTTAAGTATATAAGTAGCCAAGGTACATATTTCGTAGCTACAAATATGCTATGTAGAATATTTGATAGATATAAATTAGTAAATGCTTCTGATGTTTCTCAATTTTTGATTGTCACATAAGACACTCCACAAATGTATACAGATGTGTAATTTTTAGTATATTTTCATCTTCAACAAATTATTAACATTCATTGTTTATTTCATTCACAATGATATTGAAAAATATTAGTGTACTAACCATCAATAAAGTGTAAATTATTATATTGAATGTATTAAATACATTTTAGTTTCACTGTTGCCATACTTTAGTTATCATACAATTCTTAACATATCCACCTACAATATGATAATATAAGCTTTGATGTAAATAGACTAGATGTAATTATATCTTTCATTATTGGGAATTTGCCTAATATTCTTTTGCTCCATGTGTACTTTATATGTGAAATCTCAAAATTTATAGTAACTTTTATCAACTATAATTAACAAATAATGTATTTCTTTTTCTACTTGTAAATAATTAGGAATCAAACACCTTAAGTTATGTTTAAACTATGTGTAAAATGAAATAAAGATTTTTGTAGAAAATTATTGTATTTTCATTACTTCATCTAATGTTCTGGCACAACATAACACTGAAAACTACCTCAGTGACCTGGATTTCTATTTTGTAACTGGTAGGTTTCATGATGGGTTCTATTTTGGCATATGAAGCTCATTCATTGGTTAATGGGATTAAATGAAATCAACCAGAGTTACACAGTAGACCCCCTGTTTATATATACAGTATTCTTAAACTCTACATCACTTTCTTATTCCTAAAGAAATTCAGCTAAAATAAGAAAAACATATACTATTTTGTAGTTTTCACTTCTTAACAATACCAAGCAAAAGGTAAATTCAATGATTTACAAAAACATGTTTACAATAAAAAAAAGCATTGTCATAGAATAAGCCAAACATGGACAGTGTAATAGCTAATATTGATGTTTAAACATTTCTTAAGTAATAATACAGATTAAAATTAACTTAGAATATATTTATGAGTTTTACCAAATACATTTATTTGCACAGAAAGCCCTCTCACATCTGTTTTTAGCCTACTACATGTTATTGTTCCCTCAATAATGTCACCTTTCCTCACTTCTTTGCAATCCTTGAAGTAAAATAAAGTTTGTTTCCAATGTGTTGGTGTTGTATGCGGTCCTGTAGAAAAGCTCACTGGATTTGGTAATTCAAAGAATGTATCAAAGTAACCGACAAGGGATGTAAGAAAACCATCTTGTATTATGGGTAGTTTAAATGTAGATGTAAAGTCCACAATGTTAGTGTTACATGTGTTCAGATCAATATCCTTTACAATACATGGCTCTGAAATAATGTATTTTGACACAACTACCTCGACACTTGCTTCTCTGACTACCTCAGACTTCATACAATTCATTTTATATCCATATACATCTGACCAGAAATTAATGAGTTTTTTATGTGTATCAACATCTCCATTGGCAACCAAACTGATGTTGCATCGATTTGGTAACAGTATACCTCCAGGGTTAAGGCAATTATCTCTAGCATGTATCACACTGTCTAACATTCCCTCGAACAAAAGGAAGTAACCCATCCATTCGGACACAATTATATCAACTTTTTCATCCAATTTTGTATTTTCAAGTCTACCTTTTACAGTTTTAATCTCTTTTGTAAAGTTATTTTCTCTTATAATATCCATAGCATGGTAAATGACATCTGATTGATCTAAAGCATAAACTTTCTTAGAACCAGATGTTGCACAAAACATAGACAGGATGCCAGTCCCACAGCCCAGATCAAGGACAACTTTGTCTTTGAAACTCTCTTTATTATGAAATATTGCATTTTTGTAGCTTTCTGTGCGTACCTTGTCAGAGAGCATGTCATAATGAATGCCAAAATGAGCATAACTGCTAAAGTATCCTTCATCACATTCTAATGGTACTTTAGAAACACAATCAACAATGTTTGAACTTTCATCACTGGTATTTGTATTGCCTTCAACAATGGTTTTCATTGAACTTTGCATTTTATACATATCTTCTCTTGCCATATGTAGATGACTCTGTGATTCTTTAAGTTGCTCTGTAAGAGTTTGTATAGTCCTCTGAAGCTCGAGAAAATGAGCTTGTGATAACGTGACTAACCCATTCTCTACATTTGCATGGTAAGACTTAGGTGAACTAAGAGTATCCGTCAATGATTCAAAGTCAAACATCAACCATTCATCATTGTCAACGGGCTTCAAATACTTTTCGTCAGTCCATTGAGCGGTACTCGAAGACATAATGTCTTCTGCTTTTGACTTATGTGTTTTGATGTAATTTATTAACTTTATATACGAATAGCAATCCATGTTAAATTTAGACTTAAGAGCACTTAGGTTAAAATGATGGTCATTTTCACAGTGTGTAACTCCTTCTTCTATTGTAGGTAGAATATTTGTGCAAAACAAACACGCTACTGAGGAGTTGCTGGCATCCATTTCTTGCCATTCCTCTTCATCATAATGCTCTTCATCGCTGCTAAGATCCGGGACGTCAGACATAATATATTCACAAAACTGACGGAAATTACTGTTATAACAAAAAGTAATGTTATTACCACGCAAATTAATAAACCACAAACTATTACTTTCCGTATATTACAAATTAGTCTAAGACCAAATATTACCATGCGGTAAATAAAATTATTAGCATTGACATTGACATTTGACAGTCTGTGCCAGACTTAGAGATAACGATCTGAGATCGATTAATCGAAGAATCGTTTTTTTTTGGGTCAAGAAAGTCGATCTTAAACAATGGATAGATCCGATTTCAGACAGTCAAAGTCTAGATTAATTTTTTTCTATATCAGTAAGAATGCAACCATATTAATATTTACAACTAGCCGTGCCTGCGTTAAATAACCATACGACCACATGACTGCGTACGGCTTTGTACTTCGCTGATCTGTGAATTCACAGTTCGCCCCTGGTCGTAGCATGAAGTTTTATACCCTAGAATCTATTTTAATCAATGGGCTATCTAATGTAAATAATTTTACAAATCGGATTAGTATTTCCTGAGATTTTTATAGTACTAAGATGAGATACTTGGAGTCCCATGCAGGAAACAGTCTAGGTAGGTACTACCGTAGGACGAGTTATTTTACCGCGAATCAATAGTATTCAAACATTGCCGCGATTCTGTCTGAAAGGCACTGAGAGCTAGACTAAATACTAGGAATATGAGACTTAAGAATTGATGTCTCAGAGAGACAGGCGCAGTGTGACGACTAATATGCAACTTTGCCAACGACTAATATTCCCGAAGGCGTTTTCGCGGAAATTTCCAATCTAGTGTAAAATATATATCAATGCAGCCGATATAGTTAAAAGAGTAACGTGTAATGCAATGAACAGGCAATATTAAATACGAGTATTTCCAACCTAAAAAAAAAAGATTGTCGGCTGTTTTAATTTTACTATTTTCTTCACAATTGTATATGCAGATAAACGTAATGAGCAGATGCTTATAGATACTTAACTTTATGAGTAAAGATAATAGAATCTAAGTATACCAAGAAGAGGATGTTTATGGTTAAGTTGAAAATTGCGACGCTTTGGTTTCCATGGTAACAGAAAATTCAACAAGAAACCTAAACAAATGTTCGATTTTAATTTCTGTGTTGCTTATGTCTGTATTGAAGTATTGTATCTGATACAGAATAAAAATGCGTTTAAAAGTATCAACTCTTAAAAATCCGAAACATATTGGGGCTGTGATCTGTATCAGCTGGAATAACACAGAAGACATTTTCTCTTGCGGGTAACTTCAAACCTCTTGATTATATAAATAATGTTTATTTTTTTAAGTGCATACATACACATTAATTTTATAAGAAAGATATCGTCATTGTTTCAGCCCACACCAGTCCACTGTTAAACATGGACCTCCCCTAAAAAAACTCGGTCCTGAGCCACCTACATCCATCGACTTCCCGCAAAACAGTGCAAGTCGTCGCTCCATCTAGTGCTCCATCGCTCCATCTCAGTAATTACTATGGATTTGTGATTACTCTTCTTCGACTTTTCGATATTATTTTATTCTGAACGTGTTGAGACACGTTCATTCATCACATCAATCCATGATCATCTTTTATCTATCATTTAAGTTGTTTGAACATAGATTACGTTGGTGTGAAAAAACTTTTTTTGTTAATGGTTACAAGAAATATTAATGTGTGAGTCGATGACTTCGTAGTCGCGCACAAAGCTCTTAATGCACTTGAACTGCGCTGTTCGACGCGGCGCGGCGCTGTTCATAGCTGTCTACCCTTCCCTAATATACTATCTTATCTAGGACGGTAGTTGTGAGCGAACCGCAGCGGCCAGCGGCACGCTTCGGTTCGCTGATAGCTTCACATAAAAAACTAGGATACTCTTTGGCAGTTGTAGTACATCTGATAGTCTGTGGGCATTTGCAGTCAAGAGTAGCGCCAAGTCGCATCGCGCAGAACAGCGCAAGTGTTTTGAGCTTAAATTATTGTTATCTTAGTCGAATCGGTCTGCCCCCGCACACTGCTACAGTAAAACTGTTGGCAGTGGGTGTGCAGAATGGCCGACAGTCAATCATCATGTTGTTTTAAAGTGAGTTTGGCTAAGGAGCGTGCCATTTTAATAACAATCATGGTCGGCCTAAGAATTCGTGTTGCTTTTTTGTTTAATTATTACTTAGCAAAATATAGCATTAAGTTTAAATATAAAAGATTACAAATGTGATTTAATACTTTTGCTTAATTTGCAGCGACGACCATAAGCTCTTGAAGTGGAACCTTGCAACTAATGAATGCATGACTGTTGCAACATTTCCTGATGATTTATTTCCGACTGGAATGCATTTATTTCCAAAGCTAAACAATTCTGGCAAAAAGTCGCAAAACGAAGTTATTTTAATTTCATCCACTGATGGCAAGTACGTAATTTTTTCTAACTATGTAAAATTGAAGTGTCTATTTATAATAACAAAATAACAGCTTTTTACTCAATGCTTATGAAAGTATATACGGTACATATAAGAAAAATCATTTTTTTTAAATTTGTGTCTGTCTGTCAGTTTTATCCGGCTAATCTCCGAAACGGCTGGACCGATTTTGACAGGACTTTCACTGACAGATAACTGATACTATACCGGGTAACTTAGGCTACTTTAATTTTATAAAATAATTAGGGCTCCGCACAAAAAAATTAAAACCCCAAAATCCGATTCAAATGGGGAAGTATATATGTATATAATCATTTGGAGTCGACTTTTTAACGCGGGTGAAACCGCGGGACACATCTAGTAAATAAAGTAAGACGTTTCCTTGCCGTATAGTGGCGTTTGAGAATATAGCTCCTAGCGAAGAATATAACTAGTAGCGAGAAAAAATTATTGGCCTCGTATTTATGTCGGAATCATCATGACGATGATGTTCTCCTAGCCGATTTCGACCACGGCGACAACTTCCGACTACTGTCGAGAGCCATCAACTGCGCAGGAGATATTAGAGTGCCACAAGTGTACGCGCAAACACAGAGGCACTCACTCGTCCCAACCTACCCGCGCCCGATGTAACGCTGATGCGATAAGATCGGAGGTAGGCTAGGATGCAGTGTCAGAAACACGGGGACAAACACAACACAACCAGACCCGAAAGCCAACAACTTATGTTTTAGCACAAATGTTGGCTCCGGCTGGGATTCGAACCTAGGACCCGCGGCGTAGAAGTCAGGTACTTTGACCACTAGGCCACGCGGTCGTCAAATCATCATATCAATTACTGCAGACTTTAATTATCCTTGCTGGTGACGGGTAGCAGCATATATGAACTCGTAACAGAGTGTTTCATACTACGATCGTCACATAAACAGATTACGGCACATCCATCCAAACCGAAAGAGGCCTATGTCCAGGAGTGGACTATTACTTATTGTGACGAAGAAGAAGAGAAATACAATTATTAGTAATAATTGACCATTACCGTGTGGTGGCGGCTTAAAATAATCTACCACCCCATATCATCCCGTGGGTGTCGTAAAAGTCGACAGTGGAAAAATTAAATGTGGCAATCTATGGGGGGATCGACCATTTTTTTCACAGATTTCACATTGTAAACTATAATGGACGCATTGAAAAAAGCGTAAGTGCGCATCAAGGTGCGTGCCTCGTGGCTCTTTGGAGTCCTAATGCTGATGGAGTTTTAACAGGTATTGTATTGTCGACGAGCTGGTGAAATTATAGAATAATGTTTTTTTTTTTATACAAAGAGGAAACGTACAGTTACGAAACTAAATGATTCGCAGTATTCCGGATAAACCTTTGATGGACACGTATGATATAATAGCGTCAGAATTCTGCGCAACTTAACAGTATTCCAATATTAGCTTTATAAAGATTTCGAAGCTGATCGATTGTGATAGTTAACTAAATCATAATAACGACAAAAGTCGATCTCTCAATTCATCATCATCATCATCATTTCAGCTTATCACTAGTCCACTGCTGAACATAGGCCACCCCCATAGATTTCCACAAGTTTGTATTTCTCATTTTGGGGGGATCTTGCCATAGTTGCCACGCTTGGCAGGCGGGTTGGCAACCGCAGTTTATTTATTCAGATGTTCCAGGAAGATGCTGCTGCCAATCTCCTGTTTTTTTTATTTTCTCCCTGTCTTCTACTTTTTCGACACCCACGGTATGAGACGGGGTGGTAGATTCTCTTAAGCCGCCACCACACCGTCACTTACTAAGCTACTCAATTACTAAGCTTAAATAGATATGAGTTTCATTATTTTTAATTTCAATTGCCTGACGAATCCTCCGTGGTAGCATTCGGTGTTCTTTTGCGAGGATTTGTGGTTTATCAAATCTGATGTAATGGTTGGGATGATCCAGAACATATTCACAGACTGCAGACTTCCAAGAGCGACGATGCTTGACTGTTGTCAAGCATAGTCGATCTAGATGTTTCTAGATGTTCTTTTACCGATCTTCTTGTTTTCCCTATGTAAGAGAGACCACGTTTACAATCCAGCTTGTATACTCATCTGCATCTTTTAGAGGGATGTTTTTCAATCTTCAATAAAGAATCAAGATGAGATATGTATATCACCTATAAGGACTACGGTGGAAAGTCTCGTTGTCATTTATGAGCCTTCTCGTATTCTCCACTTGTCATACAAAATATATTTATATATATATATATATATATATATATATATATATATATATATATATATATATAGTAGTATTACGCTCCTAATTTGTATTTTAGGCTTCCGTTAGACGTTGTAGGGACCATTAAAAATGTATGTGGTCTCCAATATTATATAGAGACCGTTGCGGACAACAAATATCAAAATGCCGATCGCTAATCTGCTCTTCAATCCAACAGTGGACTGCTTAGTGGTATGATCAATACGTTGAGGCAATACTTAGTTGAAAACAGCAGCACGTATATCTAATTTTCAGCTGGTGAAGACGGATGTGTAAAAGTTTGGTCATGTAATGGCCTACTCAGGTCTACTGTGGTCGAATCTGATGTACCATGCTACATGGCAGTATGGAGCCCTGATAGTAATTCTATATTATACACCAAAAGACATCATCTCGTTATTCATCCTTTGCAAACCAAATCAAAAATTACTAAGGTAATACTTTATTTGTCGTTGTGACCTTCTTTAAATAAATAATCTTTGATTCTATTGAAGTCTAATGATTTCTTATATTTACCCGAATTTCACACATTTAATAAAACTAATTTTACGGATTTTAACTCGTTTAATTTTCAAACTACATGGAAATGGGAAGACTTAGTTGATATATGTCCTGATGTCATTGTTAACCCGGAGTACCTTCAGCTTTTAATTATTATTTTTAGTCCGATCTATGCAGAAGAGCTAATTGTTTGTTGAAGTCTTGCAGTGGTATGCATGATTTTTTATTTAATTTTATTAATTATAAGATCGCAAGCTTGTGTTACTACCCAACCATCATCTCTATTGAAATTAGGATGTTTTTTTTTTATTTCAATAGCCTCGCGAATAATCCTTGGTAGGAATCGGTGTTCTTTTGCAAGGATTTGTGGTTTATCAAATCTGATGTAATGGTTGGGATGATCCAGAACATGGTCACAGACTGCAAACTTCCTAGAGAATCCGTAAAATTAGTTTTATTAAATCTATTAAAGTCTACTGAATGGAATACCTCATAAATCTTGTACACTCCTACATATGGAGCAATATGACAAACCGAGACTTACCAGACCTATGACAGTCCGCAGCGTCTAAGTTGCCTATCTGAAGCAGACGCCTTGTCACATAATGTGATCGCCAAATCGACTGACCAGAGTGAAAATTACAGCAAATTCTGGATAGTTACTAAAGGCCTTTACTCAGCCATGCTTTACTTTCAAACCAGCCAATGGGCTAGGGAGGGGAGATTTTCGACCACGCTAACAATTACCGTATACTGTAAGTTGGCTTGGCATTAGATAAACAAATGGAGTGTGTGGGGAGGAGGAGAGGAGGAGCAGCTCCCCCTTGGCGACGCCCTTGATGCAGGCAAAGAATCCTAGCAATGATCATAACCATCTAAATGGCTAAGTGCTAATTTTGTCAATATAAACTGATTACAATAAAAAAAAAATTCAGCAAAAATTGGCTTAAAGGTAAATACTTTAGCAGCTTATTTACAAATCTAATGATGATTAATTTATTAGTATTACACCAGTTCCTATTTATATGGCTTATTTATTCTATCATCATCATCATTACAGTCCACTGCTGAACATAAGACTTCTCCATATATTGCCACAAAATACAGTAATACATACTTCATACTACATTTAGCAGCTTCCTGTAAAGCCGTGCAGGTCATTGCTATCTCTAGTAGCACGGTGTCGTCCTACACTGGTCGCTACGAGGTTGCCAATCGAGAACATTTTTCCTCAAACGATTATCGATTATGCGAGTTATACAAATCATTGCCTCAGGGCCATTTAAGTTCCTCTAATTCTGCTGCGGATATCACCTTTATAGTTTATGTCTCACAGAGAAACCTGGCAGTGCTTAAATTCACTCTACATTAAATAAAAAAAAATATTTTTGCAGTGGTTGGCACACGAGAGCGTTATATTATCGACTGGTTGGAACACAAGCAATAATTTAATCGTTTCGGGTGATGAAGATGGGTACATAAAGGTTAAGTTGTGAATCTTGATTCTTATTTTAAAAATTTAAACGCTAATGCAGTATGCAGCAGCATTGAGCACATCGATATTATTGTATGCCGCGGCTTTTCATGTATTTTTTTAGAATTCATACAAAACTGGAACTGACTACGTAATATGATCAACCCAAAAGTAATTTAGCTCCATAGTTACTTGTGTAGGTTAAAATACAGTCTAAATCATTTTTAGTCCTTTTTAAATTGAATTTTTGTATAAAATAACGTCTAAATTTTCATAGACAATTTTAATTAAAATTATTAATTTTTAAAATTTTCATTCAAGGAATAAAACTGCACTGTGCACCCAATAGTGCATGGTGGCGATGGGCTCACCACTTATCATAACAAGTGCATTATATTGTTTTGGTAAAACGTGGATTGTGGCAGTCATCTGCGTTTGAGTGCCCAGTCTCTGACTACCCCTTATGGGATACAGTCGTGATCTTATGTATGTTATGTTTATTTTCATTTATACGTTCGCTTTAATCCAACTGAGATGTTTAATAACAACAAAATATGTTACGAGAACCGTGACTACCCAGGTGCCGGGCGCTCGCCTGAAACTTCACAGTATTACTGGCAATATTAAGCCCTGATTACCATGTGCTCTTTCCGGCTCCCAAGCCCACAATAGTTGGGTAAAAATAAGACGGATATCTGTGTACAGAAGTGGAACATTTATTCGTAGATTTTCTGGCGCTCCGATATCAGAAACCCAATATTTAATAATTATCTTTCTTTTCTTCGTGTCGTCAGGTTTGGGATACATTCCAGCAGCTAATATTTTCGACCAAAGAGTTTTTACACCCCTGCACTTCTATTAGTTGGTCACCACATGGAGACTTGTTCGTCGCGGGCAGCTTCAATAAAATGTCACTGCACAGTGATGACGGTGTACGTAATAAACAATATAATTATGAATCCTTATATTTTAGTCTGTAACTTATACAAGTCTTTATAATTAAATGTTAATGTTTACTAAGGAAATCTTAACATAAGAAAAGTAATTTCTTCGTCAACATCATCAGCAGTAGCAGTAGGAGACTCAGTCTTCTGCTGGTCCTAGGCCTCTCCCCTCTCCGACGTACAGGATATTAGGGTAATACCTACTTTTGGCAGGCGAAATAGCTATTGCAGCAGGTACCTGACTCCTCGCCCCTGCTGACCGGTCTGAATAAGAGCAAAACGTTCACCTGATGGTAAGTGCAAAGTCTGCCCATAACCAATGCTGTGTCACCCAGAAAATTACTGTGTGACACCACACTGCGCCCGTCACCCTGAGACATCAGTTCTTAACTCTCATGTGCCCAGTGATTACACTAGCTCACAGTGCCCTTCAAACCGAAACACAGTAATGTTTGCACACTACTGCTTCACGACAGAATAACTGGCCCTGGGGTGGTACCTACCTAGATGGATTCCTGCATAGGAATCCTACCACCAGTGAAAATTCTAAAATATTTGAGATGATTACTACGCCATCTGTCGAAAGCCACGATATTTAACCTTTCTCTTCGTCGACTTTTACGACTTCCACAAAGGCCGCTGTCGCACGGCACTTCGCAAATATATAGATAAGGTACTTACTTGTACTCGTATTTAACTATTGTTTTCATTATATGCGCCTATTATTATCCCTTTTGTTTTGAACAAAATTATTCTTCGTTTCTGCAAATTTATTACTTCAATACGATTTCTTTTTTAAAACTATTTGAAATTGGACGAGTAGCATAATAAAAAAAGAAAGGCAATTTAGGAAGATCCGCATGCAAAAATTGAAAAGGGTGTGTATTACCTATTTTTTGGGGTGCTGTTTCATTTTCTTAATGGTGCGTTTTACTTACCTAGGTATTATATTTTGATTTTTTTATGCGGATCCAGGCAAATTCACTTTCTATCCCTATTATAATGGATTTTCGCAAAGTAAAGCCGCAGAAGAGCCGAGGTAGATCAGGGACCTTATGGAATCTGCTGCCGCCAGCGGTTTTTCCGGACCGATACGACTTAGGGACCTTCAAGAAAAGAGCCTATTCCTTCCTCAAAGGCCGGCAACGCATCTGCTATTCCTCTGGTATTGTAGGTGTTCATGGGCGGCGGTGATGACTAACCATCAGGTGAGCCGCTTGCTCGTTTGCCTCCTCTAACATAAAAAAAAGGGACCGGGCGCTAGCCTTAAATCTCATAGTACGCGAGTGACATGAGTTCGATTCCGCGGCCGGCACCACTAAAATGGTTCTGCAATTTTAAGTGCAGATACCACGTGCTCGGCGGTGAAGGAAAACATCACGAGGAAACCTGCATGTCTGACGAATAAAAATATTTCGAGGACATGTGAAGTGCTCCACCATGCATTAGAGCAGCGTGGCGGACTCTTCCCGGCTTCTAGGCCCTCTTAGAAAAGAGAGGAAACCTGTGCTCAGTAGTGGGGCATTTATGGGCTATTTATACTTTGAAAAGTAATTTGTGTTATTTCAGTGGCCGAATTCTTCACTGGACTTACCCGTGGGTAGTATATACGACATTGCGTGGTCACCCGATGGAACACAGCTAGCGGCAGCCTGTGCTGATGGACACGTTATCTTCGCTCATATAATTGATAGGTAAGCCGCTGTCATCTTGTATCACAGTAATGATAAGATAAGATGCCCCTCCTAGCCCCTTTTGACCACGGCGACAACTTCCGATTACTGTCGGGACCTATCAACTGCGCAGGAGATAATGTTGTGCCACAAGTGTAGGTAGACAAAGACGCTCATGCGATAAGTAGGTAGGCTAGGTAGGCAGTGTCAGAAACAAGGGGACAATCACAACACAACCAGACCTGAAAACTATCAATTTCTCTTTTAGCACAAATGTTTGCTCTGACTGGGATTCGAACCCTGGACCGTCGGCGTATAAATCAGGTACACTAGGCCACGCAGTCTTCATCATAGTCAATCATAGTCATCACTTCAGCCTATCACTAGTCTAATGCTGAACTCGTCTAAGCATCCCCCAAAGATGGCACAAAAGTTTGTAGTTCTCATTTTGGGGGATTTTGTCATAGTTGCCGTGCTTGGCAGGCGGGTTGGCAACTGCAGTTTATTATTTTAGATGTTCCAGGAAAAACTGCTGTCCATCTCCAGGTTTTCATTTTCACTCTGTCGAATTACGACATACGACACCCACGGGTGGAGATGGGTGGTAGATTATCTTAAGCCGTTTTGTTTTTTGTTTACTGGCGGTAGGCTTCCTATACTGGGATCCGTCTAGGGAGGTACCACCCCAGAGCCAGTTATTCTGCCGTGAAGCAGTAGTGTGCAAACATTAGTATGTTTCGGTTTAAAGGACACTGAGAGCTAGAGTAATCACTGGGCATATGAGACTTAAGAACTGAAGTCTCAGGATGACTAGCTCAGTGTGGAGTCACACAGAAATGTTTTGGGTGGTACAGCATTTGTTATGGGCAGACGTTGCACTTACCATCAGGTGAATGTTTTGATCCTTTCGTCACTGTATCTAATAAATAAAAAACCGCACGTCAATTATAGTAATAGGTGTGAGTCAAGACGTGTTCGGTCGGCGCGGTTGGCGCAGTGGCTATGCGATTGACGTCTGCGCTATTGGTCTAGGTTTCGCTCCCTCAGGGACCTAGAGATAGTTTTTCCGGATCTAATTTTTAATTTTTATTTTCAGTACGTTTAGTTTACGATCAAACTATGGTATGACTCTTTCAAAATTTATTTTCTCTTTCGTTTAGTCTCTAGACCAGCGGTTTCCGATCTTCTTCTGCAATGGAACACTCGGATTTTATTACGGAGCTATCTCCCACCATGTGGTGTAATGTATAAAATCTTTAAATGTTTATCAGTGTATTTAAGTACTTTCCAAATTGTCGTGGAACACCCATTCAAATTCAACGGAACAATTGAATCTGAATGGGTTGTGGTGATCTTGGTGAAATTACTAAAAGAAAAAAAAGAAAACATGTTTTTCTTCTTGCTAGGAGCTACAACTGGAAAAACTTCACTTGCACGCAAACGGCTCGTAAGGTTATAGCAATAAAAGACATAACCACTGAAGAGAACGATCAGCTTGATTATCCAGACAGTGTGGTGCAGATTGCGCTCGGCTTCGACCATTTAGTGGTTGCCACAGTGAAGCAATGCTTCATACACAAGCTGACGTCATGGAATACTCCAGTGACGTTCGACCTTAAGGACGGTGCTGTCAGTATGATTTTGTTAGCTCAAAGGTACGTTTGTACATGTTTAGAAAAAATTTGATTCTCCACACTTTCATATGTATCATGAGTACGTTTTACAAACAAATTTCACGTAGACAACGCAACCAACTGCACCAGTGTTGGCTTCAGCAATGCCAACAACTCCCATTAACAGCTGTCGTGCATGTTAGTTGAGCAGATTGTCAACAGATGGCGCTGTCTTTAATCAAATTAATTAATTCAATATTCATCAATTATTTTAACGAAAACATAATTTTAAAACCATTTATTTATTTGTCGTCATTAGAGAGAAAAAAAAACTTCAAACTTGCGTATCAAACATTAATGTTTGATACAGTATTAAGGGATATATTTCATACAGACAAAAACACCTTTGAGAAATAATATATATATATATATATATATATAAATATATATATATATATATATATAGGCAGAGAGATCCAGGATCTATACAGCTTACTGTAAAAGAAAACGTTCTTCTTACTGTATTACACATTTAATATTCAATGACTAAAATCTTACAAGTCGTTTCGATGTTGGTCATGAGCTTAAAACCTCTCACTACATTCCGTCGTAAGAATAACATAATTTAACTGATATTTTCAGATGCATGTGTATCGTAGAGCGTGGTCGCATTTCGGTGTACAGTTATACTGCTAGGTTACTCGCAAGTCCGCAGTTCAGCTCCCGTTCAGAGAATTGTGGACGGGCCTCGATATCCTTAGGACCGGATACCTTGGCGTCTATCGGCCAGTCTAATCCCATGCGTGAGTTTGCTTTTAAAGAATTATTAGGAAAAGAAATCATGAACACACTTGACTGAATGTTAGTAATTAGTTATTCTTCCTTATGCATATCAATGGGAACGACTGAAAAAAATCAAAGATTGTATTGCAGATTTTTTTGCACTTATCTGTGCCGCTGAACAGAAGCAGATTGCTTGACATGATTTCAGTATTGCTTTTGTTCTGTTGATTTTGTAAAGTAAAAAAAAGGGATGCTTCTTAATGTCCCACTGCTCAGCACAGGCCTTCTCTAATTTTTGAGAGGGTTGAGCTGGGAACAGTCCGCCACGATGATCCAGTGCGGGTTGGAGGACTTCACATGGCCTGGAAATATTTTTATTCCTTCGACATGCAGGTTTTCTCACCATGGATTCCTTCACTGCTGAGCACGTTGCACTTAAAATTTTGGAGGTGCCGGCACCAGGAATCGAATTCAGTTCACCCGCGTACTACGAAATTATCTGAGCTACCGCAGCTAGACCTAATTTTATCTCCCGCAGCGGGAGCAACGAACTGGTCACACTGTACTCCTACCCCGATAAAAACCCACGGTGTTGTGATGAGTATTTTCGCAAACGATGCAAGTCGACATGGATCCGTTTTAGCTTGTAAGCTTTTGTAGGATTTATCATTTGCGGGGGTAAATCTTCATGGATGCCGTAGATGAACTGCCGTGACATGTGACGGATCGAATCTCATGGGAGGAGTGGATCTCCAGCTGCAGCATTCATAGCTGGACAGTGCTAGATAATTTCACGCGCCATCTGGCGTTACAGGCGGCGGAGCACCTCTTTGTTCAGCGTCTGATGAGAACCCAATTATGAAAAAAAGCCCAGCTGCGGCCGGAAAGATAGACCTTAGCTCCACCACAGTGCCCTCCCATATCGTCTCAATATTCACGGAATTTACGCGCATAGACGTGGAGTTATGAGAACTGACCTGTTGCAATCTACGAGACCACACTAGCGAAAACAGAGTCCTTCGACCAAACATGATGCTCGTACCCCTGGGAAGATCAAAGGGATTAGCAATAGTCAAGCTCATTAGGTTACCAGGTTACCACAACAACAGTCAGTACGAATTCATTATTTAAAATAAGTCCATCAAACATTACAAAAAAAGGAAATATGGGATGAGACCTGTGCAGTAGGACAATTATGTTTTTTAATCTCCCTTGCAGTGATACACGTATACGACTTGCCCACCGCAACTTACTCAATAAACCGAGGTACAGCTGACAGCAACATGATCAAAATAAAGCATCATATAGCGATATGTAGCATCGCATTAAGTCAAACGGGGCCTATAAATGAGAGGCAAATCGCGCTAGTCGATCGCAGGCGCGATCTGTTTGTCACCACAGTTAAGGATCCCAAGCTGAAGCTTTCAGTGCTATGTGAGTAGTTTTGTATTTATGTATTCATATCAAAATCAAAATTTCTTTATTCTATTTAGGCTTGTATGAAGCTCTTATGCACGTCAAAATCTACAACGGTTCTAAAATTAAGACCGTCTCAGAGAAAAACCGGCAGGAAACTCTGGGGTCTTTCTTTTTTTCAATGCATTATTTCAAAATGTCATTTAGAAATTACATCATAAATTTAGTAGCCAGGGGGTTTGCAAGTGCAGAGTATGAGTTATTTCCACACATATTTGTCCTATAAATATCCATACTTACAACTGCGAAAGTAACTCTCTCTGTCCCTCTGTCTGTTTGTTACCTTTTCACGGCTCAACCGCTGAACCGATCTTAATGAAATTTGGAACAGAGATACGAGTAGCTTGCATCCTGAGGACGGACATAGAATACTTTTTATTTAGGCGGAAATGATGATGATGATGATGACTGAATCTTCCATTTCTTTCTCCAGGTCGGGCCGTTCTAAGTATAATGTGGAGTACGGAGTCGGAATTGTTGGTTGGCATGAGAAAGGAAAACATCGTGTGTTGGGCCTATCAGAAAAATAACACGCGACCCGACCTCACCACGGCTGTCGTTTCTTTGCCTTCAAGGTACTGTTTTATATTACTTATATGTGTGTACGCGCTAATCTCAGGAAACTTTACTTGATTTGTAAAATTATTTTTTTTGCATTAAATAGCTCGTTTGTTAAGGAAGGTTCTAGATTATAAAACTTAATGCTGTGGCCTTAAGTGGCCGCACGCTGTGCACCGAACATTATCGAGAAGGGGCCGAATGGTGTTCAGGATCAGCGAGTTATAATATAAAGGATTCAAGTTTTCTCATAAATATTTCATGATGCCTTATCTGTGATTTTTTTTTCACGACCGCGTTTCCTTGTGGTCTCTGGTTAGAGTACCAGTCTACTGCGATACGGTGCTTGAGTTCGAATTCTAGCCGAAAAATACAGATTGCTATTTGTTGGGGTGGTTTCGTTGTGATTGACGCGCGGCGTCTCTGGTACTGCATCAAGAAAACTACAAACAGTTAACATGATATTGGATGTACCAGCAAATTTTTACAGCGTTTACTTCTATGTCATATAAGGCAAGATATATCTTAGTGTGAATATAGAAATGTTACGTTACTAAGTCTCCACCGTGTGCTTTCCGTAAGAATAAAAAATTGCGAAACCAAAGTTTACGGTGCACTTAAAGTTACAATAATCTTGCTGGGGTTTTTATATTTGTTTTGTCTGGGCTTTAGTTTATATAATTAATTATAATATATAATTAACTGTATTAACTAACCGCTGAGCAACCGAGGCGTTAGTAGCTACCATTCGTATACGCATAAAGTACATGCATTCATTCAGCCACGCCTTTTTCCAAAATAAGGTGTAGGCGAAGGCCACACACGCATCCCACTTTTCGCTCCCGTGGTATTTTGCATATAGTAACAGCCCATAAATGTGCCACTGTTGAGCACAGGCCTCCTCTCATTTTTGGGAGGGCTTAGCAGTCTAGAAGAGTTCGCACACTGTTACAACATACCAACAAAGAAATATATTTTCATTACACAGCAATATCGGCCACAATCCAAGTATACAAAGCATTGAAAATGGTGTGGCAACCATTTTCCGCGGCAAAGGGTCCACGGTCATGCATATATCGCTTGGGGTTGCACATGTCGAGATGTTATTAAAATACATTGCTTCTAACATGTGGAACGAAGCCATACAGGTATGTTGATAATTATATCGTTTCTTTATTTCATTTTTTTGTAGAAGAAAGTGACGAGACGAGCAAAGCGTTCTCCTGATGCTAAGTGCATCGTCCGCCCATAACAAATGCTGTATCACCCAGAACATTCCTGTGTTGTCAGTTCTTGAGTCTCATATGCCCAGTAATTACTCTAGCTTTCAGTGCCATTTAGACCGAAACCCAGTAATGTTTGCAAACCTATCTAGACGGATTCCTGCATAAATTCTAACCTATCTGATTGAATATTAAGAAAAACGAGTCTGTCTGTGGTTTTCGATTTTCAACGTTTTTTACGAGGTCACTCAACGAGACGAGCGAATCGTTCACCTGATAGTAAACGCCACTCCTGCCCTCAATAGTTCCAGTAACACCCAGAGCTTTGAATTGCACAATTATTTGTCACACTGCACAGCACTCGTAATCCTGTGACGTCAGTTATTTAGTCCCATGTGCCCAGTAATATCACAAGCTAAAGTACCCTTCAAACCGAAACGTAGTAGTGTTCCTACATTAACCTTCGGTGGCAGAATAACTAGCACTCTATTGGACATTTCTATATATATTTTCCTAGACTAATTACACTAGCTCTCAGTGCCCTTCAGACAGAAAGACCGTTATGTTTGCACACTGCTGATTAAGCAGAATGACTGGCCCTAGGCTGGCCTAGATACCAATCTACTTAGACGGATTCTTGCGTAGGATTCCTACCACCAGAAGATCTTTTAAACCTTTATAAAGCTCATGTTAGTTACGAAATTTTCACAGCTTTGTAGAACATTAAAAGACTCCAAGTTGTGGGGCTGCCTAGCTGAGCTGTCTTTAGAACGGAACCAGTTGGACATAGCCGAAGAAGCGTTCAAGGAAGTACATCAATATGCGGAGGTGTTTCGAATTCAGTACATTAGTAAGACTGCTTTTTTCATTCATAATTTTATACTTAGCCACATAATATGTATAACACATTTTACTAGAAATCATCATCATCATCACTTCAGCCTATGATTAGTTCATTGCTGGATTGCCACATAAGTTTATAGCTCTCATTTTGGGAGGATTTTGCTCTAGTTGCCAGGGTAGGTAGTAGTTGGTAGGCGGGTTGACAACCGCAGTTTATTTATTCAGATGTTCTAGAAATCTTGCCCATCTTCTGGTTTTAATTTTCCGTATGTCGACTTTTACGACGGGTGATATTAGAGGATGGGTGGTACTAGAAATGTTTATTACGATTTTCACACAAATTTTGAATTCGCCGAAATTTTAATCTATTGAACTCAACTTTTTATGAAACTAATGCTATTATTAAAAGTTAATTTCTTAGTGACACTAATAGCAATCATAAAAATGCACTAATTCAGTCTCTTAATGTCAATGTTTCAGAAAACATAAGAAACAGCGGAGGTAAACTCGCGTCAACTGAATGAATTAGATATTCCTGAAGAAAAAACGAATGAAGAGGAGAGTCCAGCAAACTATTTTAATGACAGAACTCTAAAAGCCTTTAGACATGTACTTAATAAAATATTTGAAAGTAATGTGGTTGGTTGCATTTATTGTGAATAATTTTTCAAAATGTAACATTTTACAATAAAAATAACAGACACTACATAAAAACCTTCATGACAATCATGGTAGCTAAGTGAAGTTTTAAATGAACATTGAATTGATTCTATGTCGTTACGTATTTTTATTATTTTTTTACCGAAAAATACAAGATTTACCGAATTAATGACAGTATTTGGATGAATTTCAAAGCAGTACACAACGAATCCGAACAACAATTCGATAGTACATTTTGTGGAGAGTTTGCAAGTAAAACTTATTATACTCTTCTATAGTTTCAGTTAAATAAATTCTCGTAACCAAATTTTTAGTTTACATTTCAAACCGACCTGGGCTTACAAAACTCGACTTAACAGGAGGTAAAGCTGACCACATTTAATACCACGAAAAGTATTTTTTTTTCCTGGACAGTAAGATTGTTTTACATTTTCATTAATTATTACTGAGACGTTTGTTAAAAGTTATAACTTATAATTTAATAACTACCGACAATGTTATAATCATTCAACCAAATTATCGCTTAAAATTTTTAAGCGATAATTTTGTTTATTTTAAAGCCCTCTAGTGGCTCTTTCATAAGTTTATTCTAACGGCTTTGTCACAGATGGCGTGGTTGTGTTCATATGTATACGATTATGATCTTTATTAGGTCTTGATTCTTCAAATTGTAAAAGAGAATTGCTTGGCATAAAATGATACATTATCTTACGACTAACATCATAATGCATAGAACTGTGAGGCTTATTGCAAGAGAAATAACTTTTATTTTTTATTTAAACTTTAAAAATAACATTTCAACATTAAAATTGTGATGAACATTCATCAAACATTAAAAGTTATATGTTAATATTTCGTTTCACTCTTGACCCGCGCATTATTAAATGTTTGATTGTTTCAACATTTCAAATAAATTTACGAAAAGTGGTTGAGGTGCAAGTTATGATTTTAAAAACTGTTTTTTTCATTTAGTGGGGTTACAGGTTGAGTTATTAAAATATATACGAACAGTGTAGAACAATCAGTGCCTACAGTTAGTTAATCATTTTAAACTAAAACAAAATGTTATTATAGGTATAATATAAGTTCATAGAATGTTTTTTTTTTTGTTTATTTTGTTTTCGTATTTAATCTTAATACTGAAAACACAAATTTTAGATTCTAGTTTAATTTAACTAGATATGTATTTCTTTTATAAGTGAAGAAGAGAGACTTACTTTCGGTGTACCCCAAGGAAGTCTTAGGTCCTACTCTTTTTCTCATATATGTAAATAGTCTCTGTTTACTAACTATTGTAAACTGCAAAAATTTTTCATATGCAGATGATACAGCTCTTATCATCCATGGAGGCTGTTCGACAGAATGCCGAAGACGCCCTTACGACTGTGATACATTGACTTTCTTCAAATTTGCTCACTCTAAATTTACATAAAACAAAATATCTGACGTTTTCCACTCGACTCTCGTTTCAGCCGCTCAAAGATTCTTTAACCTTAATAACATCATCAGTAGACCTGCCTAACTTAAAAACTATATAAGTACTTTGCATTAGTTCAGTCGCTTTTAACTTATGGCATCTCAGTATGGGGAGGCACGTCTAAAACGAATCTACTTCGCCTAGAGAAAGCACAAAGAGCTCTTATGAAAGTAATGCTTAGAAAACCATACCGCTATTCTACCTCACTTTTGTGTGGAGTATTGACCGTAAGACAGCTATTTGTGCTTCAAGTAATAATTCGCATGCATAGTGCCCTCTCATGCGCGGATGCCTTCATTTTAAGTAAACGCCGTAAAGACAGAGTCTGCAGTTCTCAACCCCATCGAACTGGCCTAGCCGGACGTCAATTTGCAGTATTGGGTCCTCGTCTCTATAATAAAATAAATAAAATTTGTAATATTTATCCTCTCACAGCCACAAAGTGTAAAACTACTGTTAAGGACTTTTTGCTAGAACTAGACTACAACGAAACAGAGAATCTCCTTTCTACAAATATTCAGCGGGTAATTATTGGCGGCTTTCTGGTACATACATACAGCACTGTACACACACTGACGTACTCAAACACACTGACATACACACGTACACACCCACTGACACACACACGCACACATACACACACTTGCGCGTGCACACGCATTGTCCCATTTAGGAGTGTATACACTTTAATTTTTACTTCAATTATCTGAAAGGAAGAGGGAAAAAAAAGAAAAAGGAAATTTTTTTTTTTAAGTTTTATATTTTTATGTTTTTTTTTTCGACGGTTTTCTTATTAAACTTGTATCATTGTATTTGTAGCACATTATACTCAATCTGCGTAAATTATGATAGATATATGTTTTTTTTTGTTAAGGGAAGGCGCCGGTGTCTGTCACACAGTTTATACTAGCACAGACACCATCGTTTACTCTATCTAAGTTAGCTTCAACAATGTGAATTACTTTTAAGATACATTGTAATGTGTTTGAGCTAAAGTTGGAAAGTTGAGAAAAACTAAAAGTTGGAAATAAATAAAATAAATAAATAAATTGAAATTTCTACCACCTTTTTTTAGTTAATCTACTATATTTCTAAAATTAAGGTTGGCAACACTTTCTGTTGCATTGAAATTTTCATTCATTCATTTCATACCCATACAATTTAATAATCCAGTTCAGTTCAGGTTCAGTATCGACGTCGGTATCTTATGAATATGTCAACGATATTAAAACACAGTATTTTTACGATCGCTACTAAAAATTAATTAAGTTACTAGAATGAGTGCAGAAACTATTTTTGTAACATAAACTTAACGTAATTTTTAAATAATCCGAAACCTGAAGTGATATTTGAGTCATAAAAGATCGTTTTGTGCTTGTCCTACATTTTTATAATACTACTAATAGTGGTTTACGGAAATATTTGTTTTGTTATGCGTTACTAATGGCGAAAGATGCTAGCTTGGAACCGGAATTTGATGCTGTTATTAAGCGTACTGTTTTTTGTAAGCGGCAGCGACGACGATTCTGCGAATGAACATTCTTTGGAACTGACCCAGTCCCTGAACTTAGCTCGACAGGAGGTGATTCAGGATGCATGCGGACGGTTTCCATTGAAATTGAACCTTGATGAATTACCTCCTAATCAATTAGAACATATACTAGTTGATGATAATCATAAACTTCTTTACTGCTACGTGCCAAAGGTGAGTTTGTCAAGGTGAACCAGCGTTACCTATTTTGCGTTAACTCTAAATTGATGCGCGTCATTATTTTTTTATATTTATTTTTTAAACAAAAAGTTAACAGCTTTACCGGTATATAAACATCTGTTATTGGTATGTACCGTAAATTATTAATGTTGGAAATCAAATCTAGGTGATACTTTTTTCTAACATAATTACTAGTTTTACCCTAAATCCTATTCTACTTTTGGTTATGATTTCGAGCAAGAGCAAACCAATTAAATATGCATGAATTGTTTTAAAATTTAGTGGATAACAAATTAAATTATGTATAAAATCAGTTTACTAAATATTAGTATACTGTGTAAAGTTGAATAAGACCCTAGCTGCATTTGAAAATTATGAACATTTTATTATTTTATTTTGTAAAATTTAGTTTCTAATAATACTGAATAAAAATTTATAATTTTATATAATTTTCAATTGAATTTTAATGTCACATCAAATCCAATACATTGCTCAGCTTTTGAAAATTGAAAAACTTGAAGAAAGTGGATTTATTTTTATTGGGTAGCTTGAATATTGCGTTCCATAATAACTAGTACTCACAAAATTTAAAATATATAAATGATAGATATTTTAAAATATATTCCATGTCTATATATTATATGTCTAAGTTCAACTCCATCATTCATTTACCCATTTTGGACCACAGTACTGCTTATCATCAGGCACATGTGTTGTTAGCACTGCGGCTAATCCTCCATTTGATTGCTTCACATCAGGTAAAATTGTTATCAAATGTTAACTTACTCACAATAATATTTTTTTTTAAATAATTTAAACATAACCATCCTTCTTTATAATAATTTCAGCCTATGTAGTGTTCACTGTTGAACAGACACTTGATCGCCATAGAACATGGACTTAGCAAAATGCATTCAGCAACTTTCCAAATTACAACTTTTATCTTAAATTTTAAACTTGGTATTTCATTCATTTTGAACTAGCTAAGCAGAATACTATTTTTATTTTTTTACCAAGATAAGAATACATTTGAAGTTCTTATATATGGAAGCAATATACATTATTATACATATACATATACATTATTTTACTAATTCCTTTATTGAGCATAGTACTATTTTAATGGATAGAAGTCACATATGCTTGGAGGGTAATACTCTTACAAGTTTTTGAAAGGTATTTAGTAATATTTGTTGTAACATTTTGGTTTTTATAGGATGTTATTATGGAAGAAAGTGATGCAACAAGCAAATTGTTCATCTGACTGCCCATAACAAAGGCAATGTCACTCAGAACATTTCTTTGTAGCAACACACTGCATGCATCACCGTGAGACATGATTTCTTTAGTAATTACGGCTCTCAGTGCCCTTCAAACAAAAACACAGTTATGTTTGCACACTACTGCTTGATGGCAGTATAATTGGCACAGCAATGGTATTCACTATGGATGAATTCCTGCATAGGAATTCTACCGACCTTACAAAATATGAAGATGTAATGTATAATGCAGATGTAGTATGATGATGATATAATGCATGTTGTAAGTGAAATGATAGTGCAAATTGTATTGATGCATGCTTCCATGTTTGGGGGAGGTATCATAAGGACTGCAGATTCTGTATTAATTTTTTACTGGTGGTAGGAATCCTAAGCAGGAATCCATGTAGGTAGGTACCACACCAGGGTCAGTTATTCTGCCATGAAGCATTACTGTGTTTCGATTTGAAGGTCACTAAGAGCTAGCATAATAACTGGGCATTTGACACTTAAGAATGGATGTCCTCGAAGTTTTTTTTTTCAGTGCAGATTACTTTCTATATTTTTTTAATTTACATTATTTTAATGAATATTATTGTCAATAATTTATGGTATGCTCAATAGGTGGCTTGTACAAACTGGAAAAGAGTGCTAATGATACTAGCTGGAAAATGGAAAGACACGGATGTACTCTCAATCCCCGCCAGTCTTGCGCATTCGCCCGGAATGTTCCGGAACCTGAGTACGGTCCCTAAGGAAGACAGGGACGCTATGTTGGAGAACTACCATAAAATGATCATCGTGAGGAATCCCTTCGAGCGCTTGCTGTCGGCGTATAGAAATAAATTGGAAGGTGAAACGCAGAGTGCAAAGTATTTTCAGGTATGTATCATTGAAATTCGACAGCTGAGTATTTTACCCTTTCATTTTTGAGCTGCAAAACGATCAGTAGAAAAGCAATAATGATTAAATATTAGAGAACTGACAACACAGTCATTACGCTAGTACACTGTCGCGAAACCACCTCTATTAATACAATAATTTGACTACCATAAAATTAAGTTTCCGCGCATTTTCTTTACTTGCAACATCCTTAATTTGTTAAGGAAAACTTTTATATTTTTTTAATTTTTTTTAAATTTTTTCCAGTGTTCAGTACCATTTTCAAATATAAATAGATTTTTTGCATAAGTAGTTAAGATAATTAATAGATTTAGGCGTTACTTTGCGGGAGTATATTATAATGAAGGGAAGAAAGTTAATATGCTAAGATCTGCATGCAATATTTCAAAATTATGTGTCTTACCTAGTTTTCCCTCTATTGCGGGCACTAAACTAATACCGCCACCGGGAACCGCCACCAGGTACCCTCCATCACTACAAGACTACCACTAGGCCACCATCACATGAAGTTGAGAACATGACACGTGTTTCACCTCAAACGATGCATTATCAAACGATATTGTGGTAGTGTTAAAGCGGTGGAGGGTATCTGGTGTTGGAATATAGCAGCAATCTTAAAACAGAAAAATTTTACTTGAAAAATTGCTGAAAACAAAACGAAAAGTACACTTTCACGGGCACTTGCTGCATAATAAACTATCAACAGTAAACATTAAAACTGAAAATATACACAGAAATTACAAAATTCAATAAAAACACTACCGCCACTTTTCGAGTTGGCGCCAAAACATCATACTCCTCGTAAATAAATCGTAAATGTGTTGTGTAAAGTTAACGGAATTGGCTCTACGTACCATGTTTGTCTTTGCCACATTATTTGTAAAGTAACCCTACATTAATAATTGAACAAAAGTCTTTTATCTTTCTTTCAATCTATTCAATCTTTTTAATTAGATTATTAATTCGACTTAAATGTAGTTATATTTGAATGTAAAACAATAACGTAAGACTAACAAGGACTAAGACTGACGCAACTTGTTCGCATTAATAAACGGTAATTAATTTGGGCAATACTAATTCAAATGTTATCGAATTTCAAATGAAATGAACGTAGCAATAATTTAATGTCACGCGAATGTTTTAAATTGCGGCTCTGTAAAATATATAAGGAATGGTTATTTTTGTCACAAATTGCTGAATATTATTTACTTCTCCCCATAAATAAACATTTACATCTATTATATAGATGTTGATGGTTTGTTCTTAAGGATGTTGTTACCCACCCTGTATTTATTTCTTGAATCGGCTCTTACAACCCAACCCCATCTAACTATACCTCTCGGTAACGTCGTTAATTTTGGCAGGGCTCAGGGTTTTTTTTAGGTGAATCCGTACATCAGCAGTGTGTTAATAAACTGCGGTTGCCAACCCGCCGACCAAGCGTGGCAATTAAGGCAAATCCCCCCAAAATGAGAGCTACAAACTTATGTGGCAATCTATGTGGGAGGCCTTTGTTCAGTAGTGGACTAGCGATAGGCTGAAATGACGATGATAATATGCATATTTTTGATATGAGTTATTTGGTTAGAGTTGAGGGTTTGGATAGATTTTCCGTACAAGTAACATTGTTAGCCAATAGGTGTCCGGCATGGTAGAATAGTTAGCGTGACCCGCGGAGGCGAAAAGTGGACTACTTTTTTTTATTATTTTAAAAACGATGCCGATTTCTCCTGTGTTGTGGGTGCGATTTACAGACATAAAATCCACACCCGTGCGGGAATCAACCCGCGACCCGCGGCGCAAGAGCCAATACCTTAGCTACTGCGTCAACCGAGCCACAACCGGACATTGTTTAAATTTACTTTCAACGGAAATTATTTATTATTATAGTTGTATTTACAATTAATATTTATATTTGAGCATTCTACAGTTTAATTTACCTACAAAATTTAGCCTTAATTTAGTTATAGTCGCACCTAAATATTTGTTCTCCGTAATTTTCAGTCCTTGAAATTGTGCCGCCCTAGGCCCAGGCCTCGCGGGCCTAAGCCTAAATCTGCGCCTGACTAAGAGTGTACGCCATTATCCTATAAAAATGTGACCTTAACAGTCAGACATTAGGAAGCATTTCCGTTTTTTAAAATAATCTGAATTTAAGGAAATAAAAAAAAAACATTCGTGCGTGTTTATTACCTAGTTTTTAGAGAATCTGCTTATTTAATTAAAGTTTGTTTCTTAGAGGTTATTTTACGTATGCGTTTTAGTTAATTTACAATTCAATACTTACCTACTATTTAAACTGTAAAGTGTTTAATATAACTTAACTTCTTGTGGAAACTAGATATCATTACTGTTCTTTCAAGGATAAATACAATTTACGTAAAGAAACAAAGGCATCATAATTTTTTTCATATATAAGATCAAGCCGCCAATACAATCTATGGACACTGGTTGGTGCAAAAAATAATGAGTTTTTAATTGCCATAGAATCCTTCTATTTTAAGATTCTCTTAACGTACTTTGAAATTTAAGGCGAACGCCCGGCCCCTTAACAACCACGGGTATAGAGATTAATTCCTAGAAACTTCTATTGTCCAATATAAAAGCATCTACAGTCTCGGTAATGGCGTCGCTAAAATGGTTAAATGAAATTTTAACTGATTCACTAAGTTCGCGCAGCGCGGAAGAAAAACATTGTGATGGAAATTATGTGTTTATGAAATAATTACTGGTGGAATGATTCCTATGCAAGAATCCTACTAGTGATGACTGAGGTGGTGACTATCTACAGTCACCACCTCAGGGCTAGTTATTCTGCCGTGAAGCAGTAGTGTGCAAGCATTACTGTGTTTCGGTTTGAAGGGCACTGTGAGCTAGCGTAATCACTGGGCATTTGAGACTTATGAACTGATGTCTCAGGGTGACGGGCGCAGTGTGGTGTCACACAGAAATATCCTGGGTGACAGAGCATTTGTTGTGGGTGGACGTTGCAGTTACCATCAGGTGAACGTTTTGCTTGTTTCGTCACTTTATACTTTAAAAATAATGTCGATTCGCGTTGGAGCAGTGCTGAGAAGTTCACACCTCTCTGTGCCCATCACCATAAGACATAAGATCTTAACTCTCATATGCCCAGTGATTACGCTAGCTCACAGTGCCCTTCAAACCGAAACACATTAATGTTAGCACACTACTGCTTCGGTCTGAAGGACACATAAATATTTTTATTACTGATCATATGAAACTTAAGAACCGATTGATCAGTGACGAGCGGACAGAAATTTTGTGGGTGACACAGCATTTGTTATGGGCAGACGTTGCACTTACCATCAGGTGAACGTTTTGTTCGTCAGGTCACCTTCTATAAAAAAACCAGACACGGAACGACTGTAGGTCATACAAACATTTATTTCGTGCGTGATCCGAACCCTTGACACGTAGCGCAGAAGCAAATCGCTTAACCACTGCGTCCATCGAGAAGTCTAAAAAGTCAGGAGTAGTCAAAGTTTAGTTTTACTGTAACTTCAATACTTCTCTTCGTAAACGAGGTCCGGTATTTAAACGTAACTTTCAATGTCTTCTTTTTCAACATTTCTTCTTCTTTCTTCTTTTTATATATTGGAGTTGTTGTTGCATATTATTTTAGTCTTCGATGTGTTCATCTTTAGCCCAACCATCATTGATGCATCATAATTTTCAATGTACAATCGAATAAAGCAGAGGTTCCCAAACTATGTGCAACAACGCGGGTGTTCCGTTCGGACTTGAATAGGTGTTGATGACATTTGAAAAGTTTACACATTGCAACACACTTTAAAGACATTTTTCTTTTATTAAAAGACCAGAAATTGCTGTAAGTTGCGAGGGGTTCCGTAAATAAGTTTTAGGTCTGCAAAGTGTTCCTGCAGAAAAAGTTTAGGAACCCCCGGAATAAAGTTTCTAGGTCACTCTAACACCCCACTCAAGAATTCTCAAGAATGCGTTGAACACAAGGTTGATGCATAGATGTGGGCAAATCCTGCAATATAACTCTGATAAAGAAACGTCGATGTGTTTTAATACATATGTATATCTCGGAAATTAATTTATGAAAATCACCTTGACCGTGAACCAAAAACATAAATACTAAAATTCGTTTTTTTTTTCCTCGGGATATTCCAGTCGTCATGCTTAGCGAGGCGGATTGACGATTCAACAGCTGTTTTTTTATTGGTGAAAGCGACCAGACGAACAAAACGTTCACCTGATGGTAATTGCAACGTCTGCCCATAACTAATACTGTGCCACCCGGAACATTCTGTGCCCAGTGATAACACTAGATGTGCCCTTCGGACCGAAACACAGTAATGTTTGCACGCTTCTGCTTCACATCAGTACAACTGACCCTGCGGTGGTACCAACTTAGCGGGTTCCTGCATAGGAATCCTGCCATCAGTTTGCTTTTGCTTTGCTTTGCTTTTAAAAAAACGGAGCCCCACAGTAGGATTTCTCCTGTATCGTGGGTGCGTTTTCCAGACATAAATTTCACATGCACAAACACCCAGACCCGGAACAACTATATGTAGGCCATACAAATATTTGTCCCGTGCGAGAATCGAACCCGCGACCCGCGGCGCAGTAGCAAAAGGCTTAGCCACTGCGCCAACCGAGCCGATAAAGTCAGTAAAACTTCTAAGAGGCATGTGTCCTATAGCCTCACAGTGAGCGATTTTGAGTCTGCAGATGTTTGGAAAAAGAAATTCAAGATCTAAATTGCATTATTATTAAAGTATATTTCGAAATATTCAAAGTGAATAATGGTTTCAGAATCGAGTAGGCAAGAGAATCATACGCGCGTACCGCGAGAACCCATCCAACGAATCTTTGGAGCACGGCCATGACGTAACGTTCAAGGAGTTCGCGCTGTTCCTCACCAACAAGTCGGAAGAGTTGGCGGACGTGGTGAACAACGAGCACTGGCAGCCGATCACCAGCCTGTGCCATCCGTGTCTGATAAAGTACACTTTAGTGGGTAAGTGTTTTCACGGAACGATTCTTTTGCTTGATGTACGTCGTTGAAAATTAAAGTAAGTAGCCGATAGGTGTACGGCAGACTAGTATAGCACCTACCTCTTTTCTACCGAGGTTTTGTAAGAGGGGACTGAGGTATTGTACGGATCGGACCGCCTTTGTTCGTGCAAAATAACACCATAATATGGAAAAATGTCACTATAATATATATAATAATGCTCGTGATAATGCTATGGGGAGTAAAAACTCACCCCCGACACGTCTCGTTTCCCGCTGGTGGCGAAAGGTGGGCTGCGTGTGTGGTCTCTGCCTACTCTTTTATATGGGAAAAAGGCGTAAATGTATGATGTTCTTTGATGGAAAACGGTGTATCTAAAATTCTTTTACTAATGAGAATAAATTACGGGAAATAGTTACTCGGTTTTTTAAACGATGCCCAACACTAGAATTTTACTTGTATCGTGGCACAATCTGCACATGCGCAGTCACCCACACCCGCAACGAAAATGTGAGTACCTAAAAAAAAATTGTTCCGTTCTGGAATCAAACCCGCGACCCATGACAAAGAAGCCAATCAATGGATATCATTAATTTCGAAGTTTACCATCCCCCGCACCATTAGACCATAGTCACTATTCCATACAATGGAAAATTCCCGTATTAGTTAACAATAACAAGTCTGTTGTCTAAAACTAGAAATATGTTCATGACCTTCTAATCGGGAAGGTTGATCGCACCGGTGATTCCATTGCTTTGAATGTTAAAAGCGTATGGTTTGTTCTGCGGAGCAAGAAAAAAATCATGTTTAATTAACGTAGTCTTGAAGTGGATTTTAGCGCGGCTTTATACAAGAACTATGCTGTAATTAATAATGAGGATGGTGGTATCTGCCTATTGATCTACCACACATTGTGTTGCACAGGAAAAATTAACGACTACTAATAATATAGATATACTAGCCGAGCCAGGCGGTTTCAATCGCGTAGAATAAGAAGCGGCGGCTCGTTAAAAGAATACTACCACTCCATCTCATCCAATGGATCTCGTAAAAGGCGAGTAAGGAATTAAACTGCACTGTGCACCCAACAGCGCATGGTGGCGATGGACTCACCACCTATACACACCAAGTGCATTATATTGTTTTGGTGAAACGTGGATTGTGGCAGTCATCTGGTTTTGCATTGAGTGCCCAGTCTCTGACTACCCCTTATGGGATACAGTCGTGATCTTATGTATGTATGTAGAATAAGATGATTGTGCCGTACGACATGATATGACACGTTTATTTATTTATTTATTTATTCTCTAATGAACCTTACTTATAGTAAATGAACAAAAGGCGGATTTAATGCTAAAAGCATTCTCTGCCAGTCAACCTTTGGGCAGTGTGTTAACGTCGAAGGCGATTACAAAGATTCTTATAATACTTATTAAATATAGGTACCTACACGTATACAAACAAAATCACACACACACATAATATATACCTTGTCCGGCCATAAGTTCTGTTACAAATGAAAATGCATTTTTTTAATGAAGTAATGTAATACTATTAAAATTTATACCTAGATATTTATTAGTCTCAGCAAAAAAAAAAATCTATTCGAAATGGCCACCTTTGGCTTTTATACAGGCCTTTAATCTGTTTGGCCACGACTATGGATTTACGCACTGTTTCCAAGGGAAATTTCGCCACTGCTTGCTCCAAAGATTTTTTTAAGAGACTCAATGTCGCCGTGTCGTTTAGAGCAGGCCATGTCCTCTAAAACTGACCATAATTTGAAGTCTAAAGGGTTGAGGTCTGGGCTAGATGAGGACCAGTCTTCAGATCTTATAAAGTCCGGAACGTTGGTTTCAAGACAGGCTTGGGTAGTTCGCGCCTTGTGACCAGGTGCAGAGTCCTGCTGGAAAGTCCACGGTATATTTTTAAAAAGTGTATTGCTGAGGGGTTTCACAACATGCTCCAATACTGTATCTTGGTACAATTTGGCTGAAGTTTTTACTCCTTTTTCACAAAAATGTAGTTTTGTGACTCCTTGATAAGACACGCCCCACCAAACCATCACTGACGCAGGATGATGACCACGTTGTACCTTTCCGACCACTTGAGCAGCTTCTTTAGAACTGTGAGCGTACACTTTATCATTTTGCTTATTGTAGTGTTCTTCAATCGTGAAATTTTTTTTATCGGTAATGAGGATATTTCTGTGCCTTTCACCTGCGTATCGCGACAGAAGGCATTTTGATCGTTCCACTCTCTTTAATTGTAAGATTATGTAAGATTAATTTAGGGCAGAGTCCTAGCGGTAATCTTCTTTTCTCGCCATTAGATTTTTTGCTTTATTTGTTTCGACGAATTCTGCCTTTAACAGCATTAACAGCCTTTGTAGTTCTAACAGCACGCGGCCGCCCCGATCTTTTCAGGCTTTCGACAGAGGAAGTGTTGTTGTATCTGTTGATAGTACGATATACGAACATACGGCTGATACCAAGCTTTTGAAGTGTCTGGAATATGACCGACGGCTCCATACCCACTTTGTGCAAGGCGATCACTGCAATCCTATTTTCTTTCACACCCCATTCCATATTGTAATTTGATAATGAACTCGAAAAAATGTGTTAAATAAAAAAAATGAAAAAAGTGTTAAAAATAAGTTTTTATGTAACAGTATTTATGGAAAGACTAGTTATATGTGTGTGTGTATATATATATATATATATATATATATATATATATATATATATATATATATATATATATATATATACACACACACACACACACACATAAATATATAAATATACATATTCCTACATATATAAATAATAAATATTAATATAAACTAATGATGAGGATGATGATCATTGTTTTTTTAAATCTGTACAATTTGTAAAATGAGCTAAAACTTTCCTTTTGAATGCGTATTTGCTAGAAGGTAGTCTTAGATTTTTAGGTAGCGCATTCAATAGTCGAGTTCACCTGAGCATTCGTAGTTTGACCCATATCTAAAACTCGGTGTGCCCCGCGGTTTCACCCGGGCATAAAAGCCGACCCCGATCGATGATATACATATACTTCCCAAATTAAATCGAACTTTGGGGTTTTAATTTTTTTGCGAGCACCCTAATTATTTTTCAAAAATTAAAGTAGCCTAAGTTACCCGCTATAATATCAGCCGTTTTGGAGATTAGCCAGACTCAACAGACAGAAAGTACGTAAGTACCGTATATACTTTCATAAGCATTGAGTAAAAAGCTGTTATTTTGTTATTACAAACAGACACTTCTATTTTATTTATTTCTATAGATGTTGGTTTCTCAGCATGTGGCTCTTTAAGTTAGCATGAAGTTTTATATGATTCAACGTGCTATAATAAACGGACTATCAAATGCAATTTTTTTTTATTGATGTAGTGACGAGACGAGCAAAACGTTCAACGTGTGCTCATAACAGATGAGTGTTACTCAGAATATTTTCGTGTAGCACCACACTGCGACTGAGATATCTTAAGTCCCATTTGACCAGTGATTACACTAGCTCTCAGTGCCCTTCAAACCGAAACACAGCAATGTTTGCACACTACTGCTGCACGGCTGAATAACCGGCCCTGGGGTGATACCTACCTAGACGGATTCCTGCATAGGAATCCTACCACCAGTTAAAAATTAAAAGCCGCTAGTGTGCCGGGGTTCAAACAGGCATAACATATAAACATAACTAATCAAAGGCAAATTATTTCTCAACAGCATTTAGTCCTCATTAATGTGTCTATCCATTAGTGGCATAGAAGGCATACCTTTTCACGGCTCAAACTCTAAGTTCATACTTCGTACTTTTCGCAATTTACGGGAAGCGATTAAAGAAACAAATTATGCTTTGTAAAACTAATAAAACACGCTTTTGTAAATGAATTTTTTCGAATAATCTTATAATGAAAATAAAGCGATTGATAAAATTTTTATTTTGATATAAAGAAGCGGGGTTCTTGATATAATTTTTTCTGAATTTTTATCGATCTAGCTATGTCAAGTTTTTTCTAAATTTTTATAATGTATAAGAGTCAAACAAAAATGTGACTCCGTGGCGTTCCCACTAGCAGTATAGTCACAGCATTGCATATTATGTTGTTAATCTACACGAATAAAGGTTGTCCGTACAACGCCATGTTGTTAGTCGCCTCTTACGAAACCTCGGTAGGAAAGACGTAGGCGCTATTCTACTCTGCCGGACACCTATCGGCAAATAGCAGAAATTCAGTCTATCAAATTTTTCTCCGTTAACTAATATTGTACCCATACATTGGCCTTGCTTACCATTCCAAATCGAGGTAATCGTCTTGACCTAGTTGAATGCTTGATTTTAAAGTTGATGCTTTTATATTCGCGACAGAAGCTTCTAGGAGTTATTGTCTAAAGTAACTTACAATTTTTGACCAAACGTTATTATACGTTATTATAGTAAGGTTTTAATTTTGTTTTGATGTAGTTGTAAGCAAGCTCAGGTAGCATAGGGGCTAGGCGCTCGCTTTAAATTTCACCTGTGAACCAGTAAACCTGGGTTCGATACCCGGTCCTGCACCACTAAAATTGCTGATCGCAATTTTTGTTTTCGGCGGAGAAGGAAAACGTGAAGAAACATGCATGTCTGAGAAATAAAAAAATATGAAGTCCTCCAACAGGCATTGGAGAAGCGTGGCGAACTCTCTCCGGCTCCAAAACCCTCTTAAAAATGAGTAGTCTCTCAGTCTGAAGAGTACTGAGAGCTAGTGTCATTTTTTTGACCTAGCTAGCTGCTAGGAATGGGTCAGGGTGACGGGCGCAGTGTGGTGACACACAGAAATGTTCTGGGTTACACAGCACTTATTATGGGCAGACGTTGCACTAAACATCAGCTGAACGAAGAGAAATCGTCACTATCTCTTTTAAAAAGCCAGACATTGAATTAAAACTATCTGTAGGTCATACAAACAATTGCTCGCGTTTATGTTACGAACTACTTTACGCTAGCTATGCATATGTACGTTTCCAAAAATATATAAAACAAACTTTTAACAACACATTGCGTTAACCGAGCCGTTGGGGTTGCAGTTACAATTTTTTTTTAGTTTTAAAACCCGAACGATGCTGAAAACTGTTCTAGACAATAATGTTATGACGACGAATATAAAAACTTTTAGTTATGTCATAATATCGAAATGTCTACTACGACTAACAACAATCTTCGACTAAATTTTACCGATGGTATGGGATTCCTAAGCAGGAATCCGTCTAGGTAGGCAACACCGCAGGGCTAGTTATTCCCGTGAAGCAGTAGTGTGCATATCTTGTGTAATCACCGGGCATATGAGACGTTGTACTTACCATTAGGTGATCGTTTTGCTCGTCTCGTCTCTCTCTTTTATAAAAAAAAAAAATCAGTCACAGCCTGCAAGCCCTTGCAGTGGCGATCAAAACGCAAACAGCAACGTATAATGATTTTTAATGAGCTTGAGAACTGATCTCTTATTGTATTGTTATAAACTTCTTACGAAAGTAAAAACAATGGACGAAATATTATAATTGAAAGCTTACAAAAACAATACAGTCGTTTTGGTAATGTCGTTTTATCATCATCGTCGTCATTTTAGACTATGTTAGTCCAATGTTGATGATGTAGAGGCTACACCCACAGACTACCAAAAAAAAAACACGGGCCACAGAAGATCCATCGACTTCCCGCAAAACCTCGCAAGTCGTTATAGTCTTGTATAGTCGGTAATTAATCTGAAGAAAAGTTATGTATCGAAAATCTCCTTACTAACCTTACTCGGCCATTACAGCCATGAGTACTTACATACAAATATACAGTGTGATGGGGTGGTAGAATTACTTACACACCCACCACGTTTTTTCATACGTCCCTATCAGATTTATTACAAAAAATTAGTATGTATATGTATTCCGTGTAGTAGCGGCTTAAGATAATCTGCCATCTCACTTCATCCCGTGAAAATAAATAAACTGCGGTTGCCTATGCGACTGCAAAGCATGGCAACTATGGCAAAATCCCCACGAAACTTTGTGGCAATATATGGGGGAGGCCTATGTTCAACAGTGGAAAAAAAATTCCACTTCGTTTATTATTTTTGGTTTATACTTTAGCATGAATTTCGTTCAATAAAAATAAATTAACGAATAAAGAATGCTTAATCAAAGTCATAATACAATTTCTGTTAACAGAAGACCACTATAAAAAAATAAAAAACAAATTATACACCTGACAACTATTTCTAGGCATATATAGTTTAGTTTTGTTAAATGTGTAGTATTCGCGTAAATATAAGGAATCAAATTTCTAGGTATGTTCACGTCCAATTTGAAAAAATTCTAACTTTTTATGGCATTTTTATCAAAAAAAAAAGTAAAAAATCACAATAACAGCCGACCTTAACCGACGAAAAAATATATATTATATATATTTCGGGCATAACCATATCAGTTCATATTTCTCTAAAATTTCTTATTTTTAGCTATAATATCATACCATATGTTTATTTTGACTGTGTAACTTTCTGATTTATTTAAATATGTTGTTTGTCTAAAACGATTAATGACTAAATTATTCTTTTAAAGCATCTAATGCCTATACCAATAAACTCCGTTACTCCGTAACTATTTTATTTGCCTATGTAAATGTATGTATGTAATGTAACAATTTGTAATATGTATGTATAATAACAATTTGTAATCAAGTTTCTAATTAAAACTTATCATAAAGTCGTATTTGAGTGTGTACGTGTGTGCATGCTCATATGCGTTGATGCGCGGGTGTAATATACCAATATATGTGATGTTGTTAATTAAAATCGCTATAATATCTCCTATCGGCTACTAGACGTCACTAGCGTATGGGTCACGTTTCTAACCGTATGCGAACTGCATATTTTCAGGGTTCTGTAGGTGCGTGTTTTAAAATTACTATCCATACTAATATTATAAATTCGAAAGTAACATATAAAGTTTTATATATATTGGCGACCACGTGGCTTACACGGCGTGCTTCAATACTGAGTATATGCTTCAAATAGGGCCTGTTAGCATTGTGGCACTGCGTCTAACCATCTAACATTCTGTTTTAAAGGTATGTGTTATATCAAAAACCTGTGTTAAAATCATACCACTCTATAATATTATAATTAACATTTAATATTCGTAATTGTCTTCAAAATTAAGAATATAATTATTATTTTTTATTAATTGCTATGATAGATGTCGTGTGATGGTGGCAGATGCCGTGTTGTGGCCGCTTAAGAGAATCTACCACCCCATCTCATCCCGTGGGTGTCATAAAAGCCGACAGAGGGAAAATAAAAACCAGGAGATAGACAGCAGCATATTCCTGTAACATCTGAATAAATAAACTGCGGTTTCCAACCCGCCTGCCAAGCGTGGCAACTATGGCAAAATCTGCCAAAAATCGCAATTTTGAGAGCCCCGTTTTTGTGCTAATCTATACCTGTTTAGCAGTGAACTAATGATAGGCTGAAATGATAATGATAATGATGAATCAAAATGGAACATAGTAGTGCCTTTATAGTTCTTAGTTTTTTTTATTTTATCAAACTTAATTTTGAAATACAACAAATTAGTTTAGACAGTGGCGTGGCCTAGTGATCACGGCGTCCGCGTCCGGATATAGGTTATTGAAATATCCCGTGGAAACTCTTTGATTTTATGGGATAATATGTAGTAATAAAATGGTCTCCAGAACGCAAGCTATCTCTATGCCGAATGTCGTCAAGATCGGTTCAGCAGTTGAACCGTAAAAAGGCAACAAACAGGACAAAGAGAATTACTTTCGTAAGTATGGATTAAGAGAACGAAAATAATAACGACCAAAATTTAAATACAAGACCGCGGACATAGCCCCTACTTTCTACAGTTTTTCAAATTTTACTCATGAACCCCTTATGTTTCCGAAATGAAAGGTGTCTTAGATTGCTCTCTGAAACGTAACCCGAACTGCCAATGAAAGTCCCGTCAAAATCGATTGAGCCGTTTCGGAGATTAGCCCGGAAAAACAAACAGACAGATATAAAAAAAAATTAAAAACGCCTGTTTGAGTTTTGGTGCCCTGCAAATTATTATATTTTCTTAATCTCATATGTATTGTATGGGTTTAAAAAAAACTTAATTGCGATATCACAGACAGACGCTTCAATTTTATTTATTTGTATAGATTTACAGCACAATTTCCAATAAGTATTTACAACTAATGGAAAACATGCTAATCTAAACTAACTAACACTAATAATAATTAATAACCCTACAATTAATTAAATAACAAAAAAAAATCAAAGTTCCAACGATATGATTACGATAGCTGAGCTCGCGGGCCCAGCCAGGTTTGGTTTAACCGAAACTTATATACATAAATAAATCCCAACTTTGCCATCTAAATTCAGGTCGACAATATTTGATACACAATTTCGATTAGGTCTTTGCTGTTAGTCGTTTTGGCTTTTACAGCATCATCCGGTGCAAATATTTCAAGAAATCGTGTATGTAATTCAAAGAACGGCAGAGTCTTACCCAATTTAGAAAAGGACGCTATTTGCACAACGCCATCTAGCAGCATTTTCTTGGAATATCTAAATAAATAAACTGCGGTTGCCAACCCGCCTGCCAAGCATGGCAACTACGGCAATACCCCTCCCCCCAAAATGTGAGCTACAAAATTTTGTGTGATTATCTATGGGGGAGGCTTCTGTTCAGCAGTGGACTAGTGAAGGCGGAAATGATGATGATGATGAGATCCAAAATGGACGGGCAGCGGTATCTAAGGTGTCTGGCACTGCGGTCGCCAACACGTCTGCCAAGCGTGCCGTTTAGGTACAATCCTTCCGACTCGATAAAGACTTACGTACTGCATTGGATAGTTAGGAGTGTCATCGAGACAAACTTTTTATAATTATTCAGCATTGTAAAATACTGGTGGAGGGTCTCCTGTGCAGAAATCTGTCTAAGTAGGTACCACCCCAGGACCAGTTATTCTGCCGTGAAACAGTAGTGTGCAAACATTACTGTGTTTCGGTTTGAAGGGCAATGACAGCTAGTATAATCACTGGGCATATGAGACTTATGAACTGATTTCTCAGAGTGACGGGTGTAGTGTCGTGTCACACAGAAAGGTTCTGGGTGACACAGCATTCGTTATATGGAAACGTTGCACTTACCAAAAAGTAAACGTTTCGCTCGTTTCGTCATTTTATGCAATAAAAAAAAGCTTGTCTGAATCACTAGTTACTGTAATGATTATGATCTAATTTTTTATGGTATAAAGTGACCAGAGTAAATCGCTTACCTAATGGGAAGTGCAACGTCTGCTCATAACAAATGCTAAGTCACAGGCGCGCGACTCCGTGGATGCTCGAAGGTCCATCACCCGATAACCCACGAGACCATAATACTATAAATAAAATACTGTTAGTGATTTCAAGTTACTAAATCGAGATTTGACATATGTTTTTTCATCATCATCATTTCATCATATCATAGTCCACTGTCGTACATAGGCCTCCCTCATAGATTGCCCTGAGCCACCTGCATCCATCGACTTCACACAAATCCGTGCAGGTCATCACTCCATATAGAATTGGGGTGCCCTACACTGCGTTTGCCGTAACGAGGTTGCCACTCGAGAACTTTTCTTCCCCAATGATAATCACGAGACCTCTTGGTAGTGAAGTTGGACCTACCGAGTCGGGCAATCTGACCTAGGTATACATATTCGTAGACAACTTCGATCGTAGTGTTCCCTACAACAACTGGTATAGGTGTGACTTGGACTTTAGACATGATCTCCGTCTTGTCAATGTTCATCTTCAGACTAGAGAGATACTGTTTAGGTCATTGAGTGTCTATCCTACTGTCTGCTCGCTTACAATTTGAGTTCTACAGAAAGTTAACATCTGTTGGACGGATTTTGATGCGATTTTCAACACAATGATGTAGAATATTTATTAGTCGGTGGGCATTTCTGTTCTCGCATTTCGCCGGTTCTTTTAAACAAGTCATCAAATGAGAATGAGCACTCATGAGGTTTTCTAAAACCTTGCGCTCCTTCCATGTCACCCAGAAAATTTCTGTGCGCATTACCCTTAGACATCAGTTACTAACTAACTAAGCCTGTCATGCCCAATAATTATACTTAGCAGTGCCCTTCGCACCGAAACACAGTATATTTTTAATATTACATAATATTGGTTTCACCTGCCACTATTACTATAAAACATAATATTATATATAGCTATATAGCTATTGTTATGTTAGTCTGTTTAGAGAAAAACAGCACCAGCCCGTTTACATATTTAGGATGAAATCTTCATATTGTTATCTTAAAAAAAGATCATAAATCGTAATGGGTGTCAATGTTTTGAATGGAATATATAAAGAAAATTTCAAGGCAATAGTTCATGCAGTTTCGTAGATATCGTGACGAGTCAGTGGTAAATCGCTCATATGTAGATTTACATTCTCAAGAATGGCTCGTACGTACAATAAAGCCTTCAGTCATATAGACCACTTTCTTTGCTCAAATTATATGTTTTAAAAGGAAATGGTTAATAAATACTTAAAAATGAAACGGGTTAGTTAATTACTTTTTCTATAAATTTTCATTTAACTTGTTTTTTTTTAATATACAACTATGTTTATGAACTATTATAATCTTATACGTATACACAGTATTTTAGAGAACAACTATAGGTACCATTTAAGACGCTATTCTTAAATTTATTATAATGTATATTATATTTAAATTGCTTTGTTATAATACACATAACTATAATTACAATTAAGATTACAATATATTAATTCAGAACTACTCAACGACTGCTTATAAAATGTACCTATCAACAAAGACTTTTAGTTTATAAAGAAAAACCTGTTATTGGCCATACTTATGTTTAATTATTTAATGGTTTCTCAATATTTTTTATTTGATAAAGTGACGAGACGAACGTTCACCTGATGGTAATTGCAACGTCTGCCCATAACAGATGCTGTGTTACTTAGAATATTTCTGTGTAGCACAACCCTGCTCCTGTCACCCTGAGACATAAGTTCTTACGTCTCATATGCCCAGTGATTTCACTAGCTCTCCGAGCCCTTCAGACCGAAACATAGTAACCGAAAAACAATCTCTGATCAAAAACATGCTCTGTTATAGAATTGAAAACCGATACTGAACTTCGATGATAGCTGCAGCTATTGGAGCACAACGACCACGTGACAAAAACTTTGGTTTTTAAGACGTTATATTAATACGATACGTGTAACAGGATCAAGAAACATTTTGAAATAGGAAAGTGCAATCCGAGAACATCAACCAGCGAGTCATACGATATGCAGACGTGATTTTTTTTAAAGCCCGGTCCAAAGTACAATAGCACAGTCGTGACGTAAAGTGTCTAACATCGTTCGATAATTTATGTTAGTTGAGATATAAATTAAAACCGATTCTTAAAAATTTTGTTTAAATTCTTCTAATGTATGTTCTGGTGAAAATCTTTAAACTATTATTTATCTGTAAATTAATACGTGAAGAAAAAACTTTGTACCCCTTTTTAAGCATATTGCGCGAATGTGAGATTTGGCATAGTTAAAGTTTGTATGGAGATGACGCAAGTTAGGCGTAAGTCGCTAGGTGTCCGAAAAGTAAAATAGAACCTACATCTTTCCTACCGAGGTGTCGTAAGAGGCGAATAAGGTATTGTATGGGCTGACTTTATTCGTGCAGAATAAACCATAATAAGTCACTATACTGCTCATGGGAACGCAATTTCAATGTCAATCGGAAATTAGTCTCGTCTTGCTTACGTTCATACTGACAATCTCAAACACATTATAGCCTGTGGTCAAACAATGGTACAGAGACTTTGACTTTGACTAAAACCTTAATAACGCTCAAACTTAAAAGAAATATGAATTACGGTCGAATTTCGTCCACAGAGCAACCACTAGTATATAATATATACATAATAAATGTATGTATTAAAATTGCTAAAGTAAATTAGAAGTGATGCTTTACGTTTTCTTTGTTTTGCTACTGCAAAAGTGATAACTACAAGGTGAAATAATATTTCATATGAAATACGAAACCTTAAACGTAAAATCACATATTCCCCGCATAGATTAAAAATTATTTAATACTGCCATATGCCACATGGTCATAATTTTTTTGTTATATGGTGTAATAATTAAAGAAAAAAAAAAACACTGTGCGATTATTCGCTCGAGCACACCTAGTAGTATGGTAATAAAACTAAACATTTTATATTGTGTATTAAATTCATTTAATTTAATTATTGTAATGTAGGACCCCTGGTGGTTGGGTAGAGGGGGCTGGCACGTTTCTTACCACGAAAGTAATTTGGTAGTATGGTTTATGTTTGACGTCCGTCGTTGCTTCGAATCGATCCGAAACTTCGTAAGCCTATTCTCATAGTGAGCCCCCTGGTTGTGTTGGGCATGTGATTTTTTTCTAAACTACAACTATTTTTTTTTTATTAAACAAACTAAACTGGAAATCTACGGATAATCTAATAAGTTACATTTTCTATCTTCCCTATCCTATTAACAATTTCTTAAATTCGTTAATACTAATTTAAATAAGTTCTACTCGTTATTTCACACCCGTCTAAACAATTCATTGGTAACGAAGTTGGGTTCATACAACTGGTTTTGTTATTTACGTCATCGCTCAGCTATCCATTCGTTAGCCATTGCGCGGCAATTTTTGACAGAGTAAAAAATATACAACCGCAACTTTTTTAATCGGTGTCTTGTGCCTTTGCAGTTATTTGATGTTATGATTTATAATCTTTCAAATTCTGTCAAAGGAATTTGTTGATTCAAATTTATATAAATCTCCGGATAAGCCATTGTCCTTGTATTCAAACGAAATTTTGTAAGGTTTTAGAAGAGGTTTTTGCTTAAAGCAATTTTGTTTGACATCGTTAACCTTCTGGCCTTCCGTGTGCCGTTTTAACAGCGACTTTATGATAATTGCCTGCGGTTACACCCGAGGGAAATAAGCCGACCATGTGGTTGGCTTATTATACATTGAGCCATACGCCATGAGAACTCGCTGACCTGTGCATTCACAGTTCGGTCCTCCTCGGTAATGTTCGGTTCCCAGCATGTGGCTCCTTAAGGTTAGAAGTTCGGTTTGAAGGGCACTTGAGACTTAAGAACTTATGTCTCAAGGTGATGGGCACAGTGTGATGTCACACAGAAATTTTCTAGGTGACACAGCATTTGTTATGGGCAGACGTTGCACTTACCATCAGGTAAACGTTTTGCTCGTTTCATCACTTTATACAATAAAAAAACTCTCTGTCCTTCTGTCTGTTTGTTACCTTTTCACGACTAAGCCGTTGAACCCATCTTGACAAAATTTAGAACAGAGATAGCCTAACCTAACTCTAACCTAAATCTAGGCGGACGATGTCGCTGCCATCAGCTAGTGCAAAAATAAATTCAGCTTTATTATAATATTAAGGTATGTAAGGTACATACATATGTATGTTTGTGCTTATAAAGCCCTAAACTCTGTTCATGTTCAGCATTGATGCCTTTGCGAGTTCCAAGAATGGAAGTCAGCCGATGACAATATTTGTAGAGTAAAATAACAGCCTACAAGTTCCACTACTCTCATTTCTGATAGTTTTGTTATGGAGAGTGTCCGCCACGATGCTCCAATGAGGGTTGGGTTACTTCATTTTTTTTCGAAAAATTTTGAATCAACTTTTCTTAGTGGTAAATCAGCACTTAAAATTTCAGAAGAAATTAAGTAATGCCAGCACCGGCATTACTGTCTGTTGGGTCTGGTTGCTTCTTTCAATTTCTTTATCATTGACTCATTTCATTTCTTTATCATTGCACAGACTATCTTTGATGGTATCGCTTATGTTTTATATCGGTTACAAGTAAGGCATAAATCTGTATAAGCCTGTTGCGCTTGCATTTCCACCAAGAGCACAGCTTTTGTTGACTCACATTGCGACTATTTGAAACCACCAGAATCGCCTGGCTCTCAAAATAGAAAAGTAAAATAATTGAAAAAAGTACTCTTAAAATTTCAGCTTTGTAAAAGCAAGTTACAGATCGACGTCCGACATTTTCGAGTTTCGTTTCTTTTAAATTTAGATAAAGGTAAATTGAACAAGATTAACTTTTATAACTTTGTGGAAAGCAAGTCAATTTTAATATTTTTTTAACAAATTTAATAATTTAGGGAATGATGACGCAACCGTGGGACATCTGCCAGGTCTATATTCCCTTGAGTAACTAATATTAAAACATTTAATTACAAGTTTTTAGCTTTTTGTATAACAATAAGTTGTTTGTATAGAAATCGGATGTCTTAATGGTTAAAAAATAAAAAATACGGCAATTCATCTACTCGTACAAATCAATTTACTGGTGATAGGATTCCTGTTCAGGAATCTGTCTGGCAAGGTACCACTACAAGACCAGTTATTCCGCCGTGAAGTAGGAGTGTGAAAAGATTACTGTGTTGGGGTCTGAAGGGCACCGAGAGCTAGTGTAATTCCGTCGCTTATGAGACTTTGGTACTGATGTCTCAGGGTAATGGACGCTATGTAGTGCTACACAGAAACGATCTAAGCATTTGTTATGGGCAGACGTTGCATTAAGCATCAGGTGAACCATTTGCTCGTCTCGACACCTTCTTCAATATAAAAAAGTTACATAAGATAACAAACAGGAGATTACACGTTCAACTTATACATGTAAATGTTTTGACGATGTAATAAACACTAAAATCGCAAAAAATTTGTTGCTCTATATGCTCTATATTGGTCGAGTGTGTATTTAATTTTGTGTGCAAGACTGATTTCGTACTTGACCCGATAGTTAAAGTTACTTATATTGATGAGTACTTTGACCCTATAGTTAAAGTTACTTGTATTGATGGGTAACGATCAGAACGGGAAGGGGGCGCCCTTTCCGTTTGTTACCCTATTTACCTAATACCTTGAAATTTCAGGTAGATGATCGAGTGCCCCTGCGGACAAAAACATACAATAATATATATTATGTAATACGCAGGAATCCGTCTAGGTAGGACTACCCCCGGGGCCAGTCTGTCTTAAAGCCGTAGTATGCAAACATTACTGTGTGTCGGTTTGAAGGGCACTGTGAGCTAGCGTAATCACTGGGCGTATGAGACTTAAGAACTTATGTCTCCGGGTGACGAGCACAGTGTGGTGTCACACAGAAATTTTCTAGGTGACACAGCATTTTTTATCGGCAGACGTTGCACTTACCATCAGGTGAACGTTTTGCTCGTTTCATCACTTTATCCAATAAAAAAAACACAAAACAAAAATACTATTGTTTTTTTTTTATGTTTTCAAATTTCTGTGATACCTATCGCACGTAGATTTATGTATACGAGGGGTGATCCAAAAGTAATGATAATCAATAATAAACACAATGAATAAAATAAATAAATAAATTTATTTCTCAACATAGTCTCCTAGCAAGTCTATACATTTAGTCCATCTCTTTTCTAATCCTAAAATTCCCTTAGAAAAAAAATCTTTATCTTGACTCTCAAAAAAGTCCTCAACCGCGGCCATCACGTCGCTATCATCGTCAAATTTCTTGCCTCGGAGGTGTTCCTTGAGTCGTGGAAAGAGATAGAAGTCGCTGGGGGCTAGATCTGGTGAATAGGGGGGGTGTTCCACCAGCTCAAAGCCCGCTTCCTGAATGGCAGCCATGGCAATTGCAGCTTTGTGAACCGGTGCGTTGTCTTGATGGAACAGCACTCCAGCCCGCAGTTTGCCTCGCCTTTTCTCCTTAATAGCCTCCCGCAATCTTCTTATTTGTTCTGCATAGTAGGAGCCTGTAATAGTGGCCCCCTTTTCCAAGTAGTCCACCATGATTATTCCTTCAGCGTCCCAAAAAACAGACGCCATAACCTTCCCTGCTGAGCTTGACACTTTGAATTTCTTCGGCGTCGGTTCATCGGATCGTTTCCATGTCATCGATTGTTGTTTTGTTTCAGGATCAAAATGGTGGATCCAGGTCTCGTCCATGGTCACAAAACGTGACAAAAAATTATCCTTGTCTGCCTGGAACTTTTCGAGATTTGCTCTTGACATGTCGACTCGTTTCTTCTTTTGCTCGTCGTTTAACATTTTCGGTACCCAACGCGCGGAGACCTTTCTCATATGCAATTCGTTCGCAAGGATTCTTTGAATGCTGCCATATGAGATCCCTGTGACCTCAGCTACATGCCTGATAGTCACTCTTCGATCTTCCAATACAACTTCTTCAACTTTTTTCACATTTTCTTCAGTGAGGGACGTCGATGGGCGTCCTTCGCGGTGTTCGTCTTCCGTCGATGTTCTTCCCAACTTAAACTCCTTAGCCCAGCGTGCAACTGTGGAATATGGAGGAGAAGAGTCCCCTAATGTTTCCACCAAGTCGCTGTGTATGTCTTTGGTAGACATTTTTTTCAAGCAGAGGTATTTAATGACAGCTCTGATTTCGTGTTTTTCCATTTTGATGTTCACTCCTTGACAGTCCGTATTCAAATGAATGTAGCTCCCGGGAATCGTGGCCTATTTATATGATTTTTTTTCCCTGAACTAGTGGTTAACTGAGTAAGTGACTGAAATTTTTTTGTATTTTTGTGTGCACTAGAAATAACTGATTATCATTACTTTTGGATCACCCCTCGTATGTAAGAACGAGTGGCAAGAACGAAATGTCGACTTAGTTTTTTATTGACTCATTAATCGTTTTTTTTAGAAGAACTATCGGCTTGTTACCTAATTTATGTGACACCTTGTATAAAAAGTATTTTCAAGAAGTTTATATAGAAAAGTCTAACGCCTATTGCTCTATGGCTTGGCGATGGAAGTTAAGTGATTATCCTAGTGAAACAATATTCTGTTCAGTGAAGGAAACCAATATTTACAGATTGAATCGTGTTTAATATTGTTACCCAAACGTTTGAATGCTTTACGGCAACCATAGTAACGGAAGGACGGAGGTGTTAGACGTCCTGATATCATAGTTAATCCGGGTTACCTTCAGCCAAGCTTGTTCCAATCTATATAATAATCATGTTTGCGTTGAGTTTCGTCGTAGTGGTGTGGTAATGGTAGGCTAGGTTTTTTTGTGTTCGTGTATATACTGTGCAGTTAATAATTTGGAAAACGTCTGCTTTTGTAGTATTCTTCTTGCTTCACTGTCTGACGGAATGGTTATCGCAGAAGTAGACATCTCGCATCTAAGACTCTGCTGCCCGTTATTGGTCTATGAATTTGAAATCAGGACTTATTCAATCGTCTATAGGAGACCACGACGTACACTCTTACTTCTAGGAAATGACTAAGTAAATGCACAAATTGACACGAACTTGTCGCAGGCACTCGTTACACAGATGTGATAATGATTTTCTCCTCTCCGATATTCGAACCACGGCGCCTATGTCTGAATACTGTCGGAAACTGTCAGCACAGACGATATTATAGAGCTAGAAGGTACGCGTAAGCACAGATATCGCAACTCAACCAGACCCGAAAACGAACGATATAGTTATGCCACGCGGTCATCAAATAATAATAATCTGATGTTCAATGCAGTAATTCTGTAAATTTCAAAAATGGACCATCAGAATTTGTTTAGTAACCCATAATTTATGAAATCACTTCGACAGCCGGTTGATCGTACGATATAATTGACTAATTTTTATGGACTTAGCTAAGTGTATAGCTGCGTCGACAGGTTTTACATACATTAGCATGCGGATTTGTTTCACGGAATATTTCTTCATCTATCAGTTTATCTTGCGGTAAGATAACTATCATTTTCTTCGCATACACTTCTTTATAACGCATAATTGATATTTAATGTTGATTATATTGCATCATTTGGAATCGCATTGACCTTTGACATTTATTACTGGCGCGAGTTTTACAATGACATCGTATTCCAAACAGTTTTTTTATTACATGGTTGTTCGCTTTTTCATGACGTCAATCATATTAAAGATTATTAAACTCGTCAACGACTTAAGATAAACCGCCTGTGTTGCTTATCGGTCAGAGCATCTATCTGAATATTGAGTTTTTCAACCGGAGATCAGACCTGAACAAGACAATGTTTACGAAACTCATTGGTTTGCGGTTCTTTTCATCAATGTCACAGTCGACACTTTTCCTGTTTCTTTGATCTTAACAATTTTACAGTCGGTTTTTTTGCTTAGAGCCGTGGTAGCTCAGGGGCCGCGCGAACGCCTTAAATTTCAAAATACGCGAGGGACTTGTGTTCTGTCCCCGGTCTCCGGACCTCTTAAATTGTTCTGCAGTTTTAAGTGCTTATTTACTTATTCATGCCAAACCGCATTGGAGCTGCGTGGCGGATTCCTTTTAGCTCTAAAGCCTTCTCAAAAATTTGAGAAGGGTTTGTGTTCAGCAGTGGGACATTTATAGTCTGTAACTTTGCTTACTAAAGTTAGCTGCTACTAGTAAGCAATTTACTAGTGGTAGGTCTTCTTCGCAGGAGTTCGTCTATTACGATCTATTAGTACTATATAAGCATCACTGTGCTCCGGTTTAAAGGGCATTGTACCAAGTGAAATTACTAGGCAGACGAAACTTAGCTGGTGTTGCAGGGTTGCAGTGCAACGCCTTCGTAATTAATGATTCTAGGTGAGTTTAGGTGAAGCCATCAGATAAACGATTTTCTCGTATCGTCTTACTTTAAATATCACAAAAAAGTTATTTGTACAGGATAAAGGTTAATCTCTTAATCTCAGCTTAATCTCTATCTCGGATCATGGATAGATCGAATATTGAAATCCGCCGTGTGAAACCGTCGGATCTATTGGCGACTGCGCGGCTCGGCGGTTAATGTATCTATCTGATAAGTCTTGAGTCCTCGGTTCGAATCAGACCGAGAGCAAATATTTGTTTAACACACAAATCAGATCGAAAGCTTTTTAAGGAAAGGCCACGTTAAAAGTACTTGCAACCGACGAGCTTGCATGAAAACGCTAATGAAAGTAAAAAAAGCGGTGTCAGGAACGTAGCAAATGGAAAGATGTGGTCCCTGTCTACCTCAATGAGAAATAGGCGTGACTATGTATGTGTACAAATTATTGGCCTTCGGGGTTAGATGTGTTGTGACTGCTCAATCGAATATTTATGACACTGCATTTGACTTTGTCAAGTGCCTCAGTGCTCGCGCTAGTATTTACGGCATTTTAATATATCCTGCGAAAAAGACATCATTACCAAGACAATATATATTTTTGGGAATTCGTGGTGTCATGCTCCAACTATTGCACTGCTCGGCAAAGGCCAAAAAATGAAGTTCGCGAGATTTTAAACACACTTTGTGTATTAATAATTTATCATCATTTTACTTTCAGGTAAATATGAGACGTTGCTAGACGACTCACTCCTCGCACTCCACACTATCAACGCTTCGTTCATCCAGTTCCCTCGCCTCATTCACACTTCGGGCACAGCTGAGAAGCTGCGAAGGTACTTCTCCCAACTCGATCTACCTCTAATACGACGTCTTTACAAGCTCTACAAGTACGACTACAGGCTGTTCAATTATGATCTAGACAACGTAGTCGGCTACGATCTGGGATAGTCCATAGTCTACTAAGTGCAGTTGTCTGTAGTCTGGTAAGTGCAGTACTAGGTACTTCTTTGTGTCTTCTAGACCGTTTTCTTCGCTAAGTGAACGTTCAAGTGACATACTATGGTGCTAAAATTATACGGTTTTGTTTTAGAATTTCCATACATATATAAATATTTTTTTTATCTTATATATAATCATTATGTGTTTAATACATTTCTTGAAGCTAAACTAGAATATTATTATTCCTGTTTTATAAAAAGACATTTAGTTAATAAGGGTGTTGTTTTTAATCATTGTGAATGTATGTTTACATTTTATTTATTTCTGTATTATTTACGTAATAATACACAAATACTCAGATTTTTTGAATATATATTTTAGTAATATTCTTTTAAGAAAAACGTTAAAGAGTACAATAATTATGATATATTTTCTATATAAAGAAATGTTCATTAAAAACGCACAATCAAATGTAGTTCTTAAAAAATATTTGTGACTCAACAAAGATATTATAAGAGTAATTCAATATTAAACCACATATCAATATATCGCTCTAAAATTAAATCAAATTAATTATTGCTTCACTCGTGAATGTGTAAGAAATCTGTTGTGGCGACATTGATGAATTTGAAATAGCTCAATTTCGATTGCGTACCAAGATAATAGTTAATTCATAATTCATAAGCTATAGTCAAAATCGGTTCAACGGGTGAGCTGTGAAAAGGTCACTAACAGACAGAGGGACAGAGAGTTACTTTCCCATTTATAATATTAGTATGGACGTCTAGGTAGTTACCACCCCAGTTATTCTGCCGTGAAGCAGTAGGTTGCAAGCATTACTGTGTTTCGGTTTGAAGGGCACTGTGAGCTAGCGTAATCACTGGGCATTGGATACTTAAGAACTGTTGTCTCAGGGTGACGGGCGCACACAGAAATATTCTGGGTGACACAGCATTTGTTGTGGGCGGACGTCGAACTTACCATCAGGTGAACATATAGCTCGTTTCGTCACTTTATACGATAAAAAAAGGGATTTTGTGTAGTAACTTATCGCAGACTTGACGGTCAACTAACTAAACTCACGTTGATACTGATAAACCAGGGTATGTTTCACATCTGTAAGCCATAAAATATTGATGCCGTGGCGTGAATCGAACCCGCGATCCAAAGCGCAGAAGCCAATCGCTTAAGCCGCCGCGTGAATCGAACCCGCGATCCAAAGCGCAGAAGCCAATCGCTTAGCCGCCGCGTCAATCGTTCCGACAGTTATATTTTCAAAGTTAGTGGACTGTAATGGAAGCTGTAAATTAATTTGTTTTGATCCTGTAAATTAAACTTTTCGAGTTATGGAGGTAAAACTGCGAGGCGTCTAGACGACTACGGAACCCTCTACCCCCTACTATGCGTGGCGTTTAACACACCCTTGACCGGTTGGAAACAAGGCTTATGCTTTTTTTAACCGAAATAGTAATCATTATCATCATTTCAGCCTTTCACCAATCCACTGCTGAACATAGGCTTTCCCTATAGATTGACATAAGTTGTTAGCTCTAATTTTGGGATGATTTTGGTCTAGTTGCCACGGTTGGTAGTTCATTTATTCAGATGTTCCAGGAAAACTCTGTTTCCCATCACCTGGATTTCATTTTGCCTCTATTGAGTTTTACGACATCCAAGGCATGAGATGGGGTGGTAAATTCTCTTAAGTTGCTCCACACGGGAAACCAAAAGAGTAGGTTTCTTTTAAATAAATGAAGTATTTAGTTAGTAGTGAAGTAATTAGTCATTAAGTAGTTTGTTAAGGTGTAGTAAAGAGTACGAATTCGTCAAAAATGTTTTGAACCGTTCGGTGTCCCGTATCAAATTCATAATATTGATCAATACATTTTCTGAGCGTTGGTTCTAGTAAGCGGTTTCAATATTCATTCTAAGGATACTCCATAAATCAAATTTCAGGTGTATTTTATTCTGTCTCGAGTCATAGATCGAATATTGAAACTCGCCGTAGACGATTCGAGTAGGTTTCGAATGTACGAGTACTTGCCTGAAAATAGTATTTTTTTTGAAGTGAAACTTCTTAGTAAAATTTCAGGGTCGAATTTGAGTACAAAGTTTCTGTTATTCTTAATTTTTTACAGTGAGTAATACTTTTGTTAATGCATGTTTATTTATTTTTATTTTAATACAATTTCTAGGATTATATAAATAAGTTTTAATTCTGCCACGTGCACTAACCTCCGCGCACTCTTTTTCGAAGTAATAAGGTACTTCTTTGAGCGGGACGAAACTAAAATTTCAAAGTCGAATTCAAATGCATTTCCATGTCACGTCTCTGTTATTCTTAATTAATATTTATCGATTGATTGATTATTATTAAAAATTTAAATTAAATATCTAATATGAATAAGTTTCACTTTTTTTTACCTTCGTCGTTATTGCGCAAAATAATGCACGTTGTTCGGTCTTAAACATATTCCGTTTAGATATAGTGCCGGTTGCGGAGTTGTATTTTCATGAAGTTTTTAAGATTATGATAATTATGATATAATTGTATTGAAGAAATTTTATTTCTTTAAAAAAATATAATAAAATATCTGTGATAAACAATATTAAGATAATAAAATTTAATGGTATTTTTCGACAGTTTGTATCAGATGTACGTTTCGATTTGGTGTATGGTAAAGCCTGTCAAATTATATTATATTTGCTCTCTATTACGCCATTAGTGTGTTCAAATTACACCGGATTGGCATTACTGTAATATTAATAACTCTTTGTTTTACTTCGGTTGTTTGCGAAATTGTTTACAATCTCGAGGATAAACTTTGGCCCGAAATGTTCGTTCATATTTATAATTTTGTAAAATAATTCGTTTTAACGTGTTATCAATGCAACTGATTTGTTTAGGTTTTGTTTTTATAAGGGACCTGTTATTCAGTTACTCGGCCGTATGGCCTAGTGGTAGGGACTGGGTTCGAATACCAGCCGGAGTGAAAATTTGTACAAAAACATAAATAGTCGATTCTCGGATCTGGCTGTATTGTGATTACCTGTCACTGATACTACATCCTAGCCTACATACTACCAATCTTATCGCATGGACATTGCATCGGACGCGGGTAGGGTTGAACGAGTGAGTGCCTTTGTATTTGCGCGTACACTTGTAGCACTATAATAATTCCTGCGTAGTTGATAGATTCCGAAAGGGTTCAAAAGATGTTGCCGTGGTCGAAAATCAGATGGGAGGACGCCATATTATGTGTTGTAATTTTGTTCATCATTGTAAAGAAAGAAAGAAAGAAAAATAACTTATTTGCTGCTGTAATTCCGAAATTCGACAGCAAAGGTCATACACAATTAGACAATATAGGATTACAGCAACAAAAAGGCATCCGACTCAGCATAATGCTGCAGTGACCTAACTTCAGCGCTGCTATTGTGAATAAATAAGAAACACAAATAGTATATATTTAATGTATACATGACATATTTTTATGCCGTAGTATTTGAGCTGGGCGTATATTAGAATGTAGTACCTTAATTATTAAAATTACTAGCCTATGTCTAATTTCATGACATAATCTACCTCTATGCCAAATTTCATTAAAATCAGCTGTTTAAGCATGGTTAACAAACATACAAACTTTAATATTTATAATATAAGTAATATTTCTATTGTATAGAAAATTAAGTGAAAGATTCTAAAATTGTGTTACTATTCCATGTTACTTTGTTCTGTTATTTGAAAATCGTATGCGGGTGTGTATTGTAAATATTTTTACATAACAAATACTGTACTAACTTATTTTGTGTATTGGCGTATTGAGAAGTATTTAAAGTACATTTTATTACTGTTTCTGTGCCTTAAGTTAAAGGAATAGCGATTAAAAGGAATAAAGAAAAACAGCTTGTTTTATTTTTTAGGATATTGTCAAAACCCTCATTTCTCGAGCAAAACAAAAGAGTGCAGCCCTCAATATGTCCTATTATTATTGAATTATATAATTATTTATGTAAGAACTAATGGACTGCCAGTCTCTACAAAATATACTTTTCTCAGAGAGAGGTAAAATAAAAAAGTAGTTTCTTAACTTAAGCGTTTATTAATTTAAATAATAATATAATACATTAAAGATATGTCATTAAGATTGCGATACGTTTCGTTCCGATCATAAATATTAAAGAGAATTTCTAATTCGTACCGTTTGCATTCCACATTAAATCTGTATCAAAGATCACGTGTATACCCGAAATAAATTGTTTTCAATGCAAAATAAGAAAAAAAAATATAAGTAAAGTAACAGCCCATAAATGTCCAAACGTGGGTTTTAGAGCCGGGAAGAATCCGCCACGCTGCTCCATTGCGGGTTGGCGGACTTCGCATTTGTTCGAAATATTTTTTATTTCTCAGACATGCGGGTTTCCTCACGATGATTTCCTTCACCGCCGAGCACGTTGTAAATCAGCACTTAAAATTCCACTCACGTAGCCCAATTTACGTCCACCGTAACCACGTCGCCACCGTTTTGGTCGGAGTCAGAATCACACTCCCCATTGCGTACCCGCTAGCAGTATAGTGACAGCATTGCATATTATGGTGTAATTCTGCACGAAGAGAGGCTGTCCGTATTATACCTTAGTCACCTCGGTAAGAAAGCGGTTGCTGCTATTCTATCCTGCTGGATACCTATCGGCTACATAAGCTTCGGCTTAATATCGGAAAAATATCGGCTTAATATACAGTAAACAAGTAAAGTAACTGCCTATTAATGTCAAACTGATGAGCACATACCTTCACTAATTTCTGAGAGGATTATGGAGCCGGGAAGAGTCCGGCACGCTATTCCAATGCAGGTAAGCAGACATGTCATTACATGTCCTCGGAATTTTTAATCATCAGACAAACAGGTTTCATCACGATGTTTTGCTTCACTGTTCAGCACGTGGTCAATTATAATTGCGGAACAATTTTATAGGTGCCGGAATCGTACTCGGGCCACTAGCGTAATTTAAGGCGGCCGCCAGTCCCCTGAGCTACCTACCAGGGCTCATACAAATACATCAAAAATATATTATACTATCTAATGCTCGCGACTTCGTCCGCGGTGATACAGATTTTTTTAATAACCCGTATGAACTATTTGATTTCTGGGATAATCCACGCTATCTTTGTGCCGAATTTCGTCAAGATCGGTTCAGCGATTGAGCTGTGAAAAGGTAACAAGCAAACAGAGAAGTACTTTCGCATTTAAAATATTGGTATTGATATAAGTGTATTTTAATTGAATGGTCAATTTATCCTTATCGTATTTTATTTTGGTTCGGAAACAGCAGCGCCGTTGTTGGTAATTGATAAATAGGGATGAGTGGCGGTCTTGATAAGCCTATCTATGAACTTTGACTTGTATGCACTAGCTGTTGCCTACAACGATACTTATGGATCCGCGGCTTTGTGGTCACCAAATCATCAAGCCTGTTAAGTTGTGAGTCGGGTTTCAAATTCCATCTGAGGCCATGTGTGCGTGTATAATACAAAATTATTCATTCTTTATCATGTTTTTATTGTGCGTAAGACAGCTTTGCTATATACTGTCACTGAATCAGGGACTGGAGTAGAGAGACCGCACATAAAAGTGCCGCGAGCGATCGTTACGCCAATGTACTCGTATCGATTATTTTCCATGCCTGGCACCTGAAAAGTTTTGGTCGAAGAAGTCGAACGCAAGTGTCCACAATAAAAGTAATTTCTACTTAATTTGTAAAACTATATTTCGACCATCGCTTTCTGAATGTTATTTATTGTTTTTTGTGTGAAATTATTTAATTGTCTTCTTAATCAATAGTCTATTTAATATTGTACATATCTGAGTACAAGATACCTCATTAAAAGTATCTAGAATACAAGACGCATTTAAGTAATGTATTTGAAATATTCAGATACAAGATACTTGGAAATTGTATTTGAAATAAGTATTTTCTAAATACTTTTATAAAATCCTTTTTTCATAAGGTGTTCTTTAAGGTTTTAATTGAGACTTTAGTTTAACCAGTTCTTCAAACATCTAATCACTCATTTTCCTTCGATGATAATTAGACCCCATTATTATCCCACCGAACGAGAACAGTCATTCCAAAGGGTCGAAACTTGGCGAACAGGTGTTATATAATTTAGGACGTCCTTACTATTTAAGTATTGAAATGTTTCTAAGACAGCAGTGCTGCACGTCGACCCTATCTACGTTCTCGCCACTTGCAACCGAAGAATCAGGAACCTCAAAAAAATCTCATAAGATTCATCGGCGGGCATTGTTTGCAGGCAAGGGTAACTAGACCATACAACCTTGTCTTTTGATTCCAAATTCAATTAAATAAGTTTTATGGTTAAACTATTAAATCACTAGCTTAACTTATATGGAGTTAATTCGGATACCCCAGGTTGTTCTACCGCTATATAAATCTAGACTTTCGCTTGAGACTATTTTGAGGACACTGTATTTCAATTCTATTTCTTACACACGTAAACATGCAATTAAAGTGCCCGACTTTCTACGCGTCTTTCGAATTGTTTAGATTAAGTATGCTTGTATTTTTTTACGCCGTGTAATGCAGATAATTGAACTGAAACTCAAAGTGAATGTAGTGTTGACGGTGATAGAGAATACTGCATTGAAATTGCATTGACGGCACCATGAATAAGCGGTCAGCGTACCCGTTCGCTGAGTCTTAGATTCGAATTGCAGTAGCCAATATATGTCCCACCGTATATTTTGTAACATTAAATCTGACCTTTCTGATCTTAACGTATAGATGTTATCTCGGATACGGAAAAATTAAGAATAGTAGTAGGCGGGTTGGCAACCGCAGTTTATTTGTTCAGATGCTCCAGAAAGATGCTGCCTCCCATCTCCTGGTTTTTATTTTCCCACAGTCGAGTTTTAATTTAATGTTGTTAATTAAATATAGCACAAAACATGTCCGTCGAACACGAAGACATTAGCGCGCACAAACAATGTACAAACTTGAACAAAGTATTCTTCTTGCTAACGTTGCTGACACTGTCCTCTGGGGACAAGCCTCGGCATCAGTCTCGTTTTATATTGCTTCATCATCATCATCATCATTTCAGCCTATCTTAGTCCACTGTTGAACATAGATTTACCCTATAGATTGCCACATAACACGGTGCTGAACCTGCATCCATTAACTTCCCGCAAAATCGTGCAGGTCGTCGCTATATTGCTTACTAAAATAGTTTCATGTATTGAAATATCCTTTGGTAAACATTGTTAAAAAATATTAACAACATTCGCTTGTAACAGTAATAATTTATTGTTGTCAGTTTAAAACACAATTTATTTTCATTTCGCGAAGTAATAAGAAAGTATGGGGGCAAAGACTTTCTTTTCTTAGTATCTCGCATCGACGTAAAATTGCTGACGAATTGTATTCGGAATTATATATGCATTACCAATAAATTTGTATATACAGATAGTATACGTAAAATACCGTCAATTCCTTACGTATTCCACTTGACGTATGGCCACCCTACGGACATACGAGTATATTAATTGTACTAATATTAATATTGTAATTGGACATATTTAATTGAGAACTGTAAGTTACATCTAGAATTTTCTGTCTTCTGCAGCCTGAAAAATGTCTACTCATCACAAGAATCCGTCTAGGTTCGTAACACCACAGTGCACAGTTACTCTTTCATGAGGCAGTAGTATGCAAACACTACTGTGTTTCGGTCTCGGTGAGCATTGCTAGCTTGTACAATTATTTGTATGGGCATATGATACTTAAGAACTGAAGTCACAGGGTAACGAGAGCAGTGCGGTGATACCCATACAGAACTTTGCTAAAAAATCTGAGTGACATTCTAACTATAATGGCCAGACGTCGTACTCACCATCAGGTGAACGATTTCCTCGTCTCGTCATTTTCTTCCTACAAAAAAATGTACGGATTTGTGAGTAATTGGATATATCTTATACTTATCAATAGAACCTTCGGGATTTATATGGTTTGCGAATTCTATAAAAACTCGAGAGTATAGTTAGTAATTACTAAACTTTTTCCACTTTGATAAAAGTGACATCAATTAGTGCTCGCCCATATAAGTTTCGTCATAAATTGTAGACGGTACGAAATAGGAGACCGGTGTCGCGCAACGTTGGAATTTAACTTGCAATGATTCGAAATCTAGGCAACGCAATGACGACTCACTTTTAGAAGTGAATAAGAGTTTGATGTCTCAACGTAGTGCTAGGCTTGTTCTTGACTAATTTCGCTAGCAATACCGACTGTGTTTTGTCTGATGATCAATGTAATTTGTCCATTCAGATAAATAAAAAATACTCTCAGTTGATGACAGTTTTATTAAGCCTAACCGTCACAAAGTCTTGCGATATCAAGGGAGACAGCGTTTTGGCGACTTCTTTTTAGGGGTTCGGACATCAAAAGAACGAAAGGAACCCGTATAGGATCAGTTCGTTGCCCGTCTGTCTGTCTGTTAAGACTCTTTTTTTTTTTTTTTCAGGAAAGCATGAAGGTATCAAGTTTGAATTAGTATCAAATACTTAGGTACTCGGTCCCTTGGAGCTATTAAAAAATTAATCTATACCTTGTTCACTGGAGGAGGAGCAGTGGGCCTGCGATTACCTTCTTCTTTCACCAGCCGAAACGCATAATTATATCATACTTCAACTTCACGCTGATATTCTGTTAGGTCTTGGTACTATTTCGGGTGTGCCGGCCAATTCATGCAACAGCCTGTTTTCCTTTCTAAAAGGCCGGCAAAGCACTCGTAATTCTCTGGAATTGCGAATGTTCATGGGCGGCAGTGATCACCTACCATGAGGCGGGCCGCTAGCTTGTTTGCCCCTTTTCTATAAAAAAAATCAAGCCTCCAAGTCAAGGCATACGACCATTTATGCCGCATATTATGACACTCGCCAATAAATCTTACTTTCCATTGGCCTAGAAGAAAATGAGTCCTTAGCCAATTAACGCTTAAAGTTGAAGTTACGTTTGCGAAAAATGCAAAAATATTCCTAAACAATCCATAATTCTTTGTTGGGAACAGAATCACTCTATAATTCATTGATATTCTGACTTATGAGACAAAGAAACGCTCTATACCAGGAGGCAGTTCCCCTTGGCTTTAATGATTGATTTGTCGTTTTAATTTATTACTTATATTGCATAATCTTATTTATTTATGATATTATAATGATCTCTCATCCGATATTCTAGAAAGTAAGTGGAATGGCTGCAATCGGGCTATGCCTTGTTGCTATGCTAAGTGTGCAGTAAGCCTGTCGTGATCTCTTGTGATTTAGATGTACTATTGTGGACGCGTTACCGTTAGATCTAGCGAAATCTAAAAATGAATCCTTGTAATCATAAATTGTAGTCGTGGTAGCCCAGGGGCCGGGCGCCTGCTTTAAATTTCATAATTTGCGATTGACGCAAGCACGATCTCCGTTACTGGCGCCACTAAAATTGTTAATTACAATTTTGTATGCTATTTTACCATATGCGCGGCGGTGAAGGAAACCTTTGTGAGGAAAACCTTACACAATCTTATTTCGATGAAAAACACAACGGCGACAAACGAAATTAATTAATTCAGAAAGGCTCAAATTAATTTAATGGATGCAGAGATCTGGAACTGATAATTTCAGGTAGAATTAGGGTAAATCTGGTTTTATACAAAGAGTTAATTTTGGATTAATCCACAATATACATTACAAAACAGTGACGCGATAAACCATTTAGTAGTTGATAATAAAGCAATGTATTTCGGACTATGGAAATACAATTATAACTAATGATTTTGGAAAAAACATTATTCGAAAAAAGCGATTACCGGTGATAGAATTCCTGTGCAGGTATCTATCTGGGCAGGTCCGTAGAGCCAGTTATTCTGTAGTCATACACCACACAACTGTGTTTGATTTGAAGGACACTGAATCTAGTGCAATTCACAGGGCATATGATACTTAAGACTTGAAATCTCATGGTGACGGGCGAGTTCGGTGTTTACAGAAGGTACTATGCAGATGCTATGATCTAGAAAAGATTACGCCACGACTGTTATGGGCAGGCATGGCATTTACCATCACGTGAACGACTTCCTCGTCTCGCCACTTTCATGACAAAAAACCTATTTTTTTAGTTAACTGAATCAGGCGTTACTTTGCGGAAATCCATTATAATGAAGGAAAGAAAGTTAATTGCCGGATCTTAGCAAACCTATTTATATGTTACGTGAGCTAACATAGATAACATTGCTTTGAAGCCACTTTCACGACCAAGTACGTAAGTTTAAGGCCCAAGTACATAGAGGGTTAAATACCTAGAAAACTATTGTAATTAATAATTTTGCATATTAAATGTCATTGCATGTTTTTAATAGATGAAAGGGCAAATGAGCATTTCGCTCTGATGTTAAGTAATCATCGCCGCCCATGACCATCCGCAATACCAATGGAATCACGGGTGCGTTGTCCGCCTTTGAGAAAGAAACAGACTCTTTACTTGAAGATTCTTACGTCGTATCGGTCCGGAAAAGTCGCTGCCGGTAGCAAGTTCCATACAGTGGTTGTGCGTGGCAGAAAAGCCCACAGTGGTTGAATGCCTACCATGAAGGTGAAGTGGGTGAAATTTTGTGATGTGGGTCGACAAGACGATATTCACTGTTAACCCTTTTCCACGTGTATGTTTTTCAGTTAAATTATATGTATTTGGCAACGTTCAAATGGGACAACGGTCACAGACCGTAGAACAAAAAATGTAACTCGACACCTCTGAATAAGCGATTTCAGATTTCGACACTACATCATACACGTTTCTAGCCAGAAATTAGAACAATGAGTTTACTCGCTGGCATGTTTCGTTTATTGGCTTGAAAAACCTGAAATTTAGGTTATTGTTAATTTGCTAATTTCTCGTTTTTTTTAACAGGGTAATCTAATTTAATTAATTCGAAATAATTGACAGTAACGCCTTATTAAAAAAGCATTATGTTTCTCAAATTTCATCACGATTTCAGCCACAAGTCCACTGCTGAACATAGACCAACTGCATCTATCAACTTCGCGCAAAACCGTGCAAAAACTCCCAAAAGTCATCGGTTCTACGAACTATATAACCGGCCCATTGCCACTTCATATTGCTTTGCGATCCTTAGTGCTATGTGTTTCTCTAAACCTGCAACGGAAATCATCGTTACGGACTCGTATCTCGCAGAGAAACACCGAGTATAACCTTACCATCGCTGAGCGACTATGAGCTTCCTCGTGACTCGATTTCATGTCATCAAAGAAAACACACTATTTAAATACTTCGGTTTAAAGACATTGATTTGTAGCGACATCTATGTCGCCACGTGAGAAGCTCAAGAAATATTCGCATACGTCCATAATAGCGCTATGAAATTTTTCTGAGATGCGAACTATATATAACTATATATAACATCTAAATATTACTAGTAGGAGGAGACGTCCTCCCCAGATCAGACTACTAGATCGGCGGGTAGCTGCCTCTTTCCTTGGCAATATCATTCGCCAAAGATTTATGCTAAACGAGAAGACGTGATGCAGTTTTCCGAACGCAGCCCAGTCGAGTTGGGTTCGTCGATTGGCCTCTCGGTCGTAGTTGGATTTACATATTCTTTAACAACTTCGAGCGTAGTGTTCCCAACAATAATCGGTATGCGTGTGTACCGGTGTATCGGTGTATACGTATTAACGTCAATGGCGTAACGTGAACTGAAAATTATATGGTATTAACCATATACTCTTCAGTTCAGAAGCTTGAAGACATCTTACAATGCAGCGGTGAAGTATTTCGGGGATATGATATCTGCCTGTCTTACACCTTTCTGCAATTGGATCAGTTTCGTTCTCTAGTTGTGTGCACTCGGATAGCCATCGCAGCTTTTATGTACAAACACTGCGGCACTTCGATATACCAACAGACACACACCATCGGCGGTTTTTTTTTAGATTCGTCAGACATAGCTATAGGTTGTAATCTTCGGTTTTCTGTACAATCTGGCAAAGGGATATTTGTGTGGTCATTGGTACTAAACCTTTTTCGGAAACCGGCTTGTAGTTCGTGTCTTACCGCGACGTTAGTCGATATATTTTTTATTCAAGAACTCCAAAGTAAGGATCCACTAGAACTATATTTTTGAGAGATTTGTTGAGATTTTCCATGCTATTCACAATCTTGTTACTGTACATAGATGTAAAATGATAACATTTTATGTAGGTATAAACATACACACATACAGTGACGCCTTTTTCCTATATAAGAGGTGCCCACCTCTTCTATCTATCTAGAGATCACACCCGTGACGTAACGAGTCACCGATATTTTGGTATTTGTCAAAAAAAAATCTTACTCCCTATTGGGTTCCCACGAGCGGTATAGTGACAGCGTTGGATATTATTGGCAGTACGATTTTATATGCGTATCATATTATCTTGAAACTACACTTAGAGATAAGACTTTATGTGCCAATCATATCGTCTTGCAACTACACCTTAAAATAAGATTGTCTATGCTAAACATGTCATCTTGAAACTATATTTAGAGATAACATTTTATTTGCTTATCATGTCATCTTGCAACTATACCTAGAGATAAAATATTCTATGCTAAATACTTCATCTGGGAACTAAACATAGAGATAAAAATGTATTTGCTTATCGCGTTTCTATGTTGGCGCAGTTGCTAAACGTTTGACTTCTGCGCTAAGTGGCGCGGGTTCGACTCTCTCACGGGCCAATGTTTGTATGGCTTACAGATAGTTGTTACGGGTCTCAGTGTTTGTATCTATGCCGTTTTTGGCTATAAAACTCACGATGCAAGAGAAATCCTAATGCGAGGCATAATAAATCATATCGTATTGGAACTTCACCGAAGATAAGATTTTATCTGCTTAACATGTGATTTTGGAAGGAGAATTAGTTTTCTTGTCAAACCAGCGATAACTCATGTAAGTACAAAACACTAAAGTAAAGCTGCAAGTAAGTGCAAATAGTCAAATAAGTAAGTTGTATGTAGTTATCCTGAGAATTACAAAATTACGCAAATATATGTTAGTGCATTCAGTTTATATAATAGATTTTTAAATAGCTGCCGTTGTTAAAAGTGACCGCTATTTGTAACAAAACAATTTTATATCTTAGAATTTCGGGAAAATATTAAATTTGTTAACACTGGGGAGTTTCTGAACGTTACTTTTTCTATAGTACTGTAATATTTTACTGTGACATTTCAGCCTATCTCTAGTCCACTGCTAAACATAAGTCTTCCCCGTGGATTGCCACAAAAGTTTTTAGCTTATGGGGAGATTTTGCTGTAATTGTCACGCTAGGCAGGCGGGTTGGCAACCACAGTTTATTTATTCAGATGTTCCAGAAATATTTTCCCTGTGTCGACTTTTACGACTTCCACGGGATGATATAACTATAATGCTTTAAATGGCATTAACAACTGTTTTGTCTATGTTTTTTAGAATAGTTTATTTGTACAAAAAATGCTGATGGGATTTAGACTGGGGCTAGTTCCTATAAGACAGGGTACCTACCTATTGTTAAATGTATGACAAATATTTCATCGTATAGATGTACCGGTCAGAGAAACATTAGTTACTTAACTAAGTTAATTTCAAATCTTACTTAAGTGATAATGTACATAGAACGATAAGTACAATCTATATAAGTACACCAACACGTCCATTCGTCCAGTCGTGGTTTATAAATAAATTATTTTATTCTCAAAAAAAAAAAATTGCATTCGCATCATCACCATTGCAGCTGAACATACATAGATTACCACAAAACACGGCCCTGATCCACCTGCATGCCTGCATCCATCGACTACCCGAAAAATTATCGGTTTTACGTGCTATATGGCCCATTGCCATTTCAGCTTATTAATCCTAAGAGTTATGTCAGTTACTCTAGTTCTGCTGCGGAAATCATCGTTACGGAATATTAAATATTAAAAACTAAATAATTATATTTTTAACCATTAAATACATAAAGATCACTTGTAGGTACTCGTACTTCCAATGTATACATGACCGTAAAACAACTTTTCAACTACCGCACCAAGAAAGAACATTTTTAGAAAATCCACCGGGAAAGGTAGAATTTTGATGGTATTTTTGGGTTAAACTCTCAATAAAAAGTGACGTTTAGTTTAACAGTTCTGGTGATGGAGACATGTTATAAAATAAACATAACTTTCTCAGTCTTTTTATGATTTTGTATGGTGATGGTTTTAATGTCTGTAGTATTTGTTTGTTTTAGATTTGGGATTCTCAATTAAATTTCAAATTTTCTTTTTTACCCTTACGCTGTTATCACTCCCATGACTGATTCGGTACTGGCAGAATTATTTTAAGAGCAGCCATAAAAAAAAGAAGAAGAAGAAGAAAACAAACATACCTAATTATCTTTTTCTTAGCGCAGTTCTCATTTTCTTCATTAGTAGAATGCAACCGTGCAAAGCCGGAGCGATTTTTAAATAAAGAAATTCGTCGTCGATAAATTAAACACATTACGCTCTAATTTCGGTTAATTTTATTCTTTAACTATACTTAAATGTATAATATACAACTAGGTATCTCTAAGTTCCAATAGGTCTAAGATAATTCTGACCGATAATATCAGCAGGTAACTTGCAGTCTTTCCATGGCTCGGAACGTATTGTGAACGGGCCGTCACCTGACAACGTCACTGAAAAATAATTTAAGTTCTAACCACATTGTGTTTCTATTGCTTACAAAAGTCGTAATGGTTATGCAATATTTAAACATAATATAATATTGAAAATATGTAGATAGCAGAGTTTTAAACATCATCATCATAATTTCAGGCTATCACCAGTTGCTGAACATAGGGCTTTTTTAAGGAAGAGGGGCAAACGAGCAATCGGCTCACCTGATGATAAGTGATCAGCGCCGCCCATGAACACCTACCTCATCAATCAACCTTCCCCATAGATTGCCACAAAAGTTTGTAGATCTCATTTTGGAGGATTTTACTATAGTTGACACGATAGACTGACGGGTTGGCAACCGCAGTTTATTTATTCAGATGTTCCAGGAAGATGCTGCTGCCCATCTCCTGGTTTTAATATTCCCTCGGTCTACTTTTACGACACCCACGGGACTAGATGGGGTGGTAGATTATCTGAAGCCGCTACCACACGGCTGAGTATTAAATAGTGTAGCAATGCTTGTCAATGTACTTGAGCCTATCGTTTGACGAATTTATTATTAGTTAGATCTTATCTAACTGCTTATAGAGAATACCTTTAAATTTTTGAAGAAATCTAATGTGTTGACTATATCAAAGACGGAAGTATTCTAATTTAAATTTGACATTACTAAAATCATATAGAAATATTAAATTATAAAGAATGTTATTTTTTGCATGTGTAATTGTTTCCCTTTTATTGTATAGCAAATTTATAGTTTTAGGTAAACTAAGGTAAGGTAACTAGGTAAATTGACTTGTTGAAATTATACATAATTTTGGAACATTTGTTTTAGAATACAACTTAACGCATTCTAGTAGTCAGTGCATCCTATGCAGGAATCCGCCTAGGTAGAGATCACCACAGGGCCAACAAATAAGAGCTACAAACTTCTGTGGCAATCAATGGGGGATGTTTATGTTCAGTAATGGACTCGTGATAGGCTGATACATTACCAAAAAAATTAGACATAATTTCTGGCGCTAAGAATAGCCTGTCTCTGTATATAACCCAACTGTGACTCGAGCTCTAGTAGGTCGGTGTTAAGCATTCGATTTGTACATGTAGGTACATTGTTATGATAATGTTTCAATACAGAAGTTAAAAGTATTACCTGTCAAGCCGGGAATCAACGTGACGTTGTACTTTCCATTGTTCATCGTCAGAGGCCAGTTGTCATCGATGGCGGAGACCGTCAGCGTTATGTCGACGTCGTCTATGTCCAAGGTCAGATTTGCTCCCAAATATTTTATGCCTGTTGATTTGAATTGTTTTATTACAATAATATTTTTTTTCCATATATTTGTATTTTGTATGCGTATATTACTGGTCGTGGGATTCCTATGCATGAATCCTGCCAGCTATTCTGACGTGAAGCAGTAGTGTGCAAACAATACTGTGTTTCGGTTTGAAGGGCACGGCGCAGGGGCGCAGTGTGATATCACACGGAGGTGTTCTGAATGCCACAGCATCTGTTATGGGCAGACGTTGCACTTAGCATCACGTGAACGTTTCGATCGTTTCGTCACTTTATCCAATAGCAAAAAAATACATAGTTTCCATATATGTTAACTATATTCATTGTTTTTATAATGTATGTAAATGTGTTTTAAATAACGATGGATATCTGGTGTGATAAAAATCTATTTTTATATTATTATTTCTGTCGCAAACTTCTTTTCGTACTGAAATTATATTTTTGCAATAAAATATACAAGTAAATTAAATACCGACTTTTTATACATATTAGTGTTTTAACTATAAATGTAGATATTTTAGTCTTTTTGTTGTTTTCAAATTAAAGTCGACAGAGGGAAAATTAAAACCAAGAGATGGGCAGCAGCATCTTCCTGGAAAATCCGAATAAATAAATTCCTTTTAAAGCAGGTGTATCAGGAATCTGAGGAGTTCGCAAACTGTACTATTAATAAGTAATTAAACCTAAAGTCACCTTTAATCTTTAATTTAGCAGTTTGAGGTGGTAGTTGGGATCTGGAGATTTCCAGTCGGTCCAAATAGACGCTTACTCCGGCGTAACCGAACACTATAGCTTGAAGAAATCCTCCCATTCCCGTCAGAAAGTTGACAGCTCCGACGTCAGGTCGACGGAGTTCACTCCATACCTTCAACATTACAAGAACAGCATTTACTGGAAGTGTGGTGACGGCTTAAGAGAATCTACCACCCCATCTCATCCCGTGGGTGTCGTAAAAGTCGACAGAGGTGAAATTAAAAACCAGGAGATGGGCAGCAGCATTTTCTTGGGACGTTTGAATAAATAATGTGCGGTTGCCAATCCGCCTGCCAAGCGTGGCAACTCTGGAGAAATCCCCCCAGGATGACAGCTACAAGCTTTTATGGCAATCTATGGGGAATAACATAGGCCATGTTTAGCAGTGGACTAGTGACAGGCTGAAATTATGATTATGGTCGCCTTTTTATATTTAGAGGAAGTAAATTCGAGAATAATCCAAGCAGGATCGATTTGTACCCATCGAAGTGTTCTTCAAAGTTTTTGATAATACTCGTACTATTGTAACAAATCTTCCTTTATCTTGAATAATGTTTGCTGTCATTTAGTATATTTTAAAAATCGTGACGCATTAAAGCAGTTTCAATGTTAAACTTATATAATAATTGAACCTCTCACATTGCGTTACATGCGACTCCAAATATAAAATTTGGATATTTTTCAATGATTTTTAAGTTGGTATCTATCTATAATATCCTAAAAATTGGACAGAATTATCCTTTTGTGCTTTTTATCGTACTTTCCTTGAAATCGTGGCATGCAGTTCAGAAGGAGACTATTGTCATCCGCGCGGCCTAGTGGACCTGACTACCACGCCGCGGGTCCTGGGTTCGAATGCCAACATTTGTGCAAAAACACAAAATGTTTCTATAAAAACACAAAATGCCTAACACTGCATCCTAGCCTACCTCCGATCTTATCGCATGAGCGTTACATCGGGCACGTGTAGGTTGGGACGTATGAGTGCGTCTCTGTTGTCGCGTACACTTGTGGCACTAGATCAAGATATATCTCCTGCGCAGAATTTTTATAACTTCCGATAGTATTCGGTAGTTGTCGCCGTGGTCGAAAACATCACTATTATCCGTCATGAAGCAGTCAACTGCAGAAAATGGGCGTCTCTTGGGTTAGTAGAAGATTATCCGTAATCCGTAATGGCAGGCGGAGAGACAATCACAGTACCAGACGCCTCGCACCATAAACAAATTGGACTATTATGGAGTGAAATGATAATACATACATACATACAGTCACACCCTTTTCCCATGTAAGGGCCAGATAGAGACCACACCCGTAGTCTAATTTTCGCCCTCGCCGGAAACGAGATGTGACGGAACTGCAGAACTAGAGTTACCGACGTATCCCTTAGGTTTATCAAGCTGAAGGGTCAATGGGCCGGCCATATAGCCCGAAGAACCAAAAACCGTTTTTGGAGAAATGTTCTAGAGTGACGACAACTTTCTACCGGCAAACGCAGCGTAGGGCCTTTACTAAATGATGCGACGACATGACCGGTTTTGCGGGTAGTCGATGGATCTAGATGGCTCAGTATCATTTTTTGTGGCAATCTATGAGGCCTATGTTCAACAGTGGACTATGATAAGCTGAAATGATGACGATTGTGGCTGTTAATATATTTCAATGTTTATAAGCACTTCGCCTGTTCGACCACTACAGGAATCCATCAGTAAGGATCGTTAAGGAACTAACCTTAAAAGGTTCCCTGACGTAGGCATCATAGCTCTTGTTAAACATTATTTCCGCTTTCGTGTCGTCTCCCGCACGCAAGTTTCCCACAGCGTGCATACTCCACGCCATGGCGGGGCCGCTGCTGCGGGTTATTGATTCGTAGTACGAGAGGTCATTTTCCCTGGTCGATCTACAATGAAAACATTTTTGAAAATAAAATTAAATCATTATTTGTCTTTTACTGCACACAGTTCCCAAATATGTTTATTAAGGGCCTTAAACTATATATATATAATTAAAGGCGACGCGAAGTTGTCGTTGAAGCTTCTACTCGATATTAGTCAAGAGACATATTGGTTATCATCAGTCTTTATCAATATCAGTCATAGGTATAATTAGCTTTTTTTTATTGTTTAAAGTGACGAAACGAGCAAAACGTTCACCTGATGGTAAGTGCAACATCCGCCCACAACAAATGCTGTGTCACCCAGAATATTTCTGTGTGACTCCACACTACGCCCGTCACCCCGAGACATCAGTTCTTGTCTCAAATGCCCAGTGATTACGCTAGCTCACAGTGCCCTCCAAACCGAATCACAGTAATGTTTGCACACTACTGCTTCACGGCAGAGTAACTGGCCCTGGGGTGGTACCTACCTAGATGGATTTCTGCATAGGAATCCAACCACAAGTAAACTTGCGTGATAACATACATACAGTAACACCTTTTTCCCATATAAGGCGTAGGCAGAGGCCACACAAGTAGCCGTTATTCTGTCCGTCAAGGTAGGTACCAACCTACCTAGATGGATTCCTGCGTCAATAAAGCGACATTAATTGCTGTGGCGTTTAAAAATTCAATCCCTTAATCAACACAAAACATTGCCCAAATTACTCTAAGAATCAGCATGCTTAGCTTATTTTATGCTCTTTATTCGAAATACTAAAATTCAACGGACACCTCAGATTAACAAAAGAAAATTAATAGTAATTTCTTCAATTACGACACTTTACCGTTCTCCGAATAACATCTAAAATAATCGCTTTAAAAAATAAGTCACTAGACAAGAACCAAAGCTGCTTAAAGCGCTACGTCACACACAAAAAGGCGCAGGTAAAACCGAAGAGAAACAAATATAGCTTAAATAAATCTAAGCGTCCGAGTGAGAGGGATTCTGAATATCAAATGACAATAAAGTATTGAAAAAATCACAACCAAGGGGCAATATTTGATTTGATTTTATTTTTAAATGTAATTTTGGCGATCTCAATGTTTTACGACTGTCTGTTCTTGGGAGAACTTTGTATGGGAACTGAGCAGTTTTGGTTGAAACTTAAATTATCAAATGTGTCGATGTTATTTCCAATTTTATAAATCTCACTTAGTTTCGAAACAACTCTCCTAAACCTGAACATTCTTCCAATAATACGAGTTAATATAAGGCCTTATATGGGAATGTAAATACAAGGGATGGTCTATGATAAAGACGATGTTTTCGGCATTGTAACATGTCCTGTCTAAATAACTCTGGTAATTCCTATATAATAACTATGAAAGACATTCTAAGGCTTTTCACATAAGACTTAATTTTGGTAGCATTGATGGATGTTTTGAAATTTGAAAGATAAGTAGTTAAACATTAACTCACTCATTCATAGGATATTGCAAAGGAAAGCCCAAAAGAATGACATCGGCTTGCTTAATTTTCTCCCCTCTCTTATAGCCACTGTACTGCGGATGGTAGTCGTGCTTCTCGTCGTAAGGCAATGTGAGGCTCCACGCGATGTCTGCGTAGTGTTCCGGGTCTTTTGACATGTAGTACGCTTTGCAAAGGCACGATACGTACCTGAAAGTCGATTTATTTTTAATTAAAGTAGTAATTTTGAGTGCATCGTTATACGTAACGTTTCATAATGAAACATTACTGATACGCATATGTCGTAGAATAGGTATTTGGCTTTTATTGCAGGACTGGTTTTTGTGCAGGGGCCGGGCGCACGCCTTAAATTTCATAGAACGCGACTGACTAAGATTGATCCCCGGTGCCGGCTCCTCTAAAATTGTTCTGAAACTTTAAATGCTGATTTACCACGTACTAAGCGGGGAAGGAAAACATCGTGAGGAAACCTGAATGTTTAAGGATGAAATAAGTATTAAGAGACCATGTAAAGTCCGCCAACCTCCATTGGAGCAGAGTAGCGGACTTTTGTTGGCTCCAAAACCCTCTCATAACTGGAAGGAAGCCTGTGCTCAACATTAAGACATTTATAGGCTGTGACTTTCTACTTTTTTAATAAATATGAGATGCTAACTTCTATCAAGTATCAAGCCATGATCTTTACAGTCAAATTTGATAATCAAATGCTAGGTGCATTTCAAAAGAAAAAGTATAATAAAACTTATTATTTGAACCAAATTATTATTTCTACAGAAATTGGGGTGACAAATGGCTACACAGTCGGCTTAGCATCGGTTACAGCTGAAGTTAATCGGACTGTGTGCGGCGGTCCATAGATACAAACGTCACTCCTAAGGACTAGAACGGCATGGCCCGTTGCCGATAATACAGTCTCCGGTTTTTGATACCGTATCCTAGAAAAATCAGTTTCGTTAATTATGCCGTAGAGTATAGAGTAACAATTCTATGTAATAAATGTAACTATGTAAATTTAAATTTCATCTTCATCGTAATTATCCGTAGAGTACTATATCGTCGTTTCAGCCTATCACGAGTCCATTGCTGAACATAGGCCTCCCCCAAAGATTGCCACAAAAGTTTGTAGCTCTCATGTTGGGGGGATCTTGCCATAGTTGCCACGCTTGGCAGGCGGGTTGGCAACCGCAGTTTTTTTATAGAGATGTTCCTGGAAGATGCTGCTGACGTCTATATACAGAGTAACAATTCCAAATACATTTGCATTTTATCTTCATCGTAGTCCATATTTAATTTGTTTAGAGCATCTATTTATTTTTAAGTATTTCTTTGTGAGAAATAAATATCATTAAATCGAGGTATTTCACTCCTACGCATACGCATACGCGCATACGCAGCAATATAACTGTAAACAGAAGTACATACTCAGCAAGATAGAGTGAGTATCCAGCGACAACATTCGTGAACGCAGAGTTGGTCACGTTGCTGTGATCTTCGTCCGGACCCATCACATCTGAAAATTGATGCAGATAAAAAACAAAATTACGTGTTGTCATTCTTCTACTAAAACAGCCTGTAAACGTCTTCTGCTGGACATAGGCCTCTTCCAAGGTATTTGCCTTAATCGCCATGCTTGGCAGGCGGATTGGCAATTACATACCAGACTTCGCACCGAGCAGGATAATTGAGGTATGGCATAGTATAGATGGTTACTCATTAAAACAATTACCATACCACCTCATTACATGAGGGCTCTCTTCATATACTGTTACTCCTCATGTACGTACTGCTCGAATACTCACGATTAGTGGCGACTACAACTGTAAATGTAATTAGTAATTACAAAACCAGAGAGCCAAAAGAGAATTTCGAATAGAGCTCTTTCTCAATAAGAACAACTCACTTTCTATGTCGTACAGGCCGGACGTGTAGTTGATAACTGCTCGTGATGCCCAGAAGTCAGCGATGTTAGTCACTAGCGAGCAGCCGCCTTGCTGTAAAAAACATCACGCAAGATTTATACATTTTCAAGGGTTAAAAGAATGTGGTGTTACTTTGTAGCGACATCTATGTCATCACATGGAAAGCGCAAGAAATATAGTTCATACGTCATACATCGGACTATTGGAGTTTTATCGATGCAAACTATATATAAAATATCTCAATATTACTGGTAGGAGGAGACGTCCACATCAGACCACGTGGCGGGTAGATTCTCTCTCTCAAAATGTATATCCTTTACAGTAAAAAGTTAAATTAAACCTAAAAATGTCCTACTGCGGAGCACTGGCCTTCGCTCATTTCTTTAAGAGAACACCGCTCCAACCACCGCGGGTTGGCGGACTTCACATGTCTTTGAAATATTTTAATTCCTCGGACATGCAGGTTTCCTCACGATCGTTTTGAAGTGGGACAATGATTCATCATATTATTTATTTTGTCGGTAAAGAACAGGATAAATAAATCGGAAGGTAGCCAGTAGTATAAACCTAATACAAGCTGTATTGATAATTAATATGGGAGTATCATATGATCGGCAGTTGGCTAACGACGGTATGCAAAGATGTTAAGGGATAAATTACATACAAATATATATATATATATATATATATATATATATATATATATATATATATATATATATATATATATATATATTATACATACACATATATATATAGATAGATAGGTAGATAGATAGATAGATAGATAATAAAATATGTTAATGTTATAAAATACCACAGCCACAGCAACAACTTCCGAATACTGTCTGAAGCTATCAATTTTGCAAGTGGTATTGTAGTTTTACCTTTACCTACGCCCGATATAACTATGCTATCGGGCGTAGGTAGAGCTAACGAGAAAAGATCGGATTTAGGCTAGGACGCAGTGTCAGAGACACGATAACAGTCACAAAATAATAAGGCCGAAAACCTTCGAATGGCCATAATTGGATCACTACAATGGCCTTAAATAAGTTCTTAGAAATTTTATTTGCTTATGAATCAGATAGGGCTGTTTTTAATAATTTCAACTCAATCATCAGTCAATTTATCTCAAATAAAATGGAGCTAAAATTAAAAATAAAAACAAAAAATGCATTGCCTGATGTCTGGTGCGTCATGAATAGGCTGTGGAAGTTTTAAAGTTATGACGATACCTTCAACCATTCTTCGTCTCTGGTGGTGGCTAAGTATTGCCTAGCAGCGAACGAAATGCAGCCGGAGATATGTTGCTCGAACTCCGCTACTTCTGGACAACATGGCTGCGTAACTTCTATGCCCGTGTATGCGCTTTCCCATGGAAATCTATTTAACATGAAAATATTTGCTTAAATTTAGTAGTACACGAGTTCACTGCGTTCGATCCTGGAGGCCAGCTTAGATAAAATATTAAATGGGACCTTAAATTATTGCATAAAATGACGAAACGAGCAAACGCTCACAACGGTACAAACGGTAATTACAACGTTTGCCCATAACAAATACTGTGTCACGCAGAACATTTCTGTGCGACACCACACTGCCCCCGTCATCCTGAGACATCAGTTCTTAAGTCTCATATGCCCAGTGATTACGCTAGCTCTCAGTGCCCTTCAGACCGAAATACAGTAATATTCGCATACTACTGCTTCACGGCAGAATAACTGGCCCTGGGGTTTTAACCTACCTGAATGGATTCCTATGCAGGAATCATCCATTAGTGCTGATGACTTAAGTGATCTGCGGTTAAGGAAACCATGAAACACAAGTTTTTCTTAACCATACCGATTAAAAATTTATGCGATGTATGCGATTATCGGATAGCATCCTGGCTTGAAAGCCAACAATTTTCTCGATTTGAACCTTGGGCTGCTACTGAACAGGCAAGTACGCTGATCGCCGAGGCATGAAGTCGTCAACGTAATTTTATTAACTTTATAGTGCGAACATTTATCATCTGGGTTAATTGTTGGGCGATAACTTTATTCCCTGACCAAAATAATCTTAACTTCTGATAGTTAAACTCGGCCTCGGCTCGGTTAGCGAAGTGGTTATGCATTTTACTTCTATGTTACGGTTCGACTCCCGTGGTCTCCGAGTTCCGAGTTCAAACTTGCGATGCCCCCACGGAACATATATTTGTAGCGCCTAGGAATTGGGTGTGATTGCTTGTGTATGTGTAACTTATATCTAAATATATATACATATAAATAGTCACATTTTTTTCCCATAAGGGTCATTCACATAAGGGGTTTCACATAAGGGTTAGGCAGAGGCCACTCACGTAGGCCACTTTTCGTACAAGTCAAAAACTTCTTACTCCCCATTACGTTCCCACGAGCAGTATAGTGACATAATTGAACATGATGATGTTATTCTGCACGAATAAAGGCTGTCCGTACAATACCTTAGTCGCCTCTTACGACACCTCAGTAGGAAAGAGGCAGGTGCTATTCTTCTCTACTGGTCAGTAAGACTTCAGTAAAAAAGTTTTTTTTATTCGTGCTTTATTTAATATCATGTTTAAATTACATTTTACCTATAGCCTTTATGTCCGGTAATTCTTGCGAGCTGTGCTGCGACGTACGCCGTCTCGATTCTGTATTGGAGTAATGAGTGTGCGTAGCGAGGGTACAAGAGCAGAATTGTGGGGTACATCCAGGTCTCAGTATCCCAGAAGATATGCCCTGAAAGGTCAGAATTTATTTGGGTTTTATTGGTGTAATTATCAATTCGTGTGCATGATATTTTTTGGATAAAATATATAAAGTTTTTTTAGGAGAATTGTGAAGAGTCGAGCTATACATTCACTGATGGTAAATGCAACGTCTGCCCATAACAAATGCTGTGTCATCCAGAACATTTCTGTTATTTCCGTTATGCCCGTCCCTCTCAGACACAATTATGCCCACTTATTACATTAACTCTCAATGCCGTTCCGGGCTGAACGGCATTGAGACAGTAATGTTTGCACACTATTTAATAACTGGCTCTGTTGTGACGGGTTCTCACATAGGAATCCTACCACCAGTAGTATACTATAGTTATATTTTCATACAGTTAATGTTTTTTTTTTGTTATGCAGAATTCGTTTCAAAGATCTGATTTTTATAATTTTATACCGAACTGCTCAGATGGTTATAAAAGTAATTTAATACCGAACTACTCGAAGAGGATAATATGAAAGACGCAAAATTAATAATTGCATTTTTATATTAAACGGTCGTAAGAAATATGTGGAACTGACAGTCACCGTAATAACCGTCTCGAAAAATGCCAGCTTTTAAATTATGAAGACGGCGTGGGGCATAGTAGTTAGGGTACCTGACTTCTGCGGCGCGGGTCTTAGCTTCGATTCACAGCCGGAGCTAACGTTTGTCCAAAAACACAAATAGTTACTTTTCGGGTCACTCACGATACAGGAGAAAATCTTACTGCTCCGCAGTATCTCATCAGATCATCATCGCTTAAAACATCTTGGTGCTGTGGGCAGCTTCACACAGCAGTTGGGCTGCAGCTACTAAGGTGCAAACGTCTGGTGATGTCACCAATTCACCTGCCAAGCGTGGTGATAACGGCAAATCCTCCCAACTTGGGATAGCCGTGAAGTGAACCTTTGACGGGTTGATGATGATTATGATTGTTACATACCTTCGTAATCATCAAACGTACCACCTCTTGCGAGTCCGGTTGGACTGAGGCCGTAGAATCTGTCAAGAGGCTGATGCGAATCTTCCGATGGCAGCGAGCTGAGTAAGTAGTACCAGATGCCGTTTACTATTTTGGCCTAGAAATAATAAATTTATTAATGAAAAAACGGGTCTTAACTCCATGGACTTAAGATGTATGTTTTCATGGGGCTCTTCGGGGCAAGCCCAAGGTCAAGGACGGCTTTTAAGAAGTAATTGTTTAAATAACAAACCGTAAGGTAGTGAGCTGCCTTTACACGTAGGCCGGGTGGTAGCGGCTTAAGAGAATCTACCACCCCATCTCATCTCGTAGGTGTCGTAAAAGTCGACAGAGGGAAATTAAAACCAGGAGCTGGGCAGCAGCGTCTTCCTGGAACATCTGAAAAAATAAACTGCGGTTGCCAATCCGGCTGCAAAGCGTGGCAACTATGGCAAATTCCCCCCAAAACGAGAGCTACAAACTTTTGTGGCAATCTATAGAGGAGGCTTATGTTCAGCAGTGGACTAGTGAAGGGCTGAAGTGATTCCGCCCACTATCCAAGAATCACATCGACAGATCTTCACTAAATGTATATAGGAATAATGTTCCCCAAAATAGGTATACGTCATAAAGTCAACTAGCGCGACGAAACATATTTTATTTTTTCGTTATCTGCTTGGAAGTAATATGTGTAGTGTAGTGACCTGTTGCCTTTTAAGGCTAATGGGAATACCATCTCAGATCACTGTCACAACTACCGTAAAGATGAAGCGTCATCCAGATAAATATAAAGACTGTGTATCAGTGGTCAAGCACAGCATTTATTCGTATGAATTCGAGAATAATGCGATACGAATACGCCGTGGTAGCTCAGCTCAGAGGCTCAACAATTTCCTAGTACGCGAGTGACCCGAGTTTTATTCTCGATGCCCGCACTCCTAAAATTGTTTTGCAATTTTCTGTGCTGATTTACCACGTGCTCAGCGGTAAAGTAAAATATCAAAAGAAAAAATGCATGTCTGAAGAATAAAAACCCGCTTTGGAGCAGCGTTGCGGACTTCCCGTCACCAAGCCCCTCTCAGAAATGAGAGGAGGCCTTAGCCGCGGGCAGCAGTGGAATATCTATAGGCTGTTATTATACGCGATTTCGCGATACGAAACGCAAACTGTTCATACCAATTTTAAGTTTCCTTCTATCTGCATGGCAGCCTGCTGGTGCAAACGCTGCCACTGCTCCACGTGCTTATCGAACAACTCCTCACCGTCTTCCTGCAACACTACGCACACGTATTTGTATATTGTGACCGGTTCCACTGGGTTAGAGTAATTAACTGCTGATTATACTATATTATCAAATATCAGTGGTTATTTAAAAAAAAATTGGATATTTATTGCAGTTGTGTTTGTAACAGGATATATGTTTCGTCTTCTCTCCTATGAGGAAGTTCCGATCCCAGTTTCAGGGACACTAGGGACGATTAAAAATGACAAAAATGTTCAAATATATTCAGATAAAAAAAAAGATTGTATTTAAGGTACGTTTAAAATACATTTAACGGCGTGTGCTTTCGCAGAATCATTTAGCCGATCTTATGGTGTCGTGTGCAAAATGTGACTAATAGAGTAATTAAAACAGAACTTTCGGCGGCATCATTTTGTGCAAAACCATTATACAACCCGTCCGAGAAGTGCTGTAACTATAGCAATTACTCTCAAATAAGCGACCGTTGGGGGAGATCTACATTCAACAATGAAATATAATAGGTTAAAAATATAGAGTCATTGTCAACATAACTCTTCGGCTCTGATCGCAACTAGAACGAAAGAGTAGACACACTAAAATGGGGTATTTAGAAAATTAAATGAACTTTTTTTTATAAAAGAAGCAAAACTTTCACCTGATGATAATTGCAAAAACTGCGTATAATAAATGCTGTGTCACCCAGAATATTTCTGTGTGGAACCACATTGCGCCACGTGAGTTCTTTAGTATCTTAAACCCTGCAATTACACTAGCCCTCAGTGCCCTTTAGAGCGAAGCACAGTAATGTTTGTAAACTACTGCTTGACAACAAAATAACTGGCTCGGGGTGGTACATACCTAGACGAATTCCTGCATAGGAATTCTACTAAGACCCGATTTCACCGATTGCTTTGGAAACCAAGTTTAATAAGACCGCGTTTTGCTTAACTGAGTTCAAATGTATCATTTGATCTCGGTTTTCGTCTAACCGATTTCACCGACTCCATTTTGATCGCGTTTAGAAAAACGAAGTTTACATGAAATATCGTCACAATCTAAAACAAAAAGACGATTTATTTGGTATTTTGCGACATCAAACAGCCTGTTTTTTTGCATAGGTTACATAGATATGCAAACAATAAATAATACGAATTAAAAATAATTTTTGTGTTTACATAGTTGTGCAATTGACAATGACAGCTCTCTAAAGTTTAAAGAGCTGAACGTCGAAAATGGGGGGGTCAGAATTTGAACCGCGTTCAGCATTGACTGTGTTCATTTGATGTTGTTGAAATGCAAACTGTAGCATTGAACTCAGTTAAACTCTTAAACTTCGTTTTTCTTGAACTGATCGCGTTTAGTTTCAACGGTGAAATCCGCCCTTAGAGTGAAACAACAATAATACAAACCTTTCGTTAATTCATGTTTTGCAACTGTTTTATTTTTGTCCGCGGTCATAGCGAATGTGAACACACGCGAGCCGTGCTGTGGTACAACCAGATGATCGGGCACCGATGTCCAGTACGCGCATATCTCAACTGGCAGCGGCTGATAAGTCGGGTCCTCGACCTCTTTGGTCTGACCGCACACGCTCCACACTGCCCGACCTTCGAGAATCTCAGGGACTGGGTCTTGGAAGACTACATCGTCGCTGTCAGATCCAGGCATTAATTTTATAGCTATCCAGATCTCAGGATGTAGAAAATCTGGATCTGAAATATACGACACCTAATGAAACCCCTTTGCACATAATATGAATTTTAAAAACGAATAATACGGATTACGATCACATAGCTCAGTGGTCAGTGTAATTCCTTGACATCGAGAGTGGTGTCACCGCGAGTCAGGTTCGTCACCCAGATGAAACTACTTTCTTTGAACCATAAACAAACTGATTTCTTTATTTCATTGTGATTGTCCGTGTCTTTGATATTCTATATAACCCTTCCTCCATCTCTTCGTATAAGCGCACTTCGTATATGGGCAGGTGATAACGAGCGAGTGCATCTGTACTTCCATTATACTAACAGCGCTCTTTCCTGTGCAGTTAACTCCTGATTGCTTATCAAAATATGTGACGCCATTGAAATCAATATTAAAACTTTCGGTAACATTTACTATAATTTATAGAATTTATTGGAATCGAATTCGATGATCGATTAGTCGATATTATAAATATAATATCCCAAACGCGTATGTTAATTTAGAATTAAAAGTATTTACATATTGGAAACTTATTGCATACTCGCTGTAATATTAGAAACTTATTGAAGTTGAAATGGTGCAAAGTTTCTAAAAGCGCCTGTCATAATTTATTAACATTTATATTTTTTAACGTAATTGCTTGATATCGTATAGGGTTTTAATCGTAAAGGGTTGTTTATGACAGATCATTCAGAAAGACAATGTGAAGTCAGAAAGTACTTCAAAAACTACAAAAGTATTGTAAAATGTATAAAATATATAAAACAATTTTGAAATTGTATTGTCACTTTGTACAGATAACCGTGTACTCGCAATTTATTACTACTCATGAATATTTTATTAACATTCAATCGTTCCGAGTAAATAATAAATATTTTATTCGCGACGACCACGTGGCCTGGCGTGCGTCGCGGGTCCTGGATTCGAGTCCCAGCTGAAGCGTTTATATTGCCTACGCAGTTAATAGCTTCCGACAGTACGAGTATTCGGAAGTTGTCCCCGTGGTCGACAATCGGCCAGAGGGGCTTAATGGTAATTTTCTTCGACTGCGTTGTTCTCTTAAAAGGTGGTCACTTTGAATATAACACTAAAAAAATTATAATAAAACACTTTGGAGGGCAAACCCCAAGATCTTGGTTTAGTAATACGCAACTTTATTTATAAATAAATCTTACCAGGACGATGTTTCGAGGTCACTTGTATCTGATTCACTATTGCCCTTGTATAGAACCTGTGGGCGTATATCCGCTGCGTCACCACCGACCTGTCTCTATCAACCGTCACTTTGAACACACCGTGTTTAGTGTCGAGACTGTAAACTGGGCTGTATGGATGGTGGGTTAAGGTCGAGTTGAGTCTAATGTTTGCCCAGGCGGGAATCCTTGCCCGATGGCTTTCGCCTTTAAAGCCGTTATATAAGCCGTTTATGTACACTGTATCACTGAACACGTTGGTTGCTATGTGACCATTTCCGATGGATGGCATAAACCTATTGTCTGATGGGAGGCTGAAAAGAATGTTATTTTAAATTATTTATATTATGAACAACATTGTGTACAAGTATAGAAAATATTAAATAATAAATATCATTATAATTATTTCTGTTTTGATTTTCACCGTTATGCGCTTCATATAATAGTCGCGCTTTCCATGTGTTGGTGGCTAAAAGAAAACCGTGTTTTGTGGCAATCTTTGGGTAAGGTCTAAGTTCAGTAATGACAATGAGATTATAACCTAATCGTTCCGCCTAACCACGACCGACACCAAGAGAGGCATGTTGTGGCAGCATTTATTTCACGTAAATCCAGAGCTTCATCAAACATAAGTACGAGTATAAAACTAAAATCTGAATTAGTAATATCGGTAATCTCTAAAAACTTTAAAATTTCTTAAGTTGTTATCAAAAAGAATACATTGTAAATTAATTGAATCAACGTCTTTTTATCTTTTTTTTCTGTGAAAATAAAAACGAAGCCGTTGTTGGCTCCGGCTGGGCTGACGCTAAATATTAGGCCAAGCGGTCGTCAAAAGTCTAAGTTACTACAAGAGTGTTTAAAATCGGCCAGATTAGCTTTTGCGCTATGGGTCGGGAGTTCGATCCCGCACGGGACAGATATTTGTATGCCCTACATCTACCTTCGGCTTCGGGTGATTGTGCATGTGTAATTGTCCCGTTATGTGTGTTATGTCCATGAAGCGCACACACGATACTGGAAACATCCTACCTTGAACACAAACATTTTACACATGTGGACGAAAACGATACGAGATGGCGTGCTATATTCTCTTACGGGGTGGGGCCATCGCCAGGTTTTTTTTCTATAAAATTTTCTGTCTGTAACTAAATAGACCGTAGAAGAAATGAACGTGTAACACGTATTAAGAACCAACATGTTAAAAAAGCTGATACACATTATTAATAAACTGCCATTGTTTTTAGCGATATTTGGTAAATTCTCTAAAATAGCACTGACTACGTTTTAAATATATTTGTTATTATAATTAAGCAGGCGCTTTAATATTAGTGCCCCGTTTAATTGTTGCTATTTTGTTATAATAAATCAGTTTGAGATGATTTAAAAAAAGTAGTAACTTTTTAACTTCCACTGCTGAATTCATGGCTACATTTAACTTTTAAGACAATGTAGTCAAGGAGAGACACGAAGCGCCTGCGCGAAATGGCAGACTACTATCCACGAATTATTTTTAATTTCGTAGATAAACTATTATTTTGAAGTTTTTTTATTTGATATGTGTGAGTTCTCAACCTCGTTTGCTATGAGTACGGCGTACAACTTCCATACTTTTATTTTATGTAATAATGGTGTTTTAGTTTATTTATTCTAATCGTCCGTTTCTAGCAAATACTTGTTAATGATTTTTTTTCTTTTTTTTCTTTCCTTCAAATTGACGAGCAAAACGTTCTCCTGGTGGGAAGTGCAACGTCTTCCCATAACAAATGCTGTGTCACTCAGAACATTTCTGTGTGGCACCGCATTGCGCCCGTCAACCCGTGATATTAATCTCGTATGCCCAGTGATTACACTAGCTCACAGTGCCCTTCAGACCGAAACACAGTAATGTTTGCACACTACTGCTACACGGCAGAATAACTGGCACTCGGGTGGTACCTACCTAGACGGATTCCTGCATAGGAAACCTACCACCAACCTTTACGAGATTCTCTTGTCGCGGAATACGTCTTAAATCAATACTTAATTTGTTTTGTGGTGCAGGGGAACGAACCCGGGTAACGCGAATACTACGCCCAAACTTTGAGCTGATACACAATCAGACAATCAAGCGCTGAGTCACTGTAATTCATTCATCATCATTTCAGCCTATCACTAGTCCACTGCTGAACATGGGCCTCCCCCATAGATTGCCACAAAACACTATCATGAGCCACCTGCATCCATCGACTTCCCGCAAAACCGTGCATAGATAACTACAAAAGTTTGTAGCTCTCATTTTGAGGGGAATTTGGCCAAAGTTGCCACGCTTGGCAGGCGGATCGGCAACCGCAGTTTATTTATTCTGATGTTCCAGGAAGATGCCGCTGCCCATCTTCTGGATTTAATTTTTTTTTTTTTCTGTTGACTTTACGACACCCACGGGATGAGATGGGGTGATAGATTCTCATAAGCTACCACTACCACAAACTACCACACGCACAAAATCAAATTTAATTTTGAGATTATAACAATTATTAAATTTTTATTCGTTAACGTTTCTTCATGCGTGTATTGTATAAAATAGTAGACAAAACTTTCGAAAGAAAGCGCTTTTGAAGCTAGCGTTTTGTAAGCTGCATATTTATGGCAAATTATAAAAATATTTTCGGAGTAAAAAATATACTGTTAAAGTAATTAAATTAATTTTAAATTATTTATATGCAGTTTACACAACTAAAATGTTTCAGTACATCCGGTCATGCGATAACGAAAGTTATTATTCAGTGTATCACTAATATGAATTCAATAAATAATATGATAATGCATGTAAGATTGTATTTTTTAAATATTCAAAATGCGTCATTGACTCTGTTGTGGTCGTTTCCGTTGCTTTGATATTGCATCGAAAATATTTACTCTCCTACGATTGTACCGATTTATCGGGCCAATAATCTGAGCTTATAATGACAAAAAGGACGCAAAGTGGACGTACCTTCGATATTTAATACGTACGAGTACCTACATATAGTCACGCCTTTTTCCATATAAGGGGTAGGCAGAGGCTACACATGTATGCCCACGATTCGCCTGCGCGGGAAACGTGACGGGTGGCGAACCACGTCACCGCTATTTTGGTACGATTCAAAAAACTTCTAACTACCCATTGCGTTCCCACGAGCAGTATAGTGGCAGCAGTTGCACTCGACGCTCGACGCCAGACGGTCGCATTGCGCCCCGCTACGACCCGCTCCGGTAATCCGATCGAAGCGTGCAGCTACCTGCGCCCAACCCTTCCGGGAATTAGTCAAGGCGACTTTCGTCGTATTGTACTAATTTCCCAGAATTGTTTCCACGTCATTTGCGAATCCACCTGTTGTGGTTACACTAGCGGATACCTAACGGTGACAACGAAATTAGTGTAGGCTAGCCCCGTACGCCCGCGGTTCCCCATCTGGGAAACGCGCAATCGGAAGAAACCCACAGAAATTGGCCTTGGGTAGTGCCCTAGTCAATGTGGGTTTACTCGACCGACTCAAAAGTCCACGCGTAGTTGTAATTAGTTGTAAGCACACACCCGAGTGTGCAAAATAAGATCCACACTAGGACGCACTAGGGCTACACACCTAGGCATTCATCCTCCCTGCCTATACCCGGCAGGGAGGGAAGTTAGGCCACACACCCCGGCATCCCACCGGCGGCCACTTCCCCGTAGGAAAAAAGAGAAGGAAAAGTATGTCGGAGGCGTTAGCTAACGCACTCTTAGCGGCCCAGGCGGAGCAACCGGAATTACTCCGGTCGCTACTAACCGCTCTGCCGTCAGTAGCCTCAGCTTTTGAGGCGCTATCTAGGCCCCCCTCTAGGGCCTCGTCCTCGGGCTCCGAAATGGAGTTCGATTCTCCCTCGGCACCCGAGGACCCCCGCGACACCGGCGACGACATTGGTTTTCTGCAAGTGCAGAAATCAAAAAAGAAGCGCAAGAAGCGCGCCTCACCGACGCCCGATAGCCACGCCAAGGCTGCCAAAGCCAGTGATAGCACGCCTATCCCGCAACCGCAGGTCGCCCCTGTAGCCTCCGAAGAGACCCCCGCTGCTTCACAGCAGGCCCCCGCTGCTTCACAGCAGGCTCCCGCTGCTTCACAGCAGACCCCCGCCGCTTCACAGCAGGCCCCCGCTGCCCCGCGCAATCCTTCGCAGTTCGCTGCACACTCTCGGCGGCCACCGCCTATCTTCATTCGGGCTCTGGACAGATGGCAAGAGCTCACATCGGCCATGTCCAGGTTAAAATATACTGCCGTTTCTACCTCAAACGGCATTAAATTACAGGTGGAGACCACTGAGGTCTACCGCCAGGTAACACGTTACCTGTCGGAAAAAGGTGTATACTTCCACACATACACTCCAGCCGATGAGCGGCAACTAAGGGTGGTTCTCAAGAACCTACCCAAGGAAATCAGCGCGGAAGAGGTCAAAAAAGACCTCATCGCGCAAAACCTCCCCGTCGTCGCTGTACACCGCATGTACAGCGGGCGCACTAAGGTGCCCTATAACATGGTGCTAGTCGCACTTGACCGCTCCCCGGCAGGGAAGCAGATATTTAATCTGCGGACCTGCTGCAACCTTTCGGGGCTCTCAGTTGAGGCCCCACACAAAAACGGCCCTCCCGGCCAATGCCATAAGTGCCAATTGTACGGCCACTCAGCAAGAAATTGCTACACCCGCCCCAGGTGCGTCAAGTGCCTAGGCGATCACGCCACAGCAGACTGTCCTCGTCCAAAGGACAAAGCTCTGTTAGCCTCCTTCGGCCCGCCTGCCTGCGTACTATGTAACGCAGAAGGTCACACGGCCAACTACCTCGGCTGCCCGAAGGCCCCAAAACTTAAAAGGCCTGCGGCTAAACAGGCCCAAACACAAAGGTACATAGTACCTCCCCCACCACCCTCTGTATGGAGGCCACTTCCGACCCGCGCAACTTCAAACGCGCCTCCTCCGGTCGCGATCACGCGGAACATACCGGCACCTTCACAGGTCGCACCAGTCGCACCCGTCGCAAGCCGCAGAGAGCGATCTAGACCTCGTCTGTCGCTTCGCCACCGCTTTCAACGGTGCCGACATTACAGCCCTCGCCACGGCTCTCCGAAACACCAACAATAATCCTAATGAGAGGATCGCCGCGGCGGTGCGGTACCAAAGCGTCATAAACGCTATAGTCAATTTTAGGGCATAAAAATGACTCACAACGGCAGAGAGAAACCGCGCTCCCTAAACGTAGCGTTTTTTAACGCTAACGGCTTAAAAAACCAGCGCGACGAAATCTTCAATTTCGTTCGCGATCACCAAGTCGACGTACTACTCGTGCAAGAGACTTTTTTGAAACCACACACTCGCGATCCCAAAATCGCAAATTACAACATCATTCGGAACGATAGAGTTACCGCTGCGAAAGGCGGCACTCTTATCTACTACAAAAAGTCCTTGCACTGCGTACCAGTCGTCACACCGCCACTCAGCCATCTTGAAGCATCGGTCTGTCAGCTAGCCATGACCGGCCACTCCCCCATTACTATCGCGTCTGTCTACTTACCATGTAGAAATGACGCCAAAATCACACGCAGCGACTTCGAAGCACTTCTCTCCCTCGGGAGCTCAACTATCCTTGCCGGTGACTTTAATAGCAAGCACACCCGGTGGAACTCAATAACAACCAACCCGCGTGGGGTGGCCCTAGACTCGCTAGTCGACCTCCTCGACTTCGACGTCCTGGCGCCTACAATACCGACCCACTTCCCGCATACACTGGGACACACGCCGGATGTGCTTGACATAGCCATCCTTAGCAACATAAATCTCGCCATCCGCGATATAGAGGTGATCCACGAACTAACATCTGATCACCGCCCCATTCTACTTCGGCTAGGACCTTCCGTCCAAGCCTCACCACCCAAAAAAACAGTAGTCGACTGGCAAAAGCTAGCCGAAAAACTTAAGCAAACTTCTCCGCACCTTGATGCGATTCCATCCACCATCAATTCAGTCAGTGACACGAACCTTGCGGCTCATGCACTCACTAGGCACATCCAAACTGTCGTCGAGGATTCCTCGAGACAGGTCCCAGTGGCGGACGACCACCGCTGGATCCTGCCTAACGACATTAGAGACCTAATGAGGCGCAAGAACGCAGCCACTCGCGCTCACGACTTATATCCTACCGTCAGCAATAGAACAACACTACGCACCCTGCAACGTGAGGTCCGAATACGTATGCAGGAGCTCAGAAACGATCGGTGGGATAACAGTCTCATTAACATCGAACCGTCTCACCTCGCCTTCTGGCGACTTCCAAAATCACTAAAAGGAGGCACATCCCGTTCAATGCCCCCTTTAGTACGACCCAACCAACCGCCTGCCTTCCTAGACGAAGAAAAGGCAGAATGTCTAGCTGACAGCCTAAAATCTCAATGCTCCCCAAGCACCTTACCGGTCGACTCCGCCCACGTCGCGTTAGTCGACAGCGAGGTCGATCGGAGGGCTTCTCAACCGCTCCGCGATTCCATACCGCCGGTTAACAGCACCGAAGTAGAGTCTATTATTAAAAACCTCCGTCCGAGGAAATCTCCCGGTCCCGATGGTATCACTAACAAAGTAGTTAAGCTCCTGCCTACTACCATCATTCAGCTATTGGTATTAATCTACAACGCAGCTCTGGCCAACGCAATCTTTCCGAACACCTGGAAAGAAGCAGAGGTCGTAGGGATTCTAAAGCCCTCTAAACACCCGTCCGATCCCACCGCATATCGGCCTATAAGCCTCCTCAAGGCCTTAGGCAAGATATACGAACGCCTACTTCTCGCCCGCTTAAGAGACTTCATGCAGTCTCGAGGGATCCCCATCCACGAGCAGTTTGGATTCCGTGCCAAACACTCATGTACCCAGCAGGTGCACCGCATAACGGAGCACATTCAATCCCGCTTCATACGCGGGCTTCATACCGGAGCGCTCTTCTTCGACGTGGCGAAAGCGTTCGACAAGGTCTGGCACAACGGGCTCATATACAAGTTATATGGACTCGGTGTGCCAGATCGCCTCGTACTCATCATACGAGATTTCTTACGCAGTCGAACCTTCCGCTACCGCATCGAGGGGGTGCGATCCGAATCACATCCCATCCTAGCCTGCGTACCACAAGGCTCAGTCCTAGGTCCCGTGCTCTACACCCTTTTCACGAACGACATACCGCACACCAGCGGCGTCGAACTCGCACTCTTCGCAGATGATACCTGCCTATATGTGTCTGGACGTAATCCAGACACTATCTCTAAACGCCTCCAATCCGCAGCCCGAACCCTCGGGAACTGGTTTCGGAAATGGAGGATCGAGGTCAACCCAATCAAAAGTGCAGCCATGTACTTCTCGCGGCGCATAACGCAGCATCTCCCCACAATAGAGTTATTCGATCGTCCAATCCCCTGGGAAAAGACAGTCAAATACTTAGGCGTCCTATTAGACTCGAGACTCAGCTTCGGTCCACATATTAACCGAGTAAGGAACCGAGCGGCGTTCGTACTCGGTCGATTACATCCGTTACTAAATAAAAATAGCAAAATGTCCCTACGTAATAAAATTACACTTTACAAAGCCTGTATTCGGCCAATTATGACATACGCAAGCCCCGTATTTGCGCATGCCTCCCCGCGTCAAATTCACCGACTTCAGGTAATACAAAATCGATTCATGCGTAAAGCCACGGGAGCACCGTGGTTCGTGCGTAATGCTAACCTTCATATCGATTTAGGGCTTCCTACCATAGCCCAATATCTAAAGTTGGCCTCTCGCCGATACTTCGACTCTGCCGCCACGCACCCCAACCCACTGGTTGTCAGTGCCGCCACTTACAACCCCCTCGCGATACACCAAAACTCGACCCGCGGAAAAAGGAGACCGAGGCACGTCCTCGGTCTCCTTTTTCCGCGGGGGAGGACCCTGACGACGCGACCACTATTGCCCAAGCGCTCTACTCAACACTACACAAACACCCATTATCACCATCATACCGCCCCCGCCATCGGCGTGGGCGTATCAGACAAAGTTATTCGCGATACCGCCGCATCTCAGGCCGGTTCTCCCCTAGCAGTAGTGTCATAAACAGAATCGTCGCTGGAGTTTCTTGCGCCATTTCTTCTCCAGCGGAAACGCATTCCGAATTGGTGGTAAACTTATCTAATAATAATCATGGTATTAATAATTATAGTAGTAGTAATATTGCCCTCCCGATTGCAGTAACTGACCGAGCCGAGACCGGCCCCCTTGGGCACCCTCGAGTCTGTTACTCTCGCGAACAGGATGACGGTCCAAGCCGAGGTCCCCTCTCGGGGGCCCTTGCGCCAGTCATCCATAAATAAAGGTTTCGGCTAAGCGCCCTCAGCGCTATGCCACCTTTCAATCCGGCGAAGCTGTAAAAGCCTTCGGGCTAACAGTGACCATCAGTCCTAAAAAAAAAAAAAAAAAAAAAAAAAAAAAGTATAGTGGCAGCATTGCATATTATGGTGTTAATCTACATGAATAATGGCTGTCGGTATAATACCTTAGTTGCTTCTTACGACACCTCGGTAGGAAAGAGGTAGGGTCTATTCTACTCTGCCGGACACCTATCGACCGTAATATTTTTTACTTATAATTTATACCACTCGTCGGAAGTACGATTGTAGATGTACAATTGACGCTTAATGTATTTATTTGAAAAAAATTTTTCGAAGCCGTAAATATTTGAAATACCAATCACAAATTACATTTTTAGGAAGTAATTGAACACAAATACCAAATGCGTATGTGTATTTTAAATACGTATTTCAATTAAAAGTAATTTAAATACTGGCCATCCCTGTAAGTACTTAAATTTATTATTAATTCTTCAAAAGTCTCTCAGTAGATTTACTTTAGAACCGTACTGGTGGTAGGATTCCTATGCAGGAATCCGTCTAACCTAGACGGATTCCTGCATAGGTACCTATATAGGTACCACCCCAGGGCCAGTTATTCTGCCGTGAAGCAGTAGTGTGCAAACATTACTGTGTTTGAGGGCACTGTGAGCTAGCGTAATCACTGGGCATATGAGACTTAAGAACTTATGTCTCAAGGTGATGGGCACAGTGTGGTGTCTTCTGGGTGATACAGCATTTGTTATGGGCAGACGTTGCACCTACCACCAGAACGTTTTGCTCGGTTCATCACTTTAACAATAAAAAAAATGCAATTTTAAACATCCATATTAACTATCCCTTGGATCTAATTGCTGAAATAATATAGTTTTTAAATAAGTTTTTTTTAATTAAAAAACATACGTAATTGAAAATATTTAGGTTAAAATTACAGTGTAACCTACCTAATTGAATATGTGAGTATTGAGAGGTCTTTCATACCCTAAATATTATGTTACAGAAACAAAATTCTTCTCTTATTAAGAGACACTTATTAAGAGTGTTATTTATATGATGATATGTACAAGGTATTTATTTAGAAAAATATCATCTGCGCTTGCAAATGCTTATTACATTTTACTGACCTGTAAGTAGAGAATATGTGTGGATCATTGCTGATGTCATCCGTTTCCGTAGGCAAGTCTTCGACAATGTTGATACTGGCGCCTTTTGTTGTTAAAACGACGACAACAAACGCCGCTACTGCCAACAATCCTAACATAACAGCCACCTGCTTGTTTCGCGCCAAAAAATGCCACATCCATGCGAATAGAATTCGAACTATTTTATCGAAATAATTATTTTAGTTTCTTCTCGTGAGAAGTCGAACACTGGTCACGTAAATAAAAAAAAAACTATATTTAAATATCGAATGCAATTGGACAGAAAAGCGCGGGTATCGGATTGGACTGGTCGTGCCCGTGTGTTTTTCGCTGTCTCTCTCGAGATTACGCGACCCGTGGCTACATGACACAGTTTATTATTCTATTAACGATGAGACTAGGGTCATCACTTTGTTTCGTTGAATCGCTTATAATTAAAACATGTTTGTTTGTAAAAACAGTAAAAGAATTTTCGAAATTAGAATTGAATAATTTCAGAGATACCGCAGCTTATACTGCTCTTTTGAGCAAAAAGCTTATGCAGTTATTTTAAATATTTCTCTAGAGGTAATCAATGAAGACAGCCCTGAATAGTAGCCCTGGGGTCGTCTAATTCAATTGTCACTTCCTGGTTGTAATAACTCTTTACTAGTTATCACAACGTCTATTGCAGTTAGATACCAGACAGACTCTAGGTTGGGAGATCAAGTGATGTAATTAATTTAACCTGTAAGTTCGTTGACCTCCAAATTAATAAATATATAATTTTTGGGCTCAATTAATCTACATGTCTTAAAAGAGCTAAATATTGTTTTCGTTATATTGCCATTTTGAGATTATAAAGTAAATCTGTTCTGAATAAATTGTATATTTTTAATGATCTTAGTAAATATACTACTAAGCTGGTAAGGATATTTATGCTATTCTCATTCTACGTTGTTTAGTAAATGGAGCTTGGAACCATTTATTGCAGCATTGTATTAGGTAAATTAATTATAAATACATTGCTTCTTTCGTATACATTTCATTTCAGCCTATCATTTGTTCCCGCTGAACATAGAACTTCAAATAAACTTAAATTTAAAATACCTACTATACTTTTACTCTGTTTCTGTTACGAAAGTAAATAAAGTATTTTCGAGTTTTTATTTGTTCTTCTTAGTTGATTGTCGCGAATAAATGCAAAAACAAATTCATTAAAGATGTCGAAGTGAATATTATTATAACTTTATAATAATTTAAGTTTTGAGTAGTTAGTAAAATGAAATGGAATAAAAAATGTAAAATTCTCTGTGGTACATTATTATCGCCCATTAAATAAATATGCATATGTATCACAACAAAATACAAGCTTGTTCCCAATACCATCGATTTTAACCCTAGTAGTGGTACAAAGTAAGTAAGTAAGATTGTCCTCGATAGGTAGTCGGGAGGAAGTTGATATTCCCGAAGCATTTTATACAAAGATCTTTTGATAGCATCTACGTACACAGGGTCAACCTGCTGTTGACTACACTACACATAGTTGTTTCTATTCTCCATAGCAATATGTGGAAAACGGTATGGATTGTACATATAGTCTTACATAATTACCTAACCACTTTGTAATAATCGTGTACAATTGTTTGTTTTTCCCAATAAATTAAAAAAAAACAATGGTAGAAAACAAAAAGAAATACATAGAAAACGAAATTATACAAAAGAAAACTTCTGTAGACTCCCGACTAATTACCAAGTTTTAATCACATTGTACCTATGGCAGGTGGCATTTTGCTGGTGGAAAGATTCTTAGACAGAAATCCGTCTAGGTAGGTTTTCTGCCGTAAAGCAGTATTGTGCAGTCATCGTGTTTCGGTCTGAAGGGAACTGAGAGCTAGTGTAATTGCTGCGCATATGAGACTTCAAAATGTATGTCTCACGGTGAGCGCAGTGTGTTGCCACTCATAAATGTTCTGGGTGACACAGCATTTGTTATGGACAGACGTCGTACTTACCATCAGCTGAACGTTTTGGTGGTAGATTCACTTTAGCCGCCACCACACGGCGGCACATATATGTCAGTAAAATACATACATTTTTCCTTAACTTTCGCACAATTTATACGAGAAAACAATCAAGTCGTGAATAAAACGGGATTTACCAGTAATACATTATTTTTAACGTACAGATTGGGAAAAATAAGAAACACAAAATAGAAAAAAATATATTTAATTTTAGCGAACACAGGTAGTTAGTTAATCGCAATTAAAACCACGTTTTCTAAGTCGTATACACTTAAAATTGTATATAGATGCTCCAGTTTGTCCGCTGGATTATTACTATTATAATTTGGTAATGGCCGAAGGCATTAGACCGTGCGACGGCAGTTCCGCGCTGCTGCCCGGCTGTTTCCAGTGCCGCTGTTTCGACACCTCATTTTGTTGGTGGAACCTATTTGGTTTGATAGGTTTGAAACTAGATTAAGAATCTTGTTTGAAATTATTGTGTTTTAAAAATGAGCGTACGAAATACTAACTTCTAATAGTAAAAAAAATCTTGTATATTTCGGCTGTTTCAGAAATGAGTAGCTGTGATTTTGTGGATCCTAGTTAGATTCTAGATTTCTTTTGAAGGCTATATATCAATATCTACATAAGCTATTTTACAGTGGCAAATGTTTAAAATATATAAAACGTCCATTTCGGCTAGGTTGGCGCAGTGGCTGAGCCATTGGCTTCCGCGCCATGTATTTTTATTGCCTGCAGATAGTTCCGTGTCTGGATGTTTGTTAATGTGGAATTTAGATATGTATAACGCACCGACACAGGAGAAATTTTAATGTGGGGTTTCTTATGTGCCACGTTCTTTTATTAAGGAGGGACAAATATTTGGTTGTATAATTACTTAGGTATACATATATTCCACTCATGAAATTTATTAAATGAATTATTATAAAGTGCATTTGTCGTCGAAGCGATTTTAATAAAATGCTAATTTCAAATCGATAAAACTGATGAGGTCTTGATTCGAACTCGTTCGATTCTGGATTTATAAAGACTACTAGTTGCATTCGACCATTATCAATTTTATCGCATCGCCGCACGCTACTTCGGAGTCAGGAAGGTGTAGACGAGTGAGTGCCTGTGGTTGCGCCAGTAGCACTATAATACTTTCTTCTAGTTATAGCCAGAAGATGTTATTGGTGACGAAAACGGCCACGGGCGTCATTATCAGTATGATACGACGATTGTTAACGTGGCCACATGGCCTAGTGGTCAGAGTACGAGTCTTCTATGCCGCGGGTCCTGGGTTCGAATCCCAGCCGAAGATTCAATTTGTGATAACACATACATTGTCGGTTTTCGGGTGCTATACCTCCGATATTATCGCACGAGCATTACATCGGGCGCGGGTAGGTTGGGACGAGTAAGTGCCTCTATGTTTGCGCGTACACTTGTAGCACTATAATATTTCGTACCCATTAAAAATAGTCAGTATACGGAAATTGTCGCCGTGGACCTCATCATCACCGTATAAGTTATATATAACATACGTATACGTCGTATATATATTAGCTACTAGCCGATAGGTGTCCTCCGGCAGAGTAGAATAGCACGTACCTCTTTCCTACCGAGGTGTCGTAAGAGGCGACGTCGGTATTTTATAGACGGACTTTATTCGTGCACCAAAATATGTAACGCTGTCAATATATCCTGGGAACACAAAGGGAAGAAAGTTTTTTTTTAATCGTACCAAAATAGCGGCGATGTTGCGCAGTTGGCCTCTGCCTACTCCTTATATGGGAGAAAGGCGGGACTGCATCTATATATACTAGCTGATCCGCCCCGTCTTCACACGGAAGTTATTGTTATGTTAAAGTCTACTCTATAAAGTATAGTGAAAAACAGCACCAGCCCGTTTACACATTTAGGAGGAAATGTTCGTAAAATCCGTTCTTAGTGTTAGTCTATGTCGGAGAAGGTACATGTATGCCAAATTTCAAGTTGATAGTTCTTGTAGTTTCTATGATATCGTGAAGAGTCAGTAGTAAGTCGCTTATACGAGTATCTATAGATAGATGAATATTTTTTAATTTTTTTATTTAATAAAGTGAAGATACGAGCAAAACGTTCACCTGATGGTAAGTGCAACATCTGCCCATAGCAAATGCTGTGTCACCCAGAACATTTCTGTGTGATGCCACACTGCGCCCGTTACCCTGAGACACGAGTTCTTAAGTATATGTGGGCATATGAGCCCAGTGATTACGCTAGCTCTCAGTGCCCTTCAAATCGAAACACAGTAATGTTTGCACACTACTGCTTCACGACAGAATAACTGGCCCTGGAGTGGTACCTACCTAGACGGATTCCTGCATGGGAATATATATATTTATAATTATATTATTTTCAAAGCTTTTGCTTAATGCAAGTGTAATTTTTGTAATAGCTATTTGTTTCCCAACGCTTTATCCAGTAATCTTACGCTACCAATGAAATGTGATATTTCAGAGATGGTGCCGAGATAGTTTGGTTAGGTTAGTTAGCTAGCGTTTCGTGCTTGGGAATGTAGATTTTATCCTGTATATTATATATAGCTGTTACTACTAATAAGTGACGACATCATGAGTTGTATAGAATAGAAGTGTTCGTATGACGTTTAGTCTACTAAATTCAAGTTAACAAAATATTATTTTTATTACCTATCATCTGGTATTACGGATGTTCAAAAGCGTCGGTGATCACTTCCCATCAAGTGCCAGATCGCCCCCTCTTCTATAAAAACTAAACACAGAAGGCATTGGGGTAGATAGAGGCCACATATTTCCACTTACGATCCTGACACACATCTTTCGCTTTTTCTACTTTCATGAGCGTTTTCATACTGACTAGTTCGGTTTTCCGGAATAAAAAGTATCCTATGTCCGTCCTCAGAATGCAAGCTATCTCTGTGCACAATTTCGCCTATGTCGGTTTGGTACGGACAGAGAGAGTTACTGTCGCATTTACAATATTAATATGGCTAACACTATTCATACTAAAACTATAAAGCGTTAAATATTACATGAAGAAAACCAAGAAACGGCATTCAAATCACCTTCGCATTTATAGTGATGTTAGCCGCACTTTCTTCATTAGCATAATTAAAATGAAAGCATAAGAAAATTTGGACAAAGTTTGTAATGCATTTGCGTGATCGTAGAGTATCAATAGATCCCATGCAGAGTGCCAGTATGAAGTAAAGGAAATTTTATACAAATATTCTTATGATAGTAACTTCTAACCTAGTTTTAAGATTGAATGGCAAACCTTCCAACTATCGTCATCTGCAGCAGTTCACTGACAACCAAATCTCATATGCTTCCTTAATCACCAATTTGCTTAAGTGCTTTAATACAAGATTATCAATATTAATGCCCACAACTGTTCAACATGTCAAAACCCACAGAGCACTCCACACACCACCATAGAACACGCATTCTGACACAGAATAGTTCAGTTACTTCTTTTTTGCAACGGTTGATCAATATCATCCGATAATCTTGTCTGTCAGTGCGAAGAAATTAATAAAACCAATCATCGAAATGGAAAAAACCAGTTGTAGTTCAACAATAACTTTGTTAAGTTGATCAATATAATCCGATACTCTTGTCTGTCAGTGCGAAGAAATTAATAAAACTAATCATCGGAATGGAAAAAACCAGTTGTAGTTCAAAGTTTAGGCGCTCGCCTCAAAAACCCAAGTTGCCGGCACCTTCTAAATTACTAATAGCTATTTTAAAAGCTAATCTAACACGTGATCGGCGTTGAATGAAAATTATATTGAGAAACAATAATGTTTTGTCGACATAAAAAGTAGCACCAACAACCAAAACTGCAGCGTCAGCGACCGTGTGCTTTATCCTCTCAAATAAATTAGATGCCCAGCTGTGGGCTGTTGTTTTCTTTAATATTAAAAAGCAGCAAGCAGGTGGAGAGCAAGTGAGATATGATTTGTAAGGCAACATCATTATCCGGCGGCGTGGGCGGCGGAGCGTAACGCCCTCAGCCGTTCCGCACCGTGTACCGGTCAGCCACCTTCAGATGCCTCCAGATTCAAACGGTGGACTGGTTCGGACGTTGAAGTTTCGTGTTTGAATTATACTTTGATATTATATTTGGTATCATATTTAATATCACACAATTATGTTATTAATGTGGCCCTGGTAAGCTGAGCTTTTTTGAACAAACGAACTTTTATGCTAAGATTAGAAATAGACAAGTGGAATTATCTATGTGACTTATCTTGGTTGTGTCTCAAAAGTCAACTAAGGATAGCACAGAAAAGTATTATGGCAGATTGACTTTTGTTGGGTTGCACCGTTTAAGGTTCGTGGTGGATGAAGCTTCGTTCGCCAATCCGTCTACCAAGGCACGAGAAAGCTTATGTCCGACAGTGGTCTCTTATACTCGTAATCTCATTCTGATGGTGATAATATTAATATTTGTCACAAATTCATATTACTTTTAAAGACTCATGTTTCTTTGGTTCCAAATAGTAATACAGCGGTATTTGACTCCGTGTTCATTCTATTTTTTTAACATTAACGAAAGCGTTCAAGTACATATGCACTTCATCACCATCAAACGTCCATATGCTTATTGTAAAAGCTGTCAGTTACCTAAGTTCCACTGCACGTTCTTAGAAACACCGAGAAAAACAACACAAAAAGTTCTCTCTATAATAATCGTTTTGTAAAATATCATCCCTATTATATTCATATTTTGTCATATACAAAAATATACTCATCTATATGAAGAAACATTTATAAGCCTATTATGTACATACATAACTTTGGCATTTATTTTACAAATTAGTATTAAATGGAAAACTTAATTGTTCATTAAACACATATTTAATTTAGTTAATTTCATTATTTGGCAGATGATATTGCCAAGTAAAAGGGTAGTTACCTGGTCGGGCATACCAGTCGGGTGGTCTGATCTTGGGAGGATGTCTCATTCGACTAGTAATATTTTGATATTGTATAGTTCGCATCTCAGAAACTTTCATTGCGCGATTATGGACGTATGAGATATTTCTTGAGCTTCTCATGCAGCGACATAGTCGCTACATCACTCCCCCGCTAAGACCGGAAGTCGTAGTTAGCGAGGAGATCTTGTGACGTCAGGCGGTGAGGTGCAGTCTGGCGATGCGGTTCAACTGTGTCCAGGTCTTGAGACGAACGGAGACAGTGTCGATGCCGCAGGAGACAGCCTGAGGAGAGGAGCCGCCGTTGATGATCCTCAGTAGCTGTGAGACTAGGAAGCACGCGTTGTGCCGACAGTAGTCTGTGCTGTGACTGCGATATCTGGCGATGAAGTTGTTGCTGTGTGGTTCGGCGAAACTGGCTGCGATGTTCATACCGGGATCACCAATTTGGCGAATGTTATTGCCAAGGAAAAGGATAAGCTACCCGACCAGATCGGGTGGTCTGATCTGGGGAGGACGTCTCCTTCTATTAGTAATATTTAGATGTATATATTGTTCGCATCTGAGAAACTTTCACAGCGCGATTACGGACCAATGTGATATTTGTTGAGCTTCTCATGTGCGACATAAATATCGCTACGAATGTAACTGAGTTTTTTAACGTTTAAATTAAAACACTATTAAATTAATTAGTATATATTACAATCGAAATTAGGCAAAACCAAGATTTTTCAGGCACGTAATGCATATTTTATGTTAACCTTTAAGAAAGTAACTCTTCGCTACTGTCCGAAATTCTTACTTGCATAATAGAAACAGTTGGATGGAAAGAGTTGACTTTATTGCCTTTTTATCTAATTGGATGACCATCAGGGCCGTAACAGGTGAATTTAGTAAATAAAGTAGAAGAAGCATGATTGTAAACACACTGACTCTAACTTGTATCCAATGTAACGCTTACGGTGTTGGTTTTGTAGGTTTTTTCTTCTGCTTGCTTGTTTGATGCGTTATATGATTCTTATCAGATAAAGCATCGAAGTCACAGGATCGTTATAAAAGTGATAGACTTGGGATCAAAAAATAATTTATTTACCTTCAAAAAGTGACGGAGAGAGAGTGGATAGTCTTCAGACAATGCTAGGAGCCTTCTCTTGTGGCAGAGATACAGTGGCGGAGATACATATATCCACCGCTGTCTCCATCAGCTGCACACCGATGGATTAGTTGTGTTCCCACTTTAGAGGGTCGAAAGATCGTCCCTCCTCCCAGATGACAAGCGGAGAGGGAGAAACATGGGTCTATTGCTGACTCCTCTACCCGCAGCGTCGAAGCTTGACTTCTGCTTCTCCACTGTGCCTTCCGTTTATGGGAGGGACGCATGGAGCAGTCACCATAAAAAAGTTATTGACAGTTGCATTGGGTGCAACGGTTCACAACTTGCTGTTTTTCCCTTTAGACCTATCAAAGGGGACCAGCAAAAGTCCAGCAGACGAGGAAGTTTCCTGACCTAGAACAACACCAGATTCTAGTATTAGGCCAACGAGTCATTAGGAAGATATGGTAACAATACATTGTAATATCTATTTATTTATTTACACTTTATTACACACCACAATCGACATGAAAAAAATAATATTTTAAAAGCAAAAACATTCAACAAAATGGTAGCAATCGGCAGTCTTATCGCTAAGAGCGATTTCTTCCAGACAACCGGTAAATGGACATTACTGAAGAAACTATTAAAGAGGGTGTGTCGGCAATTAATATATAGTAATATAAATATATTATGAAATAATAAATGCAAATATATACCAAATATATACTTACGTACACATACAAAAATAATTAAAACATATATATATGTAAATATACACATACATACATACCGAAAAAAGGGTTTAAAATTAAAGCGACAGTTAGTGACTTTTGACGAGCCGTTTGAATACTATTAAAGACTGAGCACGTCTAACTTCCACAGGTAATGCATTCCATAGACGCACGGCCTGCACAGTGAAGGATCTATCTGTAAATTTAGTACTGTGAGAAGGCATTTGTAACAGAGGATTCTCTGAAGATCTCAGATTTCGCGAATGGGTATCATTTAAAAACTTAAACTTTTCTTTTAGATAAGAAGGATAAGACGGATTAAAGAGCACGCTATAGAGAAGGTAAAGTATATGTGCATTTCGGCGAAGGCGAATTGGAATGGCCGCTTGAGCTCTTTACGATAGCTTGAAAGATGATCAGCCATAATAACTGTTACGCAAATGTAACAGTTATTAAGAATCAATAATTGTACTCCATAAAATTTCCAGTATGAACGTACAGTTAAACTCCAGCTCCAATAATATTTTAATTAGTGCCGGCAATACAACAAATACAAACCGCTAAGTTAATTTAAATGCCACAAAGCAATATGCAACGGCGTAAAATATAACGCGATTGAAGTGATTGTTCTAAAATATCAGCTATTATTCAACTGATGCCGACAATCGGACCCTACGGGCAAAGCTAGGGTTCCCATCAGTGTTCTGCAAGTCGAGAGATTTGAGGTAAGGTCTCCTAATTAAATGTTAATAATTGTTATTAACGGTAGTTTTATGCTCTTTCAAATTTCCAGAATGTGTGTGTGTTTCAGGGAATCACACTGCATCCGTTACCCTGAGACATCAGTTCTTAAGTCTTCTATGCCCAGTAATTACACTAGTTCTCAGTGCTCTTCAGACTTCACAGTAATGTTTACACCTTACTGCCTCACGGCTGATTACCTGGCCCTGCGGTGGTACCTACCAAGACGTATTCCTGTATAGCAATCCTACCACCAGTAATATGGCGTTGTGGCTTTTTGTAAATATCAATGTCTTTAATTCTTCTTCTCCATCTTTTTTCATCATCAACATTTCAGCCTATCACTAGTCCACTACTGATGAAAATAGGCCACCTCCATAGATTGCCCAAACATTTGTAGATCTTTTTGGAGTGGGAGGGTGGAGGGGGGGATTCATCCCTAAATAATAATAGAGGCTATAGTTTCAACACTTGGCAGACAGGTTGGCAACCGCAGTTTATTTATTCTGGTTTTAGTTTTGCTTCTGTCGACTTTTACGACACTCACGGTATGAGAAGAGGTGGTAGATTCTCTTTAGTTGCCACCACACGGCCATCCACCACACTCATCTCCTTAATCAGTCTGTAAATAATCCACTGCTAATTTTTTACACGCTGATGAAGAAGAATAAGTAACGTCCGTCCCAAGTAAGGAGGACATTAAATTAGCATGTATTTAAACAGTTATTTACCAGGAGGTAACCCTGGCACATTCCGCACGCAACAGTACTGCCATAACGACTGTTTAAGCAGCGACTCGTACTCTCAAACATAATTATTTAAGATAGAACTGCGTACAAAGAGAACTGTCTACAAAATTGACATCAGTTCATGTGACCACGGTCTAGTAGTAAATCACGTTTGTACTGTATGTATAAAGTAGTATTTTAGTGTTAATAATAAGGTAAAACCTGGTTTTACATTTTTTTTAAATAACTTTAGAATTGCTCGTTGATTTTTAGCGTCAGGATTGTGTATTTATTTATTACGCCTTACTGTGCGATTATTTGCACAGTATCGTGATCTTGAACAGAAGGCGCCTCTACCTACGATCAATCTACATTATTTAAAGAATGTAAACAACTCCAACCGACAGATGCCGTGCATGTTACTTTAAGAAATTGTCAACAGATGGCCCTTAATTCAATTTAATTAATTAATTCAATCTTTGTAATATTTTTTTTAACAAAATCATTAATTTTAAGACATTTACTTATTTTTCGTCATTAGAGGAAAAAAATATCTTCAAACGATGTATCAAACATTAAATTTCATAAGTATTAAGGGAGATATACGAGTATCATACCGACAAAAACGCCTTTGAGAAATTATATGTATATAAATTAAATTAGATATATAAATTAAATAAGATTATTTAAAATTTAGGTTTAAACGCTGAATGTTTCGTATGGAATTATGCCTGTGAGTGAGATTCTGTACTTCATAAAATTAACTATGTAAAGTCAACATTACTTATTTACTCAATTTAATTTTGTATAAGCCACAATATGTTACTTCATTGCAGGCCGAATGCGAAATATCAATATCGCTCAGCTTTCCTGCAAAAGGCTATGCTTGGTATTTCACACCGACGAAAACTTCTTAAGAGGACATTATCATGAGAACTGATACGGTTGGAGAAGATAGTTTCTTGAGTGGCAACCTCATGCCGACTAATGTGTAAGTATGTTGCAGAGATTCGAACCTACGGCCCATAGCGCAGAAGCTAATCCATTTGCCAACCGTGCATCAGCAATCACAAACATGTAATTCTCTGATATATCTATATATATTTGAGAATTACATTTTTTTATATATATTAATCAATTAAAGGTCAGACCCTAATCACCCCCGGCACAGATCCATAGTTAATGGCATCGCTGCATTAAATGATAAGAAAAATCAATTAAATTAGGAACGAACAACATACTATAGAGCAGACTCGGATTTATGTATACCGTATGAAGTGCTTCTTCTCTTCGTCTTCATGTTCTCGACGATTATGCGATTATATTGGAGCAAAGGTTAGATGCATTATAAGACGCAGTAATCACAATACAAACTAGACCCTTAAACCATTCAGTTTCCTTCTCCATAATTTATTTCATTACGCGTCGCTTACGGAACGTACAGAACGAGATGGATGATCGATATATTTCAGACTTGACCTCCCTGGTATTTTCGCCCGGCGTGATCCCATTTCATTTATCACACGCCTGGGGGAGACACCATAGTAACAGAATGGGTTTGTATTATTGAAATCTTTATCTATAGTTTTATTTAAGGAACCTACAGCAACCGAATAGAAACAATGTGCTAAAGTTATTACTTTAGCAAATTGTTTCCATTCAATCAAATGTCATTTTGGCGGTCTAAACGAGACCGATTCTTTTACAACTCTACACGGCCTGCTGTAATCGCTGACGCTTTCAGCAGAATATTATTTTCTGTACACAACTGTCCATAAAATAAAGCAACATTCACGTTGATTAAAAAAAATGCACAGTTTCTTAGGTGTTTTATAAATCTTTTTACTTGTATTAAAAACATGACAGTTTTTTTATATACTTTTATAACATGGAAATAAATTAAAATAATAATATCATTAAGAAATGAAAACCGGTGAGTATTCCGATTTCGAATGTCCAGTGGATTTTAACGGGTCGTTCGGTCGCGGCTGGCTGGCGCGAGCGTCGCGCTCGGCGAAGCGTGGCGCTCTTACAGGTGCGATACTAAGTTTATAGAATAGAAAAGAAATATTATTATACAATGGAGAATATTTTCGTAATATTTCTTGAATGGTATTTTTTACTTAAGCAATGGTTTAAAAAGTCCTCAGTCCTCCAGAGGTTTTTCTCAAAAGAAATCCAGTAGGTTTTTGTCATATTTCACAATGTGTTTTTTTTATTTTGGTTATTTCATGTGTTTTTTCAATATTATTCAAATCCTCTTAAATAAAATTCACGATAAATATTTAATTAAAACTTATATAAGATAGTTTTTGTTTGGTCATTATACATTGAAATTTTGTTGTTAAAGCGGACACAATTGCGCCATCAATGAGTTATTGACTCTATGGGTTCAAGTAACTGTGTAGTTATAACATTTTGAAATATGTGGTGACGGCTTTAGTGAATCTACAACCCCATCTAATCCCGTGGGTGTCGGCAGAAGGAAAATTAAAATCAGGTGATAAGCATCCTGGAACTGAATAAATAAACTGCTATTGCTAACCCGCCTGTCAAGCATGGTAACGATGGCAAAATCCCTCTAAAATGAGAGCTACTAATTTTTGTGGCAATCTATGGGAGAGGCCTATGTTCAGCAGTGGACTACTGATAGGCTGAAATGATGGTGATAACGATATATTTGTAAGCCTTCTCAGAAGTGCTATAAGATTATTACATATAACAGATGATATGATGCCCATAGTTGTTTTGCTCGCATTAATTATGATCAGTGGATTGGTACGGGCTGAAGTTATTGTTATTAAAACTTTCAAGCTTTTGCAATTCAATTCATATATTGATAAAATTCAAAACAAGACTAAGTAGAATAACTTGTTCACCTTCTTGAAACTTTTAAATTTTATTATTTCTTTATTTATTTAAAATCACAATCAGTTATTCAAAATTGAAATATAAAAATAATTATAGACCGAATTGGTATGTATGTTGATATTAGGTCGGGGAAAAAGTCTTTTCGCATATAGTATGTATAAACTTGTAATAAAATCTCTTTCGGCTGTACTATTTGTATCTGGCTGGTTTTGATGACATTAAAAAGGTCACATTTCAAAAAAAGAAACTAATTAGTAAAATGTTATTTCCAGCTATTTTTTTTATTTGTTTTTCTTTCTGTCCAAATGAGTGAACCTAATGAAGAAATTCGATACATTTTAAAATTGTATTACGAAAAAGGAAAAAATGACAACACAAACCGCGAAAATTTTGTGACGTTTATGGACCTAATGCAGCGTCAGTAACAGTAGAACCTCGCACTGGTCGCCCCGTTACGGATAAAATGCACGCCGTTTTTGAAAAACTGGAGCAAGATCGGCATATAACGACGTAACGACGTAGTAGTAACGACGTAGCTGAAAAACTGGGTATAGACCACAAAACAGTTTTGACCCATTTTAAAAAAAGCTGGGTACACGAAAAAGCTCGATATTTGGGTGCCACTCAAGCTCACTGAAAAAATCCTAATGAACCGTGTATTCATTTGCGATTCTTTATTGAGACATAATAAAACCGAGCCGTTTTTGAAGAGATAACTGGTAATGAAAAGTGAATCACGTACGACAAGAAAGTGCGAAAAAGGTCGTGGTCAAAGGTCGGTCGGGCTTCACGGACTGTGCCGAAACCCGGGTTAACTCGCAATAAGGTGATTCTGTGTTTATGGTGGGATTAGAAGGTCGTTGTTCATTATGAGCTATTACAGAACCATCGATTCGGATCTATACTTTCAACAACTTATGAGAATAAAGCAAGTAATTGTGAGAAAGCGGCCGGAATTGATCAATAGAAAGGGTGTGGTCTTTCATCACGACAACGCTAGACCACACCACTCAGCAAAAATTAAGAGAGTTTGGCTGGGTGGTGTTAATGCATTCGCCATATAGCCCTGACCGTGCACCTTCAGACTTCCTTCTGTTTCGGTTTCTTCAGAATTATTTAGGTAGTGTAAGGTTAATATCAAGGGAGGACTGCCAAAACTACTTGTCGCGTTTTTTTGCTTAGAAGTCCCAAAATTTCTTTAGCAACGGGATCTTGTCAATACCTTCAAGATGGCAAAAAGTCATCGAACATGGCACATGTATACTGTAATCAAATGTAAATAAACTTTAAAAAAAATGTTCATATACAAACTTTTTCCCCAACCTATTACAAAAATTACATAAGTACAAAGTAAACTAAAAGTAACAGCATATTTATATCCCACTGCTGAGCACAGACCACCTCCTATCTTTAACAGGGCTTTGGAGCTTCGAAGTGACCGCCACGCTGCTCCAATGCGGGTTGGCAGACTTCACATGTCCTCTAAATATTTCTATTCCTCGGATATGCTGGTTTCCTAACGATGTTTTTCTTCAACGCCGAGCACGTGGTAAATCAGCACTTAAAATTGCGGAACAATTTTAGAGGTGCCAGCACCGGGGATCGAACTGAGATCACTCGATTAATATGAATTTTAAGGCGAGCACCCGGCCCTTGAGATACCACGGCTATGGCTCTTCTAAATAAAACTGACTTTGATTAATTATAGTATTTTGTCAAAGAATCCGACAATGACAATGACGAAACTTCGAAGATCTGAAGAACGGCAGTTAACTGTTAAACAGATTTGTGACTTGAGTTCTAAACAATAAGCAATTCGAATGAAAAAAAAGATCAGATAGGTAGTCCGGATTAACTATTACATCAGTAACACCTCATTTTTCCTGTGACCATGGGTACTGGAAAGCGCTCGAAACGTCGAGAATTGGAAGTATAATATACCATAGTAAAGTAAGTTTAAAGCGTAATTTTTCGCGTAATATAATTATCATAAGCTCTTATCAAATACTAAACGAACATCATTATTGAATTGGCCCACAAATTTTGACGACCGTAATGTTATGGACTGTATATGTTATAGAAAATAGAAATCAATTCAGCAGTTTCAAAGATAAAATGAAACATTGTATTAACACCAGCGCTATCTCGCATTAAAACCATTTCTTGGTGTCCAACACCTCAAGCAACATTTAACATTAATTGCTGACGTGTACAACCACGTAATATGATCCAACGTGTGAAGGCGATATAACTGGGACAATAAGTAATGAGGTGACGCACCGACAGATTGGCTCGACTATTACATATGTTACAGTAAGAGATGATTTCAGGCATTCTTTAAAATGTACAAATATTATTTTGTCTCAGAAGATGTATAGATTGTATGCGTATTTTGAATAAGTCAAACTTAATAATACTTTTTCTTGTTCTTTTTTTTTTTGTTTTGGTAATAATTAGTACGGATTATTATGCGGGAACGAGACAAGGTAGGTACTCGTAGCACTGCAGGGCCAGTTATTCTGCAGCAGTAATGTACAAACTGTCTGAAGGGCACACAATCAATCAATAAAAGGGCACTAAGAGTGAACTGAAGTCGCAGGCAGATAGTGCATTTACCATCAGGTGACGTTATGCTAGTATGGTCAGATCTATCAATAAAAAAACCGTTACCTTACTCAAGTTCTGAGCCGAAGAATCCAGTTTTGAATCTCAGATGAATCTCATTTTAGTGAAAAAAATTGTGCCTCCACTTATTTCACGCAGCATCTCGATCTAACTTCGATAAATTAAATATTCTCTGACATCACAGATTAAGAGTTACTTTATTATAAAATTAATTCCATTGCATTTCTGCTGCTTTGCTACTAAACGTGTATTGTAGCTAGTTTCTTTAATTAATTTAATACTTTTGATATATTTGGACATATTTTGACATTAAGAGCTATTCGTTTATTCATCATCCCAGTTCCCATACTTATTGTCGTGATGCTGAACGGAGAGCCCCATTTTCTATATATCTTGATTCAGTATGTTGTAGCGTATGTAGACGGCAGAGGATTTGAAGGTTCAACCTCACTCAGAATCACTCTTGCTAACGTCAGTCATCTCAAATCGAAACAAATAGGGCGCCTCGAAACTAAAATTAACAGATTTTCCTTAGGATTACGTTTTAACATAATTTTTTAGACATACCTACTTTGTTGCGTAAATAATATCTTCCTTATCCATATAATGGATCAGAGTTTGTACTCCATATAATGGAGTACAAACTCTGATTTCAGATACTTATATGAAATCATAAACGTAAACATTATAGATTTTTTTCTCTTTTAAGTGCAAAAGTAAATCATGAAAGGAATACTATGATACTTCGCCACCAGTTGCTACTCTTGGCAAAAGACCTCGAGCCCCTTTTGACACCCAGGGGATTAGATGTCGCAAAGGATTTTGTGTTAATTGACATTTGTAAATGAAAAGTTTATTCATAAAAAAAAACATCGATGAGTACGTGCCAAGTATTACCATTATATCGGTCATTTTCGAATGTTATATCGTTATTTATCAGATTTGAGACATTTATAACTTTTGCCTTAATCAACTTATACAATAACATGCAAGCGAAGTTATTTTCAACTGGAAGTAGCGGATAATATAAAAATAAATCTTATTGCATTGCTCATCAACAGATATGATGCACAAGCCGCTACACCTACTCATGGCAATGATTATAATAAAAAACTACGCCATTATGAACTGAAACGCCTCCACTTCGGTGGAAAATGAATAAAGAAAACGAATATCAGAAAGGCCGAACAATTATCTATTTGACTTAGTATGATGAGCCTTACGATGATATTAATCGTTTCCTATTTTAGTATACTAAAATTAATGGATTAGCGAAGTTGAATTGAATTTTTTTGATAAATTAAAAATAGTTTAAATTAAAGTTTCAAAAGCGCATAGTCTATAAATAAGTTTGTAATAATAAAAAAGAAAAATCGTATTTAGTGGTTACAATATTCTAAATTTATATTAGAAATAGTTTTTTTTTGTAATCTATAAAATCTGAGGAAAAAGTGAAATAAGAGAGGGATAGGATCTGCTATATTTCGACCTCGGACAGAGTTTTCAGATCGATCGATCGATCGACCACGGAAGTCAAAGAGCGATCAGCAGATCGATCTTAATCTTAGATTTATTCTGATCTATGGATAAGGATCTAAGGTTCGATATTAAGATCGAGCGCAAGAACAGATCCAGAAACATCATGTGGTCCCAACAGATGGCAGAGTTACGGTGGCGGTGGCAGTGAAAGTAAATTTGCTGTTCCGGCGCATTCGGCTAATAGATGTCGTAAGAGTCGCGTTGGGGAAATACCTGGAAAATATCGTAGCCTCTGGCAGATGGTGGAATTACTATCTATAGTATGTCAGATCTGAATTACCCTAAACAGTGACGGGAAGTAAAGTTTTAGATACGCGTTTAGGCGTGTGGTATAGCGGTCGACAATGCTTCTACCATGGGTCAGAATTACGACGTATCCTCCCAAATAAGGGGGAATCAAGTGGCCGTTGTCCAATTGTGAATTGCAAAGCGATAATGATGAGAAATCAAAATTGCTAGTTACCATTTTAAGCGCCAATTTATCACGGATCCGGAAGTCAACGAAAATATCGTTTATAAGGTTAATTAGGCCGTGGTCGTTATACGAGGGTGGATTAAAAAGTACTCGGCCTAACCAAGAAAATAAACACATACTAAATCAGTTATATTTTTATTTTTCTACATAATCACCATCAAGTTCAATACACTTTTGCCACCTCCCCTTCCAAGCATTTAGACCGTTAAAAAAATGATTCTTCCTTAGAGTCAAAATATGCGTCTACAGCTGCTTTGACCTCGTCGTTTGTCGAAAATCTTTGACCTCCCAAGTGCTTTTTTAGGTTAGGGAACAGAAAGAAGTCTGATGGTGCCAGATCAGGTGAATACGGCGGATGCGGTAACAGTTCAAAGCCACAGTTGTGAATTCCAGCCATTGACTGTACTGAAGTGTGAACACGGGCGTTATCTTGATGAAACAGGACTTTTCTTCTGAGCATTCCTCGATGTTTTTCTTTTATTTCCTCTCGTAAACGACGTAGTAAGGTGCAGTAGTAATCAGAGTTTATAGTCTGACCCCTTTCAAGATAATCAATCATAATCACACCTTTCGAGTCCCAGAATACTGAAGCCATCACCTTATTTGCCGACAAAATCGACTTAGCCTTGTGGAAACCCAACTCGTTGACAATGATGTTTTGAGTTCGTTCATAAGAGATGCCTATAATCTCGGCTATATCTCTAATTTTTAATCTGCGGTCTCCCATTATTAAATCAAGTACTTTTTTAATATTTTCGTCAGTAGTTGACGTCGAAGGCCTTCCAGAGCGGGGTTCATCTTTCACACTCTCTCTACCACGCTTAAATTCTGCTATCCATTTTTGACGGATGAATATGACAGAGCACAATCGCCTAATGTACTGACCATGTCATCATGGATGGCTTTTGATGATAGCTCCTTCTTATGGAGGTACTTAATGACGGCACGCTGCTCGATTTGCTCCATTCGCGGAAATTATGACCGATTACTTTGTTAATAAATTTATAAAATGACAACTAATTATCGCATACGTTTCGAACTTCACACAATGAACTAGTCTGAACTGAACTAAATAATGTGGGTAGATTTGATTTTTAGAATTGAATGGATCTGTGTTAGGCCGAGTACTTTTCAATCCACCCTCGTAGGTGTCAGTGAAGGTAGGACTCCTATGCAAAATCCGTTTAGGTAGGAACCGCCCTAAATACAGTTATTCTGCCGTGTATCGGTCTGAAGGTCACTGAGAGTTAATCACTGGGCGTATAAGACTTAATGCCTTAATGTCTCTTAAGACTTAAGGACTAACGGTGATACAGCATTTGTTATGGGACGTTGCACTTATAATCAGGTAAACGTTTTACTCGTCACGTCATTTAAAACAATAAAAAAAGCTCAGCAAGTTCGATCCACGGTAACGGCACAATTGTTTTGCAATTTGAAGTGCATCGTGAGGAAAACTACACGAGAGGAATAAAAATCTGAGGTCCCCTAAACCGCATCAGAGACTCTTCTCAGCTCCAAAGCCCTCTCAAAAATTAAACCACACCTGTGGGTCATTTATAGGTTGTTTACACTTCTTACTTTATTTTTTTACTAACAAACATCGTCATCAAATTATTTAACTAAGTTATAAAACCACCTAAGTAAGTTATAACGGCTTAAGTGAATCTACCACCCCATCTCTTCCCGTGGGTGTCGTTTTTACGTCTTTCGTCGACAGCGGGAAAATTAAAACCAGAAGATGGGCAGCAGCATCTTCCTGGAACATCAGAATAAATAAACTGCGGTTGCCAACCCGCCTGCCAAGCGTGGCAACTATGGAATAATTCGTCCCAAAATGAGAGCTACAAACTTTTGTGGCAATCTATGGGGGAGGCCTATGTTCAGCAGTGTTTGCCCCCGCGGGAAACGAGACGACGGGTGGCGACCCAGGTCGCCACCATTTCGGTACGAGTCAAAAACTCTTATTCCCCATTGTGTTCCCACGAGTAGTATAGTGGCAGCATTGCATATTGTGGTATTATTCGGCACGAATAAAGATTGTCCGTACAATACCTCAGTCGCCTCTTATGATTCCTTGGCAAGAAAGAGGTAAGTGTTATTCTACTCTGTCGGACACCTAGGGCTCCTACATAGTTATCATACCGTCAGTCGCTAAACTCGCTAATAGAAATGCTATAATTGCCCCGTGTTTTTGACACTGCATACTAGCCTACCTCCTATGTTAAATCGGGCGCAGGTAGATTAAGACGTAGTTGATAGCTCGCAACACTATTCGGAAGTTGTCGCAGGGGTCAATAATCGGCCTAGAGGACATACTCATCAGGCTAGATTTAAAATAGTGTCACATTTCCGTGTATCGTTATTTTTATATACACATTTTATATACTAATAAATGTGAAAGTTTGTAAGTTTGTTGGTTTGTCATTGAATCACGCTCAAATGGCTGAAGGGATTTTATGAAATTTGGCATAGAGACGTTTAGTTCCGGAAAATAGTATTTTTTATAACAAAAAACCTATAATTTCTAAACTTTAATTTACGGTTAGCGAAGCGGGCGTAGAATAAATAAAAACAAATTGAAAAAAAGAATTTTTGATCGACGCTTGTACGCCCATGCACACCGGAAGGAGGCCGTTGCTCTGTAGTGGGACAACAGGTTTATTTTTATATAGTTACGTATTTACTTGTTCCTTAAGTTTGGATTCAATATTTACAAAATGTAATTACATTTCACGTATAACCAGCAGCGGATGGTCGCTAAGTAGCGATTTAATCGGGTAATCAAATTTAAATTTCACGCGTGTGGTGTCAATTTATTTCTCGAAAGTCAATACAAAATTTTAATTTCGTTTCCAGACGATACGAATTGGAAATAAAATATGTTTAGTGTACTGTTTTTTGACATATATTAACATTTTATGTATTTAGTACGGAAATGATTGCAATAGCTTAAGCTTGTTTTTTTCTTTTGATGAAAAGTGTTTACATGAGTTCTGTTGTGCTATTATTTGACAAAATATTATCATTGGTTGTTATTAACAACTTAGATACTTTTTAATTTTTTGTTGAATATCATTTGATACCGTTTCACCACTAAAGTCGGATTGATTTATTTATATGATATATATATTACCGAAATTATAAATTCCTGAAGCAGGGCTGCAATTTTCATTTTATCTGATGTATAGCGGATTCTATTTTTTTTAAATAATCTAAGAAGATAAGGTATTAAAATGTTAATATCTACTTAAAATAATCATTGCATTTTTGCCTGCATTTTATATACATACACATTTTAAACATGCATAATAAAACATTTAAACTTTTATATAATGCTACTATTCGAAACTGGAGTTCTCACATTATATGTGAAGGTTTCAATACTGAGATACTGACAAAATGATTGGTTTTTAAACGGCTTATAAATGGAGCAGGTTCTCAATTCGTCTTTATATATTTTTTTAAATGTTTGGGCACACATAAAAAATGATATTGCTCATGAACCGATTTAAATTATTTTCATTAGAAAGGGGGTACCGTAAGGTTGGCCCCGTATAAATTTTGTCAACTTCTGATGATGGAATCCATGACAAAATCATAAAACTCAAATTCGCATTAGCATGTTGGGACCTGCTGCGTGAAATACGGTTTTGGATTAAATAAGTATTCAACTGATAATAAATGACCGGCTTGAATAAATTTTCTTCAAAATGTTAATCAGATATTATATAAATATGTCTGTTTGACAGTTATATGATGATGAAGATTCTCGTTATTGACTTCTGTCGAAGATCGCAGACAAATACAAAACATTCATAATTCGAAAACTATTACGTGTTCCATAATAATTCGAATCCAGGATCCCGGATTTAATATAGACAACACGGTCACAGTTGATCCATGCGGCTCTCACGATTTATTTAATGCACTTAGTGTACAATAAAAGGAATTTGTGCGACGTGTCTCTTGCGCTTATTTACAAGTACAAGCATGTTCCGTTAGATGGCGCTGGTCTTAAAAGGTCTGGTCCATGTACAACTTTCCTGAATGACACATACACAAATTGACACTAGCAAATTCAGGTCATATTGAGGACTACAACAATAGTGATACGAGGATGAAACTCAATAGAACAAAGGGATTTTTAGTATGGAAGAGCGGATCAAGAGCGGCGGTGTTTATGTCTAGCAAGAACAATTTCACTGAGACCAATGTGATTAATTGTGGCGACGACAGTGTGGCTTAGTGGTTAGAGACGTCTCTAGGGTTATGTATGTACATACATACATACATACATAAGATCACGACTTTATCCCATAAGGGGTAGTCAGAGACTGGACACTCACTGAAAAGACAGATGATTGCCACAACCCACGTTTCACCAAAACAATATAATGCACTCGGTGTGATAGGTGGTGAGCCCATCGCTACCATGCGCTGTTGGGTGCACAGTGCAGTTTAATTCCTTACTCGCCTCTTACGAGATCCATTGGATAATGATGGAGTGGAAGTATTCTTTTAACGAGCCGCCACCACACGGCTTGTATGTACATAAGAACACAAAACAGAAATTAAAAAAAAATGATTTCTTAATGTAAACGCCGGGAACAAGCCCAAACTAATAACCAGTTACTCAATTTCACAGAGTCAACTCGCAGAAGTCACAGTCTTTCAATCAAAAAGTTTAATTTTATACTAAAACAAAACTTTTATAAAAGGGGTTTTAATATTATATAATAAATATAAAAAATTATAATATTAAATAAGACATGGAAGATGAGAAGCCTTGGGAATTGGGTAATCGCTGCTAAGCTTTTTCCACATCTCAATATTAATAACACTACTGCAATTGTATACAATATTGTTTTCAAAATGACGGACATAAAAATATGCCCTTGTCAGAGTCGTTAACAGGGGCATATTTTGTAAATGTATCTTTGTTGAATAAAAACAATTCTATTCTATTAGTCCGAATATACTTTCGCTCAATGTAATGCTCATGCCATAAGATCGGCGGTAGGCTTGCATGCAGTGTCATTGACACAGGGTAATAACAACACTACCAGACCCGAAATCCAAAATAATTTATGTTTTTGCACAAATGTCGGTTCTGGCTGGGATTCGAAACCGGCCGCGGCGTAAGGTGAGGTACTCTGATCACTAGACCTGGTTGTTAAAGGTAATATATTATTTATAAATAATGTTTCAGCAATCAATAATAATTTAAAACGTGCATTCGCGTGCATCGTTAATATATAGAGGCACGTGCTCTAAGTCCAACGTGCTCGTTAGAGCCGGCGTAATGAGGCAGCGATGTTTTACGACCTCCTCCAATACTTGTTTTGAGTCCTGCCCGCTTACACAACTTACAATTTACAGCGTATGAAATTATATATTGTAGGGCGGTCGGACGTTAGTAGTAACCGTCCAGTGTCGGTATGTACCATTTTGATTTGCACATCCATGTTGATTAGATTTAAGATGATATGACTCATTAACTGGGCTTTGTTATAATCGGTTTGGTCGTTTATATGAACGATAAACATATAAAAGAAGATTGGAAAATCGTATAGGGTTTTAATGTATTTGTTTACTAAAGGATCAACAACAGAAGATACAATGTAACCTAAGATTAGAACTGATTAATATACATAGTGGGTATTCTTAATTAAAAATGGACACAGCGTTTTTAATCCACTGGAGAACTAAAGTCACCGACATAGCCTTTCGAGTTTAGGCGCATTTAGGCAAAATTAGTGTACGGAGACCCCTGGCTAGATTGAGAAACGATCTGCGCGAGGCGGCTGGCAGCAACTGGATGCATGAAACCACACGGCCCTGTACTATTCCGATAAGCACAAGGTGCTGCATAATGATATAACTACAAGCCGCAGCTGATCGCCTTGACGAATGGTTTCCGAAATGGAGAATTGAGGTCAACCCCGAAAAGAGTGTAGCGATATACTTTTGAAGGGACCCACCAAAGCCTAAACGGTTTCACGCAATCGGTAACAATCAGCTAAGTGAGATCATCCTGTTCGGACGCAATATTCCCTGACGTAAAATACCACGGGGTCATGATAAATGCAATGATGTCGTTCGCTACACATATTAAAAACGTTCGAAAGCCTTTATCTCAGGCCGCCTACAACCACTAATTTGCTCTTCTAGCGAAATGTGCATAAGACACAAACATCGCCTCTACAATACCCGCATAAGAGACCTCATGGACAATGCAAGCATCGGGCAATCTTAACAAATCACAAAAAGTCCAAAACCGATACCTGCTAAAATCCACCGGAGTTGGTTCCAGCGCAATGTAGACCTAACGCGACAGGGTATTATAGGTACGAGTATATATTGGGTGTCCGCCCGACGGCATTTGTCCGGTAATTGGCCTGGTCTGCCTTATGGCCAGAACTCTTTGATGCGAACCTGTACAGCTATCACCATGTAAAAACAAAAACAGAAATAATAGAGCAAACATTTGTTGATGGACGCGTGAAGTCTCTGGCTAAATGGCGCCTAGTGAGACAGGTCTGTGTCCAGTAGTGGATTGCCGCAGGCTAATGTGACAACATTTAATGCTCACATATAAATCGTTTTTGTTTAATTCTTCTACATTGTTAAAAGTATTGTTACGTATACTTAAGTCGCTCATTATTTGGTGTATTTTGGATTGGATATCTTCCTAAAATATTTTTTTTACTTTCAAATTCAACATAGTTTTTACTTTTCTCGTAATTGCACGCTTCAGATTGTGCGGATTATTTATCGCTGTTATAAATTTCACTCGTATAAGAACCGTACACCGTAACATTATTTTCGATATCTCCAAGACCATTTCGCCAAACTATTTTGATATCACTAACGTACGGCGCTGTATTTCTAGCGAAAATTACGAACAATAATGCCATGCTCATAGCGCCCACGTTCGCCATTTTATGTACTCCAATATTGCTCCATGTTTTCTTGTATCCTAGATAGCTGAAGTACGATAAATAGACCTCCGAGGGAGAAACGGCTTCATGCATTCTGTTAATTTTAAAACTCATTAACATTGTATAACATCTAGGAATGATATAGGCAAAACTTTAGATATATTAGGTACCTATAGTTTTACCCATAGATAGATGACTAAGCTGATAGGTTACTACTGGAATTAAAAAAAATAAATAAAAAACAAGGCTATTTATTTTCAAAAGTAGAAATAAATACTATAATAACTTTATTAGAATTAAATGTATATTAATCTTTTATTTATATGTATATTAATATTATATGTTTATTAATATTATATTAATACATACATACATCACGCTTTTTCCCATATTAAGGGTAGGTATGAGTCAAAAAACCCCTACATTGCGTTCTCACGAGCAAAATAGTGATAACTTTGCATATTATGGTATTTTTCTGAACGATTGAAGGCCTTAGTCGCCTCTTACGACTAGGAAAGAGGCTAGTAAATATCCAATCCATCAATTTTAATAATGCACCGTATTTTTCCCAAAATAACAATAGAATGAAGAACGATTGGTTTTTTAAACTGGATGTTATTATCAGTGTCACTAACGCTGTATCTAAATCTTTCTTCAATAGTGCCGTTTTGGCGATTGAAGGCCTTAGTCGCTTCTTACGACTAGGAAAGAGGCTAGTAAATATCCAATCCATCAATTTTAATAATGCGCTCTATTTTTCCCAAAATAACAATAGAATGAAGAACGATTGGTTTTTTAATCTGTATGTTATTGTCAGTGTCACTAACGCTGTATCTAAATCTTTCTTCAATAGTACCGTTTTGGCTATCCGTCGGTAAAGGGAAAGTTAGGATTACTGGGTGTTTCGGTGTTTCTTGCACTATATTACCTTCTGCGCAATGGCAACTGTAGGTTGTGTGGTAATCCGACAATGCTATCGCATCCGAAAAAGGTCATTAGTAATTAAAGTAACAGCATATTAATGGTCTTAGTACTGGCCTCCTATTTTGAGAGGGTTTTCGACCCGAGAATAGTTATCCACGCTACTTTAACACAAGTAAAACAATGTTTTTTTTTTTAAACTATCAGACATGCGCGAAGCTTTTCCTCACCGCGGAGCATGTGTTCGTTGCTCAATATTACATTTATTTATTTATTCGCTCTTGATGACACCTTAAGCTAAGGGCTACAATAGCCGGACTTAATGCCTTGTGGCATTCTCTATCAGTCAACTCTGGTTGATATATTGTTATGCATTCAATATTGTTCCTCCACTTTGATAGAGACCAAAAAGACCTGTAGTCTATCAATAAATGCTTGTTATGACAACAACTCTATAGAAACACAACTACTCGAATAAATGTCTTTTAGGACAATTGTTGATATAAGATGGCGGTTCACGATGGTAAAAAGAGACAAATATTTAATAATATTTTTTTTAGAAAAACCTACGTCCCTTTAACACTTCCGAGTCGTGACTAAAATTAAAATAATTTAAGACTTCTATGCTTATTGATAGCTTAAATACAAAAACAGTTATTAAATCTTCTTTCTTGACTTTATTTACCATTTTTAAGCAACATTTTAAACAGAAATTATTATTATTTTTCAACATGATTAATCAAATTATTTAAACAATATGATAAGCTCGCAACCATACTACTATAGGCGGTAGCCAAAAACCAGTGCTTTGCCCCGTAGTGGTCATTCCATGCACTGAGTTACGGCATGTTTGTATCATTGCAGCGCACACATCTGTACAGTAATTTAATGCAGGGAATTTGTACATTACACCACCTGTAATTACTTCATAATAATTTTTATGTGCGTATTGAAAAATTACGGATAAACGGTTTATCTATCTCTCTGTCTGAAGAGTAATTGCGATACATTTGCTTAAATGTTAACAACTTCCTCAGACATTGAATCAGAAAATAAAGTATTATTCAATAGCACTAAAAACTTCATTTCACTGTTACTTTTAACAATTACACAGTTATTGCTAACGGATATTGAATTACTGGTGGTCCTGAAGAAGTGCATTTTATTGCCATCGTAAATAGCTTAATAAAAGCATTTTGTTGAATAGCGCCGTTTTGAATCTTTGTCATTAAACAGAAAGTTATATTGAATAGTCTTTCATCATAAAGATACATTTGGTTTTAAAACCCAACAGCGAATACCTCAGCTAACTTACCTGTTGAGTGGTTCGTTCTAGGAATAAAAATTCATACCAAAAAAGCGCAGATTTTTTACTGGTGGTAGGATTCCTATGCAGGAATCCGTCTATGTAGGTACCACCGCAATGCCAGTTATTCTGCCGTGGTGCAGTAGTGTGCAAATATCACTGTGCAAATATCACTTCAGACCGAAGGGTACTAAGAGCTAGCGTAATTGCCGTGCATGTGAGATTTAAGAACTGATGTCTTTGGGTGATGGGCGTAGTGTAGTGCCAAAATGTTCTAAGTGACACAGAATTTTGTGTCGGGGTGGACGTTGAATTTACCATCAAATAAACGTTTTGCTCGTCATGTCACTTTCTCCTATATAAAAGATTCCAGATCGACCGACCGAAGTCGACGGTGCGAACCGAGGACCGATCCTTCCCTGGATAGCGAATCCATGACGACCGCTAGGCATAGTGTTCAGCGTAGCTGGTGCCGAGTGCTTTAGCCAGCTTCTAGGGTCCTGTGCTGGAATCACAGCCGAAGCCAACATTTGTGCAAAAACACTAACAGTTCAAATCATAAACTAATAAAAAAGAGAATCTTTAAAATCAGTTCCTAAACAAAGAAGTTAAGCCCGAACATACTTAAAAATATATACAAGGACGAATTAAGAACCTTCTCCTTTTTTGAAGTCGGTTAAAACAGTTGATATTCGGGTTTGGTTGTGATTGTCCCAATCTCTGACACTGCATCCGCATGAGCGTTACATCGGACGCGGGTAGAGTAGACTGAGTGAGTGATTTTCCAGTGATTATTATATCGTACTCGTAACAGTAAAGTAAAGGAAGAATACTATTTACCACCTAACACGTCTCTTTTCTCGCGGGGGCGAAAAGTGGGCTACGGGTGTAGTCTCTGCCGGCCATGTAGTTAATGCGTCATTTTCTTAACGGTATGCTTTAGTTGTCCCTTACGACACCCACGAAGAAGATGCAGTACTAGATTATCTTATGCCACCCCCACATAGACTCTCTTACAGAAATATTTACGATATTATATCCATATAAGAATGCTATGACACTATATCACACTATATTACTACACCAAATACATCACTATACGTTTTTATATAAATTGAATTCCACTAGAATCTTTTAAACAAAATAGCCAATAAAAATACTCGTATTTTAATTACGTTTCATATTTTCTGTTGAATTTTTATACTATTTGTTTATTATTAGCTTGCCTTGCATACGTTGTCCTGTCTGCGCCTGCGCATTGCAACGTGGAGTATATTCATCTGCAGTGGATTGATTCTCAATATTGCGAAGTCTAATTGCGTTACGGCTTCAATGTGAAATATTAGACTTCTAGCTCGCGGCACTGTAAATGACACTGGAAAATTGTTCACCCAATTCAAAATTACATTATACAGCAATTATCAATCACAAATTTGATAACCTCACAAAGTGAACATCTTCGAATGCAACACCGTTTGACTTGCGGTCGAAAACTGTATGAAAATTGGTAAAAACTAGTCTCGTCTATACATGTCCTACTGCTGATCACAAGCATCCACTAATTTTTTGAAAGGTTTTAAGAGCCGGGTAGAATCCGCCACATCCCAATTCTTTTATTATTTCGGGTCGGCGGACATCAAAGATGTCCTCGAAAAATATCTCAGCGATGCAGGTTTTCTAATAACGATTTTCTCTTCGGTGAGAACGCTAAATTAGCACTTAAAATTTGCAGAACAATTTTGGAAGGGCCGACACTGAGGATCGAACAAAGTCACAAGCGTGCTATAAAATTAAAGGTAAGCGCGCAGCCTTTTAGTTACCAGTTTGCCTTGTGGTCCAAATTTTGCATCACCACTGGTAATGTTGGAGATCGTTTAACATAATCCAAGGGACACGTGAAAACAATCGAGTGTAGATTGATTTATTCTCTTGTTTTTGAATAATCGTAGTGTAATTTGTAGCTTTTTTGTAACCGTTTCATACAAGAAATTCGTTTTGGTTTAATTAATTATATGAAAACGCTTGGATCACCGCGGATCCTCATTAACGGTCACGGTGCGAGGCTTTAAATAATTTAATAATTGGTTGCTCTGCGCTCGCGTCAATTAGTCACACGTCATCCACATTCCCGTACCGTACCAGGTGTCCAAGTAATTGGCGAATATCAAGTTATTTTAATTAATGCTGAACCCGGAATGTACATTTAGTGTCACTGTGAATTTAATTACAAATTACGATTACGTTAAAATGAATTATTTAATATCTTTCTGATATCGATTTCTTGTTTCTGTGACCTGCATAGCATTGACGCTTGTCAAGAACATTCGAATTTCAAACAAGATTTTTTTTTAGCAAGGGCTACAAATGAACACACATTTTGCCTGATGGTGCGGTAAATACCTCTTTGCCAATGATTGGATCTAGATTATGCAATAAAAGCAGTTATGAAATTGTCCGCGCATTTTTTATGTTTGCAATATTAGGTCCTTACATATGAACCATGGTAGCTCAAGGGCCTGGTGCTCGCCTTTAATTTCATAGTACTCGAGTAACCTGGGTTTGATGTGCCAGTACCTCTAAATTTTTCTACAAATTTAAGTGCTGATTTGCCACGTGCTTAGCGGGGTAGGAAAACATCGTGAGGAAACCTGCATCTCCGAGGAAAAGAAATATTTCGAGGATATGTGAAGTCCGCCAACCCGCATTGGACCAGCGTGGCGGACTATTCCCAGCTCTAAAACCCACTCAGAAATGAGAGGAGGCCTGTGCTCAGCAGTGGGACATTTATATGCTGTTACTTTACTTTACATATGAAATTGGCGTTTTGTCGTACTGGCCACTTTGATCTGAAATATATCCTCTTTGGTTAAGATTTCCAAATTCAAATTTATAAACCCATTTAGGTGGTATATTTGAGTTTCGAAAACAGTAATTCAATAGTTTTTTTCCTCATAAGTTTTTTCTTTGGCGTCGCTCATCTCGCACAATGGAAAACTTGAAATATCGCTTTATTGATGAGTACGAGTGGCACCGTACTCATAAAAAAGCAGGCAGACACAGCTCGAAAGATTAACGATGTGTATGGCGCTGGTGTCACAAAAGAAAACACGGTACGGTTTTGGTTCCAACGTTTTCGTTCTGAAAATTTCGACCTTCAGAACAAGGAGACCAAAGTATATAATGAAGAATTAAAAGCTATTATGGAAGTGGATCCAAAGCAAACCACTTTAGAGTTAGCTGCAGGCTTCGCTGTGAGTGATAAAACTGTTTTCCACTTGAAGCAAACAGGGAAATTAAAAAACGTGAACGGTGGGTTCGTCGCAATGACTGAACCCTGAAGAACCAACTAAATCCTATCCTATTATATGTCCCAAGCGAAAATTTACTCGGAAAAGTTACTTGTGAGTGTTTGGTGGACTAGTGCCGGTGTCGTTCACTACAGCTATCTAAAATCCATTCAAACGATTACGGGAGATATCTATTGTCAGCAACTGCCAACCATGATGGAGAAACTAGCTGCTAAACAACCGAGGCTGGTCAATCTGTCTAGGCCACTGTTGTTTTAGGACAACTCTAGACCACACACTGCACAACAGACGGCCGCTAAAGTAGAGTCTGCGACATCCACCGTACTCGCCGGACCTTGCTCCAACAGATTACCATTTTTTTCCGGAATTTGGATAACTTCTTACAAGGAAAAAATTCATCTCCGATGTGCCAGTCCAAACCGCCTTCAGAGAGTTTATTGATTCACACCCCCATGGTTTTTTTTTAGTAAAGGGATCAATGAACTACCTATGAGACAGCAGATGTCCCGATATCATAGTTAACCCGGAGTACCCGGAGCTCTTTCTGCGTAGATCGTACCAAGAATAATAATTAAAAGCTGTAGGTACTCAGGGTTAACTATGACATCGGGACATCTGCCAACTCAGTCCCCCCGTGACCATGGGTGCTGTAAAGCACTCGAAACGTCGGGTTATAAATAATAAAATTAAACGCGATAAAATCCGTAAAATTAGTTTCATTTAAATGTGTAGTGTTCGCGTAAATATAAAAAGTGTATAGATAACAATGGTACATACTTTGATAAATTAAATAAATTTTACAAAAACGCTTTAACAAAACGCCGCAATTTCATGTAAGTACCTAATATTTTATGACTTCTTGCAAAACAGCCTGTACTGGATTATCTTCGCGGCAAGCTATTACTACTAGGGACATTATATGAATGAATATATTGACTTGTTAAAAAAAAACGTAAAATTAATTTTACTTTATAGCACGTAAGCCAAGTGTAAATTGACATATAACGTAAACACATTGGCCGTGGTGTCGCATGCATTCAATGGGGCAAAGACTATAAATCAGAGGGCGCGGCGCGCCGGGACAACGGACAGGCGCCTCTCTGTCTTGCGTGGACTATTGCGCGTGCGCACGCTATGTTAATGCTGTCTCACATGTCGCGCAGGGTTACCACATTTGCTTAACAAAATATACTAAGTTTATTATTTAATGGTTTAATGAAGAAGTCATTTATTTATTTCGCTTATAATCGAAGGATTGTGGATGTAAAGCGAGATATATTAATATCATCTCTATCTTGATTAGACTACCCTCTGCCATCTAAATTTACTGATCTTAAAATGCCGAATACTGGTGATGAATTGTGAGAATCATATTCACCAATATCAATATTGCACTCTAGCAGAGCGTAGTGAGTAGTAGTCTACATTCTCTATGGATTTATGTGATATTAGTAAAATAGGGTTTCCGTTGTATTTCTGCAACCCCCCTACAATTTAATTAGAGACAGGAAGATATTAGTGTTCCCTCATAAATTACTTTATTTGATCGTTGATCCACACTATAAAAATACACGCTATAAAATATTTGTTCTGTACGGGAGTCAAGCTTGCGGCCCGCTTTCTCTCCGCCACTCTATTTCGAACCATATTTTTTGAGTTATCACACATTTTGCTTGCATCTTTTATGTATCAATCGCCTCTCTTTGTATTCGTAGTTTGATACCTGTAGGATCGAAAGTCAAAACTTTTATCAATTTATTTTACTAGTTTTGGTAATGCTAAGAATTTACTGCGTTTCAAAATATAAGACCTTAAAACCGTCATGGAACTCTTTTCATGATATATTTAATATAATTATAATATTTAACTTAGTCATGGTGGTAGGATTCTTACGCAGGAATCTGTCTAGGTAAGTACTACCGTATGGCCTGTTATTCTGCCGTGAAGCTGTAATGTCCAAACATTACTGTGTTTCGGTCTGAAGGGCACTAAATGCTAGTGTAATTACTGGGCATATTATAAATAAATAATAAAAATAAATAAAATTAAAGACCTATTTCTTACAAACCAAAAGTATCAAATAACAAAACATGAAAAAAAAACATAAAATAAGTTATTGGCTGTACATACTAGTTTGACTGCATTCTAAACATACACATACACGCACGCAAACTCGCACGCACACACTCGTACTCGTAATATAGTAGATGGCGGCATCTATTCATGATCACGATACTGTGCGAAATATTCGCACGGGTTAGCTAGTTTAACTGAAATCTTACTACTGTAATAAAGCCGGATAGTTTGTATGTTTGAGCGCGCTAATCAGAGGACATACAATTGTTTTTACATTAGATAGCTTGTTTGATAATGTTTAGCTTTGGAACTTTCAAAGTTAAAAATTTCACACTACAGCTTTAAGAAGCCGCACAGTGAGAATCGAACACCGAGAAAAGCGAACTGTGAATGCTTAGGTCAGCGAGGGCTAACCTGAGCATACCATGCCGTATGGCGAAGTCATGTCGGCTTATTTCACGCGGGTGATATATAATTTCGGTGATGTAATTGCTGTTACCCTTTTTGGCTTTTACAGCTTCATCGGATACTAAGACGCGGGTGAAACCGCGGCGCACAGCTGGTTGCAGCATATAATGTATTACAGAAGCATGACAAAATATAGAAACCAAAACAGAATTTAAATAGTAGTTTTTTTGTACAAAAATTATAATAAAATAAATAGATATTTCTGCTGACATATTATATCACAAACAATTAGTATTTTTTTTGTTTTATCTTATGCATATGATATTTAACAACTAATGTCTCAGTGGCTCACAAACTGAAGGTATTGCGCAGTTTGTTGCCACACAGAAATGTTGGGTGACACATTTGTTATGGCCAGAAGTTGCACTTACCATCAAATCGTTTTTTTTTTTGTTAAATTAAAAGTAAAATGTTAAATTTCCTCATCTCATCCCTTTCTCAAAAAAAAAACAGTTACGATATGTATATCATACGACGACCGCGTGGCCCAGTGGTTAGCGTGCTGACTTCTACGCCGCAAGTCCTGAGTTCGAATACCAGCCGAAGTCAACATTTGTACAAAACAAAATTTGTTGGCTTTCGGGTCTATCAATGTGCACGTGAAATATGTGTCTGTTAAACGCACCCGCGATACAGGAGAAATCCTATTGAGAACATCGTTTTTTTCTAAAAAAAAATATTAACAATAATTCATGTTGACTAAAAATAATGTATGAATGTAGGAAGCCGGTAATTATCCAATTCAGCCGAGTAATGACTGAACTTGACAACCCTGCTTAAATCACGCTTCGGATGACGAAACGTCGAGAAAATTCTTTGTTTACGTGCTCAGATTTATGTTTTGATCGTTGATATGTTAAGCTATGGTAAAATATTCAGTATGCGGAGAGATTTATTCTCGTTTACTTCTCACCAGTATTCACGCCAGGATAATATAAATCGATAACGCTTACCGATTACAAGTACCGCAGATGTAAAACTAATTCCTCTCTGCCAAAAAAATAACTGCAATATAAAGTATTTTTTAACAAAAGTATTGTTTTCTTACATTCAACAACTGTATTTTATTCGTAAAATGATTGCCTTCCAGAAGAATACTTTTACAATCTATTACCACTTCATTATAAAATTACTTTTTCTATATTGTATTATATTTTGTTTCTTTATCGATCGATAAAGAAACAAAAAGAAAGCCCGCAGTTACAGTTCTTCTTGTAATCCTTTAAATTTATTTTATTGATGATTCATACATACATACAACCACGCATTTTCCCATATAAGGGGTAGGCAGAAAACAAACATTACTATCTATCATTACTTACTATCGTTCAGCTAACAAGGAACAAAGAATTTTAAAGTGGTACATTGCACATGTACGTGGCCTTCACGATGGAAGGAAATGACGAGATGATGCTAATCTTTCACCTCATGTATGTGCAACGTCTGCCAATAACATATGCTGTGTCGCCTAACATTTCTGTGTGGTATCACACTACGCTCGTCTCCCAGAGGCATCAGTTATTAAGTTCCATATGCCCAGTAATTATACTAGCTAACATTGGCATTCGAACCGAAATACAGTACAATACGTGACTGCAGCATAACTGGCACTGCGGTCGTTACCTAGGCGAAATCATACATAGGAATCCTACCTCAAAAAAAACTCTAGTCTAGACTCAAGTCCAAATCATCTTGAAAACGCATACATCTCTAACCTAAAACTCCATAAAAAAACAATATTAAGATTGTAACAATATTTAAGTCGTTCGTTTTGAAATGTCATTATTATTTTTTTATTAGATAAAGTGATGAAATGAGCCAAACGTTCACCTGATGGTAAGTGAAACGTCTGCCCATAACAAATGCTGTGCCACCCAGACCACTGTGCCTATCACCCTGAGACATCAGTTCTTAAGTCTCATATGCACAGTGATTACGCTAGCTCACAGTGCCCTTCAGACCGAAACGCAATAAATAAAATATTATTTTTTATATGGTAAAAAATAGAACCATAAACATTTTGTCATGACATTTTGTTGGTGTTGTTTTGGAACGTAAACACAAAAGAGCTGTCAGTTCGCTGTCTTTTAATAGTGGTTAGCTTAGGACGTTGACTCTTTTTATATCTGATTACCCTTTATTTACAACGAATAAGGCTTGTCTTACGTTTTGATCTTCCTCACTAACCGTTTAATTCTGTAACTATAACCGTCATGTGGGTTTCACCTTTCTTACAATCCATTAGCGATTACCTTCACAAATTACCAGTTCTTACCTACCAATTATGAAGAACGTTAAGCTGTACCATCGGCCAACTTTGTAACCCCTTGCGAATATAGACTGCAGTCTTCTCCACAAGCTTCTAACAATAATATCGTCAAACGAAATCAGAATCAAAAACCAATATTAAAAAATACGCTGTAAATACGGACATATTATCTTTCTTTTATTACTTAAAAATATACCAATATCAATCAATTTACTAAAGAACTACAAAGAAAATTTCCTACTGGGGGACATTTGCCTTTTCCAACACGGGATGATTTGCCGTTTATCCACACAAATTAGCGACTGCAATAACAGACATTTCGCGACTTGAACTATGCAGTTTGACCTAGTATGGGTATTAAATATATATATATGATATTTGAAATGATTATTATAACAACTGTAGGATATACAACGGTACCATAACAACGGAAGGTCACTGGATATTTTTTAAATTTCACACTTTCATGTGAACGAGATAATCGAATAGATTTTCTAGTAACCCCAGTGCCAAGAATTATATGTATGGAGTGAGAAATATGCCATTTCAATTCTATGACGTCGTAATCGCCGTTCCACTCGTACTCGCGTCCAACGAAGCTGTAAAATCCGCTGGGCTGTCAGCGCACTACTTGATTCGAAAAATAAGAAAAAGGTTCCATCGTATGGGTATTTCTAATATGCTAGTTCACGTCACTTAAACACAAAGGACTGACAATGGACCACTGCGTTACATAGCCTGTAAAACTTGTATAACAGTGGCTTTGTAAGCCACGTGTTAACAAGGCTCGTGAAAGCAAGCGAGGGAACACAAATCATTATGGTTGTTAAATTTAGAGCAAGCCGGGGAAGGAAGCGATTGTAAGGAAAGTTTCTAGGTGCCTATTATTTGGTGCTTGATAGGCCGTTAATTTTAATCGCTGCGCGTAGAGCCTGTATAATGTAAACTTGTTCTATGCAATTTGACGTGTTAAAGAGATCGATAAGTATTGACTATTGTACGAGGTAATTCGTTTCTGATTATACGCATATTGTCACTACCGAGTCTATTTTACGATAACAAAGAACGTGAAGTAAGAAGATATTACGCTTCTGAGCAATGTTTATTAGCGAGCTGTCAGCTATGATAGAGACTATATCAAGTGCACCAGAACCTAGGGGCCGGTTATCGTTCGGTTATTTCTTATATAAATTATAACATAAAATTTCTATGTTTTGATTGCTATTTTATTGTAAAATCAAGTATTAATACTACAAGTTGTATCGCAAACCAACCTAATGTACCATCTTATTAAGGTAATTGTTATTAATAATATTGCTCCATAAAAGGGCTTAAAATTTTGGCATAATAGAATCTATTGCTCCATCTATCCGGCGGGAGTCTGAAACACCAGGAAAATCTCATAACGAATTGCTGAATAACTATGGTCCATTTTCGACCCCAGCGACAACTTCTGAATTATGTCGGAAACAATCAACTGTGCAGGATATTATAGTGCAACAAGTAAACACAGAAGCACTAACTCGTCATACCCTACCTGCATCCGATGCGACGAATTATGATTACATAATAATATTATGTTTTAGGAGGTAGACTAGGATACAGTATAACTAGTCTGGCCATAAATACTGTTACATAAAAACTTTTCATTTTTTCAACTTTTTAATTATTTTGAATTTGGAACACGTATATCATTTTAAAAACTTCTTTCGATTTTGCGCCATTTCACAAATTTTTTCGTGTTCATTATCAAATTACAATATGGTATGGGGTGTTAAAGAAAATATAATTGCAGTGATCGCCTTGCACAAAGTGGGTATGGAGCCGTCGGTCATATTCCAGACACTTCAAAAGCTTGGTATCAGTCGTATGTTCGTATATCGTACTATCAACAAATACAACAACACTTCCTCTGTCGAAGACCAGAAAAGATCGGGGCGGCCGCGTGCTGTTAGAACTACATCGGCTGTTAACGCTGTTAAAGCCAGAATTCGTCGAAACCCCGTTAGGAAGCAAAAAATCTTATCGCGAGAAATGAAGATTACCGCTAGGACTCTGTCGCGTATTATAAAACAAGACGTGAAGCTCGGTGCTTATCGTCGATATACAGGACATTCCCTAAATCAATCTTTACAATTAAAGAGAGTGGATCGATCAAAACGCCTTAGAAATATCCTCATTACCGATGAAAACATTTTCACGATTGAAGAACACTACAATAAGCAAAATGATAAAGTGTACGCTCACAATTCTAAAGAAGCTGCTCAAGTGGTCGAAAAGGTACAACGTGGTCATCATCCTGCGTCAGTGATGTTTTGGTGGGGCGTGTCTTATCAAGGAGTCACATAACTAAATTTTTGTGAAAAAGGAGTGAAAACTTCAGCCAAAGTGTATCAAGGATACAGTCTTGGATCATGTTGTGAAACCTCTCAGCAATACACTTTAAAAATATACCGTGGATTTTCCAGCAGGACTCTGCACCTGGTCACAAGGCACGAACTACCCAAGCCTGGCTTGAAACCAACGTTCCGGACTTTATAACAGCTGAAGACTGGCCCTCATTTAGCCCAGACCTCAACCCTTTAGACTTCAAATTATGGTCAGTTTTAGAGGACATGGCCTGCTCTATACGACACGGCGACATTGAGTCTCTTAAAAAATCTTTGGAGCAGGCAGTGGCGAAATTTTCCTTGGAAACAGTGCGTAAATCCATAGAGTCGGGGCCAAACGGATTAAAGGCCTGTATAAAAGCCAAAGGTGGGCATTTCGAATAGAATATTTTTTTTATTTTTTGCTGAGACTAATAAATATGTAGGTATAAATTTTAATAGTATTACATTACTTCATAAAAAAAGTCCCAAAAATCAATAATTTGTCTTTCAGCTCAAACGTTGGCTCCAGCTGTGGTTCGAACTAGGTGTGGTAGACACGTGGTCTCTCAAATAAAATAATGAGATCAGTGATGAACGGTAGTGTACTGCTATCGCCAATCTGTCTGTCAAGCGTAACGATTACGCTAACTCTAACATATTTGAAAAGGCCTTTGTCCACTAGCAGACGACTTCCAGATTGATGATGATGATAGTGAAAAACAAACAACAAATCCTTATACTTTATGTTTGCACAAATATTGGCTTCGGCTACAATGTACGAAGTTTCACGAAGTTCTATTTAATAATAAACTTTAGCCAACCTACAAAGCAAGGCTAACAAGACTAAAATTATGTGGCAATCCTAACGCAAACAATCGCAGTCGCAGATCGCAAAGGGTTGACGATGAGAACAAAATGTTGATTGTGTCGAGGATTTCATGTTCATGCTATTACAATGTACTATTGGTGCCTGAAGAAGTTCGATCAATTTTGCTTTGATAATTAAGCTGTGGTTGTTCAAGAGATGGGTTCAGCTTGACAGTGCCAGCATCACTAAAATTATCAATTGCAAATTATGTACTAACCTCGCGCTGCAGTGTATCCTACACTGCAACATTAAAAATATTTTGAGTTTTATGTAAATTCCGCCAATTCTCAAAATAAAGGGTAATGAGGGAAACTCTTTTAGAGTATGTATAACTCATCTGAGGGTAATTCTCCTGGTTCAAATATCCCATTTTATTGTCTTACGCTTTTCGAGGTGATATTGATGTTTGATCATATCAAACCAACATGAATTTTAGAATACTTTTAACATACTCTTCTTGTACATTGTAATTATAAACCTTTTTATAGTGTAGTTCTTAGATTCTAGGAGCTTCAACAGATTCCCACTGGCGTTCATTACTTTATTTATATGTTTATGTTGGTTACCGGCTTGCGGCTTGCGGGGCCGGCCCGCGAGCTCAGTTGTTCGATGAAGCTGTAAAAACCAAGAAGGCTAACAGCGAAAACTTCACCTATACAATACTGGCGTTTATTCATTAAGAAGAAAAAATTGAGAAACGGGTACAAGGTGACCGCGTGGTCTAGTGGGCCACTGCGCCCCGGGTCCCAAGGCGGAACGTTTTGTTCCAACCTTTTTCTGATTCTAAACCGCAGCATATCGCCGTAGTTAAAATCAGGCAAGAAGACATGATGTATGAAATCTAAATGTAGTTGATTGGATGCGATCTTATTGAATATAATCGGGTTTGATCCGCGGAGTAGACCGAAATTACTTGTGCATATATAATTTCGGTGATGTAATTGCTGTTAGCCTTTTTGGCTTTTACAGCTTCATCGGATACTGTGCTCACGAGCCAGGGGCCCGCGTGCCACGTTTGGTTTGACCCAAACATAAATACTTAAATAAACTCCTACAAAAACTTCGAAATTCGGACAGTGTCGCGTTCGCTGCGTGCTTGCGCGATTTCGAATTTCTCAAATGATTTTAAGTCGTCTAATTACCGTCCGAGGGAGGCTGCGGGCTTCCATTCGGACTGTCGACTTGTGTGTCGGTATGATATGGTTATTTATATAGATTTGTTTGTGTGGTGGTAGAAACAAATAAAACGTTGAACAGTACAATTACTTTTTACCATATAATTAAAAGTTTTTAATGTTATTATCATTAAAAATATTTTTGAACAATAAATTTTAACTAATTATTTCTAACACTAAGACGCACTTATTTCAGTAAGCGAATTATGGTAGCAATTATCAAAAATATATTATAAATTCTAAAGAAGATTCTTTTGTTTTATATTATTGAAGACTGCGTGGCCTAGTTGTCATAGTACATGACTTCTACGCCGCGGATCGTGGGTTCGAATTCCTACCGGAACCAAAATTTGTGCAAAAGCACTAATCGTTGGTTTTCTAAGTTTGTTGTGTTGTGTATGCGAATGTACAGAAGAAATCCGAGTGTGTTATTTTTAAAACATAGGGTAATAAAGCAAAAAATATTAAAATCGTTGGATGCATGCTATGCAGAAATCCGTCTAGGAAGGTACCACCCCAGGGCCAGTTATTCTGCCGTGAAGCAGTAGTGTGCAAACATTACCGTGTTCCGTTTTGAAGGGCACTGAGAGCTAGTTTAATCATTAGACATATGAGACTCAAGAAGTTATGTCTCAGAGTTACGGCCGCAGTATGGTGTTACACAGAAATGTCCTGGGTTACATAATATTTATTATGGGCAGACGTTGCACTTAACATCAGGTGAACGTTTGCTCGTTTCGTCACTACATACAATAAAAAAAAGTAATGCATGCAATACATACTTTTTGTCCGAACGCTCATCGACGTCATTTATACAGATTTTACTAAGGCGTTTGACAAGGTGGATCACAAAATTCTAATTTTCAAGATTTGTCAAAGTGGTATAAATAGAAACTTACTTAATTCGTGTGCATTCTAGCTTGTTGAGCGCAGTTGAGCTGAATAGGATGGAGAGTCGGAGAAAGATGCATAATCATCTTTTCTTGTATAAAATATAAAATAAAATGGTCACATTGATTGCTTTTGCACATTGGCAGCCTTGTTGTTTAGCCTTTTAGCGCTAAGAGTTTGAAGACTAAACTGGGTCATTTCTTTACTTTTAATAGAATCCACTCAAAGTTCAGTAATTTTTTACGATCATCTCAGGAAAATATTGACATGTCTTATTCAGTTCATTAGTTTAAATCTTTACTGTACAAATGAATATGTTATAGTTAAGTAGATGTGTATCAATAACATTAAGCTTCCATTGAATCTATGCATGGCGTGGCAGCCTTTAATTAAGGCAACACTTAAGAATGCTTATCTAGTTTGTGTCTCTTTATTGTTTAAGGTGTTTGCTTTATTTGTTGTCCATTTTAATAAATAATAAACATTTCGAAAATAAAAACTTTTTTTCAGTTTCTAAAGTTATAGATACTGCTGTACTTTTATACTAAAACAACGAATAATTACAAATTAGATACGTTTACGATATAGATAGATAGTAATAAGTATGCTCCAACAAACAAGTGATACCATATAATTAAATCTGTGTACAGAAGAATAGCAACTGCAGCTATAGTTTTAAGAAACTGAATTGACTGCACGAATTATACCTCAGTGAACTACTTGTGTTGCCGTGTGTGTACAACTGCACATTGAGAGGCCCGGAACCGGAACGCAACAGTTATTTTGCTCTTCTCTATAATGTAACGGTTATTCCATTTGCAGTATTTTTTTGTACTCACTTCTGTGTTTACTGGTAACAGGTGGTTACAGGCTATGCAAACTGGATTTATATCAGTTAGTAATTGTTCACAGTTTATTAACAAACACCATAACACTAACAACTACCATGTTGGTAGCTTTTAAATTATTACAATCTTAGATTGATCATAATAAATTCTAATTTTGAATATTATAGAAATCGGAGATGAATAGATGGCATGCCCCTTGAAGGTGATTTTTATTGTATTGGTCTGTTTATATCTCTATTTTACTGGTGATAAGATTCTGATGAAGGAATCGGTCTAGGTAGGTACCACCGCAGTGTCAGTTAATCTGCCATTAAGCAATTGTGTACAAACGTCTCTGTGTTGCCGTCTGAAGGGCACTGATAGCTAGTATAATTACTTGTTAAAATGAGACATAAGAACTATTCAGGGTGACGAGCGCAGTGTGTTGCCACACTGAAATGTTTTGGGCGACACTGGACGTATTATGTACAGACGTTGCACTTTCCACGTTGTGAACGATTTGCGCGCCTCGTCACTTTATTCCAGAAAAAAATAAATTATAATTTTAGGTCCATATAAGAGTTTCAACCCCTTGCACGTTAGACATACCCTTATCATGTTCACAAACTGGGACTTCTACGAGCGAGCTCAGTCCGTAAAATGAATTTACGTTATTATTTATCGTTGACGTCTACTTCGTCATGCCTGTCGGACTTCCGTTATCACTGATGGCTAACTTCATCATGTCGCACTTCCATAATTTTAGCCTCTACTAAGGGGCCGTGGTAGCTGAGGGGCCAGGCGCTCGCTTTAAACGCGAGTGGCCTGGGTTCGATTACCGGTGCCGGCACCACTAAAATTGTTAATTGCAATTTTAAGTGCTGACTTACCACGTGCTCGGCGGTGATAGAAAACATCGTGAGGAAACCTGCATTTCTGAGAAATAAAAAACAAAAATCGAAGACATGTGCAGTCCGCCAACCCGCATTGGAGCTGCGTAGCGGATTCTTCCTAGCTCCAAAACCCTCTCAGAAACGAGAGGAGGCCTGTGCTCAGCAGTGGGACATTTATAGGCTGAAACTTTACTTTACCCTCTACTAAACGCGCCAAAACAAGTATGATTTCAAAAAGTTATAATTTACATTACCGATTTGCTTACATTCGTTAGCTGCTTAAAACTATTGTCTATTTTCTTAAGCTAACCAGTCTATTGCGAATACAGCGGAAAACAAATCAAAAATGTTGTTTTTACTTTTAAAGAAATTCAACTGACAGTTTAAAAAAAGACTCGCCTTGACTGATACCGTACTGTAATTAACATCGAACAGTAAATGGAACGGGAACTATTGACAATACGTAATACTACTTCTTCTTAAGGTGCCTCACCAATTACTGGAGGTTGGGAGTTTTGGTCTAAGGCGAGCCTGAACAGTTGTTTCACGGTCTTGGCCCCAGTGCACTCGCGAATGTTTCACAGCCAGGACGTTTGCCATTCCCCCCCCCCCCTTGCTTTCGTTTTCTTTACATTTGACTCTCATTATGGATAATACCGTAATCAATAATGCATACATACATATGGTCAGGCCTTTTTACCATATAGTAGGTATAGGTAGCCCACTTTTCGCCCCCGCGGGAAACGAAACGTGACGGGTTCTTACTCCCCATTGCATTCATACGAGCAGTATAGTGACAGCATTGCGTATTATGGTGTTAATCTGTCGGTAAAACCTTAAATTAATAGTCGCCTCTTATGACACCTCGGAAGGAAAGAGGTAAGTGCTATTCTACTCTGCCGGACACCTATTGGCTAAAGCATACTTAATCCATATACAGAAAAAATAATAGAAAGCATCACATAATATTGCTATTGTGTTCTTTGTGATAAAGAAAGTAAAAAAACATTTTTTTATCTTAACTTTATTTCATCAGGTCGTAGGACCTTTATATCTTACAATATAATAATAATAAATTTTCTAAACTACTAAACAGATATGATTTACTTTTAATAAGGCGAAGATTGTGTTCCTATAAATGACAATTAGCTGTACAGATTTAGCATTATCGTGCATTACACGTACCCCGTAAGAGATATTTAATGATGTAGTTGACATTTACAATGGAGTTTTCAATTGAATGTAAATGCTTAGAATTGACCGCAGGCGATATGCGCTGGTGCTTTCTAAACTGGGATTTGTCAGCACTCGGTGATGCCGTAGATACCCCATCACATCATAAAACAGTAAAAAAGCATAAAATGAAACGTTAATAATTTACGCCTAAAATAAAATGTAAGAGTCTTGTACCATGTTGTCACGTGGGAAAAATTATGCGAAATCTTATAAGAGGAGGCCTATATTCAGCAATATACATTAATTAGCTTAAAACAATATCTTCATACACAAACAAAAAATACGAAAATGCTGACCGTCTTTTATACGTACATACATACATATAGTCACGCAATTTTCGCATATAAGGGGTGGGCAGAGACCAAACCTGTAGACCACTTTCGCCCCCGCGAAAAACGAGACGTGACGGGTGCCAATCACGTCGCTGCCATTTTGGTACGAGTCAAGGGCACTGTGAGCTAGCGTAATCACTGGGCATATGAGACTTAAGAACCTATGTCTCAGGATAGGGCACAGTGTAGTGTCACACAGAAATTTTCTGGAAGGCACAGCATTTGTTGTGGGCAGACGTTGCACTTACCATCAGGTGACCGTTTTGCTCGTTCCATCACTTTATTCAATAAAAAAAAACTTATAAAGTCTGTTCGCCTCTTACGATATCTCGGTAGGAAAGAGGTAGATGCTAATATACGATCGGGACATAGATCTTCGCTATTATCATCAGACCCTGGCCTCTAAATTACAGCGTGTTCTCACTGCTTCTTTTCAGGTTGTAGTAAAGAGGTCAGCTTTATTATTTTTTTTTAATCACCAGTTACTACTCCCTACGATATTAGCTCTACTAGGGTCCTACCTATAGCTATTGCAACTTTATGCATACTTAACGCTTGTACGGTATACCATCTTATTCAATACCAGTGTTTCGTATGGCGGTTTACGAGAACCGCTACCGAACCGATCAAGGAGGAATTTAATTTAAGTAATTAGGGTGATAGCGCAGATACATCTCGTTTTATTTCTATTTTTATTACTTCGAATTCTACTGGTTCTAGTAGACATCCTCTCCTGATCAGACCGCACAATCTGACGGGTAGGCTACCTTTTAAAATTTAAAATGATCTGCTAAAATCCTAGACCTCCCAGATCTTAATGATAATGTGATGTCAGAAATATACGAAGAATTGTAAACGAATTTTAAAGTACATCAACAATATTTCATACACCTTATTGACTTCTCATAACTTTCATAGTACAAATTTATTCATTAAAATCACCTCACCGACACGTATATGTGTTAGTATATTGTGTCCACTGTAAATAAAGTTTGAGAAACATGGTTCTATGCGATGAGATTGCTCCGAATAATTGCATCGTAAAATGTAATTAATTTCGCCGCCGGTAAGGGGAAGGATAGTTCTACATGGTATTTATTTAATTATAAATCGTAATATCAAACAAATTAATAACGATTTACTGAAAAAGATCGTTTTTTTTTCTAGTATTTCGAGTTGAATACGTTCCTGTCCGAGATTACGGTCAATGTATTGGGCAACTAAACTATTTTACCAGTTTTTATTTTGCTCTCTTTGGAAAGTTGTCAATTTTGACGTCTGGTTACGCCAAAATTTCCTATGTAGCTTAGGTGACATTTCAATAATATGGTACCACGGAGCTGGTCTGATGATGGATCCGGAAGTTGACCATAGGAACTCTTCAACTAAGCAAGAAAGCTCCATCATGTCTGGACTAGTTTGCCATTTCACCTCGATTGTAGTAACTGACCGAGCCAAGGTCTGGTGCTCTCTAGCACCCTCGAGTCAGTTACTACGCATAGGGTAATGGTCCAAACCGAGGTTCTCTGTCGGGAGTCCTTGCGCTGGTTACCCATAAATAAAGTGTTAGGCTGAGCGCCCTAACCACTCGGCCATCATTCAATGCGGTGAAGCTGTCATAAAAATGCACAATACCCTGCAAGACAAATCGAGTTTGCCCACCACTTTTTAACTGGAAACCGCTAATAAGAAGCCAGCTCTAATAATAGGAAAAAAGGTTTTCCTGTGCTATAAGCAAAATACATAGTGATAGTAAAGAGGAATAATGTAAGAGGTAAATTTTAAATTACATTCTTTTATTAATTCAACAATGCTTTCTTACATACATATTTTGTGTGTGCGAGCAATCGTGCGTGTATGAGTGGAATGGCGCTTTCTACAATTAAATTAATACATTTTTTTGATACAGTATTAAGGAAGATATTACATACCGACAAAAAAATCCCTTTGAGAAATGAAATAATATATAACGATCATCAATTCACTACCCATCAACTTTATATACTAACACTATCTATACAATAACATAATGACAACCGCGTGGACTAGTGGTTAGAGTACCTGACTACTCTTTCACAATTTATGTCTGTAAAACAACGCACTCAAATCGCATTATTGGAGAAGTCCTAGAATGGAGCACCGTTTAATAAAAAACAATTCGCCAATCGTAGAAATTACAGAAAATTCTCCTTTGGAGCGGTATATGTCCAGCAGTATATAATTTAGGGGTTTATGGTAATAATATTCAAATGTCTTCAGGCTTTGTAAAATACATTAAATTACTAAGTCGTAATTTGACGACCGCTTGGCGGAGTTCTTAGAGTGCCTTCTGCTGTTCACTGCGGGTCCTGGGTTCGAGCCCCAGCCGCAGCCAACAATTGTGTAAAGACACAAATTGTCTGTTTTCGGTTCTGGTTGTATTGTGATTGAAACCGTGTCTCTAACACTACATCCTAGGATACCTCCCATCTTATTGTAGGTTAGGTTAAGAGTGCGATAGGCCGCAGGCGCCGGAGAAGTCGCGGAGGTGTCCGCGAGTGTTCCCGTGGTTAATGTTTCACTGTGCAAAGTGCGTGTAATAGGTAGCACTACACTAGTATATAATATATAGGGTACGATACTAACCATTAGGATGCTGATGATTGCATGCTCGTCTCGTTACTTTTTTATGCAAGTGGAATCGAAAGAGCGAAAGACGAGGAAGCGGTTCACCTGGTGGTACATAATCACCGCCGGCCATGAACTTTCGCAATACTAGAAGAATTACGGGTGCTGGCCTTTTGGAAAGGAATATGCTCTTTTCATGAAAGTCCCTAAGTTGTATGAAAAAACCGCAGCCGGCAGCAAATTCCACAATGCAGCCGTGCGTGGCAGAAAATTCCTTGAAATACGAACTGTGGTGGAAAATTATGCCGCTAGGTGAGATAGTGCAATTCGGTAGCCGAAACTAATCCGAACGATTCCTTGGGACACGAAGAGATGCAATATCTCTTCGTAAGGCCAGTAGATTAACACAATCGGAAAGTACCTGATCGTCGACGATTTGAGCCATTCTTCGTTTAATGCGGTCAAATGGGAGGAGCTACCCCAGGGCCAGTTATTCTGCTGTGAAGCAGTAGTGTGCAAGCATTACTGTGTTTCGGTTTGAAGGGCTCTGTTAGCCAGCGTAATCACTGGGCATTTGAGACTTAAGAACTGATGTCTCAGGGTGACGGGCGCAGTGTGGTGTCACACAGAAATATTCTAGGTGACACAGCATTTGTTGTGGGCGGACGTTGCACTTACCATTAGGTGAACGTTTTGCACGTTTCGTCACTTTATACAATAAAAAAAAGCTGGCACGGGGGTGCCCAGAGATGAGAACAGTATTCCGAACCGAATTGGCGAACTTTTGTCTTGTGAAGCTGCAAGCCGTGGGCCGGCATGGAACACTGTCCCGCTCTACAAAGCACGCCTCACTTTTCTAACATCCATTAAAAAAACTTTCTTCGACTAGAAGGGGTTCCCAAACTTTTTCTGCAATGGAACACTTCGCGAACCCGGATTTTTTCGCGGACACTTCAGCCACTGCAGCCAGTCGATATAAAGTTGAATATCTTTAAATATGTACCAGTGTAATTACTTTTCAAATTGTTGCGGAACACCTATTCAGATTCAACAGAACACTTGTGTTCCGACGAACATAGTTTGGGAAGCCCTGGTCTAAACTAGCTCAAGAAATCCTTGATCTTTAAGTCAACACCTCTACGAAAGAAGTCCTTGTCGATTTGGACTACAACATCTTTGGCATTCGAACCTAGAACCTATAACTCAAGTAGGCCGATCGACATGAAATGGTAATTAATATATTTGTTACACGATTATTGAAAAAAAGAACACACTTTTATTATTGGAAGGATTACTATCCAGGAATCTGCTTGCGGTACCGCCGCAGCGCCAGTTATTCAGCCGTCAAACAATTTTTGGGCAATGAGACATAAGAACTGATGTGTGACAAACGAAATTTATATTTCTTACGTCGAACAATAAAGAATTTTCATTTCATTTCATTTCATGTCTTAGGGTGACGAGCGCAGTAGTGCGTCACACAGAATTTTTCTGAGTGACACAACCTTGTTATAGGTAAAGTTGCCCTTATCACCACGTGAAAGATTTGCACATCTCCTTAATATCTTTCATAAAAAACACATTCATACATACATTCACGCCTTTTTCCTGTACAAGGGATAGGCAGAGACCACACTTTCAGCCCACTTTTCGCCGCTGCGGGAAAGGAGACATGGCGGGTGCCTAACCACATCGCCGTCATTTTGGTACGGCGCCAAAATTCTTACTCCCCATTTTCGTTCCCACGAGCAGCGTAGTGACAGAATACTGTCACTACACTGCTCGTGGGAACAATGGCGTGTTCTAGTATTATTCTGCACCAACAAAAGCTGCCCGTGCAATACGCTTTGGTTGTAAAGAGTAAGGTGCTATCCTACTATGCAGGATACCTATCGGCAAAAAACACTGCAATGAAAATACTCATTAATCATTTTTGAAGACACCATTAATACCGGGTGAGCTAATAAGGTATACTTAAGTGAATAAGTACCCCAGTGAGTTAAGTTAATACAAGAGTTAAATGTTCATCATTGTAATCATCAGCCTAGGGCACTGCGATTCTGGATACCACTTCCACGCATCCTGTTACTGGCAGCCGTCTTGCGCATATCTCCGCTTCTATAGCCAGGAGGCGTTTTACACTACACCTGAACGGTACTAGTCTATTGCCACTTAATCATTATTAATGACGATGAATTATCGAATACTAGCGACCCGCTCCGGCTTCGTACGGGCGCAATTTACTAATAAACAAAATGGGAATTGCGCATAGCAAAAAAATATTAAGTATAACTAGTGTGGCGACAGAACTGACAAAATAAACGTTACTTTTTTATTTAAATTTTCATACAACAAAAATACCATCCAAAACTTTTCCGGTGGATTTTCAGGTATTTTCAGGGAGTTTAATTGATTTCATCGTGTTATTAAAGTTTGTTCTATTTTTGCTGCTTAATACTATTTATATTTGTCTTATATTATCATACATTTTATCTTTCTTTTTACTTATTATTTCCCTTGTATTTGCTATTCGCAGACACGTCCGTGTAGTGGGTCCACTGAAAACCAGCGCTGTGGTCTATCCACAGCATCCTTTTTCTTAGTGCAGTCCATTTCGATTTTACAATACAGTGTCACTTTTGTCTCTAGTGTTTAACACATATTTTCCTTTTTTTTACTTTTATTGTATGTTACATTTTTATTTTCTATTATTTGCATTCTCTGACTGATTTTGTATTGCGTACGTCGAATAAAGTCTGACAATGTCCATGTTTATGTCTGACCTACACACTATAATACACATATCCCTGACGAACGGCGGCGTATGAGGTGCAAGGCAACTGCTTCGATCGTCTTCTAGCCTGTAAAATTTAGTACTTTTAGCTAATCCTTCAAGTTGAAGGAGAGGTTCGGCTTTTGACTGCTTAGATCCTGACGACGATGTTTTATATACGATAACATCAAAGAACCCATAGAATAGTAATACGCCGATAGTCTATCGCCGACGTGCAATTTTACGACTATAAAGTTGCATGCTATAATTCAAATAAATTTGAATTAGTATCGTAATGAATAAATTGTGCCGATTGTAAACAATAACAGTTTGATACATGTTCAACATAATCCTTCTACATTTCTTCCATTCAATGTGTTCCTGGTCCTAAACAATGGCCGATTAAAAGGGTTCTGATTAACTCGGGTATAATTAAAGTCAATTCACGTATTTCTATAAGACACGAACTCGTTCATGTTTTACTTACGTTACTAAGCTTTAATTGGTAATGTTATATCATGTTTAACAAATGTAACTTTTACATTTACCTTTAACATTTCTAATAAAAACAACTAGATTATGGGCGCAACCGTGCTATGCACATAAAACACTTCTCTTGGCTCCTAGTCGTCTCATTATTTCAGTGGCTCAATATTTCAAGAACTCGGGAAAGAGCTGGAGAACGTACAATGACATATTGTAGTGCTAAGTAACGTCCACAGAGAGGGGGAGGACACACGCAATGGAAATATCGTTTTTTTTTCAAGGCGGAGCGGCTGTTGCTACAATAGTCATGATGGGGGACTTCAAAACTCAGGTAGAGATGCATACGAGTGTTGAATCGATTATAGGTTCGTACGATTTTGGAAAAAGAAGCCACCGTGGCAAATGCTTGTCAAGTTCCTCGAAAAAATGTCCTTACAAATTAAATTACCCGGCGACACTTCGACAGTGAGTAAATATTTTTTATAATAATATAAAATATAAGATCAAGAGCATCATGACAAACGAACAGCACATATGTGACATAATGACGTCTCAATGATCAGCAGTTTCAACACCGGGGGCGATCACCGACTTGTCCGAGGCACTCCGAATGTTGATTTTAGGGTTGAGTGAATCCATGTGATGAAGTCCACGCCAGAGTCAACCGGCACTGCTTAAACCGTAGCTACTTCCGATTGATATCAATAAGCAGTTACTAATGTTTCTGAAATATTGATTCGATGCCCTGAAACCTACTTTAAGGAGAACCTGAATAGCGTACAGCTTAGTGCCCGTGGCTAAGTATTCAGATAATCGGACAACTAGGTGACACTGACATATTAAAAGTGCTGAAACACCGAAAAAAAATACATTTCGTTTCACCACATACAGAAATGCAGTTAGACATTAAAAACTGCTTTGAAATATTTATATTTTCAATAAAACGTAGTCTTGTTTCTGCGATTGTCGATACAAATGTTAATCTTCAGCTGCTATTGCAGCGTACATTTTATACGTATAAAACATGAATATAATATGTATATCAATGAAGATTAACATACTAGTAAATAAATTATGTATGGTCTGTCTGTCCATCTGTCCGAATGAATCAAAATAACTAAAACTAAACGAGCGTGACATGGAATTTGCAGTTTATAAATATGGATAGTAACTCTGGAACTGAATTTAGTCTTCGATTCATCTTGATATCTAAAAAGATCGGACCAAAGCAAATAATTAAAAGCTGCAGGTAGCCTGAATTAACCGTGACATCCCGTCGTCTACCTCCTAAATCCCTACGTGACCATGAGTGCTGTATAGTTAAAATAAACGCGATAAAATTTTTAAAAAAGTTTTTGGGCGACTATTATATTCGCTTAAAAATATAAGAAATTATTATAAAAAGATTTTAAATTTATGTGAATTCTAAAATCGGCATCTTCAAAGTTGGGGTGCAATGCTTGTACTTGTAATAAATTCAGGTGTTACTGTGGAATGAGCTGCCATTAATACCAGAGTCTATAGCTCTTAGCAAATTCGCTTTACATATATGGTAATAACTTTAAATCAGTTCAGTTTATATTCCACAGAGCTTATTATGATATTTCTTAAGCTATTCTTGCAAGTTCCACTTAAAGGCGAACATACGTATTTTATTTTATTTCATTTTGTTTACTGAAGCAGTTAACAAATCATAATTACAAATAAGTAGCCATAGTCATATCGTTTAATGTTCCATGTGGTTTTACAAGATCTTAGGTAGACTATACACAATTACAACATTATAAATTTGCGGTGTTGGCGGCTTAAGCACCCCATCTCATATCGTAAAAGTCGACAGAGGGAAAATTAAAACTAGGAGATAGGCAGCAGCATCTTTCTGGAACATCTGAATAAAAAAACTACGGTTGCCAACCAGTCTGTCAAACGTGGCAAAATGATAGCAACAAAGTAATTTATTGGGGCAGCCTATGTTCGGAGGGGAACTAGTAATAGGCATTTCATCATCATATGATAATGATGATGAAATGTGCTAATCAGTACAATCTACTTAACATTAAGCAACATGTTTCAGTATATATTTTTTATTGAAGATTGGCACGAGACGGGCAAAAGGCAAAATGAACGTATTAAGAGCAGATCGAAGTCGTTTAAGTTCGCCCATGGCAATGCTCTGTCGCAAAAAATATTTATGTGTGGCACCACACTGCGCCCGTCACCCTGAGAAGAAAATTCTTAAGTCTCATATGCCCAGTGATTACACTACCTCTCAGTGCCCTTCCGACCGAAACACAGTAATGTTTGCACACTACTGTTTCACGCCAGAATAACAGACGCTTCGTTGGTACCTACCTAGACGGATACACGCATAGGAATCCTACCACCAGTAAAATATCATAAACAATTATTACTATAGTATTTATTAAACAACGTTAAAATATGTAGAATATTCTCTCAAATAAGGCTTATATTGAAGACATTGTTCTGAGAACATATTGAAAGTTTTGATAAAAGTTGTCAAGTTCAGTCATGATACCGTTATAAATTCGGCACATACTTGTAAGCAGTATACACATTAGTGTAGCGTAGTGTGTAACATTAAGAGGATTCAAATCAGTTTATATTAAATCGTGTATGTTATTAGTATGATTGGGAATATTATTGTACTGCCTGTGATTATTTAAATCCATAAAATTGTTAAGTGAAGAGAGTCTTACGGTGCTCATAACGATAGAATATGTATGCTGATTTTAGATATGCTGAAATCATCTAACGTTAAAGTTTTACTATTTAGTAAATACTGATTACTGTAAGCATTTATAGTTCACGACAAATGTATTTATTACTTTTTGAAACATAGTTATCAAGTAGGGTGACGAGACGTGCAAAATGTTCACGTGATGGTCAGTGCAACGTCTGCCTATAACAAATGCTGTGTAATCTAGAACATTTCTGTGAACCACACTGCGCCTGTTACCATGAGACATCAGTTCTTAAGTGATTACTGCTACTGACTAGCAATAAACTTGTGTGGCAATCTATGGTGGCTTAATAATAAATAGGCTGATATGATGACATTTTATAATCAGTACAATCTACTTAACATTAAGCAATATGTTTCAGTATATTTTTTTATTGGAGAAAGAGACGAGACGTGCGAAAGGTTCACCTGATGCTAAGTGCAACGTCCGCCGAGCATTGATATTGCTCTGTCACAAAAAATGTTTATGTGTGAAACCACACTGCGCCCGTCACCTTGAGACGTCAGTTCTTAAATATCATATGCCTAGTAGCACTACCACTACACTACACTAGCTCTCAGTGCTCTTCAAACCGAAACACAGTAATGTTTGCACACTACTGCTTCACGGCAGAATAACTGGCCCTGGTGTGGTACCTACCTAGACGGATTCCTGCATAGGAATTCTAACACCAGTAACAATTATACTAGCGATTCGCCGTATGGTCAATCTACCACCTCTATCATACCGTGGCTATCTTTAAGAGACTCAGACTGAGGGTCGTATCGTAAATACCAGGAGAATCTCGTGTTCTCTGAAGTATGGTAAAGAAACCATTTCACATATGCCAGATCTAAAACATCCAAACCGGTGATAGGCGTTTAAGGTGCTACCTTGCAGCTTCCTATACTACGAATAATCATCACAACCACACCCGAAAACCAACAATTTGTGTTTGTGCACCAATGTTAGCTTCGACTCTGATTCGAACCCAGGACCTGTGGCGTAAAAGTCAGGTACTCTAACCACAAGGTCACGCGAAAACGCCACATACTGAGGAATACCCGTTCTCCTAAAGTATTATTTGATGTAGTAACAAATTATCTGGCATCATCATCATTTCAGCTTATCACTAGTCCACTGCTGAACATAGGCCTCTCTCATAGATTGCCACAATAGTGATAAGTTGAAATGATGATGATTATTGATAACTAGCTGAAGTCCGTAACGACGTTCGCGTGGATTAAGGTTTTTAAAAATACCGTGGGGACTTTGATTTTACGGAATATAAAGTATCTTACAGACCACGAAAAAAATTTAACACGCCGATATATTTTACGTAGTAAATGAGAATTGATTAGATATTTTAGGTAAATGTAATTATATATTATATTATATATTGATAAATTAATAATAGAAAGAAATAACTGAACTATCGTTTACTTATATACACTACACCATAGATAATCTAGTTGCGGGAGCGGTGTGACAAAACCATAGCACACTCAAGCTTATAAAAATTAAATAAATTTTTTTGCTTTAATGTGTAGTAGAGTTATAACTCCAGTTATTCTTTAAGGGGAAATTAATATTTTTTATGTAGTTTTAATCCATCTTGTCCCGTGAATGTTTTATGATTTTTTTATTTGTTCAACTTTCTCAAATTGAAGGACAAAATGGAGGACAATTTGTCGTGGTGGTAGTTAACGCCAAAATTTGTCGATAATATTTAAGAATAGGTAAATACGCTGGCCATTTCATTTTATATTATTTAGTTAGAGCAGCGGCATCCTCATTTTCAAAAATATAGTTTCTATGCGAATATTAGTTCCAAATATAGTTAACTGTTCGTCAATCAATTTTACATAATTGGCACTATTATTTTTTCCTGAAATATATTTTATTTTAGTTTTTCCTCGATATCGATATCGATATCGATCGACCTATAGTAACATAGTGCTGAGCTGCAGCACTTTCTCCACTAACTGTCTTCGGCTCATAATTTTTATATGTTAATTTACCAGTTTCGCATATAAATTTAAAGCAGGACAAACTGGTATTGAACCTCCCACGCATAATTTTATGTTAACAGCACAAACTGAATAACACCTTAAAGCATGGAGGTTATTTTTATTGAAATGTTGACTAAACAACGATAGAATTGCTAGTAGTAGTACTTATATGGTGATATCGCGTGACATAAACAAGCGGCAGCGAGTGACTCCATTCAGGGGCGAGCGCAGCGGGCTTGCCTCGGGACATGCTAATGAGGCGATAAAGCGCCTCGGGGTGACTTCCGTGCGCCGACGTCACCTGGTACTTTATATGTCTATACATGTGTTAAGGAGTAACGAAACAGAATACAAACGTTTATCCGAAACGATAAGGCTTAAATTTTAAGTGGTGACTCATTTAATACCGTCAACTAAGGATTTCGCTTAAAGACCGTATCCTAAATACAATCATTCAGACAAAAACGATAAAGACACAGCCTCAAACAAAATCAGTGAAAAGCCAAAAATGTCAAAGGAACTACAACCCTAGCTGAGGATAAGTACTTGACATTTAGACTGACTATTAAGACAAACATAAAGCGTGACGCTCAACGACCAGGAGGAGTGACAACAGGCGAGAAGTTGTTGGCGGTGTCGGATTAGAAATATGGGAGATTTAGATCAAAGAATGGTTTGCCTCAGGAAAAGCTTATGCTCAGCAAGTAACAGCAAATGGCTGATAATGAAAAACCAAGAAGACCAAGCAAATCATTTAAAAATATGTTACCTTTTTTAATTGAGACGTCAGTTCTTATGTCTCATATACCCTGTGATTACAATAGCTCTTAATGCCATTCAGACAGAAACAAAGTAATGATTGCACACTAGTGCTTCACAGCAGAATAACTGGCTCTGCGGTGGCCTAGACGGATTAATGTATACAAATCCTACCACTAGTGAACTTGTAGTGATTACCGTAAAAAAACACATGATAACAATATAGTCAAACACGTAAATACACAAGCACTCGTTAAAGTGTTAAATTTGAAAATAAGCTTTTTCTTCATCGCGAATTCGTTAAATTTGGACCTGATGACAGACATAGACATAACTTTCAGCCTCTAAACATACCACTTGACATACGCCTCCCAAGTCGGCAGGATTTGTAATTGTTATCGACATGCTAATCAGGCGAATCGGCGATCACAATATTAAACGCTGCTGCCCGGCACCGTCTTGAGTATTTTAAGTCTGCTACACGTCGAGGTGGATATGCCGCTTCGTATCGAAAATTATGGTATTCTGTTTGATGTTTCATTTTGTGGTCTTCATGGCACCACAGAACGAGATTGTATATTCTCTTACAACATTACTACACTGCAAAACCTGTATGTAAACGGTATTATGTAACAGTCATGTAAACAGCAGATTTACAATAGTCAGGCACTTTAACTGATATCGTTTACGTTCAATGTCAACTTCAATGGTGAGTAAGGTCACAAGCATTGTTCACAACTTTGTTCGCAACGCTTTCTGAATTTATCAAAATCTTTAAATATATGGGAATAAATCTAGAAAGACTGAGTTTGCCTCGAAATTTTTGCCAGCAACTACATCATTATTTCAGCCCCTCACAAGTCCACTGTGGACCATGACCTCCAACAACTATTTTTCCATAGTTGCCACGCTTGGCTAGGTTGGCAACTTCAGTTGTTTTATTAAGATGTTCCAGGAAGATGCTGCTGCCCATCTCCTGGTTTTCATTTTCCCTCTGTTGACTTTTACGACACTCACAGGACGAGATAGGGTGGTAGACTCTCTTACGCCGCCTCCACACCGGCAAAGTATTAATGAGTAAATTCTTTAATCAGTTTTTCGTGATAACTATGATATCAAGATCCGTCACTCCTAGCAATACGAAGATGGTTAAAGTGACATAATGAGCTAAGGAAGGGTTATAAATAGTAAAAATGAAAAGCGTTAAATCCAGAAAATTTGTTTTATTAAAAAAATACAGCAACCTTAAAGTAGATGGTATTACATTTTCATGTTATATATAAATGCCACTATTGAATTCTTATTATAAGCAAACTGCATATAAATCAAAGATTGAGATGGTACTAGCATGGAAACTTTTCACTCCATTCATGGGACCACACAATAGTGTAGAACTCGAAAAAGTCAATTCTTCGATAAAATGGACTATAGATTAAATCCGCGAGAGCCAGTCATATTCTGATCAATTTATGGAATTCACTTGAAGCGTATACACAGAAATGACTGAATGAAGGAAAAACGTGAAATCATTTAAAATAACCGCAAAAACTACTTTCATAAATTCAATAAAAGTTGCGAGTCATCGTACCAGTAGTCGAAAAACAAATCCATTTAATAAATAAAACTCTCGTAACTTTCTTGGTTTAAATGTTGGCCAATTCTATAAAATTATTTGTCCACTGTCACACAAATTAGGTTAACCAGGTCATGTCAAAAACAGCAAAGGATATTAAGGTTTGCAAACCGTAACATATTTATTTTCAATTCATTGCCAAATATTACATTTGCTTTTTCCCCCTGAATGCAAATGTAACATAGCAAAAAAAAAACATTACTTTTTATAATATTTCATAAAAGACTGGCCAGTTATGTTAACTTTTTATTTAGAACATTAATTTAAAAATGGAACATAAGGAGACAGTAATTTTTTTCATCGATTTGTTTCTGTTTCCCGGTAATACTGATATTAAGTGGTTCGAGCTCGGTCTAAGGAGAAATTTAAAAATTTTGTAAATTCGTTAAATCCTCAATTTTATTAGTAAAAGTCATTATTGCGTGTCAATAGTAGGCCATCTTAGTTGAAATAAACAAAAATGCAGGATTTAACACCACCATAGATTATTAAGATGAAATGCGAAGAAATGGTCATACCTGCAGATCTATTGCCGCCAAACTGCAGCAATCAATTTCGATGATTCATCGCAGTATTCGAAGGTACCGGTTGACTGATTCTCTTGTGAGGAGGAAAAAAGTGCTCTTCAAGGAGGAATGATCGTTTTCTACAATTTCGAGCTCGCAGAAACACGCGGGTAACGGCTTTTCAGGCCCGAATTAAGCTTGAAGAAGCGAGAAGTGCGAGTGAGCGAGCGTACAGTTCGCGGAAGATTTGAAGAAGTGGGTATAGATTCGTATGAGCTCCAAAACTTGAGAGCCACCATCGTTTACACCGGTATAACTTTGCACTTGAACATCGTTTTTGGTACATAAACCAACCGGGAATATGACTGCTGATAGGTACATCAGGGATATTTTAGAAGAACACGTTGTACGATTTGCCGCCTATAATGATGACGGCTTTATTCTGATGCGGGATAATGCTCGGGCTCACGGTGCTCGCTCAGTCAATCAAATCTAAGCCATGTGGGTATAACAGTGATGCAGTAGGCCAGCAAGATCATATAGAGCATGTTTGGGGCTGATAAAAGAAATCTGTTAAATCCGGAATACCAACCTGACTGAATTGCAAAAAGCATTACTTGAAGAGTGGCAGAGCTTCTCCCAAGATACAATACATAACATAATTCACAGCATTTCCGGAGGGATGGAAACGTTAGTTAGAGCACGAGGGGGAAACCACACGTTATTAGTCTTTCATTTATTTAATGTTAAAATCTTAGTAATAATTTATTTAGAACATTGTCTGTGTTTCCACAAAATAGAGATAAAAGTGTTTTATTATTATTTTTTAATAAAATTTCGTTAAAAACTTCTTGAAGTCGATGTTAAAAGATGTTTTTCAGTTTGTTACTACTTATCTGATTATTATTTGTTTTAATATACACGTTATTATTTCTATACTCTGCCTTTTTTAACGTTCCGCTAATTGTGCCCGTGTATATATAAATTAGACATTCGTTTTTGCTCTTTACATCTTCATGAAGTTCTTCCCGTAGTCTTTAAGTCTTTAAGTGTCTTTATATTTGCTTTATAGTAACTAAAGTTCCCGAAAGCGACGAGCTTGTATGAAAACACGAATGAAAGTAGAAGAAGCGAAAGGTGTGTGACAGGATCGTAGCGAGTGGAAAGATGTGGTCTCTGCCTTTCCACAATGGGAAAGAGGCGTGACTCTATGTATATACGAGTATGAAAGAAAAACAAGATACCAAACAGGTTTTCATTAAGAACTGTAAGTTACTTCTAGTAAGTATTTTATTTGTCTTGAGCAGCCTGAAAAATGTATGGATGTATAGGACAACACACAACAACCACAAGTCAATAAACGTAGCAAAAATTTACACAGACACGAGATATATATATCTGTGTAAATTTTTGACATTAATTGATCTTTTATCATATTTTCAATATACACATTATATTGAAGTTTGTTGACTTAACTGAAATTACACACAACAGTAAAATTCGACCTTTAAATTTTATTCTCGATAATAAAAACGGGCTTAAGAGGGACTTGCACTAATTTTTTACTATTAATGTTAACCATGCGTTGGCGCGTTCTTGTAAAACTGAACTTGAATATACTCAGCTGATATCCACATGGTTAATAAGTTTGTCATTTATTTTTAGGTGATAATTTAAAAAAATTATTAGCTTCAGCGTTTTACATACAAGACGCCAAATTTGATTACCGCTCCATGCTGCAAATAGGCTCCGGCCAACTTTGAATAAGAGAAGCCTATTGTAACTTCAGTATCTAGAATAAAATTTAACCACTGTGTATACTTGAGATAGCTGTTCTTGTATATATTTATAACAATATATATGTAGCGCCATCTATGTCGCCACATGAAAAGCTCAAGAGATATCTCATACATAATTATTTCATACATTACTTACGCGAATACTACACATTTAAATAAATATATCATACATTCCATAATCGAGATATGAAAGTTTCTGAGATGCGAACTATATATACAACATCTAAATATTACTAGTAAGAGGAGACGTCGTCCACAGATCAAACCCCCCTGTTCCTTGGCAATATCATCTGCCAAATATACAATATATACAGTATGTGTAATTGTATTCTAAATTTTATGATTTCGATGAAATTTTGTATTTCGATAATGTTTTACTTCACAATTTTAATGATTGGTATTGTTTTCACACAAGTATTATTTAATGTATAACCTACATATTTAAATTGATATTTGCTCATCAACAATCATTAGCGTAATTATAATAGTAGCCTAAAATATTCACGCATTGATATTAGCTGCATACAGATGACACTACATGACATTATGCATATGATAGCAGGACAGGTAGGTAGCTTTACTGAACGTTGTAAACAGCCAATATTCTACTAAACATGTAACTATTGTATATACTCGAGTTTTTCGGAAACGTCTCTAACAATTTTGAAGAAAATTTGCATATTATGTACAGTAATACCCCGAACTTACGCGATAGGTGGGACGGAACGATAACCGAACAGTAAGTCAAATTCGCGTAAGTCGGGTTACAAATTTGCATATTAATACACAACTCAGGGGCTAGGCGCTCGCTTTAAATTTCATAGTATGCGAGTGACCTGAGTTTGATTCCCGGTGCCGGCACCACTTAAAATTGTTAATTGCAATTTTAAGTGCTGATTTACCACGTGCTCGGCGGCGAAGGAAAACATCGTGAGGAAACCTGCATGTCTGAGAAATAAGAAATATTTCGAAGACATGTGAAGTCCGCCCATTGGAGCAGCGTGGCGGATTCTTCCTAGCTCCAAAACCCTCTCAGAAATGAAAGGAGGCCTGTGCTCAGCAGTGGGACATTTATAGGCCGAAACTTTACTTTTTACTTTATACACAATACGTATGTTTTATTCTGGGAAAAAATAAAACAATCATTTGTAAATAAAAAAAGCAATTTTAGATATTAGTATTATAAGTAGGTATAATAAATAAGTATAACAATGAAATAAGTTTGATATTAAATCAGAGTCGGGGAAGGTCTGGAACCGCGCCTTGAACTTGAACATGTAAGCGGAGCACTAGTATCGGCTGTGGACGAAGTTAGGAATCAAGAGTTGCCGATTCAAAAATCGCATAAGTCGGAGTATTACTGTAAGGTATATTATGTATCTAAATATCGATTATTGAAAATTACATTAAGCAAAGTTGAAAGTTGGCGAGCGAAGTTCGGTCGCCCGGGTAGTTTGTAATAACATTTCAATTACTTTTCCAATAATAATACTATCCGATCCTTCATACTGTAAAATTAAAATATCGGCAAGTCATCCAAAATATACGTACATACATACAATCACTCCTTTTTCCATATAAGAAGTAGGCAAAGGCCACTCGAGTAGCCCACTTTTCGCCCCCACGGGAAACGAAACGGCGAATCACGTCGCCGCGATTTTGGTACGAGTCAAAAAATTGCTACTCCCCATTGCATATTATGATTTTATTCTGCACGAATAAAGACTGTCCGTACAATACCTTAGTCGCCTCTTATGACACCTCGGTAGGAAAGAGGTAGGTGCTATTCTACCGGACACCAATCGGCTCTATCCAAAAGGAGGGATTTTTATTTTAATAGTCTAATGACTATTACTCATGCTATTATATCACTCTTCTTTTTGTTGACGCATCAAAGGTTAAAACACAAAAGTTTAAAATAAAAGAAAATGCTTAAAAACCTGTAACTCGACTACGGAAAGAAATTACTATAATTAAAAGAAAAACGTTAGCTCGTAGGTAGGCATAAATAAAATACGCTATAATTAAATTTAAATGCTTTGGTCGTGTGCTGTCAACTACAAAAAGCAAAGGTTCTAGTCTGATAGACAAATATAAACAATGGAGATGTCGTTCATCAAGGATAACAAATACACACGGAATAAGGCAATCGAATTGAATTATAACATTATTAATGTGAAACTGCCAAAAGACTTCAATAGAAGTAAATAACAAGAATATCTAACATCTTAGTCAATAAGACGAAGATAGCAATCAGCACCTAAGTTGTTTCTACGGGTTAAAGGTTTATATTTTATTTTTATATTATGTTTATTAATTTAATTACAGTAATATTTTCCGTAGTCGGGTTACGGTTTATTTGGCTTTTTCTTTTATTTCGATGAAAGGTTGATGTGAATTTTTTTCTTACAAAAGTTTTTACTTCTTTAAATATTTGACCAGCAGTCACCTTTCATTGTCACCATTCGTAGCTAACGCTTGGAGACACGCCGTGGGGAATTGCTACACATTTGGGGAGAAAGGAAATGGAAGCGTACAGCACTTTCCTTTTTAGAGTCGACGTGTATGGACATCGAGGTACTTACTGACTCTTAAAGATACGTATGAGGCATAGAAGGTAAAGAGGTATATAACGCAACTGTTCATGGCGGACGACGTAGAACTGTTACATTAAATAAAATTAGCGTTTACCCCTTCATCCTATAGCAAACATTTTTGAAGATGGTTTTTCAGGCTTTCTTTGAATAATTAAAAATGTTTACTAACCTCATAAAAAAAATTTCTTAGATTGTTGTTTCAGTAAATGCAAAGGCTGTGCATTATCGGTCCTTGCACTTTTTAAAATACTTACTCGTATTAATTTTAGTAAAAACCAAAAAAAAAATGTAGAAAGCAACTTAATGATCCGATGTCTGTCAAATACCAATGGTAGGCAAATCCGGTGATAGATTGGATACATCGGTATTATACCGCCCTTTAGTTTTTAACCGACTTCAAAAAAGGAGGAGATTTTCAAGTCGATTAAATATTTCTGGTGTGTATGTTACGACATATCTTCGCCAATTGTAAACCGATTTCAATGATTCTTTTTTTATTTGAAATGGTTATGCTCGAAGTTAGTTCCATATATGTTAGATCTATGAGAAAATCATGAAGCACTGTTCGGTGTTGCTGCGTAGCAGTCGGTTTTTTGATTAAATAATTTTATCGTTTTATATTTAAAATAGTTCTTAGGATATATGAATTAAGTCAACACGAAGGAAAATTTGCAGTCGCAGCTTGTCATATATATAAATAAAATTGCTTTACTACGTTTTTAAACTACCGTTGTTATATGTACAAATACGGATTTAACACGATAACTACTAAAGCTATTGAGATGAATTTTACACAGGTTATAGATAATAACTCTGGGACCAATCATGTATGAACAATGTTTCATCATGCTCATGAAACAGATTTATAAGGCGAGTGTAAATGGGCAAGCCGGTAAGGGTCAACGTAGGCGAACGTATCACGATCAGATCAAAGTTGTTTTATGGAAAGGCCACATCAAAAGTGCGAAATGGTATGAAAACACTAATTAAAGTAGAAGAAGGGAAATATGTGTGTCAGGGTCTTAGCAAATGGAAAGAGATGTGACTATGTATGAATAACGTACCCTTGGATATTGAAAACTTTGCATGTAAATCCATTTAACGTCAAGAAAACATTACATACAGCGTACTATAAAATAGACCATTATATGCAGGGCAATGATGTGCGGAAATATCTCTTACTCCGTACTAGCAAACCCTCTGGCTACTACAACATATGTACATATACGATATAATTTAATAAATCACATTGTTATAAAATAATAATGTGATCGTATAATGACTTTGAAAAAAGACCCCAGAGTTTCCTGCCGGTTCTTCTTTGAAAAATTTTATTCTACGAGCATGAGGCTAGTAAAAGTTACCTATAAATGCCCCACTGCTGAGCACATGCCTCCTCTATTTTGAAAGGCTTGTATTTCTGAGAGAGTGTTGGAGCCGGGAAAAGTCCATCCGCTGCTCTATTGCAGGCTGGCGGACTTCACATGTCTCATCATCATCATCATCATCATTTCAGCCTATCACAAGTCCACTGCTGAACATAGGCCTCCCCATAGTCTATCCTATTCCTCAGACATGCCTGTTTCATCACGATGTTTTCAGAAATTAGCACTTAAAATAACAATTTAGAGGTGCCGGCATCAGATCGGCCTAGGATCGAACTTTGGTCAATGACGTTGTACGTAGTAAATTTAAGGCAAATACCTGGCCCCTGAGCCACACCACGGCTCTCGTAATATCGTTAGTATTTTCCTACAACAAAAATAAAATATCCTTCATTCCTTCCATCCTTTAAAATTCTTTCCTATTAAAAAAAATAGTTTAATTATAATAAAAAAAATAACAACCGAGAATAAACCAGCTAATTTCGTATATTACTTTTTCAAAAATATTATTTTTATTCATGTAAACCATTCAGAGACTCTAAAACCGATCATCATAGAACACGCATATATTAGTGTTTATTGTCCAATAAGGATGTAGTATTTTTCCGTTACACAAGCGGCCCCATCACAGTTTTGGAGGCGTGCGTTAATAAATAACACCTTATCGAAGGTTAGACGCGCGGACCCACTTGTTAACACGTACCGAGCGATCGATACGGCACTGATCGATCGGAGCGAAAACGACGCGAAAGTCCAATAGCACGCTGTTGAAATCATCGGATTTAATAGGTATAGTCAACCTCAAAAATACCGGGACAAAAATACTTTATTTTTTAGAGAGACACAGAGAGTGATATTAGAGAGAAATACACAATACAACTACAGCATAATGGCTAAAAAAAATAGGCAATCCCAACTCGATAGACATCAACCAGTATATCAACAGTAAATATGGAAGACGTGATGTTTAATTACTAATAGGATTTTACTTTACTGTGAATCTGATAAATACATTTTTTATATTCTAGTGTGCCTTTCTCTCTAATATCTTTCTCACTGTCGCTATCTATAAAGAATTTCTATGCAGGTTTCCGTCTTGTTACACCACCAGTGGGTCAGTTATTCTGCCGTGAAACAGTAGTGCGCAAACATTACCGTTTTTTAGTCTGAAGTGCACTGAGGACCAGTGTAATTACCGGGCATATGAGATTTAAGAACTGATGTTTCAGGATTGCGGGCGCAGTGTGCAGGCACATAGAAATGTTCTGAGTTTTTACACAGCATTTGTTATGGTCAGACGTTGCAATTACCATCAGGAGAACGTCTCGTTACTTTATCTAGTAAAATAATATCTTACTAGTTTATATGTTTGAACGGTTACCTCCGGAAAAACTAATCCTAGTTAAAAAGATATTTTTACATTAGGAAACCTGTTTATTGATAAAAATTTTAAGCAATAAAACTTCATGATGTAACATTAAGGAGCCGCACGCTGAGAACCGGACATCATCCCTCCCGTGCTGCAAAGTGCTGCAATTTCGAGCGAGGCAACTATTGTGACTGAGCTACACAGGCTAAAATAATGGTGATAATGACAAAGACAATATTATATTTTAATTAATTTTGGGATTTTTTTACTGGAGCTGATCACGTAGTATCTACAATAAAACAGTTATTGACTCAAACACATATGTAAAGTGGTGAAAGTAACCTGATTTTTCTCGATAGACGCAAAAGATAGGACCAAAATCGATAATTAAAAGCCAACTGTGACCCGGATCAACTGTGGCATCAGTTCGTCTAAAACCGTAGTCCCACGTGCAAAGCGCTTAAAAGATAAAATAATAGAATAAATAAAAAATTAAACGCTATAAAACCCGTAAATATAGTTTTATTCATAGTATTTGTTTTATTAAAAATCGTCGGAGTACTATGCACTGTGGCTGTAGCAACCAAACTTTATTAGACCATTTACGTGAAGGTCTTGCAACCTGTCATTACTTTTATTCTACATATTTCCTGTACGTTTACGTAGTTTGATTGTGTTTTTTTTATTGCATAAAATGATTAAACGAGCAAAACGCTCACCTGATGGTAAGTGCAACGGCGTCGGCGTGGGCCAACACTGCGCCCATCACCCTAAGATGTCAGTTCTTAAGTCTCATATGCCCAGTGATCACACTAGCTCACGGTGCCCATCAAACCGAAACACAGTAATGTTTGCACACTACTGCTTCACGGCAGCATAACTGGCCTTGTGGTACCTACCTAGACGGATTCCTGCATATATCCTAATTCAGCAATGGAAAAACGACAACGATTTTCGTTTTAAACTCAACAATCTAATTGTTATATTCAAATTAACCATATTACAGCAGTGTTCTAAAGCTTCTATTATAAAATCTAATGTTTTAGCCTCGAGGAACTGTAAGCCTATAAATGCTTGTTTTGTCGCAATTAACCTACGAATATACTTGCCGCGGACTGTACTTTCTACGCGTTGTCAAGAACTAACACCCTTATTAATTGTCCTAGCGGAGACTTGTCTATGATAATACTTAATAAGGCTTAACAAATAGCTTTAACATCTCGAATCCGAGCTTATCTCGTTTTCTCTTCTGCATAGTATTTGTTTTGAGAGACAAATGATAGGTTATATGGTGTTATTAAACAAGCTGCGAGTTGTTTGAATGAGGTTGACCAAATTGAAAAATTAAGGCGAAGATAAATAAAAGCCTGGGAAAAGACAAAGGAATAGAATTAATGTATTATAATGTGTTATATATTGTAGAAGAGTAAGTTGTAATTACACTTAAATCTAATGTGTGTTTACATCAAATGTAGAATAAGCAGCGTAAAAGGTTTTATAATTGATGAACGTGATGAATGTATGAGACCACATTGTAAGAGAGCATAAATATACGAAGAATTTTAGAATTTACGATAGAACACTGTTAATTTATTCTGCTACTGGCTGTACCCCGCGGTTCACTCGCGTAAATAAGCCGACTCCGATCGATGATATATATATACTTCCCTATTTGAATCGGATTTTGGGGTTTCAATTTTTTTGTGCGTAACCCAATTTTTTTTTAAATTATAATAGCTAAAGTTAACCGCTGTAATATAAGCTCGGTCCAGCCGCTTCGGAGATTAGCCGGAACAAACAGACAGACATAATATAAAAAAAATGGTTTTTCTTATAAGCACCGTATATTATTTCATAAGCATTGAGTAAAAAGCTGTTATTTTGTTATTACGAACAGACACTTCAATTTTACTAATTTGTATAGATGATAGTCTCAGCCTATTAGCTGCGCTATATTCTTAATTCATATCAATGTCTTAAACTTTTCCGTTCATACAGTGTATGTCTGTAGATGGTCGTGATAGACAACAAAACATGTTTTTTGGTATATTGTCGAGTTTTATTATCTTATTAATAACCTGTGCCGCGCGTAAAATAACCACATGATAGCGCCGTACGGCATGGTAACTCGCTTACCTGAGCATTATAGTAGGCACAGACGTAACGATATACTTGCTTAAGTCTAAACTTGCACAAGTACACAGTTACGTATGTTGGAAGTGTTTGCACAAACTGGACTTGCATAAGTTTAAAAATAGTTTCAAATTTCGATTCCGAGACTGAGAATGTAATTAGACATCGTCATAAATAGCAGTTTTCACTGTTATTTTGAAATAAAAGACAGACATTTAAGGTATAGATAAAACGAACATGGCGATGATACAGATTTTGAATATGACCCGGTATAAAAAATTTGCAACCAGTTCAGTGTATGACCCTTTATGACCTACGTACCATCGAGAAAATATATAACGGTATAAAATTTTGCTTCATGTTTAAAAAGTACTTGTTATTTTAAAATGTTAAACATGATTCAATTATTGTATTTCACTCGATAAGTTTGCGAAAACCAACATTTAGTTTCAGACAAACTAATTTGTGTTATTACTTTATTTTCATAAAAACTCAATACTCCAGAAGAAAGGCAGAACATTAAAATTATTTGTAACTCCATCATCATCATTTCAGCCTATTACTAGTCCACTGATGAACATAGACCACACCATAGGCACAAAAATTTGTAACTCTCATTTTGGAGGATTTTTTCGTAGTTGCCACGCTTGGCAGGCGGGTAGGCAACCGCAGTTTATTTCATTAAAATGTTGTTTTTGTTTTTTATACTTTCTTAAGTCAAGGAATTGAAATGCTATTATTATTTTAATACTACTGACCTGCCCCGGCTTCGCATGGGTGCAATTTACTAATGACGAAAATGAGAAGTGCGCTTACCAAAAAAATATTACCAAAAAAAGTATGTTTATTTTATAACATGTCTCTACCTCCAGTGATTTAAACTGTGCATTGTCTGTCAGCAATTTTTTTTTCGAATAAATAGAAATCAAAATATCAATACTTAATGCGGAATTTGTTCTTGTTACGAAAACATGTTACAGCAGAACTGTAAAACTGAACACCATATTGTTTTTGTTATGAAAACACGTGACAGCAGAACTGTCAAACTGAACGACACTATTTTAGTGAGTTTTTAATATAAAAATACCATCAGAATATTCTTTCAAACCTAGTCCTGACCATTACGACAACAACAAAAAAATTCAGCCAAATCGGTCGAGCCGTTCTCAAGTTTTGATCTATATACATGCGACAATTGATTTTTATTTATATAAAACATAGATCAATATAAAATCTTTATAACGTTATCAACACCATTCTACTTGCCGCCTCCGAAATGGAAACGTGAGATTTGATATTTAATAAATTCAATACCGAATTAAAAGTCGTCGAATACTTCTTAGATAATATAGCGTACCGACTGTAATTACAAAATCAATAGCGGAAATAAATTGAGAAATAAATTAATTATTATTTACTTACACAGTTTTACAAGAGTAAAAGATCAGACAAACTGAGGGAATTTTATAATTTTAATTTAGTCCTTTATTGAGATCATTTCTGAATAATATAATGCTCATGCTCCAATAATAAGGTGAAAATATTAGCATGGTTATGGAAAAACCCCGTTTTAAATATGGTGGCTATGATTATGAAGAAGCTATTTGAATAGATTCAAAAAGAACAGCCTCTATCAACTTGCCTATTTTAATGGAAATGTCGAAGGCTTCAATAAAATAATGCTTACAGGAAATATAAAAAAAAACAAATGTAGTAGTGTGTAGTTTATACGTATGACCAGCTGATGATAGTTTAAATGTTTTAAGAAATTGTTTGAAGGGCACTGTGAGCTAGCGTAAATACTGGGCATGAGACTTAAGAACTTATGTCTCAGGGTGATGGACACAGTGTGGTGTCACACAGAAATTTTGTGGGTGACACAGTATTTGTTATGGGGAGACGTTGCACTTACCATCAGGTGAACGTTTTGCTCGTTCAAATAAAAAATGATGATGATGATGATCTTTCCGACCGTTTTCGGCCATGGCGACCACTTCGACTCCTAATCGGTCGGGCGCTGGTGTACCCGAAGATGGCTTATGTAGCCAATCTTCGCAGCGAACTCTCGCGCACAATGAGGGCACGTGAGTACGCCGCTTAGATAATTGAATTTTATGGCCGCGGGTGGACGGGCCTTTAGCTCATCGCGCTTAGCGTCGAGGTCAGCTATACGCTGCTCCTCGAACTCGCGAACTTGCCTCTTCACAATACCACGCCATACTGGGCGCTGTGCTGCCAAACCTTCCCATTGAGAGGGCTCAAATAAAAAATACCATAATGATAACATCAGTCGCGTTCGACTTAAGAGTAGGAAGATTCTAAAATTACGAATCTATCAAACCAATGGATACGCGAAAAAGCTATTTTTCGTATAATGCCGTTACAATAAGTAACTGATAAATGAATTCAAGAAGAAATAACAAAATTTTATAATTTATCTTGGAATTCAAACCTTTGACCCGAAACGATGGTCTCAAGCAATTAATATGTTTAAATATTATCTATAAATAATTCCTGACCACCGACGCCATTAATTTCAGCGGGATACCTTATTAACAACCGCGGGTATTCCACTCGTTAATGCGATTGCAAATCATGCGCATCCTTTACTAGAACATAAATTAGAAGGGAAAAATGAAAATTTAGTCAATGGGAGAGCAAATAGAAGAACTGTTATTATATATTACCGTGAATAGCAACTTTACGAGGACTTTAACGTCAATCTAATATAATTCACGTCTAATGTCAGTGACATTAGACGTGGGAAAGAACTATTAATCTTTTTTTGAATCAGAACACAAATTGAGTTGTTTTTAGTAAAGTGGTGGTAGGATTCCTATACAAGAATCCGTCTAGGTAGGTACCACCGCAGGGCCAGTTATTCTGCCGTGAAGCATGTGAACTTTTTTTTTGTATAAAGTGACGAAACGAGCAAAACGTGCACCTGATGGTAAGGGCAACGTCCGCCCACAGCAAATCCTGTGTCACCCAGAATATTTCTGTGTAGCACATTCCTGCGCCCGTAGATATGGGAAAACAGCTCTTAAGTCTCATATGGCCAAAGATTTCAACAGCTCTTAGTGCCCTCCAGACCGAAACACATAATGTTTGCACACTACTGCTTCATGGCAGAATAACTGGCCCTGCGGTGGTACCTACCTAGACGGATTCTTGTATAGGAATCCTACCACTCTTCTCGTCACTTACTCATATAAAAAATGTGGATAAGGCTATGGATAAGGTTAGAAGATAAAATTATACCAAATAAATAAATCATAAAATATTGTATACTAGATATAGAAATCTTCAAACCACGTTTGCCATCATAAGGAAGTTTATTGCTTTAACCTGTACTAATCGCATTTTTCTATAATTTGCCCATTGATCTTAATTAAGTCATTGTCAGCGTCAGATACATTTTATTTCTTAATTTCTTTAAAAAAAAATGGACAAGGATGTTTGTATCGTGAGCATGGTTCTACTCTTTCAAATTGCTACAAGCATAAATCATAGCACTAAATATTTACGGCACTTACCCATAAAAAGTCTGGTTGTTGGCCAGGAAATAGCAATATGGTCATAATACACATCATTATGATACATTATTGGTACTTTCTATAAAAATAAAAACTGTCCAAAGTTTTTATTATCATCATCATTAGGTTTGGTCCAGTAATATATCTCTCCAATGGTTCTAAATATCTCTTTTGACTATTGCATCCAACAGCTCATATGTCTAGGCTAACACAGTCTAACCAATATGCTCATGCCTGCGTTCTTTAATGAGTGATATGACCTGTCTGAGATGCGGCGGTAACGAGCTGACTGTTTGTTGTAACGCGATGGGGTTGTTTTTGGCGGCACTTACAACCCACCGGGGTTGGGGCGCGTGACAGCAGAGAAATATCGAAATATCGTCGTTTCGTCGTTTCAGCCTATCACAAGCCCACTGCTGAACATAGGCCTCCCCCATAGATAGCCACAAAAGTTTGTAGCTCGCATATTGGAGGGATTATGCCATAGTTGGCACGCTTGGCAGGCGGGTTGGCAACCGCAGTTTATTTATTCAGATGTTCCAGGAAGTTGCTGCTGCCCATCTCCCGGTTTTAATTTCCCTCTGTCGACTTTTACGACACCTACGAGATGGGATGGGGTGGTAGATTCTCTCAGGCCGCTCTCACTACAACATGGCGTAGGTGGTAGCGGCCATGCGCATGAACTGATTCTTGATGACGTCGGTGGATATGACGCGGGGAGGTATGCGCAAATACGGGGCTTGCGTCGCCGAATACAGGATTTGTAGGGACATTTGCTATTTTGATTTAAGAGCGGGTGTAATCGGTGGAGAACAAAAGCCGCTCGGTTCCTTACGCGGTTAATGTGTGAACTGAAGGTGAGTCTTTACTGTCTGAGACTGTCTTTTCCCAGGGGATTGAGAAAATATCATATGATGAGTACGAATCCATCTGGCAGGCCATCTTCCAGTACGTAGTAGAGTGATCCAGCTACATCTACTCGTATTTGTGTTCCGAGTCTTGCAGACATCATAAGTGGACCATTAAAATGACGTTAGGCACTCTTTACATTATGTAACTTTTTTTTTATTTTATTAACGAGACGACCAAAACGTCCGCCAGGTAGTAAGTGCAACTTCTAACAAACGCTATGTCACCCAGAATATTTTTACGTGGCACTACGTACATTACGTGGCGGATTTCACCGTTGAAACTAAACGCGATCAGTTCAAGAAAAACGAAGTTTAAGCGTTTAACTGAGTTCAATGCTGCAGTTTGCATTTCATCAACATCAAATGAACGCAGTCAATGCTAAACGCGGTTGAAATTCTGAACACCCAATTTTCGACGTTCAGCTCTTTAAACGCGTTTAGAGAGCTGTCATTGTCAATTGCACAACTATGTAAACACAAAAATTATTTTTAATTCGTATTATTTATTGTTTGCATACCCATGTAAACTATGCATAAAGACAGGCTGTTTGAAGTCGCAAAATACGAAATAAATCGTCTTTTTGTTTTAGATTGTGACGATATTTCATGTAAACTTCGTTTTTCTAAACGAGATCAAAATGGAGTCGGTGAAATCGGTTAGATGAAAACCGAGATCAAATGATACATATGAACTCAGTTAAGTAAAACGTGGTTTATTAAACTTGGTTTCCAAAGCAATCGGTGAAATCGGGTCTAAGTCTCATATGCCCTGTGATTACACTAGCTCTGTGCCCTTCAAACCAAAACCACAGTAATGTTTGCACACAACTGCTTCACGGCAGAATATGTATCTACAAATACTTCTTCAGTTTTGCTCAATGCCCAGCACCTTCAGTATCTTGCCTTATTGATTCTGACGAAACATTGTGAATTTATGTACTAGTAACCTGACGAAAAGTAGGTATGCTAAATGGCATTGCATGAATCTACTTTATGATCATCACGTGTCAGCTTGGTTCCTTACATCAGCACTGTTTATTTTTATTTTTTATATACGAGTATTTCGTACATTTTACTTAACGTCATGTAATATTTTTTATTGTTTCAATAAATTACAGTGTTACGGAAATAAAACATTTTTGCGTGTAATATAATAGTGAATATTAATCATTAGTAGAAAAGGATAACCTCTCTCTCTCTTCCAAATCATTAAAAAAAATGAGGATCTTGTCTCTGATCAAAGTTATTATTATTTATTTATTGTATTTGTACGTTTTAAAATTATTTAAAACGTACAAATCAAATACGAGATTGTCATACAACTAATACAAAATTATGTTTATCCTGCAGTGAAATTGACAGTACGTAATCGTTAATTTAAACTAATTTTCCCATTTTTTTTACTTTTTACGATAAAATCGGTAAAAATAATCTTATTAAATATAAGTAATCGGCACGTTTGAACCGGGAACGATTCGGGGTGGCCTTTTTGATTTTTTTTATACATAATGTCATTATTAATAAGTACTTTATTGGACCAGTATTTATATATAAATGTCTTGAATATAATTAATAGTACATAAATCCGTTATTGGCAGTAAGAACAGATATATACCTTTTTAATTTCGTAATACGGAGTGCTGTGGATTTTAGAAATCATTGTAGTACGTATTCATTTAACGTTCTTGGCGCTCCATTGCTAATTGAAGCCCCGAAAATCTAAAATTTTATCAATTTTGAAACCGCACATTACGCTCACTATTTTAAAAAAATTAATTCTTACTGAATTTAACAAACACCAACCGGGTAGTTTGTTATACAGTGTACGTCAAGTATTAAACAAAGCTGACCTTTGTCTTATAATCGATTTACAAAAAAAAACATGTAAGAAAAATGTCTAAAAGTTCATTCCAGCTATGAACTATACCAGGATTTCCCAACCAAGTGGGGCGTAAGGGGCGCGGAATGTTTTGCATTTTCACACACATACAAGTTAGGAGAAGAATCAGAGCAAAAAATAAAAGTCAATTTAACTTTCGAACAACACACAATCAAGCTTAGAAGCGATGATATTGCAGTAGATATAAAGTCACAAATAATGAAAAAAGTAAAATTATCGTCATTTTCTGCCATAAGTTGCAAGTGATCCAAGACATATTTAATTGTGCACAATTAATCGTTTATGTTCGATGTGTCACGAAACGATTTTGTACTCCTAATCTATCAGGCACTAAATCTGAAGACAGCAGGCACTAAATCTGAAGATATGTTTAATTCAATATCTAACTAGTTTCTAGAAAATTAGATGGATTGGAAAAAACTAATTGGACTTTGCGAAGATGGCGCCCCTGCAATGACAGTTGAACGATCGGGCTTAGCTTAAAAACTGAAGGAAAAGAATCCGGCGATGGTTAGCACATATAATGTTCTTCATAGACAAGATTTGGCTTCAAATTTATGCCAGACGTTAGGCTCAGCTATAGATCATAAACTACATAAAGAGCAGTGCTTTGACAAGTTGATTATTTACTTTACTTTGCGCGGATCTCGATTCTGATCACAGTCTTTTTTGTCTAAGGGCAGCATGTTGAATCGTTTTTATAGATTGAATTAAGAGGTCATCCTCTTTCTTGAGTTTAAAGAAGCAAATGATTTTTTGCAAATGTTAAACCATTAACAATTTTTATTGATGTTGGGCTATTTGACTAATGTATTTGAAGCATTGAATTAGCTTAAATTTGAAGCTTCAGGGCCAAAATGGCACTTTAGTAAGTAACTATGAGCATAATCAGAGTTTCGAGTAAAAGCTTCAACTTTGGAATCAAAAAGTGTCTGCTGAAAATCTTTTTGTCGGCTATTCGAAGCAAATACAAATAAAAAAAGAATGAATATTCGGAAACTGAAATAGAAACTCATTTGCAAGCATTAGGAAACGAATTTTACCGTTACTTTCAAGACATTAATTCAGACTCACCAATATGGCATATGAATGATAAACCCATTTAGTGTCGATGTCTTACAATTACCATTAGAATTTCAGGAAGAATTTCAAGATACGAAAGCTAATTTGACAATGAAAGTTGACTTCCATCTCTTGACTTTGGAGAAGTTTTGAGTGAAACGATTCCATGTTAATCCAAAATTTTACTCTTGCTTTGCTGACACTTGTTCCGTTTTACTCGACATTTTTCTATAACACAGATTTCATTTTAATCAAAACTAAGAGCGAAATTGCCTTGCCGTCGATCGAGACTTAACAATAACTCTGGCAAAAACTGAATCTAGAATCGCCTACATCGTGCAGAACTTGTAAGCTCAAGTATCTCACTAATAACACTTATACTATAAAATAGTTTGTTTAACAAAACTAGTAATAAAATGCTACTTGTAAAATAATGCTATAAGATACAAATATGTAAATACATTTTAATTATATTTATATTACAATTTTAAGTCTTAAATTATATATTGCAACACACCAACATAGGTTCTATAAGCAAACAATAAATATACAAATAAATGAACCAAAGTTTATTCTTCGTTTGGTGTATTTTACTTTTTTTAGCTATTTATTTTGTATAAATTGAAAACTCATACAAACGTTGTTAAAATAATGTGGGTTCGAATTTTGTCACGACAACAATTAAAGGTGGGGCATGAAAATATTATTTATGATCCTATGATATGAGGAGGCGCGACGCAAAAAAGAGTGGGAAACCGTGAACTATACAGAGATCACAAATTACATAAGTTATAAAAATATTTATGTAATAAAAACCACCAAATATAATTATCGTAGCTGTGATTACCTTAACAATGTTAACTCTGAAAAGTGGCGAAAATATACCCAGTGTTCTTGGAACTTTTTTCCTGAGGAGTAGTGCTATTTGTTAGAAAATGGTTGGCTGGTTACTGTAAATAAATCATATTTAGTAAACAAATATAAGTAAGAATCCTATTCCTATTCCTTCAAAAAACTTACAGGAAATTGAAAACAAACTATTTAAATGTTCATTCAGTTAAAATATTGTAGATAAAATTATTTTATTAGCTGATTTATAATTTGATTTACTCAACAAGATATAGCACTCGTGGGATTAATAAGGCCCTGTTACAAACCCCGCAGGCGAACTGCTAAACTGGGTTGCTAAATAAAGACCACTTACGTAGATACCTGTATTTATCAGCGCCGTCGTCTTTATCTCGATCAAGTTAACAAAAGCTACTGTAGTAAGATCGTGCAAAAAGAAACCGAAAGCTTCATAACGGTCCCAAACAACTATGTCATTGAAAAACATTGAACAATGAACATTTCGTACCGATTTCACCGGCCCAAAAAGTAATCGATTGTAAAAATCGTAACAACTAAAATAATGTCGTTATGCTCAATAAAGAGTAAAAAATACATTTGTTTTTTAATCGGTATCTGGCTGTCAGCTTTCTTAACTGCAGTCAGGCGAAAGATAAACTTTTTAACTACAAACAATTTTTATTTATTTTTTATCTATGCCGTGATGATTGTTTCATATTTTAGTTATAATATTCGGGGAGGACTTTTGGCGCAACTCGAAAAGTGACACTAGTGTTTTTATTGATTTTTGTAATGTCTGTGTATATTTTAAGTTTCTATGTTTAATATTGATAGTTTATTGTTCAGCATGTGCTAGTAAAAGTGGAGTGGAGTGATTGGAATATGTTACTCGACACTGGAAAATAGTTTACGAATATTTCCATAAATTAATAAGTAATATTCTTAAATATTTTGCGCCACTTCGAAATATGGTCGTTAATGTTGTTATTTTCGGGCTCTGATATTTTTAATATTAATAATTTATTAGTCCGTAGTAGTTAATTATAATTTATTATTTAGTCCGCCAACCCGCATGGGAGCAGCGTGGCGGATTCTTCCTAGCTCCAAAACCCTCTCAGACATCTGAGGAGGCCTGTGCTCAGTAGTGGGACATTTATAGGCTGAAACTTTACTTTTTCTTTTTTACTATAATTTATTATGACTGTGGAGGTGTATAGGGAACTTTTATTTCACTACCCATATTTTTACAAACTTTCGATATGCATACCTACATAATTCTCCTATATGCTAAAATATCGCCGTGTGGTGGTAGCATAAACGAATCTACCACCCCAACCCATCCCGTGGGTGTCGTAAAAAATTACAGAGGGAAAATGAAAACCAGGATATGAGCAGCAGTATCTTCCTGGAACATCTCAATAAATAAACTACGGTTGACAATCCGCCTGCCAAGCATGGCAACTATCCCAAAACGAGAGCTACTAACTTTTGTGCCAATCTATGGTGGAGGCCTATGTTCAGCAGTGGACTAGTGATAGGCTGAAATAATGATGATGAGATGTTGATACTATAATATTGTATACGTAAAATTACCTATGTGACTGACACTTGCATAAATTTTACTACTTTCTGCAAGTTCTTTTGTTGTCTTCTGTGTGTATAACGTACGAGTATTTATGTATTATAATATTATTGGTAGCAGTCACATATTTGGTCATTAAAATACTTCTTTTAAATAACTATTTTGAAAAATTTTTTTCGTAATGATTTTTAAATTCTTCTTTATATACCGCTATATTAAATTTGACATTAAATGCGTCAGTTTGCTTTAAGAATAAAAAGTTTTATCCATCAATGGTTTTGAAGTAAGAAAGACATTGTCTGGTTTTCTCGTAAATAGCTTTTTTTAATACTACGCAAAAAGTTGCAATAAACCATCGATGCGACGTAAAAAAAGTGGGCACGCTTCATATAACCGGCTTTCTAAGCAGACGTGAGTCGCGAGCTGTAACTGGGACGGGCTCAGTTGTGGGTATATAATTGAAGAAATCTCTCCGGACCGCAGCAATTATGGCTGCCTCGATTTATAAACGAAAGCGGTTTGCTATCCGCTTGTAGGGTAAGCGACCGCGTTGATTTAGTGGTAAACATCCAATTTATTATTTTTTGGCTCTGGATGTATTGTTATTTTTCGTATCCCTGTCGTCACATTACGCTGAATACTAAAAATTAATATTTATGACTTTTTATATTCTAGCGCTAATATTTAAAGTACGAGTATATACATATTCACAATTAACGTTAAAGTTCTTTGCAGTCTTTTGTGTGCTTTACCACGACCTTTATTTATAATGTACATTTTTTTCAAAGCAAAATGTAGACGTTATAAAAAAATAAAGTAATGAATCAAATAAAAAAAACCAAGCATACCACTGCAAGACTTCAAGACACAGTGAGCTCTTTCCGCGTGGATCGGGCCAAAATTAATAATTAAAAGCTGAAGGTACCCCGGGTTAACTATGACGACATCAGGACATCTATCACCTCAGTTCTCCCGTGACCATGGGTGCTGTAAAGCACTCAAAAGGTCGGGTTGTAAAGTCAAGTTTTATTTAAATGTATAGTATTCGTGTAAGAAGGTAATTAAGTAATGAATATTTTCCGTTAATTGTTGGTTTTTCAGTTCAATGTTACGCTATTGCTCTGTAAATATTACAAAGACAATCCTAGCTTGCTATACTTGAAACGTATAGTCACGCCACTTTTTCATTGGGGTAGACAGAGACCACATCTTTCCACTTGCTACAATCCTGGCACATATCTTTCGCTTCTTCTACTTTCATGTACGCTTTCATAAACGCTCGTCAGTTGCAGGTACTTGCCTTTTCTTAAAACTTTTTCGATTTAATCACACTAGCCCCATAAATCTTTTATGTCAATCTTCTTTCACCCATCATCTATACATGACCAAATCATCTAACCATCCCATTCTCTATCTCAGTCACTACATTTTCTACCACACCGCAACGTCTACTTATCACGTTTTTCCTCACTTTGTCCATCAAAGTCACTCAAGCTACACTTCTCAAACTTTTTATTTCCACAGCACTAATCGTACTTTCATGCTTCTTCTGCCGGATCCAACATTCACTACCATACATAAGTGTGGGGACCAGTACTCCTCTATGTACAGCTAGTCATGACTTTTTAGATGCGTTCTGGCTACAAAATACTAACCAAAAAATTATATTTCTTTACTTTCCTATCTCACTTTTACTTCCCTTCACTTTACTTAATTATATCATAATGACGAATTCAGGGCATAATATCAGGGCTGAGTATAAGGCTTGTTATTTAGTGGGAGGGTTAATATCTATCTACTGTTTAGTGGGTCCTATGTTCAAATTTCAACCTTAGCTAATATTTATTTATTGATTTTCAGATATTGTTATAGGTGTTCAGCAGAGTAGAATAGCACCTACCTCCTACCTAACCTAAGTCGTAAGCGGCGACTAAGGTATTGGACGGACAGCTTTTATTCATCCAGAATAAAACCATAATATGCAATGCTGTCACTATACTGCTCGTGGGAACGAAATGGGAAGTAAGAATTTATGACTCGTACCACGTACCCGTCACCGTACCGGTGGTAGAATTCCTATGCTGGAATCCGTCTGGGTAGGTACCACCCCAGGGCCAGTTATTCTACCGTGAAGCAGTAGTGTGCAGGCATTACTGTGTTTCGGTCTGAAGGGCAATCTGAGAGCTAGCGTAATCACTGGGCATATGAGACTTAAGAACTTATATCTCAGGGTGACGGGCGCAGTGCGGTGCTATACAGAAATATTCTGAGTAACACAACATCTGTCATGGGCAAACGTTGCACTTACTTCTATCAGGTGAACGTTTTGCTCGTCTCGACACTTTATCAAATAAAAAAAAAGTCTCGATTCCCGCTAGGGCGAACAGTGGTATACGTGGGTGGCCTCTGCCTACCCCTTATATGGGAAAATGGCGTGACTGTATGTAAAAATGTGATGTTGTGATGGTCATGAGACTATGATATGGATCAATGGTAATTTCATACGAAATTTACAACTAGTTACGTTGTTAAATAAATCATTTATCCCTCAACTTCCGGAAGGTATGCACCGTAGTCTATACAACATAGTAAAAATTAAAACTATATAATAACGAAACTGAGTTTACGGATTTTATCGCGTTTAATTTATTACTATTTATAACCCGACGTTTCGAGTGCTTTACAGCACCCATGGTCACGGGAGGACTGAGGTGACAGATGTCCTGATGTCATAGTTAACCTGGGGTACCTTCAGCTTTTAATTATTATTTTTTTTTTTTGGGTCCGATCTACGCAGTAAGAGCTAACTGTGTCTTGAAGTCTTGCAGTGGTATGCTTGGTTTTTGATTTAATTTTATTTATTATTGGATCCCAAGCTGGTGGTAATACCCAACCATCTTCTCTATTGAAATTAGGATGTTTTTTGATTTCAATAGCCTCGCGAATCATCCTTGGTAGGAATCGGTGTTCTTTTGCAAGGATCTGTGGTTTATCAAATCTGATGTAATGGTTGGGATGATCCAGAACATGGTCACAGACTGCAGACTTCCTAGAACGTCTAGGAAGTCTGCAGTCTGTGACTGCAAAAAAAATAATAATTAAAAGCTGAAGGTACCCCAGGTTAACTATGACATCAGGACATCTGTCACCTCAGTCCTCCCGTGACCACGGGTGCTGTAAAGCACTCGAAACGTCGGGTTATAAATAGTAATAAATTAAACGCGATAAAATCCGTAAACTCAGTTTCATTTAAATGTGTAGTGTTCGCGTAAATATAAGAAATCATTATATATAATAACGCTTAATAATGAAATATAAACATCGCCCGCGATTCGTGTTTAACTTGGACCAACTTCGTTTTACACCACTGAACGCGTACCGCAAAGGTAGTTTCACGAGAATAAAACCATAAAAGCATTACAGCTATTCTTATACAATGGCAGGCAAACATTACAAAAAATGTTAGCATTAAATAAAATGCAGAGGCGCCGATTACAGACAACGCATTATTGCCGCAAGTCGACAATAATTTCTACTACTTTGTCAAATTGTACGTTGAAGACATTTTTGATATCGAAATATGCCTCTGGTATTGTTAGATTTCTAACTAGGCAATTGTATTTTTTTTTAATTTTTTAGCATTATGCTGCTTTAAAAAAATTAAAAAGTTCTGGAGTTTCATGAAAAAAGTCCACACGGATAAAACTGAGTGCTGTTTGCTCATACTTACCAACATTATAAAGAGGAAGTAAAATTTTTTGAAGGATTTTTTCCAGATAGACAATAGCTAAGTCAAATTAAAAACAATATTCTGTTTTAAAGAAAAACCAATGATTAAAATTCACATCAGTATTAAATAACATTATGTCCCTATTTAAGAAAGCACTTATATAGTACTTACAGCGCTGTAAGCTAATAACACTTGACACCTCATTAATGCTCGGAGAAAATTCCTGGATGTGTCTGACTTTCAAAGAGTTTTAACAATAAACATGTCTCGAGCAGGCAATTAAAGCCGAAATGACACTATAAAAATATTAACGTCGATACTTACACACGGCGTTAACTAACGATGTTGCCCTGAAGATTTTATTTGTTAAATTATGCATTAATAAACTTGCGAACAATTACGATCACAACCATAATCAAGTTCATGTTTGTTCCGTCCAACTACAGACCGATCGCCATCACCTCCTTGTTCTCCAAAATAATGGAGTCCATTATAAACTGCCAGCTCTTGACGTACCTAGAGGAGCACCAGCTGATTAGTGACCGTCAGTACGGTTTCCGTCAGGGTCGCTCAGCTGGTGATCTTCTAGTCTACCTTACGCATAGATGGGCGGAGGCAGTCGAGAGCAAGGGGAAGGCCCTTTCAGTTAGTTTGGACATAGCGAAGGCCTTTGATCGGGTTTGGCACAAAGCGCTTCTCTCGAAGCTTCCTTCCTATGGGCTTCCCGAGAAATTATGCAATTGGGTCACCAGTTTCCTCGCTGACCGGAGCATCAAGGTCGTAGTAGACGGTGCATGCTCGGACTCCAAGTCTGTGGGTGCTGGTGTTCCGCAAGGCTCCGTGCTATCGCCAACCCTGTTTATTCTGCATATCAATGATATGTTACAAATTAGTAACATTCATTGCTATGCGGACGACAGTACTGGTGATGCCTTGTACACCGGCCGTGCTAATATTTCTCGGGAACACGTCGACGAGTGCCGGAACAAACTTGTGACTGAAGTCGAGATTTTGTTAGACAAAATCTCAGACTGGGGCCGACTAAACTTAGTCCAGTTTAACCCAAATAAGACACAGGTTTGCGCGTTTACCGCTAAAAAGAAACCCTTCGTCGTAGCACCTCGTTTTGGAAGCACTCCCCTCGTTGCCTCAGCCAGTATCGGAATCCTTGGCGTAGACATATCGAATGACGTTCAGTTTCACGGTCACTTGGAAGGGAAGGCCAAATTGGCTTCTAAAAAGCTTGGCGTGCTCAGTAGAGCGGGACAGTACTTCATGCCGGTCCACCGCTTGCAACTTTACAAGACGCAGGTTCGGCCTCACATGGAGTACTGTTCTCATCTTTGGGCGGGGGCACCCCAGTGCCAGCTCCTTCCTTTTGACCGTATTCAACGAAGAGCGGCTCGAATCGTCGACGACCAGGTTCTTTCCGATCGGCTTGATACACTGGCCTTGCGAAGAGATGTTGCATCTCTTTGCATTTTTTACAGGATTTACAACGGGGAGTGTTCCGAGCAATTGTTCGGAATAATTCCAGCAGCTGGTTTTCACCATCGCACTTTGCGGCAGAACACAAAATTCCATCGTCACCACCTGGATGGTTGGCATTCCACCACAGTGCGTTTTTCGCGGAATTTTCTGCCACGCACTACCACTTTATGGAATCGGCTGCCGCCGGCGGTTTTTCCGGACCGATACGACTTAGGGACCTTCAAGAAAAGAGCCTATTCCTTCCTCAAAGGCCGGCAACGCACCCGCGATTCCTCTGGTGTTGCGGTTGTTCATGGGCGGTGGTGATCACTTACCATCACGTGAGCCACTTGCTCGTTTGCCCCCTCTCCTATAAAAAAAAATGTTTCCGAAGCTTATTACAACTATATATCTATGATAATGTTCTTCTTTTCAAACATTTCATTTTGCGCGCAATTTGTGAATGATTTATTAGGTTGTTCCAGTTATTCTGCCGTGAAGCAGTAGTGTGGAAGCATTACTGTGTTTCGGTTTGAAGTTAAGCGGTAAGCTAGCGTAATCACTGGGCATTTGAGACTTAAGAACTGATGTCTCAGGGTGACGGGCGCAGTGTAGTGGCACACAGTAATGTTCTGAGTGACACAGCATTTGTTGTAGGCGGACGTTGCACTTACCATCAGGTGAACGTTTTGCACGTTTCGTCACTTTATACAATAAAAAAAAGGTAGACGTACAGCTTAATACGTAACAACTGAGCTAAGAACTTATCAAAATTATTTCACTTCTATTTGATAGCAATAAAACCAACACAAATAACGTTAGGGTAGTCTCCAACAAGTAGCGGAATATTCGTCACAAACATACCTGAAATGCCAACGCCGTTGAAAGGAAGCAGCGTCTAGAATCCCGTAATGCGATCACTAATTAGCTCACAAAGTGGGACGATATCGCAAAATCCTCCTAAACTGCAGGAGACCTATGTCTAAAAGCGGCCTGCTTATGAACTGATTCTGATCATGGCAAAAAAAATAATTCACCCCTGCATACGATTCCACTTTACAAATGCCATGATTACTGTTTATAGAACTGAATAGCAGAACACGACATAAGTGACTAATAATTTTATATTACATAGCATTTTATATTTTAGGTACACATTTATACTATATAATCTTTGTGGGGTAAATAAATCATATCAATAAGTCAATATTCTCGGCCGTTTGCAAGACTATTGACAACAACCGTCCGGGGGTGTTGGCCTACTGTAACTGGAAACTTCTATACCGAAACAAAGTTAAGCAAAGCTCACTCATTTGTTTTATAACGCCTGTATGTCCTAGCAAGGGCAGGCAGTTACATCTGGGATATCTTCACAACATCCAGTAACATTCACCGGAGTCCAAAACGTATCACCGGTCAATAAAGCATGCGGCTAAAGGATAAAATCTCAACGATTGCAGTCTAAACAATTACACAAGGAATCCAGGAACAAACAGTATATGAAGCACAATAATTAGTTACTTATAATAATAAAACCTTATACGGCATTTCTACATTTACGGAATTTCTAATATTTTTAATTTATTTATTTTTTATTTCGTCATATAATTATATAGACGGCCAGTCGTATGGTCACATTGCTACTCTTGATAATGACGCTTGAGCTTAAGCGTACTCGTGCTTGGAATTAGTATGGAATTATCCAGTAACAGTTTTAACTGGCCAAGACATAGTCTGTCTGTTTGTTTGTTACCTTTTTACGGCTCAACCTTAACGAAATTTTGCAGAAGAATAGTTTGCGTCCTGGAGACGGACATTATACCATTACTTTATGCCGTAAAATAAAATACTTCCCACGGTATATTTAAAAAGCTATCTCCACGCGAACGAAGTCGCAGGTAACAGCTAGTAAGTTATATTTACTTCATCTAAGAAGTTTAAAAAAAATCTAGTAAAAATTTTATATGTGACATGTTACGAGTATAAAGATATTGAATAAGAAAAGGGAAACAAATCTATAGCAAATTAAAACTACAGTAGTACAAAACTTACAAGTTTTAAAAATAAGCAATTATAATTAAAAAAAAATATATATATACCTTGTCAGTCAAGTTTGATATTAAAAAAAAACACGGAATATCTCATAATTAATATTTAATCAAAATGTTTCGTTACCTTGTCAATTGCCACGAAGGCCGCTTTCTGAATAAATAAAAAATCTTCACGTACCCTACATGAAGGTTTTTCCGTGTTTATACATAACATAAATATAAAATACAAAAAAAGACAAACAAAAAATTAAAGGAAATAAAAAATATAACATATATACTCGTATCTGTGTTATATTTTTTATTTCTTTAGAAATTACTCTTCTTCTTTTTTAAATAAAATCTTCTTACTTCTTCAATATGTACAATTAAATGTCGAATCGCCCAGCACCAGTGATGCCACTAAGAGACCACGGGACTGTTTTAAATAAACCCGTGAATTCTTCCAGTGCCATTGCCTGTGCATGAAGCGAATGTTCTTCATTTCATTTAACAACTTTTCTTCTTTTACTAACTTTTAATGAAGATGTCTGATTGATATATATTTCCCACGCTCAATGCTTGTTCACGCTCTTGAATCATGTCTTCCAAAGATTTCGAAGTGCTTTAGATGTATCAGGCATAAATGAGTTAATTTAGCACTTATGTCAGAAAATTAAAAACCTATAAATAGATTACACAAAGAAAACATTTAGGGGAATTAGGAATTGATTATAAAAAATAAAAGTAATGTGAGTGTTATTACATATTTACGAAATAGGTAACGTAGTTTAATGACAGTTGATTTTTATCTAAAATAAGCAAATCTTAAATAAATGATACCCTTTAGACAACTTGTTTGTGGATAATCATTTATTTTTTTGTTCGTGAATGTTATATTTCAGATAATAGCGCTGCGGCAGTGCTGCTGTAACCCATATTAGTATCCGATGAAGCTGTAAAAGCCAAAAAAGGCTAACAGCAATTACATCACCGAAATTATATATGTAACCCATATTTATTGTAAATAATGATAATAGTTTTTATTCATAGATGTCACGCAAAATACGCGCTTAGACGTGGAGTTGCGGAAACCAGCCCGAAGCAATCTACAATCTATTCATAGATATAACTCACTGCATTTCTACCTATATAATGAAGAGTGTGTGACTAGTATCTATGAATAAAAACTATCATCATTGATTCTTTATTTCTTACTTTCAAAACCTTTTAAAAGACAATAAACGACATAGACGTCGAAGAACAAGCATTATAAATGTCGAACGTAAAAGATATTACCGGCACAAGAGCGGGAGTCACCTGTGGATCTATTGAGATTACTATCTGGCGTGCGCCTGTCCGCGCAATTAAATTAATGAACGTTGTGGCCCAAACGTCATACGACCGAAACGGTGCTAGTTATGCTTATTGTAGCTTCTACAATGTACTATTTTAACATTCACGAGGTTGTTCTGTTCTGGTCAGATCATTTATAAATAATCGATGTCTTTTTGTACTTAAATGTATAAATTAATAATGTAAATCGGTATCCATCGCTTTTTATTACTTATTTTTTTACTGCTAAACGATCGTAAAAAATCATATTTAATTGTTATTATCGGTAAAAAATACTGAACTAAAAACAAACGACAAATTTACCGTAAAATTAAATATTTTCTCGTAATACGAATATCAGAAATAATTTAATTAAAAAATAATCATCGACAACGTTTTCGATTTCTCTATTTCTTGTTCAACACGTCATTACTCTGTTAATATGTTTGAATTAGAGAAAAGTCAATCCACTGTTGAATATAAGAGTATCCCTGAAATCTACTTATTTTTTAAAATCATAAAAGCTCAAAAGAAGTTACATGAATGTTAATCACAGTGAGTATAGTTGCCATAGTTCGAAGCTGTATTATAATATTTAGCACAAAAGTATGTCATTTCGTCATCGTCGTCAATATCGTCCGTACAACATACGCCTCCCCAATAGATTGACACAAAAGTTTGCAACTTTAATTTTGGGGGGATTTTGCCATATTTGCCGCGCTTAGCAGGCGGGTTGGCAACCGCAGTTTATTTATTCAGATGTTCCAGGAAGATGCTGCGGCCCATCTCTTGGTTTTCGTTTTCCCTCTGACGTCTTTTTACTTTTACGGGATGAGATGGGGTGGTAGATTATTTTAAGCCGCCACCACACGGGGGTTATTTGTTTGGGAATAAATATCCCTTTGAACCTATTACGACACCCCTGGAATAAGACAGTTGCTGAAGTGTATACTGCTGCCACCACGTCATTATTCTATTATTTTATGGATAACAAAACCTACTTAGCTAATTAGATAACTAAATGAAGCTTCATGCTTACCCATTGCGTTGCGCTATGTAATTAATTGCTATTAAAACATATACAATTGTAAATTCTCTGGTCTCATTATGAGCTATTTCCATAAAAAGAAAATGTTCTAATAACCACTTCAGACAAACCGGTCTTTGTACGCAAAACCAGACATTTCGCATCTATGACGCAGCAACTCGACTGGAGAAGGATGTGAGAAAATATAAACAGCAGTTTCATTAACAGGTTATTCAAGGAAGCATAGCCGTTATTTTTTCTCCAGCCCGGATGTGGGCAATAGAACTTGTCCCGCAGTGCTACTGAATTTACATTGTTCGAGGATATGGCGAAATTACAGCGTACAGCTCTAACGTGGAATATTATGTTGTATTGTATTACAAATTATTTAGATATGTATTTAATGAGCGAGAATACGATTGACCCATTTATTTATTTATAATTACTTAAGGGCTACTAACAATGTTCCACAGTCTAAACAAATAATACATAGCCTAGAATTACTGCATTTTACTGGGGGTAGGATACCTGTGCAGGAATCCGTCTAGGTACCACCCCAGGGCCAGTGAGCAAACATTATTGTGTTTCGGTTTGAAGGGCACTGACAGCTAGCGTAATCGCTGGGCATATAAGATTTTAGAACTGATGTCTCAGGGTGACAGACGTAGTGTGGTGTCACACAGAAATGTTCTGGGTGACAGCATTTGTTATCGACAGACTTTGCACTTACCACCAGGTGAACGTTTTGCTCGTTTCGCAACTTTATATACATACGAATACATACATACAGTCACGCCTTTTTCCCATATAAGGGATAGGCAGAGACAACTCACGTAGCCCACTTTTCACCCTCGCGGGAAACGAGATGTAACGGGTGGCGCACCACGTTGCCGCCATTTTGGTACGAATGAAAGAATTCTTACTCCCCGCCCACGAGCAGTAGAGTGACAGCATTGCATATTTTAGTGTAATTCTGCTCGAATAAAGGCTGTCCGTACAATATCTTAGTCGCCTCTTACGACACCTCGGTATAGAAGAGGTAGTGGCTACTCTACTTTGCCGGACCCCAATCGGCTAACTTTATCCGATAAAAAAATGTGCTGCATTTATTACAAGTAGAATGCAATCATTTTTAATCTAATACATTTTAAACCTAATAGAAAACATTTTAAATCGCTTAAATTCAGCATGTTTTATAATTACATCTCCCGTTGATCTGCTCGTGGATAAAGGCCTTTTATTCGTAAGTATTAGGAAATATGTAATTTACATCAGTTTTTTAATAGATCGAACCGATCTGATATTTTTTTAAATTTACAATACTGTAATTACTACAATGTGATAATGACAACATTAGAAAAATTAATATGATGATTTCTTCCTGGCCAATTGCAACCAAGCGACATCGTTCAGATAACAACCTTTAGGTACTCGTATCATCTGCGCAAGAAAATTATTATCGCAAAGAAATTACTTATTTTTTTCTGGTCTCAAAAATGTGTCAAAGATTGGTAAATAGTAGATTTTATTAGATTCTTATAATATTACATTTAAATTTATAATTTTAATACAAAGTTTTTAACAGCAAAGTACTTAGCTACCGTTATACAATACATACTCGTAAGTCATTGCTTATGTATTTTATTTAAGCAATGTATAAAAGAGTTCTCTCAATCATTACTATTGTAATACACTAACAAGATTTCTCACAGTATTTCCATCAACTAATAGTCATCTGTGAGCTATGTGCGAACAGGCTAACATTTAACATATCTCCTTTTCGTTTTACGTTGGATGTGAGGACCATTACTCCTTTAACGAATAAAGATGGAATCTGTGGTACTTAAAATACTTACACGCGATCTCAGAATATGACGTTACAGACGTTTTGCCGTGAAATCGGAAATTAGATCTGTTCCAACGACTACACTGTTGGCAGCTCACTGTGAGTTTATATGAAGCTTATTAACTGTGTGGGATTTTGTTTTTAATTGTCTTCGCATCTGTGACACGAGTATGTAAAGTATGTGCAAAATATACTCAAAGGGTAACGTTATATCGAATAACCATATATAACTTTTTGTTTATTATCATGTTTAATGTTTTGTTGTATAATTTTAAATGAGGTATCTCATCAATGGAAAACGCCAAACCAAACCTTCATACACAATCATGCCTTTTTCTTATATTAGGGGTAGGCAGAAGCCACACACGTAGCCCACATTTTGCCCGCGCGGTAAACGAGACGTGACGGCTGGCGAACCACTACGTAAGCGGATAAAAGGTAAGAATCACTTTTTAGAAAATAATATATTTCTACGTATGTCTATAGATTTGTAAGTGCAGAATATATATTAACTCCACTTTGAGTGATATAATAATTACCAAAAAAAATGCTATGTTGCTTTGCTACAACACTTTTTTAGAATTACAACTTAGTTAAGAATTGCTTTACCGTAAATGAAGAAGTATTGAAAATATGCATGTTATTCATCATAGTGTCACTCAATTATTCCTTTGTATGCAATATTTGGTAAAAATATGTTTTTAGCAAAAACAAATTTAAAGAGAAAGAGAATTATCACTGAACGAAGACCGACAATATCTCATTAGTAAAAGACAGATCGTGTGCATTACAACGGTAACTGCTCTTGAAAGTTTTGCGTTATCTTTGGATCGATCTCGAATTAAATAAAGTAGTAAAATATCCGGCAGTTCCTTGTCCAACTATCGCGGGTATACATCTTTCTGGGCTATAATTGGGTCCCGCTTTGATGCTACGGTGGTTTATCATCACATCGATTCCAAAGATTACTTTAAAATATTTCTTTTTCGGTAACAATCGTTTTTGTTCTCATAAATTATCGAATGACAGTATTTTTTTATAACAATAAATAAATCTTAAGCAACTGTTAATTTTTTGTAAATATTACTTTATTTAAATAGTACGATTAGAATTTAAATCGATTCCCGGAAATGTAAAGCTCAATTCCTATTAGATTAGTTTCTCGCTTAGAAACAACACTCGATACATTTCTCGAGAGCGAATCATGCTGAGATTTAATGCTCTGTTTTAATGAAGGGAATCACGAACGAAACTAAGTCTAAAACATAAACCTAATGCGATTGCCTCAAGAAAATAACAAATGCCATAAACGAAATGCGTTACACGCGAAATATTTCTTTAAATCAGTTAAGGTTCAAAATATAATAAATACATGTATAAATAGTAAGTCAATAGAATACTTCTACAATTTTGTAATTAAACGCGAATTTACATTGTGTACTACCGCTGTCTCCGATGGTTATAAATGGAGATCTTACGGTCGTAAATAAAGGTATAACTTATCTTATCGTCAAGTCTTTTGTGATAAATCTTGGATTGAATTATTATTTATTAGTAAACGGCAGTACTTACAATTTCATCGTTAATTAAAAACGTCGAATTTAATTTGTTTAGGATTAAACTTAAATTATTATTGAAACAGACAGGCGTAAGAATTGAATTACTACTTGTTTGCAATGGATTGTTGAATGGAAAATGATTCAAGAATCTCATTACTGATTAACTTTTCATGGATATTTGTAAAGTAAACAGCTACGTTTCTTCATACGCAATAGCACTAAGAAGTAATTTTGCACCCGGGTGGTTAAAGCTCGAACTCTTCCAGTACTAAAAAAAAAGTAAAAACGATAGGTAATAAAAAACGATAAATAATAACGATTCCAGCCTACTATCAGCCTACTAAACTGCTTCTTTTTTTTATTCAATATTATTTTTAATTTTATAATAGAAAGTGAGACGAGACGAGCAAAACGTTTACCTGATGGTAAATGCAACTTCTGCCAATGGTGTGACACACAGAAGCTTTCTGTTTGGTCAGTTCAGTTCTTAGGTCTCATACGCCCAGTAATTACACTAACTCTCAGCGCCCTTCAGACCGAAGCTCTGCAATATTTGCACACACGTTCCGTCACTTTTATCAAACTTCAAAATGCATCTGCATCTATGGGACCAAATTGGATATCATATAATTATATAATTTCGGTGATGTAATTGCTGTTAGCCTTTTTTGACTTTTACAGCTTCAACGGATACTGTGCTCACGGGCCAGGGGCCCGCGTGCCAGGTTTGGTTTGACCCAAACATAAATAAATAAATAAACTCCTACAAAAACCTCGAAATTCGGACTGTATCGCGTTCGCTGCGTGCTTGCGCGATTAAGAATATCTCTATACGATTTTAAGTCGTCTAATGACCGTCCGAGGGAGGCTGCGGGCCTCCATTCGGACTGTCGACTTGTGTGTCGGTAACTCTGGGCGGTGAGAACCGCCCTGGAACACGGGTGTATCGTGTGTACGCGGTGTGATTGTCGAACAGTGTGATTGTCGAGCTGTGTGATTGTCGAATTGGATATCAGGGATCAGGCTCTAGCCTAAAAGCTCGAGCGGCGTAAGTATACCGGCACCAAAAAATTATTTTTCCAATTTTAAGTCCGCTCGTCCGTTACCGCGTCCTCAACGGTGAAAGAAAACATCGAAAGAAATCCTGCACGAAATAAAATATCTTTAGGACAGGTAAAGTGCCAATGTTAGGCCAATCCGCAATAAATCAGCGTAGCGTACTCTTCCCGGCTTCAAAGCCCTCTCAAAAACGGGGGAAGACCTGGGCTCAGAGTTGCGAAATTTAGAAGCTAATACCTTTCCTATCTTACCTTGCTATTATTATAGAAACACGGTAGTCATGTTATTATAAGATACTTTATCGAATAGCCTGATCCTGATCAGAGCAGACCAGTAAGAGTCTGTGTATTAAAAGCCTACGTCAGTCTGTGTCCTGTCATATTCTAATTTATAAATGTTCTTTCAATTAAAGCATAAATGTTTACTTCTTTATTTGGTACAATTAACCATTTATATAGTTGAATAGAAGCTATTAAACGCAGAACACTGAATGCGTTTGCTTAAATTATAAATCATTGCCTTTAATTGAAATATACTGAGTTACGTTTATTTACAACGCGATGTATTTCTACCTTGAGCTACAATAAAACATATTGGGTACTGAAATATGTTACAACTTGTTAGCAGTCATTTAAAAAAAATATAATGAATATTTATTTTAAATCTTGTACAGAGATAGGGATAGATAGTTCCTTGCTTTCTGTAATGTGTAACAGCTATTTTAAATTTCAAATACCGATATTTTCAATAGTTTCTACAGTTGTGATTTAGTACGACATTAAAATTGAAATTAAATTAAAAAAAACATCCAACTCGATCGAGATCATGACCAACAGTGGACAATAAAGCTAATTCCACATCATAACGATGATTATGAAATAAATATATAAACGCCTATAGCCTAATGGTAATATCTAAAAGAAATAACGTTTTAGCTTCAAGTCCGACATTGAACTATAGATGTGAGCCACCTAGCTCAAGCTTTAAAGCTTAATTGAAATTACTTAGGTGCCATTAGTAATATCATTGCATAAATTCTCTAAAATCTATAAACGTTTTACATTATTGTTAAAACTAAACAAAGTCATAGATTTTGTATTGTTATTATTTTATATAGTTAATAGAATCAGGCGTTACTTTGCGGAAATACATTATAGTGAAGGAAATAAAGTTAATCTGCTAAGATCCCCATGCAAAATATAAAATGGTGTAATGCCTGGTGGTAGTGTTTTATTGGTGGAGGGTATCTGGTGGCGCTTCCCGGTGGCGGTGTCACTTTGCTCGTGCACGCTACTGTGGGTGGCGGGCGGTGCGCTTCAAAACTAGATAATGTACACAATTTTATATTTTGCATACGGATTTTGCTAATACTTCTTAAATTCTTTAATAGTATTAATTTAATGGTTGTAGTATGCTAACAGATGTCCAACGGCGACTATGCACTTTAAATGGACTCTATAACATCATATACATATGTGCATCGCCAAACAAAGATTTCGCGCAAATTCCTTTTAAAAAATTGAGCAATTTAATAGAAAAAACTGGACTGCAATTTACTACTTAATCAAATTACTGCTTTTCCGCGAAAACCACTCTTCAAAGCTCTACATATCGTGTAATAGATTATAGGTACGATGAGATATACAATCGTAGTTAATATCTCTTACTGAGAGACAACCAGCAGCTTCCCTATGCATACTATCAACATAAGTCCAGACATTAAGCGGGCCCCGAGGCGAACATTTACATAAGAGCTACTTGGGAAGTAAGTTGTAATCAGCTTAATCTGTATCGACTAAGCTACACTTAGAAATAAACAGCAAAATATAGGAACTGCGTGCCGAATTTAGCGCCGGCAGATAAAACAATAAATATTTGTATGATGATAAGGTGAGTTTATATATAAGTGGAAGAAGTCAAGTCAGTTTTTCTTAATTTAATCCATTGCCATTGAATAAATTAAAACCAAAATTTCATAAATTCAATACCTCATGAGTTAGATAACTTTCAGTCATGAGAATTTAGATAAGATAATATAATGTATATATACATATGAATATATTATAAGTGAATCTGAAGTGAATAACAAAATAAATATAATTTCGTCCAAAAATTGTGAATCAGATGACATAAAAACAAAGTCTTGAAAGTTGCCACTCTACTAGCTAATCCGTTTACTCAGCTGTTTAATATGGTTTTAAATATAAATAGAATACCAGAATTATAAAAGATGACATAATAACTGCATGATAAAAAGGGGAGTCAAATGATGTTACTCACCATAAGCCGACAATCCTTCCTTAAGTACATATATACAAGCTGTTTACACATCATCCTTCCAGAGCAAAATAAATACCAAAATTTATCGTCTTCAGTCTCTCGAACAAGCTGGCTTACGCTCCAGTGTTTGCTACAAAAGACCAGATTTATAAACACAATGAATTTAACAAACCCCAATACATAGCCTATATCGGATAAGCAAAGACATTGAGCCTATATCAAAGCTCGACACTCATGATCTGAATAGTTATGAGTTGAATAGATGCAAGCGTATATGGGTCACAGTTAAAGTAATATAAATCTATGTTTTATAATCTAAAGTAAAGAACAGGAAAAGGTAATAAGGCCATATAAAGAGCGTTTGTAATGTAAGTTAGAAGAACTAGTGAATCGATCGTTTGCAATTCAACATTATCAACCGATACTTCCGTAGTCCACTCGAGCAAAGCGTAACAAATTTCACTACAACAAGCGTTCGAGCATGTACCTATTTAATATTTATAATATTCATGTTATTCATAAAATAACGACACGGCTACAACAAAGGTAAATCAATGGTTTTCGATATTCAACTGGACGTTCGCCCCGCCCACTACCGCCACCTGTATCTCACGTGTATTTTATTTGGCTACGTTTCGCGGAACTTTACAGTCTGTACAATTACTACACACGAAACTGTTAACTAACTTAGCTTGTGATTAATGATTTTTTTTAACGAAAGAGCACAATTTTTTTTATGTTACGACTCTTTATAAATACGTTTTTTTTTATAAGAGACCGTGACGAGACGAGCATAACATTCACCTAACGGTAAACGCAACGTCTGCCTATTACAAATGCTGTGTCACGCATTTATATACACCACACTGCCCCCATCCACCTGAGACATCAGTTTATAAGTCTCATATGCCCAGTGATTACACTTCCTCTCAGTGGCCAGACCTAAACAGTAATGTTTACACACTACTACTTCACGGCAGAATAACTGGTCTTACGGTGGTGCCTACCTACCTAACTATTACCTATGGATTCCTACCACAAATGAATAATATACGGCGGCGTAAAAAAAATCTGCTGCCTCATCACATTCCATGGATGGCGTAAAAGTCCTCTTATGGAAATGTCGGGATGATCTCAGATCTATCGTCTACGGTCAATAGCTATCCAGAAAAATGCCCAGCCGAAAAAACACCGGTCCGTGAAGGGTTTTAAGGCTCATTGGAAATTATATTTCAAAAATTTTAAAAATATTATCTCTTTACGAAAGCTGGTGCAGGGCGCTTGCCTTAAATTTATCACGTGCTCAGCGTTAAAGGAAAACATCGAGAGGAAACCTGTTTGTCTGAGGAATAAAAATATTTCGAAGACATGTGAAGTCCGCCAACCGGCAGTGGAGCAGCGTGGCGGACTCTTTCCGGCTTCTAAGCCCTCACAGAAAAGAGAGGACACCTGTGCACAGCAGTCGGCCATTTTAGGTTGTTAGTTTAAAGCGATATATAAAATTATTATTTTGTGTTTCTGTAAATAAATTAACACTTGCAAAAGATACAAGAAGTACCTGTATAAAAACTGTAAAGCCCGAAGCATACACAAGAAATATTGCCATGTCAGAAAAAAACTTTAGCTCAAATATACTTTGTTCTATTGTTCCATTTTTTCAGAGTTTAACGAGCGTAATTTTATCATATTCTGATACGGGAATACGTTAAATTCATGCTAAAGCACAACCGTGTATGTTTTATGATCCCCTGCGAGGCGAGTGGACATAATGTGCTGGCGGGCAACAGGTGTATTAATTAATTCTTACACGCACCGTTCACTGGCTCCCGGCATACGCATTAAATACTGCCGCCTGATTTATCTCTTTAATTTGTTTTTATTTAATTTGAATGCTTACGGGCAAAGTAACGTTGCCAAACGGTATTACATTCATTAACTGTAAAAAATAATTTTATTTGCTTAAATAAACTAATAGATGCATGATTCAGCTACAGAGACGTAATAAATTTGAAAGATTATCATAATTTAAAACCAGTAATTTCAGATATATTTTAATACGTGAAAAGAAAACTTTGCACCCTTTTTAAGCATATTGCGCGCACGGAGGAGTGTGAGATTTAGTATTGTTTAAGTTTGAATGGAGAAGGAATGCAGAATGCTAAAATCTATATATAATAGGTGTTACAAATACCGTGTGGTGGCGGCCCGTTAAAAGAATACAACTACTCCATCTCACCTAATGGATCTCGTAAAAGGCGAGTAAGGAATTAAACTGCACTGTGCACCCAACAGCGGATGGTGGCGATGGGCTCACCACTTATCACACCAAGTGCATTATATTGTTTAGGTGAAAGGTGGATTGTGGCAGTCATCTGTTTTTGTGAGTGCCCAGTCTCTGACTACCCCTTATGGGATACAGTCGTGATCTTATAAATTCAATAAAAAAATTTATGAATTACTATTGAATCTCGACCATTGGGCGACCACTAGTAGTTTTAATTATTTAGTAGACAAACTAATTAACATCACTAATTATGTTATCACCAGGTTGATTGGATCAACACGCTGTCTAGTATATGTTTATATTAGCAAAGGTTATTAATTCTTACAATTACAACGTTAGTAAAGATATACCTAACATATAATAACTAACTAAATATTGGAGTAAGCAACAATGAACCTAATATTAAATACTTTTTTAAAGAGTGTCTTACAATCACCACAACAGAAATTCTAGAAATTTCGTTTATGACGTATACAATGATAGCTCTCAAATGACAGTGTTTATTTCCGTCCATCGTATAGTAAATCGTTTGGAGCAAGAGTTATGAGTAAGTCGGGGGCTGGTTCGCTGTTCGCCATAACAGTCATTCAATTTTATGTATGTTTTGAATCATGGATATAGTTACGACGTTTGATTGAAAAATATTGCTGGTTATACAATACTTATTATTATATAATTTTGAATATTAAAAATAAACTATTTACTTACTCAGCCTATTTCCTTATATGTGAATTAATTTAACGCTACGTTCCTAAAATACTAATAATTATGTCATAATCTCTGATTTTATGTTCATAACTTTTATGAGAACTGGCTTTCTCCACATGCATACAATTTAGTAGTTTTACGACTTTATTACATTACTTAAAGTCTAAAATCTTGTCTAAGAATCAAGCCATCCAACAATAAAAACCTTATTCGAATTCATTGTGCGGTTATGAAGAAGAATAAGACGTGAAAAGCAACTCTCCTTTAACTCCTCCTTACTGTACTCGTAAAACTTACAATTATCTTGACGATCTCTATCTGTGATCTCCTCTGTCTGTCAAAGTAATGCTCTTTTTGTTGCCTCTAACTTTAATAGTCATTCAGGGACTATAATCGGTCTAGATTTTTATGTTTGCCACATAATTTAATGTTTAAACGACGATATTATTACTTCTTATATGATATATTTTTAATCGACGACCGCGTGGCCTAGTGGTCAGAGTACCTGACTTCTACGCCGCTGGTCCTGGGTTCGATTCCCAGCCGAAACCAACATTTGTGCTAAAACACAAATTGTTTGTTTTCGGGTCTGGTTGTGTTGTGATTGTCCCCGTGTTTCTGACACTGCATCCTAACCTACCTCCGATCTTATCGCATCAGCGTTACATCAGGCGCGGGTAGGTTGGGACGAGTGAGTGCCTGTGTGTTTGCGCGTACACTTGTGGCACTATAATATCTCCTGCGCAGTTGATGGCTCTCGATAGTATTCGGAAGTTGTCGCCGTGGTCGAAATCGGCTAGGAGAACATCATTTTTTAATCAAAATATAAAATTTTAGGTATCTACAAATCAGTAGACAGTTACATTTAAGGCACATACACATTCGACCTTGCCAACATGAGATGGCTTAAAGTCGATAGTCGATATAGCTCCAGCCTTTAACAAAAAAAAGGAATAAATTGATTTTCATGTTATCGTAACAATTTCTTATATATATGTGAAAAGTTGTTTACCTGGTTTGCATAACGTAAAAAAATATGAGTTTTTTTTATCTACTTAAGCAATTTAAATGTTTATTCGTACCACAACAACGCACGTCACCCGCATTTATATTTCGTTTCCAAACGTAAATATTATTAAACGAGACATAAAACACAAACACAAAACCGGCAAGAATTAATATTAATGAAATAAATTTCTGTATGATATTGTAATATATTCAGTCGCATCGCAATAGGTTGTGCTTTCTCAGCGTTCCGCGCATCGTATGGCGAGATTAGACTATTTCAGTGGCGAGCGTGACTCGGGAAGCAATTGTCGAAATCAGAGCTGTCATTAAATACCTCTGCTTGAAAAAAATGTCTACCAAAGACATACACAGCGACTTGGTGGAAACATTAGGGGACTCTTCTCCTCCATATTCCACAGTTGCACGCTGGGCTAAGGAGTTTAAGTTGGGAAGAACATCGACGGAAGACGAACACCGCGAAGGACGCCCATCGACGTCCCTCACTGAAGAAAATGTGAAAAAAGTTGAAGAAGTTGTATTGGAAGATCGAAGAGTGACTATCAGGCATGTAGCTGAGGTCACAGGGATCTCATATGGCAGCATTCAAAGAATCCTTGCGAACGAATTGCATATGAGAAAGGTCTCCGCGCGTTGGGTACCGAAAATGTTAAACGACGAGCAAAAGAAGAAACGAGTCGACATGTCAAGAGCAAATCTCGAAAAGTTCCAGGCAGACAAGGATAATTTTTTGTCACGTTTTGTGACCATGGACGAGACCTGGATCCACCATTTTGATCCTGAAACAAAACAACAATCGATGACATGGAAACGATCCGATGAACCGACGCCGAAGAAATTCAAAGTGTCAAGCTCAGCAGGGAAGGTTATGGCGTCTGTTTTTTGGGACGCTGAAGGAATAATCATGGTGGACTACTTGGAAAAGGGGGCCACTATTACAGGCTCCTACTATGCAGAACAAATAAGAAGATTGCGGGAGGCTATTAAGGAGAAAAGGCGAGGCAAACTGCGGGCTGGAGTGCTGTTCCATCAAGACAACGCACCGGTTCACAAAGCTGCAATTGCCATGGCTGCCATTCAGGAAGCGGGCTTTGAGCTGGTGGAACACCCCCCCTATTCACCAGATCTAGCCCCCAGCGACTTCTATCTCTTTCCACGACTCAAGGAACACCTCCGAGGCAAGAAATTTGACGATGATAGCGACGTGATGGCCGCGGTTGAGGACTTTTTTGAGAGTCAAGATAAAGATTTTTTTTCTAAGGGAATTTTAGGATTAGAAAAGAGATGGACTAAATGTATAGACTTGCTAGGAGACTATGTTGAGAAATAAATTTATTTATTTATTTTATTCATTGTGTTTATTATTGATTATCATTACTTTTGGATCACCCCTCGTATGTCCATTTGCCGTGGGATAGTCGACTAACTTGCCTAACATTCATGCGCTACTAAATCGATTTCAAACGTTACATAGTGTTCACAATTTATTTTAACGGACTAACACGGAATCTTAGTTCAATCTTCAGGCTTGTGGGTTTAAATGGGGAAAACGGCAAACAGTTTAAAATTTTAGGGCACTAAGGAATTTGTTTTATAAAAAAAATTAAAAATGCAAAGGGTTGAATTAACATACCACTTAACAAAGGCATAATAAAATATACTGGTTGTAGAATTCCTATGCAGTAATCCGTCTAGGTAGGTTAGTGAAGTCGTATAATTTATTTAAAAAAAAGAAAATATACGAGTACACCATATCGAGATCCAGGTTGACCGAATAGGATTAGTAATAAAGTTAAGTAAAGTTTGTAATAAATTATCTGCTAAATTGGTATCGTAAACTTTTACTCGTCTCAAAAACGAAGTAGGGTCTCCATACCATTTGTTTTATCGTGAAGCAGTAGTGAGCAAACATTACTGTGTTTCGGTTTGAAGGGCACTGAGAGCTAGTGTAATTACTGGGCATGTAAGACTTGAGAACTGATGTTTCAGGGGGACGGGCGCAGTATAGTGCCACATAGAAATGTTCTGGGTGGTACGGCATTTGTTATCAGCAGACGTTGCACTTACCATCAGGTGAACGTTTTCTCGTCTTGTCACTTTCTAGTATAAGAAAAAAACATCGTAGTCTACACTGAATTCAGCCGCAACACATTATTATTTTGAAAATACATACATATAATATATATACTTAACTAATCCACTTCGTCAACTTACTACTATTGTAATTCTACTGTTATTTTATACTATTGTAGTTACCACAAGAATAAGCTATTAATTTTTAAAACCGAATGGTTTATGGTATTTAACGACGAGATCGTGTGACTGACACGAATTCTATTGCTGCAATTGGTAACATGAAGTTACGTGATTCGCAGAGGGAACTATTTAAAGTGATTAATATTGTAACTTTCGTTACATCAGTGCATTATGAAGCTATTATGTACGTAAGTAAAACTGGATCAAAATTCTCTCATCAAGTGAAAATATCATTAAATTAAGAATGAAATAAGTCGAAAACTATGTAATCTAAACTGGAATTCATTCACGTATTATTAATATTATTCGTATTCACGCTTATGCTATAAAATTACAGGGATATTTAAAAAAAAAATGTATTAAACGGCGTTTTTGCTCAAAAGCTTACTGTATATTTGAAATATTATTTCAATCTTAAGGAAGCATGGAATAGTGCCCATACAGATGAACACGGAGTAACATAAAACGTGACGCTGCTATTTTGCGAATAGCAAGTTAACTGTTATTTTAATTATTTTTAAACGAACTTGCAAACGATCTCATGTATTACACGTATCACGTAACAAGTATGCCCTGTAGAGATTTGGCAACGTTCCCATAAGTATCATTATGCCTTCAGTATGATATGCCCGCTTAAAGGCTTCTGCTTGCGACGGCGTTAGTTCCCTTGTCTTACGATGGCCATCTTTAGGTATGGTAGAAGAGTGAGTTAGCTGTAACGAACTTGTGAATATATTATAAAGCTTGTTTAGTCTAGATATACTCGAGTTTTTTTAAAGATAACATTAATTTTTAAGTATTTGTCTATTTTTCGTCAATAACGGAGAACATAGGATAAAAAATTTGAGTTATTAATTTTGATGAAGAATTAAGGGAGATAAAGCGTTGCCACAAAATAACACATTTGAGAAAAATATTTACTAGCTAGCCCGTGCGAATATTTCGCACCCTATCGTGATCATTAACAGATAACATAATCTACCTGCTTTATAGAATGTAAACAACTCGATATCGTGCATGTTAGTTGAACAGCGTGTTTAATTTAACCAATTTTTTTACCGATAACATTACATTTTAAGACATTTACTTATTTTTTGTCATGGAAAAATAATCTTCAAAATGGCGTATCAAACATTAACTTCGATAAAGTATTAAAGGAGGTATTAGATGATTTAATTAATAAAATTTGTTTATAAATACAACATAAAACAGAACACTTGCAGAGTTGCCATTTTTCGGCATTTTCGCTTTTTTTCTTCTATCGTTAGAAGAACTTCTTATTGCGAAGAATTATATATTGACAATAGCATTCAATTATTATATATAAAAAGATACGGACCTACGAGTACGTTAATCAATAAGTCAAATTACCATTAAACTTAATGAAAAGCACGTTTCGATAAGGAAATTTTATTAAAAGTAACAAATCTTTCCAACTAATGGAAATCTTAATGCAAGACCTCGGCCATAGATTAAACTAATTAGACGAGAAGAAAGATCAAGTCCCCAATACGACTCCATCTTTGTCTAAACTATTTTACATAGTTTATGGATAAATTACTCACGTTTTTAGTTCTATTCTTTTTTTTTACTTCAGATATGTTTCAATTTAAAGTAAACCATGGAAGATTTTTTGTACGTGGCATTAGTATTTTAAAATATATCAAGATAAATTCTAAGCACGACCAAGAATTGTGAGTTATTTTATTAAAAATATTAAATAATTAACATGTTTAATATCTAATTAATCTTGTAATTTTAACTTGTATAATATCGTAAATTGTGTTAGCTTATGAATAGTGAACATGTAGTGCTCCTTTTATTTAAAACATTTTATAAATGAAAAATGTCAATGTGAAATGCATGTAGATATTATTTAATTACTTCAATTTAGTTAAATGGTAAATATAACAACAAACACAATACAAATTAAATGGTAAATATCGAGGATTTAGAATTTGTAATCCTTTTGTTTTGTATGTGGCAAGAGTCCGCTGGGTTGCGGGTTGTCGCATGACCACAAATTATTACTAATGGTAATGGTAAACCTAAATGTAATTTTTGCAATAAACTAGCTAGCCCGGCAGACATTGTTCTATCCTTTCAGCTAGGTGACGCAATATCTTTGATTTCTGAATTACATTTAAGTACGATAGTATTAATTATCCGTCAAACTGAGTAACATAATCGACGAAAGTGCCAACACTATCGAGTTCATATTTCCTTTTAAGAATTAGAGAGATTTTGAGTTATTTTGATTCATAAAGATAGAATTTGTTAATAACTTGACATCGTTATACATCAGATCCTAGCATAGCTATGAAACATCGTCTCGACAAAACAAATATATTGTATTAATATGACAATAGATCAATTCGCTCAGAAGTTACACGAACATACGAAGCAAAACTTTTAATTATAGACGTCATATAATACCGTCCTCATAAAACACTTAGAACTCCCGGAGTTTGGTTCTACGATAAAAGTACTAAGATGTCGCAATACTTATTGTTTTTACTAGATTAGGTAAGATCGGATACTAACACTGACATTATAATCAATTAAATAGCCCTTTTATTGTCCATCCAATACTTTTCAGTTTAATTGTTATCTATTGAAGAAGCGTCTATAGAGATCGAAAGATGTGCGCGCAGCCCGCCGAGACAAGTTCTATTCGAAACTGGTTTGAATATTCATAGAGTACGGAGTGGCAACGCCCGCATCACTATGCCGATGACATAATGGACTCGAGTGGATTTATTATATTCGATCAATATCGATATTCGGTATTGTCACCACATCCATACAGCCCTTATAAACAATTTAAATGTACCCTTTAAAATCGATTTTTGATTGTACTTAGTACAAATGTTGGTTTTTGTGCTTAAGCACAAGTATTGGTTTGTCCTGGGAATCAAAGCCAGGGAGTAGCATTAAATTATTAAATAGCCTCGTCGTTCTCCTGGTTACATAATAATTATGTTGATATGTCCCCACTATCCAATATTACAATTAATACAAAGTAAAAGCCTAAGCCATTCCATTTCTACGTAGCATTATCTCGTTTCTTGTAGTTAATTATTAACATCCTAAGGCTTAAGATGGTAAAGGCTTTAGTGCAGGGTAAGGTAATATCCATACGTCTTTATGATCAATATGTCTACTAAATATAGCTTTGAAAGTACATAGAAACGAATTAAAATGTCCCGCATCCACGGCTAGTTGTAGCACTCATTACAATACCCTTTTGGCCCGTAATTATTTAAGTACAAGCAACACTAATTCTAGAGTTCCGTGGCAGAGTTATAAATGAACCAATAACTCGGCGAAACACCTTCGACCATACAACTCTATTAAGATAGTTGGCTTCACAATGGAGAATATGCTTGATAAAATTTTAATAAGTGAACTGAGTAATGTTTCAATGTTCTCAACACACAGCATATGAGCTTAAAGCCACACATCCGTAACCATGCTGGGATCAGCAAACGATCAAGACACCAAGGATGGTATTTATAGTTAAGTGTTCAGTATTTTCTATTCTTTTACAATTCGACGATATCAGCCTAGGGTTAGGGAATTGTCGTCTCCTAGTGTGTTTATAATTACGAAACCTTATCAATTTAAATAATATTAAAGCCTTCTATCTTACGAGATGGAAATAAAGCAACAACTTATTCAAATAAGGTACCGGCTTATTTTATTCTCGTCTTGATAAAAGACAAATGTTATAAGAACTAAAACGTGCAGGTATGTGGATATAAGTTTGACTTTATAAGTTTACGAGATTTAAAATTTAATGAAATTGTTATTATTTAAAAATAAATATAATCGACAGTTACGGAAGTCTTTTAAAGTTTTACTTGTAGTAGGATTTTTGTAGGAATCCGTCTCTAAGGTACCACCACAATGCCGGCTATTCTGCCCTCCAAAAGTGTTGTGCAAACATTTTTTTTAATTTGATAAAAGTGACGGAACGAGCAAAACGGTTACCTGATAGTAAGTGCAATGTCTGCCTTGCAAGTTTAAAAATTACGATCATTAAGTATTCTGTAAATAATCTATAAAGAATTATTCTATTCTGTTCTGCCATGGGCGAGCATTACCATTAGGTGAACGACTTGCTTGTCTCGTCACTTATTCCTATAAAAAAGGATAGTTGAATCCTGTTAAACGCTACTTCCGAGCATTAAAAGTAATGTCTACTTGTAAGAGTTACAAACTTTATACATTTTGACTATATTTAGACAGATGTCTTGTTAGGAAAAACACGTCTCTCGTCGACGAGTACATAATCCTCTAAAACATCGACCACACATCGAATTACGAAGCAAAGGTATTGTAATCGCGGTATGCCACAAAAACGTCAAATATCTCTTCTTAATGTAAACAAAGTGACAGGTGAAGGCACTGTGTCCTATAGGCACTTATATACATCCATTCTCGAAGATGTTACAACCTGAGTAACGAAATTGAAAAAAAATGTTCGTTTAAACCCAAAAGAAAAGAAATGTCAACAGATACAATGTGATAATATAAAAGTAAACAAAGTCACAGACTATAAATGTCCTACTGCTGAGCTCCAATGCGAATTAATTAACTTTAAATGTTTTTTTTGTTTCCCAGACATGCAGTTTTCCTCACTATGTTTTCCTTTATCGCCGAGGACCTGTTAAGTCAGTACATAAAAGTGCAATCAAAATATATAAGTGTTACGAGCACCGAGGATCGAACCACATTCACTCACGTCCTACCGCGGCTTCTGCGTGTAATAATATGCAATTGACAAAACTTAAGGGGTAATTGACCGATGTATGTAAGTTGTAGCTCAAGACCACCGTCTATGGCAATTTGTCAATAAAACCTATATTCTGAATAATTCTGTTACAATACGTATCTGTGTATCTTCATACTTGCGACGATATATTGAAAGTAAAGATCACTACTCATATTACCCTTATGTGTGGTGGCGGTTCGTTAAAAGAATACTACCACTCCATCTCATCCAATGGATCTCGTAAAAGGCGAGTAAGGAATTAAACTGCACTGTGCACCCAACGGCGCATGGTGGCGATGGGCTCACCACCTATCAGACCAAGTGCTTTATATTGTTTTGGTGAAACGTGGATTGTGGCAGTCATCTGTTTTTGCAGTGAGTGCCCAGTCTCTGACTACCCCTTATGGGATACAGTCGTGATCTTATCTATGTATGTATGTATTATTCGGACCGAGTGGATTTCCCTCATAAATTCTATATCAACGAAAATTAATAAAGTTAATAGATTCAGTTACTTTGCGGAAATCCATTATAATGAAGGAAAGAAAGTTACTTTGCTAAGATACAAATAAATAGTGAAAAAGTATTCAAAATATAAAATGGTGTATATAACTTAGTTTTGAAAAGCACCGCCCGCCCTTCCACAGTAGCATGCACGAGCAAATAACGCAAAAAATTATATCAAGTCATCGATGTTAAAAAAAATCGATGACATCTATTTAACAGCCATTACACCCATTAACTAATAAAAAAAAGTTGCCGCATCGGCCAAGCTCACCCGTTTAACGTTCCGAGTTCAATGTAACCGGTTCGCGGGAAGACGTTGATGACTCACGCGCACATGGAGCGGGCGAGGTGACTTTATTTTGGACAAATGTATGCTTAACTTAAATCACATGTAAAGTAACACATACAAACTATTCCACTTGTTAATCTTCTTCATAGTTTTGCGAGACTTATATTTGAAATAAAAGCATGCGTTTTACGTGAAGGTCTATCCATGCTTAATTGAATGTAGATTTTTTTGTTTCATTTTGTTTATAGAAAATTAAAATGTATACCGACTGCTCTTATACGATACACCAGATATTATTTTAATCTAAGTAATCATCATTATTGCAGCCCTTATCAAGACCACTGCTGGACATAGATCTTCCCATAGATTGTGACCTTTTCGATAAAGTTAAACTGTCAATTTTGTCATGAAAAAAAAACAACAGATAATAATTTTTTGTAAAAACAGGTAAAACAAACTTTCAGTATTATCATAATTTACTGAAAAAGTTGATGATATTTAGCCTAGTCTGAATCAATCACACTTAGTTCGTGCATACTTAATTCTATCAAGTATATTCTATCAAGTATACTGCGCCGTTTTTTATTTGAGAGCGATCGCAAAAATACAACATGATTTTTTTATTAATTTAAAGTTGCACTACAGTTAATCCCCGCCATTCGAGCATAAAGAGATTCGCGCGTTTTTATTAACAGTCGCCGGCAAAAGTACGCGAAAAATTCGCAAACCGAAACGCATTCAAACACCGCACCGCGGTCGTATCCGCGACCGACACGAAATTACTCACTAAGCTGTCGCGACAGGTTATTCGAGTTCGTTTCCCTCCGGGACGCGAAACAAGTATATTTAGGGGTCCGCTATTCGAAGCAACGTAAATTAATTAAATTCTGTTCCATTTTACATCAACTTATTTAAATACGATTTCTAATTTATTGATTTAAAGCGGCGCTACAATCCTTTATGGGTTCCTTTTACATTTATTATGTCTTGTTGAGAAAAGATTAATCATCATTATCTGTTGGGATACTTGTCTCATGAATCGAACTCGCCACATTTGGATTGCGGATTGGTTAACGCTGTTTCAGTTTGTGTTGGTTCGTGTGGTGACGGCTCAAGGGAATCTACCACCTCATCTCATCTCGCGGGTGTCGTACAATTCGACAGAGGGAAAATTAATACCAGAAGTAGGGCTGCAGCATCTTCCTGGACATCTGAATACATAAACTGCGATTGCAAACGCACCTGCCAAGCGTGGCAACTATGGCAAAATCTCTTAAAATGAGAGCTATAAACTGTTGTGGCAATTTTTTGGGTAATGTATGTTCAGCGGTGGACTAGTGGTGGGCTAAAATGCAGCTGTTTCAGTTCCGGGCGCTACTCACCGTCGCCGCTTCCGATCTGTATTCTTTGATTCTTTGATTGTATTTCTTGTATTTGGGCTAGGTATTCCGCATCTGTTGGCAAAGAAATTTAACCTAAATTATCGATCTTTCTAATAACATTTTCTATAAAATGTTAAGATAAGTTATATTAAAAAAGTTTAATAACGAATAGCTTTAGTTTTACTTTCATACAACTCTTCGTTGAAAATAAAAGGAAAAGTGGGTAAAAAGAAAACGAATATAAGAATAAATGCAGTAAAACTTTTGAGTACATAGTCTGTCAGACAGGCTTAGGCTTTTTACGAGCAAAAGCTAAACTCCATTATTTTTGAATGAATTTCTGCTCTGTAGTGTAAGTTTTGTATAATCGTTGAAATTTTTGCAGTAAAAATAAATATTCAAACATTTATTCTTTATTATATTAAAATTAGTGTCAATATAAAAATTATTAAAAAGAAAACGTCATGATAATCTATGTATTAACACGTGAAGAGAAAACTTTGTACCCCTTTTTAAGCATGTTACGTGCATGAAGAATCTAAAATGAATATATGTATTACAAATACATTAAATTGAATAAAATAAAACATTCATTATTCACGTTCATACTGACAATGTCAATCACATAATAGTATGTCGTTTCTTTACGGTCATACTGTCAATGTCAAACACATAATATTCTGCGGTCAAACAGTCGTACAGAGAATTTTAAAATGATCTTAACAAATAATTACTCAAACCTCAAAGACTTAAATAATTACGGTCGATTTTCGACCACAGGGCGACCACTAGTCCAAACAAACTCTTCCATTTTTTTTGTTGTCTGCTTGTGTCACTGTTACCATTTATAATTTATGGAATCATGACAATAATTTTAATTTTATATTACTTACATCTGTTCGGTAAGGCTGACCACTCACAGAGAACTTCTAATTGGTGTACTGGTACAAGGCATTTAAAACTGGTGAATGGTCTTAAAATAAAATAAGCAAATTACCTGTGAAACGCTTTATGTATTCAAGGGCTTAAATTAGAGGTAGCGGCAGATCCATTTCTCATAAATCATACCTACAACCGGCAGTCATTAACATGCGATTGCTAATTAAATTGATAACAATCTTCTACAGATTTATTAGGGCAAGTCTCTTCTATACGGTGTTTATCGTTTGAACACGACGATGCTATTCGACGGCGGGAACAAAAATACTTTGCATGTATAGATGTTAACAGCTTTGCGGTTATGATAAATTTTACAGTACGACTTTCTAATTTGCATTTCACAGTTTAAAAATATAGAAAAGGTTAAAACGAACAACATACAGGAACGTAGGGAAGGATTATAAGTATTCTTACTCTGAATTTATGTATTTGTGTTGAAATGTCAAATGAATTTTATCATTCACACAGAATTATCACATTTTTGATCCAACATAAACCACCACGATTTACTAGACCCAATATTAATTGTTAAAAAACTACACATTTATAAGAAAGAAAAGAAAAAATAAAATAATATGAAAAATCAAAGGTGCAAAAAGTAAGAATGCGTGTTTTAAGGAAGTAATAAGTGATTTTAAAGAATTTATAACACAAATAATATAAAAAATAACATGTTAAGCGTAAGTGCGCGGTCATGTTTTAAAACTTTTACTGAACGAATTGAAAATATACAAAGAGGTCAAGCGATTGCTTGGTGGACAGTTTGATATACGGAATTAATTACATGTGGGCGGGTTATTTCGCTTGATCGATTTAAGTTGAGAATATAAAATAAAAGGATAACATTATGCTGCAGTGGAATTTACTGATGGTAGGTCTAGGTAGGTACCACCGCAGGTCCAATTATTCTGCCTTGAAAGAGTAGTCTGCAAACAATACAGTGTTTCAGTTTGAAGGTGCCCTTAATATGAGACTAATATGGCCTATAGCTAGTGTAATTACTGGACGAGACTTAGGAACTGATGTCTCAGTGGGACGGGCGCAGTACGATGCCACACAGGAATATTTTGGGTGACACAGCATTTGTTATGAGACGCTGCATCAGGCATTTCGCTCATCTCGTCACTTTTTTCTATAATAAAACCCCATTAAAAAATGAGTAGCATAGGCAAACGCGCTGCTCTACTGTGAACAGGTGGATTTTACATGCTTTCTAAAGTATTACTTCGAGTCTTGTTTCTTTACGAATTTTTACGTCACGCCAGAAGAAGTCTAAACGACGAAAGCCATCCGTACCTAAAATTATAAATTTTGCAAATTTTGATTATCAAGTCGAGGAATGTATTACGATACACTTTATTTATGTAATGTGAAATAACAGTTTCCACTTATGAGCTTACACTACATGGAAGGTATTTACTTTTTTCAATTTTATAATTGTCAGTAATTATGTCCAACACTTCAACGCCACACTTCCCCGTTACGTCGATGCTTCACCAACACGTCCATCGGTTAATCGTTGGTGGACATTTTGACGTGCGAGACGAATCGCATGTGGGCGGGCGTCTCCTACGCCTCGTGAATACTCGTCTCTGATGTTGATACGTTTTAATGTGAATTTAGCAAGCCGTTTTGTAACTTACACGTGGCTGTGGCGATGCGTGTTGTTATTAAAACCGGGAAAGCTATATGTTAAATCATAGTAACGTAAAGATAGTTGTTATTTTGTGTAGAATAAAAAAGTAAAAATGTTCATGATCTTATCTTAAGCCGCAACAGTTTCATCAAGCTCCTAAAGAAATATAAGAAAATAGAATTTTAGAAAGTAGTTCATTTGCGAAGTGCAATGGATAGGCTTTTATGTTATATTTATTAGTGACAATGCTTTACGTAGGAACCTTTTAATAACTTAAAAACATTATATAAGTTATTACAGTGACAGCCGCGCTACATTCGTGATGCCAATGTATAGGTTTTTTGGCAGAAAATCGACGCTGTGTATATATATTGAGAATGTAGAATTATCATATTTATTTCGACATCGCTTAACACAATGACAAAGCTTAAGAGTCAACAATTTTTTTTCTACAATAACAATTGCCCTAGGTTCGAGGCCCACCTTACATAATGTTCGATCTAATGAAGTGGAACATTAAAGTTTTGGAAAAAATTCCTAGCTAAGTAATGGACTAAGGCGTGAGAATTGCCGCCAAACAACTCGTTACTAATTCTCTACAGCGCAACTAAATGATCTATACTCGCTGGAAATACAACTAAAATGTCTATTACTTTTTATTTTATTTTTATTCTTGTTTGTAAGTGTCCAGTGTCTGGGTAAAGCGCAACGACCCTGCCTATAGGCCCACTTAGGATGTAATTCAATTAATTTTTGCGTGACTTTTTTTTCATTCAGCGGAATTTGTAGTTTTATGAACTTTAGCCATGGAAGTTTCAGTATTAATGTTCCTACTTGACACAGAACTCTCTGATAATAAAACGGTAGTAAAGCCAGGTAGGGTCTGATTACATTCGGACTCGTCTAGTAAATGTGCTGCAAAAAAATTTGGTACGGTCCGGATTGGAACCTCTGACCAACGCCACAGCACACCGCTTAACAATGCAAAATTTTGCAATTGCAAGTTTCGAGTTGTTAATTTTAGAGAAAAATAAAGAACTATGAAAAATTATTGCCTAAAAGTGTTAAGCTAAAATACAAGAACATTTCTCTAATTTCTGTCCTTTTAAGGTGTAAATAAGTCAAGTGATATAAACTAGAATTTCAGCCATCTTGTCTTACATGCCCCAGTTGCACGCTAATTACCTACTGATAAGAGAAATAATGAAGTGTAGGTATTAACGAACTACCACAAAGGCAAAGGAAAGCCCGCATCCGTTCGGAAATTGTAAACCTGAGTTTAGTTGTGAAACTCGCGACGCCGGTACAACGGTGTTATTTCCGAACGGAAGATATCCAGAAGTCGTTCTGAAATCTACACCGAATCGCCACATTTTTCCCCCGGACGTAACAGTATTTAATTAATTGACGATGTTGTATGGTGAAAAGTAGGAAATTGATTTATTTGTCTTCTTGTGATCAGCTGGCAATTTTTAAGTACAAGTTTAAGTGCTAATTTACCACGTGCTTGGCGGTGAAATAAATCTGCGTTTCTGGGAAACCAAAATCAAATAGGCGGGTTATGAAATAAGCCAAACTGTACTGGGGTAGAATAACGGATTCTACCCGGCTCCACCACCAAAACCCGCACATAAATGAAAGGAAGACCAGTGCTCTCCAGTGGGCTTTTAATAATTTTTGAACTTTTTAAACATTTATGAGCTTTTAATAATTTTCTCATTAAGTGACAATCATTATTATTAAAGGCCACAGCGTCTGCGCTAAAATACTGCAAATATTGTAAAAACAAGTCTAAAGGAAGAAAAATTAGACAAAACATATATCTACATCGTAACGAGGTAAAGTAAACACATTTAAATGATCGATCGGATTTTTATCAATTTTCTCGCTGCGTTACTAGAGGTCGGGTCAACCAAATAAAAATAAGTGGGTTTGGCAACATTTACTGCCCACGCGCGGACGGATGGGAATGTACAGTCATATATACAAAACGATAATCATGCCTACATGAAGGATAAAATTGATATATCCAAATATATTAAGATAATCGTATCGTGGCATAGAAACTGAAATGTATTGGTCTCTCTGTCAAATCATGTAACAATTTGCTGTTATGCTTACAACACAAATATAGCCAATTCAAATTTCGAACGTTCTCACTTGTATTTGGTCATACTTTTGTCTGAATTCACACTTAATATTATTGTAGAGCGTAATATCGTTGATTTTATTGATTAATTGCTCATATTTATTATTAAGCCGTGTGGTGGCGGCTCGTTAAAATAATACTACCACTCCATCTCATCCAATGGATCTCGTAAAAGACGAATAAGGAATTAAACTGCACTGTGCACCCAACAGCGCATGGTGGTGATGGGCTCACCACCTATCACACCAAGTGCATTATATTGTTTTGGTGAAATGTGGATTGTGGCAGTCATCTATTTTTGCAGTGAGTGCCCAGTCTCTGACTACCCCTTATGGGATACAGTCGTGATCTTATGTATGTATATATTTATTATTAAACATATCTTATAAACCATGGGTTAGAAATTAAATCCCGTGGAAGTCGTAAAAGTGGTCTTAGGGACAATCTCATAGCTTCCCATTGACGGCGTAACTATCGCAAGTATGCTGGAACTAAATTATCCAGACCCGCAGCAGTGTCTAAAGCGAAATGCCTGACTACGTTCGCTATGGCACATTTCGTCGCAATCGTATAACGGATGCGATGTTCGAAATCGATTTGCGGAATCGACATTGTACTGAGGCTTAAAATCAAGGCCGTCAGTATTTCTACTCTGTAACTGAGTCGTTCGAAACATAATATTATGAAACTTTTGTCTGTTGATAAAGGATTACATTTTATAAAGTTTTGGTAAAGAAAAAGAAAGTTCTAAGATTGCGACGATTTCCTTAACTTAGGACCTATGTCACATTCGGACTTTGGCGTTTTTGGTTTGGCTTAGGCTGTTGCTGTGAAGATAAATCACTACATTTTGTTAAATTTGCCCATTCGTGCAAACGAGTATATATATAAAAAATATTTATGTTTAGCTATTGCTTAAACAACGAAGAAAAATCATCACGCTGTAGTGACAGGTAACTTTAAAAACGGACACTTTTTTATAATTTAAATTGACAAATCAATATTTTTATTTAAATAAATACAAAATAAATTCCATTCCTGTTGTTCACAGTCCTTAACAAATTTACATTATTCAAACTTTTTGTCAAATCGTAATGCATTTCCCTGAATAGCACTCGATTGCATAAAGTATTTAATTTTGAATCTTGCGTCAATATCACTAGAGTTCCCTTATGATAAAATCGACGGCCTCAACAACGGAACTACTTACGCACACGGCAGTGGAGGTTCCAGGAACAAGTGATATAAAGGCAAGTATAACGTGTCATTCCCACGTGTGCTCGGTGCAGTCGGACGCATAGTGATGCGGGTCGTGAACCCGCGATGTGACTGCGCTTTTTATACAACCTCTCATTAGTGCGATGAGAGATATCATAGATATACGATATTGTTCCTCTGCTATATGCCTTCAAATACCCTTTTTGTTTAAATCGCTTAAACAATGAACTAAGTGGTTTTTTTATGTCTAAACCATGATGTTCTAACTGCTGTTCGTGTTGTTTGTTTTTTATCCTGCTAACTCAAACAATAATGTTGTATTGAAGGAGGTGTAGGCGTTTTCTGAGTCAACATCATCTTCATTACACTTGCCTAGTTCACTATGGAATTAGGGCTCTAACATTGCCACGAAGTACGGTCCTGAGCCACCAGCATCCATCTACTTTTCGCGACTCGCTCACAGCGAGTGAAATTATCGCTAATTTATAAATACATGGTTAGTTCTTATTGATGATCGCGTGGCCTAGTGGTCAAAGTACCTGAGTTCTACGCCGCCGGCCCTGGGTCCGAATCCCAGCCGGAGACTTTACTATTTGCGAAAAAACAAATTGTTGGTAATGTTGGGTCTGTTTGTGTTGTATATGGTATTTTTTGTCTGTAAAAGGCACTCACGATACAGAAGCCTACTACTATACTAGAAACCTAGTGTATTGTATTTTAGTATTTCAACATAAAATAATAATACGTCTATAGTATACAAACGCCTATATGTAATTAATACATTAATTAAATAACAGGCTTTATAAATTTATGAAATACGAATTTTGTGAAATTAATTTTTAAATTAAAAATGCTAGCTCATTTCCGCTAGCTCAGATCTATTTAGTTATTTATTAACACTATTATCATTATAAAATGAGCGTTGACATTGCATACAATGCAGATCTAAGAGACGAAATTTGAGACAAAGCAACTATAAAAGCTGAATAAAACTATTGTTCTTATCCATTCCCATGAAACACTTATAAATTCGGCAAGTCGTTTGTCGAGCTACAGGCTTAACAAAGCAACTGTTTCTAGAAACTTCTGTTGTAATATGTTACTGTGTACAGCATTTAGTTGACAACTAACTAGATTAAGCTGTAAAAGCCAAAAAAGGCTAACAGCAATTACATCACCGAAATTATATAATCAAGTTAATGAATTGCTTGTCTCATCACTTTCTTCCGCAAAGAAACTAAGTAACTAAGAAAATCTATGATGTTATCAGAAAAAGTGACGAAATTACAACTAAAAAAATTACGTGCAACATGTTTTTTATAGGAGAAAGTGACGAGACTAGCGAAACGTTCACCTGGTGGTAAGTGCTGAACATTTCTGCGTGACATCACACTGCGCCCTTCTTCCTCATACAGTCAGACATCAGTTCTTAAGTCTCATATTCCCAGAGATTACACTAGCTCTCAGTGCCCGTCCAACCGAAACATATTAATGTTTGCACACTACTGCTTCACGGCAGAATAACTGGCCCTACGGTGGCCCGGCTTTACGGGTGGTCCGGCTCTACCTAGACGGATTCTTACTTAGGAATCCTACCACCAGTAAAAGCTGTCACAGGCCGCAAGCATACTCATTAAATAAGGAACTCTGAAGTAATAAATGCATTTTTTTTTAATAAAAATCTCCAAAATTCGTAAAATATAAATAGCAGAAAAGATTTATTTTTGTCTAAAAATGTCCATAACTCCAACAAGACCCACTTTGTTTAAATCCATTTTAATACTGCATCCACTTTAATGCAATTTCATAATAATACCATAATATTAAACCATTTGAAACGTCTGTAAGTATATTCACAGCTATAAAATCCATCAACATATACTCAACGGGTAATAAAAGTTTCATGTATCTGTATTTTATACAACATTACTTGTCCATAATGTCGCCAGCCATGTTGAACGTTAAAGAGTAACTTATAAATAGGCCGACTCCACAATCCGCATTAAAGCCAAAGCAGTTTTACGAAGTTACAAGAAATCTGTTTTTTTTTTATAAAGTGAGAAACCGGCCAAAAATATGCTAGACTTGGTGACAAAGCAACATTAATTATTTTTGGTTCTTAACAGATCGGTAAAAAAAGATCTCAATTATTTACAATGAACAGAAAACTGGCGACCTGTAGCGCAGAATTCAATGGTTTACTGCGACAATCAAGCTGACTAGGTATACTATAGTAATTATTGATCGATTTAGTCAGGAAACAATTTTTATTGAAAAGCTGTTGGATTTGAAGGACGTGCCATCATGTATACCTACATAACAAAAGGTTTTTGATTTAACTATTGCATGTCACTCACACTAAATTTTTAAACGGTAAATATAAATTATTCTCTCAACGGTTCACAGTACACGCGGCCGTGAGAAAATTCTAGCAATTGCAACATTACAGGTAGCGTCCCACAAAACAGCGTGGAGTGTTGAAATCACACGTCATGATACGTTGGATGTGTATGCAAATCAAGGTTGTGAACCCGCTAGGTGTTTTTATTGGTCAACGTGGTAACACTCCGACACTTCGAGTCTGGTACTGACAACTGGGTCCCCTAATTTTGTTTTAACTTAACAAAAGGAACTAAATACTGTTTTATGGATGGTTAACATACATCCAATACATACACCGTCTCGCCTCTTTCCCTTTGTGGTAGATAGAGACCACATCTTTAGCTTCTACTTGCATGAGTATCGGTTGCAGGTACTTTTGACGTGGCATTTCCTTAAAACGACTTGGATCTGATCGTGATACTTCGAAAAACCTTTTACTGTCAATGTAATCGTAAATATCTATAGCATTTTTATGAAAAGTTTAAACATAAAGCGTAATATGTAACTAAACACGTTATCCATTTTTTAGAGGAGCAGTTAACCTGCTGGTAATTGCAACGCCTGCACAAAGCAGTTGCTGTTTCACCAAATACTTTTAATTATTTGGAAAACCGTGTGGTGGGTAGCCGTGTGGTGGCGGCTCGTTAAATGTTAATATAAGAATACTACCACTCCATCTCATCCAATGGATCTCGTAAAAGGCGAGTAAGGAATTAAACTGCACTGTGCACCCAACGGCGCATTGTGGCGATGGGCTCACCACCTATCAGACCAAGTGCATTATATTGTTTTGGTGAAACGTGGATTGTGGCAGTCATCTGTTTTTGCAGTGAGTGCCCAGTCTCTGACTACCCCTTATGGGATACAGTCGTGATCTTATGTATGTACGTATGTGTGGCACCGAAATGTTCTAGTCAGTTAGACATTTGTTAAGTCGCATGTGCTCTCTTATTGAACTATTCAGAACGAAAACAATATTAATTGCAAACCACTACTTATCGGCAGAATATTAGAGACTGTGGTGATGATAGTATCACTAGGCGGATTCCTACATAAAACTCTCACCGCCAGTACACTATCTATGCAAATAAATAACAGCTTTTTTACTAAATGCATATGTCAGTATAGACGGTACTCCTAAGAAAACAAAATTAAAACTTTTGTCTGTCTGTCTGTCTGTTTGTTCCCCCGTTAATTTCCGAAACGGATGGACCGATTTTCACTGACAGATAGCTGATCTTAGAAGTTGTAACTTAGGCTATTTTTATTTCAGAAAAAGAATTAAGATTCGTTGCAAAAAATTATCCGCACGCTGCGAACTGAACATTACAGAGAAGAGTCGAAATGTTAATGTTCAGATAAGCGGGTAGGTACCACCCCAGAGCCAGTTATTCTGCCGAGAAGCGGTAGTGTGCAAACATTTACTGTGTTTCGGTTTGAAGGGCACTGTGAGCTAGCGTAATCACTGGGCATTCGAGACTTAAGAACTTATGTCTCAGGGTGATGGCCACAGTGTGTTGTCACACAGAAATTTTCTGGGTGACTCAGCATTTGTTATGGGCAGACGTTGCACTCACCATCAGGTGAACGTTTTGCTCGTTTCATCACTTTAAACATTAAAAAAAGTCTCTTCCAGACATTTTAGTTTTTATTTTATTTTTTACTTTTATTTATATTGTACTCATCAGCAACAACGAAACCTCTCTTCGTATAGTTATTATTATTTTATAACAGTAAGGCAGATGTTTATTAACCTTAATACGTCACACGGTGTCGAAATTGACAAAAATGACATCGTTACAACTACATGGTCACGTCTCGTTTCGTCGGGGGCGAAAAGTGGGCTACAGGTGTCTGTTTACTTACTTACGGGTCTCTGTTTACTCCTTACATGGGAACAGGGCGTGAATGTATGTATGACCATCTAAAATTATTTACCTCCACCTCCTTATAAATTCACACTCACGGCTTATAATATTGTAGTGTTGACATTATGAATAAATTCTAATTCCATAAACTAACTATTACACGAATGGCAGTTTTGGACGGTTGGTTGTAATTTAAAATTTCTGAGAACTGTATTACTGTACACTGTCAAGTGTCCATTGCTATTTGCTGGCTCGAGTTCTTGTTTGTCAAAATCATACAAATTGAAGAGGGGGAACACCGGATTTTTGTATATTTAATCTGTACACAAAATTATATGCACCTTCTCGTTACGTTACCTTGGTAATACGTTACCCCACACAATTATTACGAGTGATTATTAATTACATATCAAAATATGTTACATATTATAAGACTAAAATTTTTCATTTTCGGCAAATGACACTAGTGGCTTATGGTAATTAAAGTATGAAATAAATGCTTTGATTCGGATTTGATCAATGTATCTTTGAAATACAGCGTCAATTACTGTTTTTGATCTTGTTGTCGGGCTAATGAAAGAAAATCTACGAAAATATCGAAGAATTGGTCGAATTTGAAAATATAAATATTATAGAAAACACTGTATACTATTTCTATCTAATTTTCTCGCAGGTTAAATCCCAGAGATGTTTGTCTCTTTCTAGTTTCGCTTTGTCGTTTCGTCGAGTTTCAAATCAAGTTTTCACTTCAAAAACTGGATACAAAACGTAAATTGACTTTACAATAAATCAGTGTTTTCTAGCGAATAAATGCGTATAAAAAACGGCTTACGTACTCCTGCTAGTGTAGAAGTATCCGATGGAGTTGTAAAAGTCAAAAAGGCTAACAGCAACCACATCACCGCAAATAAACTGCTAGTGTAGTATAGTAACAACCTATAAATGTCCCATTACTGAGCACAGGCCAACTATCATTTCTAAAAGAGTTTCTGAAAGCCGTGACAGCTCAGGGGCGGTGACCTGAGTTCGATTCCGGGTGTCGGCACCTATAAAAATGACCTGCAGTTTCAAGTACCACGTGCTTTGCGACGTCGGAAACATTTTTTGTGGATTTTATGTGACGTCCGCTAACCCGCATTGGCGCAGCGGACTCTTTCCAGCTCCAAAACCCTTACAAATCGAGTAAATATTTGATTTTATTTTATACTAGCGATCCGCCCCGGCTTCGCACGGGTAGATAGATATTAGAAAGATAAATTAGTACTTTATTTGGACAAATAGCACAACCACAATTCCATGCACTAACATTTTTTGTAGCGACTATTCTCATCGACAGCTCTGCAGCTAGTCAGATAAGATTACGTTATTTTACCAAAATAATGTTTTATTTATGGGAACATAAGCCATGAAATATTGCCAATATTTGATGTCGTGCTAGCAAAATAAAACGACCGCTCTCGACCGCTGCGCAAACGGAGCGGCGCACCTCGATGATGCCCAAGTTGCATGAAGCCGGGCGACGGCGCGGCGTTCGAGAGACACCGCGGCCGCTGTATTTTTTATAGAGCGTTTAAAAGTTTTAAATACAAAAATATACCACCACCACCACCATTTCAGCCTACCATTAGTCCACTGCTGAACTTAGGCCTCCCCCAGAGTGCCACAAAAGTTTGTAGCTCTCATTTTGGGGGGATTTTGCCATAGTTGCCACGCTTGGCAGGCGGGTTGGCAACCTCAGTTTATTTATTATGATGTTCCAGGAAGATGCTGCTGCCCATCTCCTGGTTTTAATTTTCCCTCTGTCATCTTTTACGACACCCACAGGATGAGATGGGGTGGTAGATTCTCTGAAGCCGCTACCACACGGCCAAAAATATATATATAATCAAAATTATAAACCACTATTCAATTGTTTCTAGTTTACAAAAAATAATAAAAGTAGGTAAGTAATTAATAGATCTTAGTCTATTCGCGAGTAGCGCGGCATTTTTCTTACTTTTAGCATTTTTATATATCGTGACTTCTAAACGATAGGTCCGATTCGAATAATTTAAAGAGGACTTAAATGTACATAATCAACCTTGACTATGAAACTATTTTGTAGGATAATGATTAATATCATGATACGAATGTATCATCTTTCGATTCTACCCGTGTTTTGATAGACTAATTTGAACAAAAAGCGGTTATTCTGACTTAACTATAATAGTTAGACATATAGCCTCTCGGACATTCTTGTGAGCAATGAGAATTATGAAAATTTAGTACATTATTTTCTTTATCATCAATAGTTTTGCAGCGCACGCCAAATAATGACTTTTATCAGTAAATTTTTGATACCTTGAGTTACATCATATCAATTTTTTGTAGGGTTCTCGGTTTTTTTTTAATGTAATACTCATGTTAGTCGGTAATAATGTAGTTGTATATATAGGTGAAAGAATTTTTAAAATCGGTTCAGTAGTTTTGAGTTTATTCATTACAACCAATCATACAAAAAATCAAATCTTTCCTCTTTATAATATTAGTTAAGATTTATTTCACAATATTTTTTAAAACACTTTAGATCTTTAAAGATTTTTTTTTACTATTTTCATTCTAAGCTGTATAAGCTCGACAGAAATATTGTGAAACTATTCATAAACCACGACATAAACAAGTATTTTTATTTGTTTATAGCAGTTTATTAATCCGTACTAAAATTATAAATGCGAAAGTAACTCCGTCCCTCTGTTTGTTTGTTATCGTTTCACGACTCAACAGTTAAACCGATCTTAACGAAATTTAGAACAATGGTAGCTTGCATTCTGGAGACGGAGATGAGATACTTTTTATTCCCAAAATTCAAAGAATACCACCACGATATTTTTAAAAAACCTAAATTCACGCGTACTCGGCTAGTTTCTTTAAAGTTTCAGCCTATAAATGTCCCACTACTGAGCACAGGCCTCCTCTCATTTCTGAGAGGGTTTTTTTGGAGCTAGGAAGAATCCGCCACGCTGCTCCAATGCGGGTCGGCAGACTTCACATATCTTCGAAATATTTCTTATTCCTCAGACATGCAGGTTTCCTCACGATGTTTTCCTTCACCGCCGAGCACGTGGTAAATCAGCACTTAAAATTGCAATTAACAATTTTAGTGGTGCCGGCACCGGGAATCGAACCCAGGTCACTCGCGTACTATGAAATTTAAAGCGAGCGCCTAGCCCCTGAGCTACGTTCTTTAAGTCAAAAATAAAGAAACGTTCATAGTTTTCAATCAGTGCCGCTTCCTTATCGTTAATCGTTCTTAATCGTATTATCAAAGTTGTTTAAATTTCCATTAGATCGGCTTTTGGATGATTGACCGCATGAGTGGCATTTATTTCAAGCGTCTCCGTGTTCCGATGTAGATTGAGTCTCAACAGTTATGTAGCGTATTACGAACAAATTGTTTTATTATGTTTAGACAGATATACGTCAACATGTTATAGAAGCGAACTTAAAAGAGATCATAATATTCCGCCCACATAATTCCGATGGTATGGTTGTATGTAAAAAGAAAACTACTTCGCTTTTCAAATCTCTTTTCCCGCCAATACTTATGCAATTATATCACAGTAACAGATAAACAAAGCATTCTACAATAAGGTTTCATTCGTTCATTTGAAGTTCCGCGCGCATTCGGACGATCAATCACTCAGTTTGAAACCACTTGGCGGTAATCTTCGGCGGGACCGTGTGAATGCGGTCAAACCTAGCTTACGGCAAACGGTCTATATTTTATAGACGTCTAGTGTAGCAAACCCATGGGAAATAATCATTTTTTATTAGATTTACCGTTAAAAGAGCAAAAGAATTACGCTGCAATATCCTGACAAAAGATCCTCCTCTAGAGTTAGACAACAGCAATCGCTTTAAACTATGCAAAATACGCAAATCGTTTTCACGATGAGAAATAGCTCAATCACTCCATAAAGGATACTGTAATCCATCAATACGCCATTTGCAGTCGTTTGCCAAAGGTTGTTTTACTGAAGAGAGTTTAGTTTGTTTTGCCAGTGGCATTATGCCGCGTCTTCCCAAGTCTTGCTAAATCAACCGTCGTGACCGAAGAACCTGGGTCACTGATGTAAAGTTACCATCTACCGATATACAATTGGCGATGCGAAGAAATACCGGCAATAGCGCGCGAAGACTGGAGTCACGTCCTTAGACGAACGAATGCGCAAATACTACTCGTATTATATTGAGAGACCATTTTGACTCCTAAATGAGTTCGTTCACACTACTATGGAGTTCACGGCCGGGCTTAGTCTGACTGCTTAGGATGTTAATATATGTATGTAGGATGTGGGCAGGTAGATACGAATAAACAATAGTGCTTAATGATAATTGTATATATTTTAGACTATAATGAAAATGATACTCTAGTCTGCCTTTTAAACAGATTTAGCTTAAACGTCTTTTTTGAATCATGTTTTAAAAAAATCAAAAATAGTTGCCTTTAAACAAAATTTAACATATATTTTTAAATCTAAATGATTGAGGACTATTTCTGTGGGCTATTTATAACAAATGATTCCATTAAAGTTTCGTTATCTATATATACTATTTCGTTATATACCTATTTTATTTCTGTTTAAATAATACAACAACAGTACATGAGGTTGAGAATGACAACACGCCGCTTGTCAAGAAAGTTATGTCATACAACGTCCATTGAATATAATTTATTTAACGTTCATACACAGAACGATCGCCGATGTAATACAAATCACTAAGCCGGCACAGATGCCGTCACGCACTGGATTTGCTCCTATTTAAACAGCGGATCCAAACATGTCCGTCCCACGGGTCTCACGATTTCTTGACGCCGTGGTACTTGGGCGGCAGCGAACCCGCGTGCATTTCTCGTTCTCCCCATTGTCTTAGTATTTCCCACACTGAATACGCTCAATAAGAAAATTGGCACACATATAAAATAATGACTGTTCTTTGCCACAGACAAAGTTGAAATTGTCAATTAATTTGAAATTAAAATTGTATTCGTAATTTAGAAAAAATAAAATTAGCTAATCTAAAATAATATAAATCGTATCATATTTCCGCAAAAATAAATAAAAAATACAAAACAAAACATACTACAACTTCTGCTTGCTTAGGCATAAAATGTTTTTCAATTTAAATTCATGTATATTTTATCCATTTCTAATATTATTCTTATAAAATACATACATACATACATAAGATCACGACTGTATCCCATAAGGGGTAGTCAGACTGGGCACTCACTGCAAAAACAGATGACTGCCACAATCCACGTTTCACCAAAACAATATAATGCACTTGGTGTGATAGGTGGTGAGCCCATCGCCACCATGCGCTGTTGGGTGCACAGTGCAGTTTAATTCCTTACCCGCCTTCTACGAAATCCATTGGATGAGATGGAGTGGCAGTATTCTTTTAACGAGCCGCCACCACACGGCGACCGTAAAAGGTAAAATAATGTTTTGAATTTATATATAGCGAATCAACAATTCTTGGTGACAGTACAAGATAAAGGAAACCTTTAATGCAGCAACATTTTATTAGACAAAACAATATACCCGATGGTCAGCGGTGGTATCTCAGAGTGGAGCGCCAGCAATAAACTGTCATGTACAGTGAGAAAACTATATCTTAGAGCGACAACGGCTGCACTTAGTCAAAGAATTATTTGATTAAGTGAAATAATTCTCATCGGTTGACAGCAACTTGGTCAGCTCAATTTTTCTCAAGTACCGTTCTTATAAAATAAAGATTAAAATCCATAAAATGTGTCTAACACCAAAACACGTGTACTTCTATGAAATAAAATGAAACCAAACTATCGGCTAGTACAAAAGATTCGAAAGATGAAAGTGCTAACTGTTTGGTAAAGTTTGGAAAATTTGAACAAATATAGTAACAAACGATTGTACAATTTTCGACTTTATTTCCTCAGATTTAAAATTAATTCGAGTTAAAGAACCGCATACTGTTAGTCGGTTGTAGCGCACAAATCGGGCGTGGACGGTCAACAACGAGATACGTCGAAGTAAACAGGCTATTGTGGTCGATTCATTCTGTTCAAACATTTACTTACATGCTCCAAAGCAACCACAGTACGATTCAATTGCTCTCCATATCAAATTATTTTTAGATTTGTTTAGTAAATGAAGTTTTGTAGCATAGGGATTCGACAGATTTCCAAAGCATTTTCCTTAATCGCTTCTTAGGTCACTTTCGATATAGCAAACTGAATGGTAGATTTTCTAACCCCGTTACCACGTGACATATAATATGTTAAGAAGTATTGCATTTCAAAACACATGTTTTAAGTCCACGTGATATATGAGAAACGTCTACAGATTTTACATATTCAGGAATATAATTTATAAATTTTTACCTGTAACGTACGCATACTTTTTTTTATTGTTTAAAGCAATGAAACCAGCAAAACGTTCACCTGATTGGTAAGTGCAACGTCTGCTAAAACAAATGCTGTATCGCCCAAAAAATATCAGTGTGACACCACACTGTCTATACGAGTATTACCCTGAGACATGATCGTCATCGTCTCATATGCCCAGTGATTACGCTAGGTCACAGTGCCCTTCAAATCGAAACACACTACTGCTTCACGGCAGAATAACTGGTCCTGGAGTGGTACCTACCTAGACGGATTCCTGCATGAGGCTTATTACCTAATTTAAGGCTATAAATTGAGGTGCTGATAAACTAAGCACTAAAGCATCGAAATAGATTTAGCACTTTCCTGTGTTTTTTGTTGTAAAATAATAACAGCCCATAACAAATGACAAATATCACCCAGCGCACTTCTGTGTTTAGCATAAGTTCTTAAGTCTCAAATGCGCAGTAATTACACTAGATGTCAGTGCTCTGCGGACCGAAACACAATGTTTGCACATTACTGCATTACGGCAGAATAACTGGCCCTGCAGTCGTACATACCTCGACGGATTCCTACAAAGGAATCCTAACACCTATCGTTTTCCTAAAGAGTTTGGGATATTTTTAATACTATGTTGGGTTACGTTATAAAACAAGCGTTCTCAACGTGGGCCATTATTCTTATCGAAAGGCATTAAAACCAAACGGTGTTGAACCAAGGCCACTGGCAATGTGGCGTGACAACTAAATTAATCAGACGACGTTTTAGCAACATGTTTTATATAAATATTTCAGCACTGTGTCGCGATTTGTCTCGTTGAAACTACATTGTCAAATCTGTAGTGCTTGCACAAGATACCGCAAGGTGTGGTACGTACCAAAACTTTATGCCTGTACAGCTTTCCCGTAGTATTTACTTGTAAGAGCGTCACTTTTTTTGGTTGATCTGAAACAAAAATAAAGACCTTGTGACATTGTACCATTCCACAATAACAAATAGGTTCAGAAAAATACTGTAATGATCAAGAAAAGCTACTGAATAACTAACTACAGTTGAGAAGACGATTTTTCAAGGCCAAAAATTTATTTTCTATTATTTGTTTTTTTTTAATGAAACTTCTTTCGATAAGATCGATAAGAGTAAAATTTCGAGGTTGAATTTGAGTGCAGAGTTTTCGTGTGACGTTTTTCTTATTCTTGATTAATATTTATCAATAAATTAATATTTTTTATGGGTATTCTGTGCAGTAATTTCTTCGGTGATAATTTTGTTAATTCAATTTCTAATTTATAACTTTATCTTCTGTCACGTACTGTATCAGTAAGATAGCGCGATGTGGTACACCGTTTTACTGGAAGTCGTTGGATGTAGGTGGCTTAGGACCGTGTTTTGTATGAGCGAGGCCTATGTTCAGTGTAGTGGATGATGATTCTGCAGGGTACCGAACACGTGAACAAGACCTGAGTCTTAAGACGTAAGTGTATGCGTTGTTATTCCTGAGAACTATGACCTAATGCCTCGTTGCCAGTTGTTGAGTCGCCGGCTCTCATTATTTCATTCAAAATACTGCGATATTACGCTACCACTTTAATGTTCTGTAACAGGTTTGTCGTCTGGTCAGATTCAGCAGATTCATTTAAGTGTGCAAAAACACAAATTGTTGGCTTTAGGGTCTTGGTGTGTTGTGATTGTTCTCGTTACTCTTGAACCGCATCTCGCCTACATCTACTACCCACCATCTTATCGTATAAGCGTTAAATTGATGCGGGTAGGTTAGGACGAATGAGTCTCTTTATGTTCGCCTTGTGACATTTTAATATATCTTGCTCAGTTGATAACTTCCGGCTGTATTCGAAAATTATTACTGCCGTAAAAATCGGCTAAGAGAACTTCATAACCACTACTCATAATATTGGATTGAGCTTATTGCAAAGAAGATATATTTTTCTCTGTAGCTAATATAATTATCTACTCTCACATACATTTCATTTAGAGTGAGATAGACAGATGCGCTCTTTCAAGTTAATAAAAAATGTATTGAAAGGGCTGAGCAGTTGGCGGGCGGGAGCGCACCTGCGGCGGCACATGTCGCGCTACATGGCTGAGGGTGGCCTTTGTACACGTGCCTTTTACTCAATGTTGTTTTTTTAAAGGTAGCGGAACTTGCGCATCCTGCCTTTCCTTTATTTTAGATAGACAGCTGATAATTTAGCAGTTATACATGACCTAATGTTGTTGAACTCTAACGAATGCAAAAAGTCAAGTAGAAAAAATATACGAGTATTAATGTATATACGAGTATGTATGTATGAGGTAAAATAACAGCAATAATATTAGATTTATAATTTTCAAAGTTTATATATATATATATATATATATATATATATATATATATATATATATATATATATAATTCATCAAATATTTTAAAAGTTAATAATTTATAGACATATATATATTGTTTATGTAAACAACTACGTTTAGCATTTTTGAACGCATCACTCTTCCAGCGGTATCCACGTCGGGAAAGCCTAACGCCGTTTGGTCGTCGACAGTAACTTTTTCGCAACTATATATTGTACTTATTAATTTGTATCAAGACGTGAATTTTATATTATTTACTATATTTATTTGGGTAGCTTGTAGCTATATTTACAAATTAATTATATATTTATATATTTTCTTACATGCCAATAAAAAGCTATATAGTATTTCATTATAAGAAAGCAAGTGTTTTATTTAAATATTATCAACATGAATCTTCTTTAAGTTAAAGTCAATTTATTCACACAGAATTTCATGATTAACTTGAGTGGTCTCCAGTGTTTCTTAAAATCTTATCGAGTATTTATCGGAAAAGAGTTGCTAGATCTCTTCCAGCCACAACTATGGCAACTGTGTCAATGACTCGTATGAAATATCTATGGATGGTATGTATGTATGTATGTATGTACAAATAGCATTCAGTAACCGGCTGAATATATAAGTAACAGTAACTTAAATTAAATACAAATTAATATAAAATTCCCCGAAAAAAAGCCAATAGGTATCCGCCAGAGTAGAAAGCACCTACCTCTTTCCCTTCGAGGTGTCGTAAGAGGCGACTAAGGTGTTTGTACGGACAGCCTTTATACGAGCGGAATTATACCATAGTAATGCTGTCACTATACTGCTCGTGGGAACGCAGTGGGGAGTAATATTTTTTTGGCTCGTACCAAATGGGCGGCAACGTCTTTCACCACCCGTCACGTCTTGTTTCCCGCGGGTACGAAAAGTGGGGAAAAGTGGACAAATGCGTAACTGTATGTATGTATAAAATTTTACCAATTGTAATTCAAGTAAAACATATAAATCAAATTATATGTTGTTAATATAATTAAGGCTTAAGTTTCAATAAACCGGTGTGCAAGCAGGAAAAGCTCTCGCTCTACTTTTCAAATGTTAACTGTCCATTTGTTGATAATCATTCGGAAACTAACTCAGACTGGAAGCGAGACTTTATGGTCTTTTAATTTATTACTGACAAGAATCGATCAAAGTAGCTAATTATACAATAAAGTAATTTTACAGTTTCCTTTCCATTATCGATACATTTTTTTAGATTTTTTCTCTTGTATTCTTAACAACTAATTTTATTTCTGTATCTACTATTGATTAATTCTGCCGAAGTATTAACTTAACAATGTAGATCTTAATGTGATCTAATATATTCTTTATAACCGACATTTGTGATCAACAAATAAAAAAAAACCTAACAAATTAAGTTGTAAATAAGCAATGTAGACAAGAGCCGTTGTAGCTCAGTGACCGGGAGCACGCATTAAATTTCATAGTACGCGAGTGACCTGAGATCGATGCCTGATGACGGCACCTCTAAAACTGTTCTGCAACTTTAAGTGCTGTTTCAGCACGTGCGTGAAGAGAAACGTCGTGAGGGAGCTTTTGTGTCCGAGGAATAAAAACACTTCGAGAACATGTGTCCACTATGACGGACTCTTCGCCGCTTCAAAACCCTCTCAGAAATGAGAGAAGGCGTGCGCGCATTTAGACATTTATAGGTTTTTATCAAACAATTAATAATAAATTCTTGATAACAATGATTGTTTGATACACTGTTAAAAGGAATGCAATGTATTTCAGAGTGCCTTTTAAATTTACATTCATGCGTCGATATTAATAGTTGACGTAACAACTGTGCTAAATTGTAATGAGTAAATTTTAATGTTTCGATAGCCACATCGAATGATATCAAAACAAGTTCGAAAGGAAACCTAGTCACAGGGCTATCACATATTTTACACAAACATAATAAGTAGTTTCGAATACTGACATGCGCTCAGTGTCGGAAAAAACGAGGAAAAGCCGTAAAAAGTTGCCGTCAAACTGGCCGCTACTGCACCTGTTATGTATACCTAGTATTTCATACTCGTTTGCGACACTGTTAACTTTTAGTTACTATTTGTCTATGGACGCGTCGACACATTAAGATATGCAGATAACGTTACAGTTATTATGTTTTAAATAACGCACTTTTTTGCTCTAGTAAAGCGTTAGTGACGATTTTTGTGCTTTTTTTACTAGTAGCCAGTATCGATATGTTTCACTCTGCTAATACATATATTTTCTTGTTTTGATACCGCTAGTTTATGTGTTTATCCTGAAATATAATATATGTATACTCATAACATATGCTACCCCAAAGGGTAGCATATGTTATGAGTATTGTCGGATGTGGAAACATTTCAGAATAAATACATCCAGCATTTTTACAGAATTTAGCATAAGTGACATTTTTGGGAAATATTAAAGCTTATTAAAAAATTATTACGCTTTTTCAATTCAACAAAGGACTTTATGGCTGGGCCCTGTATCCTACTAAAATATAATTTTGTAACTGGTTTGTCCGCATTATAATGCAGAGCTTCCACGGTTTAGGATAGCTACATCGTACGCCATAAGTCTTCCGAAAACAAAACAATAACGAAACAAGTGATTGAGAAATTAATTTTTAATTAATTAATCTTAATAAAATTATTCGGTGTTAAATCGCTCAACCATTAAATGAACTTAGTGGAAAAACAAATTGTTTAATATTAATTTTATTTATTAAAGACGGAGTGGTGGCTTGAGAGGTGGCTTGAGAGAATCTGAGATGGAATCATCTCATCCGACAAAAGTCAATAGTCGACAGAGGGAAAATGAAAATCGGGAGATGAGCAGCAGTATCATCCTGGAACATCTGAATAAATAAACTGCGGTTGCCAATCCGCCTGCCAAGCGGGGCAACTTTGGCAAAATCCCCCAAAATAGGAGCTACAAATGTATGGTAATCTATAGAGTGGGCCTATGTTCAGCAGTGGACTAATAATAAGCTGAAATGTTTATTAATTATTGAAGTCTTTGATCCATGTTCCAAACAACTCTAAGTTTAAAAATTGTGAATTTATGAAGTTTATAGAGTTCAAAGTAAATAATCCTTCGCTTTAACATAATAATAACATTTCAACGCCCATTAGGCCACCTTCGTTCCTAACTAATCCGGGAATAAAATTACAATATCGTATTTCAGCCGCTGATATTAATTTACTTGAACGATTCCCGTCTCATGTTACGTGACATTCGTTGTAACTTATTTGGAAATATCGACGCTATCGACAACCGATGACTTGTTCCAGTTTGAACGTCTACGCTCTACGTTATTTTCTTTCCGTCGAGAAAATGAATATTATGCAGAAAGCAAATAAATTGATATTTGCTGCTTTTATTATAAAGTTAAAAGAAATCTTTATTTGTGTTAAGTTTTACTGTAGTACCAAATTTGAAAACAATATTAACATTATTTTACTCGTACAAACAGCATAATGCATTTAATAAAGAACCGAAATCAAAAACAATTAATATTTTTAATGTAAATAATTATGCCAGGCTTAAACGACAAAGACAGCCAAAGCATTTGTTACTCTAAATTATTTACATCTTTATTGTTCGTATTCAGTGTCCTAATAGTAAATAGTATATGTTAAATAATAATAAAGGTATAAAAATGACATCATTATTATTAAATTCCGTTTATCATTCTCTATCACAGACAAACCTTTATATGAATTCATATACAACTTCTCATTGTGTTTAAATGCGTAAGCTGTAGTTAAAAAAAGTTTTAACATTAACTTCGGAGAAAAATTATTAACACAAAAGACGTACTAATGTACTTTTTTTATGAAACGCTGACGCAAATAACGTAGTGCCTGTGCCGATAGCAACAAATATTTCACCCGTGTAATATTCACGCTATTGTATACTTAATTTCGTCTGTATTAAAGCAAACTATCGAATTACAAACAGCAACACATTACGGCTGTTAGCAACTAACCCAGTTAAGTTTATCGCTTACTTCGATATGCAACTGAAATGTATTACGCTAGTATTATTGCATTGTTAGCAGGCTTCGGTAGGGCATAGCTCAGGGGCTAGGCGCTCGCTTTAAGTTTCATAGTAGGCGAGGGACATAGGATTTTTTTAGAAGAATAGGAAAATGAACAAGTGGCTTACCTGATGGTAAGTGATCACCGCCACCCATGAACATCTACAATACCAGAGGGATTGGGGTGCATTCTTGCGAAGCGCACAGGGGCGGAATGCCAATCATCCAGGTGATGTTGATGAATTTTTCCTAACTAAATCTATCCACGATGAAGAATCAAGGCGTGTCTTCGCCAGTACTCGAGTCCCCGATTCCTGTCACTCACACTGAAGTAAATACAAAACTCAGCATGAAAGCAAAAGCCTTTCTCCTAACTGTGCTGAGTGTTTACAAACCATTTTTGTGAGAGAAAATACAAAAAAGTCGACCAAGAGGACATCGTCTTATATTAACATATATAATGATGTCCTCTTGGTCGGCTTTCGACCACGGCAGAGATCAACAGAGTCACTCACTCGTCCTGGCCAACCCGTGTCCGATGTAACGCTCACGCATGGAGAATCAAAACAACCAGTCCAAAAAAAACAACATTTTGTAATTTTGCACAATTTTTATCTCCGGCTGGGATTTGTACCCCGGACTCACGGCTTCTGAACTCAGGTGCTCTAAGCTCTAGACTATGGCAAATGACAGTCAAACAAGTATCGTTTAAAAACTTTGATATACCACGTTTTTTAATACGGACTAATAGTGTAAAGTTTGTTCATAATCAATTGCAAAACAGACATAATAATGAATTTCTAATAGTTCTTAGCTTCAAGTCCCTGGCTCCTCGGGAAGTTACTTTAAAATCAATTTTAATTTCAATTACTAAATTTGAGCCGAACATAAGCGAAAGCGAGTTAAGAGAAACGTGGTAAAAAGAATGCCACGTAGCGTTTCGAATTGAAAACATTGTTGTTATGTATAGCCAGTGACATCTCGGTAAATTTAAATAAAAAAAAAATGAAAATTTAAAACGGACATTTAAAAAATCTCAATTGTTTGTCAAATTACACAAATACATTTAATAGTCTCTGTTGAAATATTTCATAATTTTTCGAATATGTTTAACGTTACTAAACAACTTTATGTAATACTAATCTTCATAATGGTATTAACAATATTACTCGTATTAAGTTACTTACATACAATGAAAAGTATGACGCAGTCTAGTCCTTGGACTTTGTCAGTCTATAGCTATCTCCACCATTTTGTCACTGATAATTTCATACGAACAAATTCACTATTCAGTATTCATTGCCACACAAGTAAACACATTGCACCGCTACTTGCGACTGACCCCGTCAACGTAAAGGATATGTGGATAAGACGCCAAGTTAGCGTAACACTCAAAAGTATCATGGTAGGGGTACGCAGCGTTGCGTGACGGCTAAATATGCTCAGACAGACAAACCTCGCGATAATTACCATGTTCCACAAATATTAAAATGAAATTAAACAAAATTTAACTTATTTGTTTGTTGGAATCAATATACGATTTTCAAAATAATCTTATTTCGACGCAGATTTCTCTTGATTGGTTCCAAAAAGTCAGTTCAAAGAAACATATCGTCCTTACCGAATCGGATAAGACGATTGAATATTCAAATTCAGCATTGAATGTGCAGAAAATTGTCATGTGTAAATAATCATTCTATAAGTATTAAATCTCTTCTATAATGACGACCGCGTGGCCTAGTGGCCAGAGTACCTGACTTCTAAGCCGCGGGTCCTGGGTTCGAATCCCAGCCGGAGCCAACATTTGTGCTAAAACATAAATTGTTGGTTTTCGGGTGTTGTGATTGTCCCCGTGTTTCTGACACTGCATACTAGCCTAGCTCCAATCTTATCGCATCAGCGTTACATCGGGCGCGGGTAGGTTGGGACGAGTGAGTGCCTCTGTGTTTGCGCGTACACTTGTGGCACTTTAATATCTCCTGCGCAGTTGATGGCTCTCGACAGTAGTCGGAAGTTGTCGCCGTGGTCGAAATCGGCTAGGAGAACATCAAGTATTAAATCATTATTTTTTTGAAAACTTCCTAAAAAATACTTTACCAATTTAGAGGTCGAGAGGTTATAATGAAGATTAATAGACTACACTTATTAAATTTAATTCACCCTATGCTTTTTTTAGAAATCCTTAAATTTGTTATTTGAATAAATGCACTATTTATATAAAAAGAACATCACAAATAAGTATGTATGAGAGTGTTATAAACATTAAGTTTTAAAACAAGACATTTCACGGTTTGATGTCAAGCCTCGTACAAAATTATAGGTAATAAAGTAAAAAATACAACAAATGGTCTCCAAGCCCGCATTTACAACCACACAGCATAATGAGTTTTGATGTAATCAGGGTTGTCAGCTTTCCTTAATAGAGAAGCAACCCGTAATACAACCAGATCGATTTATGTAGCCCCGTTTTCTCATTTTACATTCAAATATATTTTCCATGTGCTATAAGTAACATATATTCAGATGTAGGTTTTTGGAAAAAAAAAATGATGTTTGAATACCTAAAATTTTAGACCATTGTAGATTATTGGCAATCCTGAGTATAATGTTTTATAAGACAACTGCGTCGATTTCAGTAAATAAAGAATTATATAGTTACCTAGCTTTGGCTACACGTGCTGTCAGTATGTTTCTTGATCCATGAAAAACAAGTTACCTGTAACAAAAATTATTTTTTATAAATTGTTGTCTTAAATATTAAATCGTTGAGTTTGCTATATTTCAGATCTTTATTAATATTTATGTGTAGGTAAAGTATGTTTCAAATACTTTATTATGGCATGTTCTCATTATCGCTTATGAAATAAAATAACATTTACATAATAATTTTTAAAAAAATGTCTCCATTCGCGGAGGTCTATAACTGGAAAAGTGTTACTAAGTACCCTGTTCTTCTAGCATAGTCTTCGATTCATCAGCTTTTGAGGGGTTTTTTAATGAAACTAAGTAACGTGACGACCAACTCGTTCACCTGGTAAATGCCACGCCTGCTCATAACACTGTCGCCCAAAACTTTGCATTGAAAAACTCTGTATAGCACCGCACTGCCCTTTAAACTGCGGTCGTTTCTACGTTAGCAGATTCCAGAAAAGTAATCCTAATACTGTGTTACATGAATTCTAAAGTTCATAAATTCAAAACATGCTGTACATTTTGGCTCTAATAGAGCTCTCTGAGAGCAAAAACGTGGTGGCTCTCGTAGAGCACAAAATGTCGTGGTTAGTGCTGCTTGGAGATCGTGCAATATATATGAAATGTTACCTCTGTTATTGATGTTTATTCGTCAATACGCTTCGAAAATACTTTAAAACTTTCAAAATCTCTTACTTATTATACGCATATTTTTATTGATACTTTCTTATCTTTATAAATATATAAACCATTTTCTTATTATACATCGAAATTAAAAGCCTGACAATTTTGCTTTACAACCCCCGTTTTACCTTGTTTATATTATAAGAATGTTTTTCATAAACATATCTCTCTCTTTGTTAGACGCAGCAGTCTACAAGCCAGACTCGATCGATCGCACGCAGTAAATCCTTCGCTCTGAAAGCATTGTCTTCGGGCGTAATGAGAGCAAAAGATGCATTGAACTGATAGACATTGTAATACGTTTAAAGATATAGCTGTTTAAGCTCACTGTAGAAAACGGCATCACATTTCACCGCCTGAATATATATATACCTTTAGGCCTCATTTTTTCCTTGAAATCTAAAAACGTTATAGCCTCAGCTAACAATTCTGAAGAAACTCAAAAAACGTTCAATATAGGCAATAAATAGTATTTCCCCTTCATAAGCCGTAGTCAGTGAAGAGAATATAATGTAAAATAACTGTTCTTTAAAGGGGAAAACAAAGACGCCATAGAATTCAATAAGAAAAGTTAGCATTTCTTTTTAACATGCAGTTTCTCGTGACCTTTCCTTCGTAGCTTCCGAACGAGCCCGGAATTTTTTCACAAAAATGAATGGCGGGCGAGGATAGAAATCTTTCTCACGGCAAAGCGCCATGGGAAGATAGGATACCTGATGCGTTCCTGCAATGTTGCCAGTATTCAAAGCGGCTGTTTAAAATATGTCTGAATGCATTTAATGGGCCGAGTGTATGAGACTCGTTCTCACAAAAGAAGAATAAACAATAACATAATAATACAATTTAAACAGAAAAACATAAAAAATATAGAAAGTGTGCTATGAGTTAATTTATTATCTGTCTTAAAATGGATAACATAACCATAAATATTGTCGATTTAAGTTATACTTGGCCATTACTATTTTATTTTTCTACGAAAAAACCTCCAAAAGATATACATATTTTATTCTTAACGTACCTCCTTTTCTCTATTTTAGCTCTAGATAACTTTTTGAATAGACTAGATAAAAAATAAAAAACACATCAATTTGGTAGAAAACGGCACAAAACTATATATTATATTACTGTGTGTGTAAGTGACCACGTAATGCCGTACCAGATGTTTCGCACCTGTGAACTGACCCTTTGTAAATAGTGTTGCCAAGTCCGGTGTGTCAAATTGTGGGACGGAAGGTGAAAATAATCGGAAGTTTTGGTTTCAAATCGGGACAGCTACAATAACTACATAAAAAAACAAGTCTTTTTGAATCATCATTTTCTTTTATCGGACGATCAGTTTTTGTTTAAATGTTTTATACAACACAAAGTAATAAAACATAAACTTTTATAATTTAGAGGTTACTGAAAAATCAGGCGAACCGGTCAAGGGTCAATCGGGATGTGTCGCCAGACCCCAAAAAATTGGGCCACCTGGCAACACTATTTGTGAACTATTGTAATGACGTCACTTGGTATTAAGTAAACCGATATTGTCAATAAACGAGAATGTGTTTATTCGGCATATTTGCCTTCTTTGACAAATCTAGTAAATAACAAATACGCATTAATCCCGCTAAGCTAAATACACAAACATTCATCTTGACCAGCCATCAGTGACCTTATCTAAAGGCATAGGCACGCTTGATTTGTTAAAAAAAATTAAGTTTGTATGAGTGTACTGGGAAATTATAGTCAGATTTGTATGGATAGTCCGCTTCACGAAACACATTTGGTTTCTTTGTATTTTATTGAATTAGTTTTCATACATATAACAAACTACGTTTTGAAGATCATCTACGAGTATCCTTCCTCCCGCAATAGGGTACAGCGCAACTACAGCTGCCACTAAAGTAATACTACTAAGTCGTGAGACCGCGAGGCCTAGTGGCTAGAGTCGGGTGACTACCACGCCCCGGGTCCTAGGTTCGAATCACAACCGGAGTCAAAGTTTGTGTAAAAACACAAATTGTTCGTTTTCGGGTCTGATTGTGATTGTCCCTGTGTCACTGACACTGTATCCTACCCCCCTCCGATCTTATCGTAAGAGCGTTACATCAGGCATGAGTAGATTGGGACGAGTGAGTGCTCCTATGTTTGCGCATACATTTGTGGCACCATAATATCTCCTGCGCAGTTGTTAACTTCCGACGGTGTTTAGTAGTTGTCGCCGAGGTGGTAATAGACGAGAAAGACATCAATACTACGTAATATGTACTTTATTTGTTATTAACATTGTTGAGTAGTAAGTTGAATATCTTGAAGTAATCAAGCTACTCAACTCCGATACAAAAAGTCTATATTTTTATACTAAATTATTTCGTATTATTGAACGAAGAATATTATAATGCGTGACTAATTTTTAACTAAATGTACTAAGCAGCTAATCTACGACAGCTTTATCTTCGCATACGAACAATTGAACGAACAATTTTCTATAAACGTAAAGTAATTTCACATCGAACATTTTAGTAACAATTACGCATCTATTGTATCAATGAATACGCCTAACATCTGGCAATATAAAACTGATTGGCAATCACCGGCCGCCGCTCCCGCTTACAATGCCTTAATAAAAAGTCCAGTTTCAATCCGCTTGTAATTCCGTTTGATTATGATTATACGGTGATTATTAAGGCAATTATGAAATAAGACGAACGGATAACATCTATTGTGAGTGTCAATTAGCATAACGTTAGCGTCATAGTCGTGAACAATGATAAAAAACGTGGGAAGTTTTGTATATAACTTCAAATTTTTACGAAGTAAAAAGTAAAAAAAGGTTCAGCCTATAAATGTCCCACTGCTGAGCACATGCCTCCTCTCGTTTCTGATAGGGTTTTGGAGCTACGAAGAATCCGCCACGCTGCTCCAATGCGGGTTGGCGGACTGCACATGTCTTCGAAATACTTTTTTTTATTTCTCAGACATGCAGGTTTCCTCACGATGTTTTCCTTCACCGCCGAGCACGTATTAAATCAGCAATTAACATTGCAATAAACTCAGAAAAAGTAGCTGACACACAAATTATAGGAAAACGACAAGTAATGACATCAGACAAATTCTCTCGCAGCAATAGACCAGATATTATTGTTTGAAATACCAGGTATATTTCAAACAATAATAAGTTTTCAAAAGAAATCAAATCTTTGTTACCAGCTTTATTTTGTGAGCAGTGTGCTTCAGTGTTTCTAGGGTTATAATAATTGTCAGAACAAATCAAAATGACAGCTATCTTTTTCTGTTGAGTAGTTCCTATAGCCAGCCTCCGGCTCTAACATCAGACCAGCTCCATGGTATATAGCATTGTCCTCGATGCTTTATACATACATTCAAGCCTTTTTTCTATCCAAGAGTAGGTAAATACGATACACGTAGCCCAATTTTTTCCCCGCGGATAACGAGACGTGACGGTTGGCGAACCAGGTCAAAACCACTTTGGTACGAGCTCAATCTAACTTTTTTTTTTTTGATAAAGTGTCGAGACGAGTAAAACGCCCACTAAAGTGCAACGTTTGCCCATAACAGATGCTGTGCTACTCAGAATATTTCTGTGTAGCACCACACTGCACCCGTCACCCTGAGACATAAGTTCTTAAGTCTGATATGCCCTGTGATTACCCTAGCTCTCAGTGCCCTTCACCGACCTAGAGGGAACTGTGTTTGACCGAAATACAGTAATGTTTGCACACTACTGCTTCACGGCAGAATAACTGGCCCTGGGGTGGTACCTGCCTAGAGGGATTCCTGCACCTTCGAAAAGTAGGTTAAAATTGTCTTACAAAAGTTGAACCGGAAAGACATAACAATAACAATAGATTTATCTCGTTTAATAGTTTAATTAAAAACTTATAAAATTGGTATAAGACAAAATCTAAAACTACTAGAAATTTCTTAAATGTCAACCAGCAATCATATCATGGTTATATTAGTTTCTATATTGTATTATATTATATTAAAGAATTGGCTCACAGCCGCGAGCTAGCATGCATGCTGAAGACACGACTTTTAGACGCCCAAAAGACGGATTTCGTGCGTCCCTAATGACTGAAAATGTCCACGTCCCCGGGCACTGCGTGTAATGAATATTTAATTGCGTCGTATTATTCTGAGATCGACACAAAAGTGGTTTATCTAGGATTATGAGACAAAAATTACCTACATTATTTCAGCGTGGCAATTTTAACCTAATGTTAAAATTTCGATACGTTAATGATCAGATAATTAAAATAAAAAGATGCATAACTTTGCCAACATATTTTTTATAATTTTTAAATTGTGACATCAGACGTGTTTTTTATTCATTTGATAGGAGAAATTCTGTGTCACCCAGAACACATATGTGTGGCACTACACTGCGCTCGTTACCCCAGAGACATCAGTTCTTTAGTCTTATATGCCCAGTAATTACACTTGTTATCAGTGCCCTTCAGACTGAAACATAGTAACATTTGTACACTACTGCTTGACGGCAGAATAACTGGCGCTACGGGTGATATCTACAGTACAGATTTCTGCTTAAGAATGCACTACTATTGCAGGCCTACTAGAGCCTGTAGAATACTACATTCATCGATTACGAATGTAATTTTCGAGCTACGATGTATATGACAACATCAAATGAACTATGTGCTCGTTTATTAACCTTACCTGTAAAGACATGTATATAGATGTAAAGGGGCTTATCCTGTTTGGGCAGAACCTTGATTAGTTGCTACTATTAAGTAAAGCCACACCGCAGAATTGTTTCGCTCACAAGCTGGTAGGTGTACAGTGAAGCTATTTTTGGAGGTAGACTTTGGACAGTTTCTAGTTCAGCATGGACATTGTATTGGTTATTTTTGCTACTCTACATCAAGTAGGATTCTCGTTAACCTATTCTCTATAAAATTAAAGATATAATAAATATATCTAATTAAAAGAATCCAACCCTATGTTCGAGTATGTAACTAAACTTAGAGGGTCTTATTGATTAATCTTAACATATCTGTCAATTTCTTTTGATTACTTAAGTACCATTAATAAGCTCTACAACAAATACTCAAGTGTAAATAACGCTGTAAAAGAAAATGATGTAAAAAAGAATTAACAATTATCGCATTCCAATGGCCAGTGTTATTACATGAACGGACGTGGGAAGCGGAGATTTGTAATGAGTACGGGCCGCCTCTTCCTACCGACCGACGTGGTCTGTCATTGCCTTAACGGTAAACGAATGGATAGTATGACTGTGCATGATTCCATTATAATAGCGATCCCACTCTAAATTTACGTGTACATAATTTCCTACTATACTTCACGAGTGTGCAACAAAGCGTTATTCTTCCACTACGTAATGCTTATGTTTAGAATGGAGTTCTTTTATCTCTTGATCTAAAGTAACATTATCGGAAGACAAAATATGTTTGTGTTCTATGGAAAGAAAAAGTAACAGCCAATTAACGTACCGTTACTGGGCATTGGGCAAACGCTCATATAAACAAGGTATGGAAAGAATCCTTCACACGGATTGGCAAACTTCACATGTCCTGCAAATATTGTATGCCTATATGAGTAGTATAATGATGCCGCGACAGCCTTAACAACGTTCGTCGAAGGACGACGACCAAGGGTAAAATAGACAATAATAATTTTAGATTATTTACTTAAAATGTTTTCAACGTCAGTTTTTTACACTCTTCACCAGGGATTTCCAAAATATTTTGGGCAAGAGCCCCTTTTCCACAATGAACTGATGTCCCCACAGCCAAAATACTTTAAAAATCCATTAATCCTGTACGAACTTATGCACGCTTATCGACTTGTTGAGGTTTTTAAAAGTGCAACAATGTTACTTCCTACTAAATATTAGTCATTCTTATAACAAGTTGGTACACGTAACACAACTCATAAAGTATATCGAAAGTTTCAAATAAGAACTTGTGTTAATTAATAGGGGTCGATTTTTAGACCTCGTCGACCCCCAAAATCAGTTTTCTGTTCTGGAAAGAACTAGCAAGAAATATAAGGCCTGGCATCGTGACGCCGCCGTTAGTTTCGCTACATTCAGACTCCTGTCGAGATTCCTCCTAATAATAAGGTAGTCTGGTACCTTATTATTAGAAGGAATCTCGATAAGAAAAAGAACCCGCAGTGATCGAAGGCCACTCATAATGAATGAACATACACACATTTTTACTGGTGGTAGGATTCCTATGCAGGAATCCGTCTAGATAGGTACCACCCCAGGGCCAGTTATTGTGCCGTGAAGCAGTAGTGTGCAAACATTACTGTGTTTCGGTTTGAAGGGCACTGTGTGCTAGCGTAATCACTGGGCATATGAGACTTAAGAACTTACGTCTCAGGGTGATGGGCACAGTGTGGTGACACAGCATTCGTTATGGGCAGACGTTGCACTTACCATCAGGTGAACGTTTTGCTCGTTTCATCACTTAATACAATTAAAAAAATATACTTTTCGTCGTCGAAAAAGGCGAGAATTGGTCGATAACTGAAAAAGAGCGAATCTCGTATAAGCTGTGCATCAAGGAACACGCAGTAGACAGTGCACATGTCGCATAGCCGTTAACTTACGTGAATGACTTAAACGCTATATGCGTTAAAATCTATAGCGTTAAAATCTAATCAGTCAGTAAAGTAAAGATGCAACTGAACAGATTGTTGCGAATCATAATATTTCTTTTGTGAAGTAAATTTCTTTACTCTTCTTCTTCTCTTCTCAACTGGAGAAACGTCTACGTCAAGCAGTTGACTGTTTACAAACTGATGCCGATGATGATCATGATGATAAATCAATTTCAATCAATCTTAAATTAATTTATAATATTAATATCGATTTATACGTAAAATTAAACCGTGAAGTGTGTGAGCCGTGTGGTGGCGGCTCGTTCAAAGAATACTACCACTCCATCTCATCCAATGGATCTCGTAAAAGGCGAGTAAGGAATTAAACTGCACTGTGCACCCAACAGCGCATGGTGGCGGTGGGCTCACCACCTATCACACCAAGTGCATTATATTGTTTTGGTGAAACGTGGATTGTGGCAGTCATCTGTATTTGCAGTGAGTGCCCAGTCTCTGACTACCCCTTATGGGATACAGTCGTGATCTTATGTATGTATGTTAAACTGTGAAAATAAGACAATTTCAGTAAATTTAATATTTTAAACATATAAACTAAATGAAGAAGTATTTGACGTCATAATCGTTTTCGTTTAACGTTTCAATAAGAAGTATTTAAAGAAAAGTACCGTGGGAACAAAACGTATTTGAATTTTGAATTAATAAAGCATAAGCTACTGGAATTCAATACATTATAATCAAGCATTGATAAACTCGGCAACACAAAACAACTAAGTAAAATGAAGTTATAACTTAGCTGAAATAAAACTAAAGACTAGTCAAAAACGAAGGAGTTTTAATGAGTTTCGGGTAAAACAAAACCTGTTTGAAGTGTACTGAAGTGTTGAATAACAGCGTGAGAGCCATCGTTTCCGTCCGGCAGCAGTCGGCTGACCGCAGTCCCACAGATAATATCTCCGCGGTGATGTTACCACGAATAATTTACAGGCAATAATTGAATATTTATTCTAAATATTTCTTACAAACTAATATGCCTGCTTGATAAATGAAATATAAATAAGTTGAACGTACAAAAATATCAAGTAGTAAGCAACTTTTTTTTATTGGACGAAGTGACGAAACTTGCAAAACGTTCGCCTGATGGTAAGTGCAACGTCAGCCCATAACAAATGCTGTGTCACCTAGAACTTTTCTGTGTCACACTGCGCCCGTCACCCTGAGGTCGTAAAACTCATATACCCAGTATTACACTAGCTCACAGTGCCCTATAAATTGGAACACAGTAAAGTTTGCACAGTACTGCCTCACGGCAGAATAACTGGCCCTGGGGTGGTACCTACCTAGACGGTAAAATTACTTCTTTAGCTTACTTTTAATTTGAACACTACAAATAACGACAAATTTTTCTAAAGATGCAAATCGTAAACGGAAGTGCCGAGCGCCTCGCTTTAATTTATCGATCCCATTAAGCTTAACAAAACACGCTTAAACTCCGTGATAAGCTCCACATGAGCTTTTTAATCTACGATCTCTTTCAGCGGGGCTGATTAATTTACAGCCTCCAGTAACTCGAACATGCAGTTACACGGCTCCGTTAAAGCAGTTAACCGACAGTAACGCTATCTCTGACCACTTTAATCTTACAATGCGAGGAAAGTCATGCGAATTCAGCGCTGTTATACATTCCAACTGTAGATGTTTTTGAGTGTTTGAAAAGTTCTTACCTGAGCTATTGTCGATCGCGTACATCGACGGTAAACGTACCTGCTCACTGAATCGTGGGCCCAGCGTTCGAATGTTTTATGAAACTATTGGTGACAAACGGCCACGAATTACATCTGTTAATGAGTGATATTCGGGACTCTGGAATCGGCTACTCTCTCGCACCTAGTAACGGTCCAAGCCGAGGCTCTCTCCCATGAGAGGACATCGACTTAGGCCCTTGTGCCGATTACCCATAAATAAAGGTTTCGACTAAGCGCCCTTAGCGCTCGGCCACCTTTCAATCCGAAGCTGTGAAAGCCTTCGGGCAACAGTGACCATCATTAGAGTGATTAACGTAACCTAGAAACTTTGTGATTTGTGTGGCAACTATGGCAGAATCCCCCTAAAATAGGAGCTACAATATTTTGTGACAATCTATGAGAGAGGCCGTGGACTAGTGATAGACTGAAATGATGTTGATGATGATGAAATGTCGTTCTGACCGACCATAACTGTTTTTGAAAAGCAGTCATTTACGCAGGATATATCCTAGTGCCGTAACAGTTCCCTGGGACAGAGGTTTGAGTTTTAGAGACATAGAAAGGTTGTCTACATAACCTTCTGTGATTCGTACAACATATTTAAACAGAGAACAAAAAATTCGGATGTTTTATGAAACAGATTCATTCCACGTACACATGTTAAACACAATAACTAAGAAGTGAAAATAAATTTCAAGCTAAGAAAGCAAGCGATGACTTCATCGCAACAGACCCTTCAACCACTATATTTAATTTCAAAGCCCTTTGATTTATGGCCGCCTGGTAGCTCATCGTGGCCGATTTCACTGAATAAGATGTGATGCGCGCATTATAAAGCACTCCTGTAAATCGAGTGTCGGTAAAAGCATAATAACTAGTGAGGAGGCACTAAATAACGTTCCACGGCACGATCGGGCCCTTAAACTCTTTAAGAGCCTTCGGTGAATGTCAATGCATTGGTTGCGTCTTCGCATCAAAGAAGTAAATTATTCGACACATTCAGTTGTCGCTAGTGTTATTGATTTTGATTTGAATCGTTTGAGACTACATTAAGTAATATTCAATTCATTTATTTAAAACAAGTATATTATTTTTTAAAAACAGATGAACGTACCTTAACTGTTTTCGTAAAAATGATATGTACCAAACTCAGTTTATTTCGAAACAGAAAATTAATATTTTGTTTCCATACCTAAAATCTGAGAAAAATAAAAAAAAACTATAAGTTTTCTAAATCTTATGATTAAGTCTTATGATTTTCATTTACATTTTATAAAAAATACATACATTGATAGAATTATAATTGATAGAATATTGATAAAAAATGCATACATATAATTTTAAATTAAAAAGCTGAATTTATTTTTGAAACATTTTACAAACACATATTGCAAACTCTAAAATTTCCAAAGCCGGAACTTCGACGTATGTGTTGTCCATACAAACATTGGTTCCGCTGGAATCAATTCCGCGACCCCGAAGCGCAGAATCGAGTATTTTAGCCACCATGCCAACGGAGCGTAAGAAGTTTAATTACTATAAAAACATTCGTTGATCCGAGAAACCAAATTGAAACTGCAAACTACTGCGGTTTTGCGACGACCGTAATAAAATTGGAAGAATCGAGAAGTTGCCTTATTAATGTAAATACAATTTAACAAACATTTTATTGTATTTGGTCCTTTGCGTAAATGCCGAATAATATGTTAGACTTGTGGTCATAGTGTATTCAGATCCCCATCGGCGACCATACACTGCGAAGAGAAGAGGGAAATACTGCGGCCACCGCGTATCAGAGGCAGCCCAGTGGCTTGAGAAAACGCGGTAAAACGAAATGAACAATCGGATTTAGCTGGGATGAGACAAAAATTATTGCGCACAAGCAAGAGGACTGGAAAGGACTCTGGCTAGGTCTCTATGTATAGGAAAGGACAACAACAACATATGTTACTTAATTACTTAATTATATCCTATTCAAATATTTTAGTTTTACATTTTATATAAGACTTTAATATTTTAAATTACTTACTCATATCATTACTAGCTGATGCCCACTACTAAGTCCGCATGAATTTAGGTTTTTTAAAAATACCATGAGAACTCTTTAATTTTTACGGAAACAAAAGTATGCCATCCCCATTAACATGATGAAAGATATCTCGGTGCCGATTTTCGTCAAGATCGGTTCAAACGTTGAGCCGTGAAAAACAAGAACAGGGAGACTTTCGCATTAAAAATATTAGTTTGGATGATGTATTAAGGACCTTATATTTTAGTTGAAATATTATACAACACTCCTGAAATTACAAAAATTAACTTAATTTTTTTTTTAAATATTCTAAGTTTTCTATTTCAGTATTAAACAAAACTTGAAAATATAGGGACTGCAATAATTGTAAGGATCACTTATATATAATATATGAAATATGTTAATTTATCATATTTTTCCTTAACTTTACAGTGTCGCTATTTTCTCAAAAATGTCGGACTTAACGTCATTATTGAACTATTTATAATACTTGATACGATAAGTAAAAAAAACGACCAATGTATCATTTCGGTCAGCCACCCCACGTAAAATATATTTTAAAAATGTTCATTCACGCTTCAGTTTTCCTACAACAAAGCTACTGGAGGTCTAGTATGCTATTTAGCTATTAAATTAACAATTGCTGTTGTAAACGGTATCAGATAGGCCCCGGCCGCCATTACGACCGTTCCTTGGTGGTCTCCCTGCGTTTTCATTGCTCTCATCCGAACAATCTACAAACGGTTGTTTTATATAGAAACAATTATATTTAGTCTGTTTCCGCCTAATTGATAAATTACTTATCCTATGCAAATTAAATAGATTAAGTTAGTCCTGATTTAATGTCGTCGCAAACAATTTTTTTTTTTTCGATTGAACTTGAATTTTTAAGTCGAACAATGACGGGATTACACTGATTAATAAAAACTAGGTGGTCGCAATTCGTCGCAATTTAAGTTTTAGTTTTAGTTTAAGTAAAAATTTGTCGGCAGCATTTTAAAATTATATAGCGACTGCGTGGCCTAGTGATCAGAGTACCTGATTTCTACGCCGCAGGTCCATCCAGGTTCGAATCCCAGCCGGAACCAAAATTTGTGAAAAAACACGATTTTTTGGTTTTTGGGTCTGGTCGTGTTGTGCGTGTGAAATGTATGACTGTAGACCGTACCTACGATACAGGAGAAATCCTACCGCGAGGCGATATGTTTAACAGTTTAGCAGTATGAAGGTAAACAAACGGTAGACTATTGTATTTGACATTGTCAGTATGAACATAAATAATGATTGTTTTATTTTATTCAACTTAATGTATTTGTAACACACTATATATACATTTTATCTCCCTCGCTTATTATCCATACAAACTTTAACTATGCCAAATATCACACTCATTCGTGCGCAATATGATTAAAAAGGGGTACAAAGTTTTCTCTTCATGTATTAATATATTGACTAATATAATATCAAACTGATTGTATCATGGTTGTGATTAGAAATAATATTGCGACGTAGAAACTGTTCATAAGATGTATAAATCAAATATGAAATATAAACTCAATAAGGGACAGAAAAACATAATCATAAACACACATTCATAAATAAAGAATGGGCCTTACTGAGATTGATCTGACATTTTCAGTCTATACATAATATATTGGATATACCAGGTATTACATATTTTAAAAATCTCTTGTGTATATGTCTGCACCGAAAATGTTGCTTGGAATCTGAAATCCATTAGTTTCATTACACTTTTTTCAATATCAATGTACGTAAATTATTTTTTAGGTCTACTCGAACGAAGTCATACGAGCGTACCTTGTAAGGTAAATAGTAACAGAGTTAGTATAAGCTTTATAGTTATTTGATAGACAGTATAAAGAATATAGGCTTACTCATCTTATTCTCTTTTTAATCAAAAACATAGAATTAAATGAAGAACATTGAAGTACGTAAATGTTGTTGGTCCAGCCCAGACGGATATTCTTTTGACAATTTCTTAATAGTTTTACCTTTCTTATTAGAACTATTAAAATATCTGTAGCTTTCCTTTACCGCGAATTTAATTAAAAACATGATCATTAAATTCGTTACTCACTAAAAATTAAAAAAGACATATCTACCGCAAAATAAAAAAGAAGCCAAATTTCTTTTTATTGCTTCAAATTTAATTAAATATTTCACTTTTTAATTTAGCAAGTAACACTCACTGCAGGTGTAGTCATTGTTTCGATAATCAAAAAATATAGTTCAAAGCGCCGATCTTTTTGTTGTTACATTAATTAGAAAGCCCGTATCGCGGATAGTAAAGAAAAATTATTTGATTAACGTGCCATACAATGCCGTTTTAATTTAAAATCGAAACTAATAATTTGATTTGAATTTGTAATTAAGTGACTCTATATATGTATATCTAATTCGGATTAATATTACTTTTTGCCTTAGAATGATTATGAATTAACTTCGTAGCACATATTTTGACCAGACAACATAGTACGATTTTTACTACTGATTGTACACAAGGTCCGTTATTAGTTGCCGGTATAGGAAAGAAACTATATATACACAATTAGTTGCACGTGGCCTGGCCTACTCATACGTGTGTTCAGACTTGCTTGCATTTTTTTATGTTTTGTCTTTTATTGAATCTTATCCCATTCCCGTATTATATATCCTCTTTTAAGTGTCCATAGAAATTGTAAAGTTCTGTGCAAATATTCCAAATATAAATTATGACCGAGCCGTTGCTTTTTTATGAGTCTTGGAATGGAATTTTACTCACGCAACATGTTACGTAAAATAGTAACCTATCATAAATATAGAATATGTCTAACTCACAACTAAATCGAAGCTCAATTCACACAAACCTTATTAAGTACATTTTAACAATGCTTGTAAAATATTATTGTTACCAAAAATACTATTGTTACCTGCGAAAGTGGCACGATCTACCTTTTCGGAGGGAATGAGACTCCATCACTCAAATAATCATCACCCAGACAAAAGGGCCGAAACAGTTAGGGACCGACCGACGGCCGTGTCATTATTAAGCAACAACTATCGAAAGAGACGGCCGTTTCATGCTATTGTTGATAGAGATTAAGCAGAGACGTATTTTAAAGGTTCTCCGAAAAATGGTCGTGTACATTGAATCTCAAACATTTGTGGTGGCGGAGTAGTTTCTCCCAATTACACAGTCTCTAGCCGACGATTGGCTGCGGTACGAGGAATCCGGGCTGTCGTGACTGTGATAAAAAAAACTGACGCAAATTGCCGATACGCCTCGTGCACACAATTTCATGCTTTGACTTCCGAGAACAGTCTAGATTCGTCATAATTCAACAACAATGCAGAGCACACGAAACTCAAATCGTCCGCGTTAGAAATTAGAAAACCGCGACCGGATCCACCACAGATTGAATTAATTAACAACGGTTTAGTGTCAGTGCTACTGGTTATTTAATGCATCATAAAAAGAAATCGATTCATCTTAAAATTATCCGTACGATTTCATTCAATTGCATTGTTCTAATTGATATTCTAAGCATTTATCATTGGAATAGCTCAAGCAAAGCAATACGGCAGTGATATCGACCGTTATTTGGGACGTTGAAATATTATAAAGCGATGTGCCATCTTTCCTACTGGTGGTAGGATTCCTATGCAGGAATCCGTCTAGGTAGGTACCACCCCAGGGCCAGTTATTCTGCCGTGAATCAGTAGAGTGGAAACATTACTGTGTTTCGGTTTAAAGGGAACTGTGAGCTAGCGTAATGACAGTGCATATGAGACTTAAGAACTTATGTCTCTGGGTGATGGGCACAGTGAGTTGTCACACAGATATGATCTGGGTGACACAGCATTTGTTATGGGCAGACATTGCACTTACCATCAGGTGAACGTTTTGCTCGTTTCATCACTTTATACAATAAAAAAAAAAAAAAATCCTTTCGGTTGAGCTCCATTTCGTTTAAAAAAATTAAATTATTGAAAATGCACGCTTTGGTTACGCGATGGACAAAGACCTCCCAAAGCGTGCCACTGAACCTGATCCTCTGCTCTCTACATTCAGTCATTATCGATCGTCATTCCACCTTACAGGTTCGCAATTTTAAGCAGGTTAATGTAAGCCCAAAGCTTCGTGAATCTTTAAAATCTTTCAACGCAAACATTATAATATGTTTGTCAAACACTGCTACGAGATTTTTTTTGCATTCAATCTAAATTGTTCCAATTTTTTTATAAGTATTTTAAAATGTAGAACAATAAAAAATATTTTATTAAGTAAAGAAAATCATTAAATAAATTTGATTAAGAAATATATTTATTGCATATAAATGACGAAGGGATTTCCTGCGGGAACGCTTTATCATGTTTTCATTACCGATGGTCGGTTGTGTTATGAATAGGGTTATAATGTAATTTGTGAGCAATAACAAAGTTTCACGTAATCGGCTCCCGTGTGGCGTAGAAACAATGTGGCGGGACTGACAAGTCATCGCCCCGCGATTCGATTTGTCGAAGGCTATGATCGATTTTTTCATTCGACCCTAAATCGTGTTTGCATAAGGGCTGACATAAATCGCTTATGTACGAGTATAAGTTTAGTTGATGCATCAATCGCTATTGTACTTGTTGTACATTTATACATTTCTAGATTAGAACAACCATATACCGGAAAAACACATAAGGTCACTAACAAAAGGATAGAACTATCACACTAAATTTATGGGAAAACTTCTCTCTGAGCTGATCTATGAAGACAAAACAGGTTGCAAGTCTGTTCGATAACGTAAATGTATTGTTGTGCACCACGTCTGTGTCAATCATTACTCTTCAAAATTGACATAGACTTCCACAAAAGATATTCTTGAGCCACCTGTAGTCATCGATTTTCAACAAAATTGAGCAGATCGTGGTTCCACCTACTGTGAGTCGTCCTTTACAGAATTGGATACTGCGCCGCATTTGCATGTCTGAATTAAACGAAGAGTCAAAAGTTTTAACATTTAATTTTATCTAGATCATTTACTTGTTTCTAGATTATAAATGTAACGATCAACACGCTGAAGTGGCAGTGGGTCGGCCATATAGATCTTAAGTCCCATAGCCGTTAGGGAAAAAAGGTTCTCGAGTGACAACCTCGTACCAGCAAAATCAATGTAACAAGAGACAAAATCTTTATTATGTGTGACAAATTATTTTATAGCAGTCAGAGTTATTTGTTTGCTAACATAATAATGTAACTAACATAGTAAATTTAAACTTCCTTAAGTAAGGAACGTTATACAATATTATTTATAATCAATTGAACTATCAACTTTCAAAATTTTGTGGTGGACTAAAACTATTGTTTTACATGAATTTCGTTCATGCGAACGAAGTCGCGGCCACTGTGGCACACAGTAAATCCCAAGCTGGTTTGTCAACTGAATCATGTTCATGATCTTTTAACTAGATTGGTATGACATTTTTATGTGGTTTTTAAGCCAAATAACCAACAAATGTCTAAGCAAAACATATATTCTTCTGAACGTTATATTAACGTCACTTCTTTTAGTTCGTTCTAAAGACTCCACTTTAAGTGATAGGTTTCTCCCAATGACATTTGTTGTAATCACTAAAATCAATAGACAGATTGGCGATCGCATAACCAAATATTAGATACTGCCCGTCACCGGTATGTGTAGTTTCATTGTGCATTTCTCAAGACGTTTATTCCTGTTATTATTTTTCTGTTATATATATTATTATTGTGGTTTTAGACATATTGGAATAACCAGATTTCAACCAGAATCTGTTGGAAGGTTTCGCCAGAAGCAAAACAACGGCATACCGTGGCAAGCCCAAATTAATTTTCAGCTTTCTTAAATTTAATTTCTATGCAGGTCACATTAAGTTTATAATTGTAAAACTACTAATCGGATGCAAAGACATTAAATCCATAAATCAAATAGCGTGAAGGACGCAAGGATAATAACTATTAGTCTCAATGCCAGCCGGCTACTTCGAACCCTGCTAATTCTAATAAGTTGAATATTTACAGTTTTAAAATTGTTCAGTCAACCAATTTTCAAAAAAATGAACCATGTAATTTTAATGGTGGTTGGATTTCTATGCTGAAATCTCGTCTAGGTAGTTACCACTGCAGGGCCAGTTATTCTGCCGTAAAGCAGTAGTCTGCAAACATTACTGTGTACTGTTTCGGTCTGAAGACCACTGAGAGCTAGTTAAATCACAGGGCATATGAGACTTATGAACTCATGTGTAACCGTATTGCGCCACACAGCAATATTCTAGGCGACACAGCATTTGTTATGAGCCGACGTTGCACTTAACATCAGGTAAAAGTTTTGCTCGTCTCGTCACTTTCTCCTGTAAAAAATGTGACAAAGTTACCTTCTTGCATTTTCAACCCCATTCAATCCGTGGTGACACTGTCATTAGTAATAATGATAATTTTTACAACGATTCATTGCACGATCCAAGATACGATGTGGAGCACTAAGCTTACCAAATTTTTTTTTACATATTGTTCATCATTCGAAATTCCGCGTATTCACGTTATTCAATTCCAAGATATTATAGTACATGGCAAGTTCATAAAAGCTTTCTTCGGTTTGTTAATCGGCAGCCCTAACGCGAACTAGTGTTATCCACCACCGATGTCGATGCTTATCTCCGTCAATTCGTTCCGGCCGGGGACGCGGCGCGTGACGCCGCCCGTCGATTAGAAATCAAGGCTTGGATGCCGCAATCCGACGTTCCGTTGAACGGCAGTCTCTATTAAACGTAATTGTTGTATTTTCGAACAAGCTAACTTTATTTTATACGAATTAATTTTTCGGTAGCTAATTATATTTTTCATGAAATCAAAATATATTAAGCCTTCTTATTATGGGAAACATAATCCAGTCAGTAAATTTGAAGATGATAATAAAAACGCAATGCAATAATTTGACATCATGTAAAGGTTCAAGGGTCCCAAACAATCGTACGCCAACACAAAAATTAACGGATGATAATTTATAAGTAATAACTTTTTGTCTAAAGCCATATTAGCGATTCATTTTTTTAAAGCAGATAAAGTAGAGAAATTGTAGTAGGAAACGAACAGAATGTGTGTAATGTCACGGATAAGCCGTTCTTCTGCTGTAACTCAGTTATAAATAAAGTTAATGATTTAAAAGAGGCGCGCATGTCGGGTTCGAAGGTTCAAAGTGGAGACATCTATAGAGGTAAAATATCATATAAATAGAAATGAATGAATTACTTGCTTCCGCGCTCCGTTAACTTTTGAATAAAAATACAAAAAAAAATATTATTGTTATAGCATTATTCGATATGTTGTTTGCTAGGATCAACACATGCCAAAACAAGCTTTACAACATAAGAAACAACAAAGACTTTTTCATAAATGTCAAATATTTTACACAATCTGACATACTACAATTGGATTATAGGGCGTTCTTCAGTAATCGGCCTATATACCTGCCAAGTAAGTCGTACGTTGTTGGCATCCAATTTTCAGACGAACTTTCGATAATTAAATATTGTTACTATTCTCGTGTAACTTGAATCATATTATATATTAACTAGTATTTAGTGGTGTGAAACGATTGAATGCATCGACAGTTACGACTTGATAGATTCTGATCAAATTACATTATTTGGTAACGGAAATCAGTCATCATGGACGCAGTTGGCTGGTAGGAGAATATCATCGACATTAATCTTGAGAAGATCATGAACGCACGTCTTTCAATTTCATTATAACTGCGATGCACAATTATATTTTTTTCTCAAATCAGGGAATACACTGGTATCATAGTATGACATTAAAGTTCAGTTGACCTAAGCAATATATTACAAATTCCATTAATAGTCCCATGCATTGAATACTACAAAATTTGGCATGATCTCACAAATATGGATTCCATTTTATTCGTTCCGAGCTTCAAAATACAACTTTAAAATGATTAAATTTTACAGTATATTTATTCTATATTAGAAACTAGATCAACAGATATACTCGCAAATCCACTATATTTTTGCCAATGTGAAAACCTTAAATTCGCAGTGTCACGGACTGTGCGCACCGAGGCGTGAGCGACGAAGCGAGGCGGCAGAAAAAAAAACAGACCTATTCAGTCTGCAATAATGGAGCGCACTAGCTAGAGAAACTAACTGCGGTCTGATGAGTATAGAGCACTTGAAAATAAAAATTATACTAGCCAAGGTAAGACTGACAAAGAATCCAACAAACTGGATTTATGATCAAAAGAGACATCAATGGATTTAGAAGAACTTATTTATTTCAAAAGTATTAAAGACACGAAAGTTGTCTCAAAATTTAGGTAAGTTAAAATATTAATTAACGTAATATTTTTAAATTTCTATTCCAATAACATGAACTTAATATAGGTTTAACATGATCATGGTATTGTAATAGTTACAGAATTCAAAAAAGAGTTAATAGACAAAAAAATGTGTAATCTTAAAGGAGTTGTGAAGGATTAATATTTTTAAATAAAAATTAGTTAAAATGAATAACAAATTATAGTAGTAATGTCACAAATTAAAAAACAACAAAAATATTACGACCAATAGAAAAAATGAATATGCAAAGAAATTCTTCCAAGTTGTATTAGGTCAAGCGGACGTCTAATTAATGACTTACGAAAGTTGCAAAGTTATAATAACTGCCACAACTGGTAAAGAACATCGTTACGATTAGACAGGTTTTGGATACGGCGTTGTTTTCAATTTATTTAAATTGTTAAGAAGCGTCGAATCGACGGGTGTTTCCACAAACTGTACACTTTTTCACACCAACATTTTATGAACTGGAACTGATGGTTAGGCGAAATTTGATGTGGATTTCAAAACGGCGATAGACATTATTCGTCAATAATAAACGGCTACAGTCTACGCAACTTGGTTTACACGTAATCAATTAACTTCGTGAAGATTGGGAATAATACCAAATAGTTTTTGCTTTATAACTTTACGGCTTTAGTCTTCTTAAAACTTAAAATATTAATAGGATTCTTGGTTTTATAATATACAATGTTTTATTGTCTAAGACGTTAATGCAAAACTAGTTAAGATATGTAAATATTCGACATTCAAGTATACTTTGCGTTATATACTTAGTTGGTTCATCATCATCATTATCGTTTTAGCTAGTAGCTAGTCCACTGCCGAACATATACCTTAGCCGGTTATTTTTATTAAAAGCAAATTAATAGTAAGTCCTAGACACGTTTTCAGAAAACATTTAGAAATGTTTTCCCCTAATTTCATGAACAACAATTACATTAGTACAAACACAATCCTGCAATACCTGAATTACAAAAGAACAATGACCCAGATCCGCTAAAGATAACTATCGAAGTGACGCATGTGTGGAATCGATAACAGTAGGTGTACACGCACGCACTCGCGTTATCGAACTAGCCAATATTTACCCAAGTAGCAGCAAAACGCAAACGCCTCGTCCATGAGATTTTTATAACCTCTGGCTATTTGTATCGGCACCCTTTTACACTTTAAAGGACGAGCTCTTTCTACTAACAACATTATAAGAAAATCAAAAAAACCTTATAATACCCTACCTATTCATCGGCAGCAGCTGCACCGAAACGGAACGGCAGATGCGTGCGAGCAACTGGCGCTAAACAGAACTATCGCTATTGTCGCAATTTTTCACCATGGAAAACTTACCAGCAGCACGAAGGTCGTGGAGAAAGCGGCGGCGCTGGCGCACTCACAAACAGCACACGTGCACGAACGCCGCGGCCGCGCACCTGTCGCGTACTGACTCTCCATTTCCATAATCTAATGTATTTATTTACGACCGAAGCGCGCGCGCAGACCAACGCGCCGAGGTGGACTGACTGCCGCTCCGCGCGATACCTGCGCCCACCTGTCCCCTTCCCCCCACCATCAGGAACCGGATGGTACTCCAAAACAAAACGGTCAACAAAGGACGTGCCACGAATGTTCGCGCCGCCACCGATCGCATCCGAGAAGGGTCGCCGGGGCTGGATGGATGGTGGGGACGTTTCTGATTACTTGCTCACACCTGAGTCGGTCGGCGAAAACCGAACGATGCGATGATTTACGACCTCACGGTAAAGTGAGCGACGTTGACTTCTCAATTGTTTCCGATTCGGACGAGGTCGCGGCGAATTTTGATGACGAAGATGTGGTGAAAAATGAGAATGAAATTATTGTTGTGATATACAAAGTGATTGTTGACACAAAAGACGACGGTTCGTTGATTGCTGAATGTGCCAAACTGGAAAGGATGATTGCTCAACTAATGTCGGTGGAATACCAGTAAACAAACAATAGCAGCGGAGCGACTGACTGCCAAGCTTGTTTTGACAAAACGGTTTCTTTAAATTATTTATAAATTGTTTCCTGTATTGTTTGAAGTCTGTCGTGTGGCGCCGTCGCTTGTCACTGTTATCAATTTATATCATTGATATGTATTTTGATTAGACATGGCTGTATATAAGCGAAGCAATGTCTGATTCATCAATGCACAGAATAAAAAAAAATTAAATAAATATATTGCTTGAACATGATTTTGCGCATGTTTTTAATTTCTATTTGTATCAAAATGTGTTGCACATTGTGATTGCAATTGCAGTCTTATAATTATAAAACTTCAGTGGGTTTTTCGATTCGACCGTTGGCTCTTGCTTTGGTTCTGCTCGGTTGGCGCAGTTGCTACTACGCTACGGATCGTGGGTTCGATTCCCGCATGGAACAAATATTTGTATGACAAACTTATAGTTGCTTCGAATCCATAAAAGTCGATATATGTAAAACACAACCACTATACAGTGGAACTATTAGTGTGAGGATACGTTTTATATATCAGAACTTAGTGGTAAGCCTACGTGTGTTGTCTGTCCTAACGCCTATGACCCTTATCTGGTCTTGCTATGTTGTGACTGTCCTAATCTCTGATACGTCAGAAACTTTTTCCGATGAAATAGTCTGAGATTTTAATAGCATAGTAAGTGATACTGAAAACGAATACATATTATCGTTCGGGCAAATATTAGTCGCAGGATTTCAGAGAACAAACGAACATCTTAAATCCTCGTCATCAAAAAATCGAAAATAACTCGACAAATCGTCACTAACCCACCCAAGTATGAAAGCGACTAAGTACATAGCTTATTCTGTCTTCTTCTTTCTTAACTGAACGGACATCGTGATACTAAACATTTGTAATACTTCTTTTTTTGATACATACGTTTACATATGTAACGAAAAATTCTGATAAAGAAATAATAAACTATACCATAGTATTCTAAATCGACTACCCATCGGCAGGAAGATAACGGGGGTGCACTTTATGTACGTTAATGTTTATTTCTGATATCGTAATATAATTAATCAGACATCTTTATGTACATTTCAATTAAGGGGATTCAAATTGATAACCCTAATTGGGAGCTTCGCAAGTTAAATTATCTGGAGTTTAAATCATACAATTTCCGTCTATCTCAACAGCCTACGCAATTACGATCTTACGTAAATTTAATTAACATTTTATTCAAAGACTGAATTTATATTCATACCGATTAATCGACGTGAAAAGAATACAAGGGATAGTGTTTTAAGGAAAGAATTCATGATCCCTTTAATAACTAAACTACGTCTTGTATGTTGTGTACCCTGCAGTTTAAAAATACGCGTGGTTATGAGCAAGAATAAACATTCTAATGAAATATATTTAATTTCTTATAAAAATAAATATTTTAATTGTTAGTTTAAACTTGCTCGTCACTTACGCGCTACGTCACAGCGTGGCGCCGTCTGATAAGAGCCAGTTAAACTCGAATTTCGACTGCGTTTCCTTTAAGCTTAGCTTTTTATTATATCACGTAATGTGTTACTATGTGAAACAAAAACCAAAAAAAAATGTATATTACACAAAATATATTTCATACGCTTCCTTTTTTTTACTCATAAGATTCATGACTTTTTATGTACTTACTGTAGAAGCTATAGATTCTAAAGTAGGTACCTAAAAGTTACTCTGATTTACATTAGTAGTTTTTATATATTAGTACTTTTATGAAGAGTACACCTCTGCGGTGCGAGTGACTCTGTACCTCTGCGGTCCGCAGTGAAAGAAGAATTACTGCCTCCATACCATTAACAATATTATTTGGAGTCTTTACCTAATAGTTACAGGTGGTAGAATTCCTATGCAGGAATCCGTCTAGGCCTACCGCCGCAGGGCCAGTCCGTTGTAATTATCCTCGGGACACTGCATTGTAGTCTACCTTGTTATCAGGCAGGAATAGAATAGAATATTTTTTTTATCAATATAGATTATTTACATAATACTTATTGAAAGTCATTTCTTTTTCTTTAAACTACACTAGAATATGTCCTACGTAGTGATAGTTTCCGAATTGTCCCCGTGGTCTAAAAACGACGTAGCAAATGCTATTCATTTTTATTCAGATAGATATTAAAGGAAATCATGGATTTTCTGTTAATTATTTTGTGCAAAATGTAATTTCGTTGATAAAAAAGTCACTCATCAATAAATTTAATATTACATCGTAAAACCAACGTAGTAATATTATAAAAAATATAGCAATAGGGCATCGTTATTTCTAGATTGAATGCAGAATAATTCCTTTGCAGGAATTATCATGGTTATTCGGCTAGGTAGGTGTTTCGACTTCGACGATGATTCGACCACCGCAGGCCAGTTATCCTGCCGTGAAGCAGTAGCGTGCAATAGTTACTGTGTTTCGGTTTGAAAAGCACTATGAGCTAGTGTAATCACTGGGCATAGACTTAAAAACTGACGTCTCAAGGAGACGGGGACAGTGTACTGCCACACAGAAATATTTATAGGGTATTTACCACCTTGCGGTATCGGTAAAGAACGTGTTACGAACGGAAGCGGGTTAGGGTGCGTCAAAACCACGGTATAATTGGTTAAGCTGTGCAACCAATCAGTTACGTGGTACCTCTTGTCATATAGAATTCTTAGGGTATACCTTTCTTAATTTAATTGTTATCCGTCAAATTATAAAACATAATAATTAAAATAAGCTGAATGATGTAATAATAATTCTTGTGTATGATATTTATCATTAAAGTCGGTAGTGATGAAAGAGAATATAGCCGCTTTATACTTGTTTACCTCCATTGATGAAGGCACAAACAAATAATTGTGGGCATAATCAGTTTCTTAGTAAATGCGTGGAATAAAACTTAAGACTAACGCTTCTAAGGAAACCTCATCAGAGCACAGCCGTCTTGAACACCGGATGGGCGGTGCTGTAAAAACTCAACGCTGCCTCCGTTATGAGCTTCTTTAGTATCCTTATCTGTTAATAAAATGTTTTTGGATTATAAATTTATTATAGAAATTTAATTTAAGCCCCGGTAGCTTAGGTCTCGGCACTTCCAAAATTGTTCTGCAATTTTAAGTGGTGATTTACCTCGTGCTCAGCGGTGAAGGAAACCATCGTGAGGAAACCTACATGTTTGCAAAATATAACAATACCAGCTGATGACCGCAACTACGTACACCTGGATAGAGGATTTTTAAATATCGCGTGGGAACTTATTGATTTTCCGGAATAAAAAGTATCCTGTGTCCGTCTCCAGGACGCAAGCTATCTCTGTGACGAATTTCGTCAAGATCAGTTCAGCGGTTGAACCGTGAAAAGGTAACAAACAAGCAGAGGGATAGAGAGAGTTACTTTCGCATTTATAATATTAGTATAGATTTTGTAAGTCTTTTTCTTTTAATTGGAAACAGTGACGAGACGAGCTAAACTTTCACTAGATGGTAAGTTCAACGTTTGCCCATAACAAATGCTGCGTCGCCTAGAACATTTCTGTGTCATCATATACCCAGTGATTACACTAGCTCTCAGTGAACTTCAAACCGAAACATAGTAATGTTTGCACACTTCTGCTTCACGGCAAAATAACTGGCCCTGTGGTGGTACCTACCTAGACGGATTCCTGCATAGGAATACTACTTACTTTTAATAAATATACTACTATATACTTATTTTTAATAAAATTTAAAAGGTTAAAGAAAAGTTAAAAGATGTATATCAGTTTGTTACTTCATGTCTGATTATTATTTCTTTTAATATACACGTTATTATTTCTATACTCTGCCTTTTTTAACGTTCCGCTAATTGAGCCCGTGTATATATAAAATTAGAAATTCGTTTTTAGACGGATTCCTGAATAGGAATCCTACCACTAGTGGAAAAGTATATACTTGCAAAAGCTATTCAAAGAAATTATAAAATAAAAAGCTCTGAATGCGCTGATAGAACCGTCACCAAAAGACGTAAAGATCATAATAACCCTCTGGTGGATTAGATATATCATATTATGTTTAACTCTATTATCTCACACTCACAGTGATACTTCTTTATTCCAATAACAATACATACTATGTAGGTGTTTATCAAGTTTTTTGTGCGTTCGCTTTAAATGCAAAAAAATACAAGAAATGTCCTTGACTTCGTTCCTAATAAGTAAATCAAATTAGTCCACTTTGTTTTAAAGTATCAAGGAAGCCCACACACTAGTTGATGCCTTGGAAACACGTACAGATTTTTAATAAAAAGGTCAAGCAAAAAGGTTTTATGATATGAATTTAACTTACCACTTTAAAGAGCCTTTGGTTAGTCGAGCTCCCCCTCGTTAGTCGGGTATCATATTATTCGTTAACAGAATAGAAGTGCATCGGATTAGGCGGCGCGGCGTCGCGACGCCAACTCATCGCCATCGGCGACGTATGCTCTGCTCGCTAGTTTCATCCGACGAAGCCGTAAAAGCCGCCGAGCTAACTGCGTACTACACATTCGAAAAAGAAAACAAAAAAGTAGATTCCTTTTCTTTGTTATTCAAAATAATTTACCACGTTTTGACAACTTTAACTTAAGAATAATTTTGGACATTAAGTAAACATCATCAAAATTAATGTCATGACTTCGAATCTATAATTTCCCTTTGCATACGTTTTACTCGACTGAGACTACGACGACTCGTTTTTTGTCGAATAAAGTCACTAGACGAGCAAATCGTTCACCTAATGGTAAGTGCAACGTCTGCCAGAACATTTCTGCCTATCATCACACTGCGCTCGTCACCCTGAGATATCAGTTCCTAAGTCTTATGTGGCCAATAATTACACTAGCTATCAGTACCCTTCAGATCGAAACACAGTAATGTTTGCGTACAACTGCTTGATAGCAGAATAATTGGCACTGCGGTGGTACCTACCAAGACGGATTCCTGCCAAGGAGACCTGCCACCATTAAAGTGTCAGGAAGGAAAAATAGTATTAGACTGAAACAAATGCAAGAAGCCATTATATTTATTATATTTACTCTTCTTAATACCACTAAAGTCCATTGCTGCATAGCAGCCCCCGACATAGTGAAGTGTTATAACCGGCGTGCGGGTGTAACCACACCATGACAGTTTGCACAAAGAGATACTGCGACTTATTCTAATTATCTAATTAACTATTTTAAGTTATATTGTCTGAAATCCAACATAATTTCTCAATATGCTTCCTATATAAGACTAGTCTACAAGAAATATTTTAAATTAATGAAACTTTCGATTATCATACAAGTATGATACGAATAAAACGTTTTGTTGAGTTGGCGACACTAAAATATAAATGAATTTATTGAATGTCTCCTCAACAGGAAATAATACAAATTTACGTAATTTTCGATTAATATATAAGTATATATAATGCGATTTAACCGTTTTGTTGGGTTGGCGTCAATACGAGTAAAAGGTAAATTAATATAATGAATGTCTTCTCTACAAGAAGACTAATATAATTTACGAACAATGTATGTATTTCCATTGCAAATCAAACGTTATGTCGGGTTGGCGACCGTAACATACATAAGATCACGACTGTATCCCATAAGGGGTAGTCAGAGACTAGGCAATCACTGCAAAAACAGATGACTGCCACAATCCACGTTTCACCAAAACAATATAATGCACTTGGTGTAATAGGTGGTGAGCCCATCACCACCATGCGCTGTTGGGTGCACAGTGCAGTTTAATTCCTTACTCGCCTTTTACGAGATCCATTGGATGAGATGGAGTCGTAGTATTCTTTTAAGGAGCCGCCACCACACGGCGACCGTAAAAGGTAAAATAAAGTTTTGAATGTATATATATAGCGAATCAACAATTCTTGGTGACAGTACAAGATAAATGAAACCTTCAATGCAGCAACATTTTATTAGACAAAACAATATACCCGATGGTCAGCGGTGGTATCTCAGAGTGTAGCGCCAGCAATAAACTGTCATGTACAGTGAGAAAACTATATCTTAGAGCGACAACGGCTGCACTTAGTCAAAGAATTATTTGATAAATAAATCTCATCGGTTGACAGCAACTGGGTCAGCTCAATTTTTCTCAAGTACCGTTCCTACGTCGCGTCGGTGCATTTAGGTATTCCGTTAGAGATTCGCAGAGACATCACGTTTCCTTACCGTAGCAGTATGGACGATAACCGCAAATATCTATTAAATGTTATTGATGGACAGCGGAGGCTGATCATAAAAATGAAGTTGTATTTCGCAATCTTTATTATCTTTTATGAACGGATAACATTAATTTTATACAAAAATGAATATCGGCCTAGGAGTTATTAGTGCAGATTTTATGTTATTTTATAAATAGAATCATTTAGTTTTCATAATAAATTGTGCTTTACTATGGTAATCGGTTGCATATTATAATATTATGTGTAACATTAATTCTGATTGAAGTAGAAATAGTGGTACAAGTGAAAGAGTTTGTGTACCAGAGTTCTAAGTTTACGAGAGACGGAAAGTATGACTGTGATATTGAGAGAAGAGGCGTTTTGGCAGGAAATCAATTGAATGGGTCTCTGTACAACTTTATGTGTAGCCAGAACGTATCTAAAAAGGCACGACTGGCTGTACATAGGGGAGTTCCGGTCCCCACACTTATGTATGGTAGTGAATACTGTGTCTGGCAGAAGAAGCATGAAAGTAAGATTAATGCTGTGGAAATGAGAAGTTTGAGAAGTATAGCTGGAGTAACTCTGATCGACAAAGTGAGAAACAGCGTGATAAGGGAACTTTGCCGGTGTGGTGGAAGATGTAGTGAAAAAGATAGAGAAAGGGATGCTTAGATGGTTTGGACACGTAGAGAGGATGAATGAAAGGAGATTGACGAAACAGATTTATGAGGCGAGTGTGAATGGGCAAGCCGGAAAGGTTCGACTTAGGCGTACGTATCACAATCAGATCGGTGAACTTTTGAGGAAAGGTCACGGTAAAAGTACCCGCAACCGAAGAGCGTGTATGAAAACGATAATAAAGGTAAAAGAAGCTAAAGATGTGTGTCAGGATCGTAGCAAGTGGAAAGATGTGGTCTCTGCCTACCCCAATGGGAAAGAGGCGTGACTGTATGTATGTATGTATTAATATCACCTTCTACTGAGGCAAAGAAGGATGCTAAAAGAACCAACAACCAATATACCCAACACATTTAAACAGGAATACTTATATGATTACACGTATTGTACTTTATTTATATATATAAACACACTATATACATTTGGTACTTTTTCTACTTAAAACATTAAGATACATTAAGGACATCAATAAGAATTCTTACACACAAAATTAAAGACAGACTTATCAATTATTCAACAGTTATGTGCCGTTGCTTTATAGTTCAGTGATATATTGATTTTTTATTGGATAAAGTGACGAGGCGAGCAAAACCTTCACCTGATGGTAAGTGCAACGTCTGCACATAACAAAAGCTGTGTCACTCAGAATATTTCTGTGTGGCACCTCACTGCGCCCGTCGCCATCAGTTCTTAAGTCTCATATGCCCAGTGATTACAACAGCTTTCAGTGCCCTTCAGACCGAAACACAGAAATGCTTGCACACTACTGCTTAACGGTAGAATAACTGGCCTAGGTTGGTACCTTGACAAATTGCTGCATAGGAATCCTACCACCAGTCGTCACTTAAATGCTCATTTCCCAAGCCTTTCTTCTAGTATTTATTTATTTAAGCTTTATGGTCTACCCTCTAAGGACACAATCTGCGGACTTAATGCGAATTGGCATTCTCTGCCAGTAAACCCAGAGCGTAGTGAAAAATTGTGGCAGGTGTAATCTTAAAAAAAGGAACTAATTAGTAGAACCAGAAGTATCTGCACAACTTACGCCTAAGTTACATACAAAAGTAGATGGTAGCTTTTATTTAACTTGCTTTCTTTGTATGTATCGTGTACAAATTTTGTAAATAAATTTTGACCTACTTTCCGATGTCCGATTAAGCTAAATTTTGGCATACATAGGTATGATTTGTTAGTAATACAATAATATGGTACCATGGATTTTACGAGTGATAGGATTCCTATGCAGGAATCCACTTTGTGATAATAAACCTAGGTATGTCAGTTATTCTGCCGTGAAACAGTAGTGTGCAAACATTGCTGTGTTTTGGTCAGAAGGGCACTGAGAGCTATTGTAATCACTGGGTACACGAGACTTAAGAACTGATGTCTCAGGCAGCGGCTACACAGGAATATTCCGGGTGAGACAGCACTGCTATGGGCGGACGTTGCACTTAACATCAGGTGAACGTTTTACTCGTCTCATAACTTTCTCCAATAAAAAAAATAGAATTTGTCAACTAAGTAAGATAGCTCCATCGTGTTTGGGCACGGGTTTGTTTTGACAAGTGCTATAACCCTTGCAACATTTGAAGTCTACTGCTAGACATAAGCCTTAACCGGCAAATAAACGATCACATAGAAGGTATTTCTAAATTTATTTATTCACTAGAGTCATCACTAATTGCTAAAATTTATATTATTTATTATAAAACACAATGCTTATCTTAAGTCAAAATGTCTAATCATGTAAAAATTACCACAAAATGCTTTTAGATTTAATTTATAAAAATTTAATAGGAGAATTAAATATTATTATACAATGTTTTTCTTAATTATATTTATTGATAGTGTAGGGTAAAAATATATAGAAAAGCGTCTTTAGTGAATCACACGCCACTGAGAACTCAAAGATGTCGCAGTACCGAAACATAAATTGAAAATACTGAAATTGGCAAGCATTAGGTATTCAGCGCTACGTTTTTCCGTGTATTGTTTACCGTCTCGCAAGCGAATACAAAAAAATAACCATTCGGTTATTAACCTCTGAGACGATTCGAAAATAGTTGAATGCGAACAAACAATCTAGTCTACTTGAATCACGTCTTAATACTGTTGTTAATTGGAAATCATTAATCATTTTGTTAGTATGGTTTGAGTTGTAATCCAATTTATTAAATGTACGACGTAATTTTATTCACTGGTGATAGGATTCTTATGCAGGAATTCATCTAGGTAGGTACCACCGCAGGGCCAGTTATTCTGCCGTGAAGCAGTAGTGTGCAAACATTGCTGTGTTCCGGTTTGAAGGGCATTGAGTGCTTGTGTGATTACAGGGCATATAAAACTTGAGAACCGTTGTTTCAAGAAGACGGGCCACACACAAATATTCTGGGTATATTATATGTATAGTTTTATATGCCCAGTAATCACACTAGCTCTCAATGCTTTTCAAACCGGAACACAGCAATGTTTGCAAACTACTGCAGCATTGTTATCACAAAATTAAAAGCACTATGGCATTTATTATCACAAAATCCCACCCACCATACCTCCACACTGCATCTAAGGTAAGCCCATATAGCAGAACAACTTAAAGCAAAAAGAATTTTACCTCCATTACCCAGTTCTATTAAGCTAACAAACTCGTCGGCTTAACGATATTCAGATTTTTAATGGTTACCTATAGGTTGAAATTTTCGTCATCATCATCATCATCATAGGTTGAAAGAGCCTTAGATCGAGCGACATACCACCACGCTACTTAGAGAAGAGAGAGGGAAATCTTTAATTTCTCAGACGTGCAGGTTTCATAATAGTAAACTAGTACTGAATATCGTAGTCAACAATTTCAATGATGCCAAGTTTCGAGAGAACATACATCTCCATGAAATTCTAGGCGAGTGCCTGAACTCTTAATTACCACGACTTCCTTCAAGTAGGATGGCTTACAAATTGCACATCATAGTTAAGCGTGCTCTATTTTATCGCTACAAAAATTTCCTCCAATTTATTCACTTTAAATCTCTGTTTCACTCTCTTAAATGGTACCAACCCAGGGCCAGTTATTCTGCCGTGAAGCAGTAGTGTGCAAACATTACAGTGTTTCGGTTTGAAGGGCATTGTGAGCTAGTGTAATCACTGGGCATAGGAAACTTAAGAACTGATATCTCAGGGTGATGTGCGCAGTGTGGTGTTACACAGAAATGTTCTCGGTGACACAGCTTTTGCTGTTTAATAGCCAGAAGTTAACGCTAGATTTTAACGCGTTTTATTTTACTATTTGTAACATAAAAAAATAAATTGTTTTTTAACAATGTAATGGATAATGTAATGTAGTAGATAATAATGGATAGTTGTAATTGGCTAACAGAATTGTATTTAAGGATGTTGTAATGTATATTTTTTTGCTGTAACTGTCCTAATAAATAAAAAATAAAAAAAATTGAGAAACCCGACGTTTCGAGCGCTTTACAGCACCCATGGTCACTGGAGGACGTCCTGATGTCATTGTCAACCCGGAGTACTTTGAACTTTTTATTATTATTTTGGTCCAGTCTACGCCGACACCTTAGTTTTATTAAAAGAACTTTTGCTGTTTCGTCATCATTATCATCATTTCAGTCTGTATATTCTACAGTGGACTAGCGATAGACATTTTAGATAGATGTTTTATGATGTATTCAGGTTTTTATTTTCTCACTGACTACTTTTACGACACCCACGGGATGAGATGGGGTGGTATATTCTCTCAACGGCGTCCACACGGTGTTTATTATAATGAATATTACCGACCAAATAGAAACGCGACCGAACGCAAACGTCGCACGTTTCGCGGGCGACGTTTGCGACACGGCACGACACGGACGTCTCAGCACTCCCTGACCACGATACGGTCAGTCACGATCCAGGCTACACTGTACACACAGTTAATAGCTTTAATATAACACGCACCACGACGCGCGACCGCCGTAGAGAGCGGCGCGCAGCAGTCGACAATCACACCGCGTACACACGATACACCAGTGTTCCAGGGCGGTTCTCACCGCCCATAGTTACCGACACACAAGTCGACAGTCCGAATGGAGGCATTAGACGACTTAAAAACCTTTTAGAGATATTCTAAATCGCGCAGGCACGCAGCGAGCGCGACAGTCCGAATTTCGAGGTTATTGTAGGAGTTTATTTATGTATTTATGTTTGGGTCAAACCAAACCTGGCACGCGGGCCCCTGGCCCGTAAGCACAGTATCCGATGAAGCTGTAAAAGCCAAAAAAGGCTAACAGCAATTACATCACCGAAATTATATATATAATGAACAAAACTTAAAGTCTCGAGAATGACGTGAACATGGTTAGTAGTGAGGCACACCTTGCCGATGTGACTGTAATCGATTTAAAACAAACGTTCCTTAGAAAGGTCGTCCTGTTGCACCCGGGTCGTTTGCTATGTCCCGCATCTGCCGTTTTATCTATAATGAGTCGTGGATCAACTACAAAAAGTAACTATTATTATTTTCACATTGCATAACAAACGTTACTAAAAATTCTTAGCGCTCCCAAGAAAAACACGCTTGAAAGTCCTAAAAGATGTTCAACAATATAAGACATTACTTTCTCACTATTAATGGCTATACGTACAAGTACTGACATTATTCATACGATGACAGCGTGGCATAGTGTTCAGAGTACACAACTAGTGGGCCACGAGTCCTGGGTTCGAAGTAGCGGAGGAACTACAATATTTCCTACGTAGTGATAGTTTCCGAATTGTCGCCATGGTCGAAAAGCGAAATGGAAAAGGCTACATATTTATATACAGAAATATATTGATGGAAATCATTGATTTTGAACAATTTTGTAACTTCTGAAATTACAGCATGTAATTTCGATAATAGAAAGTCACTCATCAATAAATTTGATCTTCATATGTTTCAATATTAAACCAACGTAGGAATATTATAACAAATATGGCAATAGGGCATCGTTATTTCTAATTGAATACAGAATCATTCCTTTGCAGAAATCCGTCTAGGTAGGTACCACCGCTGGCAAGTTATCCTGCCGTGAAGCAGTAATCTGCAAACATTACTGAGTTACGACCCACAGGGCACTGAGAATTAGTGTAATTACTGGACAGATGATGACACAACATTTGTTATGGGCAGACGTTGCACCTACCATCATGTGAACGTTTTGCTCCCGTTCCTTTCTCACATAAAATAAAATAATAATTAAGAAACATCTGCGTTGAATTTAAGGTTATATTCAATCCACACAAAACCATTAACAAAGACTGCCGGCACGTGCGTCAACCAGCTGCAGGCTCGGCGCAGATGCGCCCGCCTCTCGCGTTGTACCTGCTACCACAAAACTGAGTTACCGCCATTTTTATCTAAAACAACGTTTTTAAATGTACTCATTTAATAAAACTGCACCATATTATAAACAAACATTTAACCTAGTTAACAGAGTCAGTCGTTACTTTGCGGAAATCCATTATAATAAAGGAAAGAAAGTTAATTTGCTAAGATCCGCATGCAAAATTTAAAATGGTATGTGTTACCTAGGTCCGGCCGGACTCGGCGGACCGTGGAGTCCCGTTTGAGAAAAATGAGGAAGGCCTTGTTTTAAGGCGAAACACGTGTCGTGTTCTCGACATCAGTGGTGAGCATTGCCTAGTGGTAGTGTTGTAGTGGTTGAGGGTAACTGATGGCGGCTCCCGGTGACGGTATCAGTTTGCATGTGCACGCTATTGAGGAAGGGCGGGCGGTGCTCCTCAAAAACTAGATAATACCCGCCATTTTAAGTTTTGCATGCAGATCTTAGCAAATTGACTTTCTTTTCTTTATAAAACATTTAACCACCTATTTCGTGATTAAGCTCAAATTAAACGGCAGCATAAACTACGTCACAACATCCGTAAAATTATTTTCGCTGGATGCTGTCGGATACTATGATGACATAAAATATAATTTTTAGTCTGTGAATTACATAGCCAAGCTTTTTTTTTCAAATCTTGTAATAAAGGTATCTGCACTTAGCAAAATACTTTATAGCAAATGCAAAGAAATAAAAGATTCATATTTATGGCATTCATAAGTAGAAATTAAAAAATATATTACAATATGGTGTGCGGTATATTTTATCATTATTACTTGAACACACATTTTAATGTTATTTATTAGGTTAATCAGTAAAGGAACAATCGTCGCTACTCTACCGTAGACGCCAAATGTGACCATTAATCTTAGTAACGGAACGGAACCTTATATCTAGTATCCGCTGGATGCTCTAATAGGCCGCTTTTAATTGCCTTATTAATTTAATTACGCAAGAGGGCCTTTGCGGACCAAACGTTAGTTTGTTAGCATATTTTAGAAAAACACTATACAATTTTTTTTAATACTTTTCTAACTATCCTCTGTGGCGCAAAATCTGATCAAACTCGCTGTTTTTTTTTTTGGAGTTTAAACAATTTAGTTTAAAATTGTGATTTGAAACTAGATTAAACTAAAAAGAGACAAACATAACATCTATAGTATTTAGCCTGCGAGAGGATGAGATAGAATACAGTAAACAGTGTTTCCTATTATATTTTTATTTTCGAATTTGTCTATACTACGGATTTCTTCGAAAAATTTGCTCTCATTAGCTCGACAACAAGATCAAAGACAGTAAGTAAGTAAATGAAGACTTGAAGTCTGTATAATATGAAATGTAATATACGTAGAATAAAATGTAAAATAATGGTTGAACTTGGTAACAATATAATAATAAATAAATACGCTGCATTGTTACATTCTCTTGAACTTTAGTTTTCTGAAGGTTTTAATCTAACTTCTATTTGAACTGCACACATGTTTAATTTTTTTGAGAACTCTTTTGATGATGATTTATATGACAATTGCATGGCTCAGCATCAGCACATCTGTGTATACCGAGCTGTGAGTCGTGGATTCGATTGGAGGAGAAATGAGATCACTAAAACCCGATGATTTTTTTGATATTTAAAATCCGACGCGCCGCATGTAGATACGTGCCACCCTCAGCGCGGACCGGAAAGCCGGGTGATCGGGGGAAGCCCAGCTTGCCTACCAGCGAGCGGGCGGTGACCTGGCTAGCCGTGGTGTTCGGCGGAGACTAACTTCGCCGATAGTAAAAAGAGGACGGCTGCGCAGCCCGCGAGGGAGACGTTTCCCATCGGAAGGTCGAGCATGGAGGTTTCTTCACTATCTTTTCCTTCTCCGCTAACCACGTGATAAATCAACACTTAAATTTCCAGAACAATTTTGGAGGTGCAGGCAACGGTGATTGAACTGAGGTCACTCGCGTACTATGAAATTCAAGGCTAGCACCCGGCCCCTGTGGTATCGCGACTCTGTGGGCACTGATATTGGAATAATGTATATATATCCACAATTCAGGAACTAATATTTATAGACGTGTTATAAATTTACTCTTAGCGGGATTCAAACCCCGACCCCCGCCTTAATAGGTGGGGCCAATACCAACTAGACTATCGCAACGTTAAATTTATTTGTTATTAGTTTCGTAGTAACCGTCAAAGGCACTATAATTGTAGATGAAATTTTGATCAAAGATGTTTTTTATGAACCGCTTGTATAGCGCTTCATAAAAAACGTAGGTAGTAGAACCTAGAAAATACTCAATGAAAATTTAGAAATTTTTAAAATTTCAGTTTGAATAAGATATGTCGTGTAGTAAAAACGAGATATGGGATATTTTCGATTACACGCTTTTCCTCACAATGGAACCCTTCACTGTGTGTGGCCGGAATTTTTTTATTATTACGTTTTCGCCTATTAATATTTTGCGTCCTCTTCCCCATCTTTGCAATCTCTATATACCAAACGCAAATTGGAGACTACGGATTGAGGACTACTACTAAGGAGACTCAAAAACTAAACGCAACCAATGACAGGTGTCCCGTTCCTATTTTTTCTTTTTTTAAATAGCTACATCTAAAAACACTTACTGCAACACGATTGCAACGCGTGTTCTTCAGCACAAACGCGTAATATGCAATAAATAAAAACATTTGCAAAAACAGCTGCCCCATTTGCTGTGACATGACACTAACGTTGCCAGTTTTACAAAATACGTAGTGGACTTTGTTCTCTTCAATGCAATATGTTTATATTTAGTTTTCTAAATACTAATTGCAACACTTCTTGTACAGTTAGTCATAGTTAGCAACGTTGATCAATCAATGAATACAATTCGGCATTCAGAAGAATAACTTCGCATAGTATGCTAACGTCAAATACCTAAATATTTTTGAACACCGTTATTTAATACTCATTGGCGTACTCAGAAACTTTTAACATTACTTAAGCAACTCCCAAGTACTGATTTAATAGCAAATCAATAATAAAGATTTGCCTAATTAACCGTTAAACGTCTCTGAGTACAGTTAGTGATTCAATGTGTAAATATTTATGATCGGTTCATCGAACAGAGCATCGTTTTTGGTTAAGAATGGAAGAAAATTAATACACATTTATCCGTCCCCATTTTACAGGCGTTACTTTGCGATTTCCTCATAGTATTATGCTTCACTTTGCGAATTCCTTATAAAATCAATAGTTAATTTGCAGAAATCCATTATAACAAAGGACAGAAATAAAGTTAATTTGCTAAGATCCGCAAGAAAAATTTAAAAAAGTCTATAATACCTACTTTGGAATACCTTCGACACACCGCAGCCTACACCACTGAAGTCGAGAACACGACACGTGTTTCACCTCACAAGGGGTCATTATCAAGATTTTTTATAGAAGAAAGTGACGACACAAACAAAACGTTAACCTGATAGTAAGTGCAACGTCTGCCCATTCTTTAGTCCCATATGCTCAGTTATTCCATACTTTAGCTCTCAGTGCCCTTCAAACCGAAACACAGTAATGCATGCACACTACTGCTTCACGGCAGAATAACTGGCCATCGTGCTAGCACCGAGAGAGTGCTGGGGGCAGTGAGTAATGCCCCCGGATCGGGCTAAAAATGTTGCGAAGCGATGGAGGGGTCACAGTTGCGTTCCGAACGGAGATCCCGTGACCCCTCTTTAGCGCTTATGGAGACCACCGTGGGGTTTTAGTCGGTAAGAGTTTGACATAACCTGGCTGCCTCCCCTGATCAATCGAGTATCCAGGCAAGATTTCCCCACGTATAAAAAAAAAGTCCGGTACTCTGGCCATTGGCCACGCGGTTGTCATAATAATGATAGAAACAAATGACTCTAACAGTGCACTTTCATCGGAAATTATGTTCTAATTTGCTGTAGAGTTGCTAAGATTTATATATTAACTAGCAGACTTGATCCGCGTGGATTTAGGTTTTTTAAATATCCCGTGAAAACTAATCGATTTTCCGGGATAAAAAGTATCCTATGTCCGTCTCCAGGATAAAAGTTATCTCTTTGCCAAATTTCGTCAATATCGGTTCAGCGGTTGAATAGTGAAAAGGCAACAAACATAGAGGGACAGAGACAGTTACTTTTGCATTGATAATATTAGTAGGGATACGTAAAGAGAAAACTTTGAACCCCTTTTTAGGGATGTTGCGCGAACAGAGGAGTGTGAGATTTGACATAGTCAAAGTTTATATGAAGAAAGAGTGCACAAAGCTAAATTTGATATATAACCAGCTGAGGCCAATGACCCTGTCCGCGCGGATATAGGAACTGTTTGATTTTCAAGGACAAATATCCTATCTATCCAACATCGAACCCGCCATTGAACTATTGCTGTGAGCCATCTCCTAGCACAAGCTTTGAAGTCGTCGTCGTCGTTTCAGCCTATCAATAGTCCACTGCTGAACATAGGCCTCTCCCATAGATTGCCACAAAAGTTTATAGCTCTCGTTTTGGGGGGATTTTGCCATAGTTGCCACGCTTGGCAGACGGGTTGGCAACCGCAGTTTATTTATTCAGATGTTCCAGCAAGATGCTGCTGCCCATCTCCTGGTTTTCATTTTCCCTCTGTCGACTTTTACGACACCCACGGGATAAGATGGGGTGGTAGATTCTCTTAAGCCGCTACCACACTTTGAAGCTTAGAACCGATTTTCACCACCACCACGTTTTACTTAACTGAGTTCAAATTTATAATTAGATCTCGGTTTTCGTGTCACCGATTTCACCAGCTCCTTTTTGATCGCGTTTAAGAAAACGAAGTTTACTTAAAATATCATCACAATCTAAAACAAAAACTCGATGTATTTCGTATTTTGTGACATCAAACAGCCTGTTTTTATACATAGGTCACATAGATATGCAAACAATAAACAATATGAAATAAAAATCGTTTTAGGGTTTACATAGTTGTGCAATTGACTATGAGAGCTCTCTAACGCGTTTATAGAGTTAAACGTCGAAAATTGGGCCATCTGAATTTTAATCGCGTTTAGCTTTAACTGCGTTCATTTAATTGTGATGAAATGCAAACTGTAGCATTGAATTGAGTTAAACGCTCAAACGTCAATTAGCTTGAACTGATCGCGTTTATTTTAAACGGTGAAGTCCGCCCTAATTTGGAGTGGTGAATAGAAATATTGGTAATGTTCATATCATTATTAAATTTATAGTTCTTTACATTGATACGACCAAAAAGTATTTAAGTCGTATTTAGTAAGATTCAAAAAAAACTACAACAGCGAAATATATTTCATTCTGAGTTTTTTGAATTTTTGTCCTCTATTTGTGTCGACGTACGTAAAGTTCAAGTTGTTTCTTGGACCGCGGTGAAAGACCCCATCTTGTCACGGGCACTGAGCAAGCTTAATTACACATATGAATGTATAACTGATGGTACATATAGCCAGTGCACTATGAACATTACAGGGCTGTGCATACGGGACACTGAATACTTTCTACGATGTTGTCGTCTGCGTAAAAAATATTATTGTGACGAGTATTAGTAGGAACAGGTAGGCTTTTATTAAACACATGCCATTTCTCCTGTATTTTGTACATACATTCAATCACGCCTTTTACCATGTAAGGTGTAGGCAGAGGTAACACACGTAGCCTATTTTTCGCCTCCGCGTGAAACGAGACGTGACGGGGAGCGATCACGTCGCCGCCATTTTGGTACGAGTCAAAAAATTCTTACTCCCCATTGCGTTCTCGCGAGTAGTACAGTGACAGCATTGCATATTATGGTATTAATCTGCAAAAATAAAGGCAGTGCGTACAATACCTCGGAAGGAAAGAGGTAGGTGCTATTCTACTCTGCCGGTATGCATGCATGTATCGCATTTATTATGTATGTTTGTATATTATAATATTCACGTGTATTTTTGAAGACAGTACAAGCAACCCTAAATTCTAAGATGTACTTAAATAAAACAACTAATCCAATTACTTTTTCCATCTCAGCGTAGATCGGTGTTTTTTCATTAACGTGCGTAGTAATTAATGCTGTTTAACTGATTAAAGATATGAATGACAGAAACGGAGCTACATATTTAATTCAGTTGATCTCGAAGTATAAAATCTTTCAGTTCTTTATTCAACTAGCGATTGCTCTCCGTATGTAATGCTCTCTATGGTGGTAAGATTCCTATGCAGGAATCCGTCTAGGTAGGTAGGTAGTACTGAGCAAGCATTACTGTGTTTCGGTTTGAAGGGCACTGTGAGCTAGCGTAATCACTGGGCATTTGAGACTTAAGAACTGATGTCTCAGGGTGACGGGCGCAGTGTGGTGTCACACAGAAATATTCCGGGTGACACAGCATTGGTTGTGGGCCGACGTTGCACTTACCATCAGGTGAACGTTTTGCTCATTTCGTCACTTTATACAATAAAAAAAATGTAATACAATACATACGGAGAGCTATAGCAAAAATTTTGTTTACTTATGATACAAAATTGACAACTGAAATTTAAATAAATTAAATGTAACACTTTTCTACTACATCGTAACAGAAATATCCGCTTAACAACACATATTTGTAAACGTTTCTCAATCAACATCTGTGCATTGTGAAAGAAAAAAAATAAAAGATTACGTTCTTCAAGATCCGACGTTCAGATTTATGGTAGAACTATTTGCATTCGTTAAAGTGAACTACTTTCTACTGGTGGTAGGTTTCCTAAGCAGAAATGAGCCTGAGTTAGACCACCATGGTGCACTAAGGTGCAGAGTGTGTACAAACAATTACTGTACTTTCAAGGCTTTTGGGAATGTGAATTTTATGGGCATAAATGGTAAAATATATTAAACTTTTATTGGGAGTAAGTGTGAAGACGAGCGGCATTACCCAAATCTTTTATTTGGGAAGTTCTGTGTGGCACCACACTGCGTTATTTACCCTGATACAATAGTTATCAGTATCATATGCCTTCTAACACAGCTACTGTGGCCTGCAAACACTACGGTGTCACCTGGAGAAATCCTGCAAAGGAGTTCTAACACCAGCTAAACATTTTGTGTGTTAAGTGACGAGACAAGAGTTCTAAAGTTTCGTATGCCCAGTCATTACACTAGCTCTCAGTGCCCTTCAAACTGAGATTCACAGCAGAATAACTGTTCCTGCGGTGGCACCTACCTAGACAGATTCTTGCAAAGGCAGTGAAAAAGTTGTATATTAAATTTTCGCTAAAATGAGTCATGCTATTTTAGTAGAAAGTATAGTAATTTTTTTTTTTTTGTATAAAGGGATGAAACGAGCAAAACGTTCACCTGATGGTAAGTGCAACGTCTGCCCACTACAAATGCAGTGTCACCCAGAACATTTCTTTGTGACACCGCACTGTGCCCATCACCCTGAGACATCAGTTCTTAAGTCTCAAATGCCCAGTGATTACGCTAGCTCACAGTGCCCTTCAAACCGAAACACAGTAATGCTTGCTCAGTACTGCTTCACGGCAGAATAACTGGCCCTGGGGTGGTATCTACCTAGACGGACTATCTCCGTAGGTAGATCTATTATTATTTATTCCACATTGTGCTCAATTACTGTGTTAATTATAGCGGCACAGTCGCAGTTACCGAGAAATTGAACCCGTTATTTCATTCAGTCCATTTAACATTAAAATTATCAATCAAGACAAAATTGCATCGCACGACATGTGCCTGTTGCTCTCAATCTCACAAAACATCCCTTTCTCCGCGGGCAGAACCTGCGAAACTAGGTCGCTAAATGTCAGTCCCTCTTACTTAATATCAGGGTTGCCAACCGTTGGGTCTTGCGGACATATAATTATTTTGCGGATTAAATAGTTTTTGAAGTGAACATTAAATTTGTTTAACTTTTTGATCTTCAGATTTTTCATTAATATTGAATTAAATGAATATCAGAACGCTGTTTTGCTGTTTTTGAGAAATCGGGAATCGAAACCGCGACCCGTAGCACAAAAGACTGTTAAGATACAACGCCAACCGAGCCATAGATATTTTGAAATTGTAAAAACTCGTATCTCCGGCATTGTTGTATGATTTTTATCCTTTCGAATTAAGATCTGTAGATACACTACTACGAGGATACTGTCCAGAAATCGATTTTCTAATTAAATAATTATAAATAAAATGGCTGCACAAATACAGACATTGTTTAAAAATTCAGTTAACTAGTATTTTGTTGTATTTTTAAATCACAACGACGAAGCCAGACGATAGTAACGATTTGCACGTACGGGTATATGTATGTAACAATGTATTCGGTTTCCTTATAGCTCCTAAACTACAGATTGACATATTTTATACTTCCAACTGACGTCTTTATTTTTCGCGGGTCATGTGTCAGCTTAAAACTAATATAGTAAAAAAATATTATAATTTTTAGAGAGAGTCGCCTTGTATCCACTGCAAGTCGTCCATTTTTTTTAACAAACGCCTGGATACCATTATATTTTCAACACAAAGTTCATGTTCTTAGTAGGTCCGGTCGTTAAGCGCCCGAAACGTCGGGTTATAAATAGTTTAAATTAAACGCGATAATATCCGTAAAAATTAGTTTTATTTAAAAGTTAATTACTTATATTTATATACAGGAATACGCCGGGCGATAAAAATTCACACTTTTATCTTCTAAATCCTGTTACCGGAGAGTTTGCGAAATATACAGCCGTGGTAGTTCAGAGACTGGTGCTCGCCTTAAATCTCATTGTATGGAAGTGACCTAGGTTCGACACCGAGTGCCGGCACCACTTAACATCGTGACGAAACCCGCATATCTGAGATATAAAAAATATTTCGACGACATGTGAATTCCGCCAACAAGCTGAAGAAGCGCGGAGGACTCGTTCAGGATCCGAAAGCCCTCTCAGAAATATGGACCGGTGCTCAACAGTGGAAATTTATTTGTTTTAACTTAACTTTTATAACAGGATAAAAATTGTAATCTGAGCCCGATGTCAACATTGACGTATTTACAAAGTGTTCAAGACGTTTGGCCCATGACGCATTGCTATGCAGAGGTCTCTTCTCAGCACATGACAGCTTAAGTTGTTACCGTTGTCGAAAATGGGCCAGGAGGACATCGTTCTACAAAATAGGAAAAAGGGTCAGCAGAATGCAATGCCAAACACGCTTCCTCGAATTTAATATATATAATAAAAATATACCTATATTTTTTACCGTCATTTCAGAAAGCGCAACCCACGCCGCTGTTTGACCTTTTGAATCCTAGAACTCTTAGCAAACATTTTATACAATATGTTTTTAGCTTCAAACTAAAACATCTATTAATTAATATTTCAGTAATCATGAGTCTACAACTGAAATAGATAGGACCATATATAAGCAAATAAATTCAGTGATAACGAGCGTAATGCAAATGATTTGAAGAAAGTCAAGTTAAGGAAATACGGCGAAAGCAATTTGTACATAGAAGGAATGGAGGGCACCGAAGATTAATGTGACGCCAGGCCTTCAAAATGGCTTAAAATATTTATTTTTTCAGAGATTCTTAGGCCTAGGCCTGCAAGATACAGACGTTATTAAATATGTTACAAAGTATTCACCGCTTTGAAATACATTACAAACAATTTTCTTGGTATTTTATTATGGATTTTTTTTCACCTTTCGTAAATAACTTTATATGTACTCGTCTATATATATCCAAGACTTCCATTTTTTTTTTTTTTTTCTATATTTTTTTTTTAGGACTGATGGTCACTGTTAGCCCGAAGGCTTTTACAGCTTCGCCGGATTGAAGGGTGGCATAGCGCTGAGGGCGCTTAGCCGAAACCTTTATTTATGGATGACTGGCGCAAGGGCCCCCGAGAGGGGACCTCGGCTTGGACCGTCATCCTGTTCGCGAGAGTAACAGACTCGAGGGTGCCCAAGGGGGCCGACCTCGGCTCGGTCAGTTACTGAAATCGGGAGGGCAATATTACTACTACTATTATTATTAATACCATGATTATTATTACCATTACCATGATCATGATTATTATTAGATAAGTTTACCACCAATTCGGAATGCGTTTCCGCTGGAGAAGAAATGGCGCAAGAAACTCCAGCGACGCTTCTGTTTATGACACTACTGCTAGGGGAGAACCGGCCTGAGATGCCGTATCGCGATGTGCGGTATCGCGAATAACTTTGTCTGATACGCCCACGCCGAAGGCGGGGGCGGTATGATGGTGATATTGACTTCCATGTTAAGTGTTTTTGAAAGCGTATTTATTTTGAACTTTAAATTTTTATTTATGTAAACAATTACTTCAACTAGTTACGCAATATCTTAAAAACCACCTATTTTTACATATTATTTACCACAGAATAAAAATTGGAACGGTTACCTTATATCTTTTATTATAATATAAATTATATTAAAAATAACTTTATTGTACCACTCAATACAATGAAAATTTAATTTAAGAAGATTGAGAACCGCTGGTCCAATGGGTGTCCCTTTCAGTTTTGAAATGTGATGATACAGAAGTTTCGTTTAATTATAATATATTGCACTGGTAACATCAGCGGAGGAATGTTATTGTTTGCCTTATTTGAGATGCTTCCTTAAACGCGTTAACTGTAACACCGAAGCTGACGATGTCTAATTAACATAACTATAGTTGACAGTAAACTGCGAAGTACAGCGATCGCCAATTGGCTTGCCAGTCGGGGTAAGTATGATAAATCCTACAAACTTAAGAGAGACATACGACGAGTATAATTTTAATTTGTGAGTCTCTACATCTATACTTATTATAAAAGGAAGCTCCCGGCAAGCGTCTGTCCTTCTGTATTGCCGCGTTGAGCTCGAGAACTACGGAACGAATTTGCATGTGGTTTTCATTGCTGTGATCTGCATCTCTCGAGGAAGATTTATGCATACATACATATAGTCTCGCCTATTCTCATAAAAGAGGTAGGCAGAGGCTACATATTTAAAAAAAAAAACGATGCTCTACAGTAGGATTTTGCATATTATGGTGTTAATCTGCAGGAATAAAGGCTATCCGTACAATACCTTAATCGCCTCTTACGCTACCTCGATAGAAAAGAGGTAGGTGCTATTCTACTCTGCCGGACACCTATCGGTGAATTATATAATTATGTATATAGAAATTTGCCGCAGGTCTTATAGAAGCTGAGCATTAACGGCATTACTAGTGAATGAAGTCGGGAAAAAGTTTGCCGATACTATCAAACATTGTTATTTTCCTTACGAAAAAAAAAACTCCCAAATTAAGTAATAAATGGCAGTGATGTGGCACAATACATCACAAGAGCGTAAAATGTTGCTTAGTGGTTATAAAAGTATTTTTATTCTATAACACAGAAAACTTCCTGGTGGTAGGATATTAATCCTGCATATTAATCGCCGTGTGGTAGCGGCTTTAGAGAATTTTCATCCGTCTCGTCCCGTGGGTGTCGTAAAAGTCGACAGAGGGTTATGAAAACCAGGAGATGGGCAGCAGCATCATCCTGGAACATCTAAATAAACAAACTGCGGTTGCCAACCCGCCTGCCAAGCGTGGCAACTATGGCAAATCCCCCCAAAATGAGAGGTACAAAACAAAAACGGCCCCTAGTCTCCGGCGGCCCCGCTAGTCCTGGCTACGGTAACGGTCATAATTAAAATTGCAGAACAATTGTAGAGGCACCGGGGATCGAACTGACGTCACTCGGGTTCTACGAAATTTAAGACGGAAGCCCTGAGCTACCATGGCTCCTACTAGATGTACAGCTGCCACGCTCGGTAAGCGGATTTGTTAGAGCAGTATAAAGGTTTGAACAAGACAGTCGGTTCGATGAAACTTTTTGAACAAAAAACTGTATATTATATTCAAATAATAACATGTTCCGTATTGTCTTAATTGGACCCTGAATTAATTATGGTTACAAGAGCGCTACTTATTTGGAAATTCAATTTATGGCGTTAGCAATAATTAAACTCAAAGAAAAAAAAAACGAAATTAACGGTCGGCAGCCTCGTTTCGTTTGAACAAAGCGTGGCGTCGGTGACGCATGCCCCGCGAACAATCCAAAATACGCTGACTCAACTAAAGAAACAATACGACCCATCGAGCTGCTGTGAAAAATCATTCAACAGGTGATGCAACGCAAAGACAATCGGTCTTGTGTAATATAAAAATAATGAGCTCAATCCAACCGTTGATTTGTTTATTCTTTATTCGTAAAAGCGGCCCATGTTTTTATGAAATAAAAATGCATTTCTACAGTGAATTCTTCAAACAGTAATTTTTAGATTTGTTTTGCAATGTTGGCATCATCTTCAAAAGACAATTAGCCGGACAACCGAGTGTACTAGTTGTTAGAATAACTGACTACTACACCGTGGGTCCTGGTCGTATTTCAGCTGGAGCCGTGTGCATAAACACAAATAGTTAGTTTTCGGGTCCGACAGAGTTGTTTTGTCCCTCTGAAATTGCATTAGCTTACCTTTACCTTTAATCTTAATACATCGGGCACAGGTAGTTTAGGACGATTGAGTGCCTCTGTGTTTTGAGTGGCAACACTGTAACGACGTTGACCTCTCGTACTTTTAGTGAAATTAAAATAAATAAAAGTTTTTAAACTATTAATTAGTATTATAAAAACATCAAACTGCTTTGTTTATTAGTGATAAACATAAACATCAGTTGTGTAATGTTATTAATTAAACAAAAATATGAATTTTGGTACGGCGAGCTTTCCACTAGATTGCTGAAGACAGCGGATTAATTTGAACCTTTCGTCTGAAACCGGGGGAGTATTTACTTGTTTCTTTTAAGTTTAACAGTCTACTTGCTTTTGGTTTATGATGTTCTCCTAGCCGATTTCGACCACGACGACAACTTCTGACTACTGTCGAGAGCCATCATCTGCGCAGGAGATATTATAGTGCCACAAGTGTAACGCTGATGCGATAAGATCGGAGGTAGGCTAGGATGCAGTGTCAGAAACACGGGGACAATCACAACACAACCAGACCCGAAAACCAACTATTTATGTTTTAGCACAAATGTCGGCTCCGGCTAGGATTCGAACTCAGGACCCGCGGCTTAGAAGTCAGGTATTCTGACCACTGAGCCACGTAGTCGTCAAGGTCGCGGTATGGTTTATATTGCACTAGTAAACAATTTTATTAAATCAGTGATATAACATAACTTTCATTTTAAGAAATATATTTATTACAATATTATTGCTGTGATTATGCTTATGGAAGTTCAATTATTAATTATAAAGTAAATTATACACATTTCAACTTTTCTTTATGTTATACCTAAATCATAAGATTTTTTAATATTGATACATGATATTATAGGAAAATATAACAAGCCTGTTTAGTTTACTTAAACTTATTTAAAGGGTGAGCATTGTGAGCTAACGTAATCACTCGGCATATGAGACTTAAGAACTAATGTCTCGGGGTGAAGGGCACAGTGTGATGTCACACAGAAATTTTCTGGGTGACACAGCATTTGTTATGGGCAGTCGTTGCACTTACCATCAGGTGAACATTTTGCTCGTTTCATAACTTTATCCAATAAAAAAACATTTTGTATAATATAAGTATAATATACTTGTTATTATAAATTATAAAAATATTGTTCTTTATATCTTCTGGTAAAGTTGTTGATATTTAGTTACTTGCTCCTTTGTATATCTTTCAGGACTTGATTGATTACATCCTCTCAAAATGATGACCTGCAAAACAAAATGACAAGGTTTGGAAGCCCGTCTAGATCTAGCCTTTGCGAGTACTATTGTGGTACTCCAATATCTCCCGCACAGTTGACATCTTCCGAAAGTATTCGGAAAATTTCTCGCCAAAAATCGGCCGGAGTGACATGTATTTATTTATTCATTCTATAATAGTAACACTTTAATATAAGGAATACAATGAGCGGACTTAATGTCTAGAGGCATTCTATGCCAGTCAACCCTGCGAGACTTGTAAAACGTTGGCAGATGCATTTTTTTAAATTTGAAATAATATAATATATTTATATAAAATAGAGTGAAAATGAATACTCTGTTACATATGTATTAGATACACATATATTAATATTATTTACATATATTCATTTGTAAATATTATGACAATCTATGGGGGAGGCCTATTTTCAGCGGTGGACTAGTGATAGGCTGAATCGATGATGATGATGAAAATACTACTTCACGGTAGAATAAATGACCTTGGGGCGGTAACTATCTAGACGAATTCCACGGATTGTCGGAGTCGACCATAGCGACATAACCTATCGGGTCCACATTTTGTGATTTTCTATTTTGGCAATAAATCAACATATGAGTTATTTTGGTCCTTGAAGACAGAATTTGATAATAACTACGTAAATATGACCTCACTATCGGTCAATTCGTTCAGAAGTTATAAAAGTGCTAACAGATAACTACTAACAGATTACCAACGATTGTATAATAAATAAAGTGTTATTTATCTTATGATTAAAGACATTCATCAACTGCTTGCGACACAGAGCAACACTGCAAAAACAGAGGCATTCCTAATCTTCGCCTTCTTGTATCCGATTCTTTTACTTGAAGCGTTAGTAGGATTTCTCCTGTATTATCTTTATATTTATATTCTCCTTGTTAGTGGGTTGGCGGTTCACATGCACAGACACTCAAACTGGTCTACAGATCATACAAATATTTGCTGCGTGCGGGAATCAAGTCGAAGTCAATCACTTAGCAGCTGCGCCGACCGAAGCGACAATAAGTACGGAGGATGGATCATATGCTATGCAGTGTCGGATTACTTAGGATAAAACACAATGCAACCAGACTCGAAAACCAATATTTTATGTGTTGCACAAAATAATTCCGAGTTTGATTCGAACCTGGGATTCTCGAGCAGCGGTCATACGCTGATCACTAGCTAGCTAGCACGTAGCTACGCAGGCGTATTACCCAACACATGTGTTAATATCGCCACATCGTGTACCGTCCTCACCATCAGGTAAACCTAGTGAAAAAAAACTATTTGGTGTTATACATATAATGGCCAAAACTGGGATTCGATTCCAGGATCCGCAACTCAGTAGTGAAGCACGTTGACCACTGAAGCATGCATTACTTATAAGTTTTCCTAGTTTATAATTCCTTATACTACTCGTACCTTTGCCTCACGATAATACATGTTAATACATTTTATATAACAAAATATCGATCTTTTCTAAATCAACGACAATGTTTTGCAAAAAGTATTTTATTAGGTATTTACACGTGAACTCATTATAAACCCGCTTGAATTTAAAACGAGAATTGCTTATTTCTACGTAATTTCAGCTCTTCAACGCATCGCGAAAATAGTTCGTTGAACCCGTTACATTAGAGTTACCATCGTTTAATTAAATTTTGAAACCATAAATTAGTTATTACGTGGCAATGACTGCATATCTATAGAAACACATAATTAGCAAATAACGTTTCGGCCGGTCTGAACATTATAACATATTCAGATGCATTAGTATCCGATGAAGCTGTAAAAGCCGAGAAGGCTAACAGCAATTACATCACCGAAAATATATTCAGATGCATCAGACAAGTAAAACATTTGACTTTATTGGAAAAATATATCTTCATGGAAATAGCAATAACAATAACTAACAATAATTCTGTTTAAAAAAAAAATTCTGAATATAAATGTACCTCTGCTGAGCACAGATCTCCTCTCATTTCTGAGAGGGTTTTGGAGCTGGGAAGAATCCACCACGCTGCTCCAATGCGGGTTGGCGGACTGTACATGTCTTCGAAAAATATTTTTTACTTCTCAGACATGCAGGTTTCTCACGATGTTTTCCTTCACCGCTTAGCACGTGATAAATCAGCACTTAAAATTGCAATTAACAATTTTAGTGGTGCCGGCACCGGGAATCGAACCCAGGTCACTCGCGTAGCATGATATTTAAAGCGAGCGCCTAGCCCCTGAGCTATCACGGCTCCTAATTCTGTGTGAAATAACAAAATTTTAACGATTTAATGTTCACGGAATAAGTAATCAAAACTTATACTTTGAGAACCAGACAACCGCTTATTGGCAGAGAGGCCTCTTTTAACAGACATCTTTTTTAATTAGCGTCTACTTACCACAGATACATAAAAATACTTAACTCGAAAAAAATTATAATATTCAAGTGATAAAACGACCGTGGTAGCTCAGGGGCTAGGCGCTCGCTTTAAATTTCTAGTACGCCAATACGTTTTTCATAGTACGTTTCATAGTGACCTGGGTTCTATCCCCGGTGCCGGCACCTCTAAAAATTGTTATTTTTAGTGCTGATTTACCACGTGCTCGGCGGTGAAGGAAAACATCGTGAGGAAACCTGCATGTCGGAGAAATAAAAAATATTTCTAAGACATGTGAAGTCCGCCAACCCGCATTGGAGCAGCGTGGCGGATTCTTCCTAGCTCCAAAACCCTCTCAGAAATGTGAGGAGGCCTGTGCTCAGCAGTGGGACATTTATAGGCTGAATCTTTACTTTACTCTTTTTAAGTGATAAAATGTCAGCCATGTAATAAGGGGTGTACTTTCAAGCACTGTTAGAAAGTGTTGATGGATTTAGGGGGATGTCGATCTATGGAGCTAACTAAGGACCACTTTTGGTGGAATATTTGAAGATTTAGCTTGAACTTAGGACGAGTTACAATATTAAACAATTAAATGTTATTTAATCAAACGTCACAATAATACATCAATGCTTAGCCGCGCGGATATATGCGCTGTAGACGTGAAAAGAAAACAAGCTACAAAAACATTACGTTCAAAAAAGTCGGTTCTATATAATTTGATGATAAATATACTATTACTAATGTATTTATCCAAAAATTATCAACTAGTATGGTTATCCTACAGCAACCTTGAAGTAATGCAGCATAAACAGCATTACTCAAAATAATAAAGAGCTCATGACGCGGCCGCAAGTACGTTTGTCGAGAAATTAAAAGCAACAAAATGCACTTGTATTTTATAGACCTAATTAAACCGTTATTCCCTTAATTATTTATTGATCAACATTTCTTAACGAAATAAGTAATTATGAACCAAAAACGAAACCGGTAAAATGAGTATTGTTTCGTTTACAAAGATGATATCAGAGGCGTCTGAGTTCAGTGGCGAAAGGCGGTTGCTTTAGCACTCGAACTCGTTTATTTTGGGTTTATATCCTGTCTGTGCCATATAATTAAGTATAAAACCTTTTTTTCTCTTTCAAAACCAGGTGCAGGTCAACACCGAAAAAGACCGCACCACAGAACGCGGCTTTGGCAGGTAAATGTGAAGACCGGGAAAAGACCACACTCCAGCTAAAAGTAGCAGCTTTGTTACGTTTAGGCTGTGTCAAAATCCAAAGTCTTAATAACTCACAACGACGTATTCCACTGTAGTCTACTTTCTTGGTAGAACAATGTACGTATAGACACATGTACGTATATACACACACGTATAGACACGTACGTAGTACACGTAGGTTAGAATAGTTTACTTTCTATATGAAACAATGTGAATGTCTATCAATATAAGTGCTAACTTATAACCAAAGCGGTCTGTGTACTCCGATGTCAACTTCGATAAGTTAAAAAGTTACTCTCAGACCCACAAGCACGAGGCTTAATAATAATATCACTTAAGAAACTGAAAAAGAAATTTGATAAATTCTACAGATTAGAAAAACCAAAATGGAAAACCAATTAAAACTTATTTCATATACTAAAATATGAGAGCTTGTGTCACACAAGTTGTGTGTAGATACCCATTTCCTTGGCAATACGAGTATTATATAAAAAGGTGACCCTGGCGTGATCTGAACATCGTAGTCAGCTTCTCCCAACCACAGCAACAACGTCATCGGCAGACATCGCAGTCAAAGCACCAGACTACAGTCGGCACAACGCGTGCTTCCTAGTGTCTCAGCCACTGAGGATCACCAACGGTGGCCCCTCTCCTCAGGCTGACTCCTGCGGTATCAACACAGTTCCCATACGTTTCGACGCATTGAAGATCTGATACAGCTTAACCGTTGCCAGACTGCACATCGACGCCTGACATCACAAGTTCTACATGCTAACCTACGACTTCCAGTGTCAGCGGGGGAGTTATGTGGCGATATCTATGTCGCCATATCAGAAGCTCAAGAAATATCTCATACGTCCATAATTGGGCTATTAAATTTACTGATCATCTAAATATTACTAGAAGGCGAAGACGTCCTCCTCAGAGCTCCTTAGCAATATAATCTGCCAAACCTCTGTGTTTGCGCATATATATAGGGGCACTCTATCTCCTACGTAGTAATAACTTCCAATAGTATTCGGAAGTTGTCGCCTAGATCGAAAAATCGGTCTGTGAATGCATCACTGAAACCGTTGTAAGAATATTCCGCCTCTATAGAGATTAGACACTGAAAAGTGCTGGACTAACGAAGTAACTTAAGAACCAACTTATCAATTATTGCGGTGGTATTGCTTTTTGGCATCTCATTACAGTGTTTCGTCAAAATGCAATTTAAAATGTAATATAATAATAATCTACTTTTTACTAATGGTAGGGTTCTTATCGAGATCACGAGTTTATCTAGGTAGGTTCCACGAACGAGCAAAACGTTCACCTGGTGGTAAGTGTAACGTCTGCCCATAACAAATGCAGTGTCACCCAGAAAATTACTGCGTGACACCACACTGCGCCCGTCGCCCTGAGACATAAGTTCTTAAGTCTCATATGCCCAGTGATTACGCTAGCTCACAGTGCCCTTCAAACCGAAACACAGTAATGTTTTACACACTACTGCTTCACGGCAGAATAACTGGCCCTGGGGTGGTAACTACCTAGACGGATTCCTGCATATGAATCCTACCACCGGTAAAAACGACCTGCACGATTTTGCGGGAAGTCGATGGATGCGAGTGGCTCAGGTCAGGACCCTGTTTTGTTGCAATCTATGGGGAAGGCCCATGTTCAACAGTGGACTAAGATAGGCTGAAATGATGATGATGATAATGTATAAAGTCCATCCTAGAGGTAAAATTAAATAAAATCCAAAAATAATACATAAACGTAACGAAAATGTAGCATTGAAGAATGTTACCGTATATAAAACGTATAGCTAAATTTCAAATCAACAGTCGTCACGAACGGGACAAGTTAAAATGGAAAGGGTAATTTTAGCATTTAACATGAACCGCAGAGCACAGCGATCCAACAAGCTCCAAAACGGCGTCACGAATCCGATATCGGATTAATTTCCGAATCCGTGCCGAAACCGTCAAATGCGCCGTAAAAGATAAAAATCGAGCGGTCGATGCACTTGGCCATCGGGCAAGCCATCGACACGCGTTAACACGGTCCTGATTTAGAGAACAATAAAAAAATTGCCACCGCGGTCGCCAATGACACTCTGATATAATGAAATCTTTTGCGCGGTTAAAGGAACCGTTTCAGAACGAAACGACTGCGTTCATTTCGCACATTCGATTACGGAATTAATTGGGAATATTTTTATTTGGAAACAAATGACGAGACGAGAAAATCGTTCACGTGATGGTAAGTGCAACGTTTGCTCAAATCTAATATCACTCAGAACATTTCTGTGTGGCATCGTGGAGACGTCAGTTCTTAAGTCTCATATGCCCAGTAATTAGAAAGAAAGGACAACACACTTAGTTACAATATAAACACTATACTATATACTAATAAAAGAAAATACAATCATAAAAAAATTAAAATAAAATGAATCAAACAAAAACTATTAAAAAAAAAAACAAAAACAAAATAAAAGAAAATAGTATAAAATTAGAGCTGTGCCATGTGCGTGTCTCACGGCTGAACCAATAGGTCTCCAGGTCAGCCTTATTTCAGACTATAAAACCTATCGTTGATTTTTATCTGGAACCTAAATGCAATACGGATTATAATATAATACTACTACGGAATTACACTAGCTCTCAGTGCCCTTCAGACCGAAACACAGTAATGTTTGCACAATACGGCTTGACGACAGAATAACTGGCATTGCGGTGGCACCTATCTAGACGGATTTTATACGGACGGATATTATATATAATAACAACCGGTTCATGTTGTTCCCGTTTTAAATTTAAGTAATACATTTCTTCTTATTCGACTTTAAAGCTGGTTTTTACATCTCTTTCAGTTATGAAATCAGTGAATATTAGTCTCGGAGGCTCAAGGTGTCTGCGTGGCCATTACCGCAAATCCTAACTTAGGAGATACCTGTGCCGCATTGTTCTGTTAAGAAGTTTCTTTTATTTATGATGATGATTTTGAAAATTTAAATGGCAATTAAAATGTTGACGACCGCGTCGCCTAATGGTCAAAGTACCTGACTTTTACGCCGAGGTTCTTGGGTTCGAATCACAGCTAAAGCCAACGTTGTGCAAAAACTCTTATAGTTGGTTTTCGGGTCTGGTTGTGTTGTGCATGTGCAATTTATGACTGTAAAACGCATCAACGATGCAGATTTTTTTAAGCGATTTGACGTTCTATCTGTCTGACATGAAGTTTATTAAATTCTAAAATACACACAGGCACATCCGCGGCTAACGCTTGTATAAGAAGCAGTTTCACTGTTACAGCGCACTGTCGTTATGTGCTTGATGCGGCAATCACTGTAGCAATGACAGTTATAATGATACCTTTTTTTGTTCGTCAAAATAAATTGCCCATAAGTGTGACAAAAATTCCCACTTGTCGAAATCCATTAATTTATGTAACGTTGGATTAATAACAACATTATTATTACATTCCTGAACTGCAGGAAATGACTCGTTTAAATATGAACACTGATAAGCCTTATACAAGTCATGACATAAAATATTGGAATACTCTACACTAAATGAACTACATCATAATCACATATAACACAGGTAAATTTTTTGAAATGTTTTTATTTATTTTTTTCAGAATTGGGTAAAGGCGCGACTTTATGTATGTATGTAATATAGGTAATACTTGTTTTATTTCTTTAAGAAAGTGTCTTTAATTTTGAACGTCCCACTTCTAGCCAAATACCTAAACATAATTTCCACGTGGAGCCCAGAAGAGTTCGCCACGCTACTTTTGACATATACATACAAACATACAATCACGCCTTTTCCCATATAAAGGAACCACGCCCGTAGCCCACTTTTCGCCCCCGCGTGAAACGAGACGTGACACGTGGCAACCCACGAGCAGCACAGTGACAGCAGTGCATATAAGGATGTTATTCTGCACGAATAAAGGCTGTCCGTACTTTAGTCCTTTATTCCTACTTACAGTAGTACTTTAGTACATACAGTAGTACTTTTGCCCTTTCCTTAACCTTAGTCGCATCTTACAATACCTCGATAGGATGGAGGTAGGTGCTATTCTACTCTGCCGATAACCGAATATGTGTTCAATAATAGAAAATAATATTTTTATTTCTCAAGGCATCTAGGTTTCCTCCCGATGTCTTCCTTCAGCGTCCAAGACGTGGTCAAACAGCAGATTAATATTACAACTAATAAACAATAATAATATGGTCCTGGCCGATTTTAGACCACTGCAACAACTTTCGTACACAAAGTTAATACGATCGCTCTACGCGATATGCCTCACAAATAAAAGTTTGTAAAAAAAATATGATTTCAACTTATAGAAACAAACATCACCATCATTGTTATTAGTAATCGCTATGTTTGACAAATGGATTGGCGATCGTCAGATGCCTCACATCTTCGACGCTGCTGCGATCATCGGTCTTTCTTCATCTCCGATCTATTCTATATCCGTCACTAGTCACCGGTAAGCAGGAATCCGTCTAGGTAGGTACCACCCCAGGGCCAGTTATTCTGCCGTGAAGCAGTAGTGTGCAAACATTACTGTGTTTCTGTTTGAAGGGCACTGTGAGCTAGCGTTATCACTGGGCATATGAGACTTAAGAACTTAGGTCTCAGAGTGATGAGCACAGTGTGGTGTCGCACAGAAATTTTCTGGGTGATACAGCATTTGTTATGGGCAGACGTTGCACCCATCCGGTGAACGTTTTGCTCGTTTCATCACTTTATCTAATAAAAAAAGGTATTTATATAAGATTACTTACGTATATAAGATTACTAAGGCATTTTCTTTATTTTATTTTTACTTCTATTGATAATATGAGATGAAAAACTATGTACCGTTAAATGACAGACAGACTTACAAGATCGTTTCGCCGATAGGTATTTTTACTTCCTTTTACTTCCTAGATTGAATCCCAACCGAGTAACATTTGTAAAAAAATTAAAATTGTTGGTTTTGCGTTGTGGTGAGATTGTCCCCAAGTCACTTTCACTGCGTCCTAGACTACCTCCGGTCTTTTCGCATGTGCGTTATTCGGTATTCGGAGATTATTATCGTAGTCGAACGTATTTCTTCTTTAGGTACCATGGGGTTCACAATCGAAGCAGTAATCTGTCCAAGTATATACCACCGCAGTGCCAGTTACTCAGTCAAGCAGTAGTGTGTTTAGGTTTGGAGGGCACTGACAGCTAGTGTAATCACAGAGCATATGAGATATAAGAACTGATGTTTCAGGGTGACAAGTGTGGTGTGGTGCCACCGCATTTGTTATGAGCAGATATCCTACCATCAGGTGAACCGTTTTTCTCGTCTCGTCACTTTCTTCTATATTTAAACAGCAATTTAGATTTTAACTGCAAACGCAAATGAATCATTTCGTTTTATTCAGATCGGAGTCAACAACAAAATAAAACACTCGCGACCAGTTTATTAATTGCCCTGAAAAGGCAAGCGGTCGCCTCTTCCCACGGTGCGTCCGAACAAATTTTTAGGAAGGCGGTGAAAGGTGTGATGTTTTATCGGTATCGTAGATCGGCTGCATTTTTAAAAGTTTATCATAGCTTACAAATTGTAATCATTTTTGCATATTCATTACACGTTCTCTTGTGTGTTTACCGCGTCACCTTCTGGTCAGAGTACCCAACTTGCGGGGTACCTGAGTAGCGGGGGCTAAGACGCGTTATGTCGAACTTGCACCGACTAAATCCCCATGGTGTTCCGCCTTCGCGAACACCACGGGAACGCTTATGCCCACATCCGTGACCTTACCGGCGCGGACCATTCCTCGGGAGAGGACAACTCGTCCCCTCTCTCCCTCCCATCTAGCTTCAGGCCGACAATATAGCTGTAGCCCTTGTTCGCTTAACCGTGGGTGACCAAGCCATATTAACATAATAAATTAAATAATGGTTAATTACTGAGCGTTCAAAACCGATTCCTTTGCAAAGCCACCGGAGCCCTGTAGTTTAAGCGCAGTGTAGATCTTCACAGTGACTGTAAAATGCCCTTAATCTCTGAAGACTTCAGAGAAGTGTGGTACTTTTTCTAAAAAGTCGAATTTATCCAAACCCACTGGTGGTTCAAGCAACAAATTACAGACCTTACAGAAACGCGACCGAACACAAACGTCGCCTGCGAAACGTGCTCGACGACCGGGATGTATCATCTTCCTCTAAACACGATACGGTCAGTCACGACCCGGCTAACACTGTACACACAGTTAACAACTACAATATCGATAATCACACGATTCACCCGCGTTCCAGAGTTACCGACACACAAGTTGACAGTCCGAATGGAGGTCCGATTCCTGCATCGAACAGCCATTAGATGACTTATTTATATAAGAAAACTTCTCGTCACACACGTCTGACGCGAGTGTCCTGAATAAGATGGGAAAAGTTTAGGAGTTTATATATGTATATTTGTTTGGATTAAACCAAACCTGGCTCGCGGGCCCCAGGCCCTCAAGCACAGCTATCCGATGAAGCTGTGAAAGCCAGCAAAAATCACCCAGAACTTTGCATTGGAAACTGATTGCGTTCGCCACTATGAATCTTTAGTCTCATATTTCCTTGTAATAGCACTACAGAAACACAGTGAGGTTTGTATATGCTTGACAGAGCAACAGTTATTCTACAGTCTTTTTCTGCTGGGCGGATTTCTGCACACAATTCCTACCAGTATTCTTAAGGAATACTTGCGAAGAGATGTAGTCTCATTCTCATCTTTTCAAAATACTTCTCTCTGTTTTCAGGGAGAAATATTTTAACATTTTTAGATAGTATATGTAAATGTTGTGGAGAGACAGTAATTCATTAACTTTTTATTACTGAATATTTTATATAAATATTATCTTTTTTCACTCTTTCTCCATTTAAACTTTAACTATGCCAAATCTCACATTCCTCCTTGCGCGCAATTCTCTTCAAAAGGGGTAAAAAGTTTTCTCTTCACGTATTAATACTTAGATCAACCTTCTGATTTTAACACATTGTATTTGGATGATTAAAAAAAAGATTTATTGTCATCCAAACAGAATGTCTCACGATTACCTCATCGCACCGGAAGAACTTAGCGCGATCATGGCTATCCATTCAGATTCCGCCGGCGCATACTTCATTAGTTTCTTCACCGTGTGGACAACTGAACGGTGCTCCCGATGTGAATGCCTAGCATCCGTTCCGCTCCGTCTCTCAACCAAAAAACGTCTCCACAAGAATGCCATTTACTCTACTTCGCCATTACAGGGTTGACACAAACATGAAAAATGGAAACTTCATGAATAAGTATTGAAAGTATACGCATTGCTCTTCGTGTAAATAGTAACGGTATATTAGTCCTTTTTGGGTAGTCATATTACGATGTCAGTCACTTCTAGCATAATAATCACTTTTTAAATGTGTCATCAAGGGAAAAACGAAAAAGCTCTGAAAATATCACATTGTTATTTAATTTAAATTTCGTATATTGGCCAGAAATGTTTGATAAAATTGAAATGGATGTGTTCCATTTACAAAAATTGGAGTTTAGTTACTGCAAAATTTTGTTAATAACGCTATACTTCAATTTTTGTACCATCAAACAATTTAATAAAGATTCGACTTTGAACACCGTAAAAGGACCTTGTTCCTCCGGACACCAGCGGTCATCAAAGCAGTGCAGGCGGGAATCCAATGAAATCCCGTCCGCAAGAAAAAAACGGTCAAAAGAGTGCTAAATGAAGACCTGAGACTCCGAGCTAATCTACGAAAAACAGGGCATTATCTTAATGAGCGTCTGAAAAAATTAAGGATCGAGCTTTGTTAAGGCGATTAAAATACCACGGAAAAAGTACCACAAAATCCTTTTTTAAAACGAAAAAAACGAGAGTAACGTCGAAGAAAATTACAACAAACCAAATGATAAAGTGTATAGTGTGTGCATAACAGTGAAGAAGCGAGCAGGCGTATCCCGAAAATCCAGCGTGGGCATTATCCTTCACCATTTACGGTTTAGCTTGGAGTGTCTTCTTCTGGCCTAACTGAGGTGTTCAACAAAATCAAGGAGAGGGCATTTCGAATACTTTTAATTAGCTAGCCTACTTTTGTTTTCATTTATAATTTTTTTACAAACAACAAAACAATTAACACCACTAATTTTATCGCGTTTATTTTAACTATTAATACCCCGGCCTTTCTAGCGATTTACAGCATTACAGGTCACATGTGTTTGACTTTTGACAGTGACTTCCTAATGTCATACTTAATCCGAGGTATCTTCAGCTTTTAAAACATACATCCACAATATATATATATGTAATAAAAGCGTTTTAAAAAATAAATGCGTGCAACTCAGTACCTATACGTGACAGAAGTGAAACTGATTTTAAGTTGCACTCAAATTTTAGTCCCATCGAGATCAAATAAGTTTAACTTCAATAAAATCTCACATGAAATTTCACATTCAAAGTTATCGAACCAACCCTACAGCGATGCGGCTTAGTCAATCGCTTTTGGAATTCCGTCAACACTTCTATTGTAGTTGGGGCAGCGAGATTCTTTTATCACGTCGACGGCGTTAACCGGCGAGATTACACCTCGGCAAATAGGAAAATTCCCATCGCAATATCGAGTCATTATCGGGGAGCGCACAGTGCACACAACGCAACACAACTTCATCTTAACGATAATAACACTCTACCATGGAATCCGCAGGAATCCGTCTAGGTAGGTACCACCCCAGGGCCAAGTAGTGTAATCACTGGGCATAAAAGACTTAAGAACTAATGTCTCAGAGTGACGGGTGCAGTGTGGTGTCACACAGAAATGTTCTGGGTGGCACAGCATCTGTTATGGGCAAACGTTGCACTTACCATCAGGTGAACGTTTTGCTCGTCTCGTTACTTTTTCTAATATAAAAAAGTCAAAACATTCAATAAGCGCCATTTTGTAATTTCCTCTTATTTTGTGTATAATGGGGATGTTGAATAAAACTTTTTGAATATTTACGGCTAAAATCCGTAAATCTTAATCTGTCGTAGTCACGTTAATATAACTTATCGTTGTAGTTACTCGTGAGATGCTCTGTCTACTGACGCTAATTATACTCAGACTATTGAATACCTGAGCTCACTTCAAATAATCACGATAGGGAGGAGGATGTAATAATGTCACAATCACGTGAATATTTTCACGCGACAAAAAAAAAATCAATTTTATGTCTGTATGTGTAACTTTTTAAACCACTAATTAATAATAATAAATTAATTGAATTGTGCGACACGATAATAGGAAATACACGTGATGCTGGGAGGAGGGGTAGCCTAAAACCTCACGATGTATCACCGAGAGATAATATAGATAAGAGAGATTATATAGCGTGATAAAAGGATGGCCCCAAAGAGATAAAATCCGTCAAGCTTTGTTTTTTTTCATTGTCTTCGCGTAAATATGCATTATAACACTAGTGTCAATTATATGTTTGTCTTTGTCTTCTTCATCCCTTTGTTCACTGGTAGACAAAGTCCTCTCTTGGCAGGCGTTGAATATCGTGGTACCAAGTAATCTTAGTTATAAAGTCACATATGCCCAGTAATTATATAAGCTATCAGACCGAAACACAGTAATGTTTGCACGCTATTACTCGACGGTAGAATTACAGGCACTGCGATGGTACCTACCTGATGGATTCCTGCATGGAAAACCAGTAAATCAGTGTATTTTTCGAGATGGTCATTCCGATCCCTATCAGTAGCCTTTTTTTTGTCTCAATTGATCTCTTATCAATTTCATATTTTTCTCTATAAATTCATTTCGTCGTTGTTATTTATGATGCAAACATACAGAGACAATATTCGTTGTTTAAATATCAAATACAGAAAAGACTTACAAATTGTATCTTTAAGCATATGTATTACTGGTCTAATGATAAAACTATATATTTGCAGCGTACAGTACAAAATACTATTCTCATCGGTCGTTCCGAACAGCGTCCATTCATATTGAAGCAAATTACGGAGGCCCAGCCGTCCCACGGACACCAAGCACGTACGTAAATCAATCTACAAATCTCATTTAGTTGCGCGGATATCGATATTGCTGGTGTGTCGAAATACAAATTTAATTCAATCAGTGCGATCACACGATCTGATATATGTATATTATGATGCGTTTTTGTAAGTCCACCTGGTGTTTCACTGCTGCCCATAGACACATTCATCCATCATTAACGATGTTCATCATAAAGCAATGAACGATTAATTAGTTTATGGACTTCATTAAGAATGACACTTCATTGCAGGTACCCGGCTCTTGTCATTAGCCACACGCAGCTCAGCAGCGCTGGACTGAAACTTTACGATAATACTTTATTTATCTTTATTGCTTTATCTCACACATAAGGTAACAAAGTGCAGATTTCATGCCTATAGTCATTCTGTACCAGTCAAACAAAGATGTGGTGAGAACTTAGCTATTATGTCGTAATATTATTAGACAACCGCGTAGGCTAGTGGACAGTGTCTAACTCTGAGCCGCAGGTCATCATCATCATCATAATTTCAGCCTATCATTAGTCTACTGCTGAACATAGGCCTCCCCATAGATTGCCACATAAATTTGTAGTTCTCATTTTAGGAGGATTTTGCCATAGTTGCCACGCTTGGTAGGCGGGTTGGCAACAGGAGTTTATTTATTTAGATGTTCCAGGAGGATCGCGCTGCCCATCTCCTGCTTTTTAATTTTCCCTCTGTCGACTTCTCATAAGATTCTCTTAAGCCGCTACCATTAAGGCCGCGGGACCTGGGTTCGAATCCCAGCCGATGCCAACATTTGCGCTAAAACATAAATTGTTGGTGTTCGATGTCCGTCCATCTGTTGTCATTGTCCCCGAGTTTCTGACCTTTTTTACATGGGGAAATGCCTAAAGCCGCCTAAGGTTGGGTTATGTCTGACTTGCACAGGCTAAAACCCCATGGTATTCCACCTTCGGCGCATGTTTGCAAAGCTACGGAATCGCTCGCGCAAACAACCTATCTATTCATGACATTCTGTAAGAGAATAATTTCCTGGTCGAGCTTAGTCATCATCTTCATTATATGATCATTTATGTGTTACAACGAGTTTGCAGGAGCTTTGATTGTGTGTGTGTGATTCAAATTCAGTTCCCCTTGCACTGAATTTTATTTGAATCCCTATAATGAAAACTTTGGAGAGAATGGCGATCGCCATGGCCTTTGGTAAGATTGGCGACCACAATAAGAGATGGTAATGCCGACTTATGCCAGCCAGGGGCGCTTAATCACACAGAATTTTGGTAAAAAAAAGGTGAACTTAAACACCAGAATGTGCTTATGTTATGTTTCTTATGCTTGTTAATTACACGTTGAACAAAGAAACCGATGTGTTTTTAAAGGTGATTAATTGGCTGTTAGCCCCGAGGCCTCCCGCCTTAGGGGTGTGCTCAGAGCCTATTTATTTTTTACATTCAGCCCTAGAAGATTCATATGGTCACTGGATTTTTTCTGGAATTTTCCTCAGCTGAATTTTACGACTCCTACTTCAAGGAATGGTAGATTGTTTAACGCCGCCAAAACACGGTATTCTTATTCGTGAGAAATCAGCACGTAAAATTTCTGTTAATAATTTTAGTGGCAATATACATATGATTAAGTAATTATTTTGGATTCGATCAATATCAGTAATTTAATAATTTCGAAGAATCCACTAGTGTATTTTTTATAATGTAAGTTGCATTACAATATTAACTAGTTTAATGAAACTGCAAATGCATCTTCGCTCGAAATAACCTAATCATATTTGACATTGCCGTCAGCTACTTGCTTTAGCTTAAATTCATTCTTCGATGTTGTAACACATTGTTGTTTTCTTATCAAAGCATGTATCTATCAATATTGTGAGGTAGTCGCATGCCGCTCGTAATGGCGGTGGCGGCGATTCAGTGTCATCACTCATAGATCACAGCATGCGCCCGCGCACTAGCCACACGACACATTCCTCCTAGTGATGTACCATGCAAGAAAATATGTCTATGACCATTTAAAACTGTTTACCGTATGATGACAGTGTGTTAACATCAATCACTGAAACTGAAATAAATTCCAGAAAAATCTGTAAAACTAGCTTAATTACTACATCTGACATGCCAGATCTATATAATAATAAGCTAAATACTAATACCCAAACGGATGAGGGGTCGGAAGCTTATAGTCTTTAATATTCAACGTTCCGTTACGTACAACACATGAATCTGCCTTATATGAAACTCATCACAAAAAGCGAGATAGAAGACTGCTATAAAAAAAAATTAAAATGTTTTGAATTCTTTCACCATTTGCCTTATTTTATTTTTAAGTTTATATCTGAAGCGTCTATGGCATTTCATCACGTAGTTGACGGTGAAGGAAAACAACGCGAAGAAATGAGACTAAGAGTTATGTACTTATGAGTCATATATACCTAAGTATATATATAATAAGAAATGCTCCCAAACAAATTCGATGACATGTGAAGTCCTCCTACTCGTACTGCAACAGTGCAGCGAGTTCTTTCCAAAACCCTCTTAAAAATGAGAGGGGGCCCCCGCTTTGATGGGGAAAATTAATAGGCTTACTCATATTTAAATACTTTACTATTATCCACGTCAAGATTTTTTTATGTGACATTCAACCAAAAATCATATCAAACCAAAAACTTTTTAGGACAAAATCTAATAAAGAAAAACTATAATGCAGTTAGCTCAAGTAAAGACCGAAACGGGACATCACTCAATCTAAGACATGCACCACATCGCGGTGAGTGATCCATAAATCATTTAAATAGATCGATCATGAAATTATCTTCAAACGACATTAGTCCTAAGAAGAATGTCTTCCGCTATCCACTTTAATACTCGTATCGTCATTATTACAATTGCATTGTACACTATTCTAAGATTGTCACCACATAGAGCATCGCAGTTTTTTAAGAGTTCCCTATTTATTATTCAAATTTCAAACTATACTTAAGCAAACTGTGCCCTTGATATTTTTGGCTAATAATAAGTGTTCATGTGGATTTATAAGCTTTTGAAATATATACGCGTATATATTAATTCGTGGAGAGAACTATTTGCATACCCATTTTTAGGCATATTGTGTGTGAGCTAATGATTTGTAATAGTTAAAGTTTGTATGGAGAAGAAGCGAGGAATCTAAAAGTTATATTGCAATATGTTACAAATACATTAAACTGAATAAAATAAATCATGGAATATTTACGTTCATACTGACAATGTCAATCACACATCAGTCTGTCGTTAGTTTACATTCATGCTGCCAATGTCAACCACGTAATAGTCTCTGGTCAAACATTCGCACAGAGTATTTAAAATGTAGGCAACAAATTATTACTAAAACCTCAATATCGTACAAACTTTAAAAAAGTATGAACAACGGTCAAATTTCGACCACTGACGGGCATCTTGTAACTATGAAACCAAGAAAGACTAACTGCGGTAGACAAAGACGTGAATCTCTGAGTGCGGCAGTTACGCACTTTCACGATCATCAAGTATTGATTAGTTACCAATAGTATTGATTAGTTACTTCCTTATTAACATTTACCCGCAAAACATGAAAGCAACAAGTACCTTTCGCCAGTTTCACAAATTGTAGTAACTCGTGCTAAAATCGAACTGGCAGTAAAACTTACTCGTCAATTAAACATGCTAATCTGTCGATGAAGTAACAGATAAATTACCGGCGAATTTAATTGGCCAGTGTTATTCCTGCATAGTGAAATGTTACGAACAATTTTTTTATTTTACTTCTTTACTTGAAGGTGGTGAAAAACGCCCAAGTCTCGCTATTGCTATCCAAAATCCACAGAAATTTCATGTCAATACTTTTAATACTTTATGTGTTTAACGGTGTCGTTAAAGTCTTCTAAGGGCCAGATAAATCTCATGGTCGTTTGGGCCATCTCAATTATGCCAGGCCTAGGTAAATTATCCAGATTGAGGACGTGATGCAGGGTTTAAGGCGCGAAATGTCCGAGACTGCGATTGCCAATCTCCCAAATTGGGAGGAGTACATGTTCAGCAGTAGGCTTTTAACAGGTTTATGAAGAAGAAATGGTTACACCTCTATTTTATTGCATTGGATATTAATTTGTACTTAATATTAATTCAGATTTTAGATTAATTAATTGGAATATAGGAGAACTTAAAAAAATGTATATTTCAACGATATTTATTGTGTTAGAGCAAGTCTAAAATTTTCCTTTTTCGTAGAACTAAATCGTCCACATCTTTTTTGTCGGGACTCTTTCGCACACTAACGCAGCCCCGACGGCGATGGTCCTCAACAGGCCCCTTCTCATTGAGTGGATAGACCTGGAGGACTCTACCCCATCTACATTTAGGGGCACGCTGAAATGGAGAAGGGCTAATCCACGTGGCCTTCCGATAAGCGGAAGGCATAGTGGAGGAGTAAAATTCCGACTTTCCGGTTGCTGTGAGAAACCAGAACTCAAACCAGTACGAGATACGTGATCTGGCTTTAATCCGTCCTTCAAAAAAATGATGACATCGCGGGAACCCGCACTGCCACAGCCTTACACGTGGCCTTACCACGTAGCAAACTAAGAGTTGTTAAAAATTAATTCATCATCATTTCAGCCAACTATTAAACATGGGCTTCCCTTCAGGGATTTGCCATTGTTGCCACGCTTGGCAGGCGGGCTGGCAACCGCAGTTTATTTAGTCCATCCCATCTCCTGGTTTTTATTATCCCTCTGTCGTCTTTGACCTTCACCCATGAGATGAGATGAGGTGGCAGATCCTCTTAAGCCGCTACCACACCCTTACTTAATTAAAATTAATTAAAACGTACTATTTCATTGTAAAAATAATAAAGAACTAAAATATAATTTGTACTCAGTTTCACTATTTATATGGTTAAAATTTTATTTATAGTTTTATAACATTATTTTTACAGAGTTACGGTGGTAGAATTCCTATGCAGGATTTCGAGTACCACCCCAGGGCCAGTAATTGTGCCGTGAAGCAGTAGTTTGCAAAAATTACTGTGTGTGGTGTCACATAGAAATGATAAACGATGCCATACTCTAGGATTTGTCCTGTACAGTGAGTGCGTTTATTTATATTCACAAACACCCGGAACAACTATCTGAAGACCATCTAAATATTTATCTCGTGCGGGGATCGAACCCGCGACCAAATGCGCTGAAGCCAATCCTTTAGTCACTGCGTCAACAGTGGTTACTATAGTGCTGCTATCTACACTAGGGCTCTTTTTCTTATAAATACGTCATTGTCATTTACTCTCAAAAAAATAAGAAAAATGCCTGTAACCAGCAGCGACTTACACATAACGTTGTTTAGCTTCAGTGTGAAAAAATCTACAACGGATCTATATTGAGCAACGAATCTGTAATAATTCTTAACAAAAACCAGATAAAAGCAATTAAAACACGCTTAGAATTATTACGCCATTAAAACATCAATCATCTGAACATTATATATACAGTTCCTCAGAGAAGCAATTTGAACTATTTTAAAATGAAGATTATCCCGATTCGCTCCGAATCGAGATACGAGCGTCGATCCAGCGATTCGATTACCGAATCGATTCGTTTCGACAAGTCGTCGTGCTGGACAGGGCCATTCACCCCGAAACGAAAATGATTACTAGATATTGTTTCCGTTTTTAAATAAATTTAATATACCCTTTCACATAAAAAGAAAAAAATTAAATCAGTCTATCATAGAATGTCTGCCGGGTGCAGTATATCTATAAAATGTACTCACAATACAGAAGAAATTCCAATGTGAAAAATTAAAATATGTCGCCGCGATCCAAAATCAGTGTGTAACATCGTCAATCTATTATCACCAAAGAACATGTAAATTATTTACCGTTATTCATTAACTTTGTATTTGTACACATATCATATATAAATTTTAGTTTTTTGCACTACTTTTCCATATAAATTTTAACTTACACAAGTGGACTTCACTTGTGCTTACACAAACAGATTTTCTTTTACTTATTTGGTTTTCTCTTTACTTATTAATATTAAGTCGGGGAAAATGCCTTTTGCATATAGTATATATAAACTTGTGAAAAAATCTCTTTGGCTGTACTATTGGTATCTGGCTGGTTTGGATGACATTAAAAAGGTTACATTTCAAAAAAAGAAACAAATTAGTAAAATTTTGTTTCCAGCTATTTTTCATTTGTTTTTCTTTCTGTCAAAATATGTGAATCTTATGAAGAAATTCGATACCTTTTAAAATTTTATTACAAAGAAGGAAAAATAGGACGTTTATGGACCTAATGCAGTGTCCTTAAGAGTAGCACAAATTAGGTTTAAGCGTTTTAAATCCGGGAATTTTGATGTCAAATATGCACCTCGCTCTGGTCGCCCTGTTACGGATAAAATGGAGGCCATTTTTGAAAAAATCGAGCAAGATCGGCGTATCATTAGTTACGACATAGCTGAAAAGCTGCGAATTGACCACAAAACATTTTTGACCCATTTGAAAAAAGCGAACTTTTTTGTTTTGTACCTAGTACCTGATATTTGGGTGCCTTACGAGCTCACTGAAAGAAACGTAATGAACCATGTACTCATTTACGATTCTTTATTGATACGTAATGAAACCAAACCGTTTTTGAAGAGATTGATACCTAGTGATGAAAAGTGACCAACCTGACCGACCTTTGACCACGACTTTTTTCGCACGTTCTAGTCGTACGTGATCCACTTTTCATCACTAGATATCAGGCTTCACAGACTGTGCCAAAACCCGGGTTAACTCGCAATACTCGTGATTCTGTGTGTATGGTGCAATTGGAAAGGCACTGTTCATTATGAGCTTTTACCGCCGGGCAGAACCATCGATTCGGATCTCTACTGCGAAAAACTGATCAGAAATAAAGCAAGAAGTTGAGAGAAAGCGGCCGGAATTGATCAATAGAAAGGGTGTGGTCTTTCATCACGACAACGCTAGACCACGCATATCTTTAGCCACTTAGCAAAAATTACGATAGTTTGGCTGGGAGGTGTTAATGCATTCGCCATATAGCCTTGACCTTGCATCTTCAGATGTCCACCTGTTTCGGTTTGTTCACAATTCTTATTCTCTAGGTAGTGTCAGGTTAACATCAAGAGAGGACAGCCAAAACTATTTCTCGCGTTTTTTGCTCAGAAGTACCAAAATTTCTACAGAAACGGAATTATGACACTACCTTCAAATGGCAAAAACTCATCAAACAAAATGGCACATATGATGTTCTCCTAGCCGATTTCGACCACGGCGACAACTTCCGACTACTGTCGAAAGCCATCAACTGCGCAGGAGATATTATAGTGCCACAAGTGTACTCGCAAACACAGAGGCACTCACTCGTCCCAACCTACACGCGCCCGATGTAACGCTGATGCGATAAGATCGGAGGTAGGCTAGGAGGTGCAGTGTCAGAAACACGGGGACAAACACAACACAACCAGATCCGAAAACCAACAATTTATGTTTTAGCACAAATGTTGGCTCCGGCTGGGATTCGAACCAGGACCCGCGGCTTAAAAGTCAGGTACTCTGACCTATAGGCCACGCGGTCGTCAATATATACCGTTATTAAATGTAAATAAAGGCACATCCACATATCTGGTCCGTAGTCCACTCAACTTGACTCCTATAAGCGATCATCTAACTCAATACAGAGTGTTATTTGTATATGTAATTAATACGGTGGTTAAATATAAAAAAGGTTATTTCTTTAGAGTAGAATGTATCGACAGTGTATCATACAGAGCATAATTGGATAGTTAATTGTACTTTCATTCTGTTATGGTAGTGAGTGACCCAGCAAGTCGATGTTATTGTAAGTGTCATGCCGCACAAATATGTTGAAATATCGTCGAAAATGTTCCGTTTGAAACCGCACTGCTTTTATTACGCTGGCAAGCCTCTTGTCCCACATGCCCAGTAATTAAATTATCCCAGTACCAATGTCACCCAAAACATTTCTATGCGGCACTACACTGCGCTCGTCATCCTAAAATTGCATAACTATTTCAGAGGTGCCGGCACCAGGGATCAAAGTCAGGTCAATTGCGCACTATAAAATTTAAGGCGAGTGCTCAGCCGCTGAGCTACTACGGTTGTTTTTATCATAGTTACTGCTTGCCTTATAAAACAAAACATTTTTTTATCATACGGCATCACACACATAATTCTTTTGTATATTATTAATAGAATCAGGCGTTACTTTGCGGAAATCCATTATAATGAAGGAAAGTAAGTTAATTTGCTAAGATCCGCATGCAAAATATAAAATGTTTTTTTTTATTGCATAAAGTGATGAAACGAGCAAAACGCTCACCTGATGGTAAGTGCAACGTCTACCCATAACAAATGCTGTGTCACCCAGAAAATCTATCTGTGACACCACCCTGTGCTCATCACCCTGAGACATAGGTTCTTAAGTCTCATATGCCCAGTAATTACGCTAGCTCACAGTGCCCTTCAAACCGAAACACAGTAATGTTTGCACACTACTGCTTCACGGCAGAATAACTGGCCCTGGGGTGGTACCTACCTAGACGGATTCCTGCATAGAAATCCTGCATAGGATTAAAAAAAAAAAATTATATGAATCATGTCATGCGAACAATGTACCACATGCAACAAGTTGAATGTGTTTACGAGGAGACATCTATTAAATAGTTTTCTGTCTATAATAATTAATGTATATAATTAAGATATTAATAATACACTGTAAATCAATTTACTAAAACAGTGAATAATCATTATTTTGTTATTATTATATTCATCATCATCAGCATCATTTCAGCCTATCACTAGTCCACCGCTGAACATAGGCCTCCCCCATAGATTGCTACAAAAGTTTGTAGCTCTCATTTTAGGGGGATACTGCCATAGTTGCCACGCTTGTCAGGCGGGTTGGCAACCGCAGTTTATTTATTCTTATGTTCCAGGAAGATGCTGCGGCCCATCTTCTACTTTTAATGTTCCCTCTGTCGACTTTTACGACACCAACGGGATGAGATGGGGTGGTAGATTCTCTTAAGCCTTTTATATTACAGAGCCGAAACTTATGTGACAACCGATGACGCAAATTTGAAATAATCAAAATTTTTTCATTTTACCGTTCATTCATAAATATCACTCATTCGTTCATATTTCAACGCTTACAAAGTTATATCGTCTTCTGCACTGGAAAATAACAACATATCTCAACAAAATAACGACTTATTAATCAAATAAGATCTGTTGAGTCCAATTACACGTGAGTACTAAATACAGTCAATTAATATCCGTTCCGCAGTAAAGCCGAGAACATGGAATCGTTTCGATAAGCCTGATTTACTTACGTTCCGTTAGCGATCCGAACCGACAGTAACGACGCTCAAACAGCATAAGGACTTAATACAACTTGTTCCTGATCACACATTTAAATTACTTTGCCAATAATAATAAACATCTAGAACTCGGGACCAGCAATGTTGGATTTCTGGTCTGGTTGTGTGTGTCTGACACTGCACCTTATTAAAAGTGCGCAGTCTTTCAATCCAAAAAAAAAAAATTTTTTTGATTAAGAAAGACATCATAGAAAGGATTTTTTGTTTTAAAAAAAAAGGAACACATTAGGATTTTCCCTCTGTAGTGGGTGCATTTTTCATACATATATTCCACATACACAAACACCCAGACGCGGAAGACCTATCTGCGTGAATACCCGGCAATTGAACCCGCGACCCGTAGCACAGAAGCCAAGAGCTTGCTACGGCGCCAACCGAGCCGACAAATTGTAATATTAAAGAATACATGGATTATGATAACTTCTGGGTATGAGGTGATTTCTGCCAAGCTCTTCATCTTTATTATACATCATTATTTATATATCATTTAGATATATTATTATATATCATTATTTAATATTATTTTATAAATGACTAAAACGAAAAAATGACCCGCTGGGCTTAATGCTGGTTCTTTCCAGGACAGAGCAATTTTTTTTGCAAATCAAGTGGATTACGTTAAATAATATTATGTAAATCATCTTTCTTGAATAAAAATATACTGTTCTGTTTATTCTGTTGTTAACCTTCTTCCCCTCTTTATCGCGAACAAATCATATCGGGCGCTGGTAGATTAGTAATGGTGCCTATGAATTGCGCCCACACTACATATATACAGCACGTGGTAACTCAGAACTTAAAGTTGCAGAACAATTTTAGAGGTGCGGCCACCGGGTATCGAACTCAGGTCACTCGCGCACTAATACCCATGCGCTACCACAATATAACATACAAACACTATACAACATATATAATAAATATACACGGGTAGTAGTGGCAACCGTGCGGTGGACATTACTGTGTTTTGTTCTGAATGGCACTGTGTATTTACTAAGCATCTAGGACTGAATAACTGTTGTCGCGGTGTGATGCGACACAGAAATGTTCTCGGTGACACAGCATGGGCTGACGTTGTACTTACCATCACGTCAATAATTTGCACGTCCCGTCAATTTCTACCAAAAAACATTTTTTTAAAAAATTGCAAAATTCGGCTTAAGAGAACCTACCACTCCATCTCATCCCGTGGGTATCGTAAAAGTCGACTGGGGAAAAATTAAAACCAGAAGGTGCTTCCTATCTTCAGCATCATCCAAGAACATCTGAATAAATAAACTGCAACCCGCCTGCCAAGCGTGGCAACTATGGCAAAATCCTCCCAAAATGAAAGCTCCAAACTTTCGTGGCAATCTATGGGGGAGGCCTATGGTCAGCAGTGGACTAGTGATAGGCCGAAATGATGATGATGATGATGATGACAGGTAGTAGTTCCAACTCAGTGAGGAACACGGAAAATTACCATTTCATACAGTAAGCTAGTTTTGCTAACAAAGCGTTTCGACAAAGCCAAGCGTGGTTTGAAACAATGATAGTTTCTGTAAGGGCAATTTATCAAAGTAACCTCAAGCATACGCGTTGTTACAATGTTCAACGGATGAAAATCCAGAAATGCCGCGTGTTCCGGTGCAGTTTGCTTTAATGGATGCACACGCGCCGCTTGGACAACTGTAGTCATTTTACGTTAATTCGACCATAGTTCATATTTTTTTCATGTTTGTAACGTTATTGAGGTTCGAGTAATTACTTGCTGGCAACATTTAATACGCCAATGGCGATGCCTCTCATCTCTGCGACTGTTGTGGCCACAGACTATTATGTGTTTAAAAAACAGTATGAATGTAGACATACTATAATGTGATTGACATTGTCAGTATAAACGTAAATAATGATTGTTGACGATGTTTTATTTTATTCAATTTCATGTTTTTGTAACACATATTATATATAAATTTTGGCTTTCCTGCTTATTTTCCATACATACTTTTACTATGCCAAATCTCACATACCTTTGTGCGCGCAATATGCTCAATAAGGGGTCCAAAGTTTTCTCTTCGCGTATTAACATATAGATATACAGAAAAGGATGTAATAATGTCATTACGTTTCTAATCACTAATAAATGTGGACGGCGTAATGCCTTGCGCAAATGAATTACCAATTCGTTTATCGTGTAAAAAAAGTAAATAAAAATTTTCGTCGTCATTAAAATCATAAAACCTAAAGTATAAATCATGACGTCACAGATGAAGATTTTATCAAATAAGTTAATTACATTATTCGTGCAGCGATTTATTAGTTATTCACAAATTGCAACTTCCAACTTTTGATATTATTTTTCTCCCTCTATCCATCTAATACGTCCAGTTGTATAAAATCCGCACTGATACGGTACGAAGCGTGACGGCCGGCTATCCACTTAGATGGATCAGATCATATCTAAATTACCGATACGCCACTTTTACGATCCGACCAAAACAAGTTGATATATTAATACCATAAAGGCTCACCACATTTCCGCATACTTCAGGGCTCTTACAATCAAGTTGTAAAACTGAATGGAGTCAATTATCGCACTGTTGAAGGAGATGTAGGGCTTCACACCCAGCGAACTGCATTAATGTTTAAAAATAAAGTTTGAAGCCATGACTTCCATTCATCAAAATTAAATTTACTCTGAAAAGCTTCATCAGTACAATTCTTACTATTCATTTTTTTAACACAATGGTTTAGTTTTTGAACAGTCGGGACAATGAGATGGTTAAAACATATTTACGGCCACAATCAAAGCAAAATATGGCCTCCTATATTTCAGTAACATGACGAAAAATGTGGGTGTTATCACGGCACCGAGGACAAAAACAAGGTTTGTTTTTTTTAAATCTACTACATGTTTATGACTTGGATTTTCACTATAGTTATTATTAGTTTTATTATTTATCATTAATTTATTTAAATTAGATGGTGAAATAACTACGAGTATTTCAATTATGCGAAATCTAAAAAAATATGCACATCGATAGGGACAAGTTTCTGGTACTGGGATAGATATTTTATTATATTTTTAAAAATAAGATTACTTACTGAATTAAATGAGATTTCTTAAGATCGAACATGGCTTAAGCCACTTACGCTGAGTGCAGACCCTTTCGTTGCGTCATACTGTAGCAAAGGCTTCATTACTTGTTACCATATTACATATTACTCTTTTTCTTACTCATTTTTATTACTATGAAATCATATGTATGATGCAAAGAAAAAAGTTTCTTTCTTCTTTCAATCCGCCAGGCAAACCAATCAAAACTCAAACCTTAAGAGGGGTTTATGTGCAGCAGTGGACTTTACTACTGTTGAAGAAAAATATGTAATTATGTAACGGAAAATAAACTCATATTATAAAATAGTAGACGTTTCTGTAAAAACGGCGACACTTTTTACAGAAACAAAGAAAACGTATAAAAAGCTTGACTGTATAAAACGAAAACGCGCAAAACCGTGTCAACAAAATTACTTAAAAAACCAGATATTTACTATTTAAACATGTAACAGTATCCAATAATGAGCTTTAAGAAGGTACGTTAAAGAACTCATTCCTTTCAGTAAAAGCTACTTTGTGTTTGTCGTAATGCATATTTTAACGACGTTTTAAATTGCGGTCATCAGCATTTGGCCAAACGCATAGACATCTTGTAATGACGCGGGTACGGTAGCATTTTTTTCAAAGGGCTCTATACGTATAATTTAAGATAATAAGCGATGGAAAGTGTGTCGGTAATTACTATAAAAGTCTTCAGTTTACGTTCTCCCAATGTCTGTTTATGATTAGTAATATTATGAATATTAAGTAGCTGCTAGTTAATAACTTGTTATGTTATTTATTTATTAATGGAAACAGTCGTAAACTATTTTCCAGTGTCAAGTAACATATATCCAAATTTACAATCTTCAAGCGGCGAGACTTCTAAATTTCATCGACAGTAAAATGATAGTTTACTTTTACTGCAGATTTGCTTGAATCTCGATCTTAAATTTAATTTTCCAATCACAGTGATTGGAAAATTACACACACTTCCACGATCACTTGCTGCATAATAAACTATCAACATTAAACATCAAAACTCAATACATATAGAATTATTTATATATTTAATTTAGAAGAATTATATATATAGAAATAACAACATTAAATATAAACACTACCGCCACTTTTCGAGTTGACGCCAAAAGTTAGTTAAGAACTTTATTAAAATCTCTTCATTTTACCACAGATTACATTCGTTTCCCCGTGTGTTGGCGACGTAATAGAATCGATTTTGATATCTCATCGTTTGGGCGCCGTGAACAGCAACTAGGCTAAGAGAACAAATAAACCAGAGAATGGGCAGAAATAATCTCTTCTATTCATCTATTATTGATGTAGTTAATAGAATCAGGCGTTACTTTCCGAAAATCCATTGTAATGAAGGAAAGAAAGACAGCCGCCGAGTTTGTCGTAGCTCGTACAGTCCATGTCTCTTGATAACGCTCGTTTCGAGGAGAAACACGTATGGTATTCTCGATTTCAGTGGTGAGTATCGCGTAGTGGTAGTGTTGTAGTGGTGGAGGGTATCCGGTGTTCATTATCATCTATCTATTATACTCGTAATCACCGTCTAAATAGTTATGAGTCTTTTTCGAGTTGGCAAGGGTTACCAAAATAGTCACGCTTAGCAGGCGCATTGGCAATCGCTGTACCAGACACTTCGCACCTTAGACCCTGCTGCTTGCCACCGATCGCTGAACTCAACATTATAAATATACATTATATTATATTAATATTAAATTTGGACAAATATTAATCTTAAATCTTCTGTAAAAATAGAAATCAATTTCCGCATGCATGAAAGATCGTCTCTGCTGTTTTTTGTTGTATTTTTAATTGTCATAACAAGATTTGTATGAAAGAAAGTTTTTAGAAAATCCACCGGAAAAGTCGGAAATTTGGATGGTATTTTTATATTAAAATCTCAGTAAAAAGGTGACGAAATTTGACAGTTCTAGAGACTGATTATAGTAAATTGCGCCTGTGCGTAGCCGGGGCGGATCGTTGGTTATGAGTAAATACGTTAATCAAACGAGACATAAATTGAAAACCAAGTGATGTACGTTTTGACAGCCAGAAGTATCATAAATTTTAATATCTTTTTCTACCGACTTCAAAACAGAAGGTGGTTCTCAATTCGTCGGAATCTTTTTTTGTATGTTCAACGATAACTCTTCACCACATGCACTTATTACGATGATTTTTATTAGAAAGTTAAAGGTGGTCCTAAAGTTCTGATGATAGGATCCATGATAAAATCATCAAATTCTCAAATTAGCTTAAACATATTTGGAGCTGCTGCGAGGAAGTCCGTTTTTTTGATTAATTAATTATTATGAGTCTACATATGCTACTATTAGAACATAAATTACAGGCGTAATATAATTTTAATGTTCAAACATCCTTCAAAAAATGAGTTGCCTAGCAAAATATAGCGTCACCTATACCGAAATTAGGCAATTAAATACAAAGATTAATAATAGGCTGTTACTTCACCCGTTTTTATAAAAAAGCAGCTTCACTCGAATACCAAAAAAAAACGTGAAGGTAATAAAATTTCCGTGAATTGCCAACTATAAGCGGAACATACAGCAAGCGACGTCTCTTGCGCAGCGCTGGTGTGGTGGTCGCTCGCCCATGACGGCAGCGCGGTTGATGACCGGCTGCGGAGTCGTTGGACGAAATTTTTACGTCGAATAGCTTCTGCGGGCGTCGGATTATACCGGTGTCGAGTTTAAGGTGTGAAAAATTAGGTACAAGTAGTGAACAAGGTTGAATAACTTCACGGCGTGACAGAAGAAACCTCGTTGTATAGGATGACCACTTGGGAAAATTTTCTTCGAAATAGCTCTATTGCTTTATTAACACTATTAAATTGGGCGATGAAAAATTATTTATATAGATTTTTGTGCAGATTTTTCATCTGCTCTCCTAACAACCATTTGTCTAGCAAAAACGATGCAAGTGTCATTTAAATATAAATTCCTTTAAGTTGGCGGGATACTGCATTATCAGTAATCGTTAGCCGTCACGGCGCAAGCGCACATTATGCACCCTTCTTCTAATTAGCAATAACCTTTAACTTACCAGCAATTAAAACAAGAGTATTCCTTAAGAATGTTCTAGATGGAGCAAAATATCACATTTAATCAACGTAACGATTAATATGAAAAATAAAACCGGTTAACTGGTAATTGACTCAAATAACCTCTAACCAGCGGACCGCGAAACAGAATATACATATTATGGTTTTATAATTTAGCCTACTTTAAAACATATTTATTACCCTATTGTATATGAACAAGTACGTAAATTTTTCAGTCGTGACTAGAAATGAATATAAAGAACGCATCAAATAATTCCAATATATCACCATAATAGTTTTAGCATCTCTCTGTTATAAGTACGCAGGATGATATTTCTGATATTTATGCAGTGTTAATATTTATTACAAATAGAAATACCTTTTTATTTATAATCATACTACAATAATAAAGATGGAGATTTTGTATGTTTGAACGCGTTAATCTGCAGAAATACTTATCAAATTAAAAAAAATATCAGTGCATTAGATAGCCCATTTACTGAGGAAGATTTTAGGCTATAAAACTTCATGCTACGGCCTTAAAGAGCTGCACGCTGAGAACCGAAACTTATCGAACTGTAAATGCTCAGGTCAGTGAGGTGCTACACCGTACGCCACCATCATGTCGTCGGCTTATTTGCGCGGGTGAATGCAGCGAGGCACGTCTAGTAAATATTAATAGCACTAATATTTTTATTTATAATAAATATTAGTAGTAATATCAAATTTTATTACATCCATACTAATACTACAAATACTAATACTACAAATGCAATAACTCTCTCTGTTCCTCTGTCAGTTAGTTACCTTTTCACGGTTCAACCGCTAAGCCGATCTTAACGAAATTTGGCACAGAGATAGCTTGGATTCTGGAGACAGACAGTTTTTGAAGGATATTTAAAAAAATCTGTTTCCACGCGGTCGAAGTCGCGGGCATCAGCTAGTACATAATTATTAGAAGATGGCCCCCAATACAGAAGTATACTATAAACCTTGTTCGCGAACCCATTTTTTTTTTAATTGACGATTACTCTATATTTTAACAGCATTTTAAAAATTACATTTTTGATTACAGACACTTATTCCACAGTCCTTCAGCAAGGCCGTGTTAACAGCGTAAAGTACTCGTATTATAAAAATTACTTTTATGGGTCTACACGTACTCATTTTCTTTTAAATTGGCTCTAAAGTCAAGGAAACATATCATACAAACCTATGAACAAGCTGAATGGCAAAAAATAAATTGAATTGAATTGATATTGAAATAAGTTATCTGTACCCATTCATAAAACACATGACATCATCATTTCAGCCTATCACTAGTCCACTGCTGAACATAGACCTCTCCCATAGGTTGCCATAAAAGTTTGTAGCTCTCATTTTGGGTGGATTTTACCATAGTTGCCACGCTTGGCAGGCGAGTTGGCAACCGCAGTTTATTTATTCAGATATTCCAGGAAGATGCTGCTGCCCATCTTCAGGGTTTTATTTTCCCTCTGACGACTTTTACGATGCTCAAGGAATGAGATGGTGTGGTAGGTTCCCTTAAGCCGAATTTTGCACCTTTTTTAGAAAAGTTTTTTGGTAGAAATTGACGAGACGTGCAAATTATTCACGTGATGGTAAGTACAACGTCAGCCCATGCTGTGTCACCGAGAACATTTCTGTATGGCATCACACCGCGACAACAGTTCTTCAGTCCCATATGCTTAGTAAATGCACAGTGCCATTCAGAACAAAACACAGTAATGTTTACAAACTACTGCTTGACAGCAGATTAACTGGCACTGCGGTGGAATCTACCTAGACGGAATCGCAGCACCAGAACGACGAAATAAATTATCAACACGGCGTTACACTGATACTTAGTTCAATGTCGGCGAAATAAGAAACGTATGGTTGTTTCCAGAATATATTTAAATTAAATTTTAACCTATATACATTATCCATCCAAAACATGCATCCATACTTATTACTTATCCATACTGACATTATCGACATTTTATTTATTAACGAATTTCGGCACAGATATAGCTTGCATCTTGAAGACGGACATAGTAGGTATAGAGTTCCCACGGTATTTTCAAAAAAACTCTTATCCACGCGGACGTAGTCGCGGGCTTCAGCTAGTGTTGTATAAATTGTAATTCCCATACTTAATGTCCATGTTAAAAAAAATTAGAATTTGATATAAATATTGATTGGGATTTTAAGTATTACAATAAGTAGGTTTTTCTTTCATTCGCTTCGTATTTTATGTTTCAAAACTAAGAAAATCAGAGAAAAAAAGCTGATAACCTTCATAAAATGACTTTTATTTGTTAGTGTAATAAATATTACATTTATTTATCATACAAGTTAATTATTTCATCACAAAAATAAACTTTAATATTAATTATTTGTATATATATTATTATTCGATTAACTATTACATTAATAAGCTAGTGCCAACCTCGGGGTGTACTGGTCAGAGTATGTGACTTATATGCGGCGGATCCTGGGTTCGAATTCCAACTGAGCTCATATTTGCTCATAAACAAATTGTTGGTTTTAAGGTTGCTTGTGCTGTTATTGTGCCGCGTACCTTAATATATAATTTCGGTGAAGTAATCGCTGTTAGCCTTTTGGCTTTTACAGCTTCATCGGATGCTGTGCTCGCGGACCAGGGGCCCGCGTGCCAGGTTTGGTTTGACCCAAACATAGATACATAAATATAAACTCCTACTAAACATCTAAATTCGGGCCGTTGCGTTCGCTAGCGTGCTTGCGCTACTGTGAATATCTCCATAAAATTATTATCTGAAGTCGGACTGTCGACTTGTGTGTCGGTAACTCTGGGCGGTGAGAACCGCCCTGGAAGCGCGTACCTTTGACACTGCATCTTAGCCTACTTCCTCTTATCAGCTATATTTAGCAAGCTATAATCGCTCTCGACGACGCGACGTCTCACTTTCTTTACTTACTTCGTCATCTGTCGGAGGCCACTAAAATATCCTAATATTTCTCTTAGTCGCATTTTAAGACATTCATAAATTTAGAGGATTATATTCTAGTACGTAAGTACGAGTACAATAATCTATAACTTACTCGAATGCCCAATGCTAATAGGAACATTTCAAGAATATTTCCCAAGCAGTGGGATTCCATGCCGTATTAAGAAATCCGTTAGCAGTTCACGTTCACGCTTCACTGACGACCTCTGTGCACCTGACAGCAATTATGGCCATTTCTAAAAAGTCCATTGAGCCATCCAGTCATTGTGGTTACTCGTAATAATTCACGCTAATGATCGCCGCTGACTTTGCGCGCATTAGCAACCTTTAAAACGTTTGATAAAAATGTAATGGGAAAAACGTGTGCACATTAACAATATTAAAATAACGGTTTAGATGATTATGCAACGGCAGCAAAATAACACGTTTTGTAATTTATTTTTTTGTCGTCACCAGCCCCTTAAAATTCCACTGGACGGCAAAGGCGCTTCCAAGATAGGGTCGGAATCGCTGAAATCGTCACGGTAAGCTTCTAACCTTAAACGCTGTGTCCTGCCACCCATCTGGATTATTAAAGTCTGGATTGTTTCACCACCTGTCAGATATTATGAGATTATTTTTTTATAACAGATACTGACGAGACGAGCAAATCGTTCACCAGATAATAATTGAAACGTCTGCCACCCAGAACATGTCTGCGTGGTTCAACACTACGCCCGTCCCCTTGAGACATGATTTATTAAGTCTTATATGACCAGTAATTACACTAGCTCTCAGTACTTTCAGCACCGAACCACAGTAAAGCTTGCACACTACTACTTCACGGCAATATAACTGGCCCTGCGGTGAAATTAGCTTAGTCCAATGTAAGAGACCCACGCGTATCTTATCACAGGACAAACGGTAGTATTATGTGTGACAGCGGCACAAACACAAACACCATCCATTTATTTTAACAGAAAAATTAAAAAAAAATGCAATAAAACCAGCAGGGCACGCGACTGCGTGTTATTTAAAACTCATATACAGGCATAAATAACCTTTTGGGATCTTCCTCTGCGATAAAAATTGTTAGTCACAGGATTATAACCTTGTACATAGTAATGTCTCACTACTGAGGACAAGGGTCTCGTCAAGAGACGAGACTCAAAGTCGTTGGGCGGAGTACACGTGTCGTCAAAATTCTTGATATTTCACGTGGTAAAATTTTTACTTAAATTATTTTTTTTGTAGAGCGGGAATCGAACACAAATTACGCGGGTAACATGAAATTTAATAGTTACCACAGTTAGTTACTATCCAATTTGTCGAAATTTCTAGTAAATACAAGGTTACTTTGGTATTTGAATTTCAGTGAACCTTACTAACGAATAGATGACAGAGAAAAGTCCATTTTATTATTTGTATCATCATCATTTCAGCCTATGCATAATAGTCCACTGCTGACCTCCCCCATAGATTGAAACAAAAGTTTGTAGCTCTCATTTATGGGGAACTTTACAATAGTTGTCACGCTTGGCAGGCGGGTTGGTAACCGCAGTTTGTTTATTCAAATGTTCCAGGTAGATGCTGCTGTAAAAAGTTACATCCTATAAATGTCCCACTGCTGAGCACAGGCCTCCTCTCATTTCTGAGAAGGTTTTTGGAGCTAGGAAGAATCCGCCACGCTGCTCCTATGCGGGTTGGCGGAATTCACATGTCCTCGAAATGTTTCTATTCCTCGGACATGCAGGTTTCCTCACAATGTTTTCCTTCACCGCTAAGCACGTGGTAAATCAGCACTTAAAATTGTATAACAATTTTAGAGGTGCTGGCACCGGGGATCGAACTTAGATTACTCGCTTACTATGAAATTAAAGGCGAGCACCAGGCCCTCTCAGCTACCAACGCTGCTGTCTATCTCCTGTTGTAATTTTCTATTTGTCCACTTATACGTCACCCACGGGATAATATGAGATGGCAGTCAGAGTGTCTTTAGCCGCCTCCACATTGATGATTAAGATAACCGTCATTACGGTTCCATTCACATCCGTCCCATTGGAACAAAATGTTTTACATGTATGTTGATAATGTTTTGGTTACGACCAAAGATGTAAATTTGTTGCTCGTTGCGATTTTTATGCACCAAAATTAGCGTACGTTAAAGTATTCTTTTGAATTAATATCTCATACATAACTCTTTAGGTTTAAAATACTTGAAGAGATATCTAATTTATTCATTTATATTATTCAAAATGAAATTAAATATAAATCATTTATTTTTCAATGAAATATAAATTTCGTTTGTCCAATGACATTCATATTAATGTAATAGTGTAAGTCATAATTTTATAATTCGAAGGCCCACATAGAGACTTTGTGTACAAAATGTAATCGTTTTGTCTTCACATTAAACTCAGTCTCATCTATCCATTCTACGATACGGAATTATACTATAGGGATATTTAGTGGAATCAAAAAAAGTATACATAGCACAAAAGCGATTCTTGAGAGCACTGTGTGGTTAAAAAAATATCCGTAAAAATATATAATTAATTACCTAATTCTATAAAAGATAAAAAACTATCACCATTTAAGAAGTTCTTTAATATTCTTCTTATTCACTAAGTGCTATTATTCTGTGTATTAATTTTTGAATGACAATGAAATAACAAACTAACGTTATATTACAAATATGACATGACTTAATTATCAATATTCAGTTCTCTTGGCTTATAATAATAAATAATAATAGAGTTACTTAATATAATTGATTTGAAATAATAATATTTTTTGTAACAGTGCAAATTGTCTTAACCACGGGAAACTTTTTCACACGCAACGGGATATATACTTCATAACATTCCTATGCAAACAACACTTTTCTATGGAAAATATCAAAAGCGCCTTGTTGAAGTAATATAAACCGGAATTTCGCCTCATGGACGACGCAATTCATAGTAAAACTGTAATAAAAGACAGGCTCTTAACCAGCATGAGCCTCAGTGTTACACGAATTCCAAAAGAAACAGTACGTCGAATTTTCGTAGATATTTCAAAATGCAAGGCAATGGTCTACTACATAACAAAAACATACATACATAAGATCACGACTGTATCCCATAAGGGGTAGTCAGAGACTGGGCACTCACTGCAAAAACAGATGACTGCCACAATCCACGTTTCACCAAAACAATATAATGCACTTGGTGTGATACGTGGTGAGCCCATCGCCACCATGCGCTGTTGGGTGCACAGTGCAGTTTAATTCCTTACTCGCCTTTTACGAGATCCAAAAACGATCATAAATTTTGGGCGTCTATCATATTTTCAAAAATGTACTAAATTAAATGAGACGCATATATAAAATTCCTACCTAAATCTTCATAAAAGGGCAAATTACGAGTAACAGTTAGATTTGTAACGCAGTTAAAAAGTACTAAGACGCTTGGTCAGACAGACGCTTCCTAATAATTTAGGTCAATCACCTTCATTCAAGCTGTAATGTAAAGAATAAGTCTTCGTGACCGCGCAATACCACCTGATGTAAAGTGACCAAATGTGTCGGCTTAAGAAAGACCGGGAATGGAAACTGAACGATTTCATAATCTATTCTTTAGGAAAAAGTGATGAATATCTGAATTTGTTTGCGACTTTATTCAAGAATTCATTACATGTTACGAAGTCTAATATAGAATGAAGAAATGATGATTGATTCCGAGCTTTCGAGTACAAAAATATCCGATTTTAATTAAAGCTTTGATCAAAATCCCTACTAACAAATCCAAAATATAAGACTACATAAAATTACCTCTATTATCAATCTTACAAGACGATTTTATAATAGATCTTTCCAGGCCGTGAAGGAGCCGTCGACCTGTCCCGCCACGCGTCGCCGCGTGCGCATCCGCCGTGGAAAATGTAAGGTGCATGACTTACGGCAGGTGACGTCGGGCGCGAATACTAGCGCACCTGCGCCTGCCCACTGGTATATATCTATTAAAACAACGGCTTCATTGACCTTTATGATGTTTAACACTAACGAAGACGACTGTACCAAAGGTAGAAATGCCATGTTAAAAAATTTCCATCGAACATTATCCGGGATATATTGTTATGAGTATTCGGTCTGATCACAAAATATACATAACATTTTTATTTAAATAAACGTAACATATTAATAACTTACGCATAAATGTTATTATGTACATTCATATCCATTTGTAAACGGGAAATTGCCGGAGGTCTTTTTTTTATAAATACCTTTTAAATACATATGAGAACATAATTTGCATTTCTCATCAGTAAAGGTACTCATTGTTTTTCCAAGTAGGAATGTTAATACTGATATAAGCATTACATTCATAATAAATTTCAACAAAAGTATGTATCTGCTTAAAGTTAAAACTAAAGTTACTGCTTTACAAATGCCCCACAACTGAGCACAGGCCTCCTCTCGTTTCTGATGGGTTTTAGGAGCCGGTAAGAGTCCGCCACGCTGCTCCAATGCGGGTTGACGGACTTCGCATGTCGTCGAAATATTCTTATTTCTCAGACGTACACTTTTGACCTTACGATATTCACCTTCACCGGTGAGCACGTAGTAAATCAGCAACTAAAATTGTAGAACAATTTCAGAGGTGCCGGCACGGGGGATCGAACTCAGGTCACTCGCGTACTATGAAATTTAAGGCGAGCGCCCGGCCCCTGAGCTACCACAGCTCAGTATATAACGATTAATTTAAAGAGTACGGTATAGTAAATAAAACTTTATGTATATTGTTTCCAAAAGAAAAAAACGCATGTGTTTCGATCATACAATATCTTCGTGTAGATGCAGAAACATTTGTAGAACAGTAACGATATTTTGTAAAGTAAGATGTCTTAGGCCCGGTTCCTATATTCAACGAAAAACTGTAATAACCAAAACTGATTGGTAACAGTTACTCTTCGTTACTTTACTATAAGTAACGCGGCGTTACGCAGCGCTTCACAACTTTTTCAAGTCATGTATGCTACAGCTACTAACGTCCGTTAGTTATAGGAACGGTTCTGACTTACTATTCGTAGCTTATTTAACGGATCGTAAGGAAAACGTCTAGTTTTGTAAATATAGGAACCGGGCGTTATAAATATTTAGCATAAGCGATATATTCCTTAGCTTATTCCTTATAAGGAATACTTTGGTAATAGCGATCTAACACCTGGCGATCTAACCTAACGATTTTTGTTCCGAATCAAGTTTTACAATTTTTATTTAAAAATCAATTTCACACTTTTTTTTTTTATCGAAACCTTTATTTATGGATGACTGGCGCAAGGGCCCCCGAGAGGGGACCTCGCCTTGCCCAAGGGGGCCGGTCTCGGCTCGGTCAGTTACTGCAATCGGGAGGGCAATATTACTACTACTATACCACCAATTCGGAATGCGTTTCCGCTGGAGAAGAAATGGCGCAAGAAACTCCAGCGACGCTTCTGTTTATGACACTACTGCTAGGGGAGAACCGGCCTGAGATGCGGCGGTATCGCGAATAACTTTGTCTGATACGCCCACGCCGACGGCGGGGGCGGTATGATGGTGATAATGGGTGTTTGTGTAGTGTTGAGTAGAGCGCTTGGGCAATAGTGGTCGCGTCGTCAGGGTCCTCGAGGACGTGCCTCGGTCTCCTTTTTCCGCGGGTCGAGTTTTGGTGTATCGCGAGGGGGTTGTAAGTGGCGGCACTGACAACCAGTGGGTTGGGGTGCGTGGCGGCAGAGTCGAAGTATCGGCGAGAGGCCAACTTTAGATATTGGGCTATGGTAGGAAGCCCTAAATCGATATGAAGGTTAGCATTACGCACGAACCACGGTGCTCCCGTGGCTTTACGCATGAATCGATTTTGTATTACCTGAAGTCGGTGAATTTGACGCGGGGAGGCATGCGCAAATACGGGGCTTGCGTATGTCATAATTGGCCGAATACAGGCTTTGTAAAGTGTAATTTTATTACGTAGGGACATTTTGCTATTTTTATTTAGTAACGGATGTAATCGGCCGAGGACGAACGCCGCTCGGTTCCTTACTCGGTTAATATGTGGACCGAAGCTGAGTCTCGAGTCTAATAGGACGCCTAAGTATTTGACTGTCTTTTCCCAGGGGATTGGACGATCGAATAACTCTATGGTGGGGAGATGCTGCGTTATGCGCCGCGAGAAGTACATGGCTGCACTTTTGATTGGGTTGACCTCGATCCTCCATTTCCGAAACCAGTTCCCGAGGGTTCGGGCTGCGGATTGGAGGCGTTTAGAGATAGTGTCTGGATTACGTCCAGACACATATAGGCAGGTATCATCTGCGAAGAGGGCGAGTTCGACGCCGATGGTGTGCGGTATGTCGTTCGTGAAAAGGGTGTAGAGCACGGGACCTAGGACTGAGCCTTGTGGTACGCCGGCTAGGATGGGATGTGATTCGGATCGCACCCCCTCGACGCGGTAGCGGAAGGTTCGACTGCGTAAGAAATCTCGTATGATGAGTACGAGGCGATCTGGCACACCGAGTCCATATAACTTGTATATGAGCCCGTTGTGCCAGACCTTGTCGAACGCTTTCGCCACGTCGAAGAAGAGCGCTCCGATATGAAGCCCGCGTATGAAGCGGGATTGAATGTGCTCCGTTATGCGGTGCACCTGCTGGGTACATGAGTGTTTGGCACGAAATCCAAACTGCTCGTGGATGGGGATCCCTCGAGACTGCATGAAGTCTCTTAAGCGGGCGAGAAGTAGGCGTTCGTATATCTTGCCTAAAGCCTTGAGGAGGCTTATAGGCCGATATGCGGTGGCATCGGACGGGTGACAATTTTACACTATTAATTAAAATTGTAAGGGAGTGTTTCAAAATCATCTGAGTATTAACAAAAGAATTATGTTTTTCTGAAGCAAGTTGACCCTTTGATTAATTGATTAATAAGGCCCTTTAATTAATGAAATCTCCTGGGCATAAATTCAGAGCCATGTTAGAAAATTTCGTAGTTCTCGAGTGACCTAAGTTCGATCCCAATTTTAAGTGCTGATTTGCCACATGTTCAGCGGTGAAGCAAAACATTGTCAGAAAACCTGCATATCAAAGAAATAAAATTCAGAAGACGTCTGAAGCCAACATTGGTTGGAGTAGCGTGGCGGAGTATTCCCGGCTCCAAAACCCTCTCAGAAATGAGAAGAGGCCTGTGCCTTCATAGGTCAGCTAGGTTAGATCCTGTTTGCCTGCTCAGGAAGATATAAATTTTGTGTAGTAATTTTTTCGAAGGACAGCTCTGAATCATTTTAGCTCTGACAGACTACTTTCTCCTACATACTCTCCTTACGACCACATGGCCCAGTGGTTAGAGGACCTGACTTCTACGCCGCAGTTCCTGGCTTCAAATCCCAGACGAAGCCAAAATTTGTGCAAAAACAAAAGTTTTTGGTTTTTGGGTCTTGGTTGTGTTGTGATTATCTGCGTGTCCCTGACACTGTATCCCAGCCTACCTCCGATCTTATCGCATGAGCGTTATATCGGGCGCGGGTAGGTTGGAACGAGTAAGTGCCTCTATGTTTGCGCGTACACTTGTGGCACTATAATATCTCCCGCGCAGTTGATAGCTTTCGACAGTATTTGGACGTTGCCGCCGTGGATGAAAATCGGCCAGGAGGACATCACATGTGAGAAAATATATATACTCGTAACTTATATCATTCTATGAGGAAGTTGAAGTCCTCCTGGCCGTTTGCGACTAGAGCTGCACCCACTGTTGATAACTAAAGTTTTCATTTGAGCATAAGTGTCGTCTTCACCTTCCCTAAACCAATGTAACGCATATGCGATACAATCGAAGTTAGTGTGTAGCACAAAAATTGGCTTCGACTGGAAGTCAAACCCACTACTCGACATGGTATCCTGATGAAATTATGAGCCGTGTGGTTTTGGAGCCGGAAAAAGTCCGCCACTTATGCGGGCTGGCGGTTTCCACACAATATTATCCTCCACGGACTTAAGAGATGCCAGCACTGAGGATCGAACCCAGATCACTCATCTACTATGAAATCAAAGGCGAGCGCCCGGCACCTGTGCTACCACGGCTGTCCACTAAGCCATATGGTTATAAATTAATAACTAAACTGTTAGTTTATATATGTATGTCTGTTAGTGCATATATACTTGTATATGTGTAAATGGATGTATTTGTATAATTATTTATACATAGTTTACGTATTTTAGATTTGGTCATAATTATTTTTTTTTTACTCTCTTATTGTTTGCTGCACCGCCTATCATACTATGTTTGTCTCTGCTTTGCCTTATGGTTGACTGGTCGAAAATGCCTATAGGCATTAAGTGCGCCATATGTACCACTAGTGCATAGAAGTTTAAATAAATAAATATAAACAGACTTCGGTAGTTGCATGAATTCTAAAATCTCTTAAGGGCAAACAAAATCGGGTTAGGGCTTACGAGGCGGACTCATCATCATCATCATCATTATTTCAGCTTATCACTAGTCCACTGATGAATTTTTCCCCAAAGATTGCCTCAAAAGTTTGTAGCTCCCATTTTGGGACAATTTTGCCACAGTAGCCAAACTTGGCAAGCGGGTTGGCTGTTCCAGGAAGATGCTGCTGCCCATCGCCTGGTTTTTATTTTTCCTCTGTCGACGACGACGTGTTTTACGATACCCACGGGATGAGATGGGGTGATAGATTCTCTTAAGCATTGTCATTTTCAATAAAAATATAATTGTTGTATACAGTATAAAAGCGAGGCGAGGGCATGGTAAACGTCGCTTTACTCTGTTAATGACATTGCGTCTTCATCCTTTATACGTAACGATCTGTGACTCCATCGTGTTAACTAGCTAAGAGGGAATTATTTACAATTTTTATTTTTTATTACTCATTCAAAAAAAATCTTCTTTTAGCCCATAAATTGGCTCCTATGACTTCATTGATCTCAGGACTCGCGAGTACAGAGACAAGGTAGATTTGATAAACCAAAACACAAAGGTACATGACATACAATCATATCATACATGAGTTCGCTCGTCTTACTTTTTTAAAGAGTAACTGCTGTTCTATTGGTAGATTAACTTGCTGTGTTGAGACAAGAAATGCGTGCGTCATGAAAAATTAAGCGAATTTATATTTAAAATTCGGAATTCGGAAGACGGAACTTTTATAATATAATAATTTTAGGTACATTGTTATAATAAAATGTAATAAATTAATAGTTGCTGTAAATAAAGATGTATTGTCTAAAGTATTTGTTAATAAAAATTTAAATAAATGTTTTCTTTTATTTAAAATCCATTTCTATCAGCGAAGTTCACAGACTATACAAATCAAGTCACCATATACAATGTCCAATACAAGGTCCCCATTCCTCCAAATTCGTAGTACGTTAACGGCAACTAGACACATTTTTGAAGTATTCTATTCAATTCTATTGACATTACAAGAGAAGTTAGGATCTCTGATCAGATGGTCGATTTATGTCGATGTATCTAAATCATCTGGCGGCGATATTCTAGTGTGTCTGGTATTCTTGTAGATTCTTCCGTTGGGATTTCAACATCATCTTCCGAATGCAAAATGACGAACTTAACAACTTAATGAGAAGTTCATCATTAAAACATACTTCAAAATTGAACTTCTAAATTATTTATTCACGAATAATGCTGAAGCAGATCTTTCACACATCAGCTATTACAATGTGTAAATCTTCTACGCAAATCAAGTAAAATATCAATTCAATTTTTTATGCGCCAACCCTATGTCTTCAGATTTTGTAGTAATCACTGTTGTTGGTCCGTATACGCATAACCACGAATGACATCATAATAAAATTATCAAGTTAAAACTCTTCCGTACCCACTGAACTAAGTCAATTGCGGGGCTATATGGAAGATAATTTTATAACGCAACCAATGATTTGATGAATAATGGCGCTCACATTAGCGGAGTCTTTACAAGTAAATCACCATGTTATAAATAAGTCGTTCAGAAAACCGTACATTACGTACGTTGTGGTTTATTACTTATGTTGACTCTTTAATATGGCCGGAAATGTGTAGTTTTACTTAAAACAAAACATAGTAAGAAATTAATTCAATGAAACGTTAGGCTAATAAAAATCTCAGTTCCACTTTTATATTTCACATTTGAAAAATTTTAACTGTGAAAATAATATATACTGTACACTCTACAAACAAAGTAAAAGATAAAAGAAGAAAGGGGGCGAGAATTGTACATTTCCGTACTAGTAAAATGGATCATGTAACGCTTTTTGCGTGAAAAACCTACCATCAATTGTGCACGCTAGGAGCCTCCGTTACCATCATTCTCCTGTCACGGCTGCATGCATAAATATCTCATGAAGTTGACCATAACCAGTCAATGACTTACAGCGAACTCGACGAGCATATCTCTACATACAGTTGGTAATTAGTCAGGTGGGTGTAATTATAATTTATCGTCCATCTTCCATTAGAAGCATGGCTATATGGCGTGGAGCGCAGCGGAGCACGCAATGTCTTGCTTTCTTGCTTTATGCCTTTTACTATCGTATAAAGGCATAAAACTTCCAAGTAGGATGTTTTAGGTATTTCTTGAATAACTGTTTCTCATTTATTCGACAAACATTAGATTGGCCGAACATTTGATTCGAAAAAGTTAAAGAAAATGAACAAAAGAAAAGTCTAATTCTTTAAATGGTAATTGAGTAAGGTAATTGACTAAGGCTTTTAAAATTAATATAATTAAAAAAAAACTCTTTTAATTGTAAAAAAATACCGAGTAACTTTCGGAATATTATGTGCGTATCGGTCTGAAGCGCACTGAGAACAAGTGTAACAAATATATGAGGCTTAAGAATTGATGTCTCAGGGAGACGAGCACATTGTGATGCACAGAAATATTCTGGGTGACACTTGTGACAGGTGAGACAGCATTTTTTAAAGGCAGACGATTTAACCGTCTCGTCACTTCATTCCATAGAAAAAAATCTTTTCAGATACATAAATCATCATCTACAATCTACATTATTTCAGCCTATCGCAAGAAGAGGCCTCGCCGTGCATTGTCACAAAATAGCCCTGAGCCACTTGCATCCATCGGCATCCCGAATTGTTTACTGCCGTGCACTGCAGTCCGTGCATGTCGCCACTCTATCTGTTGTGGGGAATCGCCCTACCCTATACTGCGTATGCCGGTATGAGGTTGGCCCTCCAGAACTTTTCTTCCCCAATGGTTATCAGTTCTACGAGCTATATGGCCGGACTATTGCCACTTTACTTGTTACTCTATCTTTCTCTCTCTGTTTTGCTGCGGATATAATTACAGATTCTATCTAGCAGAGAAACCCTTTTCCCTTTTTGTAGCTGGCTGGGCGACTTTGAGCTTCCTCATTCGGCCTGCAGTGAAGGACCACGTGTCGGTCCCGATTTTCATCAATGGCAACACGCACAGGTTAAAGCGTTTTCTTTTAAGTCTTACATAGTTTCAGTTTTTTTTTGTATCGAGATACGATTGATGGTTGAATATGATTGATTATTTAATGCACCATTCAACATTCTAAATAGTGATTTGAACGTGTTGTGTAATATTTCGGCAAGTACACATCTAAGTACATTCACATAAATATATCAATTTGTAATTAAGTTTACTTTTTTTATTATAAGTTATCTTTATTCGGATAAGTAAAATTTTTTCTTTTTAACTCTATTTTTAAAGTAAAAAAGAAATATGGATCAATAATATTTTGTGTTTCAAGTTCGTGGCGTTGGAAAAAATAGAAAAATGGAGCATTGCGTTTTGTGGGCAGCGGTCGACATCACGATTTCACGGACGCCGGTAATGGAGGCCATTAGACGCGTAGCGACACGGAAAATGGCGGACGACGACCCGAACCACGGCGTTGTTGTAGCGAAGCCACTTCAATTCAAATGATTCTTTAATATCAAACACAGAAAACAATGGCGAAGGTAAAGAATTTGATATAATAGTAACTTTTTTGGATTTCACTTCATTACTTTTTTCGTTAAAATTATAACAAACCTAACCAAGGTCTAGTTAGTACCTATACAGGTTAATCAATTTTAAGAATTACAAAGTCGGTGCTCCAATGCATGTTAAGAAAATCCTCTCTTGCTGCTAATGTCCTGAAAGAGATATTTAAATTAGTGGTAGGAATATTAATAATGTAAAAGTACCTATGTTTGTCTCCTAACAAAATTGGAATCTCTTTAACCCTTACTTTGATAATGTTTACTGGTATGATTTATTTTACCTACATCATTGCCGATTTTTGTTCCAACATACTACCAATAAGTAGTTAAACATTAATTCCTTAAAAAATTGAAAATGGTAGATTTCTTTCGTAGGCTTCTGGTAATGTTAATATTAAAACTATCAACGAACCCGCAAAAATGTATGCCGGTACGTAGTTGCCACTCGACAACCTTTATGTCAGAAAGTTGATCGGTTCTTAGCTATACGGCCGGCAGATTGTCCCTTCAGCATGCTGATAATGTTTTTATGGAAGAAAGTGACGAGACGAGCAAATCGTTCACCTGATAGTGCAACGTCTGGCCCATAAAAAAACTCCGTGTCACAAAGAATATTTCTATGTGGCACCTTACTGCCCTGAGACATCAGCTGTTAAGTATCATATGCCCAGTTATTACATTACATTAACTATCAGTGTCCTTAAGACCGAAATAAAGTAATGCTTGCATTACTGCTTGACGTCAGAATAACTGGCGCTAGGATGATACCTACCTAGACGGATTCCTGGATAGCAATCCTACTACCCGTGCTGAATGTCAGTAACTACAGAGTAGCCAGAACTACATAGTTCTGCTGCGGATATCAAGGAGTTCTATAATTTCATTAGTCATGCGATATCCGCCAAGAAGTACACTAACCGGAACTGAAACGTGGCGGAATGTTTCAGCCACTTTAAGCCGTGACACATTTACATGGGCTGGTACTTTTACTACTTTACAGTGACGCTTGACCAGAATTTCTCCGGAACTAAACAATCGGTTTACTCTTGCTTCGGATTCGGAGACATTTCCGAGATTCAAAATCTAAAATTATTTGTGCGTAAATATATATATACTTATAATTAGATTTGAAACCATAGCTAGCGTAATCACTGGGCATATGAGACTTAAGAACTCAAGTCTCAGGGTGACAAGCGAAATGTGGTGTCACACAGAAATGTTCTGGGTGACACAGCATTTGTTATGGGCAGACGTTGCACTTTCCATCAGGTGAACGTTATGCTCGTTTCGTCACTTTATCAAATAAAGAAAAAATAAAAAACTAACCACAACAGCCTTATATAAAACATCCTTATTGCGTCAACGGAACATTACAGAAACAAACAAAAACATAAACGTTAGTTTGGTTCATATACATATTTATAATATAAAAAAGTAATGAGGGACGATAAAAGAGGAAACGACGAAGCCAACAGTTACGTAGTATAACAGTTTAAACTAATCATGATGGTAACCACAAAGCATAGCGGATTGTTAACTTTGCATTACCCTTGCAATTATCCGTTTCCAGCCAGTTAAACGGTCTAGTTGATGCCTCCGAGAATTAATGGTTGGAAAATGATTTACATACGTCACGGACGTCGGACGTCAGTCTAAGCGAGATTGGCTCTCAAACTGATCAAGAATGGCAAGGCGCCGGGTGAGGATGGAATCACAGCGGATTTTTTAATTTCGCGAAGCTCTTTAATGATCCATCCGGGGCGGCGGTACGCTGGAAGCGAGGAGTAGAAGCGTGGTAGTCCTGTTCTTCAAGAAGGGCGTTAACATCCTCTTGAAGAACTATAGGCCGATATCACTTCTGAGCCGCGTCTACGTGCTATTTTCGTGAGTCATTACGAATTGTCTCACAAGCAGACTTGACGACTTCCAGCCTCCCGGACAAGCCAGGTTCAGAAAATATTTTTCAACCATAGACCTCATACATACCCTTCGCCTGATTGTACAAAAGACCGATGAGTAGAATCTCCCGCTACGTCTAGCTTATGTGAACTAAAGGAAAGCCTTCTATTCAGTCGAAATTTGGGCGGTGATACAATCACTTCAGCGGTAACGAATTGACTGTCGGTATATCGATGTGTTACAGTGCTTGTATACCAATGCTATTCGCTATCCGAGTACAGAACCAAAGTACGAAACTGATCCAATTGCAAAAAGTTGTAAGACGGGGGGATGTGATAATCCCGATGCTCCTCACCGCTGCAGTGGAAGATGCCTTCAAGCTACTGGACTGGAAAGAATACAGTATTAACATCAATGACGAATACATCACTGACCTTCGATTTACCGACGACATATTCATAATGGCAGAATCGCTGGAGGACCTTAGCGCTATGCTCAATGACCTTAATAGTGTCTCCCATCGGGTAGGTCTTAAAATGCACATGGACAAGACGAAGATCAAGTCTAACGTCCATGTCACACCCATACCGGTTGTTGTTGGAAACACTACTATCGAAGTTGTCGACGATATGTATGTATACCTAGGACAGATTATCCAACTAGGTAGGTCCAACTTCGACCAAGAGGTCAAACGACGGATCCAACTCTGCTAGGCAGCGTTCGGGAAACTGCGTCACATCTTCTCGTTGAGTATACCTCAATGCCTGAAAACAAAAGTATACTACCAGTGGGTGTTGCCATGATATACGTAACCGAGACGTGGTCCTTCACTGTAGGCCGCATGAGGAAACTCACCTATAAATTTTTACCTCAAATTATACCATTGAGATATATTTTTCCTGACGTTTCCTTCATCAACATCTGTCACTGCCACACGCGACTCGATGGGATTATGGATTTCTACATCGCTGCCGCACCTCCCAATGTGGTCAATAGTAAAACCGCATCATCCGCAGCCACCTTTTACAGTAAAAGGTAAGCCATTAGAGAAAAAAAAGTCGGGGAAAAGTCATCAAAGGTGTTTTGTTTTGTTTTTTTGAGATACGTTGCCAAAGAAATAGGCTACTGCCCGATGACTTTAATGCAAAAGCGATTTTACCATAAGGATGACTAATTTTTATTGTTTATTATTCGCTGGAATACCATAAAGTTACGCTCTCGTCAACATGCATTTGGTGATGTTTTCATAATTTATAGAAATACCTTTTACCATAAAATGAACGATTTGCTCGTCTGATCATTTTGTTACATAAAAGAATACTATAGCGCAATAGTCGATATATTGTTGTATTCCAAGATAGAAGTAGAGAATGCATTTATGATAAAAATAAGGCCATATATAAAATTAATGTCATAACCAGATTATCGTATTATGAATCAAACATAATTCTGTTGCTATGGTATACAGTTCAATGCTATAATCCATCGCTGTACATAAAGTATTCAAAATTTTAAAATAAAGATTAGATATATCTGTAAGAGCTGTGCATAGTTATATATGCACTACAGATGATACCCTTGACTCGTATTTTTCAAATAAGCTATAATTTTTTATTAATTTGTATACTTTTTATTGGAAACAAATCAAATCAAATCAATACACTTGGATCACTGTTTGGCTACAGCCTGTTCTACCGCGCACATATTTTCGGTGATGTGATCGCTGTTAGCCTTTTGGCTTTTACAGCTTCATCGGATGCTGTGCTCGCGGGCCCGGGGCCCGCGTGCCAGGTTTGGTTTGACCCAAAACATATATACATAAATATTAACTCCTACTAAACATCTAAGTTCGGACCGTTGCGTTCGCTAGCGTGCTTGCGCTACAGTGAATATCTCCATAAATTTATTATATGAAGTCATCTAATGACCGTCCGAGGGAGACTGCGGGCCTCCGTTCGGACTGTCGACTTGTGTGTCGGAAACTCTGGGCGGTGAGAACCGCCCTGGAACACGGGTGTATCTGGTGTACGCGGTGTTATGGACGATAGCTGCGCGCCGCTCTCTACGGCGGTCGCGCGACGTTGTGCGTGTGATGTTGAAACTATTAACTGTGTGTACAGTGTTGTTCGGATCGTGGCTGACCGTATCGTGGTCAGGGAGTGCTGAGACGTCCGTGTCGTCTAGCACATTTCGCGGTCGACGTTTGCGTTCGGTCGCGTTTTTATTACATCGATAATTAGCTGCTTTAACCACCAGCGGGTTTGGATGAACCGCGGCTTTTTCGAAAAACCGCCGTGATACTTCTCTGAAGTGTTCAGAGAGTACGGGCATTTCACAGTCGCTGTGAAGGTCGACATTGCGTTGGTACCAGCCGGCTCCGGTGGCACTTCGCAAGAATCTGTTTTGCACCGCCTGCAATTTCTTTATATGATTGCCCGTCGCGTGTGCGAACGCGACGCATGCATAGGACATTACGGGTCTAATGCATGTCTTGTAGAGGCGAAGTTTGTGTCTTAAGCACATTTTGCTTGAAGAGCAAGTTAACGGGTAAAGACGGCTTGCGATAAAAGCCGCCCTCTACCGCGCACAGGCTAGGGGTGCTCGACATACACTGATGCATCGAAAACATCGATGTTTACCATTCGATACATCGAATCGAACCGATGTATCGACAATAATCGTTATTCAACAATGCATCTATCTATTTTCATTCGATATATCAGTCAAAGTGATACTGAAAAAGGAGAAAGTACTGATGTTGAAAACAATCATAAACTTTGGCAACATTATCTTTATATTCTATGTTAAACAGCAGTGGAAAAACTTAGCACAAAATAATAAGCTGAGTTCATTGAACTTTTTTTACTGTACTATATTTCATGATATATAATTTTCTTTCAACCTAATTGTATTTTGTTGAAAGAAATTTATACAATATGGTGTCCTCTTTATGTTGACAAAGTAAAGAGCCATTACATCGAATCGATATTTTTTCTAGATGAACATCTCTACCTCGCACGCATATAAACATAAATTAATTTTACCACGTTCACACAAATTACTAGCGTAAACTAACAGCATAACACAACCACAGAAGAAAAATTACATACAGAGAAGCGACGAAGTCGTTAAAATACGTACGTACCCATACGTACATAGGTAGGGCCCAAACATTTGCAGTATGGGACCTACCTATTATGAATAACGTTTCATTTTATTATAGCCAGTTTTTAAAATTTCGTCCACAAATACAAAGACTTTAAACGTGCCTTCACTTCATCGGCTCGTGTGCCTCTGAGTACATATTATATTTTTATTAACATGTTTAAGCTTTGATTAAATGCACGTTTAGTTGTACTAAAATAAATATTCAAAAATTCTATTAACAGACCGCGTGGCCTAGTTGTCAAAGTGCCTGCCTTCCAAGTCGTGGGTAAAAAAAAAGTTAAGTAACAGCCTCTGAATGTCCCACTGTTGAGCACAGGCCTCCTCTCATTTCTGAGACGGTTTTGGCGCCGGGAAGTCCGCCACGCTGCTCCAATGCGGGTTGGCGGATTTCACATGTCTTCGAAGATTTTATTATTCCTCAGACATGTAGGTTCCCTCACGATGTTTTCCTTCATCGCCGAGCACGTGGTAAATCGGCACTTAAAATTGCAAGTAACAATTTTAGTGGTGCCAGCAGCGGTAATCGAACCCGAGTCAGTAGTGGGTACGGGTTTCGTATACCAGCCGGAGTCAACCTTTGAGGAAAAACAAAAATTGTTGATTTTCGGGTCTGCATGTGTTTGTTGTCGTGTTTCTGAAACTGCATCCTAGCCTACCTCCGTTCTTATCGCCTGAGTGTTACATTGAGTGCAGGAATGTAAGGACGAATGAGTGCGTCAGCGCAGTTGAAAGCTTCAGAAAGTATTCAGAAGTTGACGCCGTGGTCCAAAGTCGGCCAGGAGGACCACGTCATTCTGACTGACAAAAAATTTCAAAAAAGAAAAAACAATTATTAATAAAAAAAATATTTTATTCAACTGTCTCAACAATAAAATTATTTACACAATTACACTTTATACACTGTACAAATAGAAAATAACGAGCTTCTTCCTATTTACAAATGGTTACTGCAAGCATGCCTAATTTGGACCCACCATGTGCTTCGATGTACACGACTCTCACATTTGTACGTACAATTTTTTAGCGATTCTAATTGATAAAATGTGCAGTTATATTACTTTTATGACTAGTCTTAAGACAGTTTTCATGGAAAGCAAGACCTGTAACATACACATGTTTACATGAATAAAAAATATTAAGATTCACACTCACTAGGACACAGAAAACGTTTGAATAATCAAATCAAAAAAGAGTACACTAAATAAAAGGAATTCGTTAAATAGAACCTTCTCGCTATGTCTTTAATCAACAACATAATTTGTAATTACACTCAACTACTGCAACTGCATAGGTGTTTAAATATCAATGTAGTACCACACTACATATAAAGATAATAAATTACGATTGTGTAAAGAAAATTCAACCGGCTTTTCTGAAATCTGAATACCGCGTCATTTGCTTTCATCCAAGTGGGACGCAATCATCGATAACGTTTATTTCACAATAAAAAAATCCCGCAGTAGTTTCTTTTATTTTATTAAGAAATTAATAAAAAATTAAAAAAATTAATAACGGTTATTCTATTAAGAAAGCGATACTTTAAATAAGATATTTTATTAAAAAATCTTCGAGCAGCCTGCGCAAACCATTAAGACATCGTTAAATGCGTATTTATGATGATGCTTTCAAATGAGGTCTCTGAGAAGCTTATGCAAAATACTAAGACAATTTACATGTAATTGGTTACTCTTTAGCGAAACATGAAAATTTACAATTAAAACAACACTACTGGGTTTGTAAGATAAACATTCAATAACATAATTTCCTGTATCTTTTGTCTACAAATTATCTAATAAAATTTATATTTTACATTATATACACCTCCACCAAGCACTATATAGACAATACTTTTTACTTTACTTTAGCCCTTATATAGAGGCCAGCACACTAGCGCCACCTGAGTTACGAGTATTTTTGGCGCAGTCTAAAACATTCCAAACATTATTCCATTATCTCACTGTAATCTTTCTTTCGAAGTTTTTGATAATTACACATGCTATTTTTAATAAGCAATATTGATATGACTAGAATTATAAAGTTTACGAAATTCTGAAATAACTTAAAGAAACAAAAAAGATAGTCGAATATCAAATATTTTAGCCTGATTTTCAAGCCAAATTTGTAATGAAAACAACTAATAATTTTACAAACATTCAATTCTTAAAAGAAAGATATACATAACGTCTTTTACCGAACCCCCGACGCTAGGTGGCGCTTTTCTCTGACATTATCGGACATTAACTAGTAATACATAATAGATAAACAAAGACATCTAAAGTAAAATTGCTCATCTCGATTATAATCCCCTACAATAACTGTACACAATGCGAAGATATTATACAACGTTATACCTAAATACAGGCGGTTTCAAATTTACAAATATCTACTACTGTAAATGTAACAAACAAGATACACTTTCCAACACTTAATAAATACATATTTGAACAAACACTGATGTGAAATTATTAGAATAGATGTAGAATTACAAAACCGTGATAAAAACCACCGAATATATAACCGTTAAAGAAATATTTAAAATGATGAATTCAAAATCACCTTGTCTTACTGTAAAAACATACATACGTAGAGTCACGCCTCTTTCCCATGGGGGTAGGCAGAGACCACATCTTTCCACTTGCTACGATTCTGACACACATCTCTAGCTCCCTCTACTTTCATTAGTGTTTTCATACAAGCTCGTCGGTTGCGGGTACTTATGACGTGGCCTTTTCTTAAAACGATTTCGATCTGATCGTAATACGTTCACCTACGTCGACCCTTACCGGCTTGCCCAACAAAAAAACCATGATTCAATAATTCCTAATTCAATAACGCCCGGTTCCTCGTATAACAAAACGAGACGTTTAAAACCGTTCCTATAACTAACGGAATTTAGTAGCTGGTACATGATGTGCAAAAGTTGTGTGACGTTGCGTAAGGCCTTGTTAGTAGTATCAAAAAAGCTAAAAGCAACTCTTACCACAAGCGTTAGTTGAATATAGGAATCGGGCGTAAGTAAACTACAAATTATTTGTATGTGGATACTGCTTAAATATTTACTATATAAGTATGATAAACTGGGTCCTCTACGGATTATAAGTTATCTGTACAAATCTTAAGTAAATTGCATATGAATAGTTACATCTAAATATAAAATTATATCTTTTCACCATTACATTAAACCCCTGTACGAACTATAATTTAATTCGATAGTCAAAGACTATAAGGAATGAAAATCTCTCATCAGCATTATGGTTATTATAAAACGTCAAACTTTTGTGTTTACTTTGGAATTAGCGCAATTACTTTCATTTACTTTTAAATAAAGTAAACTTTAACACTTTAATTATCGCTTGTCAAGCTTAATCGATGTTATCTATGTCAGACTCAAGAGAATCATTTACGCAATTGTGTAAATAACGCAGAGGTTGCATCACATCCTTCTGTGCAAACCACAAGAATGTGGTAACTTAACTATCAAGCGTGGCAATTATGGCAAAAATAACCCATGAGGGATCATTGATAAGAGAGGTGCGATGATGTCCTCCTCGCCGATTTTCGACCACGGCAATCTTTCCTGCGATAGGATTCCGGTAGGGTAGGGCGCAGTATTAGAAACACTCACAACACAACCAGACCCGAAAACCTACAATTCGGGTTTTTGCACCAGTGTTGACTCCGGCTGGGATTCGAACCCAATACCCGGTACTTTGGCCACGCGGTCGTCGTATGGGAGGTTTACTGTATATTGATCACTAGAATATAATGACCTAAAATGTAGAACTTTGAAATGAAAACCAGAAAAAATTGATGAGAAAATTTACACTGCTTGTATATTATTACTCTTCGAAGTGAACCAGTGATTAAGATGCGAGAAGTCTGATACTAAGATCGCCAATGTACCTTAGGATATACCAACTTGCCAAGCCTATCCGGCTTATCAACAAGACCGACGAAGACCAAGTTAATTACTTTGTCTGTATAAATGACATCCATTTTCCAAAATTCAGGTCAGCACATTGTTGTTTTTTAAAGGTTTTAAGCAATGTAGGCAATTCGGTGTGAAAAAAGGTATGTTTTTTAGAATTTGATGTATAGTAATTATAAATAATGGTCGCCCTGTGGTCGAAATTTGGCCATAATTTATTTATTTTTAAGTTTGAACGCTATTGAAGTTTTAGTAATATTTAAAAAATTCTTTGGCGACGATTCTCTACTCTGTGTGACTTTTCGACCATAGACTATTATGTGCTTGACGTTGGCAGTATGAAAGTAAACAAACCACAGGCTATTACGTGAACAAACAACAATGTCAATGTGAACGTAAATAATGAATGTTTTATTTTATTAAATTTAATGTATTTGTAACACTAATTTACAATATGGTAAATAAATTTTAGCCTTCTCGCTTCTTCTCCATACAAACTAAGTATGCCATATCTCACACTCCGTACGGGCAATATGCTTAATAATGGAGTACAAAGTTTTCTCTTCAAGTATCAATATATAGATATGAAACTGGTCTAATTGATTGATTTAGGTCTGACACATTTGTGATAGTTATTACGCCATTTGTTAAACAGGCCACGGAGTTTCTCCGTCAATTAACTAGATGGGATAATTGATTATTTCACTCTATCAACGACGACAAATGAAACTTCATTTTCACCTCAATATTTCCTCATTCGTTTAGACGACTCTTTAAAAAAACAATGCCTTAGTGCGAGGTATTGTTTTTTTTTTTAAAGTTGTTTCTTATTCATCGTGGATGCGTGACCCAGGACCGTATTTATTCCGTGCGGGATCGAATCCGTGACCACAGCACAGAAGTCAATCAGCCGCTGCGCCAAGTGACTTTACAGTTATTGTTTTAAAAGATAATGTTCTACCTGTAATCTAGTTTAAGAATTACTCCGTGGTCTGCAACTCCTGGACGAACTTCTAGCCATCAAGCATACCAGAGCTCCCAAAATACCATTTTTCTCAAGCTCGGATTCGAACACGTTACTTAGGTCGGCGGTCTAACATATTACATTCATCGAGACCTAAGTATCTTTACCGACTTAATTATGTAAATACACACTTTCGCTCCTTTTTCCAATAAGGGGTAGGAGGAGACAGACCCACTTTACGCCCCCGCGGGAAACGAGGAGTGACGGGTGGCTGACCACGTCACCAAGGTAAAGTCATCATATTGACTAAAAATTTAAAGTTATATAACCTATTTTTGCGTTTTTGCTCACTGTTTTTGCTGACCATCATTCTGAATGAAATCGTTATCACAACTAACATTTAGTTACACTGTAAAGTTACGAAGGATTATTTCTAGTGTTATCAAAGTATTTCCACCGCACAAAGTGTCAACATTGTTTTTCCACGTTATAAGAATCCTGCTATAATCATCGCGGGCCTGTTGACGTTTCGATGCCATTCCATTGCGTTTACCTGGCACAACGGCGCAGATACCGTGCACGGCGTGCGTAGCGTGTGTAGCGACGTGAACACTATCCGTCGCTGGCCTCGTCCTAGCTGTCGGCGTGCTCGGGTTCCAGTTTGGCACCGGGCCGGATCATCACCAACTTCTCATCACCCTCGCCCGCAGTGTGGATGGTCTCTATCGTGAGCATCATCTTGTCGTCGCAGCTGTCATCGCCGGAGTCCGAGTACATCGACTGCGTTGACGTTGCAACTTCCTGTAACAAGTGGTTTTGTTTAAAAAAATTGTTATTATGCTATTTTATGTTTAGACACACAGTTGGTGCAGTGACTGTGCGATTGGCTTCTTCTGCATCTGGTTGCGGGTTCGATCCTCGCACGGCACAACATTTATATGACCTACAGATAATAGGTAGGTGATTATGGGTCTGGGTAGGTCCGCGTTTATGGGGAGAAATCGAAAGATTTGTACAAAAAATTTGAAAAAAGATACTGAAGATGTATAAAAGAATTCAATTTTATGTCATTGTTGATCCTTGCCAATACACACCGGCACCTCAAAAGTTATTCTACAATTTTAAATGCTGATTTGTAACGTGGTCAGCGATGAAGTAAAAAAGGCGTGAATAAAATATATTTCGAGGATGTGTGGAATCTGGCAACTCGCATTGGAGCAGCGTGGCGGACTCCGGCTCAGAAATCCTCTCAGAAATGAGAGGCCTGTTCTCAACAGTGCGACATTTATAGGTTACTTAACTTTTTTTTCATACTGTCTTTTTGTCCTTTTTTGATCCTGGCAATTGGCCACCAAATCGAGCCATTTTTGCCAATGTCAAGTAATTATTTTCCTGCTGTTTATTATTATTTGTTTATTTAGGGAAACAGTCGAAGATTATATTCCAGTGTCAAGTAACATAGTACAGTATAAATAGTAACATTAGTACAAGTACAAATCTTCAAGAAATAAGACAAACAAACTTCGATCAACAGTAAAATTTTAGTTGACTTTTACTAAAGATTTGCTGGACTGATAGAGACAAAACGAAAATCCCAGTTTTGGTCTTAAATTTAATTTTTCTAATGACTGTCACACTTTCAAGAGCACTGTTTTTAATTATTTTTATTTGATGAGGTGACGAGACGAGCAAAACGTTCACTTGATGATAAGTGCAACGTCTGCCCATAACAGATGGGTGTTGCTCAGAATATTTCTGTGTTGCACCACTTTGCCCCTGTACATCCTAAGACATAAGTTCTTAAGTCTCATATGCCCAGTGATTACACTAGCTCTCGGTGCCCTTCAAACCTAAACACAGCCATATTTGCACACTACTGCTTCACGGCAGAATAACTGGCCCTGGAGTGATACCTACGTAGACGGTACCTGCATAGGAATCCTAGCACCAGTAACTTGCACATGCTGCATAATAAACCATCAATATCTAAAATTACAAAATTCAATAGAAACACTAGTAGGACTTGTGCGCCAATCTGAAAAGTGGCAATAGTGTTTTTATTTAATTGTAATTTCTGTGTATATTTGGAGTTTTGATGTTTAATATTGATAGTTTATTATGCAGCAAGGGCTCCTGAAAGTGTACAGTCATTGGAAAATTCAATTCAAGACTAAAACTGTGTTTTTCGTTTTGTCTCCATCAGTCGAGCAAATCTTCAGTAAAAGTCAACTATAATTTTACTGTCGATCAAAATTTTGAAGTCTTGAGCTGCTTGAAGATTGTATACTTGGATATGTTATTTGACACTGGAAAATAGTTTTAGACTGTTTCCATTAATAAATAAATAATAAAATAATAATAATTAATAATAATAATAAATAATAAATAAATAAGAAATAATATGCAGGATTCCGTCTAGGTAGGTACCACCCATCGCTGCCAGCATCGCTGTGTTTCGGTTTGAAGGGCACTGTGAGCTAGCGTAATCACTGGGCATTTGAGACTTGAGAAGTGATGTCTCCGGGTGACGGGCGCAGTGTGGTGTCACACAGAAATATTGTGGGTGACACAGCATTTGTTGTGGGCGGACGTTGCACTTACCATCAGGTGAACGTTTTGCCTCGTTTCGTCACTTTATACAATAAAACAAAAAACACTAGCACAACTTTGCGAGTTGGAGCGGAAAGTGTTTCACGTAGCGGCAGTACGCAGTACGTACCGTGATTCTGTTTTTGGTGTGTATGCGGACGTGCTTGGCCAGGTGGTCGGAGCGCATGAAGCGCTTGCTGCACTCGGGGCACTCGAAGCGCTTCTCGCCCGTGTGCGTGCGCCGGTGCCGCTGCAGCTCGTCCGACCGCGTGAACCTGCCCGACCGACATCAACATGCTTACTCTTCACTCTCATATGCAAAACTGCATTTTATCTCTTTCTGTCGTAAGACACAACTAAGGTATTGTACGGACTGTACGGATTGTACATTATAACATCATTGCATTGTATTATACATTGTATTGTGCAGAATAACATCATAATATGCAATGCTGTCACTATACTGCTCGTGGGAACGCAAAGGGGAGTGAGAATGTTTGACTCGTACTAAAGTGGCGGCGACGTGGCACGTCACCCGTCACGTCTTGTCCCTTCGGGTGAGATTTGGGCTACGGGTGTAATCTCTGCCTACCCCTTATATGGGAAAAAGGCTACTATATAATAAAATTTAAGTAAAAATTCCTGTTTTAATCACGTGAAAACCGTTAAGCCGTTTTGGAGTCTATTCGTCAAACTTTCAGTCAGATAGACAAACATTCGGAATTTTTATATATATTTAATATATTACAAATTTCTTAATTATTTATGATTAGAGCATCGCATAAATAGCAGTTTTAATTGAAATAATTATTTAGTCAAGCTCTGTTGATGGGATTCATGAGAATATCATGAAACTCACTCATCAACGCATAAGCATGTTTGGACCTGCGTCGAAGTCGGTTTTTTGATTTAATAATACTTAATAATGTATTTTTAGGTAGTAAGTGACGTGATAATGCTTGCACTATACGAAACCCGATTTAGGAGTTCATGAGACATACCTTTTACCACAGAAGAGCCAGTTGCATAGAAACGGTCTCTCCCCGGAATGCCATCGTAAGTGCGCTCTCAGATGTGAGGTCTTGCCGTACACCTTGTTGCAGCCCGGTATGTGGCACACGTGTTGCTTCTTGCGGTCCACCAGGCGGCTGTTGGAAGTAACTTCATAAGGATAACGAATACATATAAGTAAAGGTTGCACAGGGGACGGGCGTTCGCCTCTTTCATAACACACAAGTGACCCACCCGGGTTCGATCCCCAGTGCCGGTACCACTGAAATAATTAATTGCTATTTTAAATTGAAAATAGCAATGTTAGGTGCTTATTTATCACATACTCGGCGATGAGCGAAAGCATCGCGATCAAACATGTCTGAATAATAAAAATTTCGACGAAGTGATGTCTGCCGATCCGCATTGGAGCAGCGTGGCGGACTCTACCCGGTTCCAAAGCCCTCGCAAAATGTGAGGAGGCCTGTTTTCAACGGTAGGACACTTACAGATCGTTAGTTTTTTTTTCTAATTAAACCTGTCATACGAGGACTCAGTCGCTCAATAGTATTACTGTCTCTGTCCTCAATGAACAGATTGTTTAGCTTGGTCATCCTCGCGGATGGTGGAATGCCAGTAAATGGGCCGCCGGTTGTCGTCACTCACCATAAGAAACGGAGCAGTGTTATGGTGCTGCTTAAGACTGGTATTGTGTGTGTGGTGGGCCTTCCACAGCGGTATCTTCAACTTAGCTCATCTTTTAGAGAATGATAACAAAAAATACTTTTTTAATTTTATACTTGCACAAACCTAATATGCGACTTAAAAATGCAACGTTACAGACAATATAATATTAGAGCATTTCAATAGAAGTTTTTTTTTATGGAACGATCAAATTTTTCGTTGACCTCGTGTCATAGAGAACATTTCTGCATGACACCGCCACTGCACTCGTCACCCTTACACATCAGTTCTTAATTCCCATATGCCCAATGATTAGAACTAACAGTAGCTAACAGCGCTGCCCTTCAGACCAAAATACAGTAATGTTTGCAAAATACTGCTTGACGGTAAAGGAACTGGCACTGCTCAATCTACTTAGTCGGATTCCTGCTCAGGAATCGTACCACCAGAAAAAATATAACTTAACTATTCTAATATTCACATTTTACTTAATTGGTGACACTGAAAATATGGGTAAGAATAATATAGTAATTTTGAATATTTTACTATACATATATTATTTAAATTATAGATAAATAAGCTGGTTTTTTTATTGGATAAAGTGATGAAACGATGCAAAACGTTCACCTGATGATAAGTGCAACGTCTGCCAATAACAAATGCTGAGTCACCCAGAAAATTTCTGTGTGACACCACACTGTGCCCATCGCACTGACTTCCCGATAGGTTCTTTGTGCAGTGATTACGCTAGCTCAGTGTCCTTCAAACCGAAACCAGTAATGTTCGCACACTACTGTTTCACGGCAGAATAACTGGCCCTGGGGGACCTAGACGGATTCCTGCATATGAATTCTTCCAGCAGTAAAATAAAATGTTATATGTAAAATACCTAATAAGCCAGGGTTACTATCTATAATAATATTATTATTGGAACGTATACATTTTTGTAGATTTTAACTTATCCTTTCGAACAAAAAATGTTTTAAAACTGATTGATGCGATCACAGTACGCTTAGTTCATAACTAGATCGCTATGATGAAAAAAATACTTATATATCCCCCATGTAACCCTCCTTCTGAACCCCGCTCTTAAGATAAAACTCATACTTTTACTCTTGTCCAAAGTAATAGTCGGGGAGACGACAAAATTGGTAAATATTTAGGAAGCTTTTTTTAAATTTATTATGTATTTATTGATAACATAAACGTCCATCCGTGCTTCACGCAGTCTATCACGAAGGTGCGGCGAAACCTGACCGCGATACGTCCCTAAACGTATCAAATTACGATGCAAGTGAATGATTTATAAATGAAGTCAGTCGGCGGTATTTCACGACAAAACAAGTCAGCAATAGCTGCTAAAAGCGGCGCCGCGTCGCTCTATGCACACAAACATTGTACCTTGTTGCCATTCACAATTTCAAATATCTATTATATTTTTTCAATTGTTTGACTGACTTCTATCAACCTTCTATTAGTTCAGTAGTCCTAGTCTACGATCGCGTGGCCTAGTGGTCAGAGTACCTGACTTCTAAGCCGCGGGTCTTGGGTTTCCCAGCCCGAGCCAAAAATTGTGCTAAAACAGAAATGATTGGTTTTCGGGTCTGGTTGTGTTGTGTTTTTGACACTGTAACCTAGCCTACCTCCGATCTTATCGCATCAGCGTGACATCAGGCACGGGTATGTTGGGACGAGTGAGTGCCTGTGTTTGTGCGTACACTTGTGGCACTATAATATCTCTTGCGCAATTGATAGCTCTCGACAATATTCGAAAGTTGTCGCCATGGTCGAAATCGGCCAGGAGAATATCACCATCAGTCCAGAAAAATTTCAGCTTCACTAAAATAATTTCTGGTCGATTGCGACCCCTTCATATTGATGTATAGTACCAGAATTTTAAAAAACAGGGTTTCTAACAAATTGATCAAATTTTGTCACTGGATTTTGTTTACTGGTGGTACCTACCTTGCTCGTTTCATCACTTTATCCAATAAAAAAGACATCTTCTCGACTAAAAAGCGAAGACACAAAATGCCTATGACCTAATAGCGATTGACTCTTGCACGTTACGCAATGTTCTGATAAACTGAACTCACCTTGCCATCAAAGATATCTGATGAGGTCTGATGGCTACTTGGTCCATAGTCACGATCAAAATCGAGACCGAATTCGTTTTATTTCATTTGCTGCTTCTCGCATCACTACTACTTTACTGAAATGGTGTCTACAAAATGTCTTTAACATTCTGAAGACAGTTCTGTATTCATTCTGACCGTCTGTGTTAGAACATCTTAAGCTAAATGACCGTTTGTAATGATCGAAGCTCTTTCCCTCGCTGCTTTACAAGAACTCGACCAAGTCAAAATAACCTAGCATTCCCTAATCAAGTTACAGTAAAGTATTTTTTTCTTCTACGGTACTCACTTCTCGCCTTGGTCGCAATTGGGGCAGGTGCAGGCGACCCGCTTCATGAGCCGCTTGCCTTGCAAAGGGCTCGTGGACCGTAGTTTGTTCTCGCACTCGCTGCTACCACCGCCGGTACTGACGGTCACCACCTGCCACTTGCCCGGCTCGCTAGAATCCTGCTGGATTTGTTGGCCTGCAAATGTTGCCGTTTCTGAAATATGTTTAGTAAATGAGCACATGTATGTTTGTATGTAATGATTACAAGATTTATACACAAATTAATAACATATTATATTTATATCGTCCAAATTATGAAATTACTTGGTTACCTATAACTGGTTGCGGCTGAGTCTGTTGTTGTGATTGCTGCATTTGTGCAAGTTGGACGCCCGGGACCACTGCAGGCACCAGCTGCACGGCACCGCCGAGTCCGCCCACGCCCAGCGTTGGGACCTGCGCGAAAATCCATTCATAAGAATTTGCACCATCGCAAAATAGATTTATGTTTTGAAGAGATGTTAAAGGGGATCTTTCCTTTCATAAAATGTTTCACAAATTATATGACAGATATATCACAGATCTCAAATTATAAGAATATAATCTAGAATCTTCTCTGCAGATTGAAGAACAAATCTCATTTTGATATTACGATATATTAACATATGCCTAAATGTAGTATCATCATTAGTTTTTTTCTCAACGTAAAGAACTAATTTTATTACACTACATTACTCTAAGACGGAAAATCACAGACCTAATTCCTTCTAAGCATTGATATGGGTATTTTTTTATATATCAACGCCTCTAAGAAATCGAAATACAATATATACAGTAAATATACCTACAATCTTTAACGTGGCCAAATTCAACAAATGAAGATACGAGGGTGGATTGAAAAGTACTCGGCCTAACACAGATCCATTCAATTCTAAAAATCAAATCTACCCACATTATTTAGTTCAGTTCAGACTAGTTCATTGTGTGAAGTTCGAAACGTGTGCGATAATTAGTTGTGATTTTATAAATTTATTAACAAAGTAATCGGTCATAATTTCCGCGAATGGAGCAAATCGAGCAGCGTGCCGTCATTAAGTATCTCCATAAGAAGGGGCTATCATGAAAAGCCATCCATGATGACATGGTCAGTACATTAGGCGATTGTGCTCTGTCATATTCATCCGTCAAAAAATGGATAGCAGAATTTAAGCGTGGTAGAGAAGAGTGTGAAAGATGAACCCCGCTCTGGAAGGCCTTCGACGTCAACTACTGACGAAAATATTAAAAAAGTACTTGATTTAATAATGGGAGACCGCAGATTAAAAATTAGAGAGGTAGCCGAGATTGTAGGCATCTCTTATGAACGAACTCAAAACATCATTGTCAACGAGTTGGGTTTCCACAAGGTGTCTGCGAGGTGGGTTCCGCGACTGCTTTCAGTTGAACAAAAAAGGACGCGATTGACTATTTCACGCGACTGTTTGGAGTTATTTGAAGCCGATGCAGATGATTTTTTGAATCGTTTTGTTACTATGGGCGAAACATGGGTTCATTACTGTACACCGGAAACAAAACAACAATCAAAACAGTGGAGAAGACCTGGTTCACCACCCCCTAAAAAGGCTAAGTCGATTTTGTCGGCAAATAAGGTGATGGCTTCAGTATTCTGGGACTCGAAAGGTGTGATTATGATTGATTATCTTGAAAGGGGTCAGACTATAAACTCTGATTACTACTGCACCTTACTACATCGTTTACGAGAGGAAATAAAAGAAAAACGTCGAGGAATGCTCAGAAGAAAAGTCCTGTTTCATCAAGATAACGCCCGTGTTCACACGTCAGTACAGTCAATGGCTGGAATTCACAACTGTGGCTTTGAACTGTTACCGCATCCGCCGTATTCACCTGATCTGGCACCATCAGACTTCTTTCTGTTCCCTAACCTAAAAAAGCACTTGGGAGGTCAAAGATTTTCGACAAACGACGAGGTCAAAGCAGCTGTAGACGCATATTTTGACTCTAAGGAAGAATCATTTTTTTTAACGGTCTAAATGCTTGGAAGGGGAGGTGGCAAAAGTGTATTGAACTTGATGGTGATTATGTAGAAAAATAAAAATATAACTGATTTAGTATGTGTTTATTTTCTTGGTTAGGCCGAGTACTTTTCAATCCACCCTCGTATAACCCACTTCACCTTAAAACTGTAATGCTAAAGTGCTAACATCATTTTAAAACAGGAACTACTAATTTTTAATAACCATCCAGTTTGATAATAGTATGAAACGTTTTTACGAGACTCTCTTAAGCGTTCAATAAAAAAAATTATTACACAATACGTGCTGGTTTATTTTGAAATATATGCCGCCCTCAAACTAGGATTTTTTTTATTTGATAAAAGCAACGGAACGAGCAAAACGTTCACCTGATGGTAAGTGCAACGTCTGCCCATAACAAATGCTGTGTCACCCAGAACAGTATGACACCACAATGCGCCCATCACCCTGAGACATCAGTTCTTAAGTCTCATATGCCCAGTGACTACGCTAGCTCTCAGTGCCCTTAAAACCGAAACACAGTAATGTTCGCACACCACTGTTTCACGGCAGAATAACTGGCCCTGGGTGGTACCTACCCAGACGGATTCCTGCATAGGAATCCTACCACCAGTACTACATCTACATATAGTACACATATCGCACAAGCTCAAACACTAAGATCCGGTACAACTATATGTGGTCAATACAAATATTTACCGTACAGAAATGTTACCGTAAGGGTTTAAACGCGTTATCCATAACGCAAAATCCAGGTTAGCCACTGAGCCAACTTAGTCGGCTGGGTGAGTTTTTTCCCAATGTAAAGTTTCTGACGTTCGCTTAGAGCACCCCACGAAGAAAATACATTAGGCATAATTAGAAGGACGGTGCTGTGTCACCTATTCAAAGAGCTATGAGACAAAAGGTAAACAAACCATAATTGTAATTTAGTAGAAACTTTACTGATGTATAGTTTTTTTTTTTATTATTAAATAGTTATGTCTGTATTATAAATATTGTATATTTCACAAATATTAGAAAAAAAATCGAAACTACTAATTTATAGAGTACAGTCAGCACGAACATTTTCCATTGAAATATGACGTTATGTCATCAGTCGGGTTACATCCGCCATCTTTACTATCGCTCAACTTGTTGATATCAGATTGCTGTTTCCATAAAATTTTGTTTAATTATGGTATGGTAAGCCGTGGTAGCTCAGAGGCCTGGTGCTCGCCTTCGACTTAATAGTAAGCGAGTAACCTGGGTTCGATTCCCGGTGCCAGCACCTCTAATATTGTTCTACAATTTTAAGTGCTGATTTACCACGTGCTTAGCGGTGAAGGAAAACACCGTGAGGAAACCTGCATGTCCGAGGAATAGGAATATTTCGAGGACATGTGAAGTCCGCCAACCCGAATTGGAGCAGCGTGGCGGATTCTTCCTAGCTCCAAAACCCTCTCAGAAATGAGAGGCCTGTGCTCAGCAGTGGGACATTTATAGGCTGAAACTTTACTTTTTTACTTTTTTTATTATGGTTAAACAACAAAAGCAACAATGGACACTTATAGTTTTAATTAACTTGCTTTAACTACTTACTACTTGTTAGGGTTTTTAGTTATCTGTTAATTGTTTCGTTTTCGTTATTTTAACATTTTCGTGTTTAACGTTTTTATGTTTAACCTGAGTGAACCTGGACCAAGCAGCGGTTGTACTTTTTACCACCGATGAAGCAATCAAATAATACTCCCGACGCTTTCAACAGAAAAGGCGACAGATTGAGAAACATTGTTTCCTTAATTTATAATTGGTTTAAAGTTGAAATTTATAGTCATAAAACATTTCTGTGTGGCATTGCGCTCATCACCCTGAGACATCAGTTCGTAAGTCTCATGTACCTAGTAATTACAGTAGCTATCAGTGCCCTTCAAACCGAAACAGTAACGTTTGCACCTACTGCTTCACGGCAGAATAACTGGTCTCGCGGTGGTACCTAGACGTACCTAGACGGATTCCTGCTTAGGTATCCTACCACTAGTAGCTATAGACTATGGATAAAGGCCCACTCCAGAAAAAAAATACTACTCGTAGCAACGCTATTGCAGTAAGCCAAATAAAGGCAACTATATCAATCAATCAATGTTCAGAAGTGTACTAATGACAGTCCGCATTAATGATAAAAGTCTACTTCGCATTATAAACTTAGTGCTTAATTGTATCCTCCGGATACGCGTATTACCCAATTGATACGTACAAATATATGAATATTTAATTTCCACAAAGAAAATAACTTTCCGATTTTATGATCACAAATAGTTCAAGTCACTCCTTCCAAAATACTAACTGCCACATTGTATGACTGCCTGAAACAGGGATTCCCAAAGTGGTCGATATCCCCCTTAGGGTCGAAATCGGTTTCCCAGGGGTCGACATAAACGAAAACTGATTTTGGTGTCGACGAGGTTTAAAATCGAGCCCCATTAATTAACACAAGTTCTTATTTGAAATTTATATACTTTATTTTTACTGAATTTTATGTCTATTTATTTTGTTAAATTTTGTGGAAAAAATTATGTCAAGTTTACTTACACTTCACCAACCGAAAAGTTTTTAAATTATGAGTATTTTGTATCAATAGGAGAAAAACTGCAGATAGGATTTTTAAAGTAATTTGGCTATGAGGGTCTGAGGTATCAGTATATTTGTGTAAATTTAAAACTATTTTCAAACATAATATAATGTTTCAAAATAGTTTGGTAACCCTGGCCTTAAAGATTATGGATATTGGAAGTAATAATGCAACACCCGTTAAAATTTGTATAGGAATCGTCAAAAGAATAAATATGACAGACGTATGCTAAAAACTAACTGCATTGTGATACAAAGAACGTAACACAAGAACGAATTAAGAACAACACACTTGTACGTCAAGTCTTCGTAGCGATGTGAACAGCCCTCTACCTGTCCTTGCGCTAACATTGCACGAGAAGTAATTTAATAATAACTTCGTTTTATTACACAAGTAATTCATCATAAACATTTTTTCTCGCAACATTTCATAAAAAAGCACGATCCGTAACCTTTCACACATGCAAGTTAAAAAAAAAATCTGTCCTTAATTATTTGCTTACGTACGTACGATGTTTTTTGTCGTTCTTTGAGTTGATTTTGCTGCCGTTGCCGCCACAGTCGAGCGCAACTTCCGAGAATTATTTTTACGCCGCATCGCGATAACGTTCACGACAACTATATAATATTATTAGTATAGATAATTATGGTCCGTTTTGCCGAGCAATTGCTTTTTTAATACACACGGACCAGAAATAATACATACTATAACAGAAATTATAATTGTTGTATATATTATAACCATAAACATTTAAGGTCAGGTATTTGTAAAGCCACAAATAGGTCCTTCTGTATATGCTAATGGCCGCTTACATCACATAACAAAGAATAATAGAGAAAATACATTAAAAACACACGTTTAACACATGAACACATGGATCAATGACTGCCTGAACTAACTCGAACGTCGTCAGATTAGCTAGTTTACACGAGATGGCTCCAGTGGTCTCATAGTTTTTATACTAGCGGCACCTAGATGGCGTTACCTTCTCATGACATGATAAAAAAATCTAAGCAACTATAAGAGAATGATAGCTCTGTCTGTATACCTGTCTGAACTTATCTGCACGTAGTTATGCAGTTATTTTTAACTTGAAAAACTACTAACAGTACGATATCATGCTAAACTTTTTATAACTTTATTTTTATTGGATAATGTGACCAATAAAAATGTCGACCATGTAGTTGTCGATCCGCGTGGCGTAGTGGTTAGCGTACTGACTTCTGCGCCACCGGTCCTGGGTTCGATTCCCAGCCGGAGGCAACATTTGTGCAAAAAACACAAATTGTTTTCGGGTCTGGTTGTGTTGTGCATGTGAAATGTATGTTTGTAAAACGCACCCACGATACAGGAGAAAATCCTACTGTGGGGCTTCGTTTTTAAAAAAAAAATATATAAAAAAAAAAACGCAAAATGTTCACCTGATGGTAGTCTATCCATAACAGATACATAAAATAAAAAGGACTTATCAAATTGTTCACCGACAACTTGTCCGCATTTTTTTTTATTATTGTAGAAAGGGACGAGACGAGGAAAACGTTCACCTGACGGTAAGAGCAACGTCCGCCCAAAACAATGCTGTGTCTCCGAGAATATTTCTGTGTGGCACCACCCTGCACCTATCACCCAGATACATCAGTTCTTATGTCTCATATGACGACGGGATTACACTAGCTCTCAGTGCCCTTCAGACCGAAACACAGCAATGTATGCACACTACCGCTTCATAACAGAATAACTGGCCCCGAGATGGTACCTACCTAGACGGATTCGTACGAATCGTATCTTAGGATACAAAAGTCAAAAGTGTAATTACAGGGCATATGAGAAATAACAGAATAACTGATGTCACGTGGCGACAAGGGCAGTCACACAGGACTTTGCACCACATTCATAATGGGCAGCAATATTGCACTTAACATCTGGTTTAGTCTCCTGTGACGTAATTTCAGCACCGTTGTAGTAATGTTTTGTGAATTTGTAACGTGTCCATAACAATAATATCCGACATCGACAGGTCAACCTTGGGAATAAGCGATAAAAATCTGAATCAGTCATGCAAATCCTTTCCACCTTTATATTATTATTATTATTATCCTTACTAATATAAATGTGAAAATAACTCTTTCCGTCTCTCTGTCTATTCACGGTTCAACTTCCGCTGAATCGATCTTGACGATATTTGGCACAGAGGTATCTTGTGCATCACGCTGAATATAGGATACTTTTTATTTACGGAAAATCAAATAGTTTCCACGGTATATTTAAAAAACCTATATCTACGCGGACGAAGTCGCAGGCATCAGATAGTATATTATAATGTGAAACTTTGTTCGACAATTCGACAATCAATCACGCTCACACACGCATAAGTCATGGAAAATGTTATAGGACACTTTTTATATCGTTTTGACAAGAATAAACGTTTTTTAATTTTAATTTAAGCGGAGCTAAGTGGGCGAGGAACGGCTAGTATCCTGTTCTTCGCTCGTATTGAAATATGCGTACCTACACGTTGACGACCGCGTGGCCTAGTGGTCAGAGTACCTGACTTCTAAGCCGCGGGTCCTGGGTTCGAATCCCAGCCGGAGCCAACATATGTGCTAAAACATAAATTGTTGGTTTTCGGGTCTGCTTGTGTTGTGATTGTCCCCGTGTTTCTGACACTGCATCCTAGCCTATCCTCCGATCTTATCGCATCAGCGTTACATCGGTCGCGGGGTGTTTGCGCGTACACTTGTGGCACCTACAATATCTCCTGCGCAGTTGATGGCTCTCGACAGTAGTCGGGCAGTTGTCGCCGTGGTAGAAATCGGCTAGGAGAACATCACCTACACATTACTTTGAGGATATCTATTTTAAAACAATGTGACCTCCTCCATGTAAATCCTTTACTAATCCTCACTCGGCCTTCTAATCTGCACTTAAGCTCAACTGATGTGTAAAATAATGAAATATTAAAAAATATGTATTTACGATATATACAATACGAATTATTCCACCCTCTAGCCTGAATTACAGCTATATAATTGCTTGATATAATATTTTTGATATATCAAGATTTATTCAAAAAAAATACTGAGGAATCACTTTCCCCTCCAAGAAGAGTATAAGTTTCTAAATATTCCTCCGCTGCGCTTCTGGCCAAACTCGCAGGTAGTTTCACATATATAATAAGAATCCACCTATACGACCGGTATTACCGAGAACCGGGCTAATAGTTGGCCGTTCCATTACTGCAATCCACTCCAGATAGGAACCATCGCATGGTCCAGTTATTCTGATGTGAAGCAGTAGTGTGCGAACGTTACTGTGTTTCGATCTCTAAGACACTGAGCTACGAGTAATGTAATTACTAGGCATATGAGAGTAAAGTAACTAATGTTTCGGGGTGACGGGCGCTGGCTGGTGCCACACAGAAATATACTGGGTGACACAGGATTTTTATGGGCAGACGTTGCAGTTACTATCAGGTGAACGTTTTGATCGTCTCGTCTATAATAGTCTATCGTCGTTTTCCTATGAAAAAATACCTCTTGCAAATACTGAAAATGTAGGATCGCATCTATATGCCGTGTTGCGATGCGTCGCATGAATATAAAGTTTCGCCAATGATAATGTTTCCCTGGCCGATTTTGAGCACGGTGACAACTTCCGAATATGGTCGAGTGCTATCAACTGCGAAGGAGCCACAAGTGTATGCGCAACACAGACGCACTGACTCGTCCAAACCTATCCGCGCCCGATGTAACGCTGATGCGATAAGATCGGAGGTAGGCTGGGATAGCGTTACGAACCATCCTGATATATCTGCGACACGCCCCGCCATTAGTGCTACATGGCGAGCAATTCCGGAGTGTTAGTGCTGATGAAACGCCACGTCTAAAGTACGTCGCATGTGTATTTAGAGCAGATGATGGCTTCTGATGGTTATAAATCTGTGGTCTCTCTGTAATCTTATGATGACTGTATCCTGTAGAAAGGGACGAGGCGAAACGCGAGAAGTAGATTTGTATCTGTCATAATTTTACAAAACTTGACATCTACATATAGTCACACCTTTTTCCCATATAAGGGGTCGTCAGAGGCTACACAGTGTAGCCCATTTTATTTCACTACTTCAATTTTGTACTTTCACAAAAGTTACTGTGATCGATCAGGCCATATAGATTTTGAACGTTGTTGAAAAAAAAAATTCTTTTTAAATATACTTCATGATAACACTCACGGCTATTACCGGACCTAGGTGACTGGTAAAAAATCAGTCACGGCGGCCATATTACAATGTTACCTGTACAACGTTCCGTACATTGCTTCCTGCGGGTATGACGGTGACCTGCTGTCCCGTGCTGGTCAGAATCTGCGGTTGCTGTTGCATACCGCTAGAGTCCGCTTGCATCGGGTTTGATACCGCCTTTTACATCCGAGCAGCAGATGGATAAATATATATAATTATAATACTAGCTTTGTATAGACGTCGCTTAGAAATATATGAGTGTAATATAGATATCATATAATGATTAAATAAACGTTATGCAATATAAAAATATAAATAATGCACTACAATTTTTGCAATTAATTTTCATATAAAGCACTGTAACTAAAAACTACACACCATTTAAACTTCGCAATATCATTGAAAAAAAAACCAAGTAAATATCTATATTCAAATATATATATATATAATTGAAATCATATTACAAAATAGAATTATTTTTATTCAATATTGATTTTTTACATAATATTTATTGAACCTCATTTTTAAAACTACACCGCTTCGCACAAAATGCATGATTGTTTTTGTCAGCAGATAGTTTCCTTCTCTTGTTATTTAAAAACAATATACATTATATAAAAATACATTATTGTATGTTAAAAATTATGATATGTACTATTAAAATGGTCCACGAAGAAACTAATAATTATTTTTCTATATACAGCAATAGCAAAAAGGGCTTTCTATGACTGTCTATTGACTTTAAAACAATATATTGATGAAAATTCTACTCATTTCGTACTTTGCTACATTAATATATACAACAGTTTAGTCCGTTCACCCTCTTTTTACCTGTAGCGTGATGGTGGCGGGAGTCTGAGCCGCGCTGACCGCCGCCTGGGTACCAGCGTTCTGCTGCACCAAACCAAACCCGGCTTTGTATTTACAACTAATACCACCCAACTAATAAATACATACAATAAAAATAGCGCCGTATTTCATTTTCCAATTATTAGCAATTTTAATTCCATACTGACAATTAAAGAGATGAGTTTTTGAGAATGTATATACTTTATTTATGCCATGTTCTACTTGTGTGCGTGCAAATTGCTTGTTGGTTATATGCATGTGTGCGTGTAGTAGTTACGTATCACCGTGTAAAAGCGATTGTGATTGCGTTTTTTGCGAGGTTAGATAAAAAATATTAATTTAGCAGTTATCTTTGAATTAAAAATAAATGTGTATGATATAATATTTAATTCAATACGTGTTTAACATAAATACGCTATTAAATAAACTAACAAAACATTTTTTTCATTAAGTGGAGATAAAAAAACTAAAATATTAATTAATATGAAGATTGGATAGAATATATGGTAGGAATATAATTTATGGCAGCGAGGTAACAAAACTTGTGTAAAATATGCATGTATAATGAATTCTTTACATATTTCACATCACCATAATTCACAACTCATATAATTTAATTCTAAAAAAAACCGATTCTATACTTACCTATACACTAATAACCGGTACACGGGAAGATAGTAATACCCAATTCATTTCATTTATTGTACAACTTTTGCCGACATTGACAAGAGAAAAAAAAATGGAAACGCTATTTCTAATAACTAAAAGAATAGATAAATTTAAAACAAACAAACAAACTTCATATTAAAATGATAAATTTTATAACTTGTGTCTTATTAATATTATATACAATTTATATACATATAGAAATATTTTCAATCATGAAGCTTATATGCGAAACATTCTCACCTGTACATTTCCAAGCGATGCTATTTGTATTTGTTGTATTTGTCCGGATGGAGTCAGGACATTTGCCACTTGCGGTTGCGCTTGCATCTACGAAAAAAAATTATACTGAAACTTCTTCATTTATTTATTCAGATGTACCAGGAAGACGCTGCTGCCCATCTTCTGGTTTTAATTTTCCCTTTGCCGACTTTTACGACACCGACGGGATGACATTGGGTGGTAGATTCTCTTAAACCGCCACCACACGGCACAGTGTTAAAAGGTGGGGTTTTGGGTTAAAAGACAAATATATGAATACACGTGCTATTGCAATTTCACTGGTAAGCAGGAATCCGTCTGAGTAGATACCACCGCAGTGCCAGTTATTCATTACTGTTTCGGTCTATACTTATATAATTTCGGTGATGTAATTGCTGTTAGCCTTTTTGGCTTTTACAGCTTCATCGGATCCTGACCTGTTTCGGTCTGAAGGGCAATGATAGCTAGTGTAATTACAGAGCATAAAATTACACTTAATAACTCGTCTCAAAGGTGATGAGCGCAGGGTGGTACCACACAAATATGTTCAGAATGAGAGAATTTGTTATGGGCAGACTTTGCACTTACCATCAGGTGAACTAAATATTCGATTCGTCGAGATTCGTCAATTACTTAAATAAATATTTAATCAAAAAGACGACTTCAACTAAACAGCTCCAAGCGTGATTAATCGAATTTAAGTGTTCCTTGTATTTCTCAGCTTATTTATAGTTTTTTTTCATAAATTTTGCTAAATCCTGTTTTATGTTATAAACCTTTTTTTTATTGTATAATATGTAATAGTTATTATTATATTGATCACCGACAACTTGTCAGTTTTTTTTTTTATTAGTGAAAGGGACGAGACGAAGAAAACGTTCACCAGACGGTAAGAGCAACGTCCGCTCAAAGCAATGCTTTGTCACCCGGAATATTTTTGTGTGGTACCACACTGCGCTCGTCTCCCTGAGACATCAGTTCTTGAGTTGCATATGTCCAGTGATTACACTAACGTTTGCACACTACTGTTGCCCTGCAGTGGTACCTAAGAGTACCTAGACGGGGCCTTGCATAGGCATCCTGCCACTAGTTAAAATATTCAATGTTATTTTGTATTGTCTTTTCTATATGTCTTTTATGTATTTATATGTTTATTTGCGTCTCAATTAAGATTTAGCAAGTTTATTTTCCTGTATAATTGTTCACACCTGCCATATGTTTTTCTCACGATCACCCAGGGTTGACTGGCAGTGAATGCCATAAGGCATTAGGTACGCCCATTGTTTAAGTAGTTAATGTATGGTATTAAACAATAAAGTATAAAAAAATAAACGCTTTTTTTGAAGTCGGTTAAAAATTGCAGCAATGGGCTACCTGCTGCAGCTGCGGTATGATCTGCAGGTGGTGCGGTGCGTGCACGGGCACGTGTATGGTCTGGTACACCGTGTGCCCGTTGGCCACGCTCACCGGCACCTGCACGGGCACCATGCCCATGCTGCCCACGCCGCCCACGCCGCCCACGCCGCCGCGCACTGCCACGCCGCCGCCTACGTAATCAATAACTCTAACATAAATACAAACAAAAAAGTTGTAAACATTCATAGTTTCGTTACCAAGCTTTCATTTGTGAGGCGCACGGTCCAGCAGTGGACTATAAATGTGGCACTAGAACTGACTGTCGGACCTGGAAATATTCGCACACCGGCAAAACCGACAAGTTCCACGTGATGTCCGGTTCCGAGACGGCGCTTCTGTATAACGACCGTGCTATGCTCGAAAACCACCACATAAGTGCCGCTTTTAGGTAAGCCTGATTGTATTTAACAAGTTTGTTTGTTTGTTTAGTTATAATTTATGGTGTCGCTACTTCTAGTAATATCTGTTTCTGGAAAAAGTATTTTTTTGTTAAACAAAAATCATATTTTTGTTACAAGCTTTTGTTTGTGAGGGCTATATCCAGCAGTGGACTTCAAATGCCAGAGCTGCAGTACTAGTAAAAAAAACAACGAGCCCAATTTTGATGAATTCACGTGGTCAACTTCCGGCTCCATTAACAGACTATCTATTATCATTGCATTGTCACCGAAGCTACATATAGCTAATATATAGATATGCCAAATTTTAGCTCAATCGGACATCGGAAGAAATAAATTAATTCTTCCAACTTCAATACAATTCAACAGTAGAACTTAATATATACTTTACTTTTTTTTCTAATATATTTTATCCTTTGAAAATTTTGCCTAATAAGGCCCCACGCTTGTGTAGGCCCCAGGGCTGTAGCAACGGTAGACCACTCTTAATATGGCTATGAGGCTAAGAGAATTTTCTGAAATGTACGTTAGCCTAATAGTCACTGGTGGTAGGATTCCTATGCAGGAATCCATCTAGGTAGGTACCACCCCAGGGCCAGTTATTCTGCCGTGAAGCAGTAGTGTGCAAACATTACTGTGTTTCGGTTTGAAGTGCACTGTGAGACTTAAGAACTGATGTCTCAACGTGACGGGCGCAGTGTGGTGTCACACAGTAATTTTCTGGGTGACACAGCATTTGTTATGGGCAGACGTTGCACTTACCATCAGGTGAACGTTTTGCTCGTTCCGTCACTTTTATGAAATAAAAAAAAATAAAAATAAAATAATAGTCGCCAGTTAAGACACCCGTGTAACGAGAAAGTGTATCACATAATCTCTAAACGCACAACATTACATTTATTCAACTGGCGGAATTTAAACATAATTATAGGCAAAGCAGAACAAAAATGTTTAAGAACTTTAAAAACCGCATTTATTTTGTAGAGGTCAAATGTTATTAGTTGTTGTTGTAGAGGTAAATGGTTCTATTTATAATATTGTCACACTAACATCTCGTAGTAAAACTTTACTTGGATGGTAGAACAAGGGAAGTTTTATTATTGAGCGAAAATAGACTTTCCATGAAGTATTTAAAACATGATATTGATTTTTGCTACTTCAAATAGTTTTTTTCTAATTCCTCTAAAACCTGTTAACTGCATTAGCAGTTAAATAATATTAATAATTTTAATTAATTTTGATATTTTGCTCAATGAAAATATAACTTAAAAAGCGCGTGCAACCCAATACGCGAGAAGCGAAATTTATTTAAAAAAAAAAGTAATAAAACTTTACACACAGTACAACAATTATCAATTAATCGATAAATGTTAATTAAGATTTTCAGAAACACTGCACTCAATATCGACCTTGAAGTTTAACTCATCACGTCCAAACAAGTTCCACTTCTAAAACAACATCTGTTATGATTTACAGTTTAATATGGACGTATATATAGATATATAGACTATTGACGACCGCGTGGCCTAGTGGTCAGAATACCTGACTTCTACGCCGCGGGTCCTGGGTTCGAATCCCAGCCGGAGCCAACATTTGTGCTAAAACACAAAGTGTTGGTTTTCGGGTCTGGTTGTGTTGTGTTTGTCCCCGTGTTTCTGACACTGCATCCTAGCCTACCTCCGATCTTATCGCATCAGCGTTACATCGGCCGCAGGTAGGTTGGGACGAGTGAGTGCCTCTGTGTTTGCGCGTACACTTGTGGCACTATAATATCTCCTGCGCAGTTGATGGCTCTCGACATTCGGATTCTGAAGTTGTCGCCGTGGTCGAAATCGGCTAGGAGAACATCATCATCATCATTCATCATATATAGCTATAGCCAACATAAAATAATAAGCACTAACCTAATAACAATATTCAAAACAAATGTATTATGCACCAAGCCAATAAAAAGTTATGTAAATCTTATGTAAATAAAATTGTGCTATTTGAAATGACAAGGCGTTGTAGTTTATATTAGTTGTTAAAGGCATACAACTAAAGTTGGTGACGGTGATATGTGAAAAAAATGAAAGGCAAAGAAATTGCGATGACAGTATTAAAAAGCGTTGGGAAATTGTACAATGATTGGGAATTTTTGGTGCAGAGAGAATTTTTGTATACAAAATTAATTGATAAACAATGTAGTTTGACATATCCGCGTGGATTTAGGTTTTTTTTTTAAATCCCGTGGGGACTTTTTGATTTACCCGGATTAAAAATTACCCCAAATTTCGGCAAGATGGGTTAAGCGGTTGAACCGTGAAATAACAGAGGGACAGAGAGAGTTACTTTCGCATTTATGATATTACATTAGTACGGCTGTGGCTGGGATTCGAACTCAGAACACGCGGCGTAAAGTCAGGTACTTTGACCACTTCAAATTGTTTATATATAAACAGATGAAATGCAAAAATTGTCTCCGCACATTTTTGTGGTACAAGGCCACATACAAACCTTGTGAGGTGGGGCTGGTGGGTGGCTTGACCTCCTTGGCGTTCCCCCCCGCCTTGGCGTCCCCGGGCAGCGGCCCGCCGGCCAGGCTGACGGGCAGCTGCACGCCGGACGAGCCAGATATGGAGATGGCCTGGCTCGTCGGGATCTGAATCCCGCCGGGGATTGAAAAGTTCGTCCCCGGGATCGTGATCATCTGCTGATTCCCGGTGAGTGCGCTCAATGGAATGGATATGTTAGAGCCGGGAATTGTGAGGGTCGCCTGTTGTTCTGTTAGCGGTAGAGTTGATGGAGGCGGAAAATACACAGATTAGTATGAGAGAAGTACGTTAGAAGCCGAAGTGAGACGTGCGATGGTTTGGAATGAGTGTGATAATATATGAAACGGATATGTGGCTAAGCTGCATAATGTTTTTTGATAAACCACAACAAAAAATGATCACAAATTATATAAGGTGTTTGGTAAATAGTATAACAAGCGGGAAACATATAAAAATATTTTGACTATGTAACAAATACTGAAATTGCCAAAAAATTCATCTGCTCCATATATATTTCGGTGGAGTAGGTAATTTAATTTTATATGAAAACGCTTCCGTATACACCACAGTAGAAGTTACGTGTATTGAATACTTTCACCCTCCCCTCTTCGCCTTACTCTGTTTACCTAACACATTGTATCTATACTCATAATAGACAAATAAAAAGGAGTATACTTTAAAAATCGAAAAATTGCATAAAATAACTTCACAACATAATCACATTCATATATTATCCTTAATATTTAAATTCATGCATTTCAATGGCACATTTCTTAATTAAATGGTAGTCAAATTATGTCCACGGTATAAAATGGAACTGAGTTAGTGAAAGCAAAGAAAGTGAACAGAAAGTAAATCCCAAAGCAATCCCAAAGCTAAGTGAGAAGTAATAGAAAATCAATAATTAAATGGGAAAATGTGATTTGTGTAACCCTAATCCTGCGTTCCTATTTCTAGTCATTATCTGGACCAATGACAGAGGTTATGTGACAAAATAATATAACTTATAGTATTTATATTTAATCAAATCCGTGCAAATTCTTTTGGCAGAAAATTTAAAGAAACGGCAATATATTGTAATGGTAATAGCCACTAAATGTTTACTTATAAATGTATACTTGATAACCGTAATGTACTCCAAAGCAATTATAGAAATCAACCACAGCAGCATCATTAATTAATCAGAAAAAAGAAACATTTTTCTCGACTATGAAGAAGCCAAAATGTATGGTTCTTTAATCTCTCATAACTCATAAACTGGTGATAGGATTTCTATGCAGGAATTCGTCTAGATAGATACCACCCTAGGCCAGTTCTTTTGCCGTACAGTAGTGTGCAAACATTACTGTGTTTCGATCTGACGGGAACTGAGAGCTAGTATAATCACTGGGCATGTGAGACTAAAGAACAGATGTCTCGGGGTGACCGTACTACCTAGACGGATTCCTGCATAGGAATCCTACCACCAGTTATAACAATGACTTCGTTTCGATCAACAGTAAAATGATAGTTGACTTTTAAGTAAGATTTGCTGGACTGATGGAGACCAAACTAAAATAGACCCAGTTTTGGTCTTGAATTGAATTTTCCAACCACTGTACACTTTCACGAGCATTTGCTGAATAATATACTGTCAATATCAAACATCAAAACACGAAATGTACACAGAAATTACAAAATTCAATAAAAACACTACAGCCACTTTTCGAGTTGGAGCGAAAAGTTCAAATGTACTCCAATGAATTTTTCAAATAAGGCGATGATACCTCATTTGTCAAATTGTTGATACGTATTTCTACTCCGCGCGTTATATTTTTGTTTAAAAACTACATCAAATTCAGATTAAAAAAACTAAAACAGGAATCAAGCATTTCACATTTCTAAGGGCATATTACCTATCACGCCAAAAGATAGATAGAAAGAACCAATACTTAAAACCAATCGGATCTCATAATTTGATGTTTCTATAACAGACAGACAGTTAGCTTACTTTAAAAAGAATTACACAGTTCCTCTTTCACTGGCCCTACAAACTGTAACATCTTACAAGGTCTTACCAGCAGGCAGGTGCATAACATTTTGAAGGAATCCGGCAGGGAGGACTGGTGTTCTCACGAGCTGCCCGTTTACGAGGCTCACTTGACCCATGCCGGAGAAGTTCTAAAATAAATAAAAACAAAAGATGTTAAAAGTCAATATATCAAATGTTCAGCAAATAGTTAAAGTAGCACAACTATTTAAACCATGATGATGATGTACTCCTAGCCGATTTTCGAACTACCGAACAATGTTGGGAGCTATCTTATATTACAGTGCCAAAAGCGTACGCGCGAACACAGGCATTCGCTCGTCGCGAGATAAGAACGGAGGTAGGCTAGGATGCAGTGTCAGAGACACGGGACAATCACAACACGACCTGAAATAATCCATCAACCCATTTCGCTCCGTGTGCGTCGTAAGGCAAAATAAGCCAGATGGCTTGCAACATCTTTTTGAGGAAATCACTGCCGTTGTCGACCCACCGGCCGAGCACAGCTGTTATGACAATTATCGACGACAGGGTGGTGTAGTAGTCAGATTACCCGACTTCTACGTATCGGGTCCATGGTTCGAATCCCAATTAGAGTCAACATTTGTGCAAAAACACAGAAATAAGTTTTAAACGAAACAATTACTAAAAGGATTAGTTTTTTTTGTTGAGGCCTATGTCCAGCAGTGGGAGTCAAATATTGCTAAGGCTATAGTACTTATCAAAACAAATCCAACTAACAATGTTGCATGGTAGAGGAGTTTCTATGGCCAACTTCCGGCTCTATCATCAGACCAGCGATGGTACCATATTATTGCAGTGTCACCAAAGCTACAATCAAGGGTAACTCATTTAAAATTGATTTGCAAAATTTGACTCGCACATACTAACAGATTAAATTAAATAAAAGCTTTTAATAATAAAAATAACTAATAAACTGCGTATGTATATCCATGGGCGATAACTATATTCAGCAGTGAACCACAACAGGCTTCATTTATTGAACTGACTGGATGCTGATAGTAAATGATACACGAAATTATAGATTGAATAAGACATTTTTTTTATATTGAAGATACTGACGGCTTGAGCAAATCGTTCACCTGATGGTAAGTGCAACCGCTGCCCATAACAAATTTTGAGCCACGCATAACGTATCTGTGTGGCACCACCCTGAAACATCAGATCTTAAGTCTCATATGCCCAATAATTACACTAGCTCTCAGTGACCTTCAGACCGAAACAGCAATGGTTGCACATTACTGCTTCACGGCACAGTAACAGGCCCTGAGTCCTACCTAGACGAACAAACTGTAAACATCACATAAGCTAATTACTTGTGCATGTTGTGCGGGAATAAAGAGTGCCTCCTGTCCATCCACAGTGACCGTCTGCATGGGAGCGACTCCTCCCACTCCACCCACAAGGCAGCTCCCATATACTCCACCCGCTTGTTGCTGCAATATAAAAGTAAAAATTTAGCATCTCTTCTCTCTCTTTATAAATTCCATTAACAGATTACGAAGTAACAATATCAAATACGGCAGATCCAAATTATCCAAACCACTGACGGGCTGCAATGTCTCAGATGCGGAAACTCAGATCGTCAACCCGTCTGCCGAGCGTGACGAATGTGGTACATCTTCCCAACTAGGGAGAAGCCAACATCCTGCTGTGGGCTGTATGATGCCTATACACAGTACAGCTGAGCCTGGCCCTCCTCTCAATTTAAGAGAGTAATTGAAATGTAGTACGTCCGCAGCGATGGTAAAAACTGATGGTATCATATTAACGATGACATCAAGACATCTGTCATTTCAGCCCCCCTGACCATAGGTGCTGTGAAGCGCTCGAAACGTCGGATTATAAATAGTGAAAAACTAAACGCGATAAAATCCGCAAAATTAGTTTTATTAAATGTATAACATTCGCGAAAATATAAGTAAGCATTATAAAAACCTGTAAGAGTTGCGGATGTATCTGCAATAATTGCTGTGGTGCATTTTGATAGGTATTTCCTTCTCCACCGGAAACAACGCCGCCCCCTAACAGCGACTGAAGCTGTTGCATTGATATCACCTGCAATAATTAAATGTGCATATTGTAAATAATAATAATAACCTCCTCCCCTCCTTCCCCTATTTTGCCGAGGCATGGTGGTAACACCTCTAGGCATTTTCAGCCGATCCCGTGTACTAAGAGTATTATATGTAGTGGTGTGTGTGTAAATATACAATGTGTTTGATAAATAGTAACTTTCCGCTGACTTAACGTACCGGACTTCTACGCGCCTGTGTTCGAACCCCAGCAGAGGCAACATTTGTGCAAAAACACAAATTGTTGATTTTCGGGTCTGGTTGTGTTTTGCATGTGAAAAAGATGTCTGTAAAACGCGCCCACCATACAGGAGAAATTCTACTATAGAGTATCGTTTTTTTTTTTAACAAATAAAACATAATAAACAAGAAAACCCTTAAACAAAAAAAACCCATAAACAAGTGAACTTTTCAACAAAAGTTATTCAACACATACATTTCTCTATGGATTTTCAATGCTGTGCGACACATGAAACAGTAACAATGTATGCAAGTCATCTCACCTGCGGCTGTTGCACTTGGATACCATTTGGCACTGTACTGGCTGCATTCACTATCGCCGCAGATAGTTCATTGCCCTGAAAACAAATTTATACTGATTAGGACAAAATTCATAGCAACTGCTTCAAGAAGCAAACCAAATTGTATAATAAATGATAATGGTCAATCATCGACAATGTTTTCTATATAAAAATGTACAGGAATATAAAAAGAACATTCATATGCAATGAAAAGTCTAATACTAAAAGGACAAGACGATCAGAGGAAGGTCCAGATATGTAGTGTCAAAGACTGAAGGGCAGTCACCATACTTTTCTTTTCTGGTAATATGATTCCTATGAAATCCATCCATGTAAGTACTACCGTAGTGCCAGTTTCTCTGATGTGAAGCAGTAGTGTGCAAATATTTCTGTTTCGGTCTTAAAGGGCATTAAGAGGTACAGTCGGACCGCTGAGAAATGTATGCATTCCTGACATTGTAACTTTGAAGTGGCGAAGAATTGAATTGAATAATGTCATTAAAAATTATATCAACTTACTATAATATTAAAAAAATGTTAAAAAAAATTAATGTTAAATAACAAAGAAATAACAGGCGTCAGGAACGCATTCTCACAGCGGTGGGACTGTGTAATTACTGCGCCTAGGAAACTTAAGAATTTGTATCTCTCGCTGATGTGCACAGTGTGGTATCAGACAGATATGTTCTGGATCACACAGCATTTGTTATTGGCAGACATTGCAATTACCCTCAGGTGAATGTTTTGCTTGTCTAGTCACTATCTCCTATAAAAACCAGGACCACGAAGAACAAAGTAGGCATTATGCTTACCACTTAGGTACATGGTACATTAAAAATATGTCCATAAATTTGTTTTACTAAAGCATTTTGTTTATAATGCAAAAGATATAACTGCATAACTGGATATAAAAATATTTAAAATATGCAATGTACATAAAGTAACAAGCCTTAGCTTAGTTTGATCCTTGGCACCAGCACCTCTTAAATTGAACTGCAATTTAAAATGCCAAATGATAAGAATTACCAAATGTTCAGGGGTAATGGGAAACATTGTGAGGAAACCTGCATGTCGGGGAAAAAAAAATATTTCATGGACATGTGAAGTTCACCAACCTGCATTGGTGCACCATAGTGAAATATTCCCAAGCTCCAAAGCCCTCCCAAAAATGAGAAGAGACCAGTACCCAGTAGTGAGACCATAGACACAATAAGCTGTAACCTAACTTTTTACAAGCTTCACCTGTTAGTATGTGTGGGTCTAATTTGGCAACTGAATTTTAAATGAGTTCAGATTGACCGATTGTATTTAACTTTTGCATACCTGTAGCTTCGGTGATAATGCAATAATATGGTAATCATGGAACTGGTCTAATGATGAAGCCAGAAGTTGGCCAAAAAATCCTCAACTAAGTGAGATGGTTCATGTGTCATAATCGGGCTTGTAGGATTTTTACTATAACCCCAGCAAAATTTGAAGTCTACTGTCTAGGCCTCGGAAATAAAAAGCTTTTATCAAAAATATGATTTTGTTTGAAACTCATTTACATGTTAATTATATACTAGCAGGTCAATTACTCACCGTTAAGCCTTGGGCCCTAAGTTGCTGGACGACAGCAGTACTAATAACTCTCAGCTGGGGTTGCTGTTGTTGTAAATACTGTTGTTGAAAAGCTGCAAGAGTTGCTGCATCTCCTTGTACTTGTTGTACAAGTTGAGCCTGTTGGAGATGCTGTTGTTGAGCCTGCTGCTGCTGCTGTTGTTGTTGTTGAGCTTGCTGCTGCTGCTGCTGCTGCTGCTGTTGCTGCTGTTGTTGAGCTTGTTGCTGTTGTTGTGTTTGTTGTTGTTGCTGTTGAGCTTGTTGCTGTTGCTGTTGTTGTGCTTGTTGTTGCTGTTGAGGACCTACAAAAACATAATTAAAAATCAATCTACAAGAAAATCAAAACACATATTTTTATATTATATCAATATCCTAATAGAATTTATCATGTCTTCAAGACTATATAAATACATATTATAATATGTCATGTTTTGACAATATTAAATGGAATCTTCTATTTACTACATATAAATATACTTTATTATATGAACATAATGAAACAAATGTATAATAAAAAGATTTGCAATAAGTATTTAAAGGCACAAATATCTGGAACATTCTTACTAAAGTGTTGTTGCTGTTGTTGTTGATCCTTGTCCTGTTGTTGTTCGGGCCCCATATTGGCGGCACCGAGACGGCTACACGTGGCCGCCAGGAGTGCTAGGGGAGATTGGTTGCCACTTGCTTCCTAAAAACAGTTTAATATGTCATTTTATTTGCTATGACCATTTTTTCATTGTATTTGTTCATTTGAGGTATCAATTTCCCAGTAATATTTATAACTCATATCTATAAATACATAAATTCATTTTCGAATTCAAGGCCATTACTGTTCATTATTAAAAACAAGTAATTATAGTCAAAGTGGGGAAGTCCGGAATACGGTGCTAAAATTTAAAAGCGATGGAACCTTATCCATGGATATATAAATTGTAGTTTGTTATGAGTGAAAATGATGGAACATATTGTCATTTTCAATTTCGAGCTACAAACTTAGAATTAATTTCGAGTAGCTTTAAGAAACGGGATCTTAAAGTTATTAATTCTATGTTGTTTTTTAAACTCTGTGTGACTTTCCATACAGTTCATGGCAAATCTGTCTATGAAAATGATTTCTCATAGCGTAAACAATGGCGTTTATATGTGCCATAAATACTTAAAAATAAAGTTGCAAAATTCAAAGGGGAAAAATCTTTGACTAAAGTGATTGCAAACATTTTATTAAAACTTGGAAAATAATTTTATTAATTTTTTTCATTGTATTTAAAACACGAATTTAAAGATAAAATATTGTATTACTTATTAAAATTATGAGAAACAATTATCAAAAGAAATTTCGAATTTTTAGTATTAAATAATATTATTAAGTAGTACCTCAGGTCACTCACAAAACTTTTCTACTACTCTTCTTTATATTTTCCCATAAGAATTCACACTTATAGTTCAAGTTCAAACCAAGAGAAAAAATGGTGGACCGTTTTCACCCAATATATCTGCTGTAATCAACATCTATGATTCACAGTTTGAGCTAGAATCACAAAACCATTTTATGGATTCAGTTGTAAGATGGATAGCAATTCAAAGACAGAAGTTACAGACTCTAGCCGGACTTGCCTTCTAGACAGTCTTTCTAATACTGACCTACCCACTACTGAGTACAGTCCCACTACATAATTTTATTGAAATAATTAAATTCATATTAATTACATAATATTCAACAATTTTCTTTCTATGAAAATATATCATTTTATATATATCGACTATGAAAATTATCATCAGTTTTGTTTGAAATTTCAAACAAAACTAATATCATTCGCATGACAATCACAGTAAAGGAATCTTTATTTATTTAGTAACAGACTTGTTAGTATCAAGCAGTCTTAATTCCTGTTATAAATGAGGGAAAGTAATGAAGAAGTCCCCGTTCTATTGTTCGCAAACAATCCACACCACACTACTTGCCTAAAATCTTGTAAAACTAAAATTGATAGTAGCACTATGATTGAGAGTTTTATGTAATGTCCACCAATGACTATAATGTAGGACTAATTTTACTAGAGAGCAGTTGACAACAAAGACTGTTTAAGACGCTTAGTATTATTCTCAGTGAAACTGTTGCATTTCATGTTCCATGAAATAAACAACCACACACTCGCTCATGTAGCCTACATAGTATTAATAATAAAAAGGATGATTAGAGACCCGCTAAACATTGAATATAAACAATTTGTATGATAGTAAAAATGTTTAATCTATCAAATAAGTTAAATACATAATTAGTTAAGTAAAAAATATTTTAGATGTTAATATTTTAATATTTTTTTTTAGAATAGTAAACAGCAAATGATGTAAAATTCATAATATCATTTCTTTAGTGCAACCTTAGACATGGATACTGCATACAAAATTGTACACGACGAAAAATAGAAAGTATTTTTTGGTAATTTGTAATATAAACACACCATTAAAATATTTTGGTTGGTATAAATCATTATCTAAATTAATGATTTTATACCACGTATCCATAACATAGTATAATATTATTTTTTATTACAGCTGGTACAAAATGGAGCTATAAACAAAAAGTTTTATTGGCAAGAAAGAAGTGCGTTAGCGTTGGATATTTACATTAAAAATGAGTAAAAATAAATTGCAATATTGTTAACATTTAACGTAGACATTACATACCTCATCGTATGCTTTCACTGACATTGTATAGGAGGAAACATATATAAACACGAATTCTCAAGTTCTTCTAAATACGATTTGTCTTGTGGAGAAAGTACTAGTGTTTCAAACAACTTTAAAAATTTGAATTAAAATAAATGTAAACAAACAATAAATCAAAATTTCATAGACAATTCATTCATTCGTTCCCAAAAACAAAATGATTCATTTATTTACGTAGTTAATTTGACGATAATAAAAGTTTAATTACTGTTAATTAAAGATTATAACCTAAAAAAAGTTAAAGAAACAATCGCTTGTGTACCATTTTTTGTATCGTTTTTTTTTTGATAATGCCAATTTTGCTAATTTCAAAAATTCTAAATATCAAATAATTTTTCGCGTATTATGTATTTTTTCAAATACTTAAGTTACAAAAATCAAATATTGTCCTCATAAACACTTTAAACATTAAAGGCGTACTCAAACAGAAGGACTTTCAAAATTTCAGGACAAATTCAAAAGTTACAAATTAATATATAGTTTGTTTATTGCAGTAGTTGGGAGTCGACACGCCTTTTCCTAACAAGTGCCGGGAGCCGGGAGTCGTCACACGCAAGGCCGCCGCCGCCCTTTGATCCACCCACCTCAGCTCGCGTGACCGTGATTTTTACGAATTCTTAAGCTGCATGTGGTTGATTTATATTACACGCAAACATCACCCCGTAGCATAACTAAATTGTGATTTTATTTTAAAAAGTCGACAGTGAGGTTTCATTTCTACTTAGACTGTAACTCTAACTCTACTTAAAATTGGAACAGATGTTTCCCAGCAGATTGCAGGCATTAAGGATCCTCGAATAGTTTATAATACAGGTAATTTTACTTATAAATGTCATGGAGAGCCATGATATTATAAATGGGTGGGAAAGAGAATCGGAAGAGGCTGCTGGTGCTATTTCGGCAAGGGAGTAGCTCACGACGCGGTCACAACCTCCCGCGTGTGGCCTGTCGGGCCCCACACGGCCGGGGCCGCGCTCGCCCCGCCCTCCCCCTGCGTCGACCGACACACGAGACCACTGCTCGCTAGCATCCAATCTGTTACACAATTACACTGCAAGCCATTCACTTTGCAACATTTACCTTGATAATTTTGTCCTCACTGATATATTCCACCTGCACTTTTGTGGAGTCAGACGACATCATCTACTTTACACTTGCAAACAATTATTTTCCTTTGTTCACGTATGGAACGCACCATTCTCACGACCGGCCGCCAAACTGCGGCGAGTGAACTGACGATTTAAGACGAACGCGGTCGGAAAGCTTCGGAGATCCGCCTCCTATCGCGGTCGTATTTAATTCAGTTTTATAATCTCTTAACAAATATTTCGCAATTCGAATCGAAGCAGAGTTTTTCAGTATAAAATAGGATTCAGTGAGTATCTTATTCTAAAGTATTTTTTCTTTACACTAAAGGCAAACCTTCAAAAAGTTCCTTTTTTATCTTGACGGCCACTATCGCTGTCTCATTTCCTCAGAGACAGGTCTTGATTATTGGTAGGCAGCAGCTGCGCCTCTCTTCTCCTCCCCGTCGCGGGTGCGGCGCCGCCGCCCGATAATAATAATTGAAAGTAGGAAGGACGTAATAATGGGTGTATAACCTCGCGCCCGCGTCCTCCTTGGGCGGGCAAAAAATGCACACATGCCGTGTCGTTTGGCGCGCCAGCCGCAACAAAACGTGGCCTGTAAACAAACGATAAGGGTACTCTGCTGCACTCACAAATCTTTGTTAACATGACTCTGCGACGATTACGAAATTATTAATGTCTGAGAAATTCTTATCACTGCTGGCTTTTGTTTTGTTACATAAATTAAGATATAATTCTTTGAAAACATTTTATTAAATTAATTTAAACTTAATTTATCTAGTGGTTGTGATAGCTATCTTTTATTCTGATATTTTTTCAAAGAACTTCATAAGTATACAATTATTTAAGACATTTGTATTATTATTGATACCATTTTTAATTACTGATTGGCCAGCATATTTCTTTAACATTTGTAATGGCTCAGAACGAGAGTGAAAGTTGAACTACGTTTTGTCAAACATAAGCCGCGTTCGCCCCAAGTCCATTATGCACGAATGAGCAACCGCCCCGAGAGAGCGTGTGTCCCGGCTTAATTATCTGTAACATTTTAATGCCAATTTAAGTCTTATTTCGTTAAAGCTAAGGCTCAAAACTATTTGTTAAATAAATATTCGACTTGCATTTTCAAACAAACTGTACTTTACAATAGTGCTGTTCTATATTCTACTTTATTTCATTTAACATGTAGCACAAATCAGACGTAAGAAGGTTTAGCTTTTATGACATTGTTAGTTTCGAGTTAGCTCTATTATGGGTGTACCTTGGCGTGGCAAGGCATGCGGTAGCGATGTGACGTTATTCTGTTTGCGTATTTTTAATTAGTTGATGAACACTACTGATGAAATCATCACTTTGCGAGTTATTGTAGATCGTCGTGCTACTTACGTAAATGAAATACATCACTTAAGACTTACGAGTGAAATAAATCACTGTAACTATATGATAACAAAAGTACGAATCGGAAACTTTAACTAAAACACTCGGGTATTTTTAGATGTAAAAATGTGATGTTATTATTAGAAGATTGTAAAAGTAACATAGTTAATTAAAAGCTAGAACGAATAAAATCGATAACTACCAGTTGACACGAAACAAGTTTTATGCACGTGTAAATGTATCCCTAAAAGATAGTGATCAAAAATAATCGTTTCCTCTCTGTGCCAAGGTGATCTGCTTGTGACATCATAATGCAAGGTATTATGGTACAACTGGAAAAGTAGATTATAAAGCGTTTAATAAAGTATGAATGTTTAAATTGCCTTTTCCAATTGAATGTATGGACTTAAATGTGAAAAAATTTAGATGACAAATATTTTTGTTTTCTAATATTAATATTGTATAAGTACCTGAAGTAACGTTTTGCTAAAAATATTTACTATTCGGTACGTTTGACACGATGTATGAAGTCTGCTTTTAAACAGAGTAGTAGGACTTTTCCAGCCTTTCAACCCTTTCAAAAAGGAGGAAACCTGTGTTTAACAGCGGGGCATTTATAAGCTATACTGTTTATAATTAAGTTTCAATGTCAGCCTTTTCTCAGTCTTATTACATTTTAGTGATGGTTAAATAAACAATATACCTGTATCCTTTATAAATGTATTAGGTAAGATACTAAGTACCCTAGTTCACATAGAATATGTTAGCATTTATATGTATGATATATGAGGACAATAGAGAAGACTTCTCGAGCATTTAGTGAAGCCTCCTAAGTGCATTGGAATATTGCAGAGCTTCTCACGGTTTGACGGAAGCGGAAGTGACGGTGGGCGGGCCGGACCGCCCGTGCCACCCGCCCCCGCGCCCAGACACGCCCTAGCTCTTACAAGTCACGCAGCATCTCACACTAATTAGCGGGTCATTGATAAGGTTGGGGTAATCAGCACAAATCATTGACCCTAAATTTGAACCAAAACGTGGAAAGCGTAGGTGGCCAATTCGCGAACTGATTGTTCATTCGCTATGAACATTCATTAAATCTGTTTTTAGAATTACCGTTATCTAGAAACTTCGTTGATGTGTGGTGGTGGCGTTGGAGAATCTGTCACCCCATTCCATCTCGTGGGTGTATTAAGATGCAAGGAGACAGGTACAGGTCTTCTCAACTAGAGAAAGGCCTATTCCCAGCAGTGGACTTTTACAAGTTGTCGATGATAAAGAAGAAATATTTTGATAATCCTGAATAAAAATTCATCATGTGTTTAAAAGTAAAGTAAAGTTTACAGCCTATAAATGTCCCACTGCTGAGCACAGGCCTCTTCTCATTTCTGAGAGGGTTTTGGAGCTAGAAAGAATCCGCCACGCTGCTCCAATGCGGGTTGGCGGACTGCACATGTCTTCGAAATATTAATTTTTCTCAGACATGCAGGTTTCCTCACGATGTTTTCCTTCACCGCCGACCACGTGGTGAAATCAGCACTTATAATTGCAATTACCAATTGTAGTGGTGCCGGCACCTGGGAATAGAACTCAGGTCACTCGCGTTCTGTGAAATTCAAAGCGAGCGCCTAGCTCCTGATCAATAACGGAATTAATGAATTTAAATAGAATCTGAAAACAATTGTCTTGTTTCTATAATAATAACACCCTTATGCTCATTTACAAATACAAATGTCACAATGTTCAATAAACATTCTTTGATTTTCTGTGACTTCCAGTGGTGGCGAAGTAGGAAAATACATACATACATACAGTCAAGCCTTTTTCCCATATAAGGGGTAGGCAAACCCCACACGCGACGCGATTCGTGATGGGTGACGAACCACGTCGCCATATTGGTACGAGCCAAAAAAAAATACTCCCCATTGCGTTTCCATGAGCCTAAAAAATTTGTAGGAAATATGCCATCTTGTTTCATCTGATAGGATTAAAGTGAAGGCCTGTAATTGCAGGCTTCAATTTTTTTGACAGGGAATTGGAGCCAAGAACTTTCTGCCACGCTCCTCGTCTTCTTGTTCGACCGATTGACTCATTAGATATCATTAGGAGATTAGAATTGTTTCACAGTGTTTGATTCGCGATGACAGTCGCATTTCGTGCTAAACTCGAAAACAATAATTACTTATATTTTTTAAGTCCTATACATAATTGTCAGTAGATATTTTACTGATTCTAGGCCAATGTTAGTCATTACCCATCAGGCAAATCCACAGTGACTTCTGTAGATCTCTAAACAATTCAGAAACACAATTTGCAACACAATCACGATTTCTCGCGCCTGCTGTCGAGGGCAGCGCGGCACCATTCACTCCGTACACCGCGTGCCCGGGCAGTACTCTCGCTCAGACCGATCGAAATACTAGTCGCAGTCTGGCCTCACCATCTCGGACCTCATACATTATGACGCCTTACATTTTTTTTATCTAAAACTACTTTAATGGTGTCTCGCGAAAGGAGACATAGACACTCTAAGATATCAACGAAATGACATACCGTATTATAAAAAAAAGTAAAATAAAATTAATGCCGCCTATTGTTATTCTTCTATGTTAGTAGTCAATGTGACTCCTAACACCTACATCCCTACCGATGACATCAACATGAAATGTACCGTATCTTACGAACTATAAGACTGCACCGAACGATAAAACGCACTTCAAATTTGCAAGGTAATTTTTTGTACTTTTTATGTTACTTTCGGATCACTCGTACTTTCAATTTTCAGTTCATCTTCAATGTCGGTACTATCACTCGTCTCGTCTCGTTTTACGCTCATTTATATAATTTTAGAATACATTTTTGAAATATTTATAAAAGGAATTCTCATAAATCGTCAAAAGCGCACACGACCACCATAGACAAAAGATTCCCTACCTCGTTTGAGATAACTTGCTTCATACTTACATTCAGTGGCGTACCATATTTTCCGGACTATAAAGAATACCTAAAAATTTAGAGATGGCGTAATAGAAAAAATTTTTAATGTTAACTTCGCACCATAAGAAGCACCAAACTTTTGAGTCCATTTTTACTTGTAAAAAGGCGCGTCTTATAGTCCGAAAAATACGGTACGCTCTCAAACTATCTAAAAAAGTGATTCGATCTGTCTTATGTCTATAAAAAGGACCTACATAAACACACACACAGTTGCGCCTTTTTCCCATATAAGGGGTAGGCAGAGACCACACCCGAAGCCAACTTTTCTTCCCCGCGGGACGAAGTGAAATAGACGTGACAGGACGAACCAGATCGCCGCCATTTTGATAGCAGTCAAAAAATCTTACTCCCCATTGCGTTCCTGCGAGCTGTATAGTGACAGCATTGCAAATTATGGTGGTATTCTGCACGAATAAAGGCTGTCCGTACAATAAATACCCTTGTCACCTCTTACGACACCTCGGTAGGAAAGGAGAAGTTGCTATTCTGCTGTGACCGACCGGACCGCTATCGGCTTTATAAAATATATTTATATTTTGTATATATTTATTTATGTTTAACAAGAAAGCTTAGCAGGAAAAAAACGAGTAATTGTAAAACATTCTAAGACTGTAATTATTACTGAAAGAGATTAAAATTCTTATGTATGTTTTCTATATTTAGCAACAACTTCCCCTAAGTCTTTCTATTAAACTGTTCAGAAACACGCTAACGAAACGCTCCCACCCACCACCGCCCGCCCGCAACGGCAATCTGTGGCCGCGGGGGCGTAACCGCCGCCCTAAGTCGCGTTCGGACCCACTCAATTTTGCCGCCAAATATTTTTAACAAAAAATTTCCATTATTTTTTCAACGATTATTTAAAAGTGTTTTACTAAAGACACATCATTACATATTGTTTAGACCCGTCTATGTTTATATTAATTCGTGCAACTTCACAATATATTTCATCAGATGTTAATAATGAAGTATTCCTGGATGATTTATATCGTGATATCATCATTTACTTATACCAAAAGTTATCAATTGCACTGTGCAGGAATACCAAAATAAGGCCAGTACTTATGTCTTGCCTCCTATGATTTGTTGGATAGCCTGGCTGAGGAAAAATATTGAAGATACTCGTAATTGGCCGAAACACTTTTCCTATTAATTAATAAAAACTCGTTTATTTTTTAGTCCAACCCATAAGTAAAAATTGGTATGACCGTATTTGTTAGGAATTTTACATGTTAATTATTACCAGTCTGCTTAAGTTAACCGTATCATTTTTACATAACGTAACGTAACGTAACGTAACACGTGATCATAGCCTATTTCAAAAACAACTAAAGAAATTGGTAAAATTGGAGAGTAAAGGTTTTTTTTCTAACAAATTCTAAGCAAGAAGCAAATGTTTGGTTGGTTAATTCTTTTGTTTATTTTTGGCCAACCCTAATTTCCCTTCATTAATTTTAATAATTTAAAGAACAGATTATGACACTTAAATTTTACAAGAATGAGTTAACTACGTACCTTTCTACCACCGGTTATCAACTTCCCTGTATTATATTGTAGTGATTGCTATCAACTGCCAATCAGTACACAGAGTACATTTTATACGAGACACTAGTTGGTTTCTAAGTATCTCGTGAAAACTATTTACTTTTCCAGGATAAAGAGTATCCTATGTCCGCTTCCAGGAAGCGAGCTATCTCTGTGCCAAATTTCGTCAAGATCGGTTTAGCGGTTGAATCGTGAAAAGGTAACAAACAGACAGAGGGACAGAGTGTTACTTTCGCATTTATAATATAAGTATCGATGACAGTTTTTGCAATTAAAGTGTGGTTTTGATTTTCATTTACTTACGAGTACAGTTTTCAATTCATAAAAACTATTAAGGCCAAATATTTTAATTTATATTGCTGAGCCTAACTAGAAGGGATGCTAAAATTAAAGGAAATGCTTGATAAGATTCAAAACAATTTATTTCATAACAAACACATAATACTAAGAATCAAATCTGTATACATACTATAATGCATTACATAAAAACTTGCGCAAAGCGCATATTTATATACTTATCCAATAAGTACAAAATATAAGGTCTGTGAATGAATCAATAGAAACAGTATCGCCATTCTAATTTTTAATTAATATAATTTTTCTTATCGCTTGCGAAATCCATATGGTTAAAGAATTATTTCATATTCATTCTATATTATTTAATAGCACGTTGTTCATAAGTTTTGTAAATGAAATGTCTAAGAAATAACATTTTTTTGAGAACATCCATGCTAAGATAGTATTTTCGAAAACTAAAACTATTTATTAAATAATTCTTGGACGAATGATGTACATAGTATTAAATAAAATAAGACAATTAATTTTACACTACGTCTCATAAATACTTATATAATAATAATTCATTAATAAAACTGAATTTGTGTTTATATTGTTGAGGTGTATTCCAATTTTTCAGCGTCTGAAACCAATAAATAGTATGAGTATATTATTGAAGTATCTTTAAAATAAATTCTGTCTATCTCTGTATATTGGACATCTGTGCTCTCATATTTGAAAGTCTTACAATGAATGATATCTAATCGTTCCCCATTTATTCAACAGATGGCGCATTCATCGTAGTTCTCTGAAAGTTATATAGATGTCTCTGTTAGTGATTATGTTTTTTTATATAATACGTAGGTGTAGCCTATTGTAGAAACACTACTACTACTTACTACATACATAAATTTGTCGTGGAAAACTGGACAAATCTATATCCTCTTTTTAGAATATATCCCTGTTTTAGAAACAGTCCAAGGGACGTATTAAATAAAATAAGATTAACGCTGTTATATTTAATTATATTATACAGGGTTTTCGTTCACTCCTTCTCTGAAAAAGTATGGTGTGACAGGTAGGTGAAATATAAGCCCGTGGCATGTGTATTTTACTTATTTTTTTTTAAGTTTCATTTATTTCCGCGGCAGGGTAATATGTCTTAGGTTTATGTAGTTTGTTGGATGTAAGGGACTCTAGGAAAGCCACCCACCTATCACACGCTAACTTTTCTGGGAAAGAGAGCACAATCACACTGTATAAAAACGGATCATTTCCCAGGATCATTATTTTTAACGACGAAACTTTATACTTTGAAACACAGCAAAAGAGGGTTTACAGTTTCCATGAAATGGTCTCAGATCGCTAAAATTAAATTACAGGATAATAACCGTATTAAATTTCGACAGTATTTCTTGCAATATTAATTAATACCAAGATATGTTATTTGGAAGCACACGTAGGCTTAATGCGATAAAGCGCTCTAGTTGTTATGTAATGGTATTCTCTATATATTTGTTTTTTGATGTTGTGGTGACTATAAATTATAAAATCAAGCGTTACTTTGCGGAAATCTATTATAATGAAACAAAGAAAATAAATTGGTCAGGTCTGTATGCAAAATATAAAATGGTGCATATCAACTAGTTTTTATCGAGCACGTCCTGCCCTTCCACATTAGCGTGCACGAGCAAACTAACACCGCCAGCAGGTCGCCACTAGATACCCACTTGCACTACAACACTAACACTAGGAAATATACACCACTGAGACCACGACACGTGTTTCACCTCAAAACGAGGTACTATCAAGTGTTATAGACGACAGACAGCTGCCGAGTGACGGCAGGCAAAGTCACGTGTTGTAACGCGCACTGTCGCAGCTGTGCGTGAGGCCCAGTGTGTGGGCGGGCGGTGCTCTTAAAAAACTCCATGCGGATCTTAGCAAATTAGCTTTAAAATCTTTTAAACATGAGAACGACCGTAAAAGCTAATCGATATTGATTTTATGCGCCCTTTAAATATTACGCCTGGCCCTAAACTTAAATCCATCGCTGGAGGCAACTACCAAACTCTGTTTTCTATACCACAGCATCATGTGCTACTGTGGGGATCTTTTTCAAAACAAGCGATTCAAGCATTCTATATATAAGTTGAGACCTCGCGAGGCTGGTAAACTGATTAAAGATATAAATACTTTCATACAATATTTTTATAATGATTTCTTATATATTTTTACGGATTTTTTTAGGATTATGGATTTATTTACGCATTTAAGGAACAACACTACAAGCAATTAGATGATGTGGCGATGGGCTCCCCAGTATCTTCCATTGTTGCCAAAATTCATGGATGACTGAGGAGATAGCCCTCCATACTTCTCCTGTAAATCCAACATTCTTTATGCGGTATGTAGATGACACTTTATCAATTTTACCATCAGCTAAAGTAACTGCATTTTGAGACCACTTTAACCCCATACATTTTAAAATACAGTTCACAATGGAGTTAGAGATAATTGCCACTGCAAGTGCAAGTGCCACTTCAACAAACAGTAAGCTCTTTCTGCGTAGATCGGACTAAATATAATAATTAAAAGCTCAAGGTACCCCGGGATAACAAATCAGGACATCTGTCACTTCAGTCCTCCCGTGACCATGGGTGCAGCATAGCGCTCACAACGTCGGGTTATAAATAGTCAAAATTAAGCGCGATAAAATCCGTAAACTTAGCAATATTTTTAATACAAATGTGTTTATTTTTTTAAACATACAACATACATATATTTCTTAGACCACAATGACTATCTTGTAGAATGAGTTGCTTCAATGCGCTACGTGTGCCCCATGTGACCTACAATTAAAAATGTTTTCTGGGCAGCTGTAATTATACAACGTTATTCATGATTGGTATAACATCCCGGCACCTACCCGTGCTACTTTGATCTGATAAACACAACGGTGACGCTTTAATGACAAAATTGAATACTAAAAATGTCCATATAAAACTTTAAAATTATTTGTTTTGTAAAACTTTACGTGACCCTAACTCAGAAAGTCGTTGCCCCGAACCAGACAAATTCCAACGTTTTCTTCTCCATTTAATTTATTTAAACTACTACGGCGTCATACTAACAGATTTACTTCCTTAAGCTTCATGTTATCCTAGTACTTGCGAGTTCTTTCGATGGCAGCTCAATGGAAAAACGCCCAATTAAATTTATGAGTTCATTGACTCGATCAGCTGTATGAGGGCTGCTGGGTAGTCACCTATGAGTTTTAAGCAAATTATTTAAGTCGACATATCTCCTACAGGTATCACGCTACGAGGCTCGATATATTTTATATACACATCGTCCCTAAGCCCAGCCTGCCGGGATGTATAGGACATTACGAATGACCCTGTATAATAAAGTAGAACAGTAAATCAACTAAGAAGATGTCTGCAAATAATTCTTGCTCTGCACTTGCAGTCCTCCTGTCAATAGTTAAAGCAACCTGATACTAACACAACATATTAAGTTTACATTGTATTTTATACTAAAACAAATAAATAAATAAAATGACGGACTATCTCGCTAGTTTGGGGACCTATTATATCAAACCACTGTTGGTTTTGAGGTACAAGAGCTTGCAATGAGCCTAGAAAAAAATATGAAATTCAATACCGTCTTATTTAAACTGTATATATTTTTTTTACATACTTACACACAGTCATGACTTTTTCCCATATAAGAAGTCAGCAGAGACCACACCCGTAGCCCGCTTTTCACCCCCGCAGGAAACGAGAAGTGACGGGTGGCGTACCACATCGCCGACATTTTGGTACAAGTCAAAAAATTCTTCCTCCCAATGCGTTCCCACGAGCAGTGTAGTGACAGCATAGCATATTATGGTGTTATTCTGTACAAAATGGCAGCCTGTTGTGTTTTGTACAACAATACCTTAGTCGCCTCGTACGACACCTCGGTAGGAATGAGGCAGGTGCTATTTTACTCTGTCGATTACCTATATTTTTCTAGCGTATTCTCATTTCTCAATAGACTCAGGTTTCATCATAATTATTATGTCGCTGTTCAACAATGTCGTGTAGCAATCAGTCAACAGCAGTAGCCTCTGATCAGTCCACCACTGAACACAGTGGGCCAAGTTAAGAGAATTTGTGTAACAGGTACGTTTTGCAGGTGGATTGGCCATCATATTACCACACTCCTTGACTTTAGACGCTGCTGTCCGTAACCGCCCTGGATAATTGATATCTTGTTTATGAGATGCAATCCGCCATCTATATTAACTTTGTTTATGGTATACTTACTCTATACATAACGTCATTTACAAGCCACCGCCACTCCTTTCTACTGTGATCTGTTTCTTGAGCGCCTCCTTTTCGTGATGTTCCTCTTCCATCTCCGCCATACGCGCGAATCGCGAATACGCCACGTGACCGGACTTAATAGCCGACATCATCTGACACCACAGATTAAGAATGTAATTATATTAGCAATGCAAACACATATAGCATTAAACACATTTTAATTCAGTTTAATACGTTAATATAACTACTAAAACTACTAAAGTACAACTAAATAGTTTTATTTTATCTGTATTAGTTGATGCAAAAAAAAACTGTAGACGAAACGATAACTAAGTATTCTACATGCAATTAAAATATGCACGGGAATTAATGTTTTTTTTTTATCTGGATCTACCGTGTTAATTTGTAGGTAAGTAATGAAATACGTTAAGATGAATGAAAAGGTGCACTTAACCCCAACATTTACAGTTATGAAATGGTGATTATAGTTAACTTTATATACTTTAATGTTTCTACTGTTTCATTATGTTATGAACGTAATTATGGACAAACTATCTAAATAATTAAAACTAAATAAAAATAACAAAACACTAATCCATACACTAGAAAATGTCCCATGAAATACAAAAAATATAAAGCAACAACATAAGAGCAATAACATTCATATAATACGCCAAATGATAAGAATCAAATAAACATAAAGTAGTTTAACCATTTTCATTTTTAAAGTTTTAATCTAATAAACTGCAGGCTGTATTAGTTTATTTAGGACTTAGTTCCTTCAAAAGTAAATCAAATAGCGTTAAGCAAAACAAGTTTTGTATCTCAAAGGCAACATGCCAAACAGTGGCGTAACTATACTTTTGAGGCCCGTGGCAAATTCTTCGAATGGGGGCCCTCTCTAGACGTAATCGCTCAACCAACGTTGTTGCAAATGTTGAAAGAGCGTATTGAATTGAAATAACAATTATATTTTTAGTCAAAATTTTATTATAAAAATAAATTTTTCGGGATTTATGTTCAGAAAAAGTGTTAATGACTACATCAATGTTCAAATTTCTGGTCAAGGAATGTTCGACAGTAAATTTTCGTAACAAATATCCAGGGCCCCCCTATTGTTTGTTACACCACTGATGTCAACGAAGTATACCTCAAAATGATTTGGTATTGAGTGGTATTTAATAGTCTCTCTCTGTTAAAGTTAGATTACTCTAACAAGAGTTTTTTATTGCGTTAATGCAATTATTTTTAATTTAGTGAATTTTAGGTATGGACCTGCAGATACTCGTCAAGTTCGACTTGACCGTTCATGTTAGTGTCGATCTCTCGCAGTATTTCGTGCAACTGCTCGCCGGTCACGTCTTCGCCGTAGTTCTGTGGACACAACCTTGCACTCTCAACGATAAAGCCACAAATGACAATTATAATGGAGTCCTGTGACAACACTTTGCATCGAGATTCCCGGACAAGAGTTTTATGTTATGTTTTGGAATTGCTTTGTTGACGAAGCAGTCATTAATTGATTTTATTTTTTATTAAATTTTGTTTTATAAACGAATAAACTATATTAATATTTTTTTAAACATTTGAGTAAACTCATGTTTAAACTAGAGTTATTCCGGATTTTAATCCAAATTATTTGAATAGACATCCAATTCTAAAACATAACGAATCCCAGTTCTAGCTAACCCCACATTTATAGCACATATAGCAACATCGACCCGCTCCTCTAGATCTTTCCCTTGAGATCTACCTGCAGGTAGTCCTGCAATTCCAGCTGCCCGTGGTACGTCACGTCTATTTCTGACAGGATCGAACTTATTTCAGCGTCACTTGGTTTTACTCCCATAGTCTAAAACATTCATTATTACAATACTGAATAAACTAGTTAGTAACATAGTCAGCCATGTTTTTATTATTAATCGCTTATTGCCTATCTTTTTAAAACGTTGTCATTAGCTTTACCTGTATGTATGATTGTAAATGGAATCTTCTAATTCTAATCTTCCAATTTGACGACCGCGTGGCCTAGTGTTTAGAGAACCTGACTTCTACGCAGCGGGTCCTAGGTTCGAATCCCAGCCAGAGCAAAATAACATTTGTGCAAAACATAAATTGTTTTCGGGTCTGGTTGTTGTGTTTGTCCCCGTGTTTTGGACATTGACTCCTAGCCTAATTCCGATCTTATCGCAACGTGCATGTGAAATATATGTCTGTAAAACGCACCCACGTTACAGGATAAATCCTACAGTGGAGCCTCTTTTTTAAAAGAATAAAAATCAATTATCATCCATTTTCAGATCACCGAATAATTTGAAATTTTGCACACGTATTAAGAACCGATGTCATCACAAGATTTTTTTAAACAATAATTTAATTTAAATCTACTGAGGGGGTTTTCTGACTACCACTGATTGAAAAGTTCCAAATAACTCGATCGATTGCATTGATGTTACAGGCGGCGCACGGTGCAAAGTCACAGACTTCTATTGAGATATTAAGGTAGGTATTGCTTCTGAATATAAGAGTTATGGTTGCGATGTTCACACAAATTTGTCGTCGCTTATAATTTACGACTTTTTTATTAAATAAAGTGACGAAACAAGCAAAACGTTCACCTGATGGTAAGTGCAACGTCGTCTGCTCTTAAAAAATTGATGGGATACTATTTTTTAACCATAACAATTGCTAGAAAAAAAAATTGGGACGGTTTTTCGGAAAAGCCGCGACTGATAATATTTACCAAAAATTTCTGTCACTTCATTATGGACAAACTTTTTATTGCTTTCAGAATTTCTTTCGCACACTAACGGAGAAATACCCATTATTGCATTAAATGATCTGTGCTTACTAAATTCAAAATGACTTTAGATTGAGGCCCGCATGGCCTAGTGGTTAGCGTATCTGACTTCTAACCCACGGGTCCTGGATTCGAAACCCAACACGAAGTGTTGGTTTTTGGATCTGGTTGTGTTGTGCATGTGAAATATACGTCTGAACGCACCCACGATTCAGGAGAAATACTACTGTGGCTTCGTTTTTGTTAAAAAAAAAATAAGTTCATAAAACTATTGTGCTGGTTTTAAAACTAAAATAAGTAACTTTTCGTGATAACTTTTACGTAAGAAGTCTCGACTATATTCAAATCGGCACATTACCTTGAGACTCCTCCTAATGTCGTTGATAGAGACAAAGCCCTTCCTATCCTTGTCGATAATCTGGAAGCGCTTGATGTATGTCTGGATCTCCTCCTTGTTGAGGTTGATTGGTATTTTGTCGCGACTGGCGCGGTTCACCATTTGACCCATTTCGTTTGCAAGGAAATCGCCGGCTTGTTTAATTTGTCGCTGCAATGTAAACAAATCATATTATTTCAGCACTACGGCAACCGATTTTATGTTTGTATCATCAATTACACGTTAAATCAGAGGTTCCCAGACTTTTTTTCTCATAGAATTAAGCTGGTTCCGGTGGACGCCCCTGCGGCTACATTTCCACCATATTCCCAAAACTATAACTAACTAACCCATTTTTTTGTCACGCCAACGTAGACCCCAGTCGAGTCTCCCGTGGACCCCTGGGGGTCCACCTGGACCACTTTGGGAACTAAGGCGTTAAAGTATAAAATGTGAAAAAGAGCAGACGAAAAAAGACTCGGATCATCATCATCATTCATTATAATCACATCACTAGTTCACTGCTGAACATTGGCCTCCCTCGTTGATTGCCACAAAAGTTAGTAGGTTCCATTTTGGCTGATGGCCGCTACGTCGCCCGCGGGGATTTAGGTTTTTTAATGATCCTGTGGGAACTCATTGATTGTTAGGGAAAAAAAGTATCCTATATCCGTCTGCAGGATGCAATCTATCGTTGTGCCAAATTTAATGGTGATCGGTCAAACGGTGTCGAAGTCTATTAATCTCAAACAGACATACCATATTTGTCATAAGAACATTTTATTTGTTATAGGATATTATCATATTGGTCATATGACCCCCTTAACTTAACAAGATAGCATTTTCATATCTGGGCTCATTGGATATGTTTTGAAAAATACCATAGCCCTAGCAACATTTGAAGCCTATTGATGAATATAGGCGTCACATATATACATACGAGTAGATAGAGCCACGCCTCTTTTCCATTGGGGTAGGCAGAGACCACATCTTTTCACTTGCTACGATCTTGACACACTTTTTTCGCTTCTTCTACTTTCATTCGTGCTTTCATACATGCTCGTTGGTTGCGGGTACTTTTGACGTGGCTTTTCCTTAAAACGACTTCGATCTGATCGTGATGCGTTCGCTTATGTCGACCTTTAGAAGCTTGCCCATTTCTCACACACTTCTCCCATTAATCAGTTTCGTAGACCTCACAAATAAAAGTTTCTAACGAAAATATGATTTTTGTCTAAAACTTATATGTTTAAACATCGGAAATATATGATAGGTGTCCGATACCTCTATCCTGCTCGATTACCTCTTACTACCGAGGCGTACGGACAGCCTTTATTCGTACAGAAAAACACTATATTCATTATAATACTGGTCGTGGGAACGCAGCGGGGACTCAGAATTTGTTTTGACTAATACCAAAACGGCGGAGACGTGGTTCGCCACCCGTCAGTTCGTTTCCCGCAGGGGCGAAAAGCGGGCCACGGGTGTGGTGGGTGGGCTCTGCCTACCTCAAAATAAAAAGTCGTGAGTGTATGTGTTTATGTAAATGTTTACGGTCTTCTCGGCGTCGCTCCACTTGAGCTCCTCGGCCATGATGTCGACGATGGCGGGCAGCGCCTCGGCGGCCGCCTGCACGTTGAGGAAGGCGAGGCGCAGGCGCCGCGCGATCATGTCCACCGCCGTGCACGCGTACTCGCGCACACCGTACCTGCACATACTCGTACCATTACATAACTCTTCCTCAAGCCACTAGCTCCGGGGCTAGCGCTCGCTTTAAGTTTCACAGTACGCGAGTTCACGACCGCGTGGCCTAGTGGTTAGAGTACCTGACTTCTACGCCGCGGGTCCTGGGCACGAATTCCTACCGGAGCGAACATTTGTGCAGAAACACAAATTATTCGTTTTCAGGTCTCTCAGGTCTCGGGTCGGGCAGGAGAAATCATTCTGAGGAGCTTCGTTTTAAAAAAAAATTAGCAGATTGATCTATTACGTATCCAAAGTGAAGATACATTATAAAAGTGTTGGAAGAATATCTGTCAAATAATTATTTGATACTGGTTGTGGTTAACGAAAAAGACGATTATTTTTCATATGACGTCTTTTTTGATAATCTTAGCCAGTATGCAAATAGTTATTTGAGAGATATTCGTTCAACATTTTTATAAGTGATCTTCACTTTGAATACCCAATAAGCCCCGCTGGGCTCAATTCTTGGTACCGGACAACACTAAAATTGTTAATCGCAATTTTAAGTAGTGATTTGCTCAGTGGTCAGCGGTGAAGGAAAACATCGTGAGGAAACCGGCATGTCTGAGAAAAATAAATATTTCCAGGATATGTGAAGTCCGCCAACCCGCATTGGAGCAGAGTGGCGGACTCTCCCCGGCTTCAAAACCCTTCATAAATGAGAGTAAAGGCTGTGCTCACCAGTGGGATATTTATAAGCTGTTACTTTACTTTTTTACTCACTTACTTATATGTAATAATGTATAAACATTAAAATAAATACAAAAGTCAGCCTCTCGTCGCGAATTTTGACACAGTCGGTCGCCCAATTGCACATACGAGGACATAAACCAGTCAGCGCCACAGCGCTCTTTGAAAATCCGACGGTATATTCTTTTCATATTAGTTTGCGCATGAAATTCCTTAACAACCACCACGTGAACTTATTTGTGATCGCACCTACTTCATTGACATTGGTGCTTAATTTTATATTAACCAATTTCAGTATCCATATTAATTACTATAAATGCAAAAGTCTCAAAACTCTGTTTGTTAGCTTTTCACGGTTCAACCGCTCAACCGATCTTGACGAAACTTAACACAGAGATAGCTTGCATCCTGTTCACGATGTTTTCCTTCACTGCTGAGCAGGTGGTAAATCAGCACTTAAAATTGCAGACCAATTTTAGAGATGCACACACCGGGGATTGAACTCAGGACACTACAATCTATCAACTTAATATAGATTTTACCTGTAAGTGAATTTATTTATGTAGACGTATCATAATTAAAATACCTGATTTCGGCGTCTATATATGGGAATTCAGGGTGTACTTTTTTGCCGATAATAGGCCATCTCTTGCCAGTCATGGCCGCCATTTTTGCAACCGCGAAAGCTCTGTCACCGTACGATTTAGCCAAGTGTTGTGCGACCTGAAAAATAAACGCTTTCTTAAGTATCTCCTTAAGTAGTTACGAATAAAAAATGAAGTCTTTAAAACAATGAACCATACACCCAGTCATCGACGCTATTTTGATGTATGAGATATTACGATTTAAAAATCAGCTAGTCAGCTAATTAATGAAATGAAACAGTTTAAAAGATACACTGTTATCTTTTCATCAATACTGTATCTACCTTTCATTAAATTAATAATGAAATATATTTATTCTCTGATGTAAGAAATTCAGATTAAGTTTGTCAAATTTTTTTTACAATCTTTCTTAATGTGGTTCCTCTGTTAGGAGAAGAAACAGGCGAAAGAAACTCCGTAGGTTTCTTTTTTAGTAATTTTTCAATGTGCTTTTAGAATAATTACAAAAATTATATTTATATTACATAACGAATTAGTATTTAGAAACAGGCTGGCAGCGAATACTTCATTCCCAGGGGTTATTATGATCCATGTTTTCTTCTATATTATAATAACTCTTAGTACATATTTCCTGTTTAATAGTCTTTTTGAATCTTTGGGCAGGAAGACTTACTGGGATTTTGTATTAAAAGCTTATACTTAACCCCTGGGAATGTGTTACTGACTCTATTGAGTCGAGTGACCGTCATTAAAAGCTGGTGTTTGTCTCTGGCATTATGTACAGCACTTTTTTACCAAAACTATTTATATTCTTGTGTACAGTACCTCCATTTCCAGACCAAAATCTTGCACTAATCTGATGTACATGGTGGGGGTCCATCCGTGTGCACCCTCTATCAAGAACCCATCAGTTTGGCATTCCTTGTACAACGGTTTTAAGTTTGCACCTGCAAAATAAAACCAAACAGAGCCATTTTCTAAAATTTTCTTAATTGAGCCTGCAAGCCGGATTATTGTTTATTTAAGACACGAATCATACTGCCGCATTTATTAATAAAGTAGTAATGAGTGTGAGTTGTGTGTGTGTGTATTAGTCTATCCAGTTTAAAAATATGATTGTTGTGATTTTTTTAATATTCTTATTTTTGCTTATTGTATCCGCCATGCATATATTTTCTATGTATTTTCTAAATAAAAAAAAACAATGTCGCAAGTAAGTTCTCACTTGAGAACGGCTCGACTGATTTGGTCCTTTTTCTGTTGTGTTCGTAATTGTGAGGACAAGAAAATTTTTGGAAAATCCATCAGAAAATTCGGAGAATTGGATGGTATTTTTTAATAAAATCTTAATAAAAAGTGACGTTCAGTTTAACGATTCTGCTGTCACATGATTTCAGTACTTATTTTTTTTCGCTTAGCGCACTTTTTATTCTCTTCGTTCGTAAATTGCACCCGTGCGATGCCGGGGTGGATCGCAACGATCGTATGTATTTGGAAGTATTTTTTTTTCATACTGTTTTAGTATTTTTTATTTTATGGTTTTCTATTATTAAGTTCTTAGGTTACAAAGATACAGTATTTACTTTTTATATAGTGAATACATTTTTTCAGCAGCCGATACAACGTTCTTTCAACAGTCTGCATAGCGTATGTCTGTGCGGTGTAGTGTGGATCGAGAATATATAGGAGAAACTTTTTTTATAGAAGATAGGACGAGACGAGCAAAACGTTCCACTGATGGTAAGTGCAACGTCTACCCATAATAGAAACTATTACCCTCTAAGGTTTTTTGTATAGTACTACACTGAGCCCGTCACTCCGAGACATCAGGTTCGTAAGTCTCATGTGCCCAGTGATTACGCTAGCTCTCAGTGCCCTTCAAACCGAAACACAGTAATGTTTGCACACTACCGCTTCACGGCAGAATAACTGGCCCTGGGGTGGTACCTACCTAGACGGATTCCTGCATAGGAATCCTATCACCAAAAAAAAATTATTTAATTATTTAAAAAATCGTTACTTTTTTTCTATTACATAAATTCATTCACTGTCTGCAAGCAGTGAGTATAGATGGAAAGAGACAAAATTTAACGCTTTTTGTCACGTACGCTGTTTGCCGGTGACTTTCTGTCGCTGCAACCTGCGATGGGAAAGTTCGTTTCAAAGATACTCACTCTCGATAGCGGCAGTCGATGGTCTCGGCCGCCATGGAGCGGTAGGTGGTCCACTTGCCGCCGGCGATGGTGACTAGTCCGGCAGGCGACACGTGCACGATGTGGTTGCGCGCCAGAGACTGCGTGTCCGGCTTGTTGGGGTCCGACACCAGCGGCCGGATGCCCGACCACGCCGACAGCACGTCGCCGCGACGCACTAGCCGACGCGCATTTTATATTTTTTAATCGACTTAAACAAAGGAGGAGGCAGTGGCGTAACAATAGGGTGGCAGGACGGGCAAAACGCCACGGGCCCCTGTCGGAGGAGGCCCCTGGTAATTTGTTACGCCACTTACCTATCGAACATTCAGTGGCGCAAACTTTGAATTTTGATGTTGTTATTAACACTTTTCCTGAACAGAAAGCCTGCATTTTATTTTTAATATTTAAAATTTTGACTAAAAATGAAATTGCTATTTCAGTCCAATACGCTCTTTAAATTTAAAGTTACTACAACATTGTTTGAACTTCTTTACATTGGGAGAGGGCCCTTCCGAAGAATTTGCCATGCCGACGATATAGTTACGTCACTGGGATGAGGTTCTCAATTCGACAGAATATTTTTGAAGTAAAAAATTCTTTAGAATCGTTGTTGTTTGACGAAAAAGCGACACTAAAAAGAGACAAACATATACATCTACAGGACTTAGCCTGCGAGAGAATGAGATCGATTACATTATAAAGTGTTTCGTATTTAATTTCTTCGTATATTTTGCTCTCATTAGCTCGACAACAAGAACAAAAACAGTAATTGACGCTGTGTTTCAAAGATATACTAATCAAATCCATACGAAAGCATTTATTTCATACTTTAACCGTGTAATTTTTTGAAATTGAAAACTTTATAATACGAGTATGTAGTATAGAATGCAAAATAAAAATTATTAACAATATATGGAAACTTGGTAACAATAAATGGTTTTCGGGTCTGGTTTTATTGCGCATATGAAATTTAAGTCTCTTAACCGCACCCACGACACTAGCTACTGTGGGGCATCGCTTTTTTTAAATTAAAAATTATATATAAAAATATACAGTCATGCCTTTTTCCACACCTCCATGTCAATAATATGTGGCGACTACGGTATACCGGGCCAAGCATCTAGGCTCGCCGAGATCACTCCCTGGGGTCGCAGAGAACGGGAAAGGGTCTAATGCGATTCCTGAAGGAGCTAGGTTGGCTCGAGTGGACTAATATTCCTGCCTACACGCAAAATACGCGCTAGACGTGGAGTTGCGGAAACCGTCCCGTTGCAATCTACAATCTACAATGTCCATAATCCACTTGCTACGATCCTGACACATCCTTTATTACCGTTTTCATACAAGCGCGTTGGTTTTGGGAAGTTTCACTCATAATCTCTTTTATTCAGTTTAGGTTTGTTTCAAACCCTATAGTTTTAAAGTAGTAAAATAAACTTTTACAAAACCGTCACAACAAGCTGCATGTCTCTCTAATGATATACGCCGAAGTTAGATTACTAACAATCAATGCATAAGATGGCATTGATTGATATACTAAAAATATCAATATTACCTTCAACGTCGGGATTAAGGTAGTTCTTGACCTCGGTGAGGATGAAGAGGATCTCGTCCTCGGTGGGCTTGGGGTTGTGCGTGACTTGGCACGGCAGGTCGGTGGTACCGGCGATGGTGCCCTTCAGCCACGGCAGGAAGAAAATTACGCGCCCATCCGACGTCGCCGGGTCCAGCAGACCCATGTGTTCAGGGCTGACGGCATACAATTTATTGGCATAAGAAAATCGATAGGAATAGAGTAGAATAGCACCTTTGCCACCAACCTTTGGTGAATACAGTTCCGAGTGGTAAATTATTGTTTTTTTTACACTCACAGAGATCTCAAATCGGCCAGGAGGACCGATTTTCGACCACGGCGACAACTTCCGAATACTATCGGGAGCCATCAACTGCGCAGGAGATATTCTAGTGCCACAAGTGTACGCGCAAACACAGAGGCACTCACTCGTTCCAACCTACCCGTGCCCGATGTAACACAGCATTGCTATGGGCGGACGTTGCACTTACCTTCCCGACGTCCCTTTCTCCAATAGAAAAATTCAATTAAATTGCAGTTACCTAAGTATTTTGTGAAGTACTTAATACAAATGTAAAAAAATGGTATGTACCTGTAATATCCGGGAAGCACAATATGGACCCCCGAGGAAGGGCAGCAAATTTCTTTGACTTTATCGTCGTCCATTTTTCGGATGCTGTCCGTGAAAGGTCCGGTCGCATTAATGATGCATTTCGCTTTTACGTCCCACTCTTTACCGGTAATTTCGTCCTGATAGAACATTTCGGAAAATATTAGACATTTGACGTGGGTAAAAATATTTAGTTTCTGGGCTAGGCATAAAGTGTAGTTGATAAAAAATTATACTAATATATTAGTGTCTACGGGGAATTCCATTACTAGCTCACAGAGCAAGGTGTCAACTCAATTCTTTATCAAGATAATGTAGGTAGCTATGAGCCATGATGATTTGGACTGTGTGCTAATGGTACGTCATAATTTTGCCATAATTGCCACGCTTGGCAGGCCGGTTGGCAACCGCAGTTTTTAATGAGATGTTCCAGGAAGATGCTGATATATATAGATGATGACGATTTTGACGACACCCACGGAATGAGATGTGGTGGTAAATTCTCTTACGCCGCCACCACACGAGGACACTTAAATACGTAAATAAAATAATTAATAAAAATTGTACGAACTCTGAGGTGTGCGCCGCTGAGCTTGCCGGCGGTCTTGTGCAGCTTGGTGACGCTGACGTGGTTGGCAATGGTGGCGCCGTGGCGCGCCGCCGTCAGCGCTATCGCCAGGTTCATGCGCGCGTCGTCCTGCTGACCTGCCGATACCAAAATATTCTTCATTTTACGATAAAAGGCCCGTGGAAACGAAACCTGCGAACTTTGACCAGTTTCAGAAAAAGTTAATGCAGTTTTTAAGTATTTCAATACTTAAAACTGCACTGCACACTGCACTTAACCATCCACTTTTGGCGCCTAATTGAAGTGTTTTATTGAATTTTGTTATTTCTTTGTATATTTTCAGTTCCGATTTTTCATATTGATTGTTTATTAAGTAGCAAGTGCTCGTGAAAGGGTACAGTGATTGGAAAAGTCAATTCAAGACAAGAACGAACTTTTAATTTTTTCTCCATCAGTCCAGCAAATTTTCAGTAAAAGCCAACCATCATTTTACTATCCATCGAAGTTTTGAAGTCTTGCTGCTTGAATATTTTATACCTGGTTTCTATATGTCACTTGAAACTGAAAAATAGTTTACTACTGTTTTAATAAATAAATATACAATAATACTTTATTATCGACGTCTTTTCCAACAGTGAAATCTATTTACACAATCTACGATAAAACTAGATCTGAGATCTGCATTGTTTCAAAGAATCATAATGACCTTATGTGGTGAAATTAGAATCATTGAAAAGATGGGACGATGGTTTTCTAACTCCACGTCCATATGGAAATTTTTATTAAACATCTTATATCAAAAAGCGGGTTTTGAAATATTATTCAAGGCTACTTGAGTAAAACATAAATTACGATCACGAATTAACCTTCGCCCTTCATAACCATGTTTTTACTTACTCCAATTTATTAATACTTATTCCAATTTAATACGAACCGTCATAGTACACGATGCCTCCACAAAGGTTGTCTGACTTTAACATGGGGAACAGTTCGAGTGTATTCTTCTTCGACAAATAGTAGGAGCTCTTCACATTTCGGTCGCCCGCTACTAAATCGTACATTTTAATGCCGAACCAATAGTAGGGAACTTGCCACCACCTGTAACGCAAAGCATTTAGTATTTACACATACGATATTAACAAACATTTGATTTAAAAACCTGTAATTTATTTAGAGAAACCATAAAAGCCTGCTTATCATTTATTTTGCCAAGAACAAATCATTGGTCCTTCGAGCCAGATATCGGATACTAAGTATAGAATAATAATTACGATTATGACGCTTTATTTTTTCAAATAACGTGACAAATTGATCTGAGCTTCAATTGATTTAAAATCATTGGTGGTAATCTGTAACAGCTTAATTTAAATCTCAACATGGAACATTCTTCTTCAATACCAATTTGGTAGCTAATAATATAGCAGATACTTTAGGTCACTTTCTGTAATTCATATAGTTCAACTCACTTGTATACAGGTAGCAAGATAGGTAGTGGGCGGGTTAGGTGAGGAGCAACTTCCAGCATATTCGCTCTTTCATGTAGAGCCTCCTTCACCATTTTATATTGATCATAGTCAAGTTGCATGATGGCCTTTTGTAAATAACGCACTCCGCCGTGAATGAGTTTAGTGCTACGACTAGATGTGCCGCTTGCAAAGTCATCCGCCTCTACTAAAGCTGTGCGGAGACCTGGAAATAAAAAAATGTTCCCTAATTTTTTGCATAGGCGAATAGAAAAATAAATAAACAATTTGTATGAAAACAACGTTATACGAGTATTAGCTCTAATCTATACTGTGTGCGACTGTTTGAGCACAGACTATTGTGTTTTATATTGGTAGTATGAACGCAAAAAAAATGACAGACCATTATTTGTTTAACATTATCAGTGTAAACGTAAATATGTTTTTTGTGAGCTTGCCGCGCCTTTTCTCCTTCATATAGTCTCGCAATGCTTTCATGGTGTTAGCGTTGGTCTGGTCTCTCCATTTATGGTAGTCTGATGTGGCATGAACGCTAACAGTAAAAGTCCTTCCTCATCCAAAATCATGGTAACCATGACCTTGCCTGCAGATTTCTTGACTTGACAGTTTTTTGGGGTGGGTGATGACCTGTGCTTCCACTGCATGCACTCCATTTTGACTCGGGATCTCTATGGTAAACCCACGTTTCGTCCCCTGTCATCAATTGTTGAAAAAAAACTCGCTGAGTCTTCACCAATCAGTTCTGTTGGGAACATTCGCGTCGAGCGTCCTTATGAAGTGTTGTCAGAAACCGCGGGACCACTCTTGCGCTGACTTTAGACATTTGCAAATGTTGGTGAAATATATATTCCAAGAGATTCCCGCCGAAAAGTCCATTTCTTCAGATGTGCGGGAAATGGTCACCTGCCTATCTCTTAAAATAAATTCTTCTAATTTCTTACACACTTTTGGAGTCGTTGCCGTCACGGGCCACTAAGTGTGGGGGTCGTTTTCTATGCACTAGTATCTTCTCCATTTAAACTGCTTACTCCAAAATTTTAGTTCATATTCAGAGGGCGCAGTCTCCCTATATATTGCTGCCATGCGTTCTAATATTTCCTTATGCTTTTTTCCCTCTTTAGTGAGGAACTTTATAACTGATCGCTGCTCTAAATCGAGCATTTTTTTTGTAGACCCGGACATCATTGCACTTGGTATGCTCTCACTCGGAATATATTAATCGCACTGACTTGAAATTCCATACGCATCATACGCAGAAACATAGCTACACGCATGAACATAGTCTCGCCTTGTTCAGCGTTGCTTTTTACCTTTTGAGATTTATTCATGAACACTATACTATTAGCTTTCTCGCTCCTTCTCCAAACAAACTTTAACTATGCCAAATCTCACTTCGTGAGCGCAAAATGCTTTAAAAGGGATATAACGTTTTCTCCTCACGTTTTAATATACAGATAACCGATGTTACATCATCATCATCGCTAGTCCACTACCACTACCTACTAACGTAGGCCTTGACTATTACTATTTATTTTACTGGTAGGATACTGGAATCCGTCTAGGTTGGTACCACCTCAGGGCCAGTTCTTCTGCCGTGAAGCAGTAGTGTGCAAACATTACGGTTTCGGTTTGAAGGGCACTGAGAGCTAGCGTAATTAATTACTGAGCATATGAGACTTAAGAACTGATGTCTCAGGGTGACGACAAAACGTTCACCTGATAGTAAGTGCAACGTCTGCCCATAACAAATGCTGTGTCACCCAGAAAATTTCTGTGTGACCATCACCCTGAGACATAAGTTCTTAAGTCTCATATGCCCAGTGATTACGCTAGCTCACAGTGCCCTTCAAACCGAAACAGTAATGTTTGCACACTACTGCTTCACGGCAGAATAACTGGCCCTGGGGTGGTACCTACCTAGACGGATTACTGCATAGGAATCCTACCACTAACTAAGACGTAAGGAAAACAATATAAAACATAAAAAAGATATTTTTCTAGAATCTATTTTTTAAACAACCTAGGACTGTGAAGATTAAACATAACATATTTTTAATGGTGTAACGTGACCTGAAAAGTTGCATAATATGAATAACTACAGTTCCGCAAGTATACTTCTTAAGGCACTTTGTGTGCAATAGCGTTTCAAATTAGTAGGTCGGGACCGTGCTGTGCCGTGTTTTATTCAGGCTTCGAAAGTTATTTTCATGACGGTGTGCTTTAAGATCCATTTAAATGGAAACAGCAAAATTTCAATATGCAAAATTTTCAGCTACTACATTTTTGTAAAAAAAATATTTTAACCAATATTATTTCTACAAAAAATATTTTTAAAGAATCAAAGTGAAATTTTGTCCGCTGCCTTTAAACATATTTGCACATTTTTGTTGCATTCCAAATGCAATATTGCACGACTTAATTAAAAAACCAAAATGAAATCTCTCTGCTGAGCATAGTTGACGTGTTCTAACTGCACGTACACTATATTTGCCTAAAGTGATCGCCATATATAGATATAGGTCGTGCCAACTCCAACGGTATAACAATACGATATATCTTCTGTGACAAATGTTTCCAGCCTAATACTCGTAGTTTACAAATAATACAAGTGATGGTCTGCAGATGTTATATTAAGAAAACGTCGTCAAGCATCGCACATAACGCAACCCGTATACGGAAGTTTTCAACCTGCGAGTCCCGTCTGCGCTTTTTTTAAATGGAAGAAAGTGAAGAAACGAGCAAATTGTTAACCTTTACATGTTACATAACGTTGTAACGTTGCGGTGCCATACCTCGAGACATCAGTTATTATTTCTATCATCAGCATTTCGCATCAGCGTTACATCGGGCGCGGGAAGGTTGGGACGAGTGAGTGCCTCTGTGTTTCCGCGTACACTTGTGGCACTATAATATCTCCTGCGCAGTTGATGGCTCTCGACAGTAGTCGGCAGTTGTCGCCGTGGTCGAAATCGGCTAGGAGAACATCATCATCATCATTATTTCTTATATGCCCTGTATTTCCACTAGCTGACAGTGCCCTTCAAATCGAAACAAAGTAATGTTTTCACGCTGCTGCTTGCGTAAGTAGCACTGTGGTGGTGCTTAGGCGGATTCCTGCATAGGAGTCCTACCACTTTACATAAGACACTCGGACGGAAACAATGATGGCGCGACTACAAGACAAGTCCAAACTAAAAATCATTCAGACCTCCTTGAAAATATATTACGATACCTCTCGTGGTAGCGTCGAGAGCACAGCCGACTCCTGTGGCTCCTCCGCCGATGATGAGCACGTCGTACGTGTGCCCAGCCTGCAGCATTTTCACTTGATCTGTCCGCGATGGCAGGGGTCGCTTCTTGCGCTCCGTCCTTGCCGACACCGTCGCTGGGTTGAACCATTGCTGTAACGAGAAAAAAAAATTGAAATAGATCTTTTTTAAGTTTCTATTCAACTACGAAATTAAGCGCGTCTACAATTAATAAACGTAATTAAGCTGGACCAATTTCTATTATAGATTTAATAACTGCAGATTTCGTATATTTGTTGAAGTATTTTAAGACCGCCGGCGTGCCTCTGGCTTCTTCGAAGGGGTCCGAGGCGAATGGTCAATTTTCTGGTCTGAAAAGCCTTGGAAAATATTATTCGTGCTTTAAATTACTATTTTATTTTTAGTAGAAATCTTTAGTCATTCGCCAGTCAATAATTTAAGTTACTTGTAATATCCATAATTCGTTACGATTGGAGAACATCTTGCCTGAATTACTGAGACCAGCATCTTCTTTTTCAGTATTTCAGTACAGTACGTATAACTAAAATGGGAATTTTACTGTGAAGATGATGATGAGTTCAGTTGGTATTTAAATAAGTGACAAACGAGCCGTTATTACTGTGGCGTACAGATAGGCAAAATTAATTTTCAATGCAGAGTCAAGATGCGTTTGTCAGTATTTTTATTCTTGATATTTTCTTATTAGCTTGTAAAAAGTTCGCTACTGGACATCACAGCCGTAGTAGCTCAGGGGCCGGCCGGCTGCCTTAAATTTCATAGTACACAAGAGACCTGAATTCGATACCCGCTGCCGGCTGTTTTGCAGTTTTGATATGGTAAGTGCTGATCTACGACGTATTCAGCTGTAAAGGAAAACATCGCAAGAAAATTTGCATGTCGGAATGAAAATATTTAGAGGATGTAAAGTCCGCCAACCCGCATTGGAGCTGCGTGGCGGACTCTTCCCGGCTCTAAAACCCTCTTAGAAATGAGAGGAGGCTGTGCTTAGCAGACGGACATTTACAGACTGTTACTTTAAATTTTTAATATAAAGGATAGTTTCTCTCCCAAGTTCGCCTAAAAAATATTTTCCGTATTCGCCACGTTTGGCAGGCAGGCATTGGCGTGCTGCCGAATTATTTTCATCTGGCATAACTGCGATAATTACTCCGCCATCAGTTGGTGGCTATGTGACATTTTCGTTATTCTAAATTCTATCGCAGCCACCACTCAGCTATTTCAATCAATCAGTAACCAAGATGACTATTGAAGAATGATCAAGGTAACTTACGGCAGGCGAGTCATCGGCAGCAAGTGCCCAGGCGGCCACCACAGCGCCGGCTGCGCCCGCCGCGCTCCCAACCAGCAGTCTCCTTCGGGACATGTTCTGCAATGAGTAAGCAGAATTTAACATAGGCATCATTAATTCCAATTAACTTACTTCGGAAGCTCAACATTGAAATTAAGCGACGACACGGACAAGTAAGTGCCACGCCATTAATGGTATGTGCCATCATCAGCATCATCATCATTTCAGCCTACCATAGTCCACTTTTGAACATAGGTCTCCCCCATAGATTGCCACAAAACACGGTCCTGAGCCACCTGCATCCATCGACTTCCTGCAAAACCGTGTAGGTCGTCGCTCCATCTAGTGGGGGGTCGCCCTACACTGCGTTTGCCGGTACGAGGTTGCCACTCGAGAACCTTTCTTCCCCAACGGTTATCGGTTCTCCGAGCTATATGGCCGGCCCATTGCCACATCAGCTTGCTAATCCTTAGGACTATGTCGGTTACTCTAGTTCTGCTGCGGATAACATCGTTACGGATTTTATCTTGCCATACAGAAACCAGAACTTTGCACTGGGAATTTCTGTGTAGCTCCACACCGCGCTTGTCACCAGGTGAAATCAGATCTTAAATCTCATATGCCCTGTGATTATGATAAAGGTTGTGGTATTTACAGACCACTTTATGATGTCAGAATAACTGTTCCTGCGGCATCTACCAGTCGGATCTTGCAGGAGCAAGCAGGAATCCTACGACCATTAAACGAACGTTTAGCGAACGATAAGACCGCCTCGCGTGACGTAATAAAGCGATATGGCATGACATCTACATGCAACCTCGGTGAACAATCAACATATCATAACGTGATATAATATAATAACTTTAAGACGTAATTATGAATATGTAAAACCTGAAGACAAAGATTTAATATCGCGTTTGTGTCTTCGTTATCTATATGTATATATATGTAATAATAATAATAACTATGTATAAAATAATATATAATATAACTATGTAATAACACAAATCGTTAGCTTTCGGGTCTGTTTGTGATATGCATGGCAAATTGATGCCAACGTCCTTAATACAGGATAAATCCTAGTATTGGACACCTTATTTTATTTTAATAAGGGCTAATTGAGTAAAGATACCGCACCTAATAAAAAATAAAAAATTTGCTGCACACGTGCTTATGTATTAGTTTTGTATGATATATATTTTTACCTAGCTATTTTATTTTATCTCTTAGGTTTAGTTGGCAATAAATTAACCAGGAAACGGAACGAATATTAGCATTCTAATTGAACTAACCTCTACATTGTGGTTGACAAACCGCGTTCTAAAGATGATGAATATATAAGAGAAACCTATGATTAGCATTAGACTGATGATTGTGAATGCAAACATATGATAAAAAATCTTCATTAACAAAGTATTTAAAGTCAAGTTAGCGTCCATTTTACCTTGCCATTGTTAGACGCCTTTTTACCACTACAAGGAAATATTTAGCCGAGTCGTAAATGATTAATTTGTACGTTACAGTAATTATAGAAGTCTGTGCTTCAAGCGTTGAAAACATTTTATTAATAATTCATTAATGAACAAAAACTTCCCAATACGAAGACAATTTCTCAATGTATTCAAAAGGTAATTAGATTATGTTTGTAAATAAGAAAGTTTATATATATACGTATATATTTTGCTGATAGTAAAACCTTTATGCTGGAGTCCGTCTGGGTTGGTATCACCACAGTGTCAGTAATTCTACCGCCAAGCAGTAGCTTACAAGCATTACAGTATTCCGGTTTATAGGTTACTGCCAAAGAGTATAACAAGTATATGGGAGGTTACTGCAGAATAGAATTTACTTGTCCGTCTCGTCACTTAATTGCAATTTTAAATTTCGAACGTTTGTTAATTCGAAACGATGAACACGATGGCAATTATATATTCGAAAGTTACTTAGATTAATTTATGAAATAAGAACGTTCATATTTATATAGTGTGTGGTAGCGGCTTAAGAGAATCTACCACCCCATCTTATCCCGTGGGTGTCGTAAAAGTAGACAGAGGGAAAATTAAAACCAGAAGATGGGCAGCAGCATCTTCCTGGAACATCAGAATAAATAAACTGCGCGCTAAGCGAGGCTACTATGGCAAAATTCCACCCTTATTAAAGAGAGCTACAAATTTTTGTAGCAATCTATGGAGGAGGCCTATGTTCAGCAGTGGACTAGTGATAGGCTGAAATGGTGATGATTTATATATATTTCACTTATTGTGAGACCTTTATGCTGGTGTCCGTCTGGGTTGGTAGCACCACAGTGTCAGTAATTCTACCGCAAAGCAGTAGCTTGCAAATACTAATATGTTCCGGTTTATAAGTTACTGTAGCTAGTGAAATTACTGAGCATATGAGAAGTAATAAATGTTCCAAGGTGACGAGCGCAGTGCAGTCCCCCGCAGGACATTACAATTAAAAGTTCCGGTGTGCCAACGCAAATGTTTTGATCAGCCAAATCAAATTAAGTTCGCCGGGTACATACTAACAGGTCAAAATCACTTGGCCAGCGACGATCTTCAATTAAAAACATTGATATACAAAAAACCCAAAATAGTTCTATACAAAAATCACTTCAAAAAGCGTCCTCGATCGATAAGAACATAAAAATAAAGAAGGAATAAGGAATCTGTCTAGGTAGCCCACCAGTACGTACCACCCCAAGGCCAGTTATTCTGCCGTGAAGCAGAAGTGTGCAAACATTACTGTGTTTCGGATTGAACGGCACTGTGAGCTAGCGTAATCACTGGGCATATGAGACTTAAGAACTGATGTCTCAGGGTGACGAGCGCATTGTGGTGTCACACAGAAATTTTCTGGGCGACACAGCATTTGTTATGGGCAGACGTTGCACTTACCATCAGGTGAGCGTTTTGCTCGTTTCATCACTTTATGCAATAAAAAAAAAAGTACAAAGAACACTGTCATTAATAAGGTAATGGTAAGTGCATACCATCAAGTAAACGTTTTGCTCGTTTCATCACTTTATCCACTAAAAAAAAATCTGATAAAATAAACACAAATTTGATATTATGCCCATGACATAAAGTAGCTTATTAAATGAAATCGTTCCACGACGTTTTGACATTCCTTGCGTTGACACGTCTGACGTGATACCAATAGAAATGAGCGCATTGTGCGCTCTTTTTATAAGAACTTTTTGAGTAGCTAATTGTGTATGTCGCTAATGTTAAAACACAAATTTATACTAATGAAACAAATAACAAAAACGAGATGATAAATATAAGAGTACTAACATTGTGAATTAATTATCTGTGAGTACTGATATGATTTCATTTTAACTGCCCGAAATTTTTTCTTACAAATAAATTTCAAGGTATAGTAACATTTAATGATGTAGGGAACCCACCCACTTCGTAACTGAAATTACTCAGTCTCTGAGAATTTGATCAGTCTCGCAGATTTTCTGGAGGGTTAATCAACCCCGAGTTCTATATATCGACCCACAAAAACATGAACATGTTATTAATTAATTATCTTCATCATGTGTAGCTCTACATAAATGCTTACCTTACGACCACCGTTAAGCGATGAAAAAACACAATTTTGTCTATGACAAATATAAGCCAACACATCGACGTAATTGACAAATACATGGGGAGCAAATTAGAGCAATTTTTGTAAACAAAAACCCTAAACACATTACGTTCTCCGGAGTTCCTTGATGTTGCCTAGGCACGTGCCGTGTTTTGTCCCACGATGACTTTAGTGATATTTATTTGCGATACAACGTAAACTAACGTGTTTGAATATCGAACCTCAAGGCGACCGCGAAGCCTTTAGATTGAAGTACCTGACTTTTACGCTACAGGTCCTGGGTTCGAATCCCAGACGAAGCCAACATTTGTGCAATAAAGATAGTGGTGCCTAACGGCTGTGCATGTTAAATTTATCTGTAAGCCGCACCCATTGTACAAAACTAGTTTTAAGTCTGCGTATTCAACAAGACACATTTATTAATTTAGAACAACAAGATTCATTTATTAATTTTGTGTTAAACATCTCGTGCCACGTGGATCACACAATGTATCGATGCCGATGCAACCTGAAAATAATCCTGCCGGCACCCACGGATGCAGTGTTGGAGACACGTGAACAGTTGCAACAGAACCAAACCAGAAAACAAACAAGTTTTTTTTCATGTCGGCTCCGTATAGGACACAAACCCAAGACCCCTACAGTGCAGTAATCCGGTACTCTAGCTACTGAGCCACGCGGTCGTCTATCAATTTATCAGAGTAATAAAAAAATATTTATATAAAAGTTAAAAAGAACATGGTGACATTGAATGTCACCATGCTTTAAAATGCAAAGAAATATATCGTACGAGGTCACCTCAGTGACTATATATTATGTAAGTATATGGTACTGATATATGTAACCTTTATAATTTAGCTGATTAAGTCCTTCGACATAATGCCATATAAGATTGATAAGAACTGAAATTAATTTATTACTTTATTATCCTATTATAGTATACCTACGTAAAACTTCGTTAATGACAAACTGGAAATTAAAAGAAAACTACCTAGCTAACTCACTCAACGTACATATTATTTCCCTTATATCTAAACCTTAAAAAAAACGACGCTCCGCCCTTAGTTAATACCCTAAGTTTTCAATAATTATTTTAGTCCGACCCACGCACGCCCGATGTAATGCTCATGCTATAAAATCGGAGGTAGGCTAGGATGCAGTTTCAGAAACAAAACGAAAACCAAAAATTAATGTTTTTGTAATATATAATATTCCCGCTGGAATTGGAACCCAAAATCCGCGGCTTAGAAGTCACTCTGTCAACTAGGCCACGCAGTCGTCAAGAAATCATTGACAGTCCAATGAAAGATCATGAACTCAAATCGCCGTTCAATACTAAGATACAACTGTTATTTAATAATTATAATTCGTAGACAAACCGGAGACACTTGTTATCAGTCAGATTAAATCACGTAGAAGTTCATTAAAATAAACGTATTGCTTGAACGCAATATTCCACTACGGAGCGTAAGACTAGACACCACGCAGTGTCTGGCGTGATACGTTGAGTGATTAGTTATCAGCACATATCTGTTATCCATACGCGGCGGTTGTTATCATTTCCTTTACGACGAGCCGGTTTTTGCTAATATCTATGACGTTTATACAAGAGTAAACAAACGCTGCTTTTCGCAATTTGTTCCTCGGTATCACAGCGATAAATTTCAGTTGCCATCAAACATTCTCATCTAATGATTGATTATATTCACGCGGTATATATAGTTTCGTAAGTATAAGCTCAAACACAAAAGGCTTTAACATTTATATTAAACACAAGGCATTAACATTAAACACTAACTGTCCCCTACACATACATACATACATAAGATCACGACTTTATCCCATAAGGGGTAGTCAGAGACTGGGCACTCACTGCAAAAACAGATGACTGCCACAATCCACGTTTCACCAAAACATTATAATGCACTCGGCGTGATAGGTGGTGAGCCCATCGCCACCATGCGCTGTTGGGTGCACAGTGCAGTTTAATTCCATTACTCGCCTTTTACGAGATCCATTGCATGAGAAGGAGTGGTAGTATTCTTTTAACGAGCCACCACCCTACACACTACAGTAAAATCAAAAATCAAAAGTTTTGTCGGAGATAATATAGTAAAAAATTGTAAAGTAACAGTCCATAAATGTCCCACTGCTGAGCACAGTCCTCCTTTAATTTTTAAGAGAGTTTTGACGCCTGAGCGAGTCCGTCACGCTGCGTCATTTCTCATTTCTCAAACATACAGGATTCCTCACGATGTTTTCCTTCATTGCCGAGCACGTGATAAATCAGCACTTAAAATTGCAATTATCAATTTGAGGGGTGACGGCACCGGAAATCGAACCCAGGTTCCCACTCCCCCACTCGTGTACTATGAAATTTAAAGCATGCGCATAGCCCCAAAGGTACCACGGCTCTGCAAAAAATGAACACGTATTTGTCATAAATATACTATATTGCGAAATTGTAGGTGTACAGATACCTACTTTACTACTATTTGTTTAAACTAATTTCTAAATCCAATTCGCAAAGAGTAAAATTTAAGGTGCAGTGTCGATGACTCTGTGAAAGTCACACACTTAAATACCACACTTAAATAACGTAATAAGTCACACACTTAAATACCACGACCCAACAATTTATTCTACTTAATAAATAAATTCACAGTATATTATTTAATGTCCACTACTGGTGGTAGGATTCCTATGCAGGAACCCGTTTAGGTAGGTACCATCCCAGGGCCAGTTATTTTGCCGTGAAGCATTAGTGTGCAAGCATTACTGTGTTTCGGTTTGAAGGGCACTGAGAGCTTGCGTAATCACTGAGGATATGAGACGGGCGCAGTGTGGTGTCACACAGATGTTCTCGGTGACGCAGCATTTGTTATGGGCAAACGTTGCACTTACCATCAGGTGAACGTTTTATTCGTCTCGTCACATTTTCGCATAAAAAAAGTAGATTAGTAATCTTTAATACTTTCACGTGTTGGTAAGAAAAGAGAATACGTGACAGTGATACGAGCGTACACTAGAGTATAGTTGTCACGTTCTTTTCACAATCAGCTCTACTGTGACGTATTTTAGTTACCTATGTTATGTATTCATCAACTACTCGTATTAATACGTCCGCTAGACGGGGTTATAAAATCAATAGCATAAAACATTAGGACGTAATTTTTCAATATTTTTTTTTTCGAAACTAAGCATTTATGTATTGTGTCTGTTGCAGGCTTCACAATTTGGGAAAATTAAGGACTGTTAAGTTTTAGAAGCTATTTTTAACACGCTCGTAATATTAATTTTAAATACAACCAATCATAAAAATTAATTTATTTTTAAAAATACGCGAGGACTCAAAAAAATATATTCATAACTAGCTGTGTTCCGCGATTTCCCCGCGTAAAATATCCCGGTCACATGATTGCGTAGCACGCCATGGTAGCTCGCTCGTTTATCTGAGCGTTAACAGTTCGGCCCCTCGCGGCAATATTCCGTACCGAGCGTGCGACTCCTTAAATTTATATTCATGTCTTCTGAACTGAACCCTGTAAGATATCTAAATAGAACATGCACACAAGTTTAAGTTAAAATTCCCAATTAAATCCCTAAAACTTTCATTGAAAACCGTTGAGCTGTTTCGGAGCCTCCTCGAGACAAACTTTCAAAGATAAAGACAAAAATTCTAGAAGCGATCATTTATGATTAGGCATGGTATAAATAACAGTTTTCATGTAAATCATGAAATTACAGACAAACATCAATTTTATTATTGGTATAGATAAAGACATGTTTATTTTTTACATTACAAAAAGGACGCCATAGAGTGAGCCTAAGGAGCCATTGCAATCAAATCCTAAACTGGTCTGTTGATTAACATCATAACTTGCATTACTATGTAATAAGTAGAATAGCACCTACCACTTTCCTACCGAGGTGTCGTTAGAGGCGACTAAAGTATTGTACGGATGGCCTTTATTTGTGCAGAATACCACCATAATATGCAATGCTGTTACTATACTGCTAGTGGGAACGCTATGGAGACGAAGAATTATTGACTCGTACCAAAATAGATGCGACTTGTTTCTGTTATGCAGGGGATTAAAACTCTCTTTTTAAAAAAGGATTATTTATTAGCTGTAAGACCAACCCGCACAACTTTTATATAATATATGTAGATTAATTGGGATCCTTGAACAGCCGTCCGACTCAGAACCGAACGGGCTTCTCTTCAGGCAGAGTATATCGTTATTAATATGCTGAGTCTACTAATGACGTGGTAGGGTGAGGGGTATTAGGTCAGTCTTTATCCCTTACATAATTGGGATATAACACGTCCCCCATATGATAAAATTCGGGCAATATGGTACGGAAGTTTATAAGTAAAATTTTCGTGTAATTTTCAATTTCAATTTTACAATTTAATTGACAAATTTCTCATGAGTTTAGGTTATGATTCTCATCAAGAGTAGTCTCAAAGGACTCTCTAGTGGTTTCCAAATTTTCTAAAAGAAACATTAATTGGGTTCATATTTATATTGGCGGCTGTTGCCAGATTGTTATTTTATAGTATCTCTTCCGTGTTACAAGCCAGATTACTATACAAATAATTATTAATACTATTACTAAGGTTAAGATGGAATAGTGTGTCCCATATTTATGTAGGGTATTTCAGTATTCAATTCGGTATCTAAAAGAGTATTTATTAAAATGATGAGTGACTACTTTCTTGTGCACCCCGAGTCTGTGGGTGATACGGAGATGACCAGAGTTGCTTAAAGATTATATTAATTTAAACATTAAAATAATTAATCTAATAGTAATTCAACGTTACGTTTAGAAAGAACTTCAAATATATATATACATATATGTGTGTGTTGTCTTTCTATGACACTCTAAACTTTTATGTTTGAAATATTTTTATTTCATCAGTGTCAATATAATATTTGATAATGTAATATTTCGTTATTTATTTTATTTATACAAAAAATATTCTTCCTTTTTTCATTATAAACAGACTCATTAGAATCATTTAAGTCTATTAAATCACAATTTTTGTGGGATACTTTTCTATAAGTAAGTATATATTATATTTATCTTTCCAGTGTTTCAGACACTTTAAACAATTAAGTATTTATTCACTTTTTTTTATAACAACATTGACTATGTTATATTTTCATACGTTATGTTTATTTTAAAACATTATTAACATTTTTTTTCGAATTACAATTAAACACCTTACAGAAGGTTTATATTTATAGTTTACACATAACCGTTTAGTCCCTAGACAAAACAAAATATTTAAAACTCACAGCTGCATTACGAACAGTGAGATAAGCCCGCCGAGTCGCATTCCTGAGACTATCGCTTCCCGGCTTCGTTGAACTGGACGTACGTCGACCTATCGCTATCCAACTCAGTGGATGCAGGTTTCATTTCCGGTGGTGCTTTGATCAGGAGACAATCACAACACGCGGTTAGGTTGCTGCCACAGGTACTCAGATGTGTTTTATTCCGAGCAGGATATATCGGACCCACTACACTCTGGACCTCGTGATATTTATTACACTTTCACACTTCCCAATTTTATTTTTAAAAAGTCTTAGGGTTCGTTACGCGGAGCCTGCCACAGCTGCCTCCAAAATTGTTATGCGTTGGATTAAAACTCTCTTTTTAAAAAGGGATTATTTATTAGCTATAAGAATAACACTTTACACGTTATAATTATTATTAACTCGCACAACTTTTGTATAATATATGTAGATTAAGACTCAGAACTGAAGGGGCTTCTCTTCAGGCTGAGTATATCGTTATTAATATGCTGTGTCTACTAGAGGCGTGGTAGGGTGACCATATTAGTTCAGTCTTATCCCTTACATAATTGGGATAACAGTTCGCCACTCTGCGCCGAATTTCGTCAAGATCGTTTTAGCGGTTGAACCGTGAAAAATTTCTTTCTTTCTTTCTAGACAGGGAACTTGCAAGAGTATTTTCGCACATCTTTGCCCTGTATATAAATATCTATTTTATAATATGCATATGTTAGTGTTATATTACATGATAATTAATTAGATACTTTGCTGTGCCATGTGAATTAAGCGTAGGGTAATCCTTCACCCAAGCTGAATCGTTGGGTGTCAGACGAATATAACATGAAAGCCGCGTCGTGGCCTTCGACAGGTTGAGTGACAACCATCGTAGATGTACATACAGTCACGGCTTTTTCCTATGTAAGGGATAGACTCAATTGAATAGATTTCAATTGATACTGTTCGCCCCTGCCGAAAACGAAATGTGACGGGTAGCGAGCCATGTCAGCGCCGTTTTTGTACTAGTCAAAAAAAAATACACCCCATTGCGTTCCCACGAGCGGTATAGTAGTAGCATTGTATATTATGTCTATGGTGTCTATTGAAATCAGTACGTCTATTATATATATAATTGCACCTCAATTAGCCATAATATTTAATTCTAGTGTATTTCCTGCATTGATGAAACATAGTAAAATCATACCTTTATTTAAATCTGGTAGTTCTCTAGAGCCTCTAACTGTAGACATATTTACGCACACCAACATTAAGAAAAATTTTGGAAAAATTCAAAATAAGATTTTTTTTCGTTCGTTTCCAGTTATCTTAAGAAACAGTTCTTGATTTTTTAATTAGTAATTCTCCTACTTACTAATTTTTAATTAGTAAGTAGCACGTACGTAACGTATGTGACGGCATACATTGTACAAAGCGCTGGGCTGGTGCCATGTCATACGCCAACCCCGTTTTACATCTGACCTTGACCTAATCTAAAAGACAATTGAAAGAGCTCACCTTATATTTGATATAGATTTTATTAGTTACGATGAAATCTTTACAAGTTACAAATCGAACTAATTATTCTATGAAAGACCGTAAAAGTAATTAAGGGAAACAGTATCTTTAATGTAGTATGATCTTTCTTATCTTTTAAAAATACGAATATTTTAGTAGTAAACACTACTTTTACAATTTTATTTTAGCTTTATATTTCTTACAAATAATCTTGAAGACCGCACCAAAGTCCTACGCGCCCTTATTTTCGGAAAATCAGACTTTCCACGGTAATCTAGAAAGTTATACTTCCACGCGGAAGTAGTCGCGGTCTTTAGCTAGTATATGGATATTTTTGTTCAATACACCGACCGGTGACGGGCAGCAGCGTCTGGTACTGCTATCGCCAATCCACTTGCCAAGCATGGTGATTACGGCAAATCATCCTCTTTTCTTGGTAGAGGTCTCTTGTCCAGCAGTGGATTAACAACGCAACACATAACTCGCATATTAATACTCCTAACTGCTATCTATCTTGTATTTCCCTATAGATAAATAATCATTTTATGTTAGATTTTTATGTTATACTAAGTACTACTAACCGGCACTTACATATAGTAATGTATAAACATTTAAATAAACACAAGAGCCATTCCTCTCGTCGCGATTTGTGACACAGGCGGTCACCCAATTTCACATACTCGTACCTGATGTACGAGTATGCACCACCACATCGCTATTTGAAAATCTGGCGGTATATTCTTTTCATATTCATTTGCGCATTAAATTCCCTAACAACCCGTACGTAAACTTATTTGTGATCGCACCTAAGCGAAAGTAACTCTCTTTGTCCCTCTGTCTGTTTGTTACCGTTATCTGGAATAGAGATAGCTTGTAACCTGGGGACGGACAAAGGATACTTTTTATCCCGAAAAATCAAACAGTTCCCACAAAATATTTAAAAAAATCTTCATGCACGCGGACGAAGTCGCGGGCATCAGCTAGTGGTTATATGAAACTTTAATGTTTCATATTACTACCCTCCCAATAACATTATACAATAAAAAAAGAGTACATGTTCCCACGCGGAATCGTTTATAAATATTTCAAAACAGAATCTATTTATAGCTACGCAGTGACAAAGGAATGAAGAGAAAATAAACGAAACATATTACGAAGTTACGCAACTCTAGCTGATGCCCGCGACTTTGTCCGGTGAATATAGGCTTTTTAAATATCATTTAATTTTACGGGAAAAAAAGTATCGTATGTCCGCCCTCATGATGAACTGATTTTTGCTTAAGCCTCTATTGACCGAGAAATGAAGGTTTGAAAATCCATTCCTAAATTGCTGCTGCTGATTCATATGTAGCTTAATTGAACACACATCTTTAACGATACTAAAATAGGCGCTTTTACTTTTACCGCGCCCGTCACCTTGAGACATCAGTTCTTAAGTCACATATGCACAGTGATATACACTAGCTCTCAGTGCCCTTCAGACCGCAACACAGTAATTTCTACACACTACTGCTTCACGGCAGAACAACTCGCCCTGTGGTGGTACCTACCTACAAGGATTCCTGCAAAGAAATCATACCACCGGTTACCAATAGCAGCTAAAATAAGCTCTATTATAGTATCTTCCAATCCAATTCCACCATCAATTCTTCAAATATAACAGTTTCTATTACACATTTAAGTACTAATGGTGGTAGGATTCCTATGCAGGAGTCCGTCTAGGTAGGTACCACCCCAGGGTCAGTTATTCTACCGGTTTGAAGGGCACTGTGAGCTAGCGTAATCACTGGACATATGAGACTTAAGAACCTATGTCTCAGGGTGATGGGCACAGTGTAGTGTCACACAGAAATGTTCTGGGTGACACAGCATTTGTTATGGGCAGGCGTTGCACTTACCATCAGGTGAACGTTTTGCTCGTTTCATCACTTTATGCAATTAAAAAAAAAAGTACAAAGAACACTGTCATTAATAAGGTAAATATACTGAGAGTTTAGTAAATTGTCTGTAATTGACTGCATTCATTTATTCTTAAAGCAACAGTCGTAATTAATTTATTGGGTATGTTATTTGCAGGAACACGTTGCAATCCCGGTGCTTAAAACACTTATTTAATTATCTCTATTTATTTCGTTGTTCCTTTAACATCTTTATACATGACCTTAATTGTATATATTGATAGTAAAGTAATAGTTAAAAATTTCTTAGACTGATAGACAAAACGAAAACCACGAACTACGTTTATGAATTGAATTTTCCAATCGAAAAGTCACGTAATGATATTCTTTGTACAGATTTAAATATTGATTTGCTTAATCAACACTTTCATCTTCGCCCATATGTGACAGCGCTACTTAAGTAAACATACTTAAGTGTCTCTCATGAATGCCTTACCTTTTATTTTGCATCAATTCTTTTCAATTTATTTTGTATTTTATACATTACTTTCAATGCCATTGGCTGCGACTGTGTCAGCCGTAATATGATCCTTCCAATCCTAGAAGTTATCATCCCAGTCCTTTCTGATATCCTCAATTACTATGTATTCTGTGGTGTCTTATAAGATGATTAAAGAAGCCCAGATTATACAATTACCTAAGAAATCAAATCATGTAAATTTTACTAAATGTCGCCGTCTTTTTTGCCGTTCGTCTCTAAAGTCCTAGAGCGTTTTGTCTACAATCAGATCTGTTCCTTCCTTAGCCATAAATCTCTTTTAAATCCTCTGCAATCTGGTTTTCACCCAGGACATAGCACTGTAACAGCCTTAGTCAAAATTACGGATACATTAGAGCGAGAATGGAAAATATAAAATTAATTGTCCTATCATTGTTAGATATATATCATTGTTAGATATAATATGTGTACTTAGCTTACTTAGCTAAGCCGGTTGTCAAATGGTAAGTAATGAGAATCCGGAGCCCCTAACCCTACCAACGATACATTCCAACATAGTTCTCGCGCGTGACAACGCATGTGATTATTAATCGAAATGTCTATTATAACTTACTCGTGGAATGTCTGATCGCTACACTTCCATTAAATAAACTATTCTCTTAAAAAAAGAATTCCCACACTAGGATTTTCCCTGTGTTGGGGGTGCGTTTTACAGGCATAAATTCCACATTATAGATAGGAAAGTTAATTTGCTAAAATCCGCATGAAAAATTTAAAATAGTGTTTTTACCTAATTTTTGAAGCGTACTGCAGGCCATACCACACTAGCGTGCACAAGCAAACTATAATACACGACACGTGTTCCACCTCAAAACGAGGCATTATCATGTTATTTTTACTCTACGACAAACAGCTCTCTCGGCGGCGTGTCGTGTTCTTGACTTCAGCACACCGTATTGCCTACTGGGCCATACACACCGTATTGCCCAGCGGTAGTGTTGTGGTGATGGGAGGTATCTGGTGGCGGTTCCCGGTGGTTTTAGTTTGCTTGTGCATGCTACTGTAGAAGGGCGGGTGAAACTTTAAAAAAAACGGAATCGACAATACTTATTGACACTAACAGTACGTGATATTTTAGAACGATATGTTATTCTAATTTGGTTAGTGAAGCGACATGTGCATTGGTCGTGATTTTGTTGGCAGTGAGACACGAGATCTAATTTTATTTGCGACTCTACATGTAAAATATACCGCAGCGTGCTCATTCTTTGTGCACTTGTTTCGCCATTGCTTTTATGTGTCCCTTACAAATGATATCCTGCAATACTGCCGATAGTTAACAACTGCGCAGAAGATATCATAGTGCTACAAGTGTACGGTGTATGTCAACCGTGTATGTCTTCCGTCTGTGTTTACGATGTAACGGTCATCCGATAACATTATTACATGAGCGAATTGGATTCGAACTTAAAACCCGCAACTTAGAAGTTAGGCTGACCACTGTGTCACACAGTCGTCAATATAATTAATAATGCGTAATGGTCACATACGAGAGGAACTGAAACACCTTATAGTCGAGTAACAAGACACATCAAAAACGGGGGATTCCCGTAACAATAACATGTTCAATTTCTTATGACGAGAGCTTGAACACTGATGTGCAGTTCTATTAGAATCGATAAAATCTGTTGAAGTGTTTCAAATCTCAACTGCAGTTGTTAGCTTTCTACTTATATGTTATTGTTGGTACATATTTAAATGTGTGCAATGTATGTATTTGAATTTGCAATTTCTTAATCACTTCTCTTGCAAACTTACTTTTCAGGATTTTATTTAATAATAATAAATAAATCGTAAAATTGTAAAAATATCTAATAGTATGTGCAAACTAATAAAACACTGATCCTTAAAGATCTTTAAAAGCCTATAAACAGTCCATTTTTCCACAAACAACCAAAACCTTTGCACCGTAGAGGCTGCTCTCCGTCGCCAGTATGCGTATAATTCGTCTGGCATTTTTCAGATAGTTATCCCGCCATCTGTCGGAGACCATGTTTACCTGGCATTTCCTAAGTCGCTTTTTTTAGGAGAGGGGGCAAACGAGCAAGTGGCTCACCTGTTGGTAAGTGATCACCACCGCCCATGAACAACCGCAATACCAGAGGAATCGCGGGGTGCGTTACCGGCCTTTGAGGAAGGAATAGGCTCTTTTCTTGAACGTCCTTAAGTCGTATCGGAGCGGAAAAACCGCCGGCGGAAGCCGATTCCATAAAGTGGTCTTTTTTGGCAGAAAATTCCGCCAAAAACGCACTGTGGTGGAAATTCAACCATCCAGGTGGTGACGATGGAATTTTGTGTTCTGCACTACATTTCAAATTCTATAAAAAATATAAAGCGATGCAACCTCTCTTCGCAGGGCCAGTGTATCAAGCCGGTCAGAAAGAACCTGGTCGTCTACGATTCGAGCCGCTCTTCGTTGAATACGGTCAATAGAAAGAAGCTGGCACTGCGGTGCCTCCGCTCAAAGATGAGAACAGTACTCCATGTGTGGCCGAACCTGCGCCTTGTAGAGTTGTAAGCGGTGGACCGGCATGTCCCGCTCTACTGAGCACGCCAAGCTTTTTAGAAGCCAATTTGGCCTTCCCTTTCAAGTGACCGCGAAACTGAACGTCACTCGATATGTCAACGCCAAGGATTCCGATACTGGCTGAGGCAACTAGGGGAGTGATTCCAAAACGAGGTGATACGACGAAGGGTTTCTTTTTAGCGGTAAACGCGCAAACCTGTCTTATTTGGGTTGAACTGGACTAAATTTAGTGGGCCCCAATCCGAGATTTTGTTAGACAAAATTTCGACTTCAGACACAAATATATACGCACGGCCGGTGTACAAGGCATCACCAGTGCTGTCATCTGCAGAGCGATAAATGTTACGCATATTTACTGGTAGTAGGATTCCTATGCAGGAATCCGTCTCGGTAGGTACCACCCAGGGCCAGTTATTCTGCCGTGAAGCAGTAGTGTGCAAACATTACTGTGTTTCGGTTTGAAGGGCACTGTGAGCTAGCGTAATTACTGGGCATATGAGACTTAAGAACTTATGTCTCAGGGTGATGGGCACATTGTGGTGTCACACAGAAATTTTCTGGGTGATACAGCATTTGTTATGGGCAGACGTTGCACTTACCAACAGATGAACGTTTTGCTCGTTTCATCACTTTATCATACATAAAGTGACATTTGTTTCAATTTTATTAATACTCGTAACAAGTTGTGGCTCGAGGTTTCACCCGCGTAAAGAGACGACCACGTGACTGCGCCGTACGGCATGGTACCTCGCTTACCTGGGTCTTCAGTTCGGCCCCTCTCGGTAATGTTCGGATGTCCGCATTCTTAGTAAGACTGTAGGTTGAAGTTTCATATCCTAGAATAGAACCTTCCCCAAATCTAGAAGGGTGTCTAAAGCAAATAGATTTTTTTTAATCAGATTATTATTTCCTGAGATTAGCGCGTACAAACATACAAACTTTCCAGCTGTATTAGCAGTAGGATGTGTATGGAAAAAACATAAGCTAAGTAAGGTGTGTTTATAATGATTTATTTTTTAACAACAATTTTTTCGCGGCTTCGCGTGCCTTGGATTACTTTTTTTACGTAATATACCTTATCCTGAGATAAAGTACGTTACATCCTATTATAATTTTAACGAACTGGGTCCACCCGTTTGTATGTGATTAAATCACAAATACCCAACAACCTTAGAGATTTATTAAATTATAATTGCGGTTTCACATTTTAAGGTTTCAAAGATTTTGATTGCAGATTTCGTACCGAAATAAAAAACATGGTCTAAACTTACGTGTCTTGAACACATTCTCTACATTATGTATCTATTAATATAACATTAAAAAAGAACTTTCTTACTTAATAATTGGACGAGGACTCTGCTTAGAGTAGTTCAGTAGTTAACTAATAATAACGATAAGGTTTTTTTTATTGGAAAAAGTGATGAAACTAGCAAAACGTTCACCTAATGGTAAGTGCAGCGTCTGCCCATAACAAATCCTATGTCAGCCGGAACATTCCGTTGTGACACCACACTGCGTTCATCACCCTGAGACATCACTTCTAAAATCTCATATGTGTGATTACAAGCTCACAGTGCCCTTTAAACCGAAACACAGGAATGTTTGCACACTGCTGCTTCACGGCAGAATAACTGGCCCTGGGGTGGTACCTGCCTAGATGGACCTACCAGTGATCTTTTTCTTACTTAGAATAAAAAATGCCTTAGTTTTCATTTTCGTTGAAACTAGTTCGATTAATTTATTTTATATGTTTCTATTTTTAGAAACATTATTAATTCGTGATTAATAACGAACTATTAATTTCATACCGCAGTAATTAAAATTAAATTTGTAGCCGAAAAAATCACTGAAGTTAATGTACTTAATTAATACTATTGTAAAAAGTTATCTAACAGACCCAGACGGTCTTGTAGGCTAAGCCAAAATATAAATAGCCTGAGCTTGTAATATAACGGTTGTAGAACTCTTACGGCTGCGAGCGGTCAGGTGATTTGTAATTGTTTAACAATCAGTGAAGTTAATTATAATAATATATGTTTTAGTGTAAATTACGCAATTCTTCTCCCTGCTTTATTCTCTTTTAGTATACGTAGAGTCACAGATGACTCCACCAAGTCCTCCTTGTATAATATCATACTCGTAGTATGTCACCTTGTGCATACGCACACACAGGTACAAACTTATCGACCACAGAATTTTCACTTATTAGAATAATTAGCATTTTTTTAATAGCATTTTATCATATGCGTAGGTGAAGTGTTGAGTAATAGACATAAGAAATTAAAATATACATTGTAGAGTTCTACACAAACGTAGTCGATGCGTCCTTGAAACACAATCGGCATATACCGTAGGATGATGTCATAACTCAAGACTCATTTTATCCCTTTTTTCATTCATAATCTCGACACAAACAGGCCGCAATTAAATTGTTTTTTAATTACAACGAAATTCAAGAAATACATACGAATGTTTTTGTTATTTTCACGTATAAGATTATTCTTAGTCTAACATAGATTAAATAAATTACTAGTTTATTCACTGCCTTTAGATAGGGGTTTTTTTTGCACCTAGAAAGAATATTAAAATATTTCTACAGACGCGATCGAGTGTAACAAGAAAATCTGTCACTAATGACCCGTTTTGTAAAATAGAGTTAAATTTTAGAATCTTACCTGATTTTAAATTATGCTGGTGAGAAATCTATGTGCATGTAGTAATCTATTATATCTAAATAACTAATTTTAATACGCAAGGGCATTAGCCAGCTTTATTTTTTTCGAAAGTTCAATGATAATTTCACGCTGATCTACACTACAACAGATGGCACATCACTAGTTTATCTTACGAAGTGATCTATTTGCTACCACTCTTCTCAATTTTGTTTCATTAAAAATTGTAGTACATGCTAAATAATCGTGTAACCGACGCGGGATCGGGTGTTATACTCGCGGCTTTGGTAACGACCTCGAGACCCACATTACGAGATTACGACTTACGACTGACATTGCCGAAGTATGTTCGATTTTGCGCCCATCTGACTCATTGTAGAGTGAAGTGCGTCTCTAACTTCGAATAATATGAATTAAAAACAACGCCATCTAGTTATATTGTTACTTACTTTTAGGACTTATACCTTTCTCAAGTGTAAAAAAAACAATTTTTTCATGTGAGACTAGCATTTCCTCACTATAACTGGTAATTTTTACTAAGTTAATGGAATGAGGCGGTATTTTACAAAATTGATTACAATAAGTAAAGAAAGTTAATTTGCTAAGATTTTGCATTGCATGCGGATTATCTACCCTTCGAGCTGTATCTATATATCAATCACGAATGTGATAAAAGGGCATAATGTTATTAATTTTATTTCAATTATTATTTTTAAGATTAATTGTGTTTGTCGTATTACACATAATGGTGGTAGGATTCCTATGCAGGAATCCGTCTAGGTAGGTACCACCCTAGGCCAGCTATTCTACCGTGAAAGCAGTGTGTAAACCTAAAAATTACTGTTTCGGTCTGAAGGGCACTGACAGCTAGTGTAATCATTTGGATTGATTTGAGACTTGAGCTATATTATACTTACTAAGAAGTGATGTCGCGGGGTGACGGGCGCAATGTTGTGCTACACAAATGTTCTGAGTGAAACACCATTTTTTATGGGCAGGCGTTGCACTTACCATCAGGTGAATGTTTTGCTTGTCTGGTCCCTTTATCCAATAAAGAAAAACTAAATCCTGTGTTAACCTTATAGATTACATAAAGACTATATTGGATACTAAATGAAGACGATTTGGTGCCTCTGGTTGCATTAACTTTTAACTCTAATACACAACGGCACGGAAGACGCTACCAGAGTCTTAATCTAGGAGATGGATGGATCATTTATTAAGTTACATCACTGTATACATGTCTTTTATAGTTTCTTTGAAAGTGTTGCATAATGGAATACTGCCACCTGTATCCTTCCATGGTTAATTATATAAATGTAGCAAATAAATGTCTAAAACTACTAAGAGTCGGATAAATGGAAGAGCAACAAACTCTTAAGTAAATTATTAGACCTGAAATGTCCAGATATGACATTTAAGGGCACATTCTGTCAAAAAACAATTCTAACAAATTTAAATTTGCCAGCGTCGGTAACACTACTACACTTGTACCTTCAACCAGTAGTGTGCAAACAGTAATATTGGTTTTCAGAGTACATAACTAAAGAAAAAGTTAATACACTCAGCGTCACAAAAATCGCACCTCTCTGAGTTTGCGCGAAAAATGGCTGTAATGGCTAGAAACGAATTATATTTATATAAATATTGGTATGTTTGAAATGGGTATTTGAATAGCTTTACATTATTAATAAAAAAAATCATGAAATCATTAAAACATTTATCATTATAGAGCGTCAAAAATAAACACTGTCAAATGCTCGTTAGTAAGGACGCTAGTTACACCACATAAAAAGGGTATAAAAGAGTCGATCTGGATGAAATATGGGCCAGTCGTAATTTAGACTTTGCAGTGAACACACGTGAACAAGTAACCCAAGTAAGAACAAGTAAAGATGGACACCAGCTCTGAAGAAGCCGCTCAAGTGATTGCCCTATTGCAGTCGGGGATGCGGCAACCTGTCCCGTTTTTCAGTTCGACGGGTGTTCCAACGTTTTCAGCAGACTGGTGGTTATGTTAGAAAACCATGATCTGGAAGAAAACGGTGCTCATCAGAAAGAGATGACCGTTTCATCGTTACGACATCTTTACGAAACCGTTTTACAAATGCTGTTGAGTTGCAACAACAGCTTCGATCAATTCGGAGAACATCTGTGAGTGTTTCTACGATAAGAAGAAGGTTACGCGAAAAAAGTTTAACAGCCCATAGACCTGCTAAAGGTCCAAAACTTACTGCACAGCATCGCAGAGATCGCCTAGAGTTTGCTCGCAATCATTGCGAGTGGACTCTAGAACAGTGGCGGACCGTACTCTTCTCTGATGAGACGAGGGTCTGTCTCTTCTGCAATGACAGACTGTAGAAGGGTCTACAGAAGACAGGGGGAGAGGTTCACACAACCCTGCTTCGAAGAATCCGTCGAATACGGGGGTGGCTCGTGTATGTTTTGGGGCGGCATTTCCGTCGACGGGAAAACGGAACTTGTGTGCGTTTCCCGGACTCGGGGTGGCCGTGGGCAAGGGTCATTAAATGCTGGTCGTTGGTGGTACATTACTGAAATCCTGGAGGAACATGTGGTCCCGTATGCTGGTTATGTCGGTGATGGATTCATGTTAATGCATGATAATGCTCGTTGCCACACCGCGGCTATTGTACGGGATTATTTACAGGAGGTCGATATCCCTGTTATGCATTGGCCAGCACGAAGTTCAGACCTTAACCCAATAGAACATCTCTGAGATGACCTAAAACGGCGCGTGCGAGCTCGAGATCCAGCTCCAGCCACTCTTCAAGAGCTCCAAGATGCGGTACTTGAAGAGTGGGAACAAATACCCCAAGAGGCTGTTGCGATCCTTGTAAGGTCCATGAAAGATAGCATGGAAGCCGTTATCAAGGCAAGGGGGGGTAACAATAGGTTTTAAGAACTTTTTTTGTATTTATTAAGCTTTTTTTTTAATTATTAATTTGCAAATTTGTACATACCCTGTCTTTTTCTTTAATTTCTCTTTCGTCTCGTTATAAAAGTAAAATTCCTGAAAGCTAATGAAATTACCTTTCGAATGATACCCTCAAACCACAACATTGCCATTGGCCTGTTGTGTTAAAATAGTATTTAAATTATTTTTTTCGGATGTGCGATTTTTTTGACGCCGAGTGTATTATCAAATTACAGTTGAGTGTGGATGTGTGCTAATTGCATTAGCAAATACATCACTAAAAAAACTGAAGCTATATAACCATAATATTTAAGTTGATACTAGAGTTTAAATAGCTAATTTGATAAACATGTTTGAAGGTTGATTGATTTGTATATCAAACATTTATGTCTGTGTTTCCACCATATTTTAGACTAAATCTACATTTTTATTTTACAGGCTTCACATTTTCTTAATCTATTTTTGGTTATGTTTTTGACTACCATTGTACTATTGATATTTAAAACTGAACTACACCTAATGTCTATCAACATTAGGTCTGCTCCAAGTTATTACTCAGCTTACAAGAGATGATTTCTAATGAGATTTAGGGAAACTGAAACTGGGTTTTTTAATATTTTTTTCTTCAATATTGTTTATTCAATCAAAATTACAATATTTTATAAATACAGTTTGTGCGAAACAGGATACTCACTTCTCCTTTTTCTCAGAAGACAGTGAATTGTAGAGCTTGTTCATCTCATTAAGAACCAAGTTTTGGACGACAGTGCCATTTGTGTCAATGAAATTTGCAAATGATTTGTTAATTGAGGCTTCTCTCATTTTTCCGTTTGAGTCACGCATCACAATTATCAAATTGTATTTGTCATCATGCCTGTAAAAATGCAAGAATCCTCATTAAACCCAAGTCACAGATTAAGGTAAGTTCCTCATAAACCACTAGAAGATTTTTTATGTTTTCTGTAGATTTCCTGCCTGTCTAATATGCTCAGTGGATAGTCCATAACTTACATACTACACATTGTGGTCTTAGATGATTTTATGCCGCACTGTATGGCAATGCTGTCTATGTATTAGTATTAGTATCTGTGTAAATATAAGTTATTTCAGAAAAGTTAATAAAATCAGACATTACTTTGTTGAAAACCATTAGTTTAGATTGACAAGGTTAAAAAGATCTAGAGATAAGATCACCACACGGTCTGCCAACATAACATTTTTAATTTTGCATTCACATCATAACAGACAACACATAGTAAATTTACTTCTGTTCTACTACTTATTACTTCTAATTATACATATAGGCATAATTACTAAGACATACTAACTTTTTTACATATGAACTTGCTTCCCATATCCTGGTGTTGTTTCCAACTTTCTCACGGGCTACAACAAATATTCCTTTTTCTTTGAATGTGGTATATAAAGTGAGAATTCCCATTAATATAAAGTAAGAAGATACACAGATGATGAGGACCAGTCTGAAAGTAATCAAATATAAAGTTTATTTAAAATAATAACCAAACACACAAGACTAGAATTAAAAAAAAGTAAGAGTAGAGTAAGTAAGAGTATTAAAAATTATTTAATAAATTGTAACATGAGTCTTAAGTTACCTTGATTGGGGAAATGGATAAAGATAATCCCATAACAGTGCATAGAGAGCTACACCAACAGCCAGAGCACAAAGAAACAGACGTCCGTCAATGAGTGCAAAGCTTTCCTTGCATTTCAGTTCTCCAGTTAAAACCTATGTTATAAGAAAAACAAGTATGTTTTAAATGGTAAATGTGAAATGTGTATAACCTACTTTTTTGTTACTATTATTTAATTAGGACATAAAATAAACTACAAGCTACTGATTCATTCATATATAAAAGTAAATATAATAATTTCAATAGATTGTATGATCATAAAATAACAATTTATAACATGGAGTAGTTAAGTAAATTTGCTTCTGCGCTACAGGTTACAGGTTTGATTACAAATGGCACAAAAATTTGCAGGACCTACGGATAGTCATTCCAGGTCTAGGTGTTTGTTAATGTGCAATTTAAGTCTGTAAAACACCTATGCGTGTTAAATTGCATACAAGAGCAATCTTAGCTGCTTAAAAAAGGAAAAAAAGAAAATAGCTTTAAGCATACCTCTCTAATAGCATCGTCGATAGCATTTTTAGCAGCTGCACCATCCCATTTATTAATTTTCACGACCTGAAAATCAGATAAAAGAATACATTTAAAACTTGTTTATTGTATAATTTAATTATGTTATAGAAAGTTAAAAAAACTAAGTATTCAACAGTAATTTAATAATATTACATTTGTGTTTTTACTAATCCTTGATATTCTTTTTTTGAGTTGTATGATATGTGAATCCGTGACGTGTCCCTTCACACATTTTATTTTGCTGCTATAAAATCATAATTTGTATAATGAAAAATTACCTCAGATGTTTCACCCATTTTAGCAAAGTGTAGGTTCTGTAACAATTAGTATGAAGTTTTAAATATATCCGGTATTTATAAATTTGTCAACGTTTCATAAATCTTAGTTTTAGGACCGCAACTATAAACAAGCAAAAGACCGAAAGTCAGTGGTGCAGTGCTGCCAACTCAATTTTTAAAAACTACCTAGTTATTTAACTATTGCGAGAGCAGTAACTTTTTAATTTAATTTAAGTAAAAACACAGTTAAATAAAAATTAAATTTTATTTCAAAAAGTAGTCATTTGGGTAAGGTTAACTTTTCATGAGTATCTCTGACAAATAGTCGGAAAAGTGTTTTCTTGAAGAACTTTGATAATCCTCTACACTCTCTAACGTTACCCAAAGTATTCGTAATATTTTCCCCAAAGTGAAAGTAAATTTGCCTTAGCACAAATGTTTGATTTGAGAGGTATTTAAAACAATTTGGTTTGTTAATCAAAAAGCAAAACTGGGAGCTATACATATTTTTTTTTAGAGTCAAGGATGATGTAATTCATCATTTATTAGATTAGCGTAAATTTTTACTCAAAAAAATTTTAATATAAAAAAACCTTTTCTTTAATAGACGACTAGGGATGTCACGATACCATTCATTTTTCGATACTAGTACTCCATACATGCATCGAACGAAAGTATCGATACTACATTAGAGTATTGATACTTGTGAGTACTCAACTAATTTTTAAAGTCATCAGTCAGTTAAATTCATAAACGAGGTTTGTGCTTGCTTTTGCATTGCTATATTTGAATATATAACGGAATCTAATACAATTTAATCCAATTTTATAGATAATTCAATTATATAGATATAGATATAAAAGAGCTGTAGAAGAAAATTAAATAAGTAATTAAGTAAATCTATGCTGCATTACATACATGAATATCTACAGATACAAATTATTAAAAATAACCAAAAAATTCTTCATATGTATCTCCTCTCAAGAAGAGCAACTTGTCAAATGTTTGCTGGATAGCCTGTTACGGTTTCAGTTTTCAGTCATAATTGCCCTTGTTTTTAAGAACAAACTTTCACAGGGAACAGAGGTGGCAACTACAACTAAAAAATTTCTTGTTCATATAGCAGTGGAAACATTGTTTTTAGTTCTTCCCATTCTTCTAGAGGTTTGCTTTTAAGGAAAACACAGGAATTGATAAATATAGTCACTCAAATGTAAACGACAACTAAATTATACCTACCAAACGCATATCGTCTGCGCGGACGCCCTGCGCCGCTATATGTCAACACGCCCGCCCATCGACTGGCCGAGCCGAGGGCGCGGGGTGGAGGGGACATCGTGGCGGCATTCGATACGATACTATTGTTTACATTCGGTACCAGTGCTCAGTATAGAATGTTGCTGTTATGCATCAGCTACTAGTACTAGTATCGAATGAAAAGTATCGTTTCCGTATGAGTACTCAGTGGAATCGATTAATCCCTTTAGACGTTTCTATCCACGGATTATCAGATGTACTACGTAACTCTATCTTTCATCTACCTCAGCCACTTAGATTACGATTAGAAAAATCATTCTCGATCAAAAGCGTCCTCGATCGATCAAAACATAAAAATAAAATATGTAGTATCACAAATTCTGATGAAATAAAACAATAATTTAATCCTAAGCCCACGACATAAAGTAGCTTTTTAAATAAAACCAACTATTATTCTACGGCGTTTTAGTTCCAGTAGCACAAGGGGTCACTGGAGTCGAATAGATAATCATCATATATTATTTTATTTGTCTTAAAAAGTAGTAATTTAGCGTACCTTGTAATGGTGAAATGTATAATGTCTTCCACATTATAAAGTAAGAAACATTTGTTATACACGACAATTTGTTGACTTAACTTCCTTTTAAGTAATGTATGTAGGAGAAAGTAAAAAAGCTTATTATTATTATATATCAAACGTAATACATATAACTACTTAAGCTGAGACGTAAATATTTATTTCAAATTAAATATATTGATAAATTAAAAGGAGCCTTTGATTTATTTTCCTTAAATAACTTCTAATAAAAGGATCAGTCACCACCAGCACGGTTATAAAAGTTAAACTTAAACCTCCAATCACGTTAAACATGTACCGATGTTTCGGGCGCTTTAGAGCACCCAAGGTTACAGAGGGATTGAAGTGTCAGACGTCCTAATGTCAATTGATGTATAATTATGTAATAAATTTGGCGGCTCAACAGCTTACTTGGTAATGAACCCTTTCTTCAAAGATGATGTTGTTGGTAAGCTTCCACTAGGCAAGCATTTTTATGATGAATATCAAACATTCGTATCACCTGAGTTACGGCTGTTTAATTATCTATGTACGTTTATTTATGATATCATTATCAAATACCTAAGATTCATGTTGTGATACATTTAAAAATAAGTCCCTAAAAATATCGTACCGCTGGGCACAAGACACCTCTTATTTTCGAGAAGATTGGGTAAGTCGGGAAGAGTTTGCCAAGGAGTTCTAGTGTTACATTTACATATCGTCAAATATTTTTTATTGTCAATCATGCAGTTACTGCTGCTTCACTGCTAGCCCCAGGCATAACTTGACATGCCCCTGCTGCCTCACAGGAAGCCTTCGTTTCACAGCAACCTGCTGCCTACCTATCAAAACGCCCGCCGCTTATTTTCATTCGTGCGAAAGATAAATGGTCATAAGTTTCGTCGGCCCTGTCCAATAATATCAAATTTAACGCTATCTCTACTATGGACGGCATAAAGCTCCTGCTTGAAACATCTGACGCCATCGCAAGGTTACCTTCGATCCATCAGTGCGTACTTCCACACCCTCGCAGAAGAACGACAACTTCGGGTGGTTCTGAACCAAAACCTCCCAATTTTAACCCTTCACCGGATGTACGTTCCACAGCAGGCAAACAGATTTTCAAACTGAAAACCAATTGCAACCTTTCGGGTCTCTGTAGTAGACCCTCTCAAAAATGACTCTCTCTCCCAATGTCATAAATGTCAGTTTTATATCCAGGAATTGCCGTGTGGTAGCGGCTTAAGACAATCTACCACCCCATGTCTGGGTGTCGTAAAATAAAAAGCATGAGATGGGCAGCAGCATCTTCCTAGAACATCTGTATAAATAAACTGTGGTTGCCAATTCGCCTCCCAAGCGTGGCAACTATGGCTAAATCCCCCCTAAATGAGAGCTACAAACTTTTGTAGCAATCTATGTAGGAGGCCTATGTTCAGCAGTGGACGCCCGAGTCCATTATAAATTCGGCTTCACCGAACACACCCGTCACTCCCGTCGCAAGTCGTCCTGTCGATGAAAGTGACCTAGGCTTAGTCTGCTGCTTCGCCACCGTATTCGATATTCATACACCGTATCCTATATTTCAGCCCTTGCATTGGAACTCAAAGCTACCAATGGTAAACCCGAAGATAGGATCAACGCAGCTATGTGATACCAACATGACATGAACGCTATAGTTATCTTCCAAGTTTAATAGCCCTACTGGTTGCAAGTGCCGTCACTTCAACCCATCGCAACTCTCTCACTTTCTCAACACACACACATGCGTTCATTACTAAATACATATTAATCATTCGCGCTGGTTTTCCCTATATTTAGTTATGACTAAAAGCGTTGCCGGAGTTTTTTGCACCATTTCTTCTCTAGCTTCTACGCATTCCGAATTGGTTCTAAACGTTCTCCTTTTGTTGTGTTAAGTTTTATGGTTTGTGATTAATATAGAAATTAATGAGGCACAATAAAAGAAAATAAACATTTACTTAAAACAATATAAAAAAATCAATCGCGATAAATATAATGTAATTATACATTTTGAAGTCAAACTGATTTCCTTAAAATTAATCTTTAATTAAATTAAACAACCTTATGATGCAAGCAATGCTATCCGAGTTTAGGTATCTTTAAGTACTTTCATAAAATGGATCTTATTTAAATAATATATTAGTCTACAGAATTTTGTCGCGACTGTACAATGCGCATACCCTTACAACCAAAACACAAATATCCGTTGGGACTATTATATTGTTCTTCATTTATTCTTTTTTGATCTTGCCAATAAGCTACCAAGTCGAGCCCTATTTGCAATGTAATTTTCCATATATATTTTATTATTTTTTTAATTATGGGAACAGACGTAAATTATCTTCCAGTGTTAAGTAACAATATCCAGGAATAAATATATAATTTTTAACTAAGTAGCAATTTTCAAGCAACGAGACTTCTAAATTTCGATCTACAGTTAAATAATATTAATAGACTGATGGAGACAAAACGAAAAGTACAATTTAGGTCGAAATTGAATTTTCCAATTACTGTACACTTTCACGAGTACTTGCTGCGTTATAAATTATCAATATTAAAAATCAAAACTCAAATTACAAAATTAAATTAAAACACTACCGCCACTTTTTGATCGACAAAAGTCTGTGTAATTTAAATGAAATTAATTTTACGGATTTATCGCGTTTAATTTTACTATTTATAACCCGACGTTTCGAGTGCTTTAAAGCACCCATGGTCACAGGAGGACTGAGATGACAGATGTACTGATGTCTTAGATAACCCGGAGTAGCTTCAGCTTTTAATTATTATTTTTGGTCCGATCTACGCAGAAAGAGTTAACTGTATATTGAAGTCTTGCAGTGGTATGCTTGGTTTTTGATTTAATTTCATTAATTATAGGATCCCAAGCTGGTGGTAATACCCAACCATCTTCTCTATTAAAATTAGGATGTTTTTTAATTTAAATAGCCTCGCAAATCATCCTTGGTAGGAATCGGTGTTCTTTTGCGAGGATTTGTGGTTTGTCAAATCTGATGTAATGGTTGGGATGATTCCTAGAGCGATGATGCTTCACATCAGCTATATGTTTTTTTTTTATTTATGGAAAAAGTGATAAACCTAAAAAATTCAGAATATTCACAAATTCTTCTTCTCGTTCTTCTTTTAATTCTGGCGTCTCTCAATAGAGTTCTGCCAATGTGAAGTCAGTTACGGGAGTAACAACAGATATTCAAAATTTCGATCAATAGTAAAATGAGAGTTGACTTTTACTGAAGATTTGCCGGGCTGATGTCGACAAAACGAAAATTCTGTTCTTAAATTGAATTCGCAAATCACTGTACACTTTCATAGGCACTTATTGCACAAGAATAAAATATCAATATTTAACATCAAAATTCAAATACACTCAAACTACAACTCATAGAAAGAAATTACACAAATCTATTCAAACGCTTCCGCCACTTTTCGAGTTGGTGCTAAAAGTCTGAAGTATTTCAGTGTCTTTCAAAAATGATGCATTTAAAACCTTATCAGGAAATCGGTTTTATGACTAGGAACAGTTTCATGCGTAAAATTAAAACAGTAAGTTGGCCCTGTACATACAAATGCTTGCTGCACTCAGCATCTGTCGTTGAAAACTTTCTAAATAATAGGTACTATAAACACGAGGAATTATTAAATAGATTAACAATCACGCACTGATATTCAAACGATACTAATCAATTAATTTTACTTAATACTTTTTATTAAATAATAAAAACAACAGAATTACGTTTATATCGCTATATTACGTAATACTATGACTACTAATACTACTAATACTGTGTACATGCTATCAAGTTGAAAAGTATAATACATTAGTACCTTATAGCTTGCTTATATATACTCTAAGATTAATACCAAAACAATAAAAGTACTACTAAAGTATCCGCTTTATGATACCGAATTACATTAGAGAATTTAGTATCGAAATAATCGAAATATAGGCATTAAAATAAGTTACGATACTACTCATTAAAAACTTTTGCGGACTTTTATTATTTAAATATATATACACTTAATATATGTCCATCTGAAAAAATGTAGCCTTCAAGTGGTGAAAGAATTTTTTCAATAGGTGCAGTGGGTCCGGAGATTTACACATTGGTACTCTTTATCATATTAGTATAACAACTCGCTTATAGCTCGATATGGCGTATAGCGATTTTCGTGTTACTTCTCTATTTACTAGTGATGGAATGGATGCTAAAAAAATTAATGGACTTGGCAAAAATGAAGTAGCTTACTGTCTTAATATCAAATTGATTTATTAGTGAAAGCGTTAGGCATTTTCAATATTATATTCGGAGACATAATAAACATTGCTATTATTTACGTTGCAAAAGTAATGGTATGTAGTCAGTCTATCTATGCCATTGATCATTGTTAAATATTGATGGGTATTGTTGGCCGGTTGTTACTCTGTGTGAACCCTCTTGATTGCTCTTGAAATTTCTTGCTCGTTCTTGTAATATTTTTTAACTATTTTTGCTAATATGTACATTATATATTTCGTTTTTAATATTAAAATTACCATGTGGTACTAACAACACCATACACCAAAGTTCTAAAGAGGTCATTCAACATTATGTTTCGTATTATCACCTAGATAATGGTTGTATCACATTTATAGGTTGTTTGTCCTTACGCTACGCAATGGCCAAGAAAAGAAAACCAGCAACGAAGCTCGCTGCCCGGCGTTCCACCCGACGCGGGAAACAGACAAATTCGGAGGCAGTTAATTTGGAAGGTGAAACTTCCATTGCCGTAGAATCAACAGCCTCAGAATCACAGCCTAATAACAAACCTGAAACTTCTAGTATAAACATTGATGACTCTGTTACAACTAACAATCAGCAATCATGTCAATCTCAGAATATAAAGCCTGGAATGAAAAGTACAGAACCAGCAGTAGCATTGCATAAGAAGTTTGGTAAATATCGTTGTTTGTTCAACAATGACAATAACTTGTCCAGCAAAGGAGAACCTGGTAGTGATAGTGAAACCAATAGCAGTGTTGAAATTAAGGTAATAGACCCTTGTGTAAGCTCAGAATCTGATTCAAATGCTGCTCTGGATACCCAATCAGATACAAATAGTGCTGCTAGTCCTTTGAGTGTTGTACCAAATTCATCACAGAATCATAGTAGCATATCTTCATTGGTTTTGCCAGAAAAGCTCCAGTTTATTGATATCCCTTTGCCAAATACTGAAAGTAAAAACATGGCTTGTGAAAACCTTCCAACTATAAGCATTTCTTTAGAGGATAAGTATGGCAACCAATCAGAAAGTTATAAAGCGATGAATGTTAAAAGACAAGGCAGTCAGGAAATCCAAAACATTCCACTGGAAGATCAAATTGAATATGCATGTGATGAGGATGAAGTTATTACAGTAGTTCAAATTGTTGAAGATGATAATCAAGATCTTTATTACAACATTAAAATAGATAGTCCAAAAAATGAGTTGCAAATGCTACAGACTAATCTTGCCGAAGGATTAGAAAAGAAAAAATGTGACTCAGATTTCCAAAAACACTTTGCAAATCTTCATCTTGCTTCCCAGTCTAGGTCAGAATTGCTTTCACCTATGGATTGTTCTGAAATTAATTATTTAAGAACACCTCTATGTAATACACCTGATATATTTACAAAAGAAAATTCAAATGACTTGATGAGGCCTGATCCAAGCTTAACTCCCAGTTCCACTTTATCTGATGATAGTAATTCTTCACGAGTGACGGAGCAGACACAAAATAATTCTAATGATTCGGCAGAATCGTCTCCTACAGGTGTGAGACGTTCTAATCGCATTAAGACTATTAGCAATATGAAACAAAAGACAAAGGGATATGGTTTAGTTAAGACACCATTAAAGAAAGCTTTAATTACGCAAACAAAACTGAAGTTAGAAGAATTAAGCTCAGATAGCCAAGAAAAGCTAGGTGAAATCATTACAAACACAACTTTAAATACTTCTCAATTTCCTATACCTTCTGAAATGCCAGTGAAAGTGAAAGTCTCGTTGGCGCAGGTCTAGTGAGCTTGAAATGGGTGCAAACTCCCCTGCAAATTCCCCACTGGCTAGTCCAGGTCTACCTCAAAGATTGCTACCTCTAGTAGAATTACAAAATCCTCCTGATGAGGAGCAGTCTGTTACTGAGCTGTCTAAAGAAGCATATGACAAAATAATTACAGAAAGAATGGACCAATACCAACATTTAGAAGAGAATGAGTATCTCTGTGATCGTATGATTAGTAAAGACACAAAAAAAATGATATGTGATTGTTTTATGACCAAAGAAGAACTAGACCGTGGGGAACTAGCATGTGGAGAAGATTGTTTGAATAGATTACTTATGATTGAATGGTAAGAGTTTTTTTTTTAACATCTTCATTAAATAGTGTGTCTTATATCCACATCTTTTTTATTTTGTCATATACAAAGTTATACATCTTTCATTTTTGGATTTAATGTGCATAGTTATGAAAGTTTATATATATTCATAATTATTTTTTTGCAGTAACTCTCGATGTCCTGTTGGTGATCGTTGTACAAACAGAAGATTTCAGAATAGAGAGAATGCTGCATTGAAGGTATTTTATGCAGATAAAAAAGGCTGTGGGGTAGAAGCCGGTGTTGATATTCCATCGTAAGTTATTTATTCAAAACTTTGTGACACTGCTGTGCTTGCATTGCTCTTACGAATTCTAGAAATAATTTGTGTGTAATTGTAGCTCAACTCATGCAATGTTGATATGGCATTAATGTTGATCACCAAAAACCATTTTAATATTTCTTAAGTAAGCTGTAATATTTTTTTTAAACAAAGCTGTCAGATTATAGACTCCTACACAGGCTCGCTAAAAAACCTTCTCTTAAAATGTGAGGTTTCTTATCTATTTGTCAGATTTAAGTCAAGAAAATAAAAAGTATGTAACAATAAAAAATACTTTCTTCAAAATCTACAATCTGACCAATAGTTAACATGACATACCAAGTTTGGTAAAAGATGTGTTTATTATACAAAAATATTTAGTATTGTATCATAAATTCTGTTACTAAATATAAATTAAAGTGTTTACAACATTTATTTGAGACTGTATTAATTATAGTGCTATACATCTTATTACATGTAAATTATAATTTTTCGATAATCCTGCTGCTTCCAAACACATTCAAAGATAAGACCAGGAATCAAGTGTCTCTAAAGAAAACCATGTATTCTAACAACACTGGCTAGATTTATAGACCTTGTCAGCTTGTATGCCATATTTACATTATTTTTTTTATGAAAGTGTGTAGAGAAAACCATATAGAATGCTGTGTCACCCAAAACATTTAAGTGTGGCACCACACTGCGCTTATCACCCTGAGACATTAATTCTTAGTCTCATATGCAAAGTAATTACTCTAGCTGACTTCCCAATCATCCATGTCCTTCGGACCTAAACACAGGTGTTTACACACCACTGCTTAACAGCATAATAACTGACACTGCGGTGCTACTCATGTTATAGATTCTTGCATAGGAATCCTACTAAATTAAATTTTGCTAACATACATTTATAATATTTTACAGAGGTGAATTCTTAATGGAGTATGTGGGCGAAGTACTTGACTATGAACAGTTTTACAAAAGAGCACAGTCATATTCTGATGAAAACAATCTTCACCATTACTTTATGTCTCTAAAAGGCGATACTGTGATTGATGCAACCATGAAGGGCAACATATCGCGATTCATCAATCACTCATGTGAACCAAATGCGGAGACGCAAAAGTGGACAGTCAATGGAGAACTCAGGATAGGATTTTTCAGCAAAAGGGATATAGCATCTGGAGAAGAGATCACCTTTGATTATCAGTTTCAGCGATTTGGGTAAGTAGCTTACATTTATTTGTTTTGTTTTCAAAATATTATATCTATTAGTAATCCACTAAATTACTAATCATTACCTTTAGCAAATTAGTCACTTTTTTTCATACTGGCATAATGTAACACTACTATAATAATATAAAAGTTGAATTTTCTAATTATCATATTGACTTATTCCTGGTCCCTATATTCAAAAAACGGTTAAAGGTAACAAATACTATTTGTATAACTTGTTAGGGTGGTTCTGACTACCATTCACAGCTTTTTAAAATTATCATATAAAAACATCTTGTTTTGTGAATATAGGAAATGGGCATTAAAGCACTGAAAAGTCTTTCTTGTACAAGAACTATAAATGTCCTGTAATTTTTGCAACATTATTGGAAACTTGAATCTGCTTTTTCTCTTATTAAAATAGATAAATTAAGTATACATGTCCAAAAAATAATTTCTCAGGCTTGCAACATTTCTCACTATATTTCTTAATATGGTAAATCTTAAAAGAATGAAGTTGTTAAAAATAAAAACACTGCGCCTTTCCCCTGAGTCTTTGTACATAAGCATTTACAGAAATAAATTTCACATGCACTAACACCCAGTCCAGAACAAACTATCTGTAGGCAATACAAATATCTGTTCTATGATGGAATTGAACCCGCAACCCGAAGCGCGGAAGTCAATCGCTCAGTTTGCAATTGAACTTTTTGTGCTGATAGTAGAGAGCTTCAATCCGGATTGCTTCCATACTAGTTTAAATAGAAATGGCATCTGTGCTACCACAACTGTAAAATATTGTGTACTCAGTTTGCTCCGTAGCTAAATTATTGGCTTTATCACTACTGGTTGTGGATTCCATTTAGCGTGGTGAGTATAGGTAAATATGACGGCTCGGGTGGTACAGATGTAGTTTGATTTCTCACCGGAAAAATATTTGTATGGCATACAAGCAGTTGTTCCTGGTTCTGGGTGCTTGTTCATGTTAAATTTGTCTGTTAAACACACACAATACAAGAAAGATCAAACTTAATTTGAAATAAAATATGATTTGCAAGCTTTTTAAAAAAATGTATAGTATTCATAAGTCATAACAAAACCAATGCATGGACTTTCTGGGATTATTCGAAGAGTTCAAGAATTCATGTTCATCTTATAGTCTTAGTAATATATATATATTTTGAGTGCCACTCTTAACATGCCTGTTAAGACCTCACAATCATAATAGCTATTGGCAATTCCAGCGAGTGGTGTGAAGTGGGGGTTCACATAACAGAGATGTGTTTGTTGCATGCAGCAAGGTGGCGCAGCGGTGCTACTGCGGCGCAGAGAACTGCCGCGGTTGGATCGGCGCTGAACCCGACTCCGAAGATGAAGATGATGAAGAGGTATTCACAAAACTTTATAATATCATGTTGTTATAGTGGTGCTTGTGAATCCCAATAAGTCTGCTGTCTCAAGTTTTAAAATTTTCTTTAAAATTCATCATTCTGTGGTTGAAGAATGTATCAATATTATGAAAATGTAATTTAAATATGTTACTTATTAAGAAGATATGCCATATTAAACTTTGAAGGGCAATATACTTTGAGATATCACTATCCACAATCAGTATGATTCTTAGGACAATAATTTCGGTGGTTTCCTGAGTATATACATTTCGGCCGAAAATTGATAGAGAACTTGTTTTCAATGCCATAATTATTTTATCGAACGAATATTGACGTAATAAATTTAACATTAATTAGTAAATGTAAGTATCTAATGTAGTGGAAAGATGTGGTCTCTGCCTACACTAATAGGAAAGAGGCGTGATTCTGTGTATCTTTTTTTAATTTACACATTATATTACACAGACAAGACTAGTGATGTAAAATTGTAAAAGTATGGTTCCCTAGATATGACATAGGGAAGATAACACAATGAACTTAAAGCTCATGGTGGGTTCTAACTGGAGAAGAGTTGCCAAATACAATAAATAGTAGTATTTAGATAATGCCTTAGCCAAGAGTTATACTGAAAACAGAGACATTCTGTAACTACATCTAACAATATTGAGAAATTAAGTATAATGAGTTCAGTATAAATATGAATACTCTGAAGAGTAACTCGTTAGGGTAACTGACTTCTACGCCGTGTGTCCTGGGTTCGAATCTCAGCCCGAGCCTACATTGTGAACAAACACAAATTGTTACTGTATGTCGCTAAAAGGCGTTGCTAGGCTGTCGCTAAAAACCAAATTGTTGGTTTTCGGGTCTGATGTGCACGTGATTGTTTTTATTGTGCATGTTTTTTTTATTATGCATGCATGTAAAAAAAGAAAATAGATGTAATCCTAAAATTTCGAAAATAACAGTTTGTTTTTATTTTGTATTTAATTGTATCGATAGTTTACTGTCACACAGGAGGAAGAGGATGTCTCAACATCTAAGTCAGGGACAACTGAATCTTCAGAGGAGTCCCACGCAACTGACGTGCTGTCAGAGCAACCTCAGCCAAGAGTCCGTAAGAGCAAGCGGGAGCGGAAATACAAGCCAAAGGCACCAGACCTGGTGCAAGATGCTGATGTAAGTTATGATTTATTTAACTTTGGAATTGTTTCAGCATTTCATGTGCTATAAATTATGTAAATTGTTAACAGTTAACATTATTCACCTAAAATTGTGTTACATGCAATCATACATACATTTATTAATTTGCCCAGAAGTTCTAACAAAGAAAACCGTATATTAGTTTTCGGGGTTGCCACATGTAAATCATAATTTGTTTATAAATAACTAGCTGACGCATGTTAACTATGTCCGCACGATAATAGGTTTTATTAAATATCCCGTGGGAACTATTTGATTTTCCGGGATAAAAAGTATCCTGTGTCCATCTCCATGATGTAAGCTATCTCTGTAGCAAATTTCATGCAAGATCGGCTCAGCTGTTGAACCTTGAAGAGGTAACAAGCAGACAGCGACAGAGAGAGTTACTTTTGCATTTATTATATTAGTATGGATTAAGGTCCCACTAAACTCAGATATGTTGGTGGGAGGAAAACATCGTGGTTTTCCTTCGCCGTTAAGCACTTGATAAAGCAGGGCTTAAAATCTTGGGAAATCAAATAGGGAACCATTTGACGGGATACAAAACCTGAATCCACGCGGACGTAGTCGCGGGCATCGGCTAGTAGCAGGCTGTAACTAAGTTAACTTCCCACTCGGCAGATCGAAGACGACCTCGAGGCGCTCAGCCTCACGGGCGTGAAGAACCAGAGCCACACGCTGCGGCTGTCGCGGACGGTGGTGCGCGCCAAGAGCCGGCGGGCGCAGGCCGCGCTGCTGCGGCTGCTGCGCGACGCGGACCTGCCCTGCCGCCGCCTGTTCCTCGACTACCGCGGCCTGCGCCTGCTGGCGCCCTGGTGCGCCGACGCCTCCACGGAATTCAGGTCACTTTTTCTTTTTTTTAAACTGAAAACCTCTTTAGAATCGTTGCGATTTGAAATTTGGCTGTTTTGCTTAGAACACTAGCAGGACTATTTTATACGCATTTATTCACGAGAAAATTGTTGTTTTTACGCGGATATGGTATTTCATGGTGTACACTGATTTATGTATCAAGTTTTTGTAGTGAAAACTTCTTTAGAATCGTCGTGATTCGAATCTCGGCGAAAGGAAAAAGCGAAACTGGAAAGAGACAAAAATTTCTAGGATTTAGACTGCGAGAGAATGAGATAGAATACACTATACAGTTTTTCTTATTATATTTTTAAAGTCGTCTACAAGTACCAAGACCAAAAAGTAAAAGTAAAAAGACAGTAATTGATGCAATATTTCAAAAATTTATTGATCATATCCAAACCAAAGCATTTATTTAATACTTTAGTTTCATTTATTGAAATTGAAAACTTGTAGTCTGTATAATATGTAATGTAATATTTATATAGAATAATTCTTGAACTTGGGAACAATTAATACTCTGCATTTGTCTCATTCTGTCGAAGTTTGCTTTTCTGAAGTTTTCACTTCTACCACATGTGAACTGCACATGTTTTTTTGATCTGACAATTAGCTACCAAATCGAGTCATTCTTATTCTTCAGCTAATGTCGAGCAATAACTTCATTATATAAAACACTTCTTTTCGATGGACAGTAAAATGATAGTTGACTTTTACTGAAGATTTGCTAGACAGATGAATGATGATGGAGGTGAAAATTTGCTGGTTTGATAGAGACAAAAAGAAAAGTACAATTTTGTCCTTGAATTCAATTTTTCCAATCGACACGAGAACTTGCTACATATTAAACTGTCTATATTCATCATCGTTCTATCACGATTCGTGGGTGCCGGTAAAACTTGCAACGAAATAGCTGGGGCACAATATATGTATACAATACTGTGATTGCGAACGAGCCTATCAAGCATCACAAATTCTCCCAAATTGGGAAAGGACTTTGTTCCTTAGTGGAAGATAAATGATGGATATAAATGGTTAATTTAACCTGGTTTTTCAAAGAGTGCTGTAAAATTTTAATATGTATGGTTAACTAACTAATTAACGTTGTTTACCGTTAATAATATAAGAGGGTAACTAACGAGCACACTATCCACCTGATGGTAAGTGGTCACCAACATCCCACCATCATGAAGAATCAAGTTCACTATCACTCCTGAGGACTTTGATGTGATGCTCGGTTGCCAGTAATTTGGTTTCCATCCTTGAACAAACTAAATGCAGTATTTTGCTGCTGGTTTCCGCTGGTATTTTGTAAAAAAGTGTTACTTTCTCGCTTGAGTCGATCTATTCATATGTTACATAGAGCACCGTAACTTCGTTATGTAACTAATTACGATTGTTTTTAATAAATACTTTGTCTACTTGTAGGCTAGAAATGCTTCTGACTGTGGACCGATTACCAATAACAAACAAAACAATGGTGCAAGAGAGCCGTTTCTTTACGATCGTCGAAAGATGGCGCAGTGCCGTTGAACAACCCGCTGACCTCGCGTTCATTGATGAGGCTACCGGTAATTACAGCTTTTAATAGAATAAAATTTTTATTCGATATAGATTATTTACAAAATACTCATTGAACATCATTTTTAAACCACACTGGTTCGTCGTGTCTTTATAGTAATTTTTAAAATAATATACAATAACAGTAGTATCATCAAGATGTAGAAATAGATTGGCAGCATTCACCTTCTTTCTAGGGGTTATCATAATTCATGTATTCGTTAATATTATAATAAACCTTTTTATAGTCTATGTTTAACAAAAAAAATGTGGGATTGTGCTGTTCACTTTCGGGAATTTTGTTATCTAATATTAAGGTTATATATTTAATATATCAAAAGTTAAGTCACCAACCAGCTTCTATTATTCATTCTATCATGTTACATTTACAAAACTGGAGATTTGTGTAATGTTGTGTTTTTGATCTCAACAGTCTCAGGACTATGACCATGACACTGAATTACATTTGTGAACCTTTTTATAGTGAGAAAATCATACAGATTACATATATAGATTATATGCTTAAAGTTGGCTAAGTGAGTGGCCTCTGCCTACCCCTTATATGGGAAAGAGGCGTGACTGTATGTATGTATATAGAATATGCAACCCCTCCGCCGATTAGGCATGTTGTGTTTGGACTTCTATTTATTTACTTATTCAGACATGTTATTATAAAAATTTAAGCAAATTATAAACATATTTTACATAAATTTTAAATGCAACGAGGGTGCAGTACCTTAGATGGCATTCAGTGGAATATTAGCAAAAAAAATGTTCATTAATTCCGAACCGGCGATACAGACACAATGCAATATATTCCATGATGGTCTTCGTAAAACTCATTTCTATATATATAACTTCTGTAGTTCTCCAATTAAATTTTTTCATACAGACAAAAATTGCACCTATTTAATATACATGTATGATTATAGGTTTACCAGTGGAATTGCCTAATAGAATAAGTCAAGAAAACGCTGCCATGGTGGCAGAGAAGAGCAAAGAAAATGCTGCAATGCTAGAAAAAGTAAGAGACCTCTCAAGTCAGCTGTTGGAAAGATGGTCTAGCTTGAAGGTATGTTGGAGATTTTATTACTTAAAATTCTTGCAATATAAATGAAAGTAATTAGCCTTCATTATGGGTAATATTCTTGTACGCTTTTTAGGAAGTATTTAAAATCCCCAAGAAGGAACGAATACAGCAAATGAAAGAACACGAACGGCAAGCAAATGTGGAAAGACGAGCGGCCGACTCTAGTGGTTCACGGGACCGTGAACGCGAACGCGAACGCAGGGACGAACGAGAGCGACGGGACGACAGGGAACATCGTGAGAGGGAGCGAGAAAGAGAACGGGAGCGCGAACGTGAAAGAGAAAGAGAGAGGGAGAGAGAACGTGATCGCGAGCGCGACCGGGATAGATATAGAGAACGCGAGCGGGAACGCGAAAGAGAAAGAGATAGAGATGACAGGGACAGAAGAAAAAGGAGAGGGAGTCCTGAAGGAAGACGAAGTATTAGGTTAGTTAATTTGATTGCATGTTTCTAACTTTAATAAACCTGGAGCTCTACTTTGTAACTCTGGATGGTTTCGGAATTCCTATGCAGGTATCCGTCTAGGTAGCCGGGGCAAGTTATTCTACCGTGAAGCAGTAGTGGGCAAACATTACTGTGTTTCGGTTTCTCGCAGAAATGTTCTGGGTGACACAGCATTTGTTATGGGCAGACGTTGCACTTCACCATCAGGTGAACGTCTTGCTCGTTTCTTAGCTTCATACGCCAAAATAAAACCGACCACGAAACCTATCACAGTTAAAAAATAGACCTGTTCATAATATTCCGCAAAGAAGATACGTATTATGTATCCTCACTATTGGATACTGGCTTAGTTTTTTTTATTACAAAATGTTAAGTATTTTGAGTTTGATTATTATTATTTACTAAAAGAAACTATAATTATATATTGAATATCTATTAGCTGAATGTTTAATATTTACGGATATGATTACTACAGTGCGGTAAACATACCGTACTGATAAGATCACGACTGTATCCCATAAGGGGTAGTCAGAGACTGGGCACTCACTGCAACAACAGATGACTGCCACAATCCGCGTTTCACCAAAACAATATAATGCACTTGGTGTGATAGGTGGTGAGCCCATCGCCACCATGCGCTGTTGGGTGCACAGTGCAGTTTAATTCCTTACTCGCCTTTTACGAGAGTGTAATAATCATAATTAAACCCCTATAAGTACTAAAAAGTGTAGTAGCGGCTTAAGAGAATCTACCACCCCATCTCATCACGAGGGTGTCGTAAAAGTCGACCGAGGGAAAATTAAAACCAGAAGATGGGCAGCATCTTTCTGGAACATTAGAATAAATATACTGCGGTTGCCAACCCTCCTGCCAAGCGTGGCAACTATGGCAAAATCCCCCCCCCAAAATGAGAGCAACAAACTTTTGTAGCAATCTATGGGGGAAGGCCTATGTTCAGCAATAGACTAGTGACAGGCTGAAATGATGATGATGATGATGAAGTACTAAAAAGTACCTTTTGATCAATTGTGAGTGTAAATTACAAATATCCAAATATTTGTTTAATAATAAAATAATTATGTATCGTCGCATGGTAGGCTAAGCGAGCGAGTGTTAGCGGCGGTGCCTCCGATGAGCAAAGAGGAGCGACGACGCGCTTTCGCTGAGGCAGCCGCCGCGGCCGACGAGTCGCGACGTCAGCGCGAGCAGCCGCCCTGGCCCTTCTGGACGCAGCCCGACGGCTTCGCGCAGGTACACACCACTCCCGCCTCTATGTGGCGAAACTTCACCTGCGATATTTCAATGGTTGTAGGAGTCCTATGCAGGAATCCGTCTAGGTAGGTGCCAGCCGTGTGGTAGCGGCTTAAGAGAATCTACCACCCCATCTCATCCCGTGGGTGTCGTAAAAGACGACAGAAGGAAAATATAAATCAGAAGATTCGCAGCAGCATCTCATGGAACATCTGAATAAATAAACTGCGGTTGCCAACCCGCCTGCCAAGCGTGGCAACTATGGCAAAATTCCCCCAAAATGAGAGCTACAACTTTCGTGGCAATCAATGGGGGAGGCCTATGTTCAGCAGTGGACTAGTGATAGGCTGAAATGATGATGACGAGGTACCACCATAGGGTCAGTTATTCTGTCGTGAAGCGGTAGTGTGCAAACATTACTGTGTTAAGGTCTGAAGGGCACTGACAGCTAGCGTAATCACTGGGCATATGAGACTTAAGAACTAATGTCTCAGGGTGATGGGCACATTGTGGTGTCACACAGAAATTTTCTGGGTGATACAGCATTTGTTATGGGCAGACGTTGCACTTACCAACAGATGAATGTTTTGCTCGTCTCCTTACTTCATCAAATAAAAAAAAAACCAGCACGAACAACTGCCTCAACCGGTCGACCCACAGCACGATCGCTTCATACATGTATAGATTAGTCATGCTTCGTGGGTTGTATAGTTATCATAAGTAAGCGGCTGAGTGAATATAGCTGCACTCACGCACATTCATTCAAGAATACTGGTGGTACGGTTCTTATGCAGGAATCTGTCTAGGTAGGTACCACTCCAGGCCAGTTATTCTGCCGTGAGGCACTAGTATGCAAACATTATTGTGTTTCGGTTTGAAGGGCACTGAAAGCTGTCATAATGGGCATAGGAGACTTAACAACTGATGTGTAAGGATCACGGGCGCATTATGTTGTCACACAGAATTTTTTTTAACTTGCTTTCTTCACTCTGTTTTGGTTTGAAGGGCACTGTGAGCTAGCGCAATCACTGGGCATTTGAGACTTAAGAACTGATGTCACAGGGTGACGGGCGCAGTGTGGTGTCACACAGAAATATTCTTGGGGATACAGCATTTGTTATGGGCAGACGTTGCACTTACCATCAAGTGAACTTTTTGATCGTTTCGTCACCGATCCAATAAAAAAAAATACACAGTAAGTATTGTAGCAGAACTTCCACTTGTCTCCTGTGCAAACCTAATTTTTGTTACTGCCCATGTATCCGCAGGGTCTTCACTACTGTTCACTTATTAAAATTCAGTTGTACTTATGAAATAATGACAGAGTTACATTTACCTCAATGCTACCTATGACTGATTTACAGGTTGTTGATCACTAACGAAATGCTGTTAAGTTAAATATTATTTAAAAATACACTAACTACTGTGCCATGGTTTAGTCACAGAATCTCCAAACCTTTTCTGGAACGCCCTTGAATCCCTCCATGCCATTACATATGGTCTGTCCCTAAATTATTTGTTTATTTATTCACTTAAAATCAAAAAGTAGAACTGGAGGGCTCCAGCTTACGCTAGAGGACGGTATCGCCCCCCTTGGGAATCTGGTTTAGAGCGTCTGTAGTGCTATTTACTAATTATAATTATTATTGTATTCCTTCAGATGTTTCCTCCGGGCATGATGGGTGGGCCGCCAAATATGATGGGCCCTCTGATGCCGGGGCTTGTACCAGGCATTTTACCACCAGATGCACCAAGCGAATGGCTGGGTCCTAATGGGGAATTCCAGGGCCCACCCACTTTTTGCCCACCGTTTCCTGGACCCCAGTTTTGTATGCCACAGCCTAAGTAAGTAAACATCATAACCAAATTTTTAGAGGTATTTTTTTTTCATAATGTAAATAAAATTCGGTATGTACACTAAACTAAGTAGACATAGATATTTGAATTTTCAATTTCGGGCTGGGATAGAATACCAGCAGTGTACATCATGTGTGTGACCAAGCTGAATCCTAGACTCTTTTGTCTAAAACGAGATTTATATTAAATATTATTAAAATTTAATTTTCTTATAAACCTGATTTTATACCAATAAACTTCTGTTATTATTATTATCAAATTGAACCATGCTTAGTACAGCTTCCATTACAATATGTAATATAGTGTTCCATGTTTCATATATTGTTTTAACTATAGTCATTAATATATAATTTAAATATTTTTGAAAACTCAGTATAGAGTAAGAACACACATACTCATCTCCAAATCTGTGTAGATATCCAGTGTATTTAATTAATTTATTTATCTGTTTACGTAAACTTAGTTAAACAAAAAAACCTTTTCATACATAAACACTGCTTATTTGGTTTCGTCTACTATCAAGTCTTACTGGATAATTTAAAAGAGTAGCAGACTCTGCTACACACTTTTCCATAAATTATATACATATCGGAAAATGGCCATATTACAGAAATCTTCAATTCACTATTAACATTCACTATCTGTGACATATGGACAGGCAGTGTCTGTTAAAGAAGCGGGTTCCTAATTCACTTTGCTATAATTAATTATCATATGAGCGTTACATCCTGCATGGCTAAGAGTATTGAGTGCCTCTATAACAGTGCCACAAGTGTAAGTGTACACTATGTTATATCTCTCCAATACTATTTTGAGGTATACTTCATCATCAACATCATTTCAGCCTATACCGTGGTCGAAATCGGCCAGGAGAACATCATCATCACGATTACTAAATAATTAGTTTTTTGCAACAGCATGATGGGCTTCGGCATGGGCGGGTTCATGTTTGGGCAGCAGTTGCCCACGTCGTTCGCGCCGCCGCTGGCCGCCGGCCCGCTGCCCGCGCCCGCCAACCCCGCACAGCCCGCACACCTCGCACAACCGACGCAGCCCACACAGACCTCCACCGCTGAACTCACCAATGAGGGAAAGGTTACACAATATTTATTTATTTATTTATTAATTAATGGAAACAGTCGGTAAACTATTTTCCAGTATCAAGTAACTTATTATACAAGTATACAATCTTCAAGCAGCAAGACTTCAAAATTGTGATCGACAGTAAATTGATAGCTGACTTTTACTGAAGATTTGCTGGACTGATGGAGACAAAACGAAAAGTACAATTTTGGTTTTGAATTGAATTTTCCAATCACTGTACACTTCCACGAGCACTTGTGGCATTATAAACTATCATTATTAAATATCAACTGGTGGTAGGATTCCTATGTAGGAATCCGTCTAGGTAGGTACCACCCCAGTGCCAGTTATTCTGCCGTGAAGCAGTAGTGTGCAAACATTACTGTGTTTCGGTTTGAAGGGCACTGTGAGCTAGCGTAATCACTGGGCATATGAGACTTAAGAACTGATATCTCAGGTTGACGGGCGCATTGTGGTGTCACACTGTTCTGGGTGACATAGCATTTGTTATGGGCAGACGTTGCACTTGCTATCAGGTGACCGCTTTGCTCGTTCCGTCACTTTTATTAAATAATAAAAAAAAATCAAAACTACAAATATACACAGAAATTACAAAATTAAATAAAAAAACACTACCGTAATTTTTCGAGTTGGCGCCAAAAGTCATTTTTTTTTTATAAATGCATGTTCGTTAGGTAACGGAGGAGACGGAGGCGAAGGAAGTGGTTCTGCCGTCGATGTGGCGCAGCGCGACGGACGCGCGCGGCCGCACCTACTACTACCACGTGAAGCTGCGCCGCCCGCAGTGGACTCCGCCCAGCCCGCCGCCGCTCTCGCCCGGTCCGAGTCCTTGTTATTTCATTTATTAAATTGTGGTAAACTATTTTCCAGTGTCAAGTAACATATCAAAGTATACAATATTTATTGATGGAAAGTGTCGTAAACTATTTTCCAGTGTCAAGTGACATATCAAAGTATACAATCTTTATTGATGGAAACTGTCGTAAACTATTTTCCAGTGTCAAGTGACATATCAAAGTATACAATCTTTATTGATGGAAACTGTCGTAAACTATTTTCCAGTGTCAAGTAACATTTCAAAGTATACAATCTTCAAGCAGCAAGACTTCAAAGTTTCGATCGACAGTTAAAATCATAGTTGACTTTCACTGGAACATCTGAATAAATAAACTGCGGTTGCCAACTCGCAATCTCTCCTATATGAGCTACAAACTTTTGTGGCAATCTATGGGGGAGGCCTATGTTCAGCAGTGCACTTGTGATAGGCTGAAACGACGAAGATTTGATGGACTTATTAATGAAAAGCACAATTTTGGTCTTGAATCGAATTTTCAAATGGCTGTACACTTTCAGGAGCACTTGCTGCATAATAAACTATCAATATTAAACATCAAAACTCCAAATACACAGAAATAACAAAATTAATTAAAAACGCTAGTGCCACTTTTTGAGTTGGCGCCAAAAATTCGCATCGTTGTTTATTTATTTATTTTATACTTCACTAGCTGATGCCTGCAACTTCTTCCGCGTGGATATAGGTTTAGTAAATATGCCGTGGAAGCTCTTTGATATCAGAATAAAAAGTATCCTATGTCCGTCTCCAGGATGCAAGCTATGTCTGTGCCAAATCAAATTTCGTCAAGATCGGTTTAGCGGTTCAACCGTGAAAAGGTAATAAACAGGCAAATGGACAGACATAGTTACTTTCGAATTAGCATTATAGATATATAGATATTAGTATGGATTGCACAAATTACGTTACGGTAAAGGGGGCGAGCAATGTTCTTCAAAAACTAGGTAATACACACCATTTCAAATATTGCATGCGGATCTTAGCAAATTAACTTTCTTTCATTTATCTAATAATTAATGGAACAATGGAGAAGGAAATTTATGGAATAAACATTAATGGATTTCCGCACAGTAACTCCTGATTCTATTAACTAAAAGAAGGATTCAAAAAAGAAAAGTGTTGTTCCATCATCATATCGTCTTGTTTTCTCCTGGTATCTTCGACCACGGCGAAAACCAAGACATTACAGTGCCTCCAATGTAATTGCGCGTACCCAGAGGTACTAACTCGTCGTTAGGTTAATAGTTGAGTAGAAGTAGCTAAAAATTCGGTCGGAAGGTTTTTTCTTTTCTTTAAAAGAACAACGTGATATCCCAAATTTCTTTAGTATCGTGAAATTCACATGTGCAATATTACCAGATCCTAAAACCAACGATTTGTGTTTAGGCACAAATATCGGCCCCGGCTGGTATTCAAACCTCGGACCCGCGGCGTAGAAAGCAGGTGTGACCATTCCATGCCAGTTGTTAGTTTGAGTTTAGTTTTGAAAAAGTAATGTAAAATGAGGAAGAGCATTGAATACGTTAAAGTCAACTCATCGCATTATGGTTTTGTAGGGTAGACCTTTAGGTCCACTATAAAACGACCTGAACATTTTGGTATTCTGAAGTTCTTTATCTCAAGTTTACAGTTTCTATAACAGCTTCATGTTCACAGATGAGAGTTCTTCGGAAGACGAGACGGAACCTATGAGCGCTCTAGACACCGCAGTGGTGAGGCGACAAGTGAAGGGCAAGTTGGTGGAGGGAGTCAACGGCATATATGAAGGTAATTTTTTTTGTTACTTATTCATTGTGAAATTAGAATAATTTACCGTGTGGTGGCGGCTTAAGGGAATCTACCACCCCATCTCATCACGCGGGTGTCGTAAAGGCGACAGAGGGAAAATAAAAACCAGGAGATGGGCAGCAGAATCTTACTGGAACACCTGAATAAATTAACCGCGGTTGCCAATCCGCCTACCAAGCGTGGCAACTATGGCGAAATCCCCCCATAATGGAGTTATGGGGGCGGCCTAAGTTCAGCAGTTTTTTTTTTAATAGCCCCTCAGTAGGATTTCTCATGTGTCGTGGGTGCGTTTTACAGACATAAATTCCACATGCACAAACACCCAGACCCGGAACAACTATATGTAGGCCATACAAATATTTGTCCCGTGCGGGAATCGAACCCGCGACCCGCGGCGCAGAAGCCAAGGGCTTAGCCACTGCGCCAACCGAGCCGATTAAGCAGTTGACTAGTGATAGGCTGAAATGAATGAATTAAATATAATTTCTACATTATTGTAAGTATCTATAAAATACGTAAAATCTATAAAATATTGACAACTAATCTCTCTTATAATATTATTACAGAGTCAATGGCGGCTAACAATGTTGTAGATATTTTTGTAAAACAATTATTATAAGTGTCTTTCTCAATTGCTTTCAGTAATAAAAGAGGATACGCATAATGGTTTGATTCCCGACCACGCACTACTCTCATTGAAACCGAGAAAACGTCGACCTGGTTTGGTATCTGAAAGGCCGATCAGCGTAAGTTACATGAAATCTACCTTAAAAATTAAGTGATTTATTCCAAAAGGATAAAATCAAATATAGGTAAAGTAACATTCTATCTGCGTCTAACAGCTCGGCATAGGCCTCGTCTTATTTTTGAAAGTATTATGAAACAACGCTGCTAGTGCCGTGTGGTAGCGGCTTAAGAGAATCTATGGCTTATGTGATGGGGATCTCATCCCGCGGGTGTCGTAAAAGTCGACAGATGAATAATGAAAACCAGGAGATAGGCAGCAGCATCTTCCCGAAACATCTGAATAAATAAACTGCTGTTGCCAACCCGCCTGCCAAGCTTGGCAACTATGGCAAAATCCCCTCAAAAAAAGCTAATAACTTTTGTCGCAATCTTCACAAAAAAAAACACGTGGGTGTCGTAAAAGTCGACAGAGGGAAAATAAAAACCAGGAGATGGGCAGCAGAATCTTACTGGAACACCTGAATAAATTAACCGCGGTTGCCAATCCGCCTGCCAGCGTGGCAACTATAGCAAAATCGCCCCATAATGGAGCTATGGGGGAGGCCTATGTTCAGCAGTGGACTAATAGTGTTCAGTAGTGGAATAGGCTGAAATGATGATGATGACGCTTCTAGTTTGCTGACTACATGTTCTGGATTTATAAATATGGAGGATTTCTTACGAGGTTTTTTGAACATTCACCGAGAGTAGCTCCAGGAGCCAGGCGCTTCTCGATCGGAATCCGGTGATAACATTAGTTTGTTCATTGATATTTTAAGAGTTAATAGAAGGTAGTCTGCAACACTTGCCCATAGCAGATTCAATGTCACCCAGAACCTCGAAAGTTCTGGGTAGGACTGCACTGCGATCATCAATATGACAGGTTCTTCAGACTCATATGCCAAATGTGACTAGTAGAGAAGAGTAGAAAGTGACGAGAAGAGCAAATCGTTCTCCTGATGGCAAATGCAAAGTCTGCACATACCAAATGTACACCACACTGCGCTCGTCACCCCGCGACACCAGTTCTTAAGTCTCATACGGCCAGTAATGATAGCTGTCAGTGCCCTTTAGATCGAAGCACAGTAACCTTTCACACAACTGCTTGACGGCAGAGTAACTGGCACTGTGGTGAACCTATACCGACGAATTCCTGCATAGGATCCTACCACCTCAAGCTAGACAGGCGGTGTTGTTATTTAGTTATTTTTTATCGATTTTTTTTGCGCGACAGCCACGTACAGAGGAAGATAAACTGGCGGGTCGTATGGAAGTTAAGCGCTACAAGCAAACGAAGGAGAAGCTACGAAGGAGGCGTGAACGATTGTTGCAGCGAGTACGTCTTCTTACCGCTTCTCGACCTCGTCGGCACCAACTAAAGGTATTAATATAATAAACATAAAATGTGGTATTTTTTAAAACGTATAAAACCTTCCTGGCCCGAAGTTCAATCACGATGACAACATACGAATACTATCAGAAGCTGTCAACTGCGCAATATATATTATAGTATCACACGAGTTCGCGCAAACAGGCACTCACTCGTCCTTACCTACCGACGCTCGATATAACGTTCATGCGATAAGATCGAAGGTAGCTTAGGATGCAGTGTCAGAGATTAGATTTATGGATATTAAGATACATAGATGATGAGATTTAATTAAAAAATCTATAGTCTCAGTCATACACAATATATCTTCTTTACATTCTGTACTATATTAGCTCTTATAATACACAGATAACAGAGCTAGAAGACTTTGAGACGGATTCCGAAGCGGACTCTGATGATGTCGCTAGTGAAAAACTACAAACGGCAGCCATCGCTTCTCCAACGCTGGAAGTGGAAGTGGAGGACTCCAGTACGGCGGTGGACTCTGAGGAAGTGGCGCGCCGCATCAAGGAGCAGTTCCGTAGCAGCATGGCGCGTGTTATGGTGCAACATCTCAACCCCTACCGGCATTCCGATGCGCCTGCGGGGAGGATTACTTGCACAGCCGATTTTAAGCATCTCGCTAGAAAGGTAAGGTTCTTTTATATGGTTTTAGAAAAGTTAGGAACGTCATATTTATTATACTCCCAATACTTCTGCGCTCAAAATGTTCTATTTGGCAACATAGTTTAAAACAATCATACATACATACATACATAAGATCACGACTTTATCCCATAAGGGGTAGTCAGAGACTGGGCACTCACTGCAAAAACAGATGACTGCCACAATCCACTATTCACCAAAACAATATAATGCACTTGGTGTGATAGGTGGTGAGCCCATCGCCACCATGCGCTGTTGGGTGCACAGTGCAGTTTAATTCCTTACTAGCCTTTTACGAGATCCATTGGATGAGATCGAGTGGTAGTATTCTTTTAACGAGCCGCCACCACACGGCAACATCAACAATCAAAGAGTAAAAAATTGTAAAAAACCACTTTGTTCTCTGAAGGTGTAACATGCGCTAGATCAAGTATTAACTCAGGCATAGTGAAATGTGTCAAAGTTATAAAATATATTATATAAAAGTTATAAATATTATCTATCCACAGAACATCTAACATACTTATTCTTTAATTCTATTATTCTTTTGATTATTATTATTTTATATTCAAAGCCATTTGCGAATTGGCAAATGCGTCTTATATTAAATACGTTATTGGTAACCTGCGAATGCTATAACGCGTTTTAGATTCACTGATTACAGCAATCTCTTTAGCTCCGGATCTAAGAATTTTCCGATCTGGGGCAAGTACTTGACGTTGGCGTCCGCTTGGTGTGATATACGTTTGCAACATGCATATGCTTTCCTGAGGTGTTGAGATTTTAACTATTAAAGATCTTTCAGAATCGATATTGTAGTTTGTGTGATTACTTTTCACACTTTATTTTTATAGTTGTTGTTGTAGTCATTTAAATAACTTTCTTTCTACAGTTAACGCATTTCGTTATGCTAAAAGAGCTGAAGCACTGTCGCTCCGTAGAAGAATTAGTTGTCACAGATTCAGTCCGCACCAAAGCCAAGACATTTGTCAAGAAGTACATGGCCAAGTTTGGTCCGGTCTATAAACGACCACCGGAGGAAGCCGACTAGCATTATATGCGTTCTTGTAACGCCTGGTTTCACAGATACAGTAAAAAAATACGAAATAATAGTGATGGATATTACAGTGTTAGTGAATTTAATTGAAGAAGAAATAATGAATATTGTCTAAATGTGAAGAGGATCTAACATGAATTTAAGGTTGTATAAACTTGTTCCAATTCATTTTGGTATATATTGGTTTTTAATTATGGATTTCTATTTTTATTTCAAATGACGAGGCAGAATTTTAGCATTGTAATATTTACTCTATAATATAGTCTTTCTATAATATGGTTCAGTCTGTGTACAACTGCATGAACTGTCCGGTAGTTTTCAATATTGAGGCAATCTTAAGAACACAATGGAATCATAGCCATGTTCATGTAATGTTTCAAGTTTTATTTTGGCAAATTGGAACAAGGTACAAGTCAGTTATGTGAAATGGAAGATATGTGTTCAAAATCTATTTTTAGTAGGAAATGCATTAAGATATCTCAACATCATCTATTCAATGTTATAAAACATAAAGCTCATGTGGACTTTTCAATGCACTGGAAATATTTTAGAAAATTACTTACTTCATAATTTTAATTTATTTTAAAGATTTTATATTCATTTGAATATTAAAAACAAACTTTGTGACAATTTCACAAGCTCGTTACTTTACTTCTTTATTTCTTTCACTTATATGACACGATTTAATCATGCAATGAAGCATATTCTTGTTAATCAATTTTATTTTGATTGTATTGGTTTATATTCAAATGAAACTTAGTTTTGTTTCTAATTTAAGTAACTATGATCGAATTTGTAAATATAGTAACTAAGGATTAGATTATAACAAGTCACTCCTCATCTAGAATAATTGTATAATTAATTATACCGTATTTTAAAATATTTAGCTAAGTGACTTTTAAATTTAAGTGGATATTATTTTCAGTGAGTAATGCAAATTAATGTATTTATTGTTAAATGATCTCTTAACTCGCGTGGGATTTTTAGAAAAAATATATTTTCTTGAACAGGACATGTTTTAGTCGAATACGACGTGATTGTAGTTAGAATGGTTTTGTTTTTTAAAGTACAGTATTATATGCAGATGATTGTCAATAGATTTAGATGAGGCAATGCAAAGCGTATCAGTCGGTAGGCCAGTATATTCAAGAAATTAATATTCACTGTGTGCATTTGGATTTGGAATTATATTTTTTTTAATAAATTAATAGATTAGCTATCCACACTATTTCTCTTTTCACTGCCTATCAATTAGGGGTCCATTGGCCCTTTGTCTAGGCCTTACTCGTGATTTGTGTGCAATTGAAAATATTTATTAAATTCCTTATTATGTATCATATATCACTCCAATATTTTACTGCTGAACACAGGAATTATCTATAGATGGCGGATATTTCTCATAGTCGAAACGTTTGTATACAGGTCTCATCTATACATGGTGGATATTTGTCATAGTTGCCACATTTGAATACAGGTCTCATCTATAGATGGTGGATATTGGTCATAGTTGCCATTTCTAAATACAGGTCTCATCTATAGATGGTGGGTATTTGTCATAGTTGCCACATTTGAATACAGGTCTCATCTATAGATGGTGGGTATTTGTCATAGTTGCCACGTTTGAATACAGGCCTCATCTATAGAAAGTGGATATTTGTCATAGTTGCCACATTTGAATACAGGTCTCACCTATAGAAAGTGGATATTTGTCATAGTTGCCACATTTGAATACAGGTCTCACCTATAGAAAGTGGATATTTTTCATAGTTGCCACATTTGAATACAGGTCTCACCTATAGAAAGTGGATATTTGTCATAGTTGCCATGTTTGAATACAGGCCTCATTTATTGATGTTGGATATTTATCATAGTTGCCACATTTTAATACAGGTCTCATCTATAGATGGTGGGTATTTGTCATAGTTGCCACGTTAGAACACAGACCTCATATCTAGGTGGTGGATAGTTCCTAATTGTCATGTTTGGATTTTAAAAGGCAGTAGTGTGTTTTAGCTCCTGAGTAAGCTTCTGCCTATACCTGGGTTTATTTATTACTTTTGTCACTGTAACAACAAAAACAGGATACTAGATGAATTTTTATTGCTAATTCATTTTAATATCTGGGACCGTCATTTTTTTAATGACCTATAATTGTCCGTATACACACCTACCGTATACACTGTCCTAGGTATGACGTCATACCTAGGACAGTGGTTAGCAGACTGGTATAATGGCAAAAGTGACGAGGTCAGCAAAGTTGTTCTTGTTGGTAAGTACCAAGCCCGCCAATAATAGTTTCACGGTCATTCAAAATATGGCATTGTAGAAATCAATTACTGCATTTGCTTGCCAAACATTGATATACAAATAACCAAAGATATACTGTTCCATACAAAAATTACTTCTAAAAGTATCATCGATCGATTAAAACAAAGACAAAGATCACAATGCTGCGATGAAATAAACACAAATTCATATCTTATGCACGCTAACTTAAAGTAGCTTTTTAAATGAAATCAGCTATCGTTCCACGACGTTTTGACAGTACTTGCCTTAACTCGGCTGACGTAATGCTAATCCAAATGAACGCAATTGTGTGCTCTTTTTTTTTAGAGGACGTTTTTGAGTCGATGGCTGTGTATATTGTATATACATGTTCCCAACGTATGAAATTGATTATAAGTATCATAGTCGGTAATTTCAATAGCAATGGTGCCCTTCTAACCGAAACAGTTATGATTGCATACTTCTTGGTGTCAGAAAACTGTTACTTATGTGGCGTCGGACTCGGCAGACTCCTGCATAGAAGTCGTATAAGTTCAGTACAAATCAGCAGAAGTCATGTTTGTGTACAGACAAACGATTGGTTCTTTGATGTGAATATCTTCAGACTGCCGCGGTTTCCCCGCGTAAATTAAGCCGAGCACATGATTGCGCCGTACGACATTCTACCTCGCTGACCTGAACATGGTTCGGCCCCTTCTCGGTAATGTTCGTTTCTCAGAGTGCTGCTCCTTTCGACCGTAGCATAAAATTTTATAGCCTAGAATCTTCCTCAATGAACGCTATTTTCTTCAATAATTATTTTTCAAATCGGATTAGTATTTCCTGAGATTAGCGCGTTCATACATACAAACTCTCCAACTTTATTACAGTAGTAAGATTTACGGTATTGGTATGGCAATACTAAAGTAAGACAAGAGTGACTCTATTTGAGCTTACACCTTCAGAACTAATGTATAGTGCACAGCTAATAATCTCTGGTTATTAATGAAATGTTTTTTTAAATACCGTGAGAACTTTTTGATTTCCTAGAAGAAAAAATAATCCTATGTCCGTCAACAGGATTCTAGCTATCTCTGTGTCAAATTTCGTCAAGATCTGATCTTAAACTATCGATCCGTCTAGGTAGGTACCACCCTAGAGCCAGTTATTCTGCCGTTAAGCAGTAGTGTGTAAACATTACTGTGTTTCGGTTTGAAGGGCACTGTGAGCTAGCGTAATCACTGGGCATATGAGACTTATGAACTGATGCCTCAGGGTGATGGACACAGTGTGGTGTCACACAGAAATTTCCTGGGTGACACAGCAACTGTTATGGGCAGACGTTACACTTACCATCAGGTGAACGTTTTGCTCATTTCATCACTTTATCCAATAAAAAAAAACGGTTGAGCCGTAACATGCTAACAAACAGAGTAGAGGGACAGAGAGTTACTTTCGCATTTATAATATTAGTTTGGAGCATGATTTGTTTTGCTATTCAATTTGTTCTTTTTAAAAAACTCATATGACAACCATAACATTAACGAATGTGGCAAAAGCGAGAAACTAAAACAATGACTTTCCTACGAGGACCTTAATTTCTTTCTGAAGATTAAAGTAATATTCAGAAATACAAAACCCAACGTTTTCGTATAAATTCCTATTTTTAAAAAAGGAACGTATTAAGAAGTGTTCATTTAATCTATAACGGATAATTTGATTGTGATGACGGCTCCATTTAGATCTGTTATTGGTTTAAAAGTATTTGTTAGGTGTTACGCAAATAGCTTCTTTGTATTGATATAACATAAAATTTATGTATTTTATTTGGTTATATACTCTAAATTTCCAGGTAAATTAATTAATAACTCTTTTTTTATTACAGTAAAAAAGAATAATGTGAATTATGTTGTCAACATTAAACGCAACTCATATTTATTTACTTTTCATTATTCATTTTACATATGTGAAGCTTTTTAGCTATATCTTTCAAATTAATACTGTATTGCGCATTACAGGGTCTCGATTTCGCTTGACGTTAAAAATTGTCAATTATTACTCTGAAATATTAAGCAAATTAAATTAAATTATGTCAAAATGAGGATAATGTCATATAAATCAATGGTTTAACATTTAGTAATAGGTTAGTCCACCTCAAGTGTATCTAAATGTGTGTTTTTCTTATGTTTTAAACCTATTAAATATATGAAACATCGGACGCACTAAATATGTTGAAATTTTTATTTAAACAAAAAAGTTGGCTCTTTGCCAATTCCATAGTACGTTATAAAAGCATAATAAATAAAAATAATTGTAAATTGAAAAAGAAAATCAAAGTAGGAATATAAGGTATGGCCGATCGACTCAAAGTAAACGAAATTATAAATATCGCTGTTTATGTTTGAAATGAAAAATACTGTAGGTAATATTATTGCAGATAAACTGACACCAATGTCATGCTTCATATCACTGGGAAAGTTGTGACTTAGATGTAGCTTTAGGAACTCTGTGGCGTTACTTCGGGACTCAGTTCTATTTTGTAAATTTGCGACCAGCGCTGAAGGTCCGTGCCAGAACCATATACTGTGAGATATTGTATTATTTGACACACTTCTTGGGGTAAAACACTGGTAAAAAATGGTTGAGCAATAAATATAATAACCGAGTTGATTTTTGATGTTACAAAATAAACGTAAAGATTATGTCAAAATGACTTTAATAAATGTATAATAATTAATGTTTACAAAATCTACTACGGGGTTTTACTAAGAGGAATAGATAAGAAACTTGCGAACAAAGAAGTTACTTTCTGCATTATAGCGGCTTTGGCGATGCCTATTTCAATGTTTATTTTAAATATTTTTTCCACGCATTATCGCGTGCAGTATGTAATCCAAAACTCCGAGCGGCTGTAAATATTGTATATAATATATAAGCGAACGAAATCACGGTAATCGTCTGTTCATGTTATAGCGTTACTATTATTTTAGAATGTGGCTTGTGAGATATGAGATTGTGGAAATGTAAACAGTTCTCGTAAATTGGCGGCGACCTCGTAGCCATCAGAACAAATAAAATGTTATTTCTTTTAATACATTCTCGTTTTATTTTCAACTTGGTTAAACAAATTACTTGTTGTCTTGCGCCTCCTTACACTTTTTCACATTTTCCTATTATTTCAGTGCACTCGCTGTCCTTTTTCCATGATTGACATTCCTGCAATGAAGGTGAGTAAATTGTTTGGTTCGTTCAACAAGGAGACGCGAGTGGACATGTGAACAATAAGGAGGTTTTGGTAAAAACATAGAGAACGCCTAGAATTCCCTGAAGAAAGGCAGAGCTCGACTAGTGATGTACTAGTGTTGCACCCACCTAGGTAATAATATTGCAAAATATGACTAGGAAATATTCCTTAGTTCGTAATATACAAATAAGTTTTAAACCTCAAGCTATGAAAACAATTGAGGCGAGGTAGATTTTGACAGTACATAGGTGTCCGAAATAGATTTTTTTTTATTAGGGCTATATTATTAATGAATATGTTAAAATGAGACAACAATCTAATTAATCGGGAGACAATAACTAACGAAATTGTTACAGTTAGTTGGGGGTTTTTATGTGATTATAACGTCTTTCCCATATAAGGGGAAGCAGAGGCCTCACGCAGTCTACTTTCCGACCTCGCGGGAAATGAGACGGCAACTTATCCCAACTTTGGAGAGGCCTATGTCCGCGGTGGAGGCTTTACAGGCTGATGGAGAAGAGAAGATTGAGGGATAAAGCGGTATGAAAAAGAAAGTATCACTTACCAAGATAGCGTTTATATACAAACAAGTGTAGAACTTCAAAGGCTCGCAGTTGTCATCGTCAATATATTCCAATATACTTCCCACCCAAACATTCCCGTCTCACTCTATCCGTCATCGCCTTCTCATTGGGGTAGTCTTTCTCCCATTTATCAAGCATTTCTTTCGCCTTTTCATCATTGATTTTATCGCCAATTAATATACCGTCCTCTTTCATAAGACATTTGAAGTCATCGCACTTAAATATAATTTAATTATTCATTGTATGCTTTACAAATTCCATTACAAGTTATAGTATTGCATTTATAATTTCAAATATAATTTGAAGGAACATAAGGATTGTGTCCTGATAATTTGAAATGTATGAAATATATGAACCAAGCATCCTAGCCTACCTCTGATCGTATCGTAAGAGCGTTACACCTTGTTGGGGATATGTAAATGCTTCTGTGATTGCGTGTACACTTGTGTTGTGGCACTATACTATCTCCTGCGCAGTTGATAGCTTCCAAACTGTATTCGGAAGTTTTCGCCGTGGTCAAAAGTCGGCCAGAAGAACATCACCATAAGCCAATATATTTGAACATGAATTATATCATGTTTCTAAAATAAAGCTATTAAACCAAAATTCGTTTAAGTATTCTTTAAGATACATTGGTATTTAATATGGGTCATATCGATATTATACGACCGTGTGTAGTATGTATCTGCCTGCTGAGTCACCCAATGGGTAGAGAGAGAGTTATTGTGGTATTGGAAAATATTTTGAAAAATAATACAGATAGATGTCTGACTCTCATATATTATGTACAATGCCATGCCTGACGAGTACGTGAATTTGTAGTGCCATATTGGTACTTTTGATCGTGTAAAGCAATTTTCAATAAATAAACGCAGTCGTAAGGATTTTCAAAGTTTCTTCATTTTTGTTTGGACTTACCTACGTATACACATGCATAAAAACGAGATAGGGTAGGGCGATACGTACCGTCCACTCTTCCTCATCTTTAGGGCTATTGCATTTGCTGGATTCGGTTTCGTTGTTAACCAATATCACACTGTCGCAGCATGTTTTCTCGATGATCTGAAAATATTTGCAGTTTACTTCAGATATTTTAAGAATTAATATCTTCATTCGTAGATTACTTTGCTTTATGCTGTCGTATAGGTCAAGAGCAGTGGCTCAAAACCAGTGTTCCCTGAGAGCCTTTGGTCTGCGGGAAGGTCCTACGTAGCCAATAAATAGAGATTTTGAAAGTAATGTGCATTGATTAAGATGGGGTTATTAATACTTCCGTGCTGATTCATACGGTTTATTATTCTTGAACGAGCCGAGGTAGCTCAGGGGCCAGGCGCTCGCTTTAAATTTCATAGTACGCGTGTTAATTGCAATTTTAAGGGCTGATTTACCACGTGCTCGGCGGTGAAGGAAAATCGTAAAGAAACCAGTAAGTTTGAGAAATAAAAAATATTTCAAAGACATGTGAAGTCCGACAACCCGCATTGGAGCAGCGTGGCGGATTCTTCGCTGCTCCAAAACCATCTCGGAGAGGAGGCCTGTGCTCAGCAGTGGGACATTTATAAGCTGTTACTTTACTTTACTTTTTATAGTCCCTAACTAACTACTAACAACGAAAGTGGTCCTTGATCGAAAAACTGTTAGAAATTCCTAAAGTGCTCGATATCGACTCCTTGGGTTTCCCAGGGGTCGACATAAAGGAAAACTGATTTTGGTTTGATTTAACACCGGTTCTTATTTGAGATTTAAAGATACTGTATAAGTTATATTACGTGTACCAACTTGTTATAAGAGTGACTAATATTTTAGTAGGAAGTAACAACTCACTCGCGGGCCTTCTGCTCGCGAGTCGCTTCCTATGACGCAGCCAAAGCCATAAGGCTATTTGCATATACACATTACAAAAAATAAAAATAACAATAGGAAGTAACATTGTTGTACTTTTAAAAAGCTCAACAAGTCGATAAGCGTGCACAAGTTCGTACAAGATGAAAAACTTGAGATAGGATTTTTGAAGTAATTTGGCCATGGGGGTCTGAGGTATCAGTTCATTTTGGAAAAGGGGTCTCTTGCCTAATATAGTTTGGAAATCCCTGGTCTAGAGGTTGAAAAAACTAGGGTCGCATAAAGTTTTACAATACAAATAATTTTAAAGTTTTGTATGGACATTTTTAGTATTCAATTTTGTCATTTAAGCTTCACTGTTGTGTTTATCAGATCAAAGTAGCATGGGTAGGTGCCGGGATGTTATACCAATTATGAATAACGTATAACATGTAAAAATTACACAATATGTGTCAAAAGTTGTTGATTTGTTTTATTCACAGTGAAAGTGAACTTTAAATAAGAAATAATAATTCAAAGAAATGTAGTTATTATTAAAATTTGCAAAACTGCCACAAGTTAATACTTAAAGAGACAAAAAATCACTAAAATTCTGTGCGTAATTTTGGTGATTTTTTAGAGTTCCGTAGGCAACAAGGAAGGTGAACTAAGTAGTTTCACAACTAAGTAGGCTTTAGAACCTTAGAAGTTAACGAGTAATAGTCGACCAACAAAATTACCTAGATGAAGTTGTAAGTTGTGTAAAACACCTAGTAAATATAAGTTTTTGAATCATGTAAAAGATCATGCAAATGCCCCACTAGTGTCGCTGTGGGGTTTGTAAGTAATTTGTTATCGCATACTAGCCCCTGCATAACATTTGTAGTTATAATGAAAACTATATCAGTAACGACAAAACTTCAGTATTCAAATTAATACATGACGCTTGTTATTATCAACAATTATAATAAATTTTTTACAACCGCTTGCCTCTACATGCGGTACTCATATAGATAATATTTTTCTACCCTTGTGAAGTTGGATTTTATAACTCCTTCATCAGTTACCATTGTCCTGTGGGCCCGTTATTAGACTTTATTAGTCGTTAAGCCGTGGACTCCATTTTATTAATATGTTCAGAGTATCAAACAAAAAGCCCCATTCTGCGCGTGGCCCTACACTTACCGGTTTTTTACGTATGCATTTGGCGGGAGATTAATTAAATTAAAAGTTGTGTCCGCTGTTCAAAAATAACATGGCAAATGACCGTAAATACACTGTACCGAAAGTGGGTGCCAGAAGGTGGACAAACGTGTTAGGTTTATGTAGAAGAAATTATTATTTAACTAAGAATACATACCGCATCATCAAACAGTGCTAAGCATGATTCGTCTTCCTCAGAAGATTCTGCTAACACCTGTTAAATAAACTTGATGTTTTAACACATATTTTTCATATTTTGTCATGTTTTGCTTATTTGTGTAATCAATGAATCAGTCACTGAATTAAAATCGATATTAAGTAGTTTTATAGTAACTATTAAACTTTTCTAATAGGTACGGTTAGGTTAGTGGTTCAAGAAAATCATAATAAAAAAACAATATATCATACTCGTGATTTTTCAGAAATGTAGGAATGAAAAATCTTTTCTCATCGAAGAACATTATCTGAATAAAATATTTCTCATTGTGTTGTTTAATTTTGCTGTGAAGTTTCAAATAAAACATTCAAAAATATTAAAAATTGACGTACCATTGTCCTTGCAAATGAAAGAGTAAGCAGAAGAGCGTAGTATGTAGCAATCATCACGCAGCCGTAAATGAAACTTGTGAAAATTCCCTGCCAGTATAACACATTTATATGTGTTATTCAACAAAACAATTTCCTGACCCATCTCACTAATGGTTGTTGTATGTTGTGATTTGATCGTTTCACAAATTATCTCCACTGTTGAACACGACCTTCAGCGTTCAGTGGAATAAATAATGACTTTAAAGAATCTTTTGAATTCAGTAATCAAAGCTTTTTCTCGTGTCGTAATAAAAGATGAATAGTAGAATAATAAATTATTTTACCACTGTTTATTTTCAGGATTCTGTATAAAAAGTAGCAATTAGACTGCTTACGTAAATGTGTAAATGTGAGACTTCGACATTTTTGTATGAGCCCCCCCCCCCCATATATTTTACGAGGTAAATTGAAATATCGTGTTTCATCGGAAAATGGATCTGCGTCGGGAATATTTTCCCACAATATTTTTTTACAATTTCAAATGTCGCATAACACCGGAATAAAATGGATAAAGGTCTTTTTAAGGTAACCATGGACCGGTGGTACAGCAAATTCTAGCACGGTCGACTAACTTTGAGAGATGAAAGACAATGAAAACAATATAGAAATAAAAGTGTTAGTAGAAGGGAAATATTTATTGAAGAGAATTGGCGAATTACGTATGGAGAGATTCAGCACATATTGCAGATTAGATCAAAATTTTCAATCAACAAAAACTTTCGCATGAGGAGGATTGTACGATCTCACTGATGCTAAGAAGCAGGCCCGCTAGGAATGGTGCCGTCAGTAATCATGTTACTAAATTTAAAGCAAGCTCGTCGGCAAACAAGGCGCCAGCCGTCGGTTTGGCTGTTTCAAAATGAACCAACGCCTTCCAAGGTAAAGCGATCGAGTAACTGAGACAAGAGAGCTGAGGCTTTTGATCGCCAGTTTTTTAATTTGATAAGGTATCAAAGTTAAAAAAACTAGCGATGTAATATATAAATCGAAGTAGCGTTAATGTCGAATGGTATAATAGCAAATGCTTGCCAGAAGTGTTCACTGCTGTGAGCAACAAACGACCGAACATGGGGAAACACGGGCTACCTGCTACTTCACCATGACAATGCGCCACGCACTCTGCGCTCAAAGCGACGGACTTCCTGGACAGCACACCGGTTAAACTTTTGGGTCACCCTCCGTACGGCATTGATTAGCACCGCGTACTAATCCAAAACTAAGGTCCTTCCTTACATATTCCAAATATTTGAATTTTTAACAGCTTCCTATGCGTTATGTACAAAGTCGATTGATATTTATGCAACACGAAATATTAATAAGAAATATTTTTAATTATTATAAATATTGCTTCTGTGAATGGCTATTACATATATTCTCTGGCAGTAGAAATAGAATATATTTTATTTTCTCTTAAGTTATTATATGCATAACGATGAATCTAAATTGACAATTTTTTTACACTATGATTTTATAAAATTGTCGCTATAGTTTAGGTCAACTAGAGAGTCCCTAGAGACTTCAATTAGCATTTGGTGATGAAGTCCCATCTCATAGGTCTGTATACTTACGTGTGATATTATATGAAATATAATTATTATTGACGAGATATTTATCCATACTCTGTGTTGACTGGAAGAGAATGCCAAAAGAGATTAATTCAGCCCTTCGTAATCCTTATTTTTTTAATGAGTTTTTTAATAAGATGAATTACAATAAGGAATAAATAAATAAATAAAATATTGATGGTGTAGGACAACTGATTCAATTATATTGTATTGTGGCAATTGCCATGTTTAATCATAAATGTCTTTTTTTATTGAAAAAGTGACGAAACTGAGGAAAACGTTCACCCGATGGTAAGTGCAACGTCTTTGTGTGTGCAATTTCTGTGTGACACTCACTGAGACATCAGTTCTTAAGTCTCATATGCCCAGTGATTACACTAACTCTCAGTGTCCTTCAACCAAAAGACAATTATATTTGCAGACTACTGCTTCACGGCAGCTGTTTTAGCAGCCCGTATGTATTACCAAAACTATTTCATTTTGCATTTTATTAATGTTTGCTTTGTATTTCTTCAAGTTAAGCTATAAACTTTATCTATGGCTATTTGGTCCTCGAGCAGATTATTCCTTTCAGATTTTTATAATAATTTCAGAATGCGTCCAAAAATAATTTCGGGCACTATTTTTAGACAGCAGAAAAATAAAAACTGCTGACATCTGACAGAGGATTTTATTTTGCGAATCAGTGTAGTTTAAAGGACGTTCAGTCAGTGTTACCTAAATAATCTCCATTGAATAAAAATAATTTTATTATATATTATTGTACAGGAAGGTGATGCGTGGGTGCCTCTGTTATTACTAATACTTACGTTACTATATTGTAACGTTGTGGACAACTTCTGATTGTTAACCATAATATATCCCTGTACCCAGTCGAAATCAGTCACAAGAATATCATCAACAAAAGGCACCATCATCGGACGTACTCGTGTCCCTTAGATTATTAAAATATTGCTTCAAATATATATGCCATGTGGTAGCGGTATAAAATAATCTAAAACCATCATTCACCATGGGGTTCGTATAGGTCGACCGAGGAAAATGTCAGATTTATTACATGGCCTCAGACAGATACGGAATAAGTATCTTGAATATGCGAGTACTAAAATAATTAGACCGATGACGAACAGCAACAACTAAGGTCATTGAGCGGTCTACTCTTGATGTCTTAAAAGGAAGCGATAGGAGGAGAGGGAGGGATAACATTTTATTATGTTTCCTTTTCCAGTTTATCGTCCGTTATGACTTACAGGCTCATCTCTATCTATCAGGGATTATAAGCATTTATCACTGACTCATCACGATATCTACGAAACTACAAGACCTATTGACTTGTTTGGCTTACGTGTTCCTTTCCAAGCCCACTAACAACAAATTTTACGACCATTTACTCTTAAATTGGTAAACATGCTATTTTCTTTTTTTATTGGATGTAGTGACGAAACGAGCAAAAGGTTCACCGGGTGCTAAGTGCAACGTTTGCACATATTAAATGCTGTGTCACCGATAACATTTCTGTGACACTACACTGCGCCCTTCACCCTGAGACATCCGTCCTTAAGTCTCATGTAGTGATTACACTAGCTCTCACTGCCAGTCAAACCGAAACACAATAATGTTTGCACACTACTGCTTCACGGTAGAATAACTTGTTCTGGGGTGGTAGCTACCTAGACGGAATCCTGCTTAGGAATCCTGCGTCCCTTGTTACAATATATCTATGCAGACTTAACATGACAATTTATCTATACAGACACGGACGCAGTGTAGCGCCACACAGAAATATTCTGGGTGACACAGCATTTATTATGGGCAGACGTTGCACTTATCATCAGGTAACGTTCTGCTCGTCTCGTCACTTAATCCAATCAAAAAATAACATAATAGTCTTTAGTCCGTAGCCGAAGCGGATCAGCTAGTAATTAAATATATAATCATCATTACAGTCTATCACTAGTCCACTACTGAACATAGGCCTCCCCCATAGATTGTGACAATATTTTGCAGCTTTCATTTTGATGGGATTTTGCTATAGTTGACACGCTTGGCAGGCAAACAAAAAAGGGCAATACTATAATATATACAGTACTATATATAGATAGATTGATATATATAATACATATGAGACTTAAGAACTTATGTCGCAGGGTGATGGGTACAGTGTGGTGTTACACAGAAACGTTCTGGGTGACACAGCATTTGTTATGGGTAGACGTTGCACTTACGAGTACCATCAGGTGAACGTTTTGCTCGTTTCGTCACTTTATACAATAAAAAATATATATATGTATTCATAAAAACCTTTCTACTGTTTAGGGACCTAAGTATTCATCAATCTTTAAAATAAGTACATGCACGTCTATAAATAAGAAAGTCCGATAATAACGCATATATTTCGTATAATTGTAAGTTGATAATCAGTGTTTCTTCGCAGTTTGTTGCTGTCTCCAGAATTCTTCTCTGTTTTCCAAGAATCTAATGGCCTCTTCGGCCTGCTTCATCACAACATCGTTTTTTTTGTCGGCAATGGCAAGGTCTGGGTTCTTCAGAAGATTCTCGAGGTAGATTTTATCAGACATCAACTGCCCCAATACCGGTCTCGAGGATTTGGAGCTGGTACGTTTTGTAGCCTTCTTTACGGTTTTTACTGCTCCAATGGTGTTTTCAATCGCCTCCTATAGAAAAATAAAATGTTACATTTAAGCTATTCCTTGATAAGCTTATAGAGTAAGTAGTTTACCGAGTGGCTTGCGGAACGTGTAATTTTTTTTTTGAATATAAATGTTCAACGTTATAATTCTGCCTAGGTTTGTGAAAAAGTTTAATTAAAGATTTAGCATAGTAATGGAAACCATTTAGAAAAATCCTGCATTTTCGAGATTAATATTAATCAAAGGTATGTTAAGTCAGCTGACCTGGTTACCAATAGACTAGCGTAGTGGATTACTTTATATCAATTCTTTACGTTAAAAGGTTTTTCTCTGTGATGTTCTGTATCTCTAATAACATGAATGAAGGTAAATTTTGTGCCTCTTGACAATATTATTTTTTGGACATATACACAGGAAATAAGACCTTACTTGTTAAATGAGAGTCAAGGTAACTCACATAACTTTTTTATTTTATGTTGTTAGGCTGTTATCTACATAAAAAGTTAATTTAAAAGACTGAAAAAGTTATATTTAATTAGTTTTATGCCACCCAACATTCAATAACAACTTTTAACGATTAAATATGGTCCCGGACGAGACCATTATGAGTGAAAACTAACTACCTAAGAGAAAAGTAATGTAACATTTAATATGTGCACAGCGTTATAAAGTGCACATATCTCCTCTCAATTTTGATTTTGAGAGTGCTGGAGAGGGGAGAGCTTGCCACGTGTGCGAGGTAACAGACATTATGACGTTTCCTACCTTTTGATCAAACAAGATCAAAGTCAAAATACTAATAATTGATTTAAGTCTTTTAAGCAGACACAAAATCGTCTGCGTAATATGAAATCAATCGGTCGACGACCATTACAAGACGATCGGCAAATTGATATACTTAACAAAGTAAATTTTACGTTTATTATCTACGTTATTGGATTTTATCAACAATTCCGATCCTAACACAAACAAAAAAAAGTATAACCAGTTTTAATCATCTTTTCAAGCTTACGTTGGGTTTGATAGATTATTGAGTATCTGTTATAACCCAAACAAGATTACATTACAGCACCTGAGCCTTTTGAACTCCAAGTCTGAAGTCACTCAAGTCGGGTCTGGATCTCAGTCCCCGATGGTAATGCACGAGGCTCATCTCGAACTCGCCGCAGTAGTACAAGGCCTCGGCCTTCTGCAGCAAGGCCTTTGCGTGTTTAGGATCTAATTTCAGGGCGGTTTCCGCGTCATCTAAGGCCAACTGCGGCTCCCCAAGAAGCAAGTAGCACTTGCTGCGAGCCACATAAGCTGCTTTTTCTTCTGGAGCAAGCTCTATCGCCTGGAAAAGTGAAGTAGATTTTAATTGAAAGGTTTTACAATGCACGCCATAAGCTATGTCTTTGCTTAAGATGATTATATGTACTTGAAAAAGTAAATGAATAATGAATAAAGTATGCACTAATTTCATCTCGCTACTTAATGACAGTCATTCGAGTACGGTCAAGGAATAAATAAAACGAAAGATGATGATGGTCTCCTAGCCGATTTCGACCACGGCGACAACTGCCGACTACTGTCGAGAGAAATCAACTGCGCAGGAGATATTATAATGCCACAAGTGTATGCGCAAACACAGAGGCACTCACTCGTCCCAAACCTACCCGCGCCCGATGTAACGCTGATGCGATAAGATCGGAGGTAGGCTAGGATGCAGCGTCAGAAACACGGGGACAATCACAACACAACCAGACCCGAAAACCAACAATTTATGTTTTAGCACAAATGTTGGCTCCGGCTGCGATTCGAACCCAGGACCCGCGGCTTAGAAGTCAGGTATTCTGACCACTAGGCCACGCGGAATATATAGAATAGTCATGACGCGAATCGGAAAGTCTTTCTCGTTTTACTTTTTACTGTAGATTATCGACATGCATTTATTTATGTATTTATTTAAACTTTATTGCACAGTAAATGTACAATTGGCGGACTTAATGCCATTGGGCATTCTCTACCAGTCAACCATGAGTTATGCAGAGAATTTAAGCGGGTGCTATCAAATACACATCAAAAAATAGAACAATAAAATAAATTGAATATGTACATTGGTTAAAACAAATAATTACATATGGATATGTATAAATAAATACATACCCACATACTTATATATATATATATATATGTATATATATATATATATATATATACACACGCATACATATATATTTATTAAAGATAAACGTTATATAAAACAAGAAAAGCATGTCATGTAATGTAGGGTGTATTTAAGAAATTTGCTCACTGAATAAAGAAAAATAGTGTTCAAAAACAACTCTTTTAAAAGAATATACGGACGTCAGTTTCCTAATATTCACAGGTAACTCATTCCAAAGCCGTACAGCTTCGGCAGCCATGGAGCGAGACATGTAGCTAGTACGACGTGGAATGACGCATAAAGTGGTATTTCCAGAAGAACGTAAATTACGTTCATGACAAGAACCCAAATACTGAAATTTACATTTCAAATATTCGGGTTTATCATAATTTCAGACCATTGATTTCCACTGCTGAAGATAGACCTGCCACATAGACTCATGGGGAGTCGCTGACCGTGACCGGTAGGCTTGCAACCACTGTGGAACTGTGTGGGAATGCGCGATTGACTATTTTCGCGGAGTGGCCGCGGCGCGGTAATGATGGTACGCTGTCTTCCTTCATTGTATTCCCTCATTTTCATCATAGCGAACGAACATTCCGTACACATAAATACTTAAGTATTTCATTTGAAGTCGCTAGTCGTGCTTAACTGTGCCTCTGAATGATAACGAAATGAACATGAAAACTAAGAAAAATAAATAAATAATATACAAATTTAACAATCTCCACAATATATTTAGTTATGGAAAGATACAAAATATGTCGAACAGAACAAATGACTAAATAGATTGTGAACCAGAGGACATCACCGTGGATGGATTCCATAAAGACTCAAGTATATCTCACACAAATAATTTATATTTTACTAGCTGAGCCCCGCGGTTTCATCCGTGTAGAATAAGCAGACTACATGACTGCCGTACGTTCGGCCATCGGTAATGTTCGGTTCTCTAGCAAAAAGATTTATAGCCTATAATTTTATAACCTTTTGCCATAAACGGGCTATCTAATGCAAAAAGATTTTTTCACATCGGATTAGTATTTCTTAAGATTAGTGCGTTCAAACATACAAACTCTCCAGCTTTATTATATAAGTAAGATATGATATACTTTTAAGGATCTGTCTATCTCATAACGGATAACAGGCGGCAAGATATACGCACATGTAAGTACGTAAATAAATAACATGTCATCATCATCATCATTTCAGCCTATCACTAGTCCACTGCTGAACATAGGCCTCCCCCACAGATTGCCACAAATTTTGTAGCTCTCATTTTGGGGGGATTTTGCCATAGTTGCAGCGCTTGGCATGCGGGTTGATAACCGTATTTTATTTATACAGATGTCCCAGGAGATGCCGCTACCCATCTTCTGATTTATATTTTCCCTCTGTCGTCTTTTACGACACCCACGGGATGAGATGGGGTGGTAAATTCTCTTATTAAATATATTAAAAATACCTTGTCAGCAAACGATAGAGCAGTGCGATACCGTTCCCTTGTCATTTCAGCTCGCGCTAACGCCAAAAGTGTACCAGCATCGGCCTCATCAGGCAAATGAAGAGCGTTGCTTCTTTCAGCTTTGTCCTTCATGTTCAGGGACAGTTTTATATCCTTGTATCCCATTACAACAGCAGCTGCTCGGTCCTTATCCGTGTACAGTTCTTCTTCCCGACGACGTCTCTCGCGCTTCGGCTTCCGGCGGAAGCTCCGCTTCTTGGGTTTGATTGACTCTTTTAACTCTTTTAATGGCTGTTTATCTTCTTCGCCGGACTCACTTTTATCAGCGGATGCAGGCGCTCGTTTACTGATAGAGGCTTTGGGAGCTGGTGTTTCGTCGTCGTCATCCCCGACGCCCACACGGACAAAGCTTTGAAGGAACTCTGCATCTTTGGTCGGCCCGAGAATTGAACGGATTTGAGCTTTTGCGGTGTCTTCGCTTTCCATATTGAGAACTGAAGTGTGTCCTTACGTAACAGGTTGTGGTGTCGCAAGTGGCGTCAATATCGACGCCCGACTTGTCGTTGCTATGGCGACGAAGTGTGTTTTCGCACCCCATTACCTACCCTGCTCGTACATATTAGTGGCACATATCCTTGTATGTTCGTACATGAAATATATTTTGAATTGAAATCCAAACTCAATACGGATTGTAATCTTTTTTATGTTCGATAAAGTGACGAAACGAGCAAAACGTTCACCCGATGTTAAGTGCAACATCTGCTCATAACAAATGCTGTGTCACCCAGAACTGTGTTACATCACACTACGCTTTTCACAAAATCTCAGTTAATGATTGAACTTTTTGCTCTTCGAAAAGTTTTCTTCGTACATATCTAGTTCAGTAATCATTTGCTTAAACATTCCACTGCAGAACTTGGTAGTCTTACCCAAGTTGGTAGGATTAGGAGTAGTAGTTATAAGAAGGCTTAGCATTACTAGGGGCATTACTGGTGGTAGGATTCCTATGCAGGAATCCGTCTAGGTAGTTACCACCCCAGGGCCAGTTATTCTGCCGTGAAGCAGTAGTGTGTAAGCATTACTGTGTTTCGGTTTGAAGGGCACTGTGAGCTAGCGTAATCACTGGGCATTTGAGACTTAAGATCTAATGTCTCAGGGTGACGGGCGCAGTGGTGTGTCACACAGAAATATTCTGAGTGACATAGCATTTGTTGTGGGCGGACGTTGCACTTACCATCTGGTGAACGTTATGCTCGTTTCGACATTTTATACAATAAAAAAAATCACACACTTCGCACCTCAGACACCGCTGCTGTTCATCGGTCTGAAGTTTGATTAATTCAGTGGCCTGGTACAAAAAGGACCAATGTACGTTTTTGTCAAAAACGTGAATTTTGTTGCAAAATGTAAAGACAGTCGATAGGTGACTGGCAGAGTAGAAAATAGCACTTACCGCTTTCCTACCAAGGTGTCGTAAAGACGACTAAGGTATTGTATGGACAGCCTTTAATCGTTCAGAATAACACCATAATATGCAATGCCGTCACTATACTGCTTGTGGAAACACAGTAGGAAGTAAGAATTTTTTGCGACACGTAGCAAAATGGAGGCGACGTGGTGCGCCACCCGTCAGGTCTCGTTTCCCGTAGAGGCGAACAGTGGGCTAATGTGAGTGACCTCTGCCTACCCCTTATATGGGAAAAGGCGTGATTATATGTATATTTGTAAACAATTTAAAAATAATCAGATTTCAATATTCTCTGTGGTAGCCCAGGAACCGCGGGCTCGCCTTAAATTTCATAGTACCCACGCGAGTGATCTGAGTTCGATCTTTGGTGCCGGTATCTCTAAAATTGTTCTGCAATTTGAAGTGTTGATTTACCACGTGCTCGCCGGTGTAGGAAAACATGGTGAGAAATAAAAATATTTCGACGACATGTGAAGTCCGCTAACCCGCATTTGGGGTGGCCTATGTTTAGCAGTGAGTATATACTCTATATACTCGTAATTATAGGCTTTCCTTTTTTTTCTTTATGCCAAACAGCGTAATCCTAACACGAGTAGTGTCCACTCTGCAGAAAAGTAATAATTTTGAAAGAGTAGTGTAAGGTTTACGATAATAATTTATATACGATAATTTTTTATATTTTGGTTATGGTCTGTGGAACGCGTTGCATAGTGATTGGCGTACCTGACTTCTGCGCCACGGGTCCTGGGTTCGATTCCCAACTGGAGCCAACATTTGTGCAAAAACACAAATTGTTGCTTTTCGGGTCTGGTTGTGTTGTGCATGTGAAATGTATGTCTGCAAAAACAACCCACGATACAGGAGAAAATCCTACTGTGAGGCTTCGTTTAAAATAAAATTGTAATGGATAATTTGGCAGAAAAGTCTCGTTTTTGACAAAAATATACATTGGCTCTTTTAGTGCCAGGCCACATTATTTAATCATCGTCATTACAGTCTTGCACTGTTGAACATAGTCCTCCCCTATAGTTGCCATATATTTTAGACCTGACATATTTGAAATTTGCGTACATGAATAGTCATGGTTTTAAGAGTTCCAAATATTTTTATTCTTGTGCCCATATCTGAAATTTAGTCGCGTCATTCTTTTAAATTTAATTTTAACTTATAAGTATATATTTATTTATATATTAATATGTATATGTTAATATAATATGTATACGCTCTGGTAGGTGTTAAGTATCTTTCGAAGTCAACTAATTCCTCGAACGCTTACCACAATTTGTACACTAGTGAGTTCCAATCTACGTTACAGGGAGAAAAAAAACATAGGTGCTTATAAATTTGAAACGTAATTACTTATTGAGTTGATTGTGTGTTTGTGCCTAGGAGTTCAGTCATGTTAGGATGTATACCACACTATTACTGGAGCTGGATAGTCAATATGTACCTATAAAGGGTATTTTTCCTCCTCTGTAATTAGGATGTTTACATCTGCAAAAGCATCTGCAAATATTTGATAAAAACGCACTTTTCACCATTGGTAAGTACTCTTCAGTGACGATAACCGCCTTATTTTAATTCTAGCCTAATGCTAAGCGTATGAAAAAATGTACGAGTATAATGTTTATTTTTTTTACTAACCTTTGCTAGTGAAGCTAAGGCACGTTCATAGTTGCCATTCTTGGAGTGCCCGGCTGCTTCATCTCGGTGCTTCTTGGCTTCCACGGGATTGCTAGACGGTTGTTCGAGTTCCTTGCCGCGACCCATTCTTCACTGGTTGTTATAAAGGGGGTTTACATAAACTGGTCTGAACTATGTCCCTCTTTGATATAAATTATGTCATGTTATAGTTTATAAAGAAAAGAAAGTTACTTTGCTAAAATCCGCTGTGTCGGATCTGAAGTATCTACATAAGTGACATACAAGATGTTATAATTATTGTAAAGATTAATAATGAATTTTTGTGATCTTACTCTCTAAATTACATTTATCTTTCAGTTTTGCCAACGGCAGGGAACGAAGGGCTAAAAAATAATATAAATATCATCTTGTATCATCGACAATATCGAATTTATAATAAATACTCGTAATATTACATATATCATGCATAACATACTCGATGATCATACTTCATGGAGATATTTTAAATAGAAATATATGCCCATTACTCAGGGGCTAGGCGCTCGCTTTAAATTTCATAGTACGCGAGTGACCTGGGTTCGATTCCTGGCGCCGGCACCACTAAAATTGTTAATTGCAATTTTAAGTGCTTATTTACCACGTGCTCGGCGATGAAGGAAAACATGGTGAGGAAACCTGCATGTCTGAGAAATAAAAAATATTTCGAAGACATGTGCAGTCCGCCAACCCACATTGGAGCAGCGTGGCGGATTCTTCCTAGCTCCAAAACCCTCTCAGAAATGAGAAGAGGCCTGTGCTCAGCAGTGGGACATTTATACTCGTAAGCTGTTACTTTACTTTTTACTTTTGGATTATTTTCTACTAGCATATTTGCTTAATTAATTTAATAGTAATGTTTAGACAGCGAAATTGTCTGAGCGTCTAGCTTGAAAACTTCTGAAACTATTAACATAAACCTTACAGATGACATACAGATTATAGTCAGTTATCCTTAAAACGATTTTGTCATTATTTTATCGTAATATTATAAAAGGTTTTGGATTTCCATACGAAAGCTCACGCAAGCAAAGACGCTGGTACCGATTGTCAGATGTAAAATAAATTTAATATTTCAGATGCGATTTAAAAATACCAGAACGAACAATAAACAAACTAAAATTCAGTCGAGTGTAATACTTTTTTACACAATGTCCGAAATATTCTTAGTACAAGACACTTCAGTAATATTTTATTATTAAGCTAATATTTGCGATCGAGTATCGTTTTTCACCGCACCCAGTCCAATATCTTACGTTTCAGTTGCCACAAAAGCGGGGGGTCGTTCGCAATAAATCATGCTATATACACTGTAGGTTTGTGCTTATGATCTGATAATTTTAACGGCGTGCTCGGATCCGAATGGCTTCCGTGAGGGAACACAATTTCTCTGCCTTCGGCTATCGTAGGATCTTTTGATTTCAGTCTTACGACATAGCGTCGTTTAGTTGATTATCTAACTGCTAACATTATGTATTACGTATATAATTACGATTATGAAAAATAGGATAGTCCTATTTTTTAGAAGGTAGCAGTAGAGATATTAAAACTAAAACTTTAGTAAGTTCATCTGTCATATAATAATATTACGTAACATTTTATTTTTCAAGGTCTGTTTGGATGATATTTTTAATAATAATATTGCAGAGGATGCCCATTAGTGTGACGTTTATATCCTGTTACTTTACTTTTAACTATTTTGAAAATAAAAAAATCTATTGATAATATGTTGTGGCGCCTGGTAGTGGTATAAGATCAGCCACCAAGTCTCATCCGAGGGTCGACAAAGAGGAATGCCTGCCTTTGTGTTCTTCGAAACGATTATCTTTCAGGGGGAGGCCTGGCCCTTGAAAAGCCATGGTCGATGAAGCCAAAGCCGAATTCACACAATAATACTGTTCCATTCTATATATTATCTATATGTGGATTTAATAATTTTTGAGACTTTAAAATTAACCAAGCGGAATTTAAAATGTTGGTACCGCCCAGATATTTTTTTTAACCATGACACACTGTAATATTTTCTCGGATATCGTGGGTGCGTTATACACATATACATTTCACATGCACTTCACAACCAGACCCAAAAACAAACGATTTGTGTTTTTGCAGAAATGTGGGTCTGACTGGGACTAACCACTACGTCGCGTGTTTTATATATTTCATAATATTTTTGTGTCAATATGTGTTGTGTCGTGTGGTAGCGGCTTAAGAGAATCTACCACCCCATCTCATCCCGTGCGTGACGTAAAAGTCGACGGAGAGAAAATAAAAACCAGGAGATGGGCAGCAGTTATCATCCTGGAATATCTGAATAAATAAACTGCGGTTGCCAAACCGCCTGCCATGCATGGCAACTATGGCAAAGTCACTCCAAAATGAGAGCTACAAACTTTTGTGGCAATCTGTGGGGGAGGCCTATGTTCAGCAGTGGACTAGTGATAGGCTGAAATAATGATGATGAAGTGGCTGCCCTAGAATTTTGGTTTGATAACCATACATCGTGGGATGTTCACATAGATACGGCCCACCGGCACCCCCTCTGTATACGCTAATATGCTATATCTAAACCGGTCACGGGCTAAGGTGCGAGGCACTGCGACCGTTTCGCCTACCAATCGTGGCGATTACGGGGAATCCTGAAATCGGGCTGAAATGATGATTATGAAGTGGAACAAGAGGACAATAGTTTGTTACTAGCTAATTAGAGCATACTGCAATTATTTTAATGAAACCGCTCAATTATGTTATTAATAGTTTGTATGAAAAACATTTATTGGATTATAAAGTTAATAATTAGTTATAAAATAACAAGAAAGTACTAAACTGATTTAACAACTTGAATGTTATAACATCAATTTGTAAACAAACAAGTGTAGTTACGTAGTTTCAAAGCTAATAATCAATTTAGCAACATCATAGCGGTGGTCTAGGGTCGCAAGAACTCGGCTTCGATAACATAGGGTTACCAAAGCGAGTTGCTAGATGATGGAATGTGTATTTTTTTCAAAAAGGGAATAGATAAATAGATGTGAATTATATAGACTAAAAGTGAAATGACGACAGCAGGAGCTAATGGTAAGAGTACTTGACTTCTACGCCACGGGTTCTGGGTTCGAGTCCCAGCTGGAGACAACATTTGCAATAACACATATTGTTGGTTTTCGAGTCTGGTTGTATGTGAATAAAACGCACCCACCATACCGGAGAAATCCAACATTTTGAATGTTCCACAGCTGAACAAAGGCTTCTCTCATTTTTCCCTGCTTGCTGTTAAATTAAGCGATGGCAGACTTGACCTGCACATCTGAGAAATATTTGACATATCAAGACACAGACATAAAGGTATCCTCTCGTTTTCCATCAACGCTGAGCACGTGGTTAAAATCAGCGTTTAAAATAACTATTAACAATTACAGTATAGCCAGCTGCGAGAAGATATAAAAAGATTGTTCTTCAATTAAATGCTGCTATGGTATCCAATACAGCACTTACAACTTTATGAAGTAAAATTTGTAAATGAATTAATTTTAGGAACGTAATGTTATAAGAGCGTATTGTTACCAACCCTACTCACAAGGCCTGATTATCATGGATATTATTCATGCAACCCCGTCGGCTATGAAAAATCACGAAACGCTACGCCTTTCATCATAATGCAGGAAAAAAGTTGGTGCATCGCAAATTGAGAAACATCGGGCCATTTAGAAGTAACAGCGATGACTGTGAAATATGCGACTGCCTTGAGATTACAGAAATGCTTCATTTTATAATAAGTCAATATTTCCAGATTTTATGACATAAAAACTCATTAGACACTTTATTACTTGTTTGAATTCCATAGTAATATTAAAAATGCGAAAGTAAATCTCGCTGTCTTTCTGTATGTTTGTTACCTTTTCAGGGTTCAAGCGCTTGAACCGACCCGTGACGAAATTCGACACAGAGATAGCTTGCATCCTGGAGAAGGACGGTAAAATGAAATTGTTCCTACAGGATATTTAAAAAACCTTTATCCACGCGGACAAAGCTCGCTGGCGTTAGTTAGTAACTAATGTTAGGATTAAGGGCTAATTTTGATTAAAAAAATATAAAATTTTAGTTACTAACTGATGTTAGGGTTTAGGGACTAATTTTGATTCAAAAATTATAAAGTTTACAATAAATATTATTTATTTTCTGGGATGTTGTTACAGCTATTTCCGTTTTCCGTTTTATTTTCACATAGGGGATTTTCATTTTCTGTTGTATTTAAATAAATTTTTATATCTTTCAAATTGGCCTGTATTGGTATTTGATAAGCTTGAAAAGGGTCATAAAAGAGAAAGAAAAATTTAGAAGCAAAATCAAGAAATACTATAACCCACCAGATAGGCAAATATTTGAAGTCTTAAGAGAACTAACATGTAAACTCATACAATTTGATTACCAAAATTACCTATCTCAAATAGAGAACAATCTTAAAAGTAATATGAAAAGTTTTTGGTCGTTTCTTAAAAACAAATCTTCAAGGCGCAGTAGTTTACCAAATGAAGTTTATCACCACGCAATCAATGGTCAAGATATTGCTAATTTATTAGCAAAGTATTTCGCATCCGTCTATGAATCAGTGCTCCAGCAATGACCCTCTATCTTTCGAATGCGACGATCAATTCGACGTCATTAATAACTTTGCCATATACGAATTGACGATAAAAAATAAAACTCTGGACTCTTGACACACGATGTGTGGCTTGATTGAGGATAGGTGGCTTGCCTCCTATATTTCCCGTGTGGCTTGCCCCCTATATTTCTTAAATCACTATATTACCTTCCACCGCTTAAAATCATTTTTAATAAATCCTTTTAAACAAGCACATTTCCTATTATGTGGAAAAAAGCATCAGTGGTGCCGATAGCAAAAAAAGAAGATAAATATGCAAAAAAAAATTATAGGCCAATCACCATCCTGAACACAAGGGCAAAAACGTTCGAATCTTTAATATATCCGCTTCTTGTGTTTCATCTAGATGTTGTTGAAAAGATAAGTGCTTACCTAGGTAGGTAATATGGATTTTTGCCCAAGCGATCTGTAAGTACAAATCTAACAACGTACACTGTGTACTTTACAAATGCAGTAGACCAGCGTCTTTCTGTAGATGCAATTTATACAGATTTTTGCAAGGCGTTCGACAAAATTAACCATAAATTATTGCTAACCAAATTGGAACGTTTTGGTATAAGAGGACATCTTTTGGCTTGGTTTAAGTCTTACCTAACTAACAGAGAGCACTATGTTAGTGTTCATGGTATATCTTTTAGATAAATTTATACCCAAATCCTTCGTACCACAAGGTTCGTACTTTGGACCTATTCTTTGTCTTGTATTTATTGATGATATTTTCAACGTTATACGATATTCCAATTATTTATTCTCTGCCGACATCTTAAAAATATACAAGGTTATAAGACAACAATCAGATGCTTTTCTGCTGCAGGAGGACTTAAATAGAGCTTAAGAATGGTGCTTGGGTAACTGAATGTTTTTAAATATTCAAAAATGCGGCCATATTCAATTCACACGGAAAAAGCAAACAATTTTCACATCATACAAGTTGAACAACAGCGAGTTATAAAATACCAATGCGATACGTGATCTAGGTGATGTATTTGACTCTGAACTTCGTTTTATTAGGGCATGTTAATAAAGTAGTACAAAATGCATATAGTATGCTGGGTTTCATCTGGAGAACTTTAAAAAATTTAAGAGAATATCTCCTAAAATTTTTGTTTTAACTCACTTGTCAGAAGTCACCTGGAATACAATAGCATTATCTGGAATCCACTTTATAAAGTGCATATTGATAACATTAAAAGGGTACAACGGCGTTTTGTTCGACAACTTAGTGCCAAACATCTTATTACAATCCATGGTGAAAACAACTATCCCCTCCGTCTGGAGTTACTGAATTTGAAATCACTTTAGAATAGATGATCAATTAATGATGTAGCCTTTCTTTTGAACAAGTACGTGGATTGCCCTGAATTACTGGAGCTAATACATACTAAGATCCCTCGAAAAAACTCTAGATTTAAACATTCTTGTAATACGTTGAATTTGTGAAAAGTAAGAATAAATATTTTCTGTGTGGTATTATTAGTACAGCTGTAACCCATTAAATGAATTAAAACGCTTCCTCCGTTTATGTTCACAATAAAGCAAGATAATATAGCGAACAATCCAATTACAAATGCTGTTAATTCCGGCATCGTTTTCTGGGCCCGCCTAAATCGCCGTCAACGCGCTGTCATCGCGCTATTTCATGTTCGTCACGCGCGAAAATGAACAATAACGGGCCGGCGAAATTAAAACCAAATGCCTACGGAACTAATTACAAAACATGTGCTAAAGTGTTCAGCCTATGAACAAGTGATTGACATACTCGTAGTTTTCAAAAAGTAGCTACTGATCGTTTTTATTTTTCTTGAAGTTGTAAGAATTCATTGGTTACGTAAGTTCAATTATGAAATTCATCAGGTCAAGTTTTGGGTTATTGCATAATTTTTTACACACTTGTATTAAACTGTTTTAATTATTTCTGTAATGTATTATGGATAACTTAAAACAAATAATTAATCAATAATATTATTCACTTTCATAAGAATACACCCATTTTCTAGGCTCGACTTGTTCCCACTTTTCCACACAGAATAAGGGAAGATCGAAGAAGTTGCACCTTTAAACTTTTTTGCTTAGATTCTAGGGCCCGGAAAAGACGGTACTCGGACGGAGACAAGTCCAGGCTAGGTCAGGCTAGGCTGCATGGTGCACTATCGTCTCACCCAGCCCAGCTGCTCTAGAACTTTACGGGTACGTTTTGTCGTCCGCGATCATGCGTTCTTATGAAGAAGTGTGACTTCATTTAGAAGCCAGCATTTAGAGTAGGACCGTGTAAATTAAAATTGGCATTGACAGTCTATTAGTTTCAAGAATAATATGCCTTGAGAACTGCAGAAAACGGGAAAAAAAAGCTGGCGAGGCTGCGAGTCAGGTTTCCACTGCTTCTACCGGCACGAACCCAGACGGTATGGCGCGTGTAGTTCTCATGTAGGACACACGATTGATTATTAGTGATAATCGACTTGAGAAAGTTCGCTTTGTTTGAATGCAATAGTAGACTTTGGCAGATACCAGAGACATAAGCGCGTTCGTCGTCGGTCAGAGCGTTAGGTGTCCATCGCGGCAGTGACGTAATAGTACGAGTATAGTAGACTATGCGGCTGTTGACGTAGGTCGCGATCGGTGGATGATAGCGACACCAGAAACACTACAAATCGCGAATAGTGGAGTTCAGGTGCTGACGTCGTGACCGCTGAGTGTGCTCGTGCCTTAAATCATCTTGTCTTGTCGTCGGAGATTTGACGATATGTGGCCTCTCTATCTTGGTGGTTTCCATAGCCACCGTCAATGCGCGGGAACTACGAGTAATTGCGCACTTTGCCATCGGTAGTGGTATTCGGCCCGAACGTATGTTCTTCTTCGCCGCCGCATTCGAATTCGATCCCAGTTTATGCTCATGTCGCTCGGAAAAGTAGTCTATCAATTGCCATCGAAACTAATATACCGGAATCTTTCTAGAATTATCTATTTTATATTCTATTACATACTAAAAGACAAATCATAAATAGGAAAAATATTGTGAAACAATCCTGTATTTAAATTAGACAATTTAAAAAACTGAATAATCGAAGAGCTAAGGATCGTTTTTTTCGCGATGTAAATTATTGGACGAATACTTAATAATATTTTTTGTATCAACTGTTAACAAACATTTTAAAAATTATCAATTTCATAACTTGTTTCCTTAAACTATAGACTTTTTACTACTTATTATTGCCGTGTTATTATCATAGATGCCGACATGCGAACAACCCTGTATAATATAATTTAATTTATCAATGTGATTTGAATAACATCTCCGAATAAAATATTTGGTAACGAATATCACGCAAGCCCGATTTTCGTGAGGCCACAAAATAATAAAATTACAGAAATAAAAGCTTTACTTGTCTTTGTTATTTAAAAGAAGTTTGATTTTCAATTAACATTCTTATTATACTTTTTATCTAAGATACGAAGGAACTTTTTCTAGAACTTGTCCTTTAGTTCTTCGACTGGATTGATCTAGGATAATGTATTATTACATATGCAGCCATATTTCGCCTAATTAAATATGGTTAATATAATTATGAGAAACTATACTTGCCAGCAGACACTTATTGGGAGAGGCTTATGTTAAGGTGGATTTTTTAGAGTCTACAAAAGAAGAAGAGAAGACAAGTTATAAAAATTGACAAAATGAAAACGGAAGTTTCGTATTTACCCAAAATAATTTGAAAAATGGAAATTAGAATACTGCGATTTTAAAATACCAAATGACATTTGCTTTATTTATGCCACACGAATGAATCTCTCGTAATTTTTACAAGATATCTATTTCATAACAAAACAAAGTATTATATTTATAAAACCGTGTTACGTTCAAAGGTAGCATGATAGCCCTTTTAAGTTATTACAATTATAACATTAATTAACTCCAATAACAATTTATGAATATTTACCAAACTCTAACAATGCAGCTATAGATCGTTCATCATTATATTTAGTCGTGTTATGTGTTTAATGGTTATTGTGACACGTTTTAAATTTGTCCAAAAATTATATGTTAACAAAAAAATTTTAAACTTGTATTAACCTCAAGAATAAAACTTACCTTAAATTATTTACTTATGATCGGTAATCCTGTCCCCAAAATTTTAATAACTACCCAAGATTTGAAAATCAAAATATGTAATGGCAAATTATTGTAGAGATCAAGATATTTTATAGATCACTGTTATTATATTGTTGTAACTAAATCAATTTAAACTTCACAACACTGAGATTGGATTAGCTGCGATGGGGGTAAGTCACAGACTGAGCAACTGGTGGGCTAGCTTTCGACCTCTTTAATGAAAGGGTTAGCGTGCAAGACGTAGCCACCGTTTTATATCGTTTTTACCGGGGATATGATTACTAGCCAGTGTAATAAAATTAATATAGCAATAACCTTTTAACTACATGAATCAAACAGTGTAAAAGTGATGTCAATTGTTTCTGTGTGGCGGTGTAAGAAAATCTGCAGCATTCCGTGACTTTCTTGAGCATAGGGAAGGGAAATGCCAGTAAAATATATTATGTTATTAATAAAATATAATAGTTAATGTTATTAATATAATATGTTATTTGATAGGTGCTGGATTAAACATCTCGAAAAATACCAGACCGAAACTACTAAGATGCAAAGCGTCTGCTACTGAGATCGTCAACCCGCCTGCTAAGCTTGCCAAATTGGGACGGCAATTGGGGCGGCAAATACTTCCCAAATTGGGAGAGCCGAACAGTCCTGTATCGTGGGTGCGTTGTACATACATACGTTTCACATGCACAACACAACCAGTCCCGAAAAACAACAATTTTTGTCATGCACAAATGTTGGTTACGGCTGGGATTCGCACCCAGTACCCGCGGCGTAGAAGTCAGGTACTCTGAACTCTAAACCATGCGGTCGTCTACACTCTAATTTTAAAAAGCTTTTCCAAATCCGAAACAAAAAAAAACAAAATAAAACATCAACTACTTAATAGTGTAATTATTCTGCATATTAGTCTAACCTAACCTATAGATACAGGTATCGTCGTACAAGCAGTCCCCAGAATAAGCTAGATATAAGCTAATAAAGAAGAATAAGCTAATATATCATGCCTTCATGCAGTTACTCGCTTACGCACACAACGCTTTTACATTAAATGAAGTTGAAATAACAGAGTTCCGCGAAAAAGTTTCCTCAAACGGGAGTTTTATTTACTTTTACCAGTAAAGTAGCAGATGCGTTTCTTTGAGTTACATCACGCACGAATAAAAAGTATTTTATTATCGAGGAATATTTGTGTAAAAAAAGTTATAAAAATACATTTTGACCCCTGAAAATATGTCAATGTTAGAGTTAACACTAATACTTCGTCTTCTGCTTAAATATATATGTGTGTATGTATGTATATGCAGAATGAATTGCAGTGCCGGAGTATCCGCGCAAACCAAAGGCACTCCCTTGTTCTCAACTTCCCATACTTATCTCATTAAAATCGATTTTGTAGGGTTAAGCCAGGTAGGGTTGTATCCAGTATTTACGTATCAATTTAAATGCATGTTCGTATTCACACAGTTCAATGAAATTTTCAGTTGATTCAAAAACTTTAATATTTTTGTATGTGAATGTACATCGAGAGTATATGGATAATGATCGTGATTTTAACACGACTAAGCGACATATCCGGACGAAGAGTTAGATGCAGAAACAAGAAGACGTTCTTAAGTCCTTACGCCTCGCTCACATCGGACCAGTTCATAAGCCAGCTCTATCCCGAACACATTAGATATTCAGTGTGTAAACGAATAATATAATATAAAAAGATAATTGTTTTTAATGTATTACGAGCGCAAACGTCCATTTGTGTGCATTTCACACGCAGTAGAAGTGAAACCTTTAGAAAACTAAACTTAGAGAGAATGAGACGAATGCAGAGTATCAGAAGTAGGATAATTGTAGGTCTTATTTATTACAATATTATTACCAAATTTAAAAATTATTTTACATTTTATTCTAGATAAATTACATTACATATTATACGGACTCCAATTTTTCAATTTTAACAATGACACGAGTGGCTTATGGTAATATATAATATAAAATAGGTAAGGCAACGGTAATGGTAACTAACGTATTATATGTTTGTCACTTTTTAGTGTCGTTTTTCCTCGAGTTTTCGTCGAGTTTCAAATCACAATGATTCTAAAGAAGTTTTCACTCAAGAACAGTGTTTCAATATCAAGAACGCGTAGCTTTCGGTCCTTTGTATCTTGTTTTGGTTTAATAGATATACTACCTAAAACTTTCATCTTATCTTTTGTCATCATGCATGTCTATTAGTCGCCGAAAATTATATAAATTATTTAAATATTTACGACCGTTTGCTAGAAAAATAAAGAAAATGTTTTTTCATTATTATGAAAATTAAAGCGCTGTGAATTTTCGACTTGACGTAGCGTAGAGGCTATGAGAAAATAATAATGTTAAATCCCCATTAAAAAAAAAAATGCAGCCTTTTATTGCTAAGCTTGCCATTAGCTAAGGAACAATGATACCTGTTTCCTTAACACAACCGTTATTGCCCGGAGATAAGGTTTCATTTTGGGTAAAATGTAACTGTACACTGTTGGAAAAATGTTCGACGTTGATGCACGCAATGTTGTCATAACAATAATTAATGTATTACGAGCATTAGGGGACATTTTTAATGATTACCTCCAAGAACTATGAACAAATTGTTTTTACTAGAATTCATAGATATACCTAACTATATAACTTATGCAGGTGTACAACAATGAAAATTGCGATTACTTTACTCATAAATGCCAAGTTTTAATTTTGTTTTCAAAACTTAACATATCTACAAAACTGACTAACCGTTATAAGAAGTAATTTTATGTGGATTCTTTAAGTATTTAACCAATTGCATTGGGTTGGCGTTTAACTTTCAGAAGTGGGTTTTGGTTCGAATGTTACCAGTTAAAAATAACTTGTGTGGTGTGTCTAAATTGATACATTTTATGAATCAATAAAACAGTTTAGTAGTAGTAGTAGTAGTAGAGGAGGGGTTTACTTTTATTTTGAACGAGTTTGTATTATTGTCAGCCTTTATTATTCCATTACTTGATATAAGAACACCAATTCCTGAAAAACGTCCAATATATATTAAAAAAATATTAATATTTAAAAAAAAAACGTTCCTTCACACTCTCCTGTATCGCGGGTGCATTTTACAGTTACGAATTCCATATACACCAGATCCGAAATAACTTTTGGTAGGCTATATAATTTTTTTTTCCGTGGAGGAATCGAACCCGTTACTCATTATGCAAAAGCCCGTTCCACAGAAACTGCGCCAAGCAAGCTGTCATATTTGCTCATACTTACCACGCTGTCCAGGCACAGTAATTCTGCTAAGTTCCAAATCATTCTTGGATATATTTTCCGGCCTCAGTCGGTCGCCGGAGAGTCATTAGTCAATCAGCACCAACCGGAGTTCGCATTTAGAGAAAAAGCTGGTATATTCTTCCTGATCGGCAGGTTCTTAACAGTCCCCTATTAAAGATAAGCCTCTCCTAAGCTAGAACGGATTATCCGTAATCGCGACCCTTCGTAGGTGGAGTGGCGATCTCAATACCAAACTCGAGGTGAGCCGTTTGCTCGTTTACTCTTCTATTAAAAAAAATTGCACCTTTGACACTGTTGACGTCCCCAGTTTGGGTATCATTTGGCATTATTTGAAATAGTCATTCCCTCAATTATGACAACGCGGAATGGAGTATTCCCCTTTATGTTATCCAAAGTCTTTCTATCTGCATCTCATATTAAGCCTTACAAAACGTCGTTGAGTGTATATTAATTAGCCTTAGGAACTGTATTTAAGCTACAAAAATATCGTAAAGGAGTAAAAGCGCATGCCTTGTCGTTAAACGCGTTAAAACCAAAGACAAGAAAGGAAAAAAACTTTTAATGTTTTTTTTTCACTTGAATAATAATAAAAATACAATGTATAGCATATTCATTTATTTTACTCTTTTCCAAGAATACTTATATGTATAGGTACATTTAATTCATAGATATCACATTTAAATATACTTAATTCTGTATTTCTTACAAAATAAGAAAATATAATAGACGTCAATTTGTAAGCTGCTATTTTTGCAATATTAATATAGTATTGAAAAACACGTTTTGTTACTAATGCCCATATCATACCACAGTGATTATATAAAAACACTGTCAAAATTGTGAGAAATATTACGAAAATATTCATTTTCGTCAGCATAACAAAAATATTGCTAGAATATACGTTACATTTGAGCTGAAGTCACATTAATTATCTACACAAATGCAATACTTCGTATTTGACACAATAAAAATTATCACTAATCATAATTAATAAATGATGAATTATATGTATTAGTTATATTGTGTGTACAACATATCCAAACACAGTATTTTATATTTTTAATGAGTTTTGATTATGACAAGTTGTAAGGTATTCGTAGTATTTTATCACATAGTTTGTGATGTAAATTCAAGCAAAAAAAAACTAATAATAAACTAGACAGTCAGATATAATTTTGTCTACACGAAACGGCGCCCTTCGACGCTGTTCGAATTTATTTATTCATAGTGACATATACATAATCGGTATTACTGTCGAACTTTCTTTGCTGTTATTTGGTGTTTATGTAGTATTTTACAATAATATTTTTACACTGATGACCCAAAATTTTAAATAAAAGTGTTCATGTTACAATACCAAGGAACAATATTACCATTTCGGTAGTGGAGCAAAAACAGATTAGACGCTAAAAAGGCCGGCATTTTTTGAAAAATGACGAGTATCATGGATTTTGTCCACACACCACAAGCAAAACGGGTACATTCCGCAATCACAGAACTGGGTTCGAAATATGAAATTTATTAATTAATTTTATATTATTATTCACTAGGTACATATGTCTGATAACTATAATAAATAGTAGTAGGAACGCTATGAAAAATATTTACGATGCTAATCACTGATTTTATGCTGACGAATACATCAAATAATGTGTTTTTTAGGCGCTATATTATACTGCGCCTTTTCGCAATGAAGACAAGTTCACAAAGCTTCAGTCGCTGGAGAACACAATGGTCGGCAAAGGGGCTCGCGCTTGATTGTTTGTTGGTGGCGGTGCATTTTCATCTTGTGCCTGCGTACGTAAATAAATTTTCATTAGCAAAATAAATTTGAAAATAGTGTAGTAAGATTATAAAATGCTTATTATAATACTTAGCTGTGGATTACGTCGAAAAAGTAATTAGAGATGTAATGCAATAAGTAGCTAAGACCATATTAACCTAGAATAGGCGTATTATATATTGTTAAACAATTATATAATAAGTAAAAAATACGAAATTGTTTGCTAACCCGCGTTGGAGCAGCGTGGCGAACTCTTCCAGGGTCAAAAACCCACTCAGAAATGAGAGGAGGCCTGTGCTCAGCAGTGGGACATTTATACTTTTACTTTACTTTTATACTGTTACTTTACTTTTTTATATATTTCAAATTATTTAAGTTTTCGTTTAAATTTTTTATTATAAAATTTTCGTTCTCTCCGATATGTCGGTACTGTTCGATTCGTTGTTGTTGATTTTTTTTAGTAGTTTCGATTAAAACAAAAAATTAAGAGTTCATATTATAAAATTACAGAAATTTAAACCTACTAAAACTTATGTGAAATTTAACTCTAGGGATTTAAATGTGAATTCATTCTTAAAATATGTTTCATTTTGCGTTATGTCACAGAATATTTGCATTATTTACTTACTATCTACATCATCAATACTTACTATGTCGAATGAAAAAAGCTGTCCTAAATTTGTGGTATGTGGGCGTTTACTATATATTTCGAACTAATCCCCTATCTTTTCTTCAGTCGGACAAAAATCTAACCTCTTGGTTCTTTAGTAATAAGACAATGCGGCTGTCGTTACTTACCTTAACAACAAATAATATTCCGTATTGTTGAGCCGTGGTAGTTCAGGGGCCGGGCGCTTGCCTTAAATTTCATAGTACGTGACCTGTGTTCGATACCCAGTGCCGGCACCTCTAAACTTGTTTAGCAATTTTAAGTGCTTACTTGATTTGCTACGTGCTCAGGAGTGAAAAAAAAAACATCATGAGGAAAGCTGCATGTCTGAGAAATAAAAATATATCGACGACATGTTAAGTCCGCCAACTCGCATTGGAGCAGCGTAGCGTATATTTCCCGGCTCCAAAACTCTCTCAGAAATGAGAGGAGGCCTGTGCTCAGTAGTGGGACATTTACAGACTGTCACTTTACTTTACTATGGTGAGTGAGGAACCTACTAGCAACGAAGCCGGCCTTGTTCATTCTTTATCAAATATGAATGTATGTATGTAGTTGTCTATGGGTTAAGTGTCTATTCAGTATCAGATAGCGTACACTTTGCCACCCATATTAACATAAAAAAATTACTACTTACTGAAATTATTTTAATGCCAATATTATAGTATACATACCTTGTTCTCAGAGACCGCTGACAGTCGCCTTTTAGACATGGCACTTGCTGACCTATGTCTCCTTTCAGCGTGACTGCTTACCGATACTTGAACCGCTTTTTCGCCTCTTCCCCACATTTGATTCCTCTTTGCTCGCAGACTTTTTCGCTTCATGCATTGCGATTCTCTGCTTTGTTTGCCTCGCCGCATTCTCTCTGATGATTTGATCAGCCCTGAGGCGAAGAATTTGCGCTGCTTCCTTATGATGCTTCAAGGCTGCGTCTAGATCATTCCGGGACAGGGCAAACAGATTTGTGTAGCCTCGTGACCTGTATATAATATTTTGAGTTTATTTTACCAGCGTTAGCGTTATGATGAACGGGTTCCTTCGTGGCAGAGCAACTGCAAACGACTACGATGTGCTATTATGTGCTATTGGTAGCTAGTATGAAAACCGCGTGGCCTCTCGTACTCGAACAAACAACCATTTTCATCTTCATTTTACCAATAAAACCATCGGGCTGAATTTAAGCTCATTTGTGACATAATTTCTGTATCAGCCAGAAATATTGGCGCCCTAAGTGGGACATTTTTGTTTTGTTATTTTTAAATATAATCAGAATACATTTCTATAGAAATAATAGCATAAATACGCTTTTAAAAAAAAACATGCGAAAAACAAGTATTAACGTTATGATAGTTTGGCAGTTTGAAGGAAATCAAAGAAAATTCTCTTATATGTTCATATTTCTTTTCAGACATGTTCACTCGTAAGAGAGTGTAACTATTAAAGTTTTTTATTTAGGAGTAATGTGTGTTTTAAAGTATTTGAGGTTCTTTTTTTTTGTATTTTAAGTCAAAATTTCTTTAGACAATTTAGGCTGGTGGTAGGATTCTTAATGCAGGAATCCGTCTAGGTAGGTACCACCGCAGGGCCACTTATTCTACCGTGAAGCAGTAGTGTGCAAACAATACTTTGTTTCGGTCTGAAGGGCACTGACTTTAGAACTTATGTCTCAGCGTGACGTGACGTGACCGTGTGGTGCTACACAGAAATATTCTGAGTAACACATCATCTATTATGGGCAGACGCTTAAAGCTCTCATAATTGCCAATATCTTCAAAAATAAGACTTTCTCAGAGAAGAACCGACAAAAAACTCTGGTGATTTTTCCAAAGCCATATTACATACGAGTAATATCATTATTAAAAAAATTAAATGATTACAACATCATACGAGTATATTTGGTAGGTTTACGAGTACAAGTGCAGAGTAAGAGTTATTTCCAAGCATCTTTATCATCTATATAATGATTTATTTTTCATACGCTTTATCTAATAAGGCCTTCTTGACAAGCTTTTTAAAATCAATGTCAGATTTTTGCGTCACACTTTTAGGTATTTTATTACAAAATTTTATAGATCGACTAAGAAAAAACTGTCTATTTTTGGTCAACCTAAACATTAGAACCTCTAGCGCGTCGAACCGACCCAGTCACTATTTTGTTAAATAATTTGATGTGTTTCCGTACTTATACCCTTGCATAGTTCTCGTAGCAAATCTAGTATTACTACTGTCATTCGTAAGTCTTACTAGTATTATTCTTAAATTTTTTTAATTGTTAAATTAAGTTAATTAAAGTTTAGATTAATACTCTATCATTTTGGGTTAATCCAATTATCAAATACGTATATTTTATATTGTAAGAGTTCTAAATTTCCAGCATGGATATTTTTATATTTCAGTCATGAAACGCGTCTACACGCCTCCACATACATCCTTTTTTTAAAATGTTATTGTTTCACTGTGTACCTATTACATACATACATACATACATACATACAGTCATGCCTTTTTCCCATATTAGGGCTAGGCGGAGGCCGATTTTCGCCCTCGCGGGAAACGAAATGTGACGGGTGGCCAACCACGTCGCGGCCATTTTGGTACGAGTAAATAATTCGTAATCCCCATTGCGTTCCCACAGGCAAAATATAAGTTAAGAATGTCTTCTTTATCGTTCTTCTTTGTTGTCAATTTGGGCAATGTCCAAATAAATGGAAAGAACACAATACAATTTAACATAAAATACGAAAAACAAAATTTCTAGAATAAATTGTATCTAAATCGGTCAAACCATTTTAGAAATAAAAGGCAACATTCGCAACCAACAAACAGCCGCTAACCCTAAACACATACATATTTAAGAATAATACTAGTTCCGTCGTGGGTAAAAAGAGGTTTAAATGAAAATGGTGACAGTATCGAAGGTGCCCAGTGGCTAATCCGCCACAATTTTTTAGTTACTTATGCCCTACGGTTTCACTCGCGTAAAAAAAGCCGAGCACATGATTGCGCCGTACGGCATATACCCCGCTGACCTCGTCATTCAAGGAGTTCAAAAATAACCTCTTCAGCTTAATTACAGTACTAACATAAGATAGATAAGAATAGGAAGCACAGATTTTAGTCATTCGCAATTAGGTTTACCTCACAGTAGCTGTTCGTCGTCGCAGACCTTCGATGCCGAGCAAGCTGATCTCGCCGAACACGGAACCTTCTCGAAGAGTAGCGAGCACTTCTTTCTCATCTTGGGACATTACCTGGATATTTAACGAAAATTCGTAAACATGTGCGGTTATGTTTCTTCTAATTTCAAAATTATTATTTACAACTAAATTGTTGCTAACACTTATTATTATTATTATTACTAAAGTTGCTCAAAATTATTAAATTTCCTATAACATAGTAGAGCCGTGTTAGCTCAGAGGATAAGCTTTAATTTTGATAGTACCGGAGTGATTTGGGTTTAAATTTTGATTTTAGTGGTGTCAGCACCAGGGATCAACCCATTTTCCACATGTGTGTGTATAGCGATAAGTATAGCGCATGAGTGTGTGTCTGTGCCTATCTTTCTCTCAGTGTGAATATATTGTGAGCGGGCACGTGCATGTGTGTATATGCGCGCTTGCATGCCCGTGTGTGTGTATGTGCATGTGTGCGTACAATACCGTTCGTTTAAGCGACAACTCACGTAGCACTCCCCGCTTTTAATTATGTACATGTGGTGTCCGACGTCGCCGCGGCGCAGCAGCACGTCGCCGGGCAGGCACGACACGGGCCGCAGCTGCAGCACCAGGTCGCGCAGCAGCGATGCCGAACAGTCGCGGAACAGCTGCACCTGCATACCACCCACACTACTCCTTGTGCATTCTTTTTAACAATGGGTCACGCCTCTTTCCTATAGGGTAAGGCTAAGGCAGAGACCACATCGTTAGCCCATTTTTCGCGTCCTCGGGAAAGGGCATCGTAAAGGGTGGCGAACCACGTCGCTATCATTTTGGTACGAGTAAAAATTCTTGCTATCTACAGTATTCCCACTAGTAGCTAGGCACCACCGAAACAGAGCCCCGAATGCTTAGGTAAGGCTAGTTTTAATCTGGGTTGCCCGGTCTCATAGCAGATCTAACGACTAGGCTCGCTCTTTGCCTCCCAGCCATGGACACGAAAAGGATTAGGTAGAAAATGGGGTAGAAGGGTATGCGTGAGTTGAGAAATTGCTATAAGGTGTAGGATACTACTATCTCGGAAGGAGCAGGAGTAGCTCGAGAGGCCGGGGTCGTTTACCGGGCACTCTACTGTATTTACCGGAAAAGGCAACTAGGTCAAGTTGTATACGCGATCAAACTTCACGAATAAAACAACACCGGTAGTAGGTCGAACTTGATTTTGGTTGACATTAATTATTACTATACATATTAACCAAGAGCAAAACCATAGCATGCATTTTAACAGATGATCTAGTGTAGTAAAAATAGATACCAATTACTATTACAGTTAAATAGACTAGCGACATCTAGTGAGCACATAATAACAAATAATTAGTAATTAAACACAAGTACTCGTTAGTATTATTATTTTTTACTGGTGGCAGGATTCCTTTGCAGGAAACCGTCTAGGTAGCTTCCACCGCAGTCCCGGTTATTCTACCGTGAAGTAGCAGTGTGCAAACATTACTGTTTCGGTATGAAAGGTGCTGGTTGATTGAGCTAGTGGAATTACTGGGCATATGAGACTAAAGGACTGGTGTCGTGGGTGACACGAATTTTTTTATGGGCAGATTTTGCACTTACCACCAATTGAACGATTATGTCGTTTCGTGACTATCTTTCATATTAAAAAATGTGCTCTAGAACACTGTAAACAAGTCAAGCAGCGGCGCTTTCGTTTTTATAGCGTTACTAAAAAACAAGAGGTTTAAGCGTAAGTACAACGTCTCGGAAAACTTAGATGTCCCTTATAGGCGAGAGTAATATTCTATCTCCCCGCGTAGCAGAGTCTACCCCGCGCAAATCACGTACCGTTACGCGCGGTTAGACGTTTACACCGTAATAGTTACTAGGTTTCTATACGCTCCATAATCAGATAAAACGTCAAGTATATAAAAATACTGAAGTCAAGTATGTGAACTGAGTTTTGCAGTTTTGAGGTCATAATTTGTTACTTTTTTCGTTTAAATTTATTAATAACTAATTTAAAATGGAGGTACTACAATTTATTTTTAACGGATATTAAAATAGTGGTTCTCAATTAGAATTATTTTTCTTTATGTGTATTAAATTTTATGTTCTTCATATTGAAATTATTTTGATGTCTGCTAAATGCCTGCATTTAGACGAAATATATTTCTGGAATTTAGTAATATTGATAATTTAAAAATAATATGAATATGTATATACACACAAACACACACATATACATATACATATACACACACATATATATATTTATTTATTTATTTTTACTCTTTTTGTACACCAATACAAAAATAAAGACTAAGTACTATATTTAAGTTAAGGTACAAAAGGCGGTCTTATCACTGAAAGCGATTTCTTCCAGACAACCTTAGCGCAGAGAACTAATACAGCAAAATGAAAAACCAGAAGAACAAAAAGAGGGTGGTGTACACTAAACCATATAAATCTATTAAAAAAACACTAGATGATAGCATCTCATATAAAAAGCGACAGGGTAAGGTAAAGGATTAAGAACAAATGGATAAGTGAAAACATGAGTTAAATATTCAAGTAATGAGCTCTAAGCAGGTTTTTGAAGGAAAAGAGGGAATTAGCACGTCGTATGTGCAAAGGTAAGGAATTCCATAAGCGCACAGCTGTGACAGTAAAAAATTTACTAAAGAAAGAAGTGTAGTGCACAGGAGTCCGGAGGGAGAGGTTGAAAGAGGAACGAAGAAATTTATCATGCGATACGGAAATATACTCAAAACGATTTTTTAAGTACAGAGGAGTAGATGGGTTGAACAGCACGCAGTACAAAGCAGAAAGTATATGAGTATTCCGGCGAAGTCGGATGGGAAGCCACTTGAGTTGCTTACGAAATTCAGATACATGATCATATTTGCGAAGCCCAAATACGAATCGTAGACACAAGTTTTGAATTCGCTCAAGTTTATTAAGCTGTACTTCTGTAATGTCAAGGTAGCAAATATCAGCATAGTCAAGTATAGGCAAGAGTAGAGACTGTGTAAGCACAACTTTAGTAGCCATAGGAAGATAATTACGTAGTCTCCGTAAGGAACTTAGAGCAGAAAACATTTTTCGACTAACCTCATTAATCTGCGGAGTCCAGGTCAGGCAGGAGTCAAAATATATGCCCAGATTCTTGACCTTTTTACTATATGGGATGTGTGTACCATTTAGCAGGATAGGTGGTAGACAAGACCAGTCAATTTTTGTAATAAGTCTAGAACTTCCAATAATAATTGCCTGAGTTTTCTTAGGATTAATGTTTAAGCCATATGATTTACTCCAGTTCAAGATAGAAGTCAGATCAGTGTTGGTTGTGTCAATTGCTTTAGGCAGATCTTCCAGAGAAGACTGGATATAAATTTGGAGATCGTCAGCATACAAGTGGTAAGAAGAAGATAGTTGATGACTAATGGAATTAATGAAGACTGCCGCTGACACGCCGCCTTGCGGAACGCCAGCCACTGTAGTAGTCCAAGTGGAAAAAACATCTTGTACCTGAATACGTTGTCGGCGACCACATAAATAACTACGAAACCAGTCAATCACAATCGGAGATACGTTGAGAGAAAGCAGGATGCCCAACAGAATGTCAAAATCTACGGTATTAAATGCATTACTAAAGTCCAGCAAAGTAAGTACTGTAAGCTTTTGGTTCTCCATACCATAACGAATATCATCGGTAATATGTAGGAGTGATGTAGTCGTACTGTGACCAGGCCGGAAACCGGATAGAAGCGGATTGAGAAGGTTATGATCTAGAAGGTAGGAGCTTACTTGGTTATACACAAGGCGTTCTAGAACTTTAGATAGGTATGGGAGTAAGGAAATTGGACGGTAATCGGTAAAACTGGAGGGGTTGGTCTTTTTTGGGAGAGGGACTACGTTGGCATCTTTCCACGCTAAAGGAAAAGAAGATGTTTGCAATGATTTATTAAGGATAGACGTGATTACAGGGGTAAGGAGGTCCAGAAGTGGGATGACCATGTCACGACTAATACAGTCACAACCGACTGAATTCGAATGGATGGATAGTATGGCTCTCTCAACGTCACGATTATCAAATTGACTAAAATTAAAAGCGGGAATGTCTGGAGTGGGAACGGTAGAAAGAAAGTTCAAAGTACTATGTTTTGCATTATCATCAATGCAAGACGATGAGGAGAAATGCTTATTAAGCGCATTAAGGTCTATATTATGGTGAGATAAGTACTGAATTGATTTCCCAACTCCTAAAGATTTAAGGAATTTCCAGACCCTGGCGGGGTCAGGATCTTGTACTGATTCGTGAATATGGCGTCGTTGTGCTTTTCTACACACACTGTTGCAACGATTCCGTACCAATCTATATTTTTCCCTATTTGTGTCGTTAGGATCTGACTTGTATCTTGATTTAACGTTATTCTTCTTTTCTATAATTTTTTAATGTCTGGCGTAAGCCAGGGAGAAGGAGGGTGCCTAACACGGACTGGACGGACAGGAGCATGAACATCATATAGTTTTATTAGATTGGTGTTAAATAAAGCTACCTGTTCGTCAACAGTGGGGGCGTTCTCGACTACATTCCAATCAATTTTTTCAGCGTCCTGCAGAAGACGCTCAACATCCAGGCTACTAAAGTTGCGCTGAAGCATGATTCTTGACTTAACTTTAGGGGTCTGACTTTGTAAGACAAGTAAAGAAGATCGTGGTAGGAAAAAGCATCGGCAGTACATTGCCCATGTTTTTCAACGTGTTCAAGTGAAGATACAAACATTATGTCAAGAAGAGAAGGGGCACAATTTGGGAAGAAATGTGTGGCAGACGAAGGAAGAAGTTTTAAATTAGCTGCCTCAATAGTGGATTTTAGTTGGGTAGATCTGGCATTGTTTTTTAATAGGCATGTGTTAAAATCACCCATAATCACAGTATGGCAATAAATAGGCGTGAGATTCTCAAGAAGGTTTTCTAAGGTGGAGAAGTAGTCAATAGTGAGAGAAGGGCTGTAAAAGACTCCAAGAAGTAATTTCGTATGAGAGAGAAGAACTTCGATAAATAGGAATTCAGCTTCGCTTCCAGTTTGCAGTGTGGATGATGCCTGAATGACTGAATAAGGTATATGGGAACGAAGATAAATAGCTACGCCTTTGGTGGGTATTTATTGCGAGTATCTTGGGGGAAAACCCGGTATTTTGTTGTGGACTGTGTAAATTCATCATATATTGCCTGTATTGCTAAACTATAAAAAAAAAATGCGTTAAAAACGAAACAGAGATAAACCAGTTAGCTTAAGCTAAGTTAGTTTTATTATAACAAATTAATTTAAACTATCCAAATGGCGCGATTACGGCAAATCCACTGGAGTAGTTAATAGAATCAGTCGTCAGCATTGAAGTAGTTAATAGAATTAGTCGTAACTTTGCAGGAATCCATTCTAATGAAGAAAAGAAAGTTAATCCGCAAGCAAAATGGTGTGTATTTACTTAGTTTTTGAAGAGCATCGATCTTCAATAGCATGCACAAGCAAACCGCCACCGGAAATCGCTACCAGATACTCTCGCCCTCAACCACTACTGTCTACTGGTGTCCATTATTGGATACCTCTTGTAGCTGATGCTTGACGACATAATAGAAGTTAATTGAGTTAGCTTGTACTTAATAGACCGATAGACAAACAAACAAAAAAGACAGAACTCTTACAAATAACGACTTCCTAAAGGAAAATCAGCGGCGGTAAAGAATTCGCTGCCATCCCATTTCATACGTGCCCTAAAATTTTACTAAAGGAAATGCGAATAAAATCTTCTAGCATCCGATTGATGGCAAAATATACATCTAAATGATTATTATCATCATCAGTTCAGCCTATCACTAGTTCATTGCTGAACAAAGGCCTCCCTATAGATACCAGTTACTCATTTACTCAATTATGCCGGACCTAAATTATCCAGTAAGGCAAAGGAGAGCAGCGTCTCAGTTGCGAAGTATTTGGTATTTCGATCGCCAATCAGTCTATGAAGCGGCTTCTATTCAGTAGTAAACTTTTAATAAAGATTGATTTGAATGATGATTAAGAAGAAGAAACTCTTAACAATACTCGTAACAATGCGTTTTATTTGTATTAATAATGCAAACAATAACATAAAAAATTAGACATGTTTTGAGATTTACCTTGCTTAAAGTCGACATGTGAACAGCCAGGGCGACGTCTCTCTTCATGTTAAACGGCAGAGAGTTTAAGATCTTAGATTCATCTGCAAAATTTTATAATTTCAATGTGGGAACACGAAACATTTAAAATCATTAAATATTCAAGTCATGCCCGTATTTTTTGTCCCGGAGTTGACTTCAAATGTTAATAGTACTGTCGAAACTAATTAAACGAGTCCAAACATAATGGCTCTATCATCAGACCAGGATACCTTATTATTACAATGTCACCGAAGCTACATTGTTATTCCAAATTTTAGCTTAATCAGACATTGGAAAGTAGATTTTAACCGGAAAGTCACACGAAGAAAGTAAGTTCAATTAAAGATAAATAAATAACACTCAAACTTTAAAAAGTAGTAGACTTTGCCGCAGGTAGCGCGCGCACCCGTCCGCCGTCTTGCGGTGCTCACTCTGCGCAGCGCAAGAGTAGCGCGTCGACACTGAGTAGCTCAACACACAAACCGAAACACCTCTGCTGTGTCCAGGTGTAGCGGAACCAGCAGGTGACGCGGCGGCGCAGCGCGCGCGGCATGTTGAGGCGCCTCAGGCAGCGCGCGCACCCGTCCACCGTCTTGCGGTGCTCACTCCGTGCAGCGCAAGAGTAGCCCGTCGACACTGAGTAGCTCAAGACACAAACCGAAACACCTCTGCTGTGTCCAGGTGTAGCGGAACCAGCAGGTGACGCGGCGGCGCAGCGCGCGCGGCATGTTGAGGCGCCTCAGGCAGCGCGCGCACCCGTCCACCGTCTTGCGGTGCTCACTCCGTGCAGCGCAAGAGTAGCCCGTCGACACTGAGTAGCTCAAGACACAAACCGAAACACCTCTGCTGTGTCCAGGTGTAGCGGAACCAGCAGGTGACGCGGCGGCGCAGCGCGCGCGGCATGTTGAGGCGCCTCAGGCAGCGCGCGCACCCGTCCACCGTCTTGCGGTGCTCACTCTGTGCAGCGCAAGAGTAGCCCGTCGACACTGAGTAGCTCAAGACACAAACCGAAACACCTCTGCTGTGTCCAGGTGTAGCGGAACCAGCAGGTGACGCGGCGGCGCAGCGCGCGCGGCATGTTGAGGCGCCTCAGGCAGCGCGCGCACCCGTCCACCGTCTTGCGGTGCTCACTCCGTGCAGCGCAAGAGTAGCCCGTCGACACTGAGTAGCTCAAGACACAAACCGAAACACCTCTGCTGTGTCCAGGTGTAGCGGAACCAGCAGGTGACGCGGCGGCGCAGCGCGCGTGGCATGTTGAGGCGCCTCAGGTAGCGCGCGCACCCGTCCACCGTCTTGCGGTACTCGCTCTGCGCAACGTAAGGGTCACGGTCTACATCACTTTATAGTCAACAAAATTATAGCTATTTAGAAGTCATGCAATCCGATTTAGTTTATCAATGTGATTTTCAGTTGGGCGTGATATTTCTTTTTGTGCAATTTTTTACATTTGTATTTTCTAGTACATTTATCATTATTTAGTACGTTTTTTTTATACGATAAAGTGATGAAACGAGCAAAACAGTCGGCTGACGGTAAGTGCAACGTCTGCATATAACAAATGCTGTGTCACCCAGAAAATTTCTGTGTGACACCACACTGCGCCTCACCCGGAGAGTAAGTTCTTAAGTCTCATATGACCAGTGACTACGCTAGCTCACAGTGCACAGTACTACTTCACGGCAGAATAACTGGCCCTGGGGTGGTACCTACCTAGACGGATTTCTGCACTGAGCAGCTTTTTTATAGAAAGTAATATTTTATCAAATTTCTAATCAATATAAGAATTTTCGCTTCGAAATAAAAAAAATCTAACTATGAATAAAATCTTAAATTAACTGAGAATGGTTTCCGTGAAAATCGGTACAGTCAACAGAGAAAAACGCTACTGTACGCTGAAATGGTCGCGGTGTTGTATGTAAATATAGACCATTAAAGAGTAGTATCTAGTCTTACCCTGGCTCTCGTGGCTGTGGCTATGATGTCCCTTATCTGTCCGATGAGCAGCGCGAACACGAACACGCCCATCAGCCACGCCGCAGTCATGAATAGATATTCCGCCGTGTTTTCGGGTTTCGGATTCTTGCCTTGCAAAGACAGAATACTTAAGCTGTTTATTGCACCTATAGAAATTAAGAAATAAAAAAAATGTAACAAAAAACAAAGCTCCCAACGCAGCCAACTCAAAATGACGTTTGTGTTTTTAATTTCATTTTATTATTTCTGTGTATATCATTTTTAAGAATATTTGATGCTTAAAATTAATAGTTATTTATATAGCAAGTGCTTGTAAAAGTGTACAGTGATTGGAAAATTCAGTTCAAGATCCAAGATCAGACCGAGCTTTTGGTTTTTTATTAGTTCAAAAAAAATCTGATCGAGTAACTATAATTTTAGTGACTGTAGACCACTGAGCCTGCACAAAATATACCTTATGACGTCAGCATTCATAGTTCGACCCTTCTCGGTAACGTTCTGTTCCCAGCATAAAATTGTATCATACTACTTATTAACATACTATGAGAAAAATTTAAACTGCCATAAACTAAAATAATAATGACCAAAAAGCAAATTAAAGACGCACGTAATAATATCCGTATAGCCCCTGATTTCTACAGTTTTTCAGATTTTACGCGGGACCCTAAATATTTTCGAAGTTAAAAGTAGCTTAGATTTTTCTCTGGAATGGCCTCTGTCTTCTCATGAAAGCCTGGTCAAAATCGATTTAGCCGCATCATAACCCCGACAAACAAACATTTTGAAAACGCGTGTTTGGGTTTCAGTATCCTACAAGTTACCATTTGAGAATAAGAAAAATCTTTGTTGAGAAATCACATACAGACACCAATTTTATTTAATTGTATAGACATACTTAATATTATTGCATACGTTGAAGTCTTAATTAACTTAATTATTACTTAATCCTAAAAAATGTATGTATACATTTATATCTGAATATGCTACTTTGACTCTAGCAGAAAGCTTACAACTGTTGCTATGAAACAAAAAAATAAAAATAGTTACAACAATTAAGAAAAACGAAACGTAGTAGTTGTCATATATACTTTTTAAACCTCATATGCATGCGGAATTAGTTTACGTACAACTATACTACCAGATGATTAAAACTAATGAGGCAACGTTTAAAAAAAGCTTACCAATTGATGTGGCGGTCTTCGTGGCGAAGTAGAAGCATCTGATGTAAGCGTTGCCCTGGTTATCGTACACCCAGCCGTTGGAAGCTAGCCCGATGTGGTCACTCATCGCGTAGTACGCGCATGCGTTGAGATGGATCAGGTAGAAGATGTAGAACAGTGTCTTACCAATCCTTACCTGCACGAAATTGTAGTAAGTCTCATATGCCTAGTGATTACACTCGCTCTCAGTGCCAGTCAAACCGAAACACAGTAATGATTGCACAATACTGCTTCATGGCGGAATAACTGGTCCTGGGGTGGTACCTACCTAGACGGATTCCTGCATAGGAATCCTACCACCAGTAAATTATCAAGTTATATTGCTGAAAGCTGTGATACTTATAAAATAAAACCAATAATATTATTTTTAGCTATCTACCCTCTACGCAGAACTGTTTTTCTGAAATCGGTCTGTCTTCATTTCTAATAGCACTGTATAAAGATATATATACTCGTAATATACGTTATTTAAAAAATCATTATATTGTATCATACGGCGAACGCAATTTTGATATCTTTCGCTGGTACCTTATAGAAGTAAATAAAGAGTATTGAAAGCAAATTGCGGAATAAAGCTTAAATAGTTTATTTGCAATCTTAAAATTTAATCAATAATGACATGCAAGAAATCTATACATTTTTTTTTAATAAAGGAATGATAGTTAATTTCCTAAGGTCCACATTCGCCGGCTGGCGGTAATACACACCATTTTCAATTTTGCATGCGGATCTTAGCAAATATTTTTTTTTCTTAATTATAATCGATTTCCGAAAGGTAACGTCTGATTCTATTAAGTATATAAATTTTTTAGTTAATATCAATTTCATTTTATTACTCTCGCTGACGATATTGTTTTAATAGAGGTCCGTGTTTGAATGGTAACTATAGTCTTCTTATTATATTTTACGAAATGTACGTAGTTCTTAATTCATTATTACGTAATTCTAAAATCAGAATATTTTTTTTTCTATTAAACTACTGTCTGACGTACTGTCCTGGAAAGAAACAGGAACAAACACAGTGGGCGGATTTTTATTAAATTATTTTATCTCATTATTCATATTTCAAAAAGTGCAAATGTGTATATATGTCGGGGAAAACGACATCGTTAAATAATAAGTTGCTCATTTGATTATTGTAGTACTGAGGAGGTGGTAAACACCGTGACGTCACTTGTTATTGTAATAGCGGCACGTGCAAAGAGTCTTATTTAACAGATCGGATTGTGCAGAAGGCAGTTGAATTCGAAAAACCGGCCTTGTCACTCCTTCGAAACGAAGCTGTCGGTTTACCTAGTTAATTAGTGGTTAAGCGTAGTAAGGTTAAAGTTGCACAAGGTGCATTTGAAATTGTTATTCTGCGCTATCTACACAAGGAACCCTGTACCGCCTACCCAGTCCGAATGGAGGCCCGCAGCCTCCCTCGGACGGTCATTAGACGACTTAAAATCGTATTGAGATATTCTAAATCGCGCAAGCACGCAGCGAACGCGATACAGTCCGAATTTCGAGGTTTTTGTAGGAGTTTATTTATTTATTTATGTTTGGGTCAAACCAAACCTGGCACGCGGGCCTCTGGCCCGTGAGCACAGTATCCGATGAAGCTGTAAAAGCCAAAAAAGGCTAACAGCAATTACATCACCGAAATTATATATGTACCGCCTAACCAAGAGGTAGGCGGCGCTATCGCTCAGCCGTCGCTGAATATATATACTTAGATATAGAATTTAGTTCGGAAGCGATTACCTCGTTCTAACTATCAGTATCATCGTATGAGTACATACATACATACAATCACGCCTTTTTCTTACACCGGTAGCCCACTTTTCGCTTCCGCGGGAAACGAGACGTGGCGGTTGACGAACCACGTCGCCTTTGAGTACGTGAGTGATAATAACCTCCACAGAATGATTATTTTATATTATATCTACCCATTTTATCATCTTCTTCATCACCCAATTAATTGACAACAGACTACCCCGTGGCCAAGAGGTTAAGGTATCTGAGTAGTAGCGCGTGATTGTCATTGTGCCTTCGACACTGCATTCTAGCCTACATCCGATCTTAGCACATGAGCGTTACATCGGGCACGTAGGTAGTAGGTTGGGACGAGTGAGCGTCCTTATGTTTGCACTGTAATATCTTTTGCGCAATTGTTAACTTCCAACAGTATTCGGTAGATGTAACCGTGGTCGAAACTTAGCCGGACATCAGTAGTCCAATGCTGAACAAATGCATCTTCTTAGAAGGAAGGATTTTTAAAGAAACACCTTATTAAAATTTTCGAACTTTATGATACCCTTATAGTTAGTGTTATATAGTAATTACACAATTATGAGGCATGGTAGCTCAAGAGGACGGCAATTACCTTGCACTTGCCGCAAGGCACCTGAGTTCAATTCTCACCAGAAAATTGTAAATGACAATAATAACACCTGCGTAAGCCCGCACTTGCACAGCGTGGACGAACTTTTCCTTGCTTAGAATTCGAAAAATAAGGGGTACCTAAACCTAAATCTCATCAGAACACTTTATATTTGTTGTTATATTATAACAAACAGAAGGAGAGAAAGAGAGTATTACAAAAAAAAAAGGTACTTACAACGTATGGAGAAGAAAGAACTCTGTCCATCGCCTGATGGAACTCCCAGAATGTTTGCAATTTTAAAAGTCTCGGAAATCTGAGGATCACTTTTTGAGTTCCGAAATAGAAGTAAAGTAAATCGAGCGGTAGAAGGGAAATGACGTCGAACTGCAACAAAACAGATACAACAGATTAAAACACCCCTATTTATTATCTTAGCTATCGAAAGATTGATAGAGCGAGATAGAGAAAAGCGTAGCTATCGGACCATAGAAATAGAAATAGAGAGTCCGAGAGAAAAAAAGTGCTTATATATGGATTTCCGCAAAGTAACGCCTGATTCTAAGGCGTTACTTTACGGAAATCCATTATTTATTTATAAACTCATAATAAACTTGCGGCTCGCCCTAGCATCAGGAGAAAAATAATAGATAAAAATATTTTTTATCTATAAAATTTAATCTATTTTAAAAAAAAAAACAATTTCATTAAATTCCTGATTTTTCTGAGAATAATACGAGTAAATATTACTGATAAATATTGCTACTTTCGCGGGAAGTCAATGGATACAGGTGGCTCAAGGCCAACTTTTGAGGCAATCTATGAGAGAGCGAGGCCGCAGATGGTGATGACTGCTAATAAAATACTATAGCTCTCATAAATAGTATAACATAGCCAGACTTACAAACAAGGTAGTACATACATCCCCAAAAAGTAATTATATAAGACATTTTGGGCTGAAACGTCTCGAAAGTATGGGATACTTTTTATTACTAATTATATATATAACTTATATAACTTTTATAACAGTGAATATAAATACAGTAGACCCGCGGTAATCTGACAATTGTTTTGCAAAGCGGCGTCGGATTATCAAATTTATCGGACTATAGAGTACCTACTGCCAACGGCCCCCTTGTAGTTCGGAATATTTTAAATAGAAGTACATTGTAATCCAACAAATTATGAGCTATTATATACTATACGGTATGCAATTTCGTAAACAAAACAACACAGTTGTGTTGTTTTGTTCATAACACAAAGTTGCAGCTTGTTCAATCAATAATTAACGAATTTTTATACACATTCAATTGGCATGTCGGATTACAGGCGCCCGACTGCCGAGGAGACGATACAATTATACTGTATATATTTATGTAGGCAGTAAAGTAAAGTAACAGCCTATTAATGTCTTACTGCTGCACAAGCCTCCTCGGAATCTTGAGAGGGTTTTGGAGCCGGAAAGAGTCCGCCACGCTGCTCCAATGCGGGTTGACGGACTATACGCGTTCTCTAAATATTTTAATTCCTCAGACATGTAGGTTTCATCACGATGTTTTCCTTCACCACTGAGCACGTGGAACAATTACACAGGTGCCGGCACCGCATCTAACATAAGTCACTTGCGTACTATTACATTCAAAGCGAGCGCGCGGCCCGCGATTTAGGTACTACAGCTACTTAATATTGGTTAAGGGTACGGACTGCGTAACATGACGCAGAGATCGAGCCCCGCCATTCGTCTATTGCTGTAAATCATCTCCTAGCATAAGCGTTTAAGCTTAGTAGGAAGGATAACAGGAATATTAGTAATTTTAATAGCATTGCTAGTATTTTTCTAGAGCTCGTTTCAGTTCTATCGTTTCGGCGCTGTACTTGTGACAAGGCGTAGAATGTTTTGATACCTTATACTGCAGCTTCTTCCTATAGTTCCTCCTGGTTTCTGTGGGTTCGTCTACCCAGAAGCCCTCGTGCAGGAACATGAGCCTCGGCTTGACGAGCGCCACGTCCAGCAGGTAGACCGCGTCGCACAGGTAGTCGGCCGTCAGCCACAGCGCGCTGTTCTGCGCCGTCTGGTACGGGAACGTGGCACGCAGCGCCACGCACCACGCGTTGTAGCTGTAGCAGAATGTGACCAGGAGCAGCCAGCTGATGTAGCCGCGGCCTTGGAAACAATTCAAATTTAATTCCGTTTAAAGACGGAGGAATGATTGCGTGGCCTAGTACTAGGTTCACATTCCAGCCGTAGCCCACGTTTGTATAAACCACCAATCGTTGGTTTGCGAGTCTGATTGTATAGTATATGTGATACATATATTTAAAAAAAACAAAAAAATATATTTTTAAAAGCAAGGCGTCATTCTGGGATTTCTTCTTTTTACACAAAATTGAAATGTATTTCAATTTCCCATCAAGAAGTATACATTTCTTATGAGTATCTTCACAACGTAGAAGGGGTGTTCCACAAGGCATAATAGTTTAATTTACTTTTTATTGGCATCCACAGAGGTTCTAATTAGAATTAATAGCAGAAAAAATTGGCCTTCAATTAAAAGAAAAAATGGCTCACCCTGCGGATCGATGGGAATAAAAGGGTCACAGAAAGTGGGCAATCTCAAGCCCTTGCACTTCTTGTACCGGTTTGGAGATGTTGGAACGGGACTTTGCGGTGTCTCTACGATTGGCATCAATTTTCGATCAGGCGATGCGCTATAATTAGATAAATACAGGTTTTAGATCACACAAAATTATTTTTAGTAACTTAATATAAAACATAATTTTTGATTATTTATTTAAAAGCTACATAAATAGACACAGTCTGCCAAACTACGAAACAGTTTGTCAGCAAAGGCACTCGCTTAAACATTTATGCACTTCTAAATACATACATACAGTTACGCCTCTTTTCCATATAAAGGGTCGGCAGAGACTATATCCGATCCGAAAACGAGACGTGTAAACCTCGTCGCCGCCGTTTAAGTACGAGTCAAACAATTCTTACTCCCCATTGCGTTCCCGTCGATCGTTCCCTCGAGCAGTATAGTGATAGCATTGCATATTATGCACATGCAAAACACAACCTGATCTAAAACCTCACAATTTAGTTTTCGCAAATGTTACGACCGAGATTTGGACCCAGGAACCGTAACGTGCAATATAATAAAGGCTTTACTGCAGTCAGGTATGAAACTATCTGTTAGTCAAGTGAAATTAAAATGTATTTCAATTTCCCATCAATACCTTATTCGCCTGTTACGGCTCCTCGGTAGGAAAGAGGTAGGTGCTATTTTACTCTGCCGGACACCCTATAGTACACTCTAATAATTATTTAATATAAAAATGAGACGCAGAGAGGATGGATGAAACAAAATTGACGAAACAGATTTATGGGGCGAGTGTGAATGGGCTAGCCGGTAAGGGTCGACGTAGGCGAACGTATAACGACCAGATCAAAGTCGTTTTAAGGAAAGGTCACGTCAAAAGTGCCCGCAACCGACGAGCTTGTATGAAAACACTAATGAAAGTAGAAGAAGCGAAAGATGTATGTCATTAGCAAGTGGAAAAATGTGGCCTCTGCCTACCCCAATGTGAAAGAGGCGTGACTCTATGTATGAATGAGCGCGTGCAACGCAGTACACGTGACAGGTGTGAACCTAGAAGTTTGATTAAAATAAAAAGAAAATTAATATCTATATATATTAAATGAGATTGTCATAAACGTTGCACTCAAATTTGATCTTCGAATTTTACTCTCATTGCACCATTGAGTTATAATGTACATGACGACCGCGTGGCCTAGTGGTCAGAGAACCTGACTTCTAAGCCGCGGGTCTTGCGTTCGAATCCAGCCGGAGCCAAAAAATGTGCTTCAACACAAATTGTTGGTTTTCGGGTCTGGTTGTGTTGTGATTGTCCCCGTGTTTCTGACATTGCATCCTGGCCTACCTCCGATCTTGTCGCATCAGCGTTATCTCGGGCGCGTTTAGGTTGGGACGAGTGAGTGCCTCTGTGTTTGCGCGTACACCTGTATTAAATTTCATACGTTTTGTTTCTCGAACTGAATTTGTTAAGTGACAACAATAAAGGGTTTTCGTCATATTACTTATACGATATGGCGTGACTCTATGTACGTACTCTATGTACTTGTATGTAATATATGTACTTATACCGTTTAATGGAATTATCTCGTGACTGTGATTTCTTAAAATCCTTGAGCTCCGTAGCCGTTTCCTTGTCATCATTTTTAGTCTTAATTTTTGGTGGAGGGTTACTTGTAAACAATCGGACTTTCTGCAACGGGAATACTCTGAAAATATGAACATAATTAAAATAATTACATTCATATAGTAGTCTGCGTAACATTTGATAGAATAAAATTTAAGTATATAATAAAATAAAAATTATTACCATAATACTCATTTAATATTTTTAATAATCGCAACAAAATTCTCTCTTGAGAAGAAACATCAAGAAACGCGGCCGGCAGTTTATTTCTTGTTAATCATTATTAAAACAACATACTATACAATTACAATAGTATTGTAAAGATGCAGAAATAGCTTGGGAATGTTCACCTCATGCCCCGTATCATACATATATTATTTAATGTCATATTCACCCTTTTCATAGACTTTGTTTAATAAGCATTTTGACTGAACGACTGCACTTTTTTTTCTGAAGTGCTGCTGATAATAACAACAAATAATAATTATCTTTTTTTATTATTATTCTAAAGGCAGAAAAAATAAAGCATTATTATTGCAACTCTTAAAAATCTTACCCTCTGTCTCTACATTGAGTAGTACCATCAGGGACTTTCGTTTTAGTTTCGATATTAGAGACTGTTTTCGTTACTCTGCAACAAAGAAATACAATTACTGACGAAACGTGCCATTAGTTCTTGAAGATTGTGACAACCGAGTGATTAGATCTTTTGGCGCCAACTCGAAAAGTGGCGGTAGTGTTTTTATTTAATTTTGTAATTTCTGTGTATATTTGGAGTTTTGATGTTTAATATTGATAGTTTATTATGCAGCAAGTGCTCCTGAAAGTGTACAGTCATTGGAAAATTAAATTCAAAACCAATATTGTGCTTTTCGTTTTGTCGCCATCAGTCCAGCAAATCTTCAGTAAAAGTGAACTATCATTTTACTGTTGATCGAAATCGAAATTTTATCAAAGATTCGAAGATTGTATACTTGGATATATGGCTGACGCACAAACCGTGCAGGCCAAGAAAAAAAAACCAAGTGATTAAGCGGTAAGTTTGTTAATTTTATTTCTTATGGCACTCAGGGTGACAGCCGAAAATATAGTTCCATTTGCGGTGATCGGTCACCGAGGCCTTTATATATTTACTCATTTAACAGCGTAATAAGGGCATGTTGCTTTGTTGTTGAAGATATAGTGACAAAGATAGAGAATGAGATGCTTAGATGGTTTGGACACGTAGAGAGGATGGATGAAACAATATTGACTAAACAGATTTCTGCGGCGAGTGTGAATTGGCAAAACGGTAAGGGTCGATGTAGGCGAATGTATCACGAACATAACACCGCATGGCGCTCGTCATCATGAGATATGTTCTTAATTCTCATATGCTCCGTATTTACTTTAGTGCCCTTCAAACCAAAACACAAGGGTGCTTACACACCACTGATTGAAGGGATAATAACTGGCACGGGGTAGATATCACCATGAATCCAGGAGTCCCAGGAGTACTACAAATAAGCATTGTAAAGGACTCGGAATAAAAAATACTTGTTATATTTTAATTAATCGCCATTTCAGCCTATCACGTGTCCACTGCTGAACATGGCCTCCCCCATAGATTGCCACAAGTTTGTAGCTCTCATTTTAGGGGATTTTGCCTTAGTTGCCACGCTTGACAGGCGCGTTGGCAACCGCAGTTTATTTATTCAGATGTTTCAGCAGGATGCTGCTGCCCATCTCCTGGTTTTCATTTTCCCTCTGTCGACTTTTACGACTCCCATGGGATGAGATGGAGTGGTAGATTCTCTAACGCCGCCACCACACGGCCAGCAAGTATTTTAATTACATACTTTTAAATTGCTTGTCCACCTTGTTGAATGTAACAAGTCTGAGGTGTATAAATAAAATGTATGTGTGTATACATACATGTCATGAGTAGGCGTTGTTTCGGGAGTGCACCAGGACCCGTACGTTCCCTTTGTCGCTGGCAGCTGAGACGGAAGTCTCGTCTTTGATGACGACGGATGGACAGTGTGCTGAAACGAATCAAATCCATAAAAAACATACAAACATTTTTTTTATTGTATCAAGTGATGAAACGGGCAAAACGTCACCTGATGGAAAGTAAAACGTCTGCCCATAACAAATGCTGTGAAACCTAGAAAATTACTGTGTGACCTACACTGCGCCCGTCACCCTGAGACATCAGTTCTTAAATCTCAAATGCCCAGTGATTACGCTAGCTCACAGTGTCCTTCAAACTGAAACACAGTAATGATTGCACACTACTGCTTCACGGCAGAATAACTGGCCCTGGGGTGGTACCTACGTAGACGGATGGCGTTGCACTTACCATCAGGTGAACGTTGTGCTCGTTCCTTCACTATCAAATAATAAAAAAAACCCTTAGTTACTACTTATAAGATCAGCTATCTGCTGAATGTCCCGTCGAAATCGGTCCAGCCGTTTCGGAGATTAGCCGAAACAAACACAGACAATACCGTATATACTTTCGTACGTACGAGTATTTAGTAAAAAGCTGTTACCTTGACATTACAAACAGACACTTAATTTTTTGTATAGATATAGATATCGCTACGGTATCAGATAAAGGCAATGAACAAAAGAAAAAGACAAAAAAAAGAACTCAGAATTTTCTAAACCACTTAAGTATTAAGATATTAAGAGAAATATTTAAACTGTCATGAAGTAAAATAATAATTAAAATCTCAAATGCAAATTAAAGAATATCCCCTAATTTCTACAGCTAAGTTTAGATTCTTCCTTATACGTCTTCTGCCTGACAATGGAAGTCCCGTCAAAATCGATGCAGCGGTATCGGAGATTAGCACAAAGAAATAAGACAGACAACAATTTTTTTTCGCGGGTTTGAAGTTTAGTGTCCTGCAAATTACCAAATAAGAAAGATAACGATTTCTTAAGAAAAAATCTTCATTGCTAAACGGGCAGACACACCAATTTTATTTATTTGTATAGATTTAATTTTAAACAAAAATCATGTTTTTGTGACAAGCTTTTATTTGTGAGGCCTAGTAGTGGACTTCAACTGTTGCTAGACATCGGAACGTCGGTCAAAATTGACTTACAAAATTTGTACCGGAAATGCATACGAAGATAGCAAGTTAATTAAAAAAACTAGTAATTACAAATGTTATTACTCGTTAAATAAAAATAAAAACAAAAATTAACAAAAATATTACTCACTGTGAAATGCTGTTTCGAATATTTTTTTCAATGTAATAGTCGGTCTAAGATTTTTATGGAAAGAAAAATTGGAATAGTTGCTCAAAAAATTGGAAAACGCCATCATCCCGTGCCGCAAAATAATAATGTTGCGGCATATTTTATTTTTAGTTGATTTTCACTAACATTAGATTAAGTATTATCGTTGTTACTAACTTGAATATGGATGCAAAGTCCGAATTAAATATTATTATTATTATTATTATATTACACTGTACCGCAACACTGAAGTAGTTGTGTTTCAGCCAAATGCTAATTCATCACTTGGTGAAAGAAAATGCGCAAACCGAGTGGTAGTAAGAGAATCTACCACCGCATCTCACCCCTTGGGTGTCGTAAAAGTCGACAGATGGAAAATTAAAACCAGAATATGGAAGGCAACATCTTCCTGGGACATCAAAATAAATAAACTGCCTGCCGAGCGTGGCAACTACGGCAAAAAAACCTCAAAATTAGAGCTTTTGTGGCAATCTATGGGAGAGGCCTATGTTCAGCAGTGGACTACTGACAGGTTGAAATGATGATGATGACTATAATAAATCTGGAGAGTTTGTAAGTTTGAAGGCTAATCTCAAGAAACACTAATCCGATTAAAAAAAAACTTATTGCATCAGATAGCCCGTTTATTGAGAAAGGTTATAAAAACTTCTTGCTACGGCCTCACGCTGAAGCAGAAACCGCACGCTGAGTATCAGCGTATTTTACGCGGGTAAAACCGCGGGGCGCAACTAGTTAATCGATAAATATTAATTAAGAATAACAGAAACGTTGCACGAAAAAACTCAATGTCGGCCTTGAAATCTTACACTCATCGAAACTAAGCCGTGTGGCGGCTCGTTAAAAGAATACTACAACTCCATCTCATCCAATGGATCTCGTAAAAGGCGAGTAAGGAATTAAACTGCACTGTGCACCCAACAGCGCATGATGGCGATTGGCTCACCACCTATCACACCAAGTGCATTATATTGTTTTTTATTATATTGTGAAACGTGGATTGTGGCAGTCATCTGTTTTTGCAGTGAGTCCCCAGTATCTGACTATCCCTTATGGGATACAGTCGTGATCTTATGTATGTATGTATGTATCGAAACTAAAGAAACCAAACAAACTTCAAAAAGTGTTTCCATTGCATCACCATCGTCATCATCATCATCAGCCTTTCTGAGTCTACCGCGGAACAAATGTGGTCCCAAGAATGCGCCAACATACATGCGTGCATTTTTTGAAAGTGTTGCCCATTCCCACTATGTTTCACAGGCAGGTGAGCGCAGTGTCGATATCTTCGCACTGCTAATGGTCATTCACATCATCGATCTATGAACCTCTGGGATAAGCATTTTCGAAAGGATTTTCCGGCAACAGTTATTCGCCAGTGCTCAGTATGTCAGGCAGCAGAGTGCACCGCGTACACTTTAAGTTCCCATTAGAAGGGAATTCGGTATTTTCAGATCACTTTGCGCATTTTCGTTTAACTTGTGCTCATTACGCAGCCTATATAGTATTTTTTTCGATTATATAATCCATATTATATAATCGAAAATAGAATTGTGCTATGGCACCGAATATTATATGAAAACTTAAGGAGTGGGCATCGTTTATAACTTAACGACTTCAATAAAACGGATCATAAAATGCCATTGTTTGGGCTATTGACATCTATATACATATATAAAATACGAATATAGGGCCGTAAAGTGATGAGTACTGATTAAAATAATAACAATAACCGTCGAAGATGTCAATGGCCGTCGCTCCTCATCATCATTTCAGCCTATCACTAGTCCACTGCTGAACATCGGTCTCCTCCATAGATTGCCACAAAAGTTAGTAGCTCTCATTTTGGAGGGACTTTACCATAGTTGCCACGCTTGGCAGGGGGCTTGGCTACCGCAGTTTATTTATTAAGATGTTCCAGGAAGATGCTGCTGCCCATCTCCTGATTTTAATTTTCCCTCTGTCGACTTTTACGACACCCACGAGATGAGATGGGGTGGTAGATTATCTTAACCACACGGTCACAGGTAAATATAATGTTAAACTTACAAATTGATTTCATCCATATAAACAATTTGTCTGGACATTATTAATGTGTGTGTTAAAGAATAACGTAACGTATTGCATAAATAATATGTGATGTAATTGATTGTAGGATATTTGACAGCCACAAAATATGCATAGCATATCCATATAAACACTAAACGACACACTACTGGTGGCAGGAATCCGTCTAGGTACCACCCCAGGTCAGTTATTCTGGCGGGAAGCAGTAGTGTGAAAACATTACCGTTTCGATCTGAAGGGCACTGAGAGCAATGGTGTAATCACTGGGCGTGTGAGACTTGAGAACTGATGTCTCAGGGTGACGGGTGTAGTGTTTTGACACACAGAAATATTCTGGGTGGCATTAACAATATTAGTGGTGCCAGCACTGGGGGTCGAATCTAGGACACTCCAATCCTATGACATTTAAGGCGAGCACATGACCGCTGAGCTAGCTGCTAGGTTCAAAAAATCTATTTACATTCATGTAATTTTAATGCTATTAATTCTTTGTTTACCATGTTCGTATTCACTAGCTTTCTTGTCTGTATGTCTGTTGGGTACAAATTTTGCAATTGAATAAAAGCTAACTTTACACTTTTAGTCCGTTTTAAAAACGTTGTAGTATATAAAAACGAGTTTCGTTAAAAGTCTAATATACTATGTATCTTTATAGCTGTGGAAGACAGTAGCCCAAACGAGAGTTCTCTGTACTTACGCTTTCCTTCAAAATATATTTTTGAGAATATAAAGAAGTCGTATAAAAGGAACGTACTCGTAAGAATACCCATTACCCAATCTTGTCCCATGAGTATCCTAAAAAGCGACAGAGAAAGCTAGGAAAATCCAGCGACCCGGCCAGAATTTGGAATATGATGGAAAGGTTTCCAGAAATATAACTCATCAATAATTCAAACCTCAATAAAAGTTATTGTATACGTGCCGCAATAGGAAAGCACTTGTAGCAGCACTTCGGTATTCAAATCACAGACGGTCTGATACTTTTGAAGGTTAATGGCGGTCTGTCCTTGCCTACATCGGGTACCTGCATTGCTCCAACAGTCGATAATTCAATTACCGCTTTGCTGTTAAGGATTCATTTGAATGTGGAAACGATCGATATTAATTAACTATGTGACAAACAACTGAATATTATTATCGTCATAATTTGGCATTATATATCCTCTATTAAGTATTTAAATATATGTGAAATGCGCCATTAACTTTAAATGGGTCCCCGGAGAGGAAATTTGCAAATCCATTGAAATAATTTTATTATTTAATCTGTCGGGTTAAAACTTTAGAAATACTACGTAACATATATCATAAATGTATATTGGTTTAAGTTTACTGTCTTCCGTATTATCTAGGTCACTGGAAATGTATCTCAAGTAAACATAATTACTTATTACTTATAGCCGGGCGCGGCAAATTATAAAATAGCTACATACGTTTAATATGTCTGGAATACGCCCACATACTGAATGAAACCATAATATGATCGCTAGAAAAACCATCAATTGGATAACAAAAATGTATATACACTGGAACAGTCCTTACATCGCCTTGTGGTAGCGGCTTAAGAAAATCTATCACTCCATCTCATATCGTGGGTGTCGTAAAAGTCGACAGAGGGAAAATGAAAACCAGGAGATGGGTAGCAGCACTTCCTGGAACATCTCAATAATTAAACTGCGGTTGCCAACCTGCCTGCCAAGCGTTGCAACTATGGCAAAATCCCCTAAAATAAGAGCTACAAACTTTTGTGGCAATCTATGAGGACTAGTAATGGGCTGAAACGACGATGATGATGATGTCCTTACATCTACAACCCACAAGCCCACACCTACACTTAAGTTCTTGGACTATGGGTAATGGGACTTCATAGGACTGCGCATAAACATCATTGAAGTGGTACAAAAGCCGCAGAAGAAATTAACCTGAGCGACCGCAAAATTAACCGTGTGGTGTCCGTGTAGAAAGAATTCAATTCTGGAGGCACACTTGCATTAAAGCGGTACGAAGTTTCTTTGTCACGTCTAGAAACAGTACTGTGAAGTGAAGTAGATACATAATGTGCGCTTGCATACTTAAGAAGAAAAAAAAACAAAATAATTAAACCGGTCAAGTGCGTGTTGGACCACGCTCAGTGAAGTTTTCCACAGTGAGAAATAGCCTATAACCGAAAATATTCCATATTTCAAAAGCTACATGACTTATCTTCTTCAAACCAATTTCGTAGTTAGTTAGTTAGTTGACAGTATTATCTAGGTTTTAGCATCTAATTTTTTTTTGAATTTTCCACCTCATAATCGAAAAGTAAGAGGAGTGGGGATGGGAGACAACTTGTATGACTTTAAAAGCGCATATCTCACCAACTATTGGCTTGAATGAAATAGTTACTTTGAAACTTCGTTATAATTTTTCCAGACCTATGCAACGATACCAACACATGCGTATATGCAATGATCGTTAACGACCGCGTCGCCTAGTGGTTAGAGTCGTGGCGAGGCGCGAGGAGCCGCGGCTCCTGTTCATATAATTTCGCTGTTAGCCTTTTGGCTTTTACAGCTTCATCGGATGCTGATCCTGGGTTCGAATACCAGCCGGAGCCAACATTTGTGCTAAAACATAAATTGTTGGTTTTCGGGTCTGGTTGTGTTGTGATTGTCTCCGTGTTTCTGACACTGCATCCTAGCCTACCTCCGATCTTATTGTATCAGCGTTACATCGGGCGCGGTTAGGTTGGGACCAGTGAGTGCCTCTGTGTCTGCGCGTACACTTGTGGCACTATAATATCTCCTGCGCAGTTGATGGCTCTCGACAATAGTCGGAAGCTGTCGTCGTGGTCGAAATCGGCTAGGAGAACATCACCATCATGCAATGATCATTTTTCATCCCTCAGTCACGTCGTACAGCGGTTTATAAAAAACACTTCCGTCTAAAATTTAGAACATATGTTTAGAATAGGAATGAGCAAATGTTAATACACATTTTACAATTTATATTACTTTTGACATTATGCTACAGTAGTGTTGCTGCGGTTTCGGCATACGCATGCGTGTAAGCATGCACGCTAATTTAAATAAAATAGCTGTAAAGATAACTTTGTAGTGTAATAATGCAAGTGAAGTCCAGTGCTATTTTTCACGAAATAAAATATCAAAAAACACTCAATTAAGAATTCCAACCACATCAGCCTTGACGGTTGGCATTCCACCACTGTGCGCTTTTCAAGGAAATTTCTGCCGCTCACGATCACTTTGCGGAATTTGCTACCAACGTATTTTCCGGACCGATACGACTTAGAGACTTTCAAGAAAACCTTCCCCTTTCTCAAAGGCCGGCAGCGCACCCGCGATTCCTCTGGTATTGCGGATGTTCATTGGCGGTGGTGATCACTAACTATCAGGTCAGGCGCGTTAACTATGAAAAAAAAACTAATCCCAAACAGAACCTTGGCCGTGTGGTTTTTCATCCCATTTTCTGCCGTAGGATATGTTATACGAGTAGGATTCCTATGCAAGAATCTGTCTTGGTAGGTATCTCCACCAGGCCTGAAAGGCACTGAGAGCTAGTATAATTACTGGGCATATGACACTTAAGAACTGATGTCTCAGGGCGGTTGACACAGCATTTGCAGACGTTGCACTTACCATCAGGTGAACGTTTTGCTCGTCCCGTTCCTTTCTCCAATAAAACAAGCAGAAACGAAAACCGAATCAGATTTTGTTATAGTACTAATGATTAGTTCCGGCTTGGATTCGAACTCATGTGGCGTAGAAGTCAGGTACTCTGCTCACTTGGCCTCGTGGTCGTAAAAGTATTAGTAATACTTAATTAATAATAAATTATTTCATACGATACTAACTAAATACTTCATACGATTCTAACTAAATAAATTAAGACATACTAATAATTTATAAATAGGTACGAGTAAATAATCTATATTATATTTAGCAGTAGTTTACAAGGGGTTAAGATGTCATAAAGATATTATAAATTGGCTTATTTTAGATGTGTTGTTAGTAAACGTAAATTCAAAAATATAAGTTATTCGACGATTTTTTTTTAAATGAAATGTAGTATACAAAATCGTAGTATAGAAATGAATCATTTGACTCGCTCTTTACCCACTCGTACAAATATCGCGTGCTTAAGAACTAATTCAGTGGACCTTAGCTAAAACTAGAGCTTAATTGTAAGCTACCTGTCTTCAAACCATTAATTTCGAATTAATAATAATAAGGGACACATAATGGACACCACAGGGATTTCGTATCTCAGAATAGAATACATACTTCTATATTATGACTCCTGATTTTACAAAATATATCAGTATATGTCAAATTTTAAATGTGTGTGTGTGTTTAAATATTTTATGAATTATTAGTGCCTGTTGCTTAAAATGTTGACTGTATATTTGTAATCTGTTTCCTCATTATTCTTACTTTAAGTAAAAAAATATATTTTATGCACCGAGAACGAGATATCGTTAATATCACATATCGGTCAGTTAAATTCATAGCTTTGAAATTTTTAAATATAACATAACATTTTTATTTAATTAACGTGAGTTTTTATGTTATTGTATATAACACTATCAGTATTGTATTTTTAAGTTAATTTTAATGTTTTAATATATTTCATTTTTATTTTATTCGCACTCACCACATCAACTGTTATTTCCATATCCAAGGTAAAATAAACTTGTTAAAATAAGTCAGTATATTGTGTATGAACTATGAAACGAGGTTTTCTCCATTTTACGTCAAAAATGCCGTTTGCCTCTAGACAGGAAAAACTGTTTCCCGCGCGCGCGATATCTGTGGCCGTTCTCCATCTACTGTTCAGTGTTCGCAACTTCACAACTTACTACCCAATAAGAAAAACTTAAGCCTGTCCTATACATTGCTGCATTTGTATTGTTCAGGCAATTAGGACTCCCTCGCACTGGTTAAAATATCACTTATACTGCAAGAACGAAGTTCCGAATATTAATAATTATAGTCACTCTGTAACATACTCGATATGTTGCTTATTTATCGTTTTTTCAAGCGGGGTTACGAGCGCAATTTGCAACAGAATTAGTAATTACAGAAATAAATAAAAATCGGATTTTATCAAGACTATGAAATACTGGTTACACTACACTTAAAAAAATATGTTTTTTTCTTCGTTAATGATTTCTTGGTAATTGATAAAAATACAACTTGACCGTGTTTCGGAGCCTTAAGGCGACAATTTCCTTTTAAAGCGGAAATTAAACCATAAATCTTATGGTTCGAGTACAACAGCGGACAGGACAAAATAACAATTTGAAATTATTCCAGGAAACGAAAGAACGTCTAATTCGTATTTTTATATTATGACAAAAATCTACAACAAAGGAACAATTATAGAGCATACATACAGTCACGCCTTTTATCATACAAGGGGTAGGCAGAGGCCACACACGTAGTTCACTTTCGCCCCCGTGCTTAACAAGACGTGACGGGTTGGTTACCATGTCGCCGCCATTTTGGTACGAGTCAAAAAAATCCTACTTGTTCCCCACGAGCAGTATAGTGCTGTCACTATACTGCTCGTGCTGCATTGCATACTATGGTGTTATTCTGCACGAATAAAGGCTGTCCGTATAATACCTTAGTCGCGTCTTACGACACCTCGGTAGGTGCTATTGCCGGACACCTATCGGCTTATAATATAATTATAGAAATGAATAAGAAATGACTGTTTTTGCTAGATCCAAACTGATTTTCTAGTAAGTATTTTGTAGTAAGTGTAAGTATATTGGCTAACTGTAATCTGGGGCTGTCTCTTTTCAGAATTTTACAGCAAACGATCTTGTTTCTGAGTGGTGATTCTGTAGTCCCCAGTGACGCAAGGCTACATCTCTTGTAGCGTGTATATCATCGACTATATATAATTACACAATGCATTCAATAACGTTCGCAATTTCACGTTGATTACGCCCAGCTTCAAACATAACCACAGCCTTAAGAATTTCTTCCCGTATTAAATAACAACACCGAGGTAATGGCCGATAGGTGTTCCGCAGAGTATAATAGCACGACTAAGTATTCTACGATCAGCCTTTATTCGTGCAGAATAACACCATATTATACATATATTATACCATATATATGCAATGTCGTCACTATACTGCTCGTGCGAACTCAATGGGGAGTCAGAATTTTTTGACCCGTACCAAAATGGCGGCGACGTGGTTCACCTCCTGTCACGTCTCGTTACAGGCGTGGGCAAAAAGTGGGATACGTGTTTATAACGCAGTGTTAATTGTTATAGGCAAGAAAAATAATCGAAGGCTGATAACAACTTCTCCCAAATTTTTTACATTAGAAAACCCTTTGGGCTGTGTTCCGTTTTCCCTCCTAATTTCGATGAGCTTTCCTTTTTAGGGTTCCGTGGTAAAAATGGAACCCTTACAATTTCGTCTTCTCCGTGTGTCACAGCCATTCCACTTGAGACCATTGGCACTATATAGATGGAATTTTGAAGTAATTTTTATTTTTTAATCGCTATACTATGGTGTAGTGAAATTACGACAAAAATACGGGTGGTTAAATAGGTTTGAAAAATTATGAAGAATGATCAAAGTAACTATTTTATTAAACCAATAGTTCTAGAGATATGCGCTGATGAAGTCGTAAAAAGGTATCCCATTTCCTCCCCTCCCTAACTTTTAACTATGCAGAGGAATTCTGAAAAAAAATTAAGGTAGTAGAACCACTAGGTTCTATCTTTCAACGAAAATTGATTTAAATAAGAAATGTAGTGTAGTTTCTGAGACAGATGTTTTTTGATTACTACGGAACCCTTTTCTGTGCGTGGTCCAACACGCACGTGGCCAGTTTTTTATAATTATTTAATCAAGTTCTGACCTTTTTTTTCTAAACAGTTCTTAAATAAGTCGACAAATATACGTCTGTTTCTTAGATTTTTTTAGGAAGTTTATTTAGAGTATATTGTTAGGATCAGCTTGAAGATAATACCTCTTCGATTTTTAAATGTTGTAATAATGTATTATATCTTAACTGTATATACATAGTGTTGGTATCTCATCATCGCACAAACTGTCTTCACAAGTGAGGAGTATGTAAAATTTAAGAGAAGTAAAAAAAACCAACTGGTTGGTTTTTGGATCGGGTTGTGATTGTCCCGTGTCTCTGACACCGCATTCTAGCCACCTCATATTCTATTGCATGAGCGTTATATCGGGCATGGGTAGATTAGAATCAGTGCATCTGTGTTTGCGTGTTCACTTGTGGTACTATTGATATCCCCTGTGCAGTTGATAGCTCGCAACAGTATTTGGAAGCTGTCGCAGTGGCTGAAAAATGGACCATGAGGACATTAAACAATAAGGTAGAGCTAATAATTATAACATTGGCTTTATACACATACAGTTTTTAAATATTACTACAAAATTATTTATAGACTGTGCCCAGAAACGGATTTAAGCAAGATTGCAGCCTCCATGGCTCAGTGCAGTAAAGCTATTTCTGACCGATTTTCAACCACGGCGAAAACTTCCGAATACTGTCGTAATTAAAAAACAACTGCACAGTAGATATAGTGCCACAGGTGAATGCGTAGGTACGCTAGGGTGCAGTGATTGGCACTGGGGCAATCACAATGCAACCAGACCCGAAAACCAACAGTTATGTTGCTTAGAAGTCAGGTACTCTGGTCGGTAGGCCACGAGATCGTCAAAAATTTAAGTGTTTGTATATATATATATACCGGCTAGTACGTTTTATTGCGTAGGATAGCGATAGTCTGTCATCTTTGCTTGTCCTGTGGATCTCGTTTAATCGTCTCAGAGAAATAACAGGAAAATCTCGTGGCTTCACATTTCTTCGTGGATGATGGTGACATAATCATCTCTGAATACTGACCCAGTTATCACTAAATCGCCATCGCTAATCAGCCTACCAAACATTGCGATTACTACATCAGGTGAGGCATAGGTCTAACGGTGGAGTGTTTACAGACCGATGACGATGATATACAAGTGGATTTGGCTCTTAAGCGAATGGCCCATATTGATAATAATTATATTATTACCAATGTTTTTGTGGAGACCTAAGAACGTTAAACAGAACAAGATTTTGCTAACTGTAGGCCAGCGAATGGCTAATTATAATATATATATTTCAAATATATACGATTTCAATTGTTTATTTAAATTCCTTTATTTAACATAACGATGTTTGTTTCTTAAAACTTATAAATCTAGACTAACCACGAGTTTTTTGTATAATTATTTAAAAGAAAGAATAAAAAAGATTTTATGTAATATTTATTAAAAAATAACTTACCCTCCTCATTAACTTGAGCTTTTCCAGGACCATGATATATAATTAAATCGAGATTGCTTTAAAATTTATTGCCAGTTTTCTTGTATAATCATTACATCAAAATTAAAAGAAGCTATCCTAATTCTATCGATATCACTTTTGATACTAAGTATAACACTATTTTGCCTTTGGAAATACGATTCATTTTATCCTTTCAACAAAATATGGGTGTGATGTAAATATTAGTGTTGTGATCGAACACCCTTCTGTATTTATTTTATCTCTATGTGTGCTACATACTTTACGTATTTCAGCTACTACAGCGCTTTTCAGATATTAATGACTGTTTAAGATACAGAATTTCAATCTCATTTTAGCTGGTAATAGATAAGAAAATCTGTAAATTAATTCACACTTTAATAATTATATTCCTCTAGTTTTTCTAAAATAAATTAATCGTAAAAGAGACTTATGACATTAAAGAGAACAATACGATATCTTTATTAACAACCAGCGACGAAAATATCTAGCTAAAACTGCAATTATATGTTGTATATTGCTCAACAAATCTAAAAACTTATAGATATCCTAAGCTCACTATAAATGGGCAGCTGCAAAGCACGCGACGACATGAAGTTTTACTTAAAGCGCTGAAAGGAAAGAGAAAATACATTTAAAATAAATCAATATTATGCGCACATTCTCATGTCGTCCACTATCTCCTTTCTATTGCTAAAGCTGATATCATGCGTTCCGTTACTTCCATTAGAGGGTCCAAAATTATTAAATCAACTTTTAAAATAAACTTTTTATTTTGCTGGATCAGATCGTGTCTAAATTCTAAATGTATTATTTCGTAAGGACTAGAAAAAAGTATATGTGTTTATTTTTGCACAGCTGCGTAGAAAGTAAACAACTGTAATTTATTATCTATTGCAAAAGAACTTTGAGATTGATCTACGTCTGTATTGTAATCTGTATTTGTTTGTTGTAGAAAATAATTTAATTCAAATGTAAACACGACTTCTTAGTTTATAAGTTTTTCGTTATATTCCCGAGATGTAGTCTCGATTTTATTCTTATAAAATATATTACAATTTATTGATTTATAATGATTATGTTGTAATCTTAAATTGTTTATATATACACGAGAAACATGAATATAATATTATAAATTTATTATTAATCATATGTCATTTAAAATGGATGTAGGTTTGTATTTTAATTTACTATTTCCCCATCATAAACAACTACCCTTTTATTTTGATTTTCCGTACATTTTTATTTTTAAATATTTGGTACTGATTCAAAAGTAGACGTTGGTTTTTAAAATTTATAATATGTTAAGGTAGACTTGACAACGCGAAGGCAAGTTAGTTTCGATCAGTTAAAGGAACTTCTAGAATTTATGAAAGATCATCAAGTGCTGGCCAGAGGATTAACTAGAGGTCGTCGAGGGAAGTTGCACTCTTTAAAATTATGGAATTTATGCGCAAAGAAACTAAATGTTTGTAAGGATGGAGCTACTAAGGATGGCAAGGGTTGGTCAAAGGTATTTATTAATAATATCAATTTAATTATTGGGACATACATTCATACATATTTAAATATGTATCTATCTAAAAATGAAAACTAGTGTCAAAATATATCAATTAAAATGTAGTAAATATCTTCAAAAAATAAATAAAAAAACACCCAGACCCAACTCTATCTCTTATTTATTGTGATGTTGTCAGACTAACAATATTAAAACAATTATGTTTATACAATATAAGGATGTTACAATGAGGAAAAGATATTTTCTGTGTGCAATTAAATTTAACTGTCACAGTGATATACCGAAATTTTAAGTTTATATCTGACTACTACTAAAGAAATAGCTTAATTCAAATGAGTTCTTATTGTACAGTCTGCATATCCAGATAAATTGTCAAAGAGTTCATAGACTTGGCAGGACCCCTTCTTTCTTTTAACAGTGTTAAAGACTTGAAATGCTTTACAGCATTAAATATACCTTAGTTTAAGATTTTTTTTAATTTTTCATCACTTGCTAAGAAGTTCAAATTGTATATATTAAAATCATATATCTAAACTAGCAAGTAGACTTAGCTCTGCAGCTTATCCTGTAAAAAAAGTTAGGAAGTTGATAATATTCTAACTGCCAGATTAGTTTATTTTAGTTATTTTTGTAGCATAATGGCTTATGGTATTTTGCTATGGGGAAAGGTGACTTTTTATGTTACTACTTACACACAAGGCAAGACTAAATGGAGCTATAAATATATGATTTTCAATAGCCCTACACAAATGTTTTCCATCTTGAAAATTAAATGAGTTATCTATAAATTTAAGTGTTACACTAGGAATTAGCTAATAAGTTTCTAAAATGAGAATGAATGTATTAAAACAGTTTACTTAAAATTAATAATTATTTGATCTTCAGTTTTTTGTTAACAAGGGTAGATTTAAAAGCATTCTTAATAAAGGAGCCATTGTTAGGGATTGTAATCAGGCTTGATTAACAATTAAATTGGAATATTTTATCTGCCAATTTCCAGTGTCAACTGACAACTGACAAGGTAAACATGGAGGTGGGGCGGTTGCAAGCATATAGACATGTAAGAACCGCAATGTCACATCACTCGCAATCTTTCTAGGCTATTGTAGACATTGTTGTTTACTTAAATGATCATTCAATATCTGATTGTGGCATTGTAAATATCCAACAATAGACAATTAACAGGCTGATGATGATGATGATAAACCAATTTCATCAGTATCAACTTGGATATTTTTTTTTCATTAATTAGGTGTCATTTTTGGTTCCTAACATAGGTTAAATATAATAAAAGGCACTTGTAAGTGTTGTTCTTTCAGTATTGGTGTGACTGGAAATACAGGGTGAAAAGACGAGCACTTGAATTGAAAGCTGCTAGAGAAAGTAACAGACCGTCAGCAGATGGCATAATTCCTTTATCTCAACTGGAAGAAGGTATTCTAAGCATCATTGGAGAGAATGCTATTGATGGAGTAGTGATTAGGACAGATCCCTTAGCAAATGTAAGTTGTAAAAGAATTTTGAGTTTATTTAGTTAGTTCTTAATATTAATAGTTTATTTCACAGTAAGGGATCACAAATTATACATACACATAAATACATACAGTCACGCCTTTTACCCAAATAAGGTGTAGGTACACTACACACGTATGGGCCTAACACATAGCCCACTTTTCGGCCCCGTGAGAAACGAGACGTGACGGGAACCATGTCGCCGCCATTTTGGTACAAAAATTATTTCTTCCTCCCCATTGGATTTCCACGAACAGTATAGTGACAGCATTGCATATTATGGTGTTAATCTGCACGAATAAAGGCTGTTCGTACCACACTTAAGCCTCTTCTTACGACACCTTGGTTGGAAAAAGGGTAAAGTTCTATTCTACTCTGCCGGACACCTACCGACGAATCTATCTGACTATACAGTGACAGGAAAATTCAATCATCGGTACATTATTACGCTTTCTGTCTACCGGTCCATAACATCTTCAGTAAAAGTGAACTGTTATATTACTGTATTTTTTTTTAATTTGGAAGCGTTGCTGCTTACTAGATGTGCCCCGCCGGTTCATCCGCGTAAAAGAAGTCGACCACTTGATTTCGCCGTACGGCATGGTATATACCTCATAACCTAAACATTAACAGTTCAGCCCTTCTCGGTAACGTTCTGTTCTCAGCGTTTGGCACCTTAACGCTGTAGCATGAAAAAAAGCCTTTTATTTCCCTTAATAAACGGGCCATCTAATGCAAAAATATTTTTTCAAATCGAATTAGTATTTCCTGATATAAGCGTCCTCAAAGACAATAAAACATACAATTTCTTTTGCTTTATTATAGACTAAATGACTACCCCGCGATTTCAACGCAAAAAAAATCAGATTACGTGATTATTTTACGAACAGTTTTGGCGTCTTTTCAGGAAAAGCTTTTTGGCAGACAGTCAAACATTCTATAAACGGTCATTTATAATGTATCGTTTATTAGCCGTATTCACATAAAATTTATCATTTATTTTGAAATCACAGGCATTTCAATCTTATGCTTAGATAAGGTAAAAAAGATAAGATGAAGGTGTAACAACAACTACTTTTTAAACCACTTATTAAGACATCAAAAGAAATGTTTAAACTGCAATTAATTAAAATAATAATGACCAAAATGCAAATTAAAGACGCGCATAACTCGCCCATCCGCATAGTTCTGGCATAATTTCTACAGTTTTTCATATTTTACGCAGGACCCTTAATATTTCTGAAATAAAAAGTAGCTTGTATTACTTTCTGAAAAGTCCTCTACGTGCCAATGAAAGTCCCATCAAAATCGATTCAGCCGTTTAGGAGATTAGCCCGGACAAACAAACAGACTTACAAACCAAAAATTTTAAAAACTTTGAGGTTTGGTATCTCCCATATGTTATGTACGAAATGGATCGAACTCAGCTATTGTCGAGATAACCCGACACTGGTTTTCAGTCCAGCTGTGCGTGCGCTTATCGAAATTATAAACAAAAATTATCTTATTTAACCTTACTATTTAAATTCAATTATATAAACACTACATCACCGTTTTACAATTAATTCACCCCTAACCCTTCAATAAACATTGTTATTTCTTAGGCAGTTCTTTTTTGTTCGTCAATTAGCATTAATTTATACCTGGCATTAAAAGCACTAATCGATTTGAGGTTACGTAATGGAGGCGGCAGACTATTCCAACACTTCGTAGCATTGTACTTAAAACTGCCTCTGAACGCGGCTGTGCGACGAAAGAGGTAGAGTAATTTATAATCAGATGACCTAGTGTTATATGTGGTATTATGATCTTTGGACCATATCAGTTTCTTGCAGAGTTATATAGGTTCTTTACTTTTTACTATACCAAACAGATGGGTTGCAAAATGAAGTCGCCTGCGATGATCCATATTAAGGATGTTTGCATCGTCCAGAAATGGTGTCACGTGTGCACGTGGTGATATCGCAAAGCAGAAACGTGCGTAAGCCTTTTGCACTCTCTGTATTACATGTTTGGTACGTGCTAATAAACGCGGTCCTTTAAGAGCGTCTGCATAGTTAAATTTGGAGAGGATAAAAGATTCGATAAAATAATTTTAGCCTGTAGAAACAATTACGTGAAATATCGCTAATGTTTTTCGTCCATCACGATCCTTAGATTTCTTGCTTCAGAGACTCGCACGACTGTCTCATTTTTTATTTTTACAGCAGGAGATCTAGAGTTAACCTTTTGCAATAGCGTAGGTGTTCCAAGGATCATATACTTCGACTTTTTCGGGTTTAACACCAAGGAGTTACGCTCAGACATAGAGAAACATAGATATGATCGGAGTTCAACTCTGCGACTGCAATGTTAGTATCGCTAGGCTTGAAAGAAATATATATTTGTAATTACTCTGCGCAGTTAATATATCATCTACTACCTCGATTACGGCAGTAGAATTACTTTAATGCTTCCTAAAACCAGACTGTAGCGTTGAGAGGAGTACATTACCTGGAAAAAAGAGTCACTCAAACAAGTTCTTCTACACAGACCAAATAAGAAGATTGAAGAAGTGAAAGATAATTAATTGGCTGGGAATTTGCGAGTGTTTCAAGACATTGTACCCACTTAAAAATCGAAGTTGTAACGAATGCCATCCAAAAGTCTTCTAGATTTCTACCTTTTGCCGCGACTGTAAGAAAAAATAAGAGAAAATCATTTTGGGACTGCAGCGGTAGCTGTGGCCGACCCGTATGTAGTTGAAGTGTTCCGGACGCGTACAAAGCGTTTCATTTTGCCCTTTCTTGCGAATAGAATTATTTATCGGCGTCGATCTTTCCCGAAGAATTGGCATTGACGGTTGACTTTTTCAAGGCAAGAGCAAACAGATATTTTCTTGGTTAACGTACTGTGTCTTAGACGGTTAGCACCTAGGACCTCATCACTGTTTAACATCGGGTGCTAAGGACTGCTCAAACGTTTACTTAAACGTTATAAAAAATAGAAATAATACATAAATATAGGCAAACCTCAAGCATATGCAAGGTCTAAAAAATTTTAGAAATAAATTCATACTTTTATTGTTATGAATAAATTTTAATAAATATTTTGGTTTGGTGCCGTGTGGTGGCGGCTTAAGAAAATCTGTCACCCCATCTCGACCCGTGGGTGTCGTAAAAGTCGACAGAGGGAAAGTGAAACTAAGAGAAGGGCAGCAGCATCTTCGAGGAACATCCGAATAAATAAACTGCGGTTGCCAACCCTCCTGCCAAGCGTGGCAGCTATGGCAAAATTCTCCCCAAAGTGAGCGCTAAGAACATACGTGGTTTAAGGCAATCTATGGGAGAGGCCTATGTTCAGCAGTTGATTAGTGACAGGCTGATGATGATGATCTTGGTTTGAAGTACTGTATTTCTAAATAACTAATTTTAACTGTTTTAGGATGAAGACGAAGAGGGCCCAAATTTAAATACAAACAACGAGAACCCTTCATCTTTTACTAATTATACAGGTATAAAGCAGCACCATGGTATTTGCATTTAATTATGAAATACATCACTTTATATCGTTGATTTTGGCTTAAATAGTCTATGATTACACCCCACATAAAATTGCGTATCATGACCATTATTATCACTCTTGGTAGGATTCTAAGCAGGTCTCCACCTAGGTGGGTACCACCCCAGGGCCAGTTATTCTGCCGTGAAGCAGTAGTGTGCAAACATTACTGTGTTTCGGTTTGAAGGGCACTGTGAGCTAGCGTAATCACAATGGCATATGAGACTGAAGAACTTATGTCTCAGGGTGATGGGCACAGTGTGATGTCACACAGTAATTTTCTGGGTAGTACAACATTTATTATGGGCAGAAGTTGCACTTACCATCAGGTGAACGTTTTGCTCGTTTCATCACTTTATCTAATAAAAAAAAATCATGGTCATCAATTCAGCCCACCACAAGTCCTCTGCTGAACTTAGGCCTCGCCCATAGATTGCCATAAAACGGTCCTGAGCCAGCATCGCTGGTCTTGCAGGTCGTCGCTCCATCTAGGGTAGGTTTTGTACTGTTCCTGCATTGCCTATGGATCCGTCTTATTACGTTACGTTATGGTCATCTTGTATCCGATGTAACGCCTATGGAATAGGGTCGAATGCACAGATATTTATTATCTAAAAATTAAAAAATCGTTTCAGAAGTAATAATTTCCCTGTCACTAATAATTTTAATAAAATTTTAAAATGATGATATTGTCAATGAAAAGGGTAGCTACCCGCCAGATCGAATGGTCTGATCTGGGGAGGACGTCTCCTCCAACTAGTAATATTTAGATGTTATATATATATATATATAGTTCTCATCTCAGAAAACTTTCATAGCGCGATTATGGACGTATGCGAATATTTCTTGAGCTTCTCATGTGGCGACATAGATGTCGCTACAACAAACTCATTGATTCCAGTTTGTTTTTATAGGACAAAGTGAAGAGTCGAGCAAAACGTTCACGTCTGCCCATAACAAATGCTGCGTCACCCAGAAGATTTCTTTGTGGCATCACACGCTCCCGTCACCTTGAGACATCAGTTCTTAAGTCACATGCCCAGTATTATGCTGGCTATCAGTGCCCTTCAGACCTAAACACAGTAATGTTTGCACACTACTGCTTCACGGCGGAATAACTGGCCCTGCGGTGGAACTTACCTAGACGGATTCCAAAGGAATCCTACCACCATTAGTATGCAATAACTGTACAAAATGAGTTGATCCTGGGGTTTAGCATCGGGTTAAATTTGTTGTCATAAATGACACGTGACACGATCAGAGACTTCGCCCTCGAAGCCATAATACCAGCGTAGTTGAAGAGTAATGCGGTTTCGTTTCGTATGGTACGGTGAATGATTAGAAACAGAGATTCAGCTACTGGCAGTGAGGCGTTCCATCATCCCTTTGGGCTGGCAAATGTTTTGTGTCTGCAATTACGATGACAACTTTCTATCACATGGACTGTGACCTGATTATGTGTTGACGATCGTGTTACCCAGTGGGCAGAGTACCTGATTTCTGCGCCGCGGGTTCTGGGTTCGAATCCCAGCCGGAGCCAACATTTGTGCTAAAACACAAATTGATTTCGGGTCTGGTTTTGTTGTGATTGTCCCCGTGTCTACCTCTGATCTTATCGCATCAGTGTTATTATATCGGGCGAGGATAGGTTAGCGCGAATGAGTGCGTTTGTGTAAGCGCGTACACTTTGGCTCCCGCGCAGTTGATAGCTCCGTACAATATTCGGAAGTTGTCGTTTTGGTCGAAATCGGATAGTGGAACATCAGTCACATACGAGTAGACTGTGTACTTGTTTGTCATTTTTAATTACAAATATAGCTGATAATAAGAGACACCATTTGACAATATATCAATTTACCAAATTTAATAATTGGGCCACTTAAATGGTAACTGGTAGATGCAGTGTCAATGACATGATGCATTAAGAACTGCAATCATCAATTAACAATTTTGCCTGTATCCGGGAACAGGGCATCAAAACTTTCGCGTGCTTTTAAATTTTAGGCCACCTCCTGAGCCAACACTGTTTTACCGTACCATAATAAGGCCGTGTGGTGGCGGCTCGTTAAAAGAATACTACCACTTCATCTCATCCAATGGATCTCGTAAAAGGCGAGTAAGGAATTAAACTGCACTGTGCACCCAACAGCGCATGGTGGAGATGGGCTCACCACCTATCACACCAAGTGCATTATATTGTTTTGGTGAAATGTGGATTGTGGCAGTCATCTGTTTTTGCAGTGAGTGCCCAGTCTCTGACTACCCCTTATGGGATACAGTCGTGATCTTATGTATGTATGTATTATAGAAGTTTGTGGATGTGTTGCCACTGTTGGACTATGATTGAATGGCTAGTTGGGTTGCCAGTAATTTCGGTTAGCATTATTCATTATACGGAACGCATTATGCTGCTACATTGCACTGAATATTCTGTCCAATCCGCGTGCCAATCGTGGCGATTATGACAAATTCTCCTAATGATAAAATAGTGAAAATATCAACATTGTTTTCAAAATCTTCATAAATTTTCTAAAAATATTTTATTTTGTATTAAGGCACCACAGTGAGATCGTTGCGGAATCGGAAGCGACGACACTCATCTAGAGATTTGTCTGAAGACGACTGCGGGGAACGGAGCGATCCACGTGACACTAAACCCATCGTCAATTGCAGAGAACAGACTAATAATAATTCAGGTGACTTCTCTTTTAAGGTGAATCGTGAATAAATAAAGATATAATAATAAATAAAACTATAAAGTTAGTTTATAATCAACTGCAAAAAATTCAATTTCATGAGACATATACATTAGAAATGCGTAGGGGTATCCAGTCTCTCGGTCTTACATTATCGCTTACATTACCGAGAGAGTTAGCAGACATTTCACGCTAGCAGGATTTCCCCTTTCCATCATCAGACAACAAAATGCACGACAGGTTTATTTTGCCGTGGATATACTCGTACATTCAGACGAAGCGTTTTGCTTCGTCGTTCATAATGCGTACTGCAGCACTCACATTGTAAGCAGGCAAATAATTATAGGATTGCTTACAATGTTGGTGTCTTGAAGCGGAGAGTGTATAAACTTTATCTACGCTAGTGCTATTACCGTCCAAACTACGTCGCCACTTACCATAAGGTGGGATCGTAGTTAAGCAGAAGCTTGTAACTTTTTTATATATAAAATAGAAGTACCTTTTTACTACTGTCTGTACAAAGGAATTTGACTCTAGAACTACTAAAGCTGTCGAATTAAATTGAACACATTTTAGTTAATAATTCTGGAGCCAACCATTATTACTTAGACTATGTTTCATCATGTTTCTTTCAACGATTCAGAATTTATGAATTTTTTCGATAATATTCTACAGAACGCCATCTATGGTGTAGTAGAAGAATCATTAATATATCAATATGTGTTTATACTTCAGTTGCGAATACAGCTAGTTTTAAAAAAAACAACTAATAGCTTGTGGCAACTAATGCCTAGTAAACAAATCAACGTTAAACAATTACCTTGTACCTTCACTAGGTAAATTTAGACATTACAGGTAATATTGTAATCAGGGCTGGGCAGTATTTTAATTACTTGTGATACGTATGTAATACAAATACATATTTGGTATTTGTATTTCAATTATTTCCTAAAAATGTTATTTGTAATTGGTATTTCAAATACCTGATGAGTATTTTGTAATTAGTATTTCAAATATTCATGGTTTTAAAATACGAGTATGCATCAATTGTACAATTTTCCATAGTTCCATTAGGCAAAAGATTTTTTTACCTCAATGCGCGTGGTATAAACCTTTATCCAAAACTAACCGAATAGAAAACCGTTGCCTTTGGGCTGAAATATTTAGTTACTAGAACATGAACCTGACTTGGTTCTGAGCTACCGTAGTGGCTTATAATTCCTAATATCTTAATTCGGTTAATATGAAATTATATAACAATATTGCTATCTTCCAAAATTAATTATCAACAGTTTTTTATGTGTGTGTTTTGTATGTTGTGTAACAGTCCATTTTGGTTTTTATAAACAAATATTGTTCCAGAGCACGACGATGACGCGAAAGAGTTCCTACGATTGGAAAAAGAGAAATTAGATAATTCGAACAGAATTCGTGAATCCGTGCAGACGATAGCATCGGAAATAACGAGAATGGCCGACATCATGAGCACTATCAGAGATGTTTTGATTAATAACAGAATAAGTATTTAAATAAAACTAGAAAATATAAGCTCCCTTACATTACCAGCTCCTAAGAGCAACATATAATACGAATGCTAGGCTAAAGCGCCAAAAGCCTAATGGTTTATTCTACGGACGGCGAAACATGACTGTCGCAGGATCGAGACCGTGTATTATTACTGTGAGCTGTATCTTATCACAAGCTTTTAAGCTTAATTGGAGTGATTAACAGTAATATTAGTAGTGTTAATAGCATTCGTCCTAGAAATACTTAGAGCGTTGACAGACTGCAACGTCTAAGCTATGGAGAGTTAAGAAGTACAACTAAAGATGAAGTGTTCGAGAAATCGAGTCAAATTCTGATAGCGTCACTGTAGCAAAAGTTCTAAATTTGAAATGAAGCGTAATTCGGTGTGTAAAGGCGCTATTTTCAAAAAAAATATTATACTATTATAATTTCTTTCAAATTCCATTAATATTTCTAATTTTCTTTTTAATCCAGGAGTAGACAACTTTTGAAAAAATCAATTAAACACTTTACAAGTTTAATTAATACCTATGAATTAGTATTTATTTATTATTACACTTTTCAATGCAATAAAAAGATAATTTTAAATGTAAAATATGCCACAAAAACGCGCCATTATGATCACGTGACCGCGTGTGACGTCATTGTTGAAAAAATAAAACTGGGGGTATTTGCTAAGTTGATTTTGTTCGATTTTTTATTATGAGTGTGAAAAATTAATGTCAATGCTATGCTGTGCCTTCTTGTGGGAACATTACTATCAAGACACACACAAAGTTGTTTATTCATGTCCCGTTTTAAACAGATATTCGAAACGTATTTTGAACCACTTGCTCGAAGAGATGTATGTGCGATATCAAATTTATTTTATTATGAAGGTCATTTCGATGTAAGTAACAAACAATTGATCCGTATATCCGAAGTAGTAACAAACCGATTGATCCGACTTACCTATGATTTTATTATTTCTAGCTCCACTTAAACTTAACTTTTTTTGAGGTTATGTTGTTATTATAGTAAATATTTATGGAACGATAGTCACTTTTTATGATTGGGGGTTTCAATCACGTGACTCACACATCACCATTAAAATTTTCTTACGGGAAAATTAAATTTATTAAATATGTCTTTTTCCATATTTGTATTGTTTGTTGTTGTTAGGTTTTTTATCAATAGACCAATATTATTAAATAATGAACTTTAATTTTTAAGCCATGCAAGTCGCGGATACAGTACTTTATCAACAACTGTATTCAATGCAACTACTTTTATATTTTAGTAATTTCATTTCGCTTACTTCATTTAAATTCTATTCATACTTTATGCGACATTAGCGCTATGTCGGTAGTTTTTAGACCCTTACTCTGTGCATTATGTCGGACACTTTTCGTGAATCGTTCTATGTGAGTCGTCGCTCCTCACCTCTACGCTCCATAATCTAATCAGAGACGCATTAATCATGGGACTGCAAATTATAACAATCTTTAAGAGGCTTTTATCCAATAACGGGGTGCTTAAAACCTGGTGAAGATGATGGATTTAAATTTCAAAACAGCGCGAATGAATCTTTATGTATAATAAATGTTTGAGGTGAAAACCGATTATTTACCACTGTAGATATTAATTTGAGACTGATTTTTATTATTATGTTAGCATTAAATATGAACAAAGCCTGTAAAAATAAAGATAGTTTTATAAATATAGACCTTTTTCAGTACGAAAATCTTTTAAAATCATGCCAAATATGTTTTTTGATTATGTCCTACCAGCTCACACAGTCTACGCGATAATAAATCACTTTACTTAAAACTTAGATGAATCCTTAATGAAAAATGAACATATGAATTGAACTCGATGATGAAAAATCAGAACGCTTCGGTGACTGTAATTGGCGCACCCAGTTGTCGCCACTTACAGTACGATATCGTAGCAATTTCACTTTCTGATTCTTCTATTATTTGTGCCATCGAACGTCTGGATGCATAAATGGATTCCACTCGCATCTTGTTGAAGAACCTCGGACGCGTATAAAGACGCACACAGCATTTCCGGCGCCGTCGGTCTTTGCAGACGATACATAGATCAAACATCATATGTTGTAGAAATCTTCGAGGCAAAAGTGAATGGACATCTTCTAGTCCAGGGGTACCCAAACTTTTTCTGCGATGGAACATTTCCCGAACTTGGAAATTATTGTGGAAGTAGTGCCCAATTACCCGTCATTCGATATAAAGCAGGAGATTTTTAAATGGTACCAGTGTATTTTCTTTCCAAATTGCAACTTTTCACCTGTCTTTGCGTTATTTTGCCTATGCGTTAAAGTGCTTGTAATCACTAATTGTAGCGTGACTTCCACGTTCATGACATTTCGAGATAATTCCGTACGTAACTCTGGAGTTACGTAAGGAATTATCTCGAAACGATCTTTCTCATGGTTGTGCTAAACGAATGTCACAATTACATGAAATACACTATAATATGATGTCCAGTAAAGTCTCTTCTCGAAAATTGGATCAGAACTGTTTTACCTCACTCGTCTTTGACATATTTACGATCCTCTTTAAGAACGATAAAAATGTTTTTTTTCTTTCTTTTAATTTATTGAACCGACAGTATTTTTCGACCTTTTTGAAGGTGTAAGCCACTTAGCTATAATAAAAAAATATGACTATGTACATATGTTTATTTTCTAGTACACAATTTTTTTTTAAAATAATTGAGATCCTATCGTGACGACCTAAGAGAATAAATAAATATCCATACTATCCAAACTAAACCCTCTCTGTCCCGCTGTCTGATTGTTACTTTTCCACGGTTCAACCGCTGAACCGATCTCGTCAAAATTGGGCACAGCTTACAGTCTGAGGACGGACATAGGACATTTTTTGCATATTGTTGCGATTACAACCGCAACGTTATTTTTCGGTGAAGACTGTTGGAGAATACTGGTGATAGGATTCCTATGCAGTTAGGTACCACCGCATTGCCAGTTATACTGACTTCAAGCAGTAGTGTGCAAACATTACTGTGTTTCGGTCTAAAGATAATTGTTAGCTAGGGTAATTACTAAGCACATGACTCTAAAGATTCGGTCTGACAGCGGGCGGGGCGGGATGGCGATGCGACGGTGACGGGACGGCGACGCGATGAGGATGTCACACTGGCGGCGTGGCGGTCGCGTCAGAGTCCCGCCGGCGGACCCGTCGCACTGAGCGTGATTTTTCAAGCATTTTTATATTGCAGGTGGTCATACAAAAAAAGGTGGCCTCGAACAACACAATGAGCTTTTCCACTTTTCGTTGACCATTTTTGTAATTAAATACAAAGCTCGCCCGTCGGGCGCGACGTGCTCCGTCTCGCTCTCTGTTTGACTACTACAATGAATACTCAGAACACAACGCGGCGCGTCTCGCCCACGCCGCGCTCGCGCCCCGTCCCGTCGCGCTCCTGTTTTATCCCGCCGGGCGACGGCGTCGTGACCCGACGCGCCGAGCGCGACGGTGCGGTGTGACATCTTCTATAAATTAGTACGTTACAACTGCATACATCACGCCAACGTCGCGTCGCCGTCCCGCCCCGTCCGCTGTCGGACCGAACCATAAGTAGTGATGTCTCAGGATAACGAGCGCAGTATGGTGCCACACAGAAATTAGTTGGGTACTTGTTATGCATTTGTTATGGGGAGACGTTGCACTTACCATCGGATGAACAATTTGCTCGTCTCGTCACTTTCTTCAATAAACGGCTTTTATTCGTTTTTTTTAAACTAGTGCAAACAGTAAAGACTAATTAAAAATACTTACTGCACTAGTAATGAAGATGAAAAATACATGTCTCTAAAACTTCTTCGTAAAAGGAAGGTGACCCTTCCTCAAGGAAAATTCTTTAAAATACTTGATATACTTGTTAAATGACATTTTTTACTAAAACACGATTTAACTAAAAGAACATTAGCGTCATCTGTAGTTAATTCAATTCAGGATGCAATAACAGGTTTCATTGAAGCAGGTTCAGCGTGCTAAGCAAATAAAACGGTTATTTTAATCACATACTTAGATGCAGCATAACGGACGTACAGACAGGCTTGCATATCATAAAAACTCTTTAAGTATAAAATAAAAGTGTATGCCACAAATTTCCGCATTTAATATTAAAAATTCATTGATTGTAATTTTCCAATTGGGGGACATGATAGTAAATGTTGAACAGCAAATCTCAGTGATACGTGTCGCATGTTTTGTTACAAACCGGGATCAACTAGTTCAACTGATAATAAATAAGACGTGTAAATTAATCTTATATTGGCCATTCATTGTCCATTTCTACCGGGAACGTGTAATTTATGTGTGATATATAATCATTATTCTAATAAATATTTAAATGTATTTAAAATGACATTAATAAAAGTTATTAATTTGTGTGTGTTAAGTGCTTTGCTTACAAGGTAAGTTTGCAACAAGTAACGTTTGTAGATTACTTTGTTCTTATAAATTATTCCTATTAATTTTTTAGTGTCTACGGAAAAGTTGTGTTAACAGAGAACAAAATAGCTAAAATATTAAATTCAATAGAGGAAACAAAACTGAAAGTTACTTCAAATGTTTTTGTTGATTTTACCACTACGGTAGCTCCAAAAAATGATGACGATGTTGAACCTACTGTGAAGGCTGTCCATGAAATAACAAATAATAGTATAGAGAATGAAGTTAAATTGAATGTTACCAAACATGACGGAGCATCAAAATCTGTGAATCAGACGTGTAAAAATGTAACAGACACAGTGGCCAATTGCTCCAAAACATACTATGTAAAAACATGTAATAATAAAACGGAAAATTTGGCTGCGCTAATATTAACACCTTACATAGAGAATGGGCAACTTGAAGAAGCCCGAAATTCCAGTAGGGTTGATCCACAAAATTTCCTTGGAGTTGAAAGTTACTCGGGATATTTTACTGTGAATCAAACATACAATTCCAATATTTTCTTCTGGTATTTTCCTGTTGAAAATAAACCCGTAGAGAAAACACCATGGATTATTTGGCTACAGGGAGGCCCCGGTGCTTCCAGTATGACGGGACTTTTTGATGAAATAGGACCTTTTAAATTTTATTCCGCTAATAATTTAATAAGTAAGTATTTTAAGGTTGTTAAGCTTCTTTTGTAACTAAGCCTTGTATTTACTTTGAACAAAGATTGCGATAGAATTTTCTTTTGAAGTGAAACTTGAAAATGTCAAGGTCGAATTAGAGTGAAACGTTTTCGTTTACATACTGAGTTGTTATTTTACAAGAGGTTATATTTTTGTTAATTCATGTTTGTATATTTAAATTTTAATCAAATTTCTAATATATGTAAGTTTCACTTCAGTCACGTCACGTGTACGAAACTGCACGTGCTTTTTTATTATATTAATGTTGAGTTTAATTAAGATGGCATTTTGCGATGGTGTGATAGATAAAGTATGCTATATACTTTATTCGATAAAGATGTTACAAATTTAAAATAAATATAGTTGATCATAATATGATGTTCATAAATATATGTATTTATGATCATCGTCATGAGTTGTTAAATAGTCTACTGTGTCGTGTAGACCTTTGCTCAGTGGGGAGGATTTTCCGTAATTGCAACATTCGGCGGGTAGATTATTCTTCGCTATACCTGACCCCTCATACCACAGACACTCCTCATCGTTGTCATTATGCTTATACATGAATATTCCCTTTTTAATATGACAAAATATTTATCGAGGCGTAAAAAGGTTTCATCATTGCAATTATTTCATTTATATGTTAATGATAGGAAGCATGAATTAATCTTTTTTACAAAAATGATCTGCTCTTAAAATTTTAAAAAATCGTCGTGATTATAAAACGTTTTAAATTTTCCTTTAGGAAATCAGTATTCGTGGCTGCAGAATCATTCGTTGGTGTTCTTTGATAATCCCGTGGGGACAGGATTCAGTTTTACTGAAGATAACAAAGGTTACACTAAAGATATGGCCACGGTAAGGAAAAACATATTTTAATAAAAGGTCCATTTTATAATGAAATCTGTCTCGGGTTGTTTGGAAATTTAAACGCGTAGTAAAATGGGTCCAAATTGCTGTTAATATAATTTTCTTTGATTTACGAATACATTGTAAGCCTGTTTTGATGTCAGTATTCTAGTCACCTATACTCGGCGTTCCAACAATTCCTACAAGTGTTCCCCGAGTTGAGGACGGCGCCATTGTACATAGCGGGAGAATCGTATGCTGGCAAGTACGTACCCTCACTAGGCGTCGAAATACACAAACGTATGAATAAGCCAGGGGGAGACGTTAATTTACAGGTACTGTTCTTTAAGATTAATTGTTTAGTGACGGCATTAGAAAATCTGTTACCCAAATTCACCCAGTGGGTATTGTACTATTAGTCGACTAAGAGAAATGCCAGAGAAATATTATAGCTTTCGACAGAATGGCGGAATAACCATCTCAGAAAATGCCCGACCGAAATACGTATACCAGTGCCCGGCATCAGCATCTAAAATGCAAGGCATCTGATACTTCCGCCGATCTGTCTAAAATTGTCGATAATGGCAAATATTCCCAACATGGAAGATTCGTGGATGACTCACAAATATAATATATTTTATATAATAATCCTAGATTGAAATTCCGCTTCGAACATGAATTTTCGTTATGTCCATCCTAGCTCCAATCCAGATCACATCCCGTCCTTTTTGAACGTGTTTTAAAAATACCGAAGTAAAGTTCCATATATGTTTAAAATTATTAACTTGTTAATTTTCATTTATTGACTATATTCTAATTACGTGACTAGAAAAAATACTGATAATGAAAAAATGTAGTTTATAGATCGGTTAAACTTTAATCTTCCAGGGTTTCATGATCGGTAATGCATACGTAGACCCTGCCGTCATCCCCCAGCTGTCCCGTCCATTCTACTACTTTGGACTTATAGAGCAAGAAGAATTGAACGTTATAAAGCCTTTAGTGGACACCTTGAAGCGAGAGGTTACGGCTAACAACAACGTTGTTGCTAAAACCGTAAGTACATCACATTTTTAAATTTTAGTGTGGATTTTTTTTGTTTTTTTTTTTATTGCAGAAAATGATGAAACGAGCAAAACGTTCACCTGATGGTAAGTGCAACGTCTGCCCATAACAACTGCTGTGTCACCCAGAAAATTTCTGTGTGACACTACACTGTGCCCATCACCCTGAGACATAGGTGCTTAAGTCTCATATGCTCAGAGATTACGCTAGCTCACAGTGCCCTTCAAACCGAAACACAGTAATGTTTGCACACTACTGCTTCACGGCAGATTAACTGACCCTGGGGTGGTACCTACCTAGACGGACTCCTGCATAGAAATCCTACCACCAGTAAAGTGAGTGTTGATTGAAGGCCGCATGAGGAAGCTCAAAGTCGGTCAGCGAGCTTTGGAAAGAGCTATGCTCGGTATTTCTCTGCGTGATAAAATCCGTAACGATGATATCCGCAGTAAGCATTATAGTAACTGATAGAGCTCTAAGATTAGTAAGCTGAAGTTGGACGGGGCCGGCCATATCGCTCGTCGAAACGATAACCGTTGGGGAAGAAAGGCGTCACAGGTAAATGTGTGGAATGACCGGCCGCCCGACGTAGACGTATGTAGCTCTTTAGTGAACCGGTTCACTGTCCCTAAACTTCAATACTATGGGCCACTTGTGACAGTACAAATGTTTCATTTGGAACCCGATCATTTCACCTGATAGGCGGTCAGTGAAACTAATGTTTCCTGACCAGGTCCTATAAACCAAATGCGAGCAGTTTATTGTTTGAGATTGAGTAATTAGTCCTTATAAGATCTGACACGGTGTTCGAATACTAAAAGACTACTGATTTAAATAATCTGTAGTTTTTTATTATAAGTACGGTTTTTTTTAATTATACGACGTAAAAATCCCGCTTTTTAAAAAAAAGGTTTCAAAATCTGTCAACGCAAACGCAATCTGTGTGGGAGGCCTATCGTCAGCAGTGGATTGAAGAACGATTAGAATAAGAAGTAATTCTATAGGCCCTGCTAGTGTTCTAGTGCCTCGGTTCGGATTCTGTCTCACAGAGAAACTCCGAAGATAACTGGTTGTTATTCTGCACAAATAAAGGCAGTCCGTACAATGCTGTAGTCGCCTCTAACGACGATTCGGTGGGAAAGAGCTCTTCTACTCTGCCGGACACCTATCGGCTGGATTACTAAAACAAAATTTAACCTAAAATTATCCTTTTCTTTATAGAAATGGACGTACCTCGTCAGTCTGCTGCTGATGTTAACGCACCAGTCGCACGCTTACAACTTCTTACGCAACGACCTCACAGTGGGCAGATACATACCCTTCTTGAACAGGCCGGATGTCCAGAAGGCGATACATGTGCGCAACACCAAGTTCGGTTTCGTGAACATGACCGTGAACGCTCATCTCGCGCTGGACTTCCTCAGCAGCGCGAAGGGCCACTTTGAAACTTTATTGGAGCATTACAGAGTATTAGCGTATTGGTAAGAAGAAACTAGCTTCATTTGTTTTTTTATTGGATAAAGTGACGAGTCGTGTAAAACGTTCAACTGTTGGTAAGTGAAATGTCATAACACATACAGTGACAACCAGAACATTTCTGTGTGGCACCACACTGCACCCATATCGTGAGACATCAATCCTTAAATCACATATGCTCAGTGATTACGCTAGCTCACAGTGCCCATCAAACCGAAATACTATAATGTTTGTGCTTGCACACTACTGCTTCATGGCAGAATAACTGGCATTGGGGTGATACCCACCTAGGCAGATTCCTGCACAGAAATCCTACCACCAGTAAAAGAAAAAAATATTTTTGTCTGTCTTTCTCTTTGTTCCGGCTAATCTCCGAAACGGCTGGAGCTATTTGAACGGGACTTTCACTGAAAGATCGCTGATATTATAGCGGGTAACTTGAGGCTTTATTTTAATTTTAGAAAAATAATTAGGGGTTAATAAAACTAGAACCCCAAAATCCGATTAAAGAAGTGCATATCATCCATCGGGGCGGGCTTTTATTCGCGGAAACCGCAGGGCACAGCTAGTCAATAATAAACTGAAACTCCTGAAAAACGTAGGCGCTTAAAATTATTATCGCAGAGGAGTCTCTTGTCGTATTAGATATAATAAATTGGTTTGATTCCTTATTGATGAGAGTCGTCACAGAACGAATAAATCGACGTCAAAATATAAACATGTCGACCTCTCGCGGTCAAGGGTTTCGTTAGTGATAATATACTACTGTCAAGGCCAGTGCCAATGATCGTTAGTGATATTCATACACTAACAAAAATATCTCATAACATTAACATATATAAAATAGGTTGCTCCAGTAGTTATGTAGTTATTAGTAGTTTTCCCATACTTTTTTTTAAACTGAACGTAGTAGAAATGTTTATAGTGATCGATTCTGCCGATGAGACTGAAATAATGTACAAAATGGTTAATTTCATATTTTGTGGTACATATTGCTAAATAGAAAATAATAGTTGCTAGTTCCGGAGTTCAAACTACGCGGAAAAGATATCATTCTGGCAGTGATTAAAATTCGATCATATCATTTCTAATCTCAATTTGCGCTATTGGTCGCCCTGTGGTCGAAATTCGACCGTAATTAACAGTTTTTAAGTTAAACGTTATTGAGATTTGAGTAATTATTTGATGGCAACATTTTAAAATTCTGTGGCAACAATCTCGACTGTTTGACCACAGATTATTATGTTTGACATTTGCCGTATGAACGTAAACAAACGACATTAATAAGTGATTGACATTGTCAGTATGAACGTTGGCAATGTTGTTTACATTGCCAACTCGAATTGCCGCCCGGGGCAGGTGTCCCGGTTTGCCCCCTCTAGATCTGGGGCCGTCTGGACATAAGCCTCTGCCAATTCATCGTTAACGCCACGCTCGGAGACTTGATCGTGGTCGCAGTACCAGACGCCTCGCACCTTAGACGCTTTTTTAAGTGTATATTATGCTTTAAATGTACGTGCCCTATGGCTTTTACGGCGTCATCGAAGGAGACTCGCGAGATGGTCCGCGAGTAAGAAATACCTTAGACGCTGCTGCCCGAGTTTCGAAAGAAAGAAAGATCATTTAGTCACGCCACAACATGCAGCACTGTGATTAAAAAACAGAAAAAGAAAAAAATATATAAATCTAAACTTTACTTCACAATAAAAATAAGTATATAGCATTTTCAGAATAAATAAAAACTATTTAACTGAAAACTTAAAAAAAAATAGAACAATTAACAGAATACCAGAAAAAAATATAACAAAGGACTATACTGAGCTGTTGTTTTATCTGTGCTGTATTTCGGTGTTTCTTGAGATGGACATTCCGCCACCCGCAGGATGCCATTTTTTCATAGGAACGAATTGCCTCTAATGATAGCTCAACCGAGATATTTTTAAATGTCTTTACTTTTCAGAGTGTTAGATAACTGAGTAATTACTGTGTATAAGCCGTAGCAGTTCAGGCGCCGGACGCTAGCCTTAAATTTCATAGATCGCGAGTTCGATTCCCGTCAGAACTGAAAGGGGGCAATGCTCAGCAGTGAGACATTTACAGGCTGTTATCTTACTTTGCCTAGTTTATTATGTTACTTTTGCATATACCCATAGCGCATAAGAAAAATCGCTTAGTCGCGGCGGCAGTTTATAATACTTGGTGTCCGTCAGAGTAGAATAGCGTCTATCTCTTTCCTACCGAGGATTCGTAGGAGGCGATTAAGGTGTTATAGAAACAGCCCTTATTCGTCCATAATAACACCATCATCGGCAATGCTGTCGCTATATTGCTCATGAGAACGCAACGGGGAGTAAGAATTTTTTGACTCGTACCGAAATGGCGGCAATGTGGTTTGCCATCCGTCATGTTTCGTTACCCACGAGGGCGAAAAGTGGGCTACGTGAGTGTCCTCTGTCTACCCCTTATGTGGGAAAAAGAAAGTGTGTGAATGAAAGAAACATATTTTTTGATCAACACAACATTAATAAATATAACAATAAGTAGTATGTAAAAATTAAAAAATTTATAGTGCGATGTCACGGAGGATCCCGCCTCAGTGATAATCTGTGGTACCCTACAGCACTGGTTTACAGTCGGGTACCATTAATAACCCCACGAACAACCGGACATAGTCAAAATCCAAAAAAAATATATATTATTAAAGATAAAAATAAAAAACAAGGAATGAAATGTATGAACAATTTACTGTAAACTAAATAACAGAGAAAAAAAACTTAAATATTATAAAAATATGAATTCAAAATAAAAAAGTGAACAAGAGACCTTCGCCGGCAATAAATAATCTTTGATTATAAAAAAAGGCAGTAATAATATATATTTTTTTTATTAATTATTAGGTAGTAACACAACGCTCTTATGTACTCGTATCATGAATAATAGCTATATTTATACCGTGAAATTTAATCTGTTTTGAGACAAAAATTAATTTAAAAAAAATCCTTACCATACACGGCGGGAAATAAAAAATAAAAACACAAAAATTCCCTGAGAAGTAAGATATTGTGCATACGAAATTGTACGATACAGTGATGAGTATAAATATCACTGAACTTACGCGTACTGTTGGGATCCCAGCAGGTACAACTTCATATATTTATATAATCATATACTTATGAAAAGGCGATTTTCCTTTGTTCATCAAATCGGAAAACAAATTACATTCAATAATTGAATTAAAAATAATGGCTAACTGTTGTAATTTTATCTAAGACTGAAAGAAGAAGCAATAGATGCACTCTGGGTTGTTTGTCAGAGAATGCCAACAGGCATATGTCCGCCCATTGTATCCTTTCAAGGTAAAGTAAAACAATAAAGTATAAAATATAGAAATAAAACCTCAACGGTCATACCCCATAGATCTTTGGTTCTCTCACAACCAATAGTTTTAAAAATATTTAAAATTTGTTTAGAATGTATCACTTAAATTTTTTTAAGTAATGTCTCGACGGAAATTGAAGAATTATTCAGTATTTTGGTTGTCAAAATTGGAATATCAGTAAAAAACTATTAAAGGCTAAATATTGTAAATTATTATTATTATTAAGTATGTTGTTAATATTTAATGTATTATCAGAGTTCCGAGCCATGACTTCCACAATTTTACTCCAAGGTGTTTTCTTACTTAAGTGTAATGACTAGGCTGCATAGTATACTTTTTTAAAAACTTTTATTAATTGTAAACATAATATGCTGTAAATGTCTTATACTGTGGCTATACGAAGTTGTATATTTTACAATGAAATTGTAAAATATACAACTTTTGCCTACTTCTGTGGATTCCTTTTGTCGCCCATTCATTAAGCGTTGCGACTGTTCATGGATAATGTTTTAGAAGTAAATATTAGCATCATAGCTTAGAAGGTTAAATAACACTCCGTATAATTAATCAGAATTATTATATAGAATCAACAAGCTACCCCGGTGAGGGTTGGTGGAAATGATAAAAAAATATTTCTGTTTAGCACATGCCTCCTCTCATTTCTGCTCCAATGCGGGTTGGCGGACTTCGCAGGTCTTTGAAATTCTTAGATATACAAGTGCTCTCATGAAGTTTTACTTCACCGCCGAACGTAAATAGTATAAAAACGTACAAAATTTGTTTTCTTATTATTTTAGTGGCCATCTGGATTTAATGATGCCATGTGTCACCACATCGGAAAACTATCGCACGTGGAAGTGGAACGGGACCGATGAGTTTATTAAAGCGCCAAGATTTCCCTATATTTACAACAAAAAACGTGCTGGGTATGATTCTTTTTTTATTAGAGAAAGAGACGACACGAGAAAAACGTTCCTATGATGGAAAGTGCAGTCTGCCCATAACAAATGCATGTGTCACCCCAACATCTGCGTTACGCCGCACTGCGCTCCACACCCTGAGACATCATTTCTGATGTCTCATATGCCCAGTGATTACACTAGCTGTCAGTGCCCTTCAGACCGAAGCACAGTAATGTTTGCACACTACTGCTTCAAGGCAGAATAATTAGCCCTGGGGTGGTCTAGACGGATTTCTGCATAGAAATCCTACCACCATTAAATTCTAACTAGAGAATAAAACTAGTACGTAACAAAATAGGAAGAAAACGTTCGTCGTCGTTTAAGCCTATCACAAGTCCACTGCTGAACATAGGCCTCCCCCAGAGATTGCCACAATAGTTTGTAGCTATCATTTTGGGGGGATTTTGCCATAGTTGCCGCGCTTGGCAGGCGGGTTGGCAACCGCAGTTTATTTATTCAGATGTTCCAGGAAGATGCTGCTGCCCATCTTCTGGTTTTGATTTTCCCTCTGTCGACTTTTACGACACCCACGAGAAGAGATGGGGTGGTAGATTCTCTTAAGCCGCTACCACACGGCAAAACCACTACTAGGGAAGAAAACTACCTCATAATGTTCTGACATACTATTAGTAGTAGTATTAATGTAACATTTTTCATTATCGTATACTTTACAATACGGCCTTTATGTTCAAACAACAATTAATAATTAAGGCACGTTACCTTATTAAAATATTTTGACGTAAACATCAAAATTGCTTGGCTATCACTATATCAAGAAGTTTTAATTTAAACAAAATGAACTAGAGTAATAATTGTACATTTTTAACAATGGAAATGGTCAAAAATTGCAATTGTTACTGAAACAAAATTATGGATCTACAGAGCTATACAAGTTTGACTGATATCATAACATATTGCAATCTTTACGTCAACAGTCCACTGCTGGACATAGCCCTTTCCATAGCTAGTAATAAAAATAAAAAAGTATCAGGAGTCTCTCAAATTAGTGGTCACTCTTTGTCGCCAGTCTAGGTATTTTCGATCTGTCGTTATTGAGATGGCAAGTCCAGTTTGTGGAAGACTACGAGATTTTCTGGCATTTCCCTTAGTGAAGTCGTTACCCTATAATAGTCCCAGTGGGACAGCAGAGGGCTCCTCTTATTTTTAAGAGGATTTTCGAACCGGGAAGATTCCGCCACGGCAGACTTAACATGTCGAAATATTTGTTTCTTTCTCAGACATGCAGGTTTTCTTACCATATTTTCCTTTACCATAGAACCCGTGGTAAAAGTTGGTATTAATCTGCCAATATTACGCAAATATGTTGGCTCATAAAATCGCGACTTTAGTTTTTGGATATGCTTATTGTTTTTCTCGACAGATATCATAAATCTGGAGGAGGCTTAACAGAGGTCGTTTTTCTGGGTGCTGGTCACATGGTTCCACTTGACGTTCCCGGTCCCTCCCAAGATCTAATCACTCGCTGGACTCATGGACAGAAACTCAGCGTAAGCTTCCCCATTCTAGAAGGTGGTTACGTCGGTGACTTTGTCAAAAATAATTCAATTTCGACCTATCTTTGATACGTTATTTGATTAATATGTAAGAATAAAATGTATGTGTAGATAATAAAATGTTGTTAAAGATTATTTTTGTTTTCATTTTGTTTTATTTTCATGGTGTCCATCTTTGTTGGGGTTAAGTGTTATGTCATAAATATTTTATAGCACGAATGGAGAAATAATGATACTGCAAGCATACATACATACAGTCACACCGTTTTCCCATAAGGGGTAGGCAGATACCACAACCGTCGCCCACTTTTCGCCTCTGCCGGAAACGGGACGTGACGGGTGGCGAACTAAGTCGCTGCCATTTTGGTACGAGTCAAGAAAGTCATACTCTCCATTGCGTTCCCACGACCAGTATAGTGTACAGCATGGCATATTCTGGTTTTATTGTGCACGAATAAAGGCTGTCCGTATATAACTAAGTTTTTTCTCACAACACCTCAGTAGGATAGAGGAAGGTGCTATTCTACTCTGCCGCACACCTACGCATCTTATCTTAAAGAAAGAAGCAAGCGTGAATAATCAATTATTAGGGAATAACTTTTTTTACTATTTCAAAACTTATAGAAAGCTGTATCTTATGTTTAGCCATTGGGCAAGGCCCTGGAATTCTGGTATAATCGCCTTATACAGCACAAAGTAGGTGATTCTCTCGCCATAGACGTATCTGGATAGTCTGTTAACAATAAATATTTGTTTGCTACTCTCATTTCATAATATGGTTTCAGTTAATTTAAAAATATCTTTATTGCGCTTTGTACTTTTTTGTGAAGAATGTTTGGTTTAGGGCAATGAAACTGCCCATTGCATCGGTATTTTGAAGAATATGTTTTATTTAGGGCAATAATGGTCAAATAAAACTTACCTTTGCATCGGTGGGTATTATCTATAGGTAGAAGTAACAAAAATATTTTTGTATAAAAGTATAGTTCGTGCCGAATGTTCATTGGCGGCGGTGGTCACATACCATCTGGTGAGTCGAAAGGGATAATTCGAATAACATATTTATGAAACTGGCACTACTGTATGAAATTTGCCATTTAAGCCCTTTCATTTGATACCCAACACGCATCGCAACACGGCATCTTTTTATTGTCTAGAAAACACAAGACATGGGTTTTAAAAAAAACTAAATATTGCCGTGTTGGGTATCAAATGAAATGATGATGATGATGATGATATATATACTACCACGTCTGTGCTCTGAATATCATATTAAATTAAAATGTATATGTAAATTGTCTACTTATAAAATTATGAATTTTGTATTGTTTGTAGATAAGAATGTCAAACAAGAAAAATTTCTTGTCTCATACCTTTGTAGACCGCAATTATTAAATAGTCGGGTTTTAACTTATTTTTTTATGTTCATTGCAGTTTAAACGTTTGTCTTAATATCCTACCAAATAAGTGGTTTAGAAAATTCAGTTTTTTTACGTCTTCACCTTAACCTTATCTATAATAAACCTGAAGAGTTTTGTTTTTGAATATCAGGAAATATTTAACCGATTTGAAAAAGAATGTATTATTAGGTTTAGGCGGCAATCATGTGGTCGGCTTATTACGTCGGATTTCACTTCCGAATTATCCGAAACCGAAGACGCAAATGATAAATTATTTTAATTAATTTTGATATCTAGGTCACACGCGTATATTTGCATAATGAATAAATCCATTACAGAGATGCAGTTATAACATCAGTTGAGAGTTAGAGGTAATTTTATAAAACATACTTATGTCACTATTGAATTATTCTTGAATATTTAACAACAAACACAAACGAGATTTACTGAAAGTGACAGAGAACATAGTGAAATACGTACTTTGTTGATGAAAGCGAACAATTGTACCACAGTACAACTACATATAATACAACAATGATAATCAATGAGTAGATAAGTATAATTAACATTCTCTGTATATATAAGTTACTCTATGAATAACAAATGAGGAGACGAAAATAAAAGTATATTTTTGGTTCATGAGTCACTTATAGTGTAGCCAGTTTTAAAGTTTTCGGTGATAGTTATTTTAGTAGGAAATTAATCTTTCAATACTTAAAAATACCTCCGATGTCTAATATAATTTTTGATTACAATTTATTTAAACAAGGTAGACTTATTTGATAATATGATAACGTAAAACATTTTCTTTCATTATGTCTGCTTTACTTAAAGTTTAGCAAAGACCATGCGCGTTTAGTAGCGTTTAGTAGTTATAGAAAATGTGGTAATGCTTACACTAAATTGAAACTGGATTAAATAAAACATAGCAAATCATAGTTTTTACGCACAGAGAACTTTTTATTTTTATTATATGGAAAGTATTTACCTTCTCTTTACTTGACTGTTTATGTATAAAAAGTATAAGAATAAGTGAGTGATTTCATGAGTTTATGCTTAAAATGGATACTATTAATTTGAAACTGCTTTTAAGTTTAAGGTAAGTATTTATTAATATGTTTACATTATCAACTGTATTTTATTTTATTGTAATGCATTTGTAGGTAGGTACTGTCGAAAATTGCAAATATTAAGCTTAGCTTAATAAATAATAAGCTTAATAATAATTTAGCAGATTTTTTAAATTTGTATGAATAAAGTTTGTGTAGATACGAAAACTTATTGTTCTTTCTTCCATTTTTTGTCAAAGTCTAACATCGATGACAATAATTGTTCAGCCAATTATATTTAGCTATGTACTTAATTACTGAATAATTGTAGTGATAAAAACTTTTTTAACAATGCATAATTAAAGCTATTATTCTTTAGGGTTGGGTTCCAAAAAGCACATAATGATATTTATATTGGAAACATGCAACGAGGTCGTAAATAGCCACTTGAATACTCCAAATAGTAAACTTTTATTATATAGTAGCCTTGCACCGCGGTTTCACCCACGTATAATATTCCGACCATATGATTGCGCCGTACGGCATGGCACCTCGGTTATCTGAGCATTAACAGAACTTCTCGGTAATGTTGGGTTGGCAGTAATTTTTTGATTTTGCGCGAAATTCTAAAATAAAAATAGCATAAGTTACTCCTTTTAACATCAGCTATTTGCCAGTGACAGACCCGTCAAAATTGGTCCAACCATTTCGGAAATTAGCCGGAACAGACAGACAGACAACAATTTTAAATATTCCTTTTTTTCTTATAAGTACCGTATATACATTCATTTGCATTTAGCAAAAAGCTGTTATTTTAACGTTACAAACAGACACTTCAATTTTATTTATTTCTATAGATTAAGTAATTATATTTTCTTCATGATAATGTTAATGACATGACAATTATAATGTTATCATGAAGAAATTGCAATGTTTAAGGAGTAAGTAAATAATATATCGACTTTGATAATGATTTCATAACATGTTTTAATAATTGTTCCGAAATTTTAACTTACGCATCAGCAAGAGCGTCGTCAGCCAATGGGCCAGGGGGAGGGGGGCGATTTACGATCACGGCAACAATTACCGAATAAGTTATCAACTGCGCAGGATATTACGGCGCATGTGGTCAATGTGCTCGACTTATTTTTAGCGATCAAACTGCAAGCTGCAGCTAGTCGGGCAATAAATGACTTGGCATTAGATAAACAAATTGAGTCTCTAGGGGAGGGCAGCTGCCCCACCATGTTACCCTTTGGCGAATCCCTTGCGCATCGGGTTTAAAAAATAAAGGTTTTGTCATATAATTATCTACTCTGGTGTTGATTATATAGCAGTTTGTGGTAACTGCATGTAGTCAGTCAGTAGTGCGTCGGATTACAATAATATCATAATTCACTTGTTACAAATTAACTAGGTAAGTTTTGCGCAATGAGAATATAAGCTACAAGTTTTACGATTTACAAATATGAACTAATTAAGATTCCGAAGAACAAATATTAATAAGGTCAAGTTCATAACATTACTCTTTTTTACCTTAGAGATGATACAATAGTAACGGTAATGAACTCTTATTAGGGTTCCGTAGTAAAATGCGCGCTTCTAAAGTCGCAAAAAGTGTGTCCTTCCACTTGTTTTCTTTTTAAATATGCAGTAGAAAATCTGAAAAAAATTGAAGTGGCAGAACTTACAAACACTTTCAATTAAAATGAGTTTGATATATGAGAATTGATATATGGCATATTTTCGGTTACACGCTATTCCGCACTACGGAACCCTTTACTGTGTGTATCGGACCATACGCACTTGGCCAGTGGCTGTTTTTAGAGATCTAAAATTCTAGCTTTTTGGAAATCATTAACTAAAATTTTAAAATTAATAAAAAAGAGTGTTCATATTTTTCTGAAAGTGATAATGCCATACATATTTACACTACTAGTAACTTCATAAATATAAAAATTCCACATGATACCTTTAATACTAATAATAATAATAATACATAGATACATAAGATCACGACTGTATCCCATAAGGGGTAGTCAGAGACTGGGCACTCACCGCAAAAGCAGATGACCTGCCACAATCCACGTTTCACCAAAACAACATAATGCACCTGGTGTGATAGGTGGTGAGCCCATCGCCATCATGCGCTGTTGGGTGCACAGTGCAGTTTAATTCCTTACTCGCCTTTTACAAGATCCATTGGATGAGATGAAGTGGTAGTATTCTTTTAACGAGCCGCCACCACACGGCCTTATTATGGTACGGTAAAACAGTGTTGGCTCAGGAGGTGGCCTAAAATTTAAAATGGATGAACTTTAGATTGGTCTCATCGAACGGTAACAGGGTTCTCCGTCTGTTGTCTCGCGGGATTCCATCAAGTTTATTAATATTAATACCTGCTAGTGAGTTTGAAGGGAAGAGTAAGGGCTTGTCTGTTCATAATGACTAAAGGAAAATAGCATTTTATCATACTGCATAGCAAAGCATACTGTTTATATCCATTTACATACATACATGCAGTCAAGCCTTTTTCGCATATAAGGGGTAGGCAGAGGCCGCTCACGTAGCCCACTTTTTGCCCTCGCGGGAAACGAGACGTGATGAGTGGCGAACTACGTCGCGGTTTTAGTACGAGTCAAAAAATTCTTACTCCCCGTTGCGTTCTCACGAGCAGTGTATTGACAGCATTGCATATAATGGTGTTATTCAGCACGAACAAAGGCTGTGCGTACTATACTTTAGCCGCCTCTAACGACATCTCGGTAGGAAAGAGGTAGATTGTACTCGGCCGGACACCCGTCGGCTAACACCAATTTACAAGTTATAATATCGACTTAGGTAATTATCGTAATTACAAAATAGTACCTAATTAGCTCCCAAAATGAGAGCTACAAACTTTTGTGGCAGTCTATGGGGGATGCCTATGTTCAGCAGTGGACTAGTGGTAGGCTGAAACGAAGAAGATAAAGATGAAGACCTAATTATAGCAAACAATGACTACAAACTGTGACTCTTGAGAATCTTTAGTACTTTTATGTTTCTTATGGAATTGCGTGTTGGCGTTTTACACAAGGTACACACATTGATATGACGTCACGGAGATAAGAGATATGTTCGATCCTGTTTGGTACACTTCCTACTCCTACCACCACCAGAGCACTTTGTTTCGGTTTAAAGGGCACAGTAGCTGCTGTAATTACGTAATTACAGGTAATAATGGCGTAATGAAACTTAAGAACCGATGCCTCAGAATAGCGAACCCAGTTTAGTGTTACGTATAACTTTCCAATGTAAAATTCTAAGGGACACCGGAACTTCTATAAGCAGGCGCGACACTTACCATTATGTGTATGACTTGCTCGCCATCTCCCTTACTTCAGTGATTTAAAAAAAATCCTTGTTTTGCCAACTACTTATGAAACCGAAAATATGTAACTGGAATGGTATGAATTTCTTTCAAAAAAACGATACTTCACACTAGATTTCGCCTGTATCGTCTTATTCACATGCACAACACGACCAGACCCGTAAACCAACAATTCGTGTTTTTGCACAAATGTTTGGCTACAGCTGGGATTCGAACCCAGGACCTTCCGCGTAGAAGTCAGGTACTCGACCACTAGGTGACGTGAATAATTGTTATCCTTCAGTGCAACATACAAAATTATTATTTTCCGGGTATGAATGTATTGTGATTATCCCGTGCATTTGTCTCTTCCTCTGAATTCCTCTGAAAGACTTCATAAAAAGGGTTATTATAATATTAAAGAATACATAGATGATGATAACCCCTGGGAATGAGGTGATCGCCGCCAAGCCATTTCTACATCTTTATAATACTGCTGTTATTGTACATTATTTAAAAAATGACTCAAAAAAAAAGCCCGCTGGGTTTCTTACTGGTTCTTCCCAGGACAGAGGCATTTTTGCGAACCAGTGTAGTTAAAAAAGAAAAAAAATGACTTTCAATAAGTATTATGTAAATAATCTATATTGAATAAAAATTTATTCTATTCTATTCTATTCTGGTTATACACTGACCACTGAGTTCTATTTTCAGGCACGCGAGATGGGAGTAATTTAATAATATAGCACAAAATGTAACTTCGCAACTTTAGCATTACGGATAAGGACAATAAATTAAATAACGTAAAAATAATGCCGTTTTATTTACCCAAGTTTTCCACAAATCACATCCAGCCTTTTGTAACAATTCGATTTTAACGCAACCAATTATTGTACTCGTAGTAATAAGTAGTAATTCTTACAGTTTGTAATTCTCTGATATTAAAGATCGGAGGAAGGTCAGAGAAAAAAATCATCATCATCATCATCATCATCACTTCAGCCTATCACTAGTCCACTGCTGAACATAGGCCTCCCCCATAGATTGCCACAAACAGTTGTAGCTCTCATTTTGGGGGGATTTTGCAATAGTTGCCACGCTTAGCAGGCGGGTTGGCAACCGCAGTTTATTTATACAGATGTTCCAGGAAGACGCTGCTGCCCATCTTCTGGTTTTCATTTCCCTCTGTCTTTTACGACACCCACGGGGTGGAATGGGGTGGTAGATTTTCTTAAGCCGTTACCACACGGCATAAGCATAAGCGTTACAATATGATAAGCTAAGTGTAGTGTAGTGAATCCAATTATAAATGCGAAAGTAACTCTCTCTGTGCCTCTGTCTGTTTGTTACCTTTTCACGGGTCAACCGCGGATCCGATCTTGACGAAATTTTGAGCTTGCATCCTGGAGACGGACAGAGGACTTATTATCCCGGAAAATTCCCACGGGTTATTTAAAAAATTGTATTCATGCGGACGAATTCGTGAGTGTCAGGTAGTTTATTATAAATCCAACGTCATGCATGTTTGATGTTCGCTCAATTTGAACTCCTTATGTACGACTGAGTAGGTAGGTCTCAAGCTATGGAATTAATATTTTTTTCTTTTTTCAGCATAACTAGTATTAAATTGGCGCAAGCAGTAACACCTGCGTTAATTTTAACGCCATTTATTAACGAGAACCGCACCGAAGAGGCTAGAAACCTCTCCATCGTCAACCCCTCATTATTCCTAGGCGTTAAAAGTCACTCGGGTTTTTTAACGGTCGATGCAAAATACAACTCAAATCTATTCTTTTGGTACTTCCCCGTGGCTAATAACAGAGTAGAGTTAACGCCATGGATAATTTGGCTCCAAGGAGGTCCCGGTGTGAGCAGCCTCACTGGCTTGTTTGATGAAGTTGGACCGTTTGAATATAAAAGTGGCCTAAAAAGTTAGTATTGAGTTCTTAGTAACAGTATTATATAAAACTAATTGGATTAAAAAAAAATAAGACAAAACAGGTGCGATTGGACGTGCCTATCCCTAATGTCTTCTTGCGTAATTTAGATCAAGACGACGCGATTGAAGGATGTACTCGTATTATAGTGCAAACACGGAGGCTTACTTATCTTCCCTTATCTGATGTACCGCTCCTTAAAATCAGAAGGGTTATAGTGTTGTAGACATGGGTGTATCACATTCACAACACATCTTTAACCGAAAATAAAATATTATTCGTGTAGCGAAAATATTGTTCGAGATAACTGGGACCCAATGCTCTCAGGGCTCGAAAGTTTTATTTCCAGATACTTCATATGGTCGTATGATCGATACTTAATAGTTTCACGGCCTAGGGTTTTTAATCACAAACCGTGACACCTGGCAATCCACCGTGGAAATGAAATGGCATGATACTAAAATTATGCTGTCGTATTCCCTAAAATATTCCATTAATTCTATAAAATTCATTTTTGTACAATGCGATAGTTATTGTAGTAATATATTTTCTTGACAGATGAAGGGAGATATAAATCTTTTTCTATAATTATTCTAATTTTCAGTTAAGCTGTGGAGCAGTAGTGTTCAAACATTACTGTTACGGTTTGAAGGGCACTGAGAGTTAGCGTGATCACTTGGCATACGAGACTTAAAAACTGATGTCTCAGGGTAATGGGCACAGTGTGGTGTCACACAGAAATGTTCTGGGTGACACAGCATTTGTTATGGGCAGACGTTGCACTCAAAATCAGGTCACTTTTATCAAATAAAAAATTTAATTGGATAACATATTCTCACAGTTCGTGAATCATCATGGTGTCATGAGTATTCCATGGTGTTCATTGACAATCCGGTCGGAGCAGGGTTCAGCTTCACTAACAGCAACGACGGGTTTGCGCGGAATATGACTATGGTTGGTAGAATACAAATAGTTATTTATTCCCTTTTTAGCTCCTAATAGAAATTAAAATATAAAAACTATATAAATTTCATAAAAGTAAATAAATTTCAACAGGTTTTTCCGTTAAAAGGAGGATAGTTTTATTTATTAACTGTATATTGTTTCGACGTTTTTATAATTATGTTCGACTGAACAGTTCTATTTACTATATATTTTCGATATCTTTTCTTTATTCTTTAATTTAATTCATTATATTTTTTTAATGTTATAAATTATTTTATATGATATTTGTATTGTCGAAGCCGATAGGTATCCGGCAGAGTACAATAGCACCTACCTCTTTCCTATAGACGTGTCGAGAGAGGCGAATAAGGTATTGTACGGGGCAGGTATTGTAGTTATGCAGATTAATACCATAATATGCAATGCTGTCACTATACTGCTCGTGGGAACGCAATGGGGGCTAAATTATTTTTAACTCGAACCAATGTGGCGGCGCTGTGATTCGCAACCCGTCACGTCTCGTTCTCCGCGAGAGCGAAATGTGAGCGGCCTTTGCCTACTTCTTATATGGGCTACGTGAGTGGCCTCTGCCTCACCCTTATATTAGAAAAAGGCGTGACTGTATGTATGTATGTATAGTCGATGAATTGGAAAGAAGAGAGCGTGTAAGAGCAACCTTAGTAGCAATTGCTAGACATTTCTATAATCATCTTAAGGATCCAATAGATACAAAAAGTTAACGAGTAACTTTTAGTAACTAAGAATCCCATGTTGAAGTTTCGCGAATGAATATTTATAAATTTTGTCATTTATAGGAGTTAAATTTCAATCAAAAACAGCTTGGGTAACTTGAAACAAATTAGACATTACAATCATATTCAAGCTACCATTATTATGACCTAAAGAATCTTTAAAGACTAAGTCTAAAGATCATATGATGTTTTCATAGGGTTGTAACGGAACCTCGCCTCCGCTTCCCCAAATGAGGAACTTCCGCAAGAAATCGTACCTCCGTCTCCGCAAGTTTTTAGAGTACGGGATAAAGATGGTTATCCGACTACAGAACCAGAGTAAATCGATCCAATTGCAGAAAGGTGTAAGACAGGGCCACTTCATATCCCCGAAACTCTTCATCGCTGTATTGGAAGATGTCTTTAAGCTGCTGCACTGGAAATGATGCGGTATTAACATCAATGGCGAATACATCACTCACATTCCATAGTTTCTCCCAACGAGTAGGTCTTAAGATGAACATGTACAAGACGAAGATCAGGTCTAACGTCCACGTCACATCTATGACGGTTGTTGTTGGGACACTGTGCTCGAAGTTGTCGAGAAATTTGTATACCTAGGACAGATAGTCCGACTAGGTAGGTCCAACTTTCGACCAACGGAACAATCGACGGATCCAATTCGGCTGAGCAGCATTCGGGAAACTGCATCACTTCTTCTCGCGGAGTATACCTCAATGTCTTAGAACCAAACTCTACAACCAGTGTGTGTTGCCAGTGATGATATACGGAACCGAGACGTGGTCCTTCGCTGCAAGACGCGACACTGAGCTACCTTATGAAGCCCAGTGTAGCTCAGAGAGCTATGAAAAGGGCTTTACTCGGAGTTGCTCTGCGGGATAAAGTCTGTAAAGATGATATCCGCAGCAAAACTAGAGTAATCGAAACACCTGTAAAGATTAGCAAGCTGAAGCAGCAATTTCGTACCGGCAAGCGCAGTGTAGGGCGACCCCCACATGTTAAATTAATCTCTTTTATGTTATTTTTCCACTTGCGCTTCCGCCTCCGTTAAACCTCCGCCCCCGGTAAAAGGCCATCGTTACAACCCTTTATTTTTTAGACCATTGAATAAAATAAATACACTGCTGTTATTATTAGCACATTTTTATATATTAGGTTATTATCCTATTTACGAAAATCATCAAAATAACATTGTGTCAATGCGATTCTATTTTTATTTGAATTGCATTATAGTAAAATATTTTTTTAAATAGTATACATCTTTATAATTGTCTCAATAAATAAAAAAGTATGCACACTATTTTACAAGTATTTACATTTAATCATCACAATTCCAGTATTCAGACAACCTATACAAAGCTGTGATACAGTTGGTCACTATTTTTCCTGAACTGCAAAATGCCCCGTTGTACGTAGCTGGTGAATCATACGCTGGCCACTATATACCGGCTTTTGGAAGTAAAACTCTTGAGGAAATGAACAGGAACAAGAACGGGAGATTCCCTTATAACTTGAAGGTAATCTTTTATTCCTGTATAAATTTTAACAGTCCTGCTTGCGATATTGTTTGGTATATGGATCGTCTCGTTTTTCAGGGCTTAATCATGGGTAATCCTGTATTGGATCGTGAAGGTCTATATAATTTTACATCAGTGTTCTACCATTGGGGCCTGATTGATCGTCAAGGCGTGATAGCTGCTGCTCCTCTCCAGGAACAATACGTCCAAGCGATCCAAGTTGGCAATAACAGCGCTGCTGCATATGTACGTTATTCACGCTATATTTTCAATCATCTAAAAAATAATCACGCAGCAAGACAATTTAATTTTTTTTTGTTTTATCAAGTATTTGGAAATTTTTGATAATTACTTTAAAAATATTAACTCAGGCATTGCATTTATAATCAGTGGCGTATAACTTGGCCGTGACAATAACTTACATTCTACATAATTAATGTATACAGATACATTAATTATGTAGAATGTATTCCTCGCACGCTTTACTGGGGCACGAATTAAGCCACGCCAAATATCCAAGCTTATGATTACCGAAACCAATTACCGAAAGTAGTACTCAGTCGTCTTTAAAAACGCAGTGTATTCATTCTGCAAACATTAAAACTGTAAAAATTGTGACCTAACGGCATTTTTAATTTAATGTTATTATACGTTATGACGCTTTTTGAAATATGACCTTTATAACATCGTTGTAAAGAGACGCAGAAGCATATAAGCTTTAATTTATTCAGTAAGCGCTGTTGACCCTGGGTGTTCATATGTGCATATGTGTTTTAAAAAAGGAAAATTATGGTTTGGTTAATGCACTCTATAGGGAGGTCAATTAAGTCACATCCTTTTTATTTTTATAAATTTATTCTTCTACACAATGACACGGGCTTTGTCAAAATCGGAAATTAGGAGACCTACTATCAAAGTCTTAAGTTTTTTATGTCACTATACCATCATGTCATGATCATCACTTCAAACTGTTTCACCTGATAGGACAATCTAAAATTATAGTTAGTTCTCGCCTTATTTTCTCACCCACATATTTTGAAGGGCAACATTTTTGGTTGGAGATTTTCTGAAAAATTCCACCAAGAAGCGTAGTTTCATTATCCTCTGCGAATTAAACGCTTAGTAAGCGTTATTAAATGTTTTTTTAATACTGAAAAATTCCGTTTTCATCTACCTCGAGGCCGATTTTTGGACTGCTCATGTTCCTTCGAGACCAATGGCATGTTTTATTTTACAAAGTAACTTAGGTGAATGTTTTTGAATTTTTGAATTTTACATTTAAGTATTTATAATTCAACTAAAATTTCCTTTTTTTAATTTACCTCTTACTCATACCTAATGCACCTGACACTAATTATTCACCACGCCATGGGTTGACTGGCAGAGAATGCCAGTAGGCATTAAGTCCGCCCTTTGTTATCTTAATACAAAAGATGAACAATAGTTTCAAATAATTTTTTTTTTAAGAAATAAATTAATGTGGGCATTGTCTGGTTCCCTGTATAAATTGCACGCCACTGTCTATAAGCTAAGTGTATAATTTCTGAGTCTTGCTTCGGTTAAATGTTACTGCCGATTTTTTTTAATATAGAATAAATACAGATTATGATATCACCGAAGATTACAAATTTCTATTATTTTTAGAAACGTGTTATTTTTTAATTATATTCACTTCAACAATTAATGTTTTTAGATATCGAAAGAAAATAAAATAACAAATAAAAAGTAGCAATAAAACTTATAAATTTTATTATAAATTTTCAGCTCCGTGATGAGTTATTAGACAAATTACAAGATATCTCCTACCAGACCCAAATATATAACGCTTTGAACAATTATGAGGATTTCAAGGCTTTCCTGCCGTACATTGGGATGGAAAATGTGCGGGAGGCGTTACACGTCGGCACTATAGGATATGAGTTTCGCAACGGTAGTAAGAATGCGTATCTGATTTCCGACTTTTTGGCAAAAATGTCGACGGAGATGAACTCTGTATTGGAGCACTATAAGGTCCTAATATATTGGTAAGCATTAACTTCTGTTTTAATAGATTTTCCCATATAAGGGGTAGGCAGAGACCAAGCACGTGGCCCACTTTTCGCCTCGTTTCGATAATAAAGAAAAGGAAAGTATTAACTTATAATGTCCTACAGCTGAGCACAATGTTCATTTCTGACAGGGCTTTGGTTGGCGGACTTCACACTAAGCACGTGATAAATGAGCACTTAAAACTGCAGAACAATTTTAGTGGTGATACCGTTGATCGAACTCGGGCTCTCTGGTGTACAATAAAACTTAAGGCGAGTGCCCGGACCCGGCCCTGCGAATTGGTACCACGATTTCAACCACAGCAATATAAAAACAAAAATCATAAAAAAAACTACTGAATTATATTAAGTAACACCACTGAACCCAAGAATGACCACGTGGCCTAATGGTACCTGCATTTTATGCCGAAAACCAACAATTGTTGCTTTGTCCGTGTGACGGCCGCTTATGAGAATCTGCCACGCCAACGAATCCGGTGGGTGTCGTAAAAGTCGACAAAGGGAAAATTGAAAACCAGTGGATGGGCAGCAGTGTCTTACTTTAACATCTGTATTAATCACAAGAATTCCGTTTACAATGGTTGTCTGGAAGAAATCGCTTTCTCAGCGATAAGACCGCCTATTGGACATATTTTTTTTTTGTTTATTTTGTGCTTATTCCTGTATTTGGTGTACAATAAAGAGTATATTGATTGATTGATATTGAATAAATAAACTGCGGTTGGCCACCCGCCTGCCAAGCGTGGCAACCATGGTAAAATCCCACCAAAATGAGAGTTGTAAAATTTTGTCGCAATCAATGGGGGAGGCCTGTGTTCAGCAGTGGACTAGTGAAAGGCGTATTATGATGATGAACCCAGCAAGCAATTATGCTAACCACCCAACCAAGCGGACGAATATCTAACATATCTGTTGTACTAAAAATATATTTTAAAAACGATGCTCCACACTACTTCTCCTGTATCGTGGACGTAAGACGTAGACGTAAATTTCACGTGCACAACACAACCATGTTCGAAAATTTAACATTTGTTTTTATTCACAAATGTTGACTCCTGCTAGGGATTCGAACTCAAGAGCCACGGCGTAGAAGTCAGGTACACTGACCACTAAGCCATGCGGTCGTCAATGTACTGACATCCATAGTGCATTTAGGTTCCAGGCGAAAATCAGCGTTAGGTTTTATAGTCTGACATAAAGCAGACCTGGAGACCTATTGGTTCAGCCGTGAGACACGCACATTACACATCTCTAATTTTATACTATTTTCTTTTATTTTGGTTTTTGTAATTGTTTATGTTTGATTCCTTTTATTTACATTTTTTATGGTTGTATTTTCTTTAATTAGTATGTGTTTATATTGTAACTAAGTGTGTTGTCCTTTTTTGCTATAACCAACCAATAAATGCTTTTTCTTTCTTTTCTTTCTTTCTTTACACTGTAATATAATAGTACTGTATTAGCACAAACACACATCTTGACCTTCTAGTCGATATATCACCTATGTGATACTAACAGCTATCTGTCAAAGAAAGTCTCGTCAAAATCTGTGCAGCCGTTTCGGAGATTAGCCGGAACAAACAGACAGACAAAAATTTTAAAAATTGATTTTTTTTTTCTTTATTAGTACCGTATATACTTTCGTAAGCATTGTTTCCCTTGTCGCGTCCATATTTCGACTGTGGGTATGGTGCAAAGTGGTGTATGGTGTGTAAGAAACGCAAGGGATAGTCCTTTGCACCCAACCTACAACCTAAGAATTATTGACTCGCATAGTTACAAATTCATACAAACCTACAGTCAACCCTACATATAAGGGGTAGGCAGGGGCCACTCACGTAGCTAATTTTTCGCCGTCGTCAGAAACGTGACGTGACGGATGGCGGAACCACGTCGCCGCCATTTTGGTACGATTCAAAAAATTCTTCGAGCAGTACAGTGACAGCATTGCATATTATGGTGTTATTCTGCACAAATAAAAGCTGTCCGTACAATTACAAATTCATGTCCTCTGTTAATCTTTTTTTGCAAATTTTATATTATGCTGGACCTTCTATGTCGATGCCTACATTAAATTAACAAAAAAATCATCATCATTTAAGCTGATACTTTATTTATTTAAACTTCTGTGCACTAAAATGGTTAATATGGCGGACCTAATGCCCAAAGGCATTCTCTCCTAGTAAATAAGGCCAAGCAAAGATAACGCTTAAAGCTTCATCAGAGTTATTATGAATTTGTGAAAAATACTATTTTGTTTTTGATTTCTTTTCCTTAGACTTAATTAATCACGATAATACAAATTATCAAATTGTAGCGGTCAACTGGACCTCACGGCACCATGTGTTCCCTAACGCTGAGTGGCGGCGGCGGCACTGGAGATGGAGTGGCCGGGCAACAGTTTCTTAGAGCACCGCGTTCGCCGTGGTGGTACAACGAGAGCAACGCGGGGTAAACATACAAAATGTTTATAATACTGGTAGGTAGGACCAGACCAGTTATTCTGCCGTGAAGCAGCAGTTTGCAAACATTCTGTGTTTCAGTCGGTAAGTCACTGATATCTCCTGGGCATGTGGGGCTTAAGAACTGATTGCCGCGTTTGGCATGCGGGTGGGCAACCGCAGTTTGTTTGGAAAATGCTGCTACCCATCTTATAGTACGACAACCACGGGATGAGGTGGGGTGGTAGATTCTCTTAAGCCGCCAACACACGACAGTCTTTACTTAGCACGTGTGTTAAACTTCAAATTTTTAGGACGTCTGGAAGTGGGTGAAAATTGAATTGGAAGGTCCCATTAGTAGTTGATTTATTCATTTCTTGTAGTATTGTATTTTTTATATTATTCAGAAGAGAACGCATTTTTTTATATATTGTTTTTTTACAGGTACGTCAAAAGTGGTGGTCGTTTTACCGAAGCACTCATTCGAGGCGCGGGTCATCTTGCACCTATAGACAAGCCGGAACAAGTGAAACAACTTGTCTCCTACTTCATAAGAGGCCTTGATCTACCCATCCCACCAAATTACATAGTGCATGCAGAGAATACGCCTGAATATAAGACCCGCAAGAAATCCCAAAGTCTCGTAATACCGAAAGTAATAACGATGATTTTAAAACTGGTATGATTGTAAGTATTAGTTTCAACGTTATATTAGTGTTGGGTGTCATTCTGTTGGCGGTCTTCGTGATACGATGGAAGAGAAGGGGTGAAGACTATCTTTATGCGCCACTGTCAGACGGCATACTGACTATGACGTAGTATTAAGGTGTTAAAGACTGCAATAGCCAAAAATCACTTAAGTCTTCAAACAAACCGATTGAAATTAAAGTATTTCTTTAGAAGTAAACATAGATCTTTTCGAAATTGTTTAGTTTTCCAAATCCGTCCTTTCTTGCGCTGTATAAATCTATATTTTTCTAATTTTTTTTAAATTTTTTTGATAAAGTGATGAAACGAGTTAAACGTTCACCTATAATGAACCGATTGTTTATGATTATGGCTAGGTGACTGCGATGATAACTTCCGACGTTGTCTTCGAAGTGCGAAGAATTATGCGCGTGGTTTTTGTACTCCTGATCAGTAGCTCAGGCACGAACTTTTTCAATCTGAAGTGAAGTAACAGTATCGAGTGACTTCTTCGATACTTTAACGCAAGCTCGGTCTCTTCAAAAACCTAAGTGAAATTTTCAAAAAGAAAGTCTCAATACCACGTATTACTTACGAAATCAAACGTCGTATAAGGTGTCACGCTGCCACACTGTAGAATTTCTTTAGGAAAACTAGACATCGACAACGACATTTGATTCGTGCTACGAAATTTCGTTTTCATACACAATTTCTCGATGTGATAACTTAATCATTACTATTCGACAGTTGAAATATCTTCGTGCTCGAGCTGCTGGTATCCTTTATGGATCCATAAAGTTGTAATTCAATATATGTGGTGATAGGATTCCTATGATCTAGGTAGGTAGTAGGATATTCTGAGTAACACAGCATCTGTCACGGGTAGACCTTGCACTTACCATCAGGTAAACGTTTGATCGTCTCGTCACTTTATAAAAAAAAATGTTGTAATGTTGTAAACATCACTAATACTGTTGTATATGATTAAATGCGTCAATTATAAGATATTTTATATACAGTAATTTTTCAAAATGATTACTTGTTGATATATTTGTCATATTCTTTCTTTTTAAATATATAGCCTTGTGGTGGCGGCTCGATAAAAGAATACTACCACTCCATCTCATCCAAGGGATCTCGTAAGAGGCGAGTAAGGAATTAAACTGCACTGTGCACCCAACAGCGCATGGTGGCGATGGGCTCACCACCTATCACACCAAGTGCATTATATTGTTTTGGTGAAACGTGGATTGTGGCAGTCATCTGTTTTTGCAGTGAGTGCCCAGTCTCTGACTACCCCTTATGGGATACAGTGATCTTATGTATGTATGTATGTAAATACATTTAAAAAAAAATATTTTCGTGTTACAAATATTTTGTTATAGCGATATTTTATTTAATTAGGGGAGCTAGTTGGCTAAATATATGTCTTTACATATTTTTATGGTGCTTATATGCTTGTATAACAGAGCTTAATAATTATGTAAAATTGTTGTATTTTTTATAAACTAAGATGTATCCGATAAAAGTGACATTATACTTGTAATTAATCTTACAATAGAATTGAACTGTATAAATTAAGGTCTCTTACAACTAGTTATCATCAAAACGATAATGAGTACAATTATAACTGACTTACACGAAAATATAAAACATAACAATAACAAAAAACAAACATTTAAAGTAAAACATGCTAAATGAGACAGTTTGTGTAAAATTTTCGTGTATATAATATAAGTTAGGTTAATAACCATGGTGGATATGGATACGGCACCCCTTAAATTCATAGATTGACCTGAGATCCATCTCTGGTGCCAGCACTTCTAAAATTGTTCTGCAGTTTACTATTTATCACGTGATCAGTGGTTGATGAATACATTATGAGAAATGACTATTAGAGCTCCGAAGCTCTCTAAAGAATGCTCAGCAATATAAAATCATTTACTGACTGTTACTTTACTTTTTGTTGGAATAACACAAAATTTACGTATTTTCTCGCGTGCAATTTTACTATTTGTAACCCGCCCTTGCGAGGGCTTTGCAGCACCCATGGTCACGGGGGACTGAAGTTTTAGAATATTTAATCCGGGCTAATATCAGCTTTTAATTATTAATTTTGATTCGAAATTATGTCTGATAAATTCTGTAAATTTAGTTTTATTCAATGTATAGTTTCGGCGTTAATATAATAAAACATAATAATTATATTACCATTAAAAAAAGTAACAATGAAATCATTAACATACATGTATTTTATTCAAATGTCCCAATTTCGATGAATACTGCGGTACATAAATCCTGCTACAAAATTACCTTCGGATGCAATTTCGATGGATGGCCTTCTTTCGGATCTATAGGCAACCCAAACATATAGAATAAATGTTTAATGAAGCTGCCATGTGGTAGCGGCTTAAGAGAATATACCACCCCGTTTCATCCCGTGGGTGTCGTTAAGGTCGCCAGAGGGAAAATAAAAACCAGAAGATGGGCAGCAGCATCTTCCTGGAACATCAGAATAAATAAACTGCGCGCTAAGCGAGGCTACTATGGCATTCGATTTTCGTATTAGATCCCCAGCTTTAAAACTCATTTAGACAATGTCGTCCAAACCAACTTCGATTTTCAATGTTCGGATTGTCGTCTGCGCTCTTAGCCAGTCTCACGGGTAAGATGGGAAACTCACGGTAGGGTAGTATTCAAGAGGCATAACACCCGCGAGGTGGTGTGATCAAATAAGTGATTCTGTTGCTCAATCTGCAACAATCGTTACCCGCCAGTAACAGAAAATAGTGGCGATTATTAATACACTCATACCCATAACAGTTACGATCCTCAGCATATCGAGAGAACGTCAGAGAAGAGCTGTGTGAACGTCGAAGAAGTGCTGTGTGAACGTCAGAGAAGAGCTGTGTGAACGTGAGAGAAGAGCTGTGTGAACGTCAGAGAAGAGCTATGTGAACGTCTGAGAAGAGCTGTGTGAACGTCAGCGATTATGATAGTGCCAATATCTTCCTGGCCAATGTTATACACGGCGACAAGTTTCACTCGCTCATTCGTCATCGTATCCGAGATTTCGTCGTTTATACACACATTCGTCATCGTCTACACAGGTGTTATTGTACTGTGTAGGGGAAGGGTGGAACAAGACGAGGTACTTAACGAAATCTAGAGGCTCTACTATACGAAGCTGAATAAAATGAAACTATTACTATTAAATTATCTTTTTAATTTTAATATTCATCTTTCATTTATTGGTTTCTGTGGATATAAAAATTACAAAACAACATAGTGTCATCCTTTCTCCCCATCTTGCTCCTAAGGTTAGAATTACCCACGGCACGGTACGGTGGGTTAGAAGTAAAATCCAAAAACTGGTATTTAACGAAGCAGTAGTGTGCAAACATTACTGTGTTTCGGTTTGAAGGGCACTGAGAGGTAATATAATCACTTAAGAACTGATGTTTCGGGGCGACGGCCGCAGTGTAGTGTCACACAGAAATGTTCCGGGTTGTTCAGTTCATGTTTAGCAGTAAACAAGTGACAGGGAAATGATGATGATGAATAAGATAATTTGCTAAGATCCACATGTAAAACTAACGACTAACTAGTGCCTTTTACCTAGTTTTTGAAAAGCACCGCCCGGTAAGTCCTTATCCAGCAGTAGACAAAGAGTATATACCGGTAGTAGTTTCCTGACGATGTATTCCTTCACCACTGAGCACGTAGTAAATCAGTACCTCAAATAACAATTTTAGAGGTGCTGGCCTTTGGGATCGAACTCAGGTCACTCGCCTGCTAGAAATGTAAGGCGATCGCCCGGCGCCTGAGCTACCACGGCTCGGGGAAAATGCGTTTTCTCGACTTCAGTGGTGCGTATTGCCTAGTGGTGGAGGGTATCTGGTGGCGGCTCCCGGTGGCTGTATTGGTTTGCTTGTGCACGCTGTTGAGGAAGGGCGGCGGTGCTCTTCAAAAACTAGGTAATACAGACCATTTTACATTTTACATGCGGATCTTAGCAAATTAACTTTCTTTCCTTTATTACAATGTATTTCCGCAAAGTAACGCCTGATTCTATTAACTATAAAAATAAGGTTACATGTTATATCATCAACATCAAATAAGAATTTCAGTTTTGCTGCTAATCCGGTGATAAATTGAAGTATGAATGTTCAATAATAATATATTTAAAAAAGTGCAAATTAAACCAAATACTGCAGATAAACACGAAACAACATAGCGAACTATTATGTAAGTATGCGTGAAAATAGAATTATTATGTAGTCATGGCATGCTTCTTACTGACAATAAGTAGACAGCTCTAAACCTGGACGAAATTACAATGTGGATCTAAATCTAGATAGATTTATGAACGCTGTAACGTTAGGTGCTCGTAAAGAATCTAGACACCATTTTGGCCTATCGATATGCTCTGTAGTACAGTGTCATAATACCAAATTTTAGGTACATATTCTTCTGATATTGAAACATCAACTATAACGTGATCTTTATCATCTCATCAGAACTTATACGTAGTCAAAACATCATCAAAAATTGTTCAGCAATTTCAAGTGCTTATTTGCCACTGCCACTTGATGAGGTGACGTAAAGTGCCACTTTGTTATGCTGACAGCATAACCGTATTTATTATATTTAACAAATAATAATAATAAAGCTAAGGATGTGTGTCAGGATCGTAGCAAGTGGAAAGATGTGGTCTCTGCCTACCCCTATGGGAAAGAGAGGCGTGACTGTATGTATGTATGTAACAAATAATGAATAAGTTAACGAATAATTAAAATGAAACCTAATAAAAACAATGTTTGTGTGATGTGACAATCGTAATTGCATGTTCACATAGAATTAGTCAAGGGGCATTAGAGCAGTATCGTCAGCCAAATAACAGTCGATTGATAGACGTAGGCCTTTGATTTGCGTTGGAAGGATTTGCCATAATCGACACCTTTAGCAGGCGATCGTAGTACCAGATACTCAGCACCTTAGACGCTACTGCTCTTCACCAGTCTAAATAATTTTTATGGGGCATATTTGGGATCATTTTGCATATTTACTGGTGGTAGGATTCATATGCAGGAATCCGTCTAGGTAGGTACCACCCCAGGGCCAGTTATTCTGCCGTGAAGCAGTAGTTTGCAAACATTACTGTGTTTCGGTTTGCAAGGCACTATGAGCTAGCGTAATCACTGGGCATATGAGACTTAAAAACTTATGTCTCAGGGTGATGGGCGCAGCGCAGGGCGCAGACAATTTATCTATACAGACTCGGACGCAGTGTAGCGCCACACAGAAATGTTCTGGGTGACACAGCATTTGTTATGGGCAGACGTTGCATTTACCATCAGGTGAACGTTTTGCTCGTTTCATCACAATATCGAATAAAAACAATTTTTTTTTAGGATTGGACTGGATTCCTATACAGCAATCCACCTAGGTAGATACAACCGCATTGCAAGTTATTCTTCAGTTGTGTGAAAACTGTTAGTGTTTTGTTTTTTGGTCTGACGGGCACTGACAGCTAGTGTAATAACTGGGTATATGAGACTTAAGAACTGATGTCTCGGGGTGACGGGCACGAACATTTTTTGTGGCACACAGCGTGCTGCCACATTGAAATGTGACATAGCATATGTTATGGGCAGACGTTACTTTTACCATCAGGTAATATTTTGTTCGTCTCGTCACTTTCTGCAATAACAAATATTCTACCGCAAAAATTGTAATTTCGTTGCGAGACTATTTTTTTCGATTAAATAAGCATATTTGGCAAATTGCCCCCAAAATGAGAGCTACAAACTGTGGCGGGGGGGGCCTATGTTCATCAGTGGACTAGATAGGCTGAAATGACGATAATGATCAATTATCTGCTTACAAACCCCATGTCTGGCGAGATATATTTATCTTATATTTAAAAAAATCTAAAAAAGCATTATGCTGTGCGATTGATTTTGACCATGATTAAAAGCTTAATTTCTTCCCAGCAGAAATATTTAATGGCGGCCAAAGTATCCTTATTATTGAGTCTCCTATGGCCGCCCTCTAGGATATTTGATATTCGATGCCTATCGATGGTGCGGTTTACAACGTAAAGACGACGAGAAGAGAAATAAGATACAACTATCACCCTTATCGACAGCGTTTCGAGCTGAGAGTTCGAACCTTCTAGGAAGGGATCCTTGGACCGCTGCCGGTCTCTTGTCGTCTAGTGTCGTCGTTATTAGACGGGTATCATATCATTTGCTAACAGGAGTCGGGGTGCAACAGCCGGCGTCCCGCCCAGCGCCGACTAGGTTTAATACAACCTACCCACTACTCGCGTGCTTCCTGCTCACTAGTCTCTTCCGACAAAGCTGTGTAAGCCTTCGGGCTAACGGCGTGCTATACATAAAAGATAACACTAACGTTCATAGTAATATCTATATTTTACGGAGGTTTTAGTGATACGGGATTATTATAATCAACCTACGCTCGAAAAGCAATAACATTTACGATGCACAAATATTCGCTTCAGGGATTCGTGCACAGGATCTACGACTCCACAGGCAAGTTCGCTAAAAGCTGAGCCACAAGCAAGTTTACAAATTAAAAAAAAAAGATTTTTTTTATAAACAATAACATTTCATATTTACATTGAAACTGATAAATTATTTGGAAGAAAATCATTTCATTACAGCCACATTTCCAATTTTTAATTTTAAAATTAAATACAGATTAAGTACATATACTTAAACAAAAAACATGTTAACAATTAAACAATTAGAATTAATTTTAAAAACTAAATATTTAATTTTTTAAGGTTGCAAAGGAGTCGTGGAAGATATTCATATCTCTAGTCTAGTCTCAACTTTTATAAAATCATTCAAATCTTTTATTTTATTCGAACTTAATCATGGAGGTTTTTGAAAAGGTTCCAATTCACGACTTATTTGGATCATCGAGCTTAGAAGCGTGCTCCGAATGTAAATTTTACACTACGAAAAAAACCCCGACCGTGGGAAATTATAATGCGGGTCCTATTGTATAGTTGCTATCGTAATGCGCTATTATCGACCGCGTTCACGTCTCAACTGTATCGCGTCGATGTTTGTTTTACTACACATCCTAAATATAGAGCAAATCACATTTTAAGAGCGTGCAAGAATCTATCGCGAATGTCGGGAGCGTGGGAGCGAGTTTATGCTAAACAGGTCATTGGTACCCCATACCTGTTCTCCGGCACTATACAGGTTGATGCAATTAAGGAATCACAAGATGGCCGTTAAGAGGGAAAATGTTAATTGGTAACAGATAATTAAACTGCAGGCTTTTAATGCCTAGTAATTTTTAGTGATAATATCTTTTATAGTTTTATAGGTAATGTCTACAGCAGCGACATTAAATTAACAAATAATTTAATGAAATTTTAAAACTGAAATGTAATTTATTCTTTTTTGATCACTGTACATAATAAATGTTTGTGCATGCGTGAAATCACACAAATTGATGTAATAAAATGTGGAATATATTTATTTATTTATTTTAAACCTGTATTGCTTCCTTTACAATGAAAGGGCACAAAGGGCGGACTTAACGCTTTTAGGCATTTTCTCAAAGTCAACCCATGGAGTGGTGAGATTTTAATGAGGCAATTAAGAAAAACGGTATAAATTATGTATACCATTTACACACTTAAGTTTATTCTTATACAACTTTAATGAAAAAATGTGTGACACATTTTTATATTAACCTATCAATACTTTAAATAACGCCAATTTTTTTAATAATTACAGTCCGCTACAGCATATTTCTTCGTATACGTCTGCTAGAGAGTAAAAATACTTTAAAGTATATTGAACCGAAAACTACAATAAAATCTGCATAAAATCTAAATGTTCTCAGAGTTATGGACATTATTTTTATGTATAAATTGCAAACCGTTAGAATTAATGGAAATAACTAGTAAACAAGAAAAACTGGACATCCTGTGTTTCAGATAGAGATAAATCCAAGTTCAAGTCGCAAGTACGAGCGAGCTGCGGGGGTATACAAGGTTTCCGTCGTTAGTACTCCGGTTCCATTCCGCTTCGGAAGATCTGTGTGTCGAGAGCATCGCACTGTACCCAGTCTCCGATCATTATAAGGCTCGATGATGTTCCCGCGATGGACGATTTTTATGTCGTAAGTGTACTTTGGTTATTTTTAATGCGCAACAATTAAACTGTTTTTATAAGTATTTCGACTTCTTATCGAACGCATTAGAATTATTTTTTTAGAATTTTAAATTTATCAATTTCTAATACTCTAGTTCTTATTTAGTGACATATGTCCTTACTAAAAACTCTCATTTTTCATGAAAACAATTTTTGGTACTACTCGTATTATGGGGGTTCACTATGCGCGTAAAGTTCGGGCAAAAAATCCTTCAAAATTTGTACTTCCGAAACCATACTTTAATCTCTAATAAGTACAGTAGCAGCATGATAATCAATAAAATCATTTTCAGGATCACGCACCTGATATCATGTTCCGAGCATTATTTATTACCGGAATTGCCTCCCGGTGAGGCACCGGAGCCCATTTTAACCTTCATGGAGAAAACATATCAGAGCAGTCGTGGACGAGCGGGATATGATGCAGGAGAACCTTTACTACTTACACCATACATTGAAGAGAAGAGGTTTGAAGAGGCGAAGAAAGCCGCGTTCGTAGACCCAGGATACACTTTACCTGATATGGAAAGTTACGCTGGATATTTAACCGTAAGTAACTATTTATAATTTCACAGTTAGACTTTATAGTGTGAGATTATTTTTAAGGATTATTTTCCAATAAGAAATAATATTTTTTACGGTCAAATGACAAGTTTCAATTTATAATTAAAGCTAACAACTAACACACAAGAAGTACATTGTTTTTATGGAGGTCAAAAACAGGGTACCTGCAATTTTTTTTAAACTAAATAAAAACTGTTGTAGTCGTTGAAAATGGTAGTAAATCGTTCGTAGTATAAATCGTGATATGATCGCTTAATTTTATAAATATTAATTAAAACGTAGAATAAACGTAATGGAGAAATTTAATGCGTTGTGATGGGTGCGAATGATTTCGGCGTTGCATTCGGGACACATGTCGCCGGAAGATACAATTAACAAAAACAGATAATAAGTCGTTCTTGAAGAAATTAATAGCTTCCAGTAGATGTCATAATATAAGTTCCCGTCAAAAATTCACCGAAATCTGTAGTAACATTATAGAAGCAATAATAATCTAAGAGAAACAAAAATTTTCAGTTTTCATTGGTTGTTCAATTCGACCTAAATATATATTATATATTATTAATACTGTAAGGCGACAATGACTATTTTGTGATTTAAAATAAAAAGAAAATAATTTACAACTAAAAAAACTATGCAATTATTTTTAACGACCATTACAGCTTTTATAAATGTATACAAAATACAAATCACATTGAATTTTTCATCACAGGTGATATCGTAGGTAGGTATGTGGATATATGTTCATAACAAAGAAAGAATTTATGAAATTCTTATATAAGTGATAACCTATTTTGTCTTATTCAACGGTAACGTCTCGGAGAAAATTATTACCTCAAACCTTTCACATGGGTTGTCTTATCATTAACGCCTTAACCTATAACTTTCCTGCATTCTTATAGGCACAAAAATATTTTCTATAAAACACATCCAAATTGGTGTCCAGACGGCTGGAACAGCAAAAACACCTAATAGGGTAAAACTAATATTTAAGAACCAAAAAGCAAAATTGAATTAACAGTATATTTAAAAAATATTTGTAGATACCACACGGTATATGAACGAATACAAACTATTCGTTCATATACCGTGTGGTATCTTCAGAGAAACTACCACCCTATCTCATCCCGTGAGATGACAAGTGATAGACTGAAATGATGATGATGATTCGTTCATATGTAATTGGTGTTGTTTGAAATACTCGTGTATTTGTAAATATTTAAAATAAAAATTGATCGATAAATAAGAAATAACATGAATCCTACTCACAATAAAAGCAGATAAGTTTTGTTTAAAAGGTGGAATGCGTATATCGCCCCCTTTGAAATATAAAAGACTAGCTGATTCACGCAACTTCTTCCGGTTGGATGTAGGTTTTTTAAATATCCCGTGAGAACTATATGATTTTTCGGGATATAAATTACCCTATGTCCGTCTCCAGGATGCAAGCTATCTCTTTGCCAAATTTCGTCAAGATCGGTTCAGCGGTTGAACCGTGAAAAGGTAACAAACAGACAGAGGGACAGAGGGAGTTACTTTCGCATTTATAACTTTCGCATTTATAACGCAATCATCAAATATAGACAAAATAATTTTTAAATTTACAGGTGAACAAGGAGTACAACTCGAATCTTTGGTTCTGGTACTTCCCGGTATCAGGCACGCCGGTCGAAGATACACCCTGGATAATCTGGCTGCAAGGTGGACCGGGGGCATCTTCCCTTTACGGTCTGTTCACTGAGATAGGACCATTTTGCGTCACGGAAAACAATAACATAGAAGGTACAAAAGTATATTTTTTATTTATCACATGTACGTTATTTATTAAACTATAACCTTTAGTAATTTTAAGTTTTCTTAAGTTTTAGGGTCTGTGAGATGTCGAAGGTTTATAACGACCTATAAAACGTCGTAAGCTCGGATTCTCCACGACTTCTGTGGAGAACCCTTGCCTAGCAAAAGATTTTATATTCAGTTGGAGTGGTTTAAAGAAAATCTATAAAGGTTTTTTTTTAAAAAATATATTATATTAAATAAAATATACAGTAATATTTAAAGTAACAACATTTGTAGTAGCCGATAGGTGCCCGGCAGAGTAGAATAGGTGCTATTCTATTCTGCCTGCCGAGGTGCCGTAAGAGGCGACTTATTATACGGACAGCCTTTATTCGTGCTGAATAACAACTTATTATGCAATGAACATAATTTGGAGTAAGAATTTTTAGACTCATACAAAATTGCGGCGACGTGGTTCGCCATCCACCACGTCTCGTTTCCCGCGAAGGTGATAAGTGGGCAACGTGAGTGGCCTCTGCCTACCCCATATATGGGAAAAAGTCGTGACTGTATGTGTGTATGTATGTACATTGATAGCTCCTAGGGATTGATCAATGTACACGTTGATGGGCTTCTTATGATTTTAATTATATAATTTTTAATGATGAAGGAGCGCATATAGTAAAAGATACTTTATATATAGTTACCAAAAGCCCGTGTTAAAGTGTAAAAGCCGGCTTAAGAGAATCTACTACCCCATCTCGTCCCATGGGTATCGTAAGTCGACAGAGGGAAAATGGAAACTAGGGGTTGGACAGCAGCATCTTCCTGGAACATCTGAATAAATAAACTGCGGTTGCCAACCCGCCAGCGTGGCAACTATGGCAAAGTCCCCTTCAAAATTACAAGTTGCAAACTTTTGTGACAATCTATGGGGCAGGATTATGTTCAGCAGTGGACCAGTGATAGGCTGAAGTGAGTATGATCATGATAATGATGATGATGATAGTTACTTAGTAATTTATGAAAACTGTAATTTGAAAACTAAAATTATTTTTTTCCACAGAGATAAAATATTCGTGGGGCAAAAATCACTCGCTGATGTTCATCGACAACCCTGTGGGCACAGGTTTCAGCTTCACAGACGACGATCGAGGCTACGCCACCAACCAGACCACGGTACTTCAAGATACACTAAAATACAACCATCAATCTATCCCCATGTCACTGGATTTTAGCCCGAGGCGTGGTTGTCACTCAAGAAATATACAAAATTACTAGCGGACCCAAAAGACGTTGTCCTGCCTGAACGTTGGCTTGCCTGCTGTTAATAGATTCAGCGAACGATTTTTCGATATTCGAATTATCGATAAACTATGTACTGAGTGACTTTTGTCATTTTCCTAGAACTTTCCTGAATCTAAAACCATCCAGGGTACCACACAAACACACACAAAAAAATTCATCAACATCAGTCCAGACGTTCAGGAGGAGTTCAGTGACATACACACGCACGAAGGAATTATATATATAAAGATTTATAATGTTACTAGTGGTTTCACCTGCGTAAAATAAGCCGACCGCATGATTGCGCATTCACGGTTCAGCCCTTCTCGGTAATTTTCGGTTCTCAGTAGCCATAGCATGAAGTATAATAGACTAGAGCCTTCCTCAATAAACGGGCTGAAGAAGATAAAAACAAGACGTAATAAAGTACTACGAATTTTCTAAATCACTTATTAAGATTTCTCAAGAAAATTTTTTAAACTGCTTTGAACTAAAATAATAATGAACAAAATGAAAATTAAAACCGTAATTATTTTGACAGTTTTTCAAATTTTACCAAGGAACCCTAAATATTTCCGGAATAGAAATTAACTTAGATTACTCTCTGAAAGCCGTCTTCCTGCCAATAATCATAAATGAAAGTCTCATCAAAATACATTCAGTTGTTTCGGAGATAAGTCCGGGCAATTTGACAGAATTTTTTTAAACACGCGTGTTTGTGTTTTGAAATCCTCCTTAAAACTATTTAAAATTAATAAAAAGTGTTTATTGCAAAATCACGGACGGGAACTTCTTCACTTTGAAATAGTTTCGACATTCTCTCGAAGTTATCGAGTTTTGCTTTTACACTGTTGTACAAAGAATTCCGATTTTTATTAAATGTAACGTTGACAAATCAGAAATTTCATGTTACACAGACAGATTTAAACACTACGTCAAACCATATCAGAACAGAACAGATCCTATATACATCCATCGTGGTTGGTTGTTCAATTCAGCTTTGCCCTACCTCGATCCATCCTACTCATTGGCATACTGCAGTCAATATACGGCTGCAGCGTTTACCACAGTGCTCATATATGTACTTCAGATTTCTTAAATTGGTTTATAAATAATGCAGTTGTAAAGTGTTGAAAAAGTATTTTTTTCTGTAATATTTTAAAGAGTAGAACAGTAGAAATGAAAATATAAATTTGTTATAGGAGATGTTCATACTTGAATCGGATTTGTTATCATTATTATGATCCGTATTGCAAATGATTTTTTACGATACTTCGACACAGATCGGTGAAAACCTCTACACAGCACTTCAACAGTTCCTGACTTTGTTCCCGGAATTGCGTAAAGCACCACTGACATTGGCGGGAGAGTCCTACGCCGGGAAACACATACCGTCGTTAGCAGTACAAATCCATTGGCACCGTGAGGAAAAGGAACCGATTAATCTTCAGGTGAGACAGAAATACCAGTCACAATTTTTTTAAATATTGGAATGTTATTATTATCGATGGAATTAAATAAAATTCATATGTAATCCTTGTCTATCTGTCCGATAGGATATTTCACTTACTCAACGAAGAAAACAAGAGTCATAGGAATTCTAGAAAAGTTACGTTGGCTCCTAAGGTTTCTTAGGTCTAGGGTTACTTTGTATGGTATCAGAATAAAAGCTGTACTGTTTCGTAATCGACATGAAAAGATATTAAGATTTTGTTTCTGACGTTAAATTAAGAACAATAAAGGTTACAAAAATCAATTACTGGCGACAAATCTTTTGACACCAACATAAAGATTTTTTTAATAATGGTAATAAACAAGTGCACGGTCCAACTGATGGTAAGTGGTCTCTGTAACCGATAGACTTCTTCATTCAACCTCTAAAAAGAATAAAGATGTACGGGTGTTGTCATCCTTTAAAATGGAATGTCTCGTTCTAATAGTTGATCTTCCGTTCTCTTTCCTCACCATACGAAAGAAGCAGCGCTGTGCTGTTACTTTACGCTGGTATTCTGTGCGATCATGGACAGTGTAAGGACAGTGTGTTGTAGACCGCGACTGCAGGTACATTCAACGTATAGGCTATAATTTGTTAACGGCAAAGAATTAAGAATTTTAATTTGGATATGCAATTTAGGAAACTTAACCCTCCCCCTAAACCACGCGTTTCCATCAAAATACCGTTGAATAATAAAAAAATAAAAATTCGGTAAAATTCCCGACAGGTTGTCGCCCCTCTATGTTGTATATTATCGTAATATGTCATTGGCGTCTAAAATTATCGTTGTACATATCGTATGGTACAGGGTCTTGCAATCGGCAATGGATTCATCGATCCGCTAACACTGCAACGATACAGCTACTTTGCGCGGGAGGTTGGGCTGCTTGACGACAAAGTAGCTGATGCCATGAACCATCTAGAAATAGCCGTCACACAGTTCATCAACAATGGAGAGATGCTTAAGGCTTACGCGGTAAGTAAATTCAGTATAATCGCTATTAATAACATTCTTTACCGCAAATAAAAAATGTGTCCGACTTCCCAAAACCTTTGGCAAGGTCCTACACTCATTTGGAAGTCTTTGAATAGACTCTTTAAATTTATAACACGTTAAATTTATAATTTATGAGGCGAGTTTGTATGGGCATGCCGGCAAGGGTCTACGAAGACGAACGTATCACGATCGGATCGAAGAATTTTTTAGAAAAGGCCACGTCCAAAGTATCCGTAACCGTCCAGCCTGTATAAAAGCACAAATGAAAATAGAAGCGGAAAATATGTGCCAGGATCATAGCGAGTGGTAAGATGTGGTCTCTGCCTACCCGAATGGGAAAGATACGTGCCTCTATGTAAGTGTGTATGAAAAAACTCTGAACTCAAGTCGGCCAAGGCTAACCAGATGTAGATTTCTACAAACGATGGTCCACCAAAGCAGTGCTCTATGCACCTCAGTCAACACAAAGGTAACTAAAGAACTCAGAATATTTATTTGTGGAAAGTGGAAAGTGAAAGAAGTGAAGCAAGTTTACCCTATGACAAGTGCAACATCTGCCCATATCAAATGCTGTGTCACCTAGAATATTTCTGTGTGACAGGACAATTCACTCGTCACCAAAAGACATCAGTTCTTAAAATCTGATATACATACTTAATAATTACACAAGCTATCTGTGCCACCACCAGTAAAATAATGTAGTATGCCATTAGTCGCCACATATAGCAAGTGGGTTGACGATAATCGATACCTTAATCGGTGGCGCTTCGGCCATTCATCGGCCAAGATAAATAACACAATATGATTTGACTAATTCAATACAGTTTTCTTCTTATAGTACTACAACTACCTTCTCCAACTGTTCATCTCGGAGTCTCAGCTAAACAACTTGTACAACTACTTGCGAGATGATATAGACTTGGAGGGAGGCTATGTGGACTTCATCCAGAGGGACGATGTGAGGAGAGCACTGCACGTCGGTAACACCAATTTCACGTCCATTGGAGTCGTGTACAGGAAATTGGTGCCAGATTTTATGGGCAGTGCGAAACATTGGCTGGAGGAACTGTTGGACAATTATAGAGTCATGATTTATAAGTAAGTTATACATACGTACTGTAAGGTAAAAGTAAATAATTAAAAAAATGTATGTCTATGTCCTATTTGCCCATTTTCGAACGACATCTGCCGGTTAACAACAAGAATGAATGTCTGCTCAAGATATGTGTCACTCGTCTTCCTCTTCCAGTTTTCTATGTAACCCTTTTGCGATAAAATCAAAGGAATGACCATAAGAATACCAGATGTCAGAGATACTCATAATTGGTCGGCTTGATTTGCTCGGTTGGCGCAGAGGTCATACTATATTGGCTTTTGCGTTGCGGCTCGAAGTTTCGATTTCCGCACCGGTTAAATATTTATACGGCCTACACATACTCGTAATTATTGCTGGTCTGGTTTGCACATGTACAATTTATGTCTGTGAAACGCATCGTATCAGGCAAACTCCTAGTGTGTGTCAACGTTGAAAAATTAAAAAGACCATTCCATCAAGAAAACTAAATAATTGATACATGATGATTGAACCACGCGATCGTCGTTGCAGCTGTAACCAAGGCGACTAGGAAAGGCGATAGGCTGCGCTATTTCGAAATGAAGCCGCTAACACTATACACAAGGACCTAGGTTCGGAAATAATGATATACACATTACGCCGGTAACAAACATTAGAAGTGCGACCAACGAGTTTATTTTACATAATTTTAACATAAATTAATTTGCATAGTTTAAAATGGTGTTCTACCTAGTAAATTTTTTAATATATGTTTGGCTTTAATATCTTTTTATTTTCAGCGGTCACTTGGACATCATTGTGGCATACCATCCATCCGTTAACACCTACAACGCCCTGTCGTTTTCAGCCAGTACTGACTTCAAGAAGACGAAGAGAATACCCTGGAAACACGACGGAAAAGTTGCCGGGTAAGATGATTGATTTAGAAGAGAATAATTAGAAAGAAATAAAAAACATGTATTGGCACAGTACAAAGAGACTACACACTCATAAACAGTAAAAACACCTACCATTAAAAGAGAATATACAGTATAAAAATTAAATCAATCAAAAATATAAATAAAAGACCAAACAGGTCTGCAAATCAGCTTAATGCCAGACTTATAGTTTATAGCAATGTGGATAAATATATATATCCACATTGTATTGTATATATATACTTATTTTACCTTAACCACCTTACCACTCCAGGGCCAGTTATTCTGCCGTGAAGCAGTAGTGTGCAAACAATACTGTGTTTCGGTTTGAAGGGCACTGTGACCTAGCGTAATCACTGGCTCTCAGGCTGACGGGCACAGTGTAGTGTTACACAGAAATGTTCTGGGTGACATAGCATATATTTGTTATGGGTAGACGTTGCACTTTACATCAGGTGAACGTTTTGCTCGTTTTATCAATTTATCCAATAAAGAAAAACACTTCTTATCATTTCCAAAAGTTTTCCATCAGTACAAAATAAATCAAGTCCGCATTTGTATTTACATGTATTTAATTCTATTTTTTTAATCCTTTATGATCGCTTCGCATGTCTATTCGTCCTATCCAATAAAAAAAAACATTTATACGATACTATACATAATATACATTTTACGATATAGTAATCGCTATTGATCTTGGATTTCATGACCCGAAAATACCTAAACACCCCTTTTTTCTATTTTGTATTACTTATGAAGCTTTTAGAAATAAAAGTAGGTCAGCACGACTAATAAAAACAATAATTTTCTGCCTATAGCTATAGTCTTTCTAATAATCTATATAAACAGGACGCTTTGTATAAAAAGGAACAAGGGACGGCAAAAGACGACTGGAACCATCACAACGAAGATGTAGAGTAGATCTTGCTGTAGAGCATCGAATAAACGAGAAACAGATTCATCAAAAAAAATTGTTCAAATTATAATCGAAACTATGTGTTTATCAATAGTATGTTAATTAAAACTATTTAATAGGGAGAATTGTTCATCTTCGTCCCATAAAGAACCAACCCAAAACACTTGTTTAATGAAGTTCATCATCATCATATCAGCCTATGACTAGTCCACTCCTGAACATAGGCCTGCCCCATAGATTGCCACACACAAAAGTTAGTAGTTGTCACATGGGGGGATTTTGCCGTAGTTGGGTCGCCTGGCAGGCAGGTTAGCAACCGCGGTTTATTTATTCAGATGCTATGAATAAATAAACCGCGGTGAATATGATGAAGGTATTCGTGATGTAATAATCTACAAATAAAAAAAAAATCCCATCATAGCGCATAGGATCCATGTATCACTTTGTTCATGACTTATTGTGAGTTCATTCTGTTTTGCGTAAAGTTAAGTTTTCTAAACTGGGCACCAGTCGTTTGATGCCTTTTACTATTCTGTATCTCAAACCTCGGTACAGCGGTTGCCAATCCGCCTACTAAGTGTGGCAACTTTGGGAGTTACTCCCATACATTTTCTGTTGAGGTCCACACAACATTTGATTATATGTTGAAATGCTATAGCATTATAATTTGTTTTGTATATAGGTATTACAAAAGGGCTGGAAATTTGACCGAAGTCATGATCCGTGGTGCTGGTCATATGGTACCAGCCGACAAGCCGTCAGCAGCACTGGGCCTTATCTCGGCGTTTGTACGAGGTGTGGGACTCGATAAAGACACAGCTGCATTCGTCGACGAAAAAAATTTGGCGCGACGCCGTTAACTTCTACACAATTCGTCCTAATAAACTTAGTATTTATAATCGTTAATTAAATACTAAACAAGCTATATTATAAGTGATTGAGATCGATATGTATATAATTACACGATAGTTGTATAAATATGTAATAAAAGTGCTATTTTTAAAAAAAGAAAAAAATAAAAATTATTTCTTGTATATTGCCAAGGTATTTGGCATTGATTTATGAAAAGCTTTTTAAACGAAGTATTTTATTTACGAAACGCCTATTAACTTTTTTACTTTTAATACAGAAAATTGAGAAATTAAAAAAGACGCTTCACGTTAATTAATAAGGATGTATCGATAATTATCAATGACCATGAATTGCTTTAGGTTTAAGCAATGCGAATAAAATATAAAAATAAAACTACCATCTGATCATTACAAAAATATAATCCCTATTTTTAAAACCCTCCTTAAAAAAATGTACCAAAATAACATAATAACGTAAAAACGTAAAAATGTTATTATAGAGCGCTCTAATAGCGCATTTATATAAGAAACGTTGCTTCACAATATATAAGTATAGACTCCCTAAGTGTCTCTTCAATGTCTTTCAAGGGCACCTTTTGTTTTTGTTTGCATCTCTCATTGCGGTGATTCCATCGTTGTACCGTAAGCCCCTAAAGATTTTTAATTGGGTTTAAATCAGGCGATTTAGAAGTCGCGGGTAATCCTAGCCGACAGTTGTCTTGTAAATAGTAAATTTGGGGAAACACATTTTTTTAGTAATGCTGCGGACGGTCGGCAACATGACGTTTTCTAAGGTATTAACATAATTTAGAGTTGTTGCTTATTCGTCTCATTATTTCCTTTTGCGTGTTCGTTATTTTAGGACGTCGACCAGTTCGCTTGTGAATTTGGATAATTCAAATTCGTACTATGAAACGTGATATATTTAATTCTCTCGAAATTTAATTTAAATCCCGATCTGTGTAATGAAATTGTTTTTGCCCTTTCGGATAAATTTTAATTACGTGACATTTCATATTTTAATAAATTACTTGAAGTGACCACTATCAAGTGCCAGCAAGTGACTTTCTGTGAAAAATCAAAGGTCAGAATTGGAAAAGAATTTGAATTTTTTTTTATTTTTGAATGATTTGAATGGACAAATTCTCTGTCTACGTTTGTAACAGTATATAATGAGTTATCTATGGTTTTTATCAAGGCTCAATTATTGCGTCTAGATACCGTAAAACGGGGTCAATAGAATTCACGGGGTGAATAGAAAAAAAATCCGGAAAAATTTCAACTCTTTTTTTCTGTATTTACCATGTCTCACATATGGTCGAAATTATATTTTTTGAAAATGGCAAACTTGTATCTTTTATGGTAACATTTACCAAATGTCAAACAAACCAATTCATTTAAAAACGTACAACTGAAAGTTGTAGTGCAATACGTGTAAAATTTTCACTCAAAAAACTTTCTTTGTTTTCGAGTATTTGTGTGGTTTTGGCAATTTTAACTATTTCCCCGTATAAATAGTTTATTAAAACACCTAAATACATAAAGGGTAAGCTGTAATTATTGCTTAAAATAAGTAAATTAACATAAAATCGGTAGCTTATAAAATTTCGTAAGAAACGGGGTGAATGGAATCGCTAAAGGGGTGGATAGAAACGGAGAAAGGGGGTAATAGAAACGCTAATGGGGTAAAAAGAAACGCTTGAAGGGTGAATAGAAACGCTTACGGGGTGAAAAGATTTGATTGTCCAGGGTTGCCAAAACTGATTTGCTCAACATGATTTCACATATAATTAATAGCTAATACCTATAGCTAAAATAAACACTTTGTAAAAATAAAAATAAATATTTAGTTTATGTGCTACAGCACATGCAAGCAATTAATAATTTACTTCTTCTTATAGATACGGTCAATCATCATGCCACGTATTTATAAACCTCAACCTAATAAGAAAAGATACAAGAAATATGATCCAGATTTATTACAAAAAGCTGTACTTGAATTAGCAACAACTCCAAATGCTTGCATCAGTGAAATATCGAAAAAATTTAATATACACAAATCTGTTCTTTACCGACACAGTCGTCGTACGATGAAACCACAAGGTGGTCAGACAGCGTTAGGGCGAGAAGCAGAAGAATATATTATTGAAAATATAAACAAGTGTGCTGAATGGGGTTATCCTATGGATACCATGGACTTAAGGTATATAGTTAAAATGTACTTGGACAAATTAGGAGTAATTCACAGAAAATTTAAAAACAACATGCCAGGTCCAGATTTTGTGCAAGGTTTTCTGAAAAGACACAATGATAAAATTTCTAAGAGAATATGTGAAAATATAAAAAGAGTGAGAGCTAAGGTATCACAAGAAATTATCAAAGAATATCACGATGAACTTAGTTAATCATTAAATGGATTACCACCTTCTCACATTATTAATTATGATGAAACGAACCTCACGGACGACCCAGGGCGTAAACAAGCTTTAATGAGACGTGGAGCAAAGTACCCAGAACGAGTACTAAACCATAGCAAAGTTGCTACGTCCATAATGATGGCTGGAACCGCTGATGGAGATATGTTGCCACCATACATTGTCTATAAGTCGTCTCATTTATATGACACATGGATACAAAACGGACCAGAAGGTGCGAGATACAATAGAACATCTTCAGGGTGGTTTGAAGGGAGTACATTCGAAGACTGGGTCGAAAACACGGTCATTCCTTACTTTAACAATAAACCCGGAAGAAAATGTTTAATTGGCGATAATTTGGCCACACATTTATCTGTGGATCTCATAAGAAAATGTAAAGACCTTAACATAGATTTTATTTTTCTACCCCCCAATTCGACCCATCTAACACAACCATTAGATGTGGCGTTCTTTAGGCCAATGAAGCAGGCGTGGCGGCAGATTCTTCTGAAGTGGAAAAAAACTGATGGGCGTCAATTACCAACAGTGCCGAAGGGATGTTTTCCAAAATTGCTAAAAATGCTGATAGATACCCTAAAAACCAATGCCAAAAGTAATATTATGGCTGGATTTAGAAAAACAGGCATATACCCGTTGAACGTCAACGAAATTTTATCTAGAGTTCCGCAAAAGGGACCAAGTGCTGAAGTGAACGAAAGTTTGATAAACGATTCTGTATTAGACCTCCTAAAAGAAATGCGATATGGTACTATGAATGTGACCGAACCCAAACGCAAAAGAAAACTTAATGTTATATCAGGAAAAAGCGTGTCACCTGATGAAACTGAAGATTATGCAGATAGCGATCAAAATAATGCAAAGAAAAGAAATAAACAGAATGATCCCCAACCATCTACTAGTAGACAAATAGATAAAATACAAGAAACGGGAAATAGAAAAAATAAATTTAATGTTCAAAGAATGCTCTTGAGGAATTACAGCAAAGTAACGAAATTAAAATCCATAAGGCAGAAGGAATAACCGCTGAAGATAAAACATATTGTACACTACAAGACAACGAAAAAGAAAAAGGGAAAGGAAAAGGAAAAAAGACATTAAAACATCAAGAAGTTATCAAAGAAAAACTTGTAATTGATAAAATGGAAGAATTTAGACAGTCAGAAGATTTTCAAAAAAATGTAATGAATGACGTCGATCTGCAAAAACAAGACATCAAATCAATACCTGTAATTTTCTTGAACGACTTAAGTGTAGGTAAAGAAGTTACAATTGGAGATGAAAATTATACGTTTGATGGAATATCATTTAATAGACAAGAGTTTACTAACAAAGATATTAATAACAAAGAAAGAAATATATTAGAAAAAAATTATTTGATAGAAAAGAAGACTAAACAGGAAGATTATAATACGAAATACGAAAATTTTACTCAGACTGGATATAGTACTGAAAAAATTACAGGTAAACATGTGGACTCACTATTCTTAAGCAAGAAAAAATAGAAAATGTACATACGAAGAAGAAAGTGGTTATTAAGGGGCTTAAACCTCTATCACTAAATAACTACATTAGTCTGCCAAAGCAAAGTGACAAAACTAAGTCTAAAAACTTAATTGTGAAACCAAGGCTATCGCAGAAAAATTTTAACTGTTATGAAGATAGTGAAGAAATTTATGAAGCGCTTATGGATAGTGATTAAGTTTTATTAACCTAATTAACTTGTATTAAACTATAGCCATAATAATACAACACTTCATATAAATTACCAGATCAGATGCTATTCTTTTTTATTTCATAATGTTTGTTAAATACTATATATTGCTTAGATTTAGGAAGATAGTTTTTATTGTATTACAAATATAATGATTATAATAAGTAAATAGATATTTACTTGCTTTATTATAAAAATATGTCGTTATAATAATATAACAAAACACAGCTACATAAAAAATACAGCTAAGTAGTAAATGAATAGGTACCTATATCAACGTAAAAAGTATATTACAAAAGTGACAATCCTTGCCAAATTTTCCATTGACCCCTGTCTCGTTTCCATTCACCCCAACTACGGGGTGTATAGAAAATTGACTCATTTTTTAAGATTTAAAGAAAACCAATTGATCTTATTAATGATAAATAGTAAAATTTTAAAGATTATGATCTCGGACAGTATAATTAACAAATAGATGTTTATGTGCAAACTGATTAAGTTAAAAAAAAATTAAACAAAGTTTTAAATAGTTGCTATTCACCCCATTTTACGGTAAGTAAAAAAATCTGAGCCTAAGTATTCTCAGTGAAATTTTAATTTACTGGAAGTTGTCGAGCAATTATATGGTGTAGTGAATACACATTATGGTCTTCTTGAATAAAATATTTTATATCACCTAATATTTTCAAGAAATTGTTGCCAGCTTGAATCTAAAAATACGTATGGTTGGATTATGTATATTTATGTTATCTGTTGCGTTGGTGACGTTTTCGATCCAACTACAGTTTACATGGAAGTAATTCTTTGAAAATTTATTTTAATAAAGGATAATTTCCTATAAGTTTTCTGCGGTAGAGTGGTTAATGATTATGTGGACTTCATTTCTCTTTGTATATGATTTATGATAGTTGGGAACTAGTATTTTCTGAGGAATTTACGAAGTAAATCACATCATGGCACTGCCGTCGTATGTGCTTTGCGCATTACTGTTTTTGACACCTATTGAAGCATTTTATTTACCCGGCTTAGCTCCCGTAAATTACTGTAAGGCTGGTGAAGACAGCGGGAAATCATGTAAAGTAAGTTGAGAGATTACGTGGTCTTTGTGCATTTCATTTATCATCCGATTGTATAGCATGAAACTGATATCAACGTAAAGTTATTGTTAGATGCAAACCAAATACCATATACAAGTATCGATAAGATTACCTTAACATTGTAACTTCGTGATTTAACTATTTTATTTTTCGAAAATCGAAGTGGTATGATGTTAGTAGTGATTATTACGCAATTCCTTACTTTTGGTTTTTCTGTTGACATGATTATGAGTCATTACAAAATAATAAGCCATGCATTAAAAATTTTTGTTTTTCAGAATGAAATACCCCTATTTGTAAACAGGCTTAATACAGAGGAATCAGTAATACCATTTGAATATCATCATTTTGATTTCTGCTTATCTGATGAAACTCAATCCCCAGTCGAGAATCTTGGACAAGTTGTATTCGGTGAAAGAATAAGGCCAAGCCCTTACAGACTCAAATTCCTTGAAAATGTTGAGTGCCAAGCTGTTTGCACTAAAACATATAGAGGAACTGATCCCGATTCAATTAAAAAGTTAAACTTACTAAAAATGGGAATGGCTCTCTATTATCAACATCACTGGATTTTGGACAACATGCCAGTTACATGGTGTTACTTGGTTAATGAAGATGGAAAGGTTTATTGCAGTACTGGATTTCCCATGGGATGTCAAGTTCGCAGTGATATGGTAAGTATTAAATCAAATAATTATTATCATTTATAATTTAATAGCATTATTAACTTTGTAGGTTGTATTTTATTTGAATTAATTAATATGTATCTAAATTGGAACTGAATGTGTACATGGCTTTTTGATAAACTATCTTATCAAAATCAAAAATTCTTTTCATAGTGATTTTGTTTGTAGGTTTTTATAGTATATGTAATACATGAATAATTAAATTATCTTTCCTTGTTTTGCAATTTTGTTAGCAGTTTCATTACTAAACATCATCATTATAGTTATTTATGCCTGTACTTACCTTTACGCATCCACACTGTCTAGGGAATACAAAGTGAAAACATTAAAAAGATTACAAAAAATTGGTGTTAAAAACAATTACTGCCCATGTGTTTGCTTTTGCCACTATTTAATATGACTTTATTTAACATGGCTTTATTTAAAATGAAACATATAATATGACTGCTCAAAAATGCTGCATTTAGGTACCTGATGACACTTTACATATGTGGTCCTTTTATCACATGTGGCTCAAACAGGGTAACAAACAAACTAGTCTAAAACCTAATATATATTTATATAATCCCTCTGTTCCTGTCTGTTTGTTATGATGAAATTTTTCACAGAGAAGGCTTGCATCCTGTTGACAGATATAGGATACTTTACCACTTTTTATCCTGGAAAATCAAATAGTTAATTTAAAACATCATTTAAAAAAAATATCCACTCAGATAAAGTCACGGGCATAAGCTAGCGTAGTATAGTCTAAAAATCTTGTAACAGCGGACCAACTTAGCAGAACTTAAGATTCGGTTTTGAGCATACCCACCCATTGCAGATTATTTTTATAGTGTAGTAACTAAGTGGCGAGACTAGCAAACTGTGTTACTAATTGCTTGTAATTTGATTTTTAATTTAAATTTGTTGACAATCTTATTTTTTTTTAAAACATTAGATTTCAGGGTATAATGAAAATTTAACTAAATTTTAACTTCCACTACATAAGATTCGGTTTCAGTTACGTTTTAAACATGAATATGTCAATTTTAGTATTATAATAATTTATGTATGGCTTAAAAAATATAATGAAAAAATAAATTTCGATATTGTTACCAAGTCATAAAAAGCATAATCAAAAGTCATTCATATATTTTTTTGTAATACAAGGGATAATTAAGAGCAGTCTGGCTAATAAAGATAAATATGCAGTTATTGATTTTTTTAAAATATGTACATATATCTGAATACTACAATTGTACATTCTTCTTAAAATAAAAAAAAAGTTTTGCTCGCTTCTTACTGGTTCTTCCCAGGGCAGAGGCTTTTTAAAAAAAATGACTTTCAATAAGTATTATGTAAATAATCTGTTGAATAAACATTATTCTATTCTAAAATAAAAAGACATTTTGGTCTGTCTATGCGAATGGATTTAACTTGAGAACTATTAAAGCTTAATATCGTAATTGGTGACCAGGAAACTTATTTGATCTTTATGTTGGATTAATCTGAAGATTTATATTGTTACGCTGCATATTATAATTTTATTTATAAGTTGTGATGGTCTAGTTGCCGCACTTGTAACAAGTTTACATCATAGTATATAATAAATACCCAATACAATATAAATTTCACTTTAATTTTCATTGACAATCATTTTGAGACCTACTTCTACTATGTTTCATCTTATGTGTTTCATAGTTATTACCAGTTTTTCGAAAATTCCACAGAATGCCATCTATAGTACAGTAGCCTTGATTACTGAAAACTTTGTCATAGATAGCCATCTATGATGTACGAGGGTGGATTGAAAAGTACTCGGCCTAACCAAGAAAATAAACACATACTAAATCAGTTATATTTTTATTTTTCTACATAATCACCATCAAGTTCAATACACTTTTGCCACCTCCCCTTCCAAGCATTTAGACCGTTAAAAAAATGATTCTTCCTTAGAGTCAAAATATGCGTCTACAGATGCTTTGACCTCGTCGTTTGTCGAAAATCTTTGACCTCCCAAGTGCTTTTTTAGGTTAGGGAACAGAAAGAAGTCTGATGGTGCCAGATCAGGTGAATACGGCGGATGCGGTAACAGTTCAAAGCCACAGTTGTGAATTCCAGCCATTGACTGTACTGACGTGTGAACACGGGCGTTATCTTGATGAAACAGGACTTTTCTTCTGAGCATTCCTCGACGTTTTTCTTTTATTTCCTCTCGTAAACAACGTAGTAAGGTGCAGTAGTAATCAGAGTTTATAGTCTGACCCCTTTCAAGATAATCAATCATAATCACACCTTTCGAGTCCCAGAATACTGAAGCCATCACCTTATTTGCCGACAAAATCGACTTAGCCTTTTTAGGGGGTGGTGAACCAGGTCTTCTCCACTGTTTTGATTGTTGTTTTGTTTCCGGTGTACAGTAATGAACCCATGTTTCGTCCATAGTAACAAAACGATTCAAAAAATCATCTGCATCGGCTTCAAATAACTCCAAACAGTCGCGTGAAATAGTCAATCGCGTTCTTTTTTGTTCAACTGAAAGCAGTCGCGGAACCCACCTCGCAGACACCTTGTGGAAACCCAACTCGTTGACAATGATGTTTTGAGTTCGTTCATAAGAGATGCCTATAATCTCGGCTATCTCTCTAATTTTTAATCTGCGGTCTCCCATTATTAAATCAAGTACTTTTTTAATATTTTCGTCAGTAGTTGACGTCGAAGGCCTTCCAGAGCGGGGTTCATCTTTCACACTCTCTCTACCACGCTTAAATTCTGCTATCCATTTTTTGACGGATGAATATGACAGAGCACAATCGCCTAATGTACTGACCATGTCATCATGGATGGCTTTTGATGATAGCCCCTTCTTATGGAGGTACTTAATGACGGCACGCTGCTCGATTTGCTCCATTCGCGGAAATTATGACCGATTACTTTGTTAATAAATTTATAAAATCACAACTAATTATCGCACACGTTTAAATAATGTGGGTAGATTTGATTTTTAGAATTGAATGGATCTGTGTTAGGCCGAGTACTTTTCAATCCACCCTCGTACTTTGGTAATGATAATGGTGGTCATGACCACAACGCGACGCGGTAGTGAAAAAATTATTTTAATGACGTTTGAAGTCTGCAAACCCGCATTGGGTGCAGCATGGCGGACACTTCCAATTAATTTTGGTGTCACCTTTTTCAAAAGTAATAAACAATTCAAGATAAATACTAAATCATTTTCAAATATCATTTTCAGCATTATAAATATATAGGTGGAATGGAATATTCATACCAAATACAGGCCTTACTGCTTGATATCAAACCTGTTGATCATTTAGTTCTCTAGACACTACTAGTAATTTTTTAGTTTTATTTATTTCAAAAAAGTATAGTAGTGTTTTTTTTTTATTTGATAAAAGTGACGGAACGAGCAAAACGTTCACCTGATGGTAAGTGCAACGTCTGCCCATAGCAAATGCTGTGTCATCCAGAACATTTCTGTGTGACACCACACTGCGCCCGTCACCCTGAGGCATCAGTTCTTAAGTCTCAAATGCCCAATGATTACGCTAGCTCACAGTGCCCTTCAAACCGAAACACAGTAATTCTTGCACACTACTGCTTCACGCCAGAATAACTGGCCCTGGGGTGGTACCTACCTAGACGGATTCCTGCATAGGAATGCCACCACCAGTAAAAGTGGGCTTCAACTTGTATGGGATGTCGAGATATCTAATTATAATTTTTATATACCTTTTCTAGAGTCTCAAAAACAATCGTACCCTAATCCTTGATAATATTTTATACATACATACAGACACGACTTTTTCCCATATAAGGGCTTACCCCTTATATGGAAAAAAGTTTGTAGCTCTCGCCATTTCGGTATTCGCTTGTATTTTGTATTTCGCTTGGCAGGCGGGTTGGCAACCGCAGTTAATTTATTCTGATCTTCCAGGAAGATGCTGCTGCCCATCTTCTGGTTTTAATTTTCCCTCTGTCGACTTTTATGACACCCACAGACTGAGATATGGTGGTAGATTCTCTTAATTAAGCCGGCACCACACAGTTGTCACTCACGTAACAACTTTTCGCCCTCGCGGGAAACGAGTCATGACGATGCAAGCAGTATAGTGACAGCATTGCATGTTATGGTGTTATTCTGCACGAATAAATGCTGTCCGTACAATACTTTAGTCGCCTGTTACGACACCTCGCTAGGAGAGAGGTAGATGTTATTCTACTCTGCCGGACAACCGAACCCAGGATCCGCAGAGTAGAAGTCAGGTACCCTGACCACTAGGCCACGCGGTCGTCCCTTTGTTTGTTTCAACAAATGATGTGTCATTACACAGCCAGGGCTTCCATTGTATGTATATATTATCTACGCCATACAGCCCCATTAGATAAATTAATTGGTTGTAAGCACATAGCTAATTATTGTTTCACTCATTTGTATCCAGGACACGTGCACTCCTATCGTCAGCAATATACCGAATAAAGTAGGTGCCTACTACCTATTCAATCACGTGGACCTGGAAATAACTTATCATAGTGGTAAAGAAGAAGAATGGGGCGTTGGATTTGGTGATAATGAAGGACGCATTATTTCAGCTAAGGTAAATATAATTAAAGAAAAAAAAAACTATTCACACTTGTATTAAGTATTTAGTATTTTAGTAAGTATTTAATTTACATTGTTATTGAATATTAAATTGTGTAGTTTTAATATTAATGATGATGTGATGATGTTCTCCTAGCCGATTTCGACCACGGCGACAACTGCCGACTACTGTCGAGAGCCATCAACTGCGCAGGAGATATTGTAGTGCCACAAGTGTACGCGCAAACACAGAGGCACTCACTCGTCCCAACCTACCCGCGCCCGATGTAACGCTGATGCGATAAGATCGGAGGTAGACTAGGATGCAGTGTCAGAAACACGGGGACAATCACTACACAACCAGACCCGAAAACCAACAATTTATGTTTTAGCACAAATGTTGGCTCCGGCTGGGATTCGAACCCAGGACCCGCGGCCTAGGAGTCAGGTACTCTGACCACTAGGCCACGCGGTCGTCATTTTGGTTTTTTAATTATTTACTCCATTTAATAGTTTTAATATTAAATGGAGTAAATGTAATGCAGAAACCCGTCTAGGTAGGTACCACCCCAGGGCCAGTTATTCTGCCGTGAAGCAATAGTGTGCAAACATTAATGTGTTTCGGTTTGAAGGGCACTGAGAGCTAGCGTAATCACTGGGCATGTGAGACTTGAGAACTGATGTCTCGGGATGACGGACGCATTGTGGTTTCACACTGTTCTAGGGTGACATAGCATTTGTTATGGGCGGACGTTGCACTTACCATCAGGTGAACGCTTTGCTCGTTCCGTCACTTTTATTAAATTAAAAAAAATATTATAAAACCAAAATGGCAACCTCGCAAACGCAATATAGTCCCATCCTCCACTAAATGGAGCGACGACCTGCACGGTTATGCGGGAAGTCGATGGATGAACGTGGCACAGGACTTCGTTTTGTGGCATTCTGTTGGGGAAGACTTGCGATGGGCTGAAATTCGTAGTCACGCCTTCTTCCACGGAGAGACCACACCCGTAGCCCACATTTTCGCCCCCTTCGGGAAACTAGATGTGACAGGTGGCAAACGACGCTGACGCTATTATATTACGAGTCAAAAAATTATTTCTCCCCATTACATTCCCACAAGCATTGTAGTGATAGCATTGCATATTTTTGTTTTAATCTGCACGAAAAAAGGCTGCCTGTATAATACCTTAATATTACCATACCTCGGTATTACGCTTCTCTAAATAATGTACTCTTTATCTTCTAATACTCCAGTAGTCTGTTATGCTGGAGTGTTTATAAGTTTGAATGCACTAATCTTTATACGATTTCAAAAATTATATTCGGCTTAGATAGCCTGTTTGTTATGGAAGGTTCTAGGCTATAAAACATCGTTCTACGGCCTTAAAAAGCTGCTCGTTGTGGTCCGGACATCGCCGAGAGGGGCAGAACTGTGAAGGCTTAGTCGGATTATTTTTCGCGGGTGAAACCGCGGTGTACCGCCTAATATATATAAACAACTAACATCAATAATCAAACAAACAAATCGTATTAATATATTTGATCCAGTTTCAGTTTAACTTGTATGTGCATTTTACAGGTGAAACCTGCAAGCATCAATCATCCAAACCCTGACCATCTAGACTGCAGCAACCGTAACCTATTGGAGATACCAAATACTCTTCTCAAGGATGACAAATTCAGTATAACATACTCCTACAGTGTCAAGTTTATTAAAAATAACACAATAAAATGGTCATCCAGATGGGATTACATATTGGAGTCAATGCCACAAACCAATATTCAGTGGTTCTCCATTTTGAACTCCCTTGTAATCGTGCTGTTTCTGAGTGGAATGGTCGCTATGATATTATTAAGAACCTTACATAAAGACATTGCAAGATACAATCAGATGGAGTGTGGTGAAGATGCTCAGGTAATATTTATAATACATGTAAAAACTTCTAAAACGTTTTTTCTGTGTAACAATAATAAGTATAAAAAAAGGAGCAAATCTAATGTGAATGTCGATACAATTATGGAAGTATTGTGTGAAGATAATGAAATAATGCAAATGTGTGCAAGCGTAATAGAACAATGTTATTAAGTGTAGTGTGTAGTGATTAAAACGTCTTTCATTTAGCATCTAACAGTTATAGTGCCATATGGTGGCGGCATTAGGAGACTACCATCCCATTTCATCTCTTCTTAAAAGTCGACAGAGGGAAAATTAAAACCAGAAGATGGGCAGCAGCATCTTCCTGCAACATTTAAATAAAAAAAACTGCGGTTGCCAAACCGCCTGCCTAACGTGGCAACTGTTGTAAAATCCCCCCAAAATGGGAGCTACAAATTTTTGTAGCAATCAATGGGGCTATGTTCAGCAGTGGACTAGTGATAAGCTGAAATGATGATGAGGAGTTATTTTATTTGTTCTTTATTTGTTTAAATAGGAAGAGTTTGGCTGGAAGTTGGTGCACGGAGACGTCTTTAGACCGCCACGCCGAGGCATGCTGCTTGCAGTTTTTCTTGGATCTGGATCTCAGGTAAATTATTTAGCAAATTACTCGTATTTCAACAGCATAATGATTCAAACTCACTATGTATTTATTTACTGTTATAACTTATTCCACCTCCCACTTAAATATTCTCCCACCTCTTCAACGGGGGCTGAAATCCTAATTCTGCGGGCAGCCGATGGATAAGGATCGTGCGTTGTGGAAATCTATGGTGGATGTTGACTTTTATTCAGAGTTTCAGTTCAGACTTGTGGAATGGCTGCAATGAAAATGATGAAGTTTAAGGGGTGCACATAACAAAGCCGGCGTAATGTTAAGGCCAAATCGCCCCGCACAGACCGATGTTATTGGCTACCACAAATTATGAATCTTCAAGATGTTATGATATACGACGAGCTTTAGACTATTAGAATCAAGAAGACTTGTGTTGAAAAAAGATATAACAGTACTATAATATAGTAATCGACAAAGTAGTAATCAGTGTTAATTCTTTTTACGAACCGGATACAGCGCTTTAAGTATACTAAGTACAAACACAGAAGTACTTACTCGTCTTACCCTTCCCATAACTGATGTAAAGCTTTGGGTCAAGCACTCATTTTGTGAAACTTTAATTGGGATTCTAACACAAGTCTCGTGATCAGAACACAGGTTTCTTGAACAGGATGTCACGCGGTCGTTCATGAATTTTGAATGATGTTAAAAAAGTAAAGGAACATCCAATAAATGTCCCACTGCTGAGCACAGACCACACATTTCTGAGCGGATTTCAGAGCCAGGAAGAGCACGTCCACCACATCGCTCCAATGCGGTTTGTGTCACTTCACATGTCCTCGAAATATTTTCTAGTCCTCAGGCATGTAGGTTTCCTTTCGCGACATTTTCCTTCACCGCTGAGCTCGTGGTAATTTAAAATTGCTGAACAACTTAAGAGGCCCGCTAGGGATCGCACTCGGGTCACTAGAGTACTATAACATTTAAGGCGAGCGCCCGTCCCCTGGGCTACAATGATACCAATGATGTACATACATACAGTCACGTCTTTTCCTTTTTTCTCATTTATTTTTTGCGCCCCCGGGGGAAACGAGACGTGACTGGGGGCGAACCACGTCGCCGCCATTTTGGTACGAGCCAAAAAAATCTTACTCCCCATTACTTTCCCACGAGCAGTATAGTGACAGCATTGCATATTATGGTGTTATTCTGCACGAATAGAGTACAATATCTCTCTGTCGCACAATTAAAAAAACACACTGTCTGTACAATATCTTAGTCGCCTCTTACGACACCTCGTTAGGAAAGAGGTAGGTGCTATTTTACTCTGCCGGACACCTATCGGCTAAACCAATGATGCGCATGAGTAAATTTACCGTCTAGGTATTCGGCATGACTCTGGTGACACTCGCGTTCGCTTGCCTCGGCTTCCTGTCGCCGGCGAACCGCGGAGCCCTAATGACGTGTGCGCTTGTCGCCTGGGTGCTGCTGGGCGCCGCCGCCGGCTACGTCAGCGCCAGGATCTACAAGAGCTTCGGAGGCAGGCGGTGGAAGAGCAATATCCTGCTCACTTCGATGGTGTGTCCCGGGTAAAGCTTGTTTTTATTTTAGAAATACCGTCTTATTCTAATAAGCCATGATCACGCCTTTTTCCGTATAAGGGGCAGGCAGAGGCTACACATGTAGCCCACTTTTCGACCCCAGTGGTTGGCAAACCATATCGTAGCCATTTTGGTACAAGTCAACATTTTTTTGACTGCTGTTGCGTAACTACAAGCAGTATAGTGACGGGATTCCATTACATATTGTTATTCTGCATAAGAAAAGACTGTCCGTGCACTGCTTTAGTCGCCTCTTACGACACCTCGGTAGGAAATCTTTAGGTGCTATTCTACTCTGCCGGACATCTATCGACTTTGTAGGTGGATTTTTAATTACTTTAAATGTAGCTTTGCAGATATTAACATGAAACAAAGAAAATATTGTACCAGGGCTATAACTGTTCGGATCGAGGGAGATTTTTTATATAAGATTTTGTCTCTCGCCATTTGATGTCGGTAGTAACCTTGAGTTTTAGGGCGCATGTAACTAAAGTTTTGTAGAGGGTTAGTTTGTGTAGCTACACCAATAACCCTTTAACGTAATCTCCACCTAACCGATTTTCGACCACGGCGTTTTGGCCCAAGTCAGGTACTCTAAACATATTTTGCTGATTTGACGATTCTTTAACGTACTTGGTATGTCAATGTTGTGTACGTCAACCATCGACTGTAATAAACCAAAAGCGCAGTGTTAATGATGCTTCCCGGCCTCGCACATTACCTTATACTACCAAATCGACGTTCTCTTATTACTTCTCTAAAAAAGTTAGAAAGTGGATGAGCATGTGTTCCGGTTTACAAACTTTTCGGTACAACTAGAATCTACAATGAGTCATACCGAAACATGTACTTCTTCTGAATGAAACTTCAGTATACGGAATACTTGCGACTGTTAAGAAGTAATAATTGAGGAGGAACTGGGAGATGGCTGACGGCAATAGTCGAATGGCGGGTTCGATCCAGGGCCGTCATGTTTCGCAGTCCGTAACCTAAACCGATTTTATTTCATATAAAACTGTTTTAAAAACCAAACTAATATTATAAATACTGTCCTGTCCCTCTGTCTGTTTGTAACTTTTGACTGCTCAACCGTTAGGAACCGACCTTGACGAAATTCGGACAGAGATAGCTCTAGCATGCTCGAAACGGACCAGAGTATTTTTTATTCCAGAAAATCAAAGAGTTCCCACTGCGTTTTTGTATTATATATTGCTAAAATATTCAAGCTCTTATTTTTATTGTATTTAAGTAGCTCTAAGCAATTCACTGCTATAGCAAGGCATACCAAATTTGGCATCAGAATGCAAATTAGCGGTCGCAGTATTAACTCCGCGAATCTAAGATACCCATCAGGACCGGTGTCTGGCATAATTGAAATTGTTATTCAGCTACTGCGTGCTTCGATGTTTTAAATTTCTTTCAAACGACTTTTACGATAGACTAACACATGGCGCCCAGACCCACAACTTTAACCAATTCCAGTTACACTGATTGTACACATTCATTTTTTTTTTGCAGAGTCGTGTTTTCCCTTTTCTTCATAATGAACCTCGTGCTGTGGGGCAAAGGATCGTCTGCGGCGGTTCCATTCTCGACTTTAGTGGCTCTCTTGGCTCTGTGGTTTGGTGTCTCCGTGCCGCTCACATTCATTGGAGCTTACTTTGGATTTAGGAAGAGAGTAAGTTATGCAGCTGAATTACATTTTACACAGATATGGATTAAAAGTTCGGACTTTATTTCCAACAAAATATAAAGACTAAAATTAATTAAATTATGAATTAAGTATTAATAATGAATTAAAGATGAAAATACGAGATTTTTAGAGCAGATTCCAAACCTACTACGTCTGCTTCTATATACGGCGTGTGAACACGAGGTTCAACGAGTGGTTGAAGTTCAAGTTGGGAGTTGAAGTTGAAGAAGTACTAAGGGGGCGTCCATTAATTAAGTGAGGGGGAGGGGGAGTCGAGTCCAATCTCACGTAGGAGAGAGGGGTGATCTCGGCAAATATCACGTATTTTTTTTTCCCCGCAACAAACTAGAATTGCGATAGAACTGGGTTAAAACAAGTGTCTATAAGTGGCTAAATCCTATACAATATTTATCGCGTTATGCTAACGAAACGAAAGATTTGATTGTTTAAGTCGGAAGTTCGAAAAATCGCCGAAATCACGTAATTAATGGACGCCCCCTTATTTGTACGTCTTCATTTGTCTATGTGAAGTTACATTGGTTTTCATAGATTAATTTTAGATAAGTACTTGTATTAGAAAATTTTATGTTACACGCATATATAGATGGTAGTATGATTCCTATGCAGGAATCCGTCTCGGTAGGTACCATACTAGGGCTAGTTATTCTGCTGTGAAGCGGTACTGTACAAATATTACTGTGTTTCGGTATGAAAGGCACTAATAGCTAGCTAACAAAAGAAATCTCAAGGGTGACGGGAACACAGCATCTGTTATGGTGCACTTACCATCAGGTGGTCGTTTTGCTCGTCTCCCCACTTTATCAATGAAAAAAAAGGAGATATTATTTACTTAATTAAATTCATGTGTATTTGTTTGCAGATCCTTGACCACCCAGTGCGCACAAACCAGATCCCGCGTCAGATCCCCGAGCAGTCCCTCTACACGCAGCCCGTTCCCGGAATCGTCATGGGCGGTGTGCTGCCGTTTGGCTGCATCTTCATTCAACTGTTTTTCATCCTTAATTCGCTCTGGTCCAGTCAGGTATATAGATTTTCATTCTTATTTCGCTTTGGTCCAGTCAGGTATATAGATTTTATTTTTGATAGTCACTTACAGGAAATTACTTTTATTTATTTATTTTTAAAAAATATGTCCCTTACTAGGATTTCTCCTGTAACGTGAGTGCGTTTTACAGACATAAATATCACATGCACAACTAAGCCAAAGCCGATAACTAACAATTTGTGTTTTCAATTTTATGTTGACTCACGTAAAAGTTATTTTTTCGGGTCAATAGTAGGCACCGTAGTTAAAATAATTATTTGAGAATATAAAAAGGTCCGATTTAAAACCACGATAGATTATTAGGGCAGATGAAATGCGAAGAAATGGTCATACCTACAGATCTATTGCCGCCAGACAGAAGCTATCAATTTCAACGATTCATCGCAGTATTCGACGGTACCGGTTAACTGATTATCTTGGGAGGAGGTTTTTCCAAAGGCAGAAAAAAGTGCACTCCGAGGAGGGGTGACCGTTTTCTACAACTTCGAGCTCGTAGGAACACGCGGGTAACGGCTGTGCCCGAATTGAGCTTGAAGTCGTGCGCGGAGTGCGAGCGAGTGAGCGTACAGTTCGAAGATTTGAAGAAGTGGGCATTATGGTGTGGGGAGGGATAACTTTCGGAGCTCGTATGGAGTTTGTGATGGTCGATGGAGGGAATATGACTGCTTATAGGGATATTTTAGAAGAACACGTTGTGCCATTTGCCCCCTATAATGATGACGGCTTTATTCAGATGCAGTCAAAGCATATCTAAATTATGTGGGTATAACAGTGACAGTGGCCAGCAAGATCCCCGATATGAATCCTTTAGAATGTTTGAGACTTGTTAAAGAAAAGTGTTAAATCCAGAATACCACCCCCCAACAACATGAGAGAACTGCAAAACGCATTACTTGAAGAGTGGCAAAGCTTGTCCCAAGATACAATAGATAACATAATGCCCAGAAGGATGGAAACCTTAGAGCACGAGCGGGAAACACACATTATTAGTCTTTCATTTATTTAATGTTATAATCGTAGTAATATTTTATTTACAACATTGTTTGTATACCCACAAAATAGAGAAAAAAAGTGTTTTTATTTTGATTATTTTTAAGAAAAATTCATTAAAAACTTCCTAAAGTCGAAGTTCTTAAGATTAAAATACGTTTATCAGTTTGTTACTTCATGTGTGATTATTATTTGTTTTAATATACATGTTATTATTTCTATACTCTTAGTTTTTTTAACTTTCCGGTAATTGTGTCGGTGTCTATATTTCCATAAATAAATATATTAAATATTTCCTGACGTACAGATAGTTAGAACAACTATACATATATTTATAGTTTGCGGGTGTTTTTGCGTTTGAATTCGTGTCTCTAAGACGCACCTACGATACAGGAGAACTCCCGCAAAAAGTCAATGTTGTGTGGCCATCATTTAGGATTCTCATCTCATGTGTAATGTTTAATTTCAGATGTATTACATGTTCGGATTCCTGTTCCTCGTGTTCGTGATACTTGTGATCACGTGCTCCGAGACCACGATACTTTTGTGCTACTTCCACCTTTGTGCCGAAGACTACCACTGGTGGTGGCGGGCATTCCTGAGCTCCGGTTCAACTGCCGGCTACCTCTTCATCTACTGCTGCCATTACTTCGTCACCAAGCTGAACATCGAAGACGCCGCCTCCACGTTCCTCTACTTCGGCTACACCGTAATCATGGTGTTCCTGTTCTTCCTACTAACGGGTACCATCGGCTTTATGGCGTGCTTTTGGTTCGTAAGGAAGATATATAGCGTTGTTAAAGTCGACTAATTTAATGTGTTGTTAGGCTAAGAACTTAGAGCGTTGATAAATTGATATCGTTCCGAAGAGACTTTTATAAGAGAGTTATGAAACGAAGATTGTAACTAGTACTTGTGAGATACATGGGATGTTCTGCCTGTAGTAGTAGTCTTTAGTTGTGTAAAAATTGATAATTTCACTTGACTTTCCTTTAGCAGACCATTTATGTCATTTTTTATTTTAGCTTATTTTAGTGATTGTAAATAAGATTATAGCAAAAGAAATCCAATGAGTTTATTGGTCAGTGACTGTTTTGATATAGTCACTTTTACTTCAGGGTGAATATATCTTAGGCCGCGCATCATTTTATATCCAATTTGTTAGAAAGCGGAACTTTTGAAAATTCTAATGTCGTGTTTAGCTTAGTCTTCACTTAATGTGTGATATTTCTTCTGTGGCAACACATGAAGTGATGTTACTGCTGTCGTAACGTACTGTCGCGTATTATTTGATATTTTTAGTTCAATGCATTAATATACACAGTTTGTTGATTTAATTTGAAAAAACTGACTTATGTTATAGATAAAGCCATGGTAAACAAAGTAGGTACTTAAATAATCTGTTTCACTACAATAATATAAAAGTAATATTGGGTATGTAAATAAAAAAGTACACTATGTTTATGCAGGCGATTATATAACTATCATATCATTCTTAATGCAAAGTAATAAAATACATAAATTATGTTACACACCGACAGTACCCCACATTAAATATTACACATCAAGCTTTAGAGATAGTTTTGTCGCTTACTTGTCAGTCAGTTGTACAACTTCGCTATGGTCCGGTTGCGTCCACTTCAAATATATATATTATATGTAAATAAAGAGTCGTTTAAACCTATACTATACTAACTAAAGCATATAATAATCCAATTGTTTTATCAGCTCTGATATCGGACTGTTATTACTTCGTGCGACAGAGATGAAGCTCTATAAAGTCGAATATCTCTTTCTACAACTCGATGTGTTGTAATATTTAATGTCGGGTACTGTGAATATGTGGTTAAATAACAAAAGTCGGTGCAATGCACTTGTATTAAATCCAGTTTAAATGATGCCATTGGAAACAATGTAACAACACGACACACAATACAAACTAAAATTAGAAACTTTCGTAATCATATTACATACGAACTCAGTATTACTGTTTCTGCAAGTCGCATCAGTTGAACTGAACCACATATTTTTTATAATATATTTAAGGAACCATCAGTCACTACCTAGTGATTTATTTTGTTTTCATTATTGCTATTTGTGTGATCGTAAGAAATTTGAATTTACGTAAACTATATTAGCTATACATGTTTTAAACTGCTTAGATTAACAGTTAATGTAAACAATAAATTGACTATTTTATAAAAGTATTTTATTAAAAAAAAATATAATAAACAACAATTTAATTTTCATCACTGCTTTCCGAGAGCTCTGCTTTCGCTTTCGGCTTGTTGACTCTTTTCTTTGTACGCTTAGCTTTCTTATCAATTTTCGATTTTCTGAATAACTCTATTGCTTTCAGTTTATTCTGCAAAAGGTCTTTTTTATCTTTCTCTCTTTGGGGTATAATTTCCTGAAATCTATCAGACTTTGGGATAATCACTTCAATGCCTCTGTCCTCAACTTCATTTACTTTTACAACTTGGGTTACCATTTCACTGTTATCCATTTCTTTTTTCTTCTTACTTGTTGAAGGCTCAAATGAACTTTGAGACTCTGAACACTCTTCCATTTCTGTGCCTTTTTTAGCTTTTCGTTTTTTCTTCATTTTCTGTATGTTATCTGTCATATTATTTTCAGCAGCCCTTTCAGGGTCCATTCTCTGAACTGCTGCCTTTACACGTTTACTCATTTGATCCTTCAGTGATTGAAATTCTATTGTTTTCTTGAAATAATCCTGCACTGATTTCTGGGTCTTACGGCTAGTTAATCTGCTTATGACAGGTTTTACAATTTCGTCCAGTTTATTTTGCGACCAGCCAAATTTTGTTTTTGCATAATCTCTTAATATTGTTATGTCTATATTTCCCCAAGTAAATTTTTCATCACTCTTTTCGACATCGGGTTCTAAATATGCCTGAACTACCTGCAATTTATATTTTCCATTATAACTCAGTACTGTACACAGGACTGAAAACAGATAAGGTTCTAAATCTTGAGTAATTCACTCTTTAATATTGTAGTATGTGTACCAGTTTTTGAATGACATTCATACATAAATCACGCCTTTTTCCCATATAAGGAGTAGGCAGAGGCCACACACGTAGCCCCTTTTCGCAGATTAAAATATTTTTACTCCCTGTTGCGTTCCCACGAGCAATATAGTGAAAGCATTGCATATTTTGTTGTTATTCTGCACGAGTAAAGACTGTCCGTGCAAAACCTTAGTCTCCTCTTACACCTAGGTAGAAGATAGGTGATTCTAGAATCGGTACTACTTACGACAATATATTCTGAGTAAATGCTGGCGACTTGGTTTAAAACATAATTTTGTTTGTGATTAAAAAGCTACAACAACGACCAATGCTCTGATGTGAGAAATTTAACAAATATTTTTTTTTTTTAGTAAAGACAAAATTATATGAAATCGAGATTACAACCATTTCTTTTACCAACTTAAAGGTCATTTAAATATGTAGCATTTGCGTAAATATAAGAAATCACAACTTACAAGGAATTACGAGCATTAGAGAATTATTTAATATTGCCAGCTGCGATAGAGAATTTCGCTGAAATGGTACTCGAGCCTTGATGAGAGGCAACTTACGGAGATATTTTTTTTACCTACATACAACGTGTAACAAAATAAACACAAGACCTAAAATATTTTTTTATTGAAGATAGTGATGAGGTGAAAATCGTTGACCTGTTGGTAAGTGCAGTGGTCTGTCTGCTCATAGCCTCCAAGATCAGCTGGTCTGACGCATTAAGAGTTACTTAAAAAATCATTAGTAGTAAACGAACCAATTAATGTTGATGATTTTAAAAGATCGCAATTATGTTGGAAGAGACGCTCATTTGTTAAATTAATTAAAATATCCATTTGGAAAATGAGTAATTTAACACAATACGTTACTGGATGTTTTTCTGATTATAAATGCGATTTTTTGAACCAAAAATCTCCTAAACACGTCTGGTTTACGCAGTTCGTATTACATAGGTAGGAGATTAATTTTACTTTTAAATATTTCAAAGCAATGCTATTAACAGTTATAATTTCTGTTAACCACCACTCTAATTATGCTTAAACGTTTGTGCCAGGAGATTCGTGATGAAGATCTCAGGCATTCCCTAAAACGTTAGACAGTTGGCGCTTAATCTTTAAGTTTTATAAATAATTAACTTGGTTTTCATTTTATAAATAAATAGAAAACTGTTACGGAAAGATAATCGCATTTCAGTAACTGACGTTCAGCTGGAGTGTATGATTTCGTGTAAATTCGGCGACTTATCGTTTGATCAATCAGTGCGTGTGAAACAGTTCCGATTGCCTAGTTTATTTGTGATGAACTAATATCTATACATAAATATATAATTTTATAAAAGTTTAGTTTTTATATTATTATGCTTGTTTTATTCTATATATTATCTTATCTTTATTGGTGTGTCCTAGGTCTTGCGTTTGTTGATACATGTTGAATAAATGTCCAAGTAGCCAGACCCACTACCACAAGGTAACTGTCAATTGTGCAGGAGATATTATAGTGATACAAGTGTACGCGCAAACATAGACGTACTCGCTTTTTCTAACGAAGTAACGCTCATGCAATAAATAAGGTCAGATCTCTAACAGGTTAGGATGCAGCAGTTCCGTGTGGCCTATGCAGAAATCCGTCTAGGTAGGTACCACCCCAGGGCCAGTTATTCTGCCGTGAAGCAGTAGTGTGCAAACATTACTGTGTTTCGGTTTAAAGGGCACTGAGAGCTAGCGTAATCACTGGGCATATGAGACTTGAGAACTGATGTCTCAGGGTGACGGGCGCATTGTGGTGTCACAGCATTTGTTATGGGCAGACGTTGCACTCACCATCAGGTGAACGTTTTGCTCGTTCCGTCACTTTTATAAATAAAAAAAAAGAATCTTCCACCCCCATCTCATCCTGGTGGTATCATAAAAGTCGTCAGTAGATGGCCAGCAGTCAATGTTTCTGGTACATCTGAATAAATAAACTTTTGCCAAGCGTGGCAACTATGGCAAAATCCCTCCAAAATTAGAGCTGCAAAAGGGGAGCCCTATATTCAGCAGTGGCCTTGTCATAGGCAGAAATGTAATACTCTGACCATTAGTCATAAACAAATATATTTATTCAAGCAGTCTCCAAATAATCAAGTGCTGGACCTCTCCCAAGTTGGCAGGTTTTTCCGTAATCGCCACGTTTGAAGCTAAAATTAAAAAGGTTCTTCCACTATCAAGAGAAGTTCCAGAGAAATTTCTGGCATTTCCGTTAGTCGTTTTTATGACCTATGTATCTTTGTCGTGTTCTATACCTATATGTCTAGAAATGGTTGAAACAAAAAAATTTAAACCTTGAGATTGTCTCTTAAATTAGGTAATTTGTACAATAATCAAAAACATGTTTTTAATAAATAGTTTTAAACAGGTATATGATTTCAAGTAATAAAATTTATTTGATGATAAGTCGAATAGCCAAATATTTTGAAAATAACGCACCCGTACACTGGGAAAGTCATCTGTTAATTCAACGTTTTTTAATTTTTTCTTTAGGCTCGTATTATCAGTTCTCTTCCCAGTACGAACCCACTTCTTAAATTCTTGTAGTCCAGCTATAATTCTTAAGTACTGTGCCTGTTTTGAAGTTTCATTAGAAAGCTGCCTCTTATTAAATGGAAAAGACGCCAAAATTTCTAATGCCGTTACTGGACCTACACCAGGAACACCCGTTGTGTAATCACTTCCTACTAACAGGGCCAGCAATATTAACTGTTCTCTTGTTAAATCTAAAACATGCATAAGTAAAGGTAAGTAATTTCAGTCATTTCATTAATCGAAACACAAAAGAGGAACTTACTAAACGATTTCTCTATTCTCTCAGACAAAAACTGCATAACATGTTTCTTTTGATTGAAAAAATTCTTATAAACTGTTCTGCCGCCAAATAACCAAATATCACTGTCATCAGTAATAGTACCATCAGTTAATTTTACACTCTCAAGGAATGCACACTGCGCCTCTGCTTCCATTGGGGCAACTACATAGGGAATACCGAATATTTGCAGTAACTCTTGAGCGTCTTTTGTCATCTGCTCTGTAATATTGCGACCAATACGATCCAATCTTCCTTTCTCTTGTATCAAATCGTCCTCCTTGTTCTGCATTTCAGATATCATTGAATTCAAATCCTCAGAAGTTAATACTTGGTTAGGTGACTTATTTGAATTGGTAATAGCTCCACTATTTTCTAGTTTATTAATTTCATTATTTCTTTTATCCATTACTACATCATGTTGCTTAGAGTCATCAGAACTTACGGGTATTGCGTGTGGTTGAACTTTATGTTGTTGTTGAAAAGATTCATTTAAAATAGTTTTAATTGGCATTTCATTATTTGCGATAACTGATTTATCTTCATTAACATTTTTATTTTTTTCTTCTTCCATACTAGACTCCCTTTTTATTCCTAAGCTATCTGCATTATTAACTATGTCCGATTTATTAGATGGGCATTCTTTATTGCTTGCAATATCTTCTTGCTTTCTATTTTGAAAAACATCTGCAAATATATCATCATCTGGAGCTTCACATATGTTAGTTCCAAGGGTTAACTGAACAACAGCTTGCTGTAATTTATTTTCTGTTTGTGGTACTTCCTCAAATTCACTATCGGTGGTTTCTTCGTCTGTTTGGTTTTGAATTTGTTTAACAATGTTATTAGATATTTTGCATTCTTGTTTAACTTTAGCATCCTCTTCAGTGCTTGTGTCAAGTGCTATGATATTATTAGATGGACTTTCAAGGCAGACAATGGATGTTTCTGAAGCATTTATGTCAATACTAGTAGAAGTATCTTCGTTTGAAACTATAAGGTCTTTCGTTTCTGTAGCTTTAGTGTCATTTAGAGCAAGTGTTTCTTCTTCGTCTGAAGAAAGATTTACCTTTTCTAATATTATGGATTTCTCTTTTTTAAGTTCTTCGAGGATTTCATCTACTTTAGGGCCCTTTGATTTATTTTTAATGCCACTACTTTTTGAAGCAACAATATTGTCAATAACCTTGTAAGTAAAATCACTATACTGCATAATGTAAGCTTTAGCTGACGACATGTCTGGTTGTTCATATCCATCATCATTATCAGAATAAGAATTTGAATAATCTGAATCTGATAAAAACGAAGTCCAAGATTCATCAGTTTTAGAAGTACCAGCACTTGTATTAATTTCATCCATACATTCCAGTGACATTTTTATTGCTTTTTGCAGATCATCATCTTCTGTATTTAAAGTTGTATCAGCATTCTGTACTGAATTGGTTTTGTGTTCAGTCTTGTTTGCTAAGTGATTCCTTGTTCTTTTTAGCATCGGCTAAGGCTTGTTTTACATTATTAATGAGTAAAAACCTTGTGGTATTATTAGAGGCAATACGACGAGTAGGCATGCTTTCAATTCTTGTCTCAATACCTTCTTCATTTAATAAAGACTCAAGTTCATTTAAAGACATGCTGCCATCTCCCATTTCTTTCTCTGTTTCTTCTAGACATTCTTGTATTTTTCGGCGTTTGAGTAACCTTTGCATCTGAGAATACATAAAGCCAATTTCATTCACTGCTCATTTTATTTAAATTCATGAAATCTAAAGACATTTTTTGGAAAGGAAATACTTACTTGAAAATCTGAAAAATTATCACTCTTCTTTGGCAAAGTATGAAGTTTTCCCCATGAATTCATCTTTCTAGTTTCTTTTAACTCCACAAGTAAATCATATTTATCTTTGACAGGTAAATTCTTAAAATTATCTGACTCAACATCCACTGTATGTAAATCAACTGTGGAAGCACTTGAATTTTGCTCATCATCAGATCTAAGAGGAAAAAACAGATTTCAAATTTGTCACATTCATTAATAATAATATTTAACAAAATTTAATTATTATTGTCTGTTTACATACTCTGACTCTGTTTCTTCTTCATCTCTTTGTGGTATAGCAGGTAACTTAAAAAGATCATCTTCGTTTGATTCAGTTAAGGCACTGGTTTTCTTTGGGGATATTTGTTTCCCTAACAAGCTACTAATTGCTGTTTTTTTACCGAGTAGTAATGCAAGTTCTCTTTTCAATCTTTCTGATTCTGAATTATATTTAGACTTATTGTCCTGCCTTTTAGCCTGCAAAGTAAATTGTTATTTGCTGAAATGCTGCACATCTCATAAAAATCATTAGTAAGATATGTACCCTCTAAATTATAAAAATAGTATGCATACAGTTACTTATTATAAATCCTTTGTTTATTTTGTAATTGCATCAAATAAAAAGTTCAAAGTGGCTGTTTATTATTCAATATCCAAAGTATGCAAAAGGCAAAGTATAGGAAGAATTTTTCAAAATATAAGAAGTACTAACAGAGCTAGTAAGAAATTGTACAGTATGGAGTGAACAAATTAACTTACTATTGTTTCTCTTTTTAAATCTGGAAATCCACCATCAAAAACAAAAACAGGCTTAATTCTAAAATACAATAATTTACAAAGGCGTTGAAACAGCCCCATGAGATGGGCATTCGGCATAGGAGCTCCTTTAGCATCTTGGTAACCTTTAACCATCTGATGTAACCAAATTGATATATCTGATGAAAAAGATAAACATTTAAAAAACTTATTATTTGCATCTAACCAAGAACGAACTAATTGTTAGTTGCGGCATACCAACTGCTAATACTTTGTTTTCCAATGTCTCTACAGGCACTGGCTTCCCCGCGGGCTCAATCAACCTCCACAGTCCAGTGACTCCCATCGCGTGTGATTAAAATCCAGAACAGATTTTTTTTGTTTTTACTAATGTATATATCAGTGTACATAACAAAGGTCGTTTCCCACGAGATCTCCGGTCAATCGTCGGTCTCTTCCTCACACATCGCAACCTTTTCGCTCTGTGAACTCGACGTATTTATGACGCACACAAAAACAAATGGAAATGCCGCCTGCTACTGGTGGATTCGTAAGTGTTTCGTTCACTACATACAATATCAAATGTTTTACTACGCCGCGACGCCCACTCTTTCCCACACTTTATTTTCTCACGCCCCATGCGTAACCCCACATCCTATGACCGACCGTCTGCCGGGCTGTCAGTCGCGCCGGAGCCAGCCAACCTCGTATCTCGTATCGCTCGATTTTATTCGCGCGCGTGTAATCGACAACAAGCTTGCCTGTGTCTATGGTCCTTCTTGACAGATCTCAATAAAAGCGTTGTCGTATTTATATCGAAATAAACAAGTTTTATCAACTTTTTATTTGGATGTATATAAAATATCATTGAGTTTATTAGATCTTAAGTTACGTTTATCACAAGTAAATAACAAACAACAAACTGTGGAATGTTGCCTAGACTGTCTGAAATATCTTCCATGGAACAGGTGTTTTTGAATGAAGTGTGTGTTAAAATTCCCATCGTAATTATTTATTTATGGTGCCGTGAATAACACAAAAGTGTATCGATCGAAAAGTTAATAGTCATTAAAACGAGAGTCGGTTTTGAAACTTCGTCAAAAGTGTTTACGCTTGATAAGGGACGTTACTGGTCACGCAAGATATTATCAATCCCTGTTCTTCTAATATCAGTAACGGCAATGTTCTGCGTGAGATTGGAATTACAGTACAGATAGGGGTATGAAAACGGCGTCATGTGCGCAGAGTTTTTCTATCGATCCATGATGAATCGCGGAACAAGGTGAGAGCGAAGGTGGCAAGCATGCCGCACCAGTACGGCGCGGGCGCGGGCGGCATGGCGCAGGGCCCACCATCGCCACCGCCGCAGCACGGCGCGCTGTACCCGCGCTACGCCAACGCCGCGGGCCCCGGCGCCGGCGCATACCGCCCGGAGGAGCGTCGCCTCACACGTGAGGCCATGGAGCGATACCTGCGTGACCGCTCCGATATGGTTGTGGTCATCTTACACGCAAAAGTCGCTCAGAAGTCTTATGGCAATGAGAAAAGGTTCTTTTGCCCTCCTCCCTGTATTTATCTATTTGGAGATGGCTGGCGACTGCGACGCGAGCGCATGCTTCGCGAAGGTGAAACAGAACAGGCATCACAGCTGTGTGCCTTTATTGGCATAGGTAACTCTGACCAAGACATGCAACAACTGGACTTAAATAATGGGAAGCAGTATTGCGCAGCTAAAACTTTGTACATATCAGATTCTGATAAAAGAAAGCATTTCATGCTCTCTGTCAAAATGTTCTATGGTAATGGACATGATATAGGTATTTTTAATAGTAAAAGAATAAAAGTTATATCAAAACCATCAAAAAAGAAGCAGTCCTTAAAAAATGCTGACTTATGTATCGCAAGTGGGACAAAGGTGGCTCTCTTCAATAGACTTAGATCACAGACAGTGTCAACAAGGTACCTTCATGTAGAAAATGGTAACTTTCATGCATCTTCTACACAGTGGGGTGCATTTACAATACACCTTTTGGATGATAATGAAAGTGAGTCTGAAGAATTTGCAGTAAGAGATGGTTATGTCCACTATGGATCTACTGTAAAGCTTGTCTGTTCAGTGACAGGCATGGCACTGCCCCGTCTTATAATCAGAAAGGTAATTTCTACTTTGGATAACTAATAATAATAACTAGTGGTTGCCTAATGGTTTAAATTCTACTATGTGTATATATTCTATACAGTATTTCACTAACTTTTTTTATTGAATTTATATTTTGAAAAAAGTTTAGCTTTCTGCACCCCTTCTCAATATAAACTTAAACTATGCCAAATTACACTCCCCCATGTAAGCAATGTGCTTAAAAATTCCTACAAAGTTTTCTATGATATTAATATTTATATTATTAATACAAATTTGTTTGTATACATATGTAACAAAGAATTTTATTCAGTCTTTAAACCTCTCATTTGAAATTTATTAAGGGGTCTGTGATATATAAATTCTTTTATTTATGACGAAATTTGAATAAAACATATATTTTATACAAGGTGGACAAACAAATGGCATTACTAGAAGCTGATGATCCTGTTTCTCAACTACATAAATGCGCATTCTACATGAAGGACACTGAGCGGATGTATCTCTGCCTTTCACAAGAACGTATCATCCAGTTCCAGGCAACACCATGCCCTAAAGAACCCAATAAAGAGATGATCAATGATGGTGCTTGTTGGACAATAATATCCACTGATAAGGCTGAATATCAATTTTATGAGGGCATGGGACCAGTCAGGTTAGCAAAAAGTTTTTTATTTAAAGGTAGTACAAGTTTATGTGCTTATGTGCAGATGTGTATTATAATATTTTGGACCCTTGGGTAAGCAGTTAGGAAACACTAAGTTTCATCTTAATATCCAGCTAGTCTAGTGGACTAATTTTTTTTGAAAACAATTTGTAGTTTTCGTTTTATTGGGTCAATATTCTAAAAACTTTGTTGTCTTCTTTCACAATTTTTAATTCAATAGGGCCTTAAATTACAAATATATGCAGTTAATATGGTAATATATATATATATATATATAAAGATAGGACATATAATTTATATATTTCATTTTTAATCTTCAACAACGGAGGAGGTTCTATCTTCTTCTGTATGTATTTTTTTTAATCCTATTCTAAATTTTTGATACATTACACTAATGATGTTTTCTATTAAATGAAAATATGTAATATGTTACTTGGAAATATTTATTAATAATAAGATACAAATTGATTGATTAAAAGTAATAGTATATATAGCCCCACAATCATTACAAAATTTTGGTGCTGATAAAATAACATGAATCTGTTTGTGTTTACAGTATCACATACTTCACTATCTGAACAATATTTGAACTGTTTTCACATATTTTTATATTACTCGTGTTTCTATAAGTTTAGTGAACATGACATGCACAAAATAAATAACACAAATTTAAGTATCAGAATGGCTCCTGTGAATAAAACATTCTAATATTTACTGGTGGTATGATTCCATGTATGTTAGTTATTCTGCCGTCAAGTAGATTGTGTGTCAACATTACTGTGTTTTGGTCTAAAGGGCACTGTTGGCTAGTATAATTACTGGGCTAATGAGACTTCAGTACTATAGTCTTAGGGTGATGAGCGCAGTGTGGTGCCACACTGAAATGATCTGGGTGATACAACATTTATTATGTCACCATTAACACGCATAATACGCACTAGACGTGGAGTTGCGGAAACCGGCCCGTTGCAATCTACAATCTACAATCTATGTCACCATTAACATCATGTGAATGATTTGTTTGTCAATTCACTTTTTTCCATAAAAAGATATACTGTATACAATGAGTATACATTATAGTTTCATATCCTTTTAGACTTTGTAAAACATAATATAGTCTCAATCAAAAAAAATATGGTTTCCTTTCATATTAGAACATGGAGCATATCTGTGGCATTATGTTACAGAATTTACCTACATATTATTTGTTTAAAAAAACAATATGTTTGTAATTGCTTACTTTAATGGCATACAAAAAAAGTAGTTCATACTTTTTGTTCCATATTCAATCTATGAATATCATACAAATAACATTACACAGTTGTTCCATGATTAGATTATACATACTGTGAGTCAAATTTACAACCAAGTATCAAATTCACATAAAGTTGAACAATATACAAACTTTTTTCATTATTACAAATTTTTATTTAAAAAAAAAACGTGTGATATGTTTGATATGGCTTAATACAAATCGAGAAAACATAAGAAAAACTTTAAAGTTCGACTGTAATTTACTTCATCATCATCATCATTTCAGCCTATCCCTAGTCCACTGCTGAACATAGAACATACATTATTTTGGGGGATTTTCCCATAGTTTTCACGCTTGCCTGCCAACCCTGCGGGTTGGCAACCGCAGTTTATTTACTCAGATGTGCCACGAATCTTCGTGCTGCTGCCCATCTCTTAGTTTTTATTTTCCCTCTGTCGACTTTTACGACACCCACGGGATGTGATGGGGTAGTAGATTCTCTTACTACACGGCCTAACGGCCGGGTAATTTACTTAAGAGTTGTTTAAAATATTATTTAATTGCGGTATGACGGCCGGGTAATAGAGTGCCCCAAACCTCCACCATTCGTGGGTGTCGTTTTGAGTCTACAGAGTTTATTTGTATGGCGCACTAAATACTATCTTTTTCCCTAAATTTATCTCGCGAAACTTGATCTGGGGGCAGAACTGCACGAATACTTCTTTACGAAATTCTATCTACTTCTCAATCGGTTATTGGCGTGAATCTGTGAGAGTTATAAATGCAAATTCATGATTATAATATTACTAATAATAACAAAAAATTAAATGTCAAACATTGCTGTGTATAATCAGAAGCAACAGTTATATGTTAAATGGAAAAAAAAACATTTTAAATTGAAAAATGTATTTTCTCTTTAAGAAAATTTTATATTTGTATGAGAAAAATAAAGATCTTTAAACCCAAATAACAAATATTCAAGAATTGTACACCGATTCTTCGAATTTGTTCATCTTAACCAATCAAATAACATCCAGCAGTATTATTTGAACCTCGTGTTCTGTGGAATTTACATTTCTTGGTTTATTAATTAATAATTCTCTCATTATCTCATAATATACTGGGGACGTAATTACGCATTGTACGTAAAATTAAATATGATATAAAATATAAATTTGGTATAGAAACTGACACAATCACATTACATTTAGATGTTGATTTCATTTTATACAACTCTCTACAACTGCCTTCGGCCCTTTTCATTTCTTTCCGGGTTCCACCAAGCTTCTAGGCTATTGTATAATAGGCTAGGCTGTCTGATTCAACTCTGCTGGGCAGATTTTGCGAAACGTCACATATTTTCGTCGAGAATACCTCAGTGTCTTTAACCAGTGCATTTTGCTAGTGATGACGTACGGGACCGAGACGCAGTCCTTCACTGCAGGCCGCATAAAGAAGCTCAGTGTCGCTCAGTTGCCTTTTTTGCAAAAATAAACCTTGATTGGGCCCCAATATGACAGAATTTTTTTATACGCTTTAGAATCATACTGCTAATACTGTGTGATGTGTTACTAGATACTGTCTGCTGCATACAAGTCCGAGGGCCTAGACAAGTCACATTTGCCTACAGCAAGTACAGGACGATTATAAATATCATTCCCATGTTTTGTGACTTTGTTATTAATGGCTGTAGATTACAATTTCTACAGCGCAGCTGGTCGGTCCGATTGGGAAAGCATCAGGACTGTACAAAATTACACATGCACCTACAAAATTCCAAATTGGTAAAAATTGAAATTGGAAGACTCCATTACAATGAAGGAAAGGATGTTTCTTTGCTAAAATTCGCATGCAAAATATAAAATGGTGTATATTACCCGCCAGTAGCGTGCATAAGCAAACTAAAACCGTCACCGGGAACCGCTACCAGATACCCCCCACCGCTACATCACTAGCACTAGATAATATACACCACAGAAATCGAAGATGACACGCATTTCACCTCAAAAAAGGCATTATCAGGTGTTATTGATTCTACGACAGACAGCCGCCGACTGTTCAGTTTTCACTATACAAGCACAATAAAAGCGCGTTAAATAATTTAATTTTTTGTTTAAAAACCTAAAATAACAGGCTTGAAAAGCAATGAGCCTGAATGCTGGTGAGCATACCAAGTCATAGTCAGGAAATTATTGTATTGACATCGGTTCTCTATACCTGAAAGTCCAAACATTCGTATATTATAGATACATACATAAAGACGGCTAGGCAGTATTTGTATTTGAAATACAAATACATAAATGGTATTTGTATTTCAATTACTTTAAAAGTATTTTACTTCAGCGTCAATATTAAAATACCAATATTAAAATACCCAGTAGTAATCAGTGTTTCAAAAACATCTACATTGTGAAAAATTCCATAGAAAAAGTTGAGAAATTCTACTCTTGTAAAGTTTTCTGATATAGGGCTCTGTAAGCAATATATTACTTTCAAGCGTGCATGTTAAAGTCGTTCTTAGGTCAGGGCACTTTCGACACTATTGCAATCAAAGGTTCTGAATGTATTTTATAATTTTTATTTTATATTTCAAATACAGGCAGGGAGTACTTGACCTTGTTGCCTTCTCCGGCTAATACGGCGGTACCCGGGTAAGCGACCCCGACCTCCCGAGCTACTACTGTCTCACCCTGTTCCTTTCGAAATAGTTGTATCTTACACCTTACCGTTCCTTTCAAAACGTCCGCATTCCCTACCCCAAATCCAGGTAGGAAATGGATCCTTTTCCCCCCTCGCCGCCAAGCCAATGGTTGCCGTGCCGATGGTTGCGTGGCTAGGGACCTAGTCGTTATCGTGCCGACCTGCCCTGGGTTCGGGTGACCCCAGAATAAGGCTAGCCTTACTCAAGCATGCGGGGCTCTGTTTGGGTGGACAACATTTTCCCAGCTGCTCGTGGGAACGCAATGGGGAGTAAAATTTTTAACTCGTACCAAAATGGCGGCGATGTGGATCGCCACCCGTCACGTCTCGTTTCCTGTGGGAGCGAAAAGTAGGCTACGGATAGCCACTTTGCTACTCTGAATGTTAGAGGAGGTATGAAGAATAAACTTGAAGAAGTATGCGAGATGATGAGCGAAAGACGGATTGATGTTCTTTGCGTGAATGAAACCAACTGCTTTCTGCTAGAATGAATGAATGTGTGACTGACATTGATTGTGTGAGCCCAAGGCTCCTCTGGGTGAGGTTGAAGGTTGGCATTACTCGCATCTTCATATTGGCAGCTTAAGCTCCACAAGATGCGAGTTGGAACCGCTCCTCGAAAGCCCAAATGGAGAGACAGGAGTTTTGGGATAGCGTGAAAGATCTTTTGAACAAATGGGTGGGAGTGAAGCGTAATGGATATGAAAGTATGCTGGGTAGGTTCGGCGATGACAGAGTGAATCAAAATGGGGAAAGTCTGCTTGTAGTATGTTTGGATTGGAATCTTGTGAAAGATCCACTTCTATAATAGAGAAGAAGAGAACCAGAGAAGTATGGCATCAACACAGACCACTTTCTGGTGTTAAGCCGAAGGGCTCTTTAAGCGATGGCGGCATTGTGTGCATGAGCCTATTAGTGTACTAGCGCGCATAAAAGTTGAGAATTTGCAAGAGAAAGGGGTGAGAGAAGAATTTGTTAATAACTGAACAAGGAGTTTGATACTTTAGATGAGGTTGAGGAGGAAAAAGTATGGAAGCCGTTTGAGCAAGGAATGGTGGAAGTTGCTATTAAAGAGTGCGCGGTGTAAGTTAAAGAAGAAAAGGGTGTAAGTTAAAGACTGTGTGTGCAGAGGTTCAAAAGGCAGTGTCCGAAAGGAGAAAGCTATGCTGGATTGGTTGGCTACATGAGCCAATCAAAGAATGCAAAAAGCAACGAATGAGGATGTAAGCAGGGCAAGTAATGAATATAACAGGTTAAAAACTGTGGCAAAAGAGGTTATGGGAAGAAAGAAAGAGAATGATAGAGATGAATTTGATACAAGGGTATCTGACGACTTACGGAACGACATTAAGTTCTTCTGGAAGTCCATAAAAAGAGCCAGAGGTAAAAAATATGACCTCGCAACTGGACAAAATCAGAAACCAGGATGGAAGTATTCTGAGAGTAGTGAGAGTAGAGTGGAAGTAGTCTGAGATAGAAAGAATATTTCGAAACCTTATTTGAGAAAGAGGATATACAAGCACAGGTCCCATCCGGGGACATGAATGAAGGTTGCGATGAAAGAGATATTTGTATGCAAGAGATTGTGGAAGCGATGAATAGTATGAAATGAAGATGGGCAAAACTGCAGGGTATGATAGAATTACGGCCGAGATGCTAAAAGCTGGACAGGGCGTGGTAGCTAGTCAGCTGTACCGCCTTTTTAACCTTTGTTGGAAGAGCGGCAACGTACCAGTAGACTGGTGTAAGGCCGTCATCGTACCGCTTTACAAAGGAGAAGGGTCGCAGCAAGACTGCAAAAACTACCGAGGCATTAGCTTGCTCAGTATCGTTGGCAAACTGTATGCAAAAGTTTGGTTAAGAGAGTGATGAATGAAACTGATGAGAAGATATAGGATGTACAAGCGGGATTCAGGAGAGAAATGGGATGCATGGATCAGATCTTTTCCTTACGAAGCATAGCCGAAAAATTCTTGGCTCAAAGTCTAAAGGTCTATTGCGCATTCGTGGACTAAAAAAGGCCTATGATAGGATAGTAAGAAATGAATTGTGGTCAACTTTGCCTATGTACGGGGTGAACGACAGCTTGATACGAGCGCTAAAATCACTCTATAAGGATTCCAGTGCTTGTGTCAGGGTAAACGGGGCTTACAAAGACTGGTTTAACATCGACAAAGGTGTTACACAGGGATGTGTAGCGTCGCCGTGGCTGTCTAACCTATTCATAGACAATTGCTTAAAAGATTTGAAAAAGATACGCACTCTTTTTAAAGGATTTTTGAAGGATTAAGAATGAATGATCTGACTGTCGAATGCCTCCTATACACCCATGATCAGATTATATTAGCGTCATCGGAGGAGGAGTTGCAGGCGATTGTGAATATTATGCATGGTGCCCTAAAAAGCAAAGGTATGAAAATTAATGTAAGTAAGACGAAAGTAATGGTTTTTGAAAGAGAAGAAAGTATGACGCTATACTGAGTTCTTATTGAAGGAGAAAGAGTGGAACAAGTGAAAGAGTTTGTATGCCTAGGTTCTAAATTTTCGAGAGACGGAAAGTATGACTGTGATATTGAGAGAAGAGTATTTATTAGCAGGAAATCAAGTGAATGCTCCGCGTAACTTTATGAGCAGCCAGAACTTATCTAAAAAGGCACGACTGGTTGTACATAGGGGGGTATTAGTCCCCACACTTACGTATGGTAGTGAATGCTGGGTCTGGCAGAAGAAGCATGCAATTAAGATTAATGCTGTGGAAGTGAGAAGTTTGAGAAGTATAGCTGGAGTAACTTGCATCGACAAAGTGGGAAACAGCGTGATAAGGGAACGTTGCGGTGTGGTTGAAGATGTAGTGACAAAGATAGAGAAAGGGATGCATAAATTATTTGGACACATAGAGAGGATGAATGAAAGATGATTGACGAAAAAAATTTATGAAGTGAGTGTGAATGAGAAAGCCGGTAAGGGTCGACCTAGGCGTACGTATCACGATCAGATCAGAGAACCGACGAGCATGTATGAACACGGTAATGAAAGTAGAAGAAGCGAAAGATGTGTGGTCAGGATCGTAGCAAGTGGAAAGATGTGTTGTCTGCCATGGGAAAGAGGCGTGACTGTATGTACGAGTATGTATTTCAAATACGTCTTGATGAATTTTGTATTTCGTATTTTATCTAAAGCACAGCATGCAATTTGCCCAGCCCTGCATACAGATCTGATACTGTCCGCCTGTTTTTTTGTCTGGGCTAATATCCTGAAATTCAGCCGTTGGCAGTGAGGGAGCGAGCTTTTAAGATTTCAGGCTTAAGTTTTTATTTCGTAGATATTTAGGGTTTTTGCGTAAATCTGAAAAATTGTAGGAATTACAGGGCTATGCTTGTTAGATGGATGTGTTTCGCGCGGCTTTCATTTGAATTTTGTTTCATGGCAGTTTAAATATTTCTCTTCATTATTACTAATATTTCAAAATGCATAACTCTCTCTCTCTGTTCCTTTGTCCGTGGAAAGGTAACAAACAGACAGAGTTACTTTCGCATTTAAAATATTAGTATGGATAAGTAAGATTTAATAGTGCTAGATTTCTGTGGGCTTCTCTCAAAAATCAAGCTCTAAAATTACGTTTCTTCATCTGAGCATAGATAAGATTACATTCTACAACTTTATTACCGTACTTATTTTTAATTGGCTTACCTGTGTAGTAGTTCCTTTCGATCCAGTCTTGATAATTTTGATAACCGACTCTTCACATTGTATCATATTCCCACGGGATATTTAAAAACCTGTATCCTGGCGGATTTAGTCACGGGCATCATCTGGTATTCTATAAAACCATTTTTTTATAATCAACATTCAAACTTCGAACGTATTAAGAGAAGTTTTCCGCCATTTGAATTTTCAATCGTCGTGTAACAGAATTTATATCCCGATAAAAAAAAAGAAAGACCACAGAGTTTCTTGCCAGTTCTTCTCTGAGATCTTTATTTTTTGAACCGGTGTAGATTTCGACATTCATAAGAGCTGCATACAAGCCTAAACTGAATAAAGAAATTTGGACTTTAACTTTAAAACGACATTAATTGATCGTCATATTTCAAAATATTAGTATAGATAGTCCACCAGTCCAAGTAATAACCACCAAGAAACCTTTTTTTTACAATTCATAAATGTATAATTGATATAAGAAAAGAAGCGATTACCTTATTTCTGTAGAGTAATCTTTTATGCATGTACGAGTAATTTACAGCATAATACCCGTGGCCCAGTGGCCGGTACCCTCTTTACCTATATTATAGGTATTTTAATATCTGTATATATATATGTGTGTATGTATGTCTATGTGTATATATATATCTATGGGTGTAATATATATCTGTATATTATATTCTATTATTGGATGCCACTGAAAATCAGGGCAGGATAATGCATCCTAGCATATCTTAAGTGGCGATCCTTTTTGGATCATGGCACCATGTAACAAATATTTGTTTACTTCTTTCTTTCTTTCTTAATATTCACTGTATATAGGTCTCCGGTAACGCCCGTTCCGTTGGTTCACTCCCTCAATTTAAATGGGGGAGGCGACGTAGCCATGTTGGAGCTGGCCGGAGATAACTTCACGCCATCGTTGCAAGTGTGGTTCGGCGATGTGGAGGCAGAGACGATGTACAGGTGTGCGGAATCGATGCTGTGCGTCGTGCCCGACATATCGCAGTTTAGAGGACAGTGGCTGTGGGTACGACAGCCAACGCAAGTAAGAATTTATATCTTTTATCAACTGTTTGTATCTTACCATAGTTTGCCACGTTTGGCCACCAGGCCACTAACCGCCGCCACCACACAGCCAGGGTTTTGCGAGAAGTCGATGGATGCAGGTGGCTCACGGACCGTGTTTTGTGGCAATCTATGGGGAGGAACCGAAATAATGATGATTCATTATTCTCAATAAGTGGTCATCATCATGTCTCTCAAGGGAAATTTACCGCAATCATCTACATTTTCTTGCGTGCCGCGATTTCAGCACCAGAAAATTTACTGGTGGTACGATTCCTTTTCAGGAATCTGGCTAGATAGGTACCACCGCAAGGCCACTTATTCTTACCGTAAATCAGTAGTTTGCGAACATTTCGGTCTGAAGGGCACATACACCTAGTGTAATGGTATTGTAGTTAAAAGACACCAGTTAAAAGTGGTGTTATGTCGCCACCAGACGACATTTTGAATTTAAAATATGCTTAGACCTTCATTTGGGAGCGGCTTATGTCTAGTAATGGGATAATCATACGCTGTTCATGATGTTCTGATATTGGATGGATTACTCCGCTGTATGTCGAAGGCTTACAAGATTTTTCTAACGTTTTTCTAAAGTCGAATAATAAGACATCACAGCACATCACGGCACAGACCAAATGGGGGTCATCGATTCACCAAGAGTAGGATCTATTTGTATTTATATACAACTGTTGTATCCATAATAATAGTTAGGCAATAGTCAGGCTCATAAGTGATCACACGTTCAAATCAATCGAACAATCATCTCAATAGTTTTCATGAAAAGGGTTTAAAAAAATTAAACGTCTCTTCTTAGTAGCAGAACAGGTGCTACAAAGGCATTGGTGGTTTTGCTAATATAGTATGCTTGTATAGTGCCATCCCAGAAGAGTAACTACTATTAACATTTTACCCAACCCATTTCGGATAACCGCTGTATAGCGGCTACTTAACGGATATAAAGAATTATTTTTCTTGTACATTGGTGTGTAATAAAGAGTAAATAAATAAATAAATAAAATAAATTTGTAATTTCTGGAACACTCCATTTTTTTACATACTCGTACATACATACATCAGGCAGGGCACTCACTGCAAAAACAGATGACTGCCACAATCCACGTTTCACCAAAACAATATAATGCACTTGGTGTGATAGGTGGTGAGCCCATCGCCATCATGCGCTGTTGGGTGCACAGTGCAGTATAATTCCTTACTCTTTTACGAGACGCCTTTTACGAGATCCATTGGATGAGATGTAGTATTCTTTTATCGAGCCGCCACCACACGGCACCATTTTTTTACGTATGTAAAAAAAGGATCTATACGAATAAATTAGATATTGTCAATATACTCAATTTTTTATAGGTAAGCAATTATTTGTCAGTTGTTATTACGTTAAAGACATTTGTTTTTCGTCTGCCCGAACGTTAATAACTTAACTACGAAGGCGGAATTGAATAATTATTTATTAATTTATAGTCGCAGATTCTTCAACTTTAACGCAACAGCTCCAAACATGCTTAAGCTAATTTAATAGTTTCATGAATCTCTCTTGGATCCCATTATAATAACTGTGAAAATTATATAGCACCTTTACCGGTTTCCGCCCGATAAAAAAGATTTTGTAAAATTGGTTCACAATTGACGAAAATATCGATGAACACTATAAAAAAATACATACAGACGAAAAGAATACAACCGCCACCTTGTTTGTAGTCGGTTTACTATCTGGGGGTTAATGTTATGAATTATGAAGTCTACGCGACAGCCACGGGAGCATATTGGCATCACCACCAACGTCATTTACAGCCTGTCACACGTTCGCTACTGAACTACTGAACATAGGCCTCCCCATTAGTAACTCCAGTGCACGATACATATGCATTCATTGACTTACCGCAGTATAGAATAGATCGTCGTACTATCTACAGTATTTTCTCTTATATATACTGCGCTGGCTGTAGGAGGTTGCCATTCGCGATCCTTTTTTCCCCAAAGCCTAGTTTCTACGAGAAATGTTGCCGCAGGCCCTGGGTCTAACCAATATTATATAAAATCTGTGCCCAAGTGCCAGTGATGATAACATAAGACTTGGAGTTTCCTTACGGGATAGTACCCGCAACGACATAGCGTACAGGGTCAATACGTAAATATTACTTCCGAACACGGCAACCAGTCTTCCGATTACTGTCGGAAGTTATCAACTGCGCAAGAGATATTTTAGTGGCACAAGTGTACGCGCACAGAGGCAAACACTCGTCCGGACTTAGTCGCAATCACGACACAACTAGATTAAAAATACAACAATTTGTGTTTTTGCACAAATGTTTGCTCCGGCTGGGATTCGAACCCGGGACCTGACATGGTACTCAGCTAACACACACAGACGCGGCAAACCTCTATCAACAATAAAAGTTTACAATACGTAAAGCGTTTGGTGGAGGCGAAAGATGTGGTCTCTCCCTATGGAAACGAGGCGTGACTCTATGTATTTATTTATGTATGTATTAAAGCGTTGCAACGAAAACATAACTCAGGACTTCCACCATTTCAGGTACCAGTGTCGTTAGTGAGAAACGACGGAATTATTTACGCGACGGGACTGACGTTCACTTACACGCCGGAACCCGGGCCCAGGCCGGTGTGCCCGCCCGTGGATGACGTCATGCGCCCGGAGCAAGCCGCCGCCTGGCACCACGACGCAATCAGCCACCGACTGCCAGACAACAGTCTGCAATAGCCAATCGACTGCAGGCTGGAAGACAGTCTGCAGTAACATCTAGCCGTGTATTAAATACACGAACAATCTACAAATACACAACACAGACTATCCAAAGAGTTATACGAATAGTTGGTGAATAGAATAACCAAGTATTTGAAGACGATCGGTGAGTGTGAGGACATTTGTAAATTAGTTTCGATAGTGCCTACAATGTATTTATGGTAATATAATCCTGATTTAAAAAGTTTTACTTGTGTAATAATTTAGTGTTTAGAAATTCGTTTATACTTTTCGAAAGAAGAAGAGATGAACGGAAATAAATAATTATTCCATTACAGCGGGTTATTTTAAATTAAGTTCTAACTCAAAAATAAATTGAATTATAAAAAGCCAATAATGCATTTAAGCACTATTCAGGAGTATATTACAATAAATGGATCATAGAAAGTTTTATAATAAGGAAGTGCCACGACGCGAGTCAATTGCTTTGCCGGTTGGAGTCAAAAACGTTCGCAAAGCGAATGGTCTCGTGAAATTACGACAGTCTGTGCCTAAAATAATGTAAATTAAGTTTTTTTCCCGAGATTTCGACACCAAAATGCTATACTAAGATAATAAACGGTAGACAGCAGTAATATTATCATTTTGTGACATAAATAAGATATTTGCGTTCGATTATTTCCTATTCAGTATAATTAAATTATTGTTTACTATTATAAACTGAAAATCCTGTATCTCACATATATTGAAAAAGTTGCTCACGCATGCTTAGAATGTTGCAGTTTTTTTTTATTATAGAGAACTTGTAGTCTGTATCGATATAATTTTGATACATGGTGTGTTTTTGTAATGTTTTGGAAATAACCTTTAATGCGCTGACATCGGTATATATAGTCTGTCCAGAGCAGCAGTTCCTAAATTGGCGTCGAGTGAACGCCAGTTTCGAGATTTTTAACATTTTAATCCACAAGAACGAGATCTCTCTGCTCTAAGATTTATTTTCTTCGGGGCCAAATAGCTGTAATATCCATGACATGACATCGCTCGCAATGCGATTTCGTTTAGTGTCACGTATAGTATAAGTTCATTGGTTGAGGAGACATCTCGAGATTAATTTAGCGAGTTTATTTGAATCGTTCGTTTGTAAGTTACTTTAAATTTAAGGATCAAGTGTTTAGTGGAAATATGAGTCATTTCAATGAGGAGACGAAAACCAAATATGTTTTACTTGCACACATTGTTAGTGCTTGGTTGGATTTCAATGTGATTCGTTTCATGCGGGTGTCGAGTTCTAAAGGTTCATGTACACTCAGCCGCTCAATCGCTTCACATAATTTATAGATATTTTATAACATAGGGCACGCAATACTGTCGTTTGTCTATACGTATGTATATTTACCAAGATTTTAATGAACAACTAGCGATGTAGTTAGATATAGTCTATAGTACATTTGTTATATTTTAGAGAAAACTTTCGATTGAAATTGATATTTATTTAACACGATCTTAGATATTTTATAATTTGGTAAACCAATTCGGTGTGTATTTATAACGAAGAGTGTGATTTCGAACATTCCATACGGAAGTGAAATAAGAAGTACAAAAATTTATCAATATTTTTATATCTGCTATAAAAACATTGAACTACGAGACAATTTTACGCTATTGGTATTGGTAGTTGCAGTATTACGATGATGTATTATTAAAAGTTGTAGGAAGAACATGTCGTCAATTTATATAAAACAATTTTTTAATTTTTTTTTTACACAACTGTTTACTCGTGCATTTTTATCATTTTACATTTGGTATTCGTATATTTGGAGATTATCATATTTAAGAGTCGACTGCTCTAAAAAAATATTGTTTTATGCGACTGCTTCGTAAAATAATGAATAGTCCATTTTACAAAGTAGCTTTGAAAAATGAGTATTTTAATAAAAATGAATTCGAACAGCTAAATTATTTTTTATTCATATTTCTATTCCCAATGACAATAATTCGTTTTAAAATCATAGTTTATCAATTGTTCTGTATGTGGATAAGACTGCTTAATTATGCGAAGAAAATATTAATAAAGTATATTTTTTTAGTACTTTTTGTAAATTTTAATGACATTATAAAATGGCATTGATAGATCTAGGTCTTATTTTTCGAACCCGGTTGATTTCGTTTTCAATGCAGGTTTAAACAAGACTAAATTGAATAAATAAAATAGCCTTAGAAATAAATTTTTCTATATTATTAAATAGAATATTTCTAGAAGTAATGCATTATAAGGTTGGTTTTCGTTTACTACAAAAAATTTTCAAGCATCTAGTCTGTTCGGAGACAGAATTTTATCTAGTTGTCATATCATTTTGAGATTGTTTAGAATATGCCAATATGAATGGATCTGTTATCGTACTGCAGTAATTATAGCACATTTTTTAGAATAAATCTTGTTTTGTCCATAAACGAAAATGATTATCTACTCTCAATTAAAAATTAAAACTTTTTTTATATTTTGGTATTCTCAAACACTAACTGAATACTCGAAAATGTTATAAAAACCACCATTGAAATTGCCTAGGATGCAAATTGTCTTCTGCAACAAAGTAAATGGAGTAATAAAAAGAATATCAAGAGTTCCCACAGATAATCACCGAGCGAAAAAATCAAGTCAAATCTCGATTAATTAATTTTAAAAACGTTGAGTGTAATTAACTACTTATGAATCAGAGTTAATCGGAGAATCAGTGGCCGTGTGTGGGAATGTCTTAAAAAACTCTTCACATGATAATAACAAATGTCTTCCCCGGCGCATACCGTTCCGCACCGCTGGGGTTGACCTCAGATAATTATCGCAAGTTTATACCCATCCGCCATTGTTCCTAGCTGAGATTTGAAGAATAAACGCAGTTATATTTGTTTTATTCCAAAATAATGTCTTCATAATTAAAAATATTAATTCTGATTTTAATCTGAATGCTTCAGATACAGTTGATAAATTTTCTGACGTTGTTTAATTGTAGAGTATCGTCTTGAAGCCATCACCCATCATACATTTCACACGGACCTAATTCATATTCATAACCTTAGCAATAATTAAAAGTTTTTAATCAAAATTGATGTTCCGAAATACAAACTTATTTGTCTTTATTTATTAATAATGTTGTTTTCATTTTCGCAGTATATTATTTTGTCATTAATGTATTACAATAGACGTGGGAATGAAGAGATGTGGTCTCTGCCTACCCCTGTGGGAAAGAGGCGTGACTGTATGTATGTATGTACAATAGACAGCAATATAAAATAAATAAAATATGTGTACGAGTTAATTACGAAATTTCAAGATTAAAATGTTTTTTAGTTATATTAATTCGTAATTAAAATCCAATGGTAAGTTAAAAAATCTGTACGTCTGTCCGAACGTCGATAACTCGACAACTACCGACGCGTCAATTTAACCCAAATGGTAGAAAGCAGCCATGGGGCGGGGCTATTTTACTACACTGGTCAGGAATAGAGACAGTTTAAAAACCTATTATTTTCTTTTTTTGAATTATTATTTAGAATGGGTTTATTATATCAGAAACTTCGTTCAATTTTTCACCTTTGATTTTTTATGGATACTTTTAAATTGCAACTTAAAGCGAGCAGTTTTAGAAAACTGGATTGCAGTGATTGGTTGTATAAAGTGGGCTTGAAGCTGTCATTTATTTTCAAGACGCTTTAAAACTAGGGTAACAGGCGCATAATTGTGTATCGCAATATCAATAGGACTCCAACCCTTCATCTGTCGAAGACTGGAAAAGGTCGCGTGGCGTCTGCGTTTTGTTGGAACTACAGAAGCTGTAAACGCTGTAAAAGACAGCGCGGAAACTTAATAACCAAAAAAATATCGCATGAAGTAAAGATTCACACTCGAACTGCCGTAAATCATCATACAAAACCTGAAGCTGACTAGGTGCTTATAGTAAATGCACAAGAGATCCTCAATCATTCTCTGCAATTACAAGATCAGTAGATCGATCAACACGTCTCATCATAGTGTTCAGCTCATTTTAGTGTTGTTCAAACGAGCAAAAACTTTTTTGTTCGTTTGAACAACACTAAAATGAGCAAAACCACAAGGCGTAGGCTTATTGAGCCAAAGAAGCCTTGCAAATGATCCGAAGAGAGCATCCAGATCACCCTGCATCGAGTGACACACTTTTTTACGACTCACCAAAATAGTTAATTTGTAACTTCGTTATCATTTTTAAGGAACTATCTAACGATACCTCACACGCGATAAGCGTGTGACCACTGATTTTTTTTCATCTTGGATGATGTACCACCACAATTTTTTCGTACTTTCACTACACCATTTTATAGCGGTTTATGAAAAACGACTTCCTTCAAAATTTCATCTTAATGGTATCAATCAATTCATTCATAGAAATTGATGACATACATTGAATTTACTTGTACTTGTTCAGTATATGTCTTGTAAATGAACTGTATATGAACTTGTTCGTCATGATGTCGGTTACCTACTTTTCAACCAATCATTTTCTATTAGCGTACCTTCCATGCGATGAGTGACGCCCTCTTGACGACACAACTGTAGCGTCGTTGGTGATAGGGAGCGAACACGCGAAGTTACATTGAAACGGATTTCAGTCTCATGATCATTTAAATTAATTGTTGGGTATTTAAATACCTGTTTCATTAATTGTTTGATGATACGTTTAAATTTTATTGGTGTTAGGATTCCTAGGCAGGAATTCATCTAGATAGGTATCACCGCAGTGCCAGTTACTCTGCCGTCAGCAGTCATCATCATCAACATCCCTTCAGCCTATCACTAGTCCGCTGCTGAACATAGGCCTCCCTCATAAATTGCCACAGAAGTTTGTAGCTCTCATTTTGGGGGCATTTTGCCATAGTTGCGGGCAGGTTGGCAACCGCAGTTTATTAAATCAGATTTTCCAGGAAGATGCTGCTACCCATCTCCTGGTTTTAATTTTCCCTCTGTCGACTTTTACGACACCCACGGGATGAGAAGGGGTGGTAGATTCTCTTAAGCCGCCACCACACGGTGTACCGTCAAGCAAATATTACTGTGCCTCGGTCTTAGCTAGTGTCATTATAGTGCATATGAGACTTAACAACTGATGTCTCAAGGATTCGAGCGCCATGTGGTCTTCCACAAAAAATTCCTTGTATTTTAATAATAATCATTGGTTGTAAATAGTATAGTTATTTCCTTAAAAATAACTAAAAACGTGAATGATGCAAACAATGATTTGATTTTAATTGTGTAGTATTATTGAGTCAATAAGTACCCGTCCCCATATTTCGGCGTCCGTTGGAATAGGTTACTGATCAGTAAGTTTTAAGGTTAAAGAGCTTAATAGATACGAGGATACGTTCTGCACACATAATCCGAAAACGTGTGGTCCAACATCCTTATTTTTCTATTTCACGCATTCAATTGCTGCCTGTCGCATTGCACAGGTCATTGCTCCATCTAGCCGAGGGGCGTCGCATAATACGTTTACCTAAAGTCCCGCAGGCAACTGACGCGCGCAGATGATGATGATCCATATATTTGCACTTTTAGTCTTACTCCCGCTTTCACACTCAGACCACTTGCAAAAAAGATATCATTTAGTATTTGCTGATAAATCGTATATTACAAAAACTATGACATCAGGACGTACTAAATCTCAGTCCCCCCATGCTGTAAACGCTCGTAAAGTCGGTAATAAATAGTAAAATTTTACGAGATTTTTTGTGGTATAAAGTGAAAGTGCAACATCTGCCCAAAACAAATACTGTGTCAACCAGATTAATGTGTGGCGCCACACTGCGCAATCACCCTGAGACATCAGTTCTTAAGTTTCATATTCCCAGTGATTACACTAGCTCTCGGTGCCCTCAGACCCAAACACGGCACAATAACTGGCCGGGGGTGGTATCTGCCTGGACGGATTCCTAGTCAGGTAACACAGTAATATTTGCACACTACTGCAACTGCTGCTGCTTTACGACAGAATAATTGGCCTGGGGTGGTACCTACCTAGACGGATTCCTGCACAGGAATTACCTACCACCAGTAAATAGATCAGTAAATTTAGTTTTAACACTCAGTTTAATACTGTTCAGTAATTTGATTTTTAATGTTAATTTACTCTAATTAATCAATCTCGCCTCAAGGCTCACAATATTTCACCTATATGAAAGGAAAGGAAAAAAAAGATATTTCTCATCAATGCGTGCCAATCATCATTAAGTAACACAGTGACGCGACAAAGAATGGTGACATGAATTGTAGACGTAATAATTCATTCATTATTCTGAACTCAACATCCTGGTTTATAATACATGGAAATTACGGCTATCCGCATAAAAACTATGAAAGTAATTATATAAAACCGTAAGTCTTTTTTTAACATGGCGACAAACAAGCAAATTTAATTGGTGGTAATTGGTCACTACCATTTTTTTTGTTTTGTTTTACAGATATAAATTTAACACTTCACAACCAGATCTGAAAAACAACATTTTGCGTTATTTTACGAATGTGGTAGGATTAACTGGTGGTAGAATTCCTATGCAGGAATCCGTCTAGGTAGGTACCACCCCAGGGCCAGTTATTCTGCCGAGAAGCAGTAGTGTGCAATAATTATTGTGTTTTGGTTTAAAGTGCACTGTGAGCTAGCGTAATCAATGGGCGTTTGAGACTTAAGAACTGATGTCTCTCGGTGACGGGCGGAGTGTGGTATCACACAGAAATATTCTGAGTGACACAGAATTTGTTGTGGGCGGACATTGCACTTACGGTGGTAAGTGCAAGGTGATCGTTTTACTTTGAAAAAAAAAGTTGACTCAGGTTGGGATCAGAACCCAGGACCCGTGGCGTACTCTGACGACTGAGCCACGCGTTCGTCAGATTGTGTACAATTGTGAAAAATAAGTTATGTTTTGTTTTGTCACACCCGAGAACTGTCTCGTTTCGGGTTATTGGGTCTGCGGCTTTAATTTATTATTACGTATCATATGAACGTTAAGTTTTAAACTACTACTCTATATTTTGTATTCTATTTACCACGTACTATTGCAGTCCGTGACACTGTGGCGATGCCTTTCTGATACGACTGATATCATTCATGCTATTTAAAATATTTATATCGATGGATCATCCGCTTATAATTATATAGTTAACTAAGGACTGACGAGTAAGCGGCTCCCCTGAAGGTAAGTGAATACAGCCGCCCATGAAAACCCACAACACCAGATGAACTGCGGGAGTGTCGCCGTCTTTTGAGAAAGGAGTAGACCCTTTACTTGAAGTAAATTGGCATGCATCTTAGACTTCAAATTAGTTGCCATAATTCTTCTATATTAGATATTATTATAGAACATAAAAGATTAAAGAATATAAATATACTAAATTTCCCTAACAATAAATCCCATCTATAGAATCAATAGAACTCGTGACGATGTAGAAGTAGGACTCTTATAGGCGAAAGAGACGAGACGTGAAAAATGTTCACCTAAAGGTAAGTGCAACGTCTGCCCATAACAAATGCTGTGAAACCCAGAACATTTTTGAGTGGCATCAAACTACGCCAATCCTCCTGAGACATCAGATCTTAAGTTTTATATGCCCTGTACACTACATAGCTCTGAATTGTTTTCAGACCTAAACAAAGTAATACTTGCACACTAATGCTTCACCGCAGAATTACTGTCCAAGCGGTGGTACCTATCTAGAAGGATTCCTGTAGAGGATCCTACCACCAGTTACAATAATACTAACACTATGTTAGTAGATACATATATACAATGTATGGCGTAGTCAACAGCAGACTGATCTTCAACTTCCGTTTTGGTAAGAACTGGATCCGGAAGAACGTTGGTCATTTACCCCCTCTAATTAATTGAAGCACGATCATATCAGGGAGGGGACTGTGAGAAAGCTATGTGCACACAATTGAATCATTGTCTATGCTTTTTTTGCACTGTGCCAACTTGATATATGGAGGTAAGATATGCAGAGTGTGGGAAAAGTTCAGCGCTGCTCGAGTTTTCCTACATATCATCTCTAGGCGTGGGAACAAGTTAGATTAGGTTAAGATCGATTTTGTAAATAGTTGCATCTTTAATACCGTGCATATTTATATTAATGTTGTTAATGTACCTGACGTTTTCACTGTGGCGCCTTCCGTTTACTAACAATAATAATAATAAATAAGCCTTTTATTATTTCTCATTTTTCATGCAATTACAGTAATTATTAAACTTTAGAGCCTTATAATTATTAGTGGTTTTTATAAAGTTATTTTTTACAATATTTGTATATATTATATTTTTATTATATTTATTTTATTTTTAAAGAAGAACTCTGCGGGTAAAGGCCTCCTCCAACTTTGTCCATTGTTATCTATATTTCGCCTTTGAATGCCACTCGTCTCCTGCTGTATCTTTGATGTCGTCGGTCCATCTTCTAAAAGGCCTGCTACTTTTCCTTTTCCCCTTAGGTCCTTTCCATAGGACGACAGTACGCTTTGTCCATCGAGTGTCCGTCGTTCCGGCTATATGACCTGCCCATTTCCATTTTAGTTTCATGGAGTGAAGTAAGAAATGTATTTGTCTTGTTCTTTCTCTTATCTTGGTGTGGGGTACTCTATCTCTCTTTCGTATCCCTAATATGGAGCGTTCCATGGCGGATTGACATATCCTAATTATTTCTTTTGCCTGTTTCGTGTATGTCCAGTTTAATAACCAGAAGTTATTACCTGCGTAGAATATATTATCCGTATTGGACGTAAAATGGGCATAGCTATAAAGCGTCAAGGACCTCATACCACCCCTTGAGTGTAGTGCTCACCTCAGAAAACCGAATCCCCTCTCCATCAGTGAAAGCTGTCAAAGAAACAAACTTTCTAAACTCAAGACAAGTAATTTGCGTAAGTATTAACGCAAATCCAAAGGTATTTAGTACTCCTCATCTTTCCATATCAGTATATAGCATACAAGCCTAAACTGAATAAAGAAATTTGGACTTTAACTTTAAAACGACATTAATTGATCGTCATATTTCAAAATATTAGTATAGATAGTCCACCAGTCCAAGTAATAACCACCAAGAAACCTTTTTTTTACAATTCATAAATGTATAATTGATATAAGAAAAGAAGCGATTACCTTATTTCTGTAGAGTAATCTTTTATGCATGTACGAGTAATTTACAGCATAATACCCGTGGCCCAGTGGCCGGTACCCTCTTTACCTATATTATAGGTATTTTAATATCTGTATATATATATATATGTGTATGTATGTCTATGTGTATATATATATATATCTATGGGTGTAATATATATCTGTATATTATATTCTATTATTGGATGCCACTGAAAATCAGGGCAGGATAATGCATCCTAGCATATCTTAAGTGGCGATCCTTTTTGATCATGGCACCATGTAACAAATATTTGTTTACTTCTTTCTTTCTTTCTTAATATTCACTGTATATAGGTCTCCGGTAACGCCCGTTCCGTTGGTTCACTCCCTCAATTTAAATGGGGGAGGCGACGTAGCCATGTTGGAGCTGGCCGGAGATAACTTTACGCCATCGTTGCAAGTGTGGTTCGGCGATGTGGAGGCAGAGACGATGTACAGGTGTGCGGAATCGATGCTGTGCGTCGTGCCCGACATATCGCAGTTTAGAGGACAGTGGCTGTGGGTACGACAGCCAACGCAAGTAAGAATTTATATCTTTTATCAACTGTTTGTATCTTACCATAGTTTGCCACGTTTGGCCACCAGGCCACTAACCGCCGCCACCACACAGCCAGGGTTTTACGAGAAGTCGATGGATGCAGGTGGCTCAGGACCGTGTTTTGTGGCAATCTATGGGGGGAACCGAAATAATGATGATTCATTATTCTCAATAAGTGGTCATCATCATGTCTCTCAAGGGAAATTTACCGCAATCATCTACATTTTTAGATTTAATTTCCTCGCATATGAAAAGTTAATCCTTATTCGCAACAGTTATGGGCAGCAGCGTCTAAAGTTCTTGGTGTATTGTATTGGGATTGCCAATCTGCCAGTGTGATAAACCATTATATGATCTACTCAGATAAACATTTTGCACGTCTCCTAAAACCTGCCTTTAACATTACGTACGTTTGTGGTCAAATGTTGGCGATATCTAAGACTAAAACCATTGAACTCTGAATACCTCCCTAGTTATGTTTCCGTTTCGGAACGAATTGTATGTGGACATTGATCGATACATGGGATTTTCACGTCATGGCAAAAGAATATGGCGTTTTCTACGTCTCTAACATTTACAAGTATGTTGAACATGTTAGTTCCTCCAAGAACCTATAAAATCCTGATGGGTTAATAATATTATAACCAGTAAGAGCTGTTAGCGTTAGCTAAAAGGAACTCGGGCTTTACTATAAACGTGAGTCTAGGTGAAACGGTTGATCCGTTCGGAAGAAGTTTTGGGCAGAGTGTCGGATAGTTATTATCTGATGCATAGTGCCATAATGCACCCAACACGTAAATTAACAGCCCTTTAATTTCCCACTGCTGAGCACTGACCTCCTCTACTTTCTGAGACGAATTTGCAGGCGGGAAGAGTCCGCTACCCTGTTCCGATGCGTACTTCACATATCCTCTAAATATTTTTAATCCCGACATCCAGGCTTCCTCACGATGTTTTCTTCAACACTGAGCTCGTTCACCCTGAGGAGAAGTATTGTGTCCAAAAAAATAAGAAAAAAATTTCAAATAAGAAGGATACTTAATTATTAATTAGAGCGTCTTCAAAATGTATGCATACGTTTCATATATGGCTTAAGGAAATTTGATCATGTCTCTGAATTTCGTGCTGAATTGAAATGGCTTTCAATACGTCGCCGACGGGATTTGCATGTTCTTTGTAAGCTGTACAATATTCTATATAATCCTTCCTATCCTTTTTATCTTCGTGAACGTTTCGAGTTCCTTATTCCCAGAGGTAAGTCCTGTCGATCAACAACTTCGCTCCTATTGAAGATTCCTCAACATAGTACAAAAAGTTATGGTAGCTCGTTCACTGTGTATGCAGCCAAATTGTGGAATTCACTTCCACATGAAATGCGTGCAAGTAATTCGATAGGAATTTTTAAAAACAGTGTTTTTAACTACTTTCTCACTGCATAGCGTTAGATTTATTCAATCATTTTAATATTTATTAAAATATGGTCTATTTGTATACTTGTTTAACATGCTTGTATGTATATTTAATATGTAAGTATATTAGTATATGTATGTATATATGTATGAATGTGTCTGTTTAGGTATGTACCAAATATATGTATATATGTCATCAATTATAAGTTATATATATTTATTGTTAAGTTCAAAGACTTTTACTTTTTTTTTTCTTTTTTTTGTCTGTTGGTTCTTCGTACACTTTTACCCGCACACATCAGCTATCCTCTTCACTCCAAGGTTTGCTGGAAGAAAACTCTTTTAGAGTTAAGCTCGCCTTTGTACATTAATTATTTATAATTAGATTTAATGTTAATAACATAGTGTACATAAAGAATAAATAAAATAAATAAAAATAAAATACTTCTTTTAATTAAAAGGTCATTACTGATTTTGAATTAAATTTAGGTTTCTATTCATTGTAAGTGTTTTATAAAATTTTAAATAAGATCTGGATGGTCAGGAAGTTATTTTAATGTCAAGATTACCATCCTGAGTTGTTAGATTCATTTCACAATGAATACGTCTTACGACATTCATTATGGTTTTTTTATTATGTTTGATGAACACAGCACGTAATCTTTGGAAGGATAATAAAAAAATCTTGGATCAGTTTCTGTAATGGATCATTTGAATATGAACTTTGTCTGTAAACACCAATACCATAATTTCAGCCTATCACTAGTCCACTACTGAAAAAAGGCCTCCCCATAGATTGCGATAAAAGTGTGTAGCTCTCATTTTGAGGGAATTTTGACATAGCTGCCACGCTTGGTATGTGGTGGTGGGTTGGCAACCGCAGTTTATTTATTCAGAAGATCCAGAAAGATGAGTTTTTAATTTTCACTCTGTCCTCTTTTACGACGCCCACAGGATTAGATGGGGCGGTATATTCTCTTAAGCCGGCCGCCACACGGCGGTAAACACAAAAACATACGAAACCCTTAAAATGCTAACATTTGTAATTCGCATTCCTCGGCGATATCGACCTCGACGATATCCGTTTTACGGGGAAAGGTTTTCTTGCTCTCATAGAATATCAAAGTCAAGAAGCTGCGTATCGTATGGTTAAAATTAGAAAGCTAGTTACCGACAACGATGCATTTTGTTATGATTAGTAGTCCTCAAGGATAACAACGCTCTTATATTGGGTGATGTCTATTTGCCGAAATGAATACTGATACACTGTAAGCCCTACTGGCTTGTACTGTAGCGCATGCACCGGCTCAATCAGAGAAGTACCAGGCTCCCACAGTATAGTACCAGCGTGAAATAGAGGCTATTTATTATAGTGACTGAAGAGGAAAGTAGACTCTCATACTGGCAAAGATGAATGAATGTACTCGTAACATTCATTCAGAGTGATAACAAACTTTCACCTTGAATCTTTATAAAGGTTAGTGAGTGAGTGATTGATTGTTTGTTTCTAACCTCATCGAAATAAAAAAAAATTAAGCTTATATTATTTAAAGAAGTCATCGTGATTAAAATCGGCGAGAAGGATCACACCTTTCAATCATATATCAATGTGTAAGACACACACATTTTAATACCACATCATTACAGCTTATCACAAGTGAACTGCTGAAGATAGACTTTCCCCATAGATTTTTTATACAAGAATTGACGACACGAGGTAATCGATGACCTGATGGTAAGTGAGACGTGTGCGCATAACAAATGCTGTCACCCAGAACATTTCAGTGCGGCATCTCACTGCGTCACCTTGAGACATCGGATCTTTAAGTTTTCGGATCGGATCTTTACGTATTCTGGTTGTGGGATTCCTATGCAGGAATCCGTCTAGGTAGGTACCACCCCAGGGCCAGTTATTCTGCCGTGAAGCAGTAGTTTGCAAACATTACTGTGTTCCGGTTTGAAGGGCACTGTGAGCTAACGTAATCACTGGGCATATGGGACTTAAGAACTTATGTCTCAGGGTGATGGACCAGTGTGGTGTCACACAGAAATTTTCTGGGTGACACAACAACTGTTATAGGCAGTCGTTGCACTTACCATCAGGTGAACGTTTAGTTTCATATGCTGCCTAATGTACTAAGTAACAAATGTCCTTCAAACCGAAACACAGCAATGTCCCACACCACTGCTTGACGGCAGTATAACTAATACTGCGGTGGCCCTACCTAGACGGATTCCTGCATAGGAATCATACCATCAGTAAAGTTTGATTGCCGCAACACACGGTCCTCAGCCCCCTACGTCTATCGACTTCCCGCAAACCGTGCAAGTTGTCGCTTCATTTAGTAGAGATTCGCTTCAATAGATTAAGCGACCCTCTTCTTAATCGTAAAAACTACCAAACGCAAATTGTACGCTGTAGTCGTATCAGTATCTGAGTTTTAATATTATTATATCTCACCACACATAACAAGAAAACTAAACAGCTAATTATTCTCACTTATTTCTACGATAATTTAAGACAACGTAGTATTTCAATAAAAAAAAGTAAAGAGTTGAAATAATTCGTGTGGTGGCCCCATTCGAACACCTGCCAGCCCTTCTCATCCCATGGAAGAGTATTACTTCAAAGAAACAATATTTTTGTGTCATGCACAATATTGCACAAATAAGCAACATACGGGTTTTATACATTTGTAAAATTTAGTTATTACTATGATCGAAAGCAGAATTTATTTAGAACACGTTAATACTTCTCTGAAATTCCTCTTTGGAAAGTGACTTACCATAAAGTTTTTCTCCTTTACTTGGGTTTTTTTATGGATAAAATGACAAGACAAACAAAACGTTAACCTGTTGGTAAGTGCAACGTCTGCCCACAATAAATGCAGTGTCACAGATATTTCTGAGGATGTTGTAAGAGTTGAAAAAGGGAAACATTGAGAAAACCACATAAAAGTGGAGGAATATCATCCATCTAGGAAAATACCACACCCAAAACATACAACACAGCTGTTGATTACAGCGACAGAATAGAATATATCTACATATTCTATTCTGTCGCTGTAATCAACTTAAGTAACCCTTATCAAACACACTGATATTAAACCTTTGTCTAGGTCTTGTATTGTTATTTTCTTTCGTTTTTTTTTTCACAATTACATGTATAATCCTATACAACCAGTCATATCAGTAGAATTAAAGCTTATTAATCGGAAGACAATTACTTTAATGCTTATCGATTGTATGTAACTATGTGGCTATTGTTGTTCAGAAATAACGAAATAGGTTATCAGAACGAATCGTTTTATATTAAGTTTATTTCACGCCGTGATCAATACTCTAACAATTACCGCTAAAAAGAAACTCTTCGTCGTATCACCTCATTTTGGTAGCACTCGCATCGTTGCCTCAGACAGTATCGGAATCCTTGGCGTCGATTTATCCACAGACGTTCAGTTTTGCGATCACTTGGAAGGGAACGCGAAATTGGCCTCTAAAAAGCTTGGCGTGGTCAGTAGAGCGGGTCAATGCTTCGTGTACCACCTTTACTTCACCCACCGCTTGCAACTTTGCAATGGGCAGGTTCGTCCTTACACGGAGTACTGTTATCGTCTAAGAGCGGGAGGCACTTCAGTGCCAACACCTTTCCTGGTCTTGCGAGGAGATGTTGCATGTCTTTGCATTTTTTACAGGATCTGCCATGGGGAGTGTTCTGAGGAATTGTTCGGATTAATTCCAGCCGTCGAGTTACACCATCGCACATTGCGGCACATCTTAAAATTCAATTGTCACCACCTTGATGGCTGGCATTCCACCACAGTGCGTTTTCCGCAGAATTTTCTGCCACGCACTACTCACTATATGGAATATTTTTCCGAACCTTCAAGAAAGAGCTTAATTCTTTCGCAAAGGCCGGCAACGATCTGCTATTCATCTGGTATTGTAGGTGTTCATGGGCGGTGGTGATCACTTATCGTCAGGTGAGCCACTTCAATAGCACTAAGAAATTGCTATGATAATCATCTGCGCAGGACATATTATAGTGCTATTATAACTAGCGCAAACACGGAGGCACACACTTGTTATCACCATCTCGTATCTAAAGTAACGTTCATGCGATAAGATCGGGGGCGGGGCTGTCGGCAGTGTGAGAGAGATAGGGGTCTTTCCTATTTCATTCCAGGACAGTAAAAATAATAATTTGTCGGAAGAATCAATAATTCGTGTTTTTGTTGTAATATCGATTACGGCTGGTTCAATCCAGGACACACTGGTACAGGCAAGGATGCTGACAGTTAAGCCATGTGGTCAAATCTATGTGTAACTATAACTGTAATAATACTTTTTATGACCCAAGATTTAACCAAAATGTTCGTATTATAATAATTACACTGGTAAGTGTACATATCCGCTAAAGAAACGACGAGGCTTGATAACTAACTCGTAACTCAAACGCTTTTGTAAAAGAGGCTTTATCATAAAGAAAGTATCGGTATCATCCAGACTGATGAACTCATTCATAATTTTAATTGATAATTTTTAATCAATTAATTTTCTTTATGAGTATCTCAACATAACGATGCACTGTCAAGATTTAGGTTTCAGTAAGCGAACATAAATCTCAATGAGATAGTATAAAATTTGAAATTTATTATACAAATTACCAAACAACTTCAGATTCTCAATTCAGATATAATTATACAAAGAATAGCTTTGAGTCATGAAGAATGTCATAGATCGTAGGATAAAACTAAAACCTCCACTCAATACGCGCTTATTTAAGAGAATACGACACGGAGAAATATTTTTAAGGACAAAGCTGAACTCACTGCGTATTACAATCTGCTCACATAAAACGCTAGCGTCATAGGCAGAGTTTCTTGACACTTCACGTAGTGACGCGTCACCCAAAATTGCACACTTTAGGATGAGAAATCAGACACAAAATTGCTCTAAACACTCATATTCTTGATGTTAGATAAATGACTTCCTGCTGTTTGTTACAATAGAGGCATCATTATTCCTCAGATCGCAAGAATAGAGCGCGCTGCCGTGGGAGACTCTCACGACCGTATTGCGGATATATATTTTTTGTTTGTTCTAATTAACAGTTTTTGTAATAGCCCGCTTTTACCTTAATTGTTCGTGCCGCAATTGCACCAAAATTTTAATACTACTTAATTTTTATTAGGTCCAAAATGGACATCACGTTAACTTAGCACGGTGGTTTTCAAACTTTTATCTCTCGTAAAACAATTACCGATTTGTTTTACGTAAGTCCTCTGCGTGCCTAATACCGAATTTTCTTAAACTTATTAAACTTCAACGCCTGAGACCTAGGAATTGATGTCCCAGTGTGTCAAGCGCAGTGTGGCTCGACACAAAAATTAGGTTAACGATTTTCTCGTCTCGTCACATACTTAAAAAAAACATACGACGACTTGTGAAGTTTGCGAACTAGTATTGGAGCAGAGTGGCGAAATATTTCCGGCTCTAAAACCTCTCAAAATTGTTGCTTGTGTTTCACAGTGGCCACTTTAATCGCTTTTGCATTAAGTGCGGTTTAAAAAAAAATTCTTCGCCAATCGACAAGAAAGACGTTTACTGTCTTTCACCACTTTATTTTTATTAAATCGTGAATTCCTGCCTTGGATTATACTCGTATCACACCGGAGCACTTATGTTAGTGTAATCCGACCACTTAAATATTTTCAAACATGAGCATCTATTCGGTATAGCATTGCTAAAGCGTCGTCAACGTTCTGGTCCCAGTCGAAGCTATCATTTTGAATAGTAAACGAACTTATTGTCCTGTTTCTGTTATTCAAGCCATTCTCCAATCTTAACGCCCGTGCATTTTCTTCTATATAAAAGTGAATTACTTCGAAGCTACAAGACCTATTGACTTCAAATTTGACATACATATCCTTTATCGGCACAGACACCCACTAACAACTGATTTTACGAACGTTTACTGTGAACGGGCTGGTGTTGTTTTTCTCAATACAGACTTAAGCATATCAATAACTTTCGTGCGAAGTTTTTTTTTTATAGAATACTAATTATCATTACTAATATTAACTAACATTACTAATATTCCTGCTAACCTCTCCAACTAAGCGCAAAAGCTTGTACTAGGAGATGGTTCCCAACAATAGTCGAACGGCGGGCTCGATCCTGCGACAGTCAATGTTTCGCAGTCCGTACCCTAAAACATTAGGCTATTGCCGCTGGGTTGATAGAGAGGAAGGGAAAAGGATTAGGTAGGAAATGGACACGGGGTAGGAAATAGAAAGTTGGGAAAGGAACTATAACGTGTAGGATACTATCGTATAAGAGGACGAGCAGACAGCAGTAGCGGCGGCGGACGGGGTAGCTTACCCGCTTACTCTACCGTATTAGCCGAACAAGGTAACTAGTTACAAATATCCCTAGCAAGTTCGTACGTTCGAACTTATGACACTAAACGTATCTCATTCGCAGATAGCCCCTCAGTGGTAAACCGGAAGAAGTCGGTATGATCGAAATTCGGCCAGAAAGGGTCATATCATTCTATATACAGATTATACTGTCTCCCTAAATTCAAACTGGTCGATGGTCGTGTCCTATCAATTGAACTAAGTGGATTTTTTCCGCTGGATGTAACTGTTGTAGGGGTCATAGAGGTCATTGATTTTTAGTTGAACTATTTCAAAACAGCACTGTTACCCTTGTTTTTATCTATAATATTCGGATGAAGCGGAATAACTCGTTATAGCCTCAATATATCTCCTGGACACATTTTTTTTGTAACCACAACACGATCCACCTGATTTTATGTGACTTAGTGGTTAGAGTACCTGATTTCCACCGCTGGTCATGGATTCGAATCCTAGGCGGAGCCAACATTTGTGCAAAAATACAAGTTATTGTTTTTCATTGTGTAGTTATTGTCGAGGTGTCTCAGACACTGCATCCAAGCCTGTCTCCAATGTTATCGCATGAGCTTTACACCATGCGCGGTTCAGTAAGGACTAGTGAGTGCCCCTGTGTTTGCGCGAAGATTTGTTGCCAACTGTAATGTCTCCTGTTGATAACTTCCGAAGTTGTATTCGAAAGTTATCATTTCTGTCCGTATTCGGAAGTTGTCGCTGTGATCGATAATCGACAGGACATTATCTGCAGCGTGGTTCTGTCAAGTAGGAATGAAGAAATCCTTCAAAAATTCGGTCTATCAAAAATCGAAGCGAGTTTGCAACGAATCGGAGAAAAAGGTTTTACTAGTGGTAGGATTCTTATGCAGGAATCCGTCTAAGTAGGTGCCTCTGCAGGACCAGTTATTCTGCCGAAAAGTAGTAGTGTGCAAACATTACTGTGTGTCGGTCTGAAGGGCTCTGAGAGCTAGTGTAATATCGGAGTATATGGGACATATGAACTGATGTCACAGAATGACAAGCGCAGTGTGATGCCACACGGCATTTATTATGGGCAGACGTTTACCATTAGGTGCGTTTTACTTGCCTCCTCGCTCTCTCCTGTAAAAAAATTATACGAGTTAACACGCGCTAATGCAGATAGCACAGTACTATGAAAGATAGACGTAAAGAGGACCATCTTATATGGGGATTGAATTGAAAAAGTGCCAATATCATCAAAACATTAAATAGCACTTCCAAAAGTGACCGAAATGGCGCTAGTGTGCCATCAGTGCTTGATATGAACTTAACAGTTTCAGACAAAGTGAAATTATACTAATTTTTTTACGAATGTGATATATAATTGCTGAATATAAGGCTTCTTCATAAATTAATTATGGGGGGTAACCATTGACATAGTTTGATAATTACCACAAAAGGATTCTGCGATCCACGTTTTTTTTTAAATTGACTTCAAAAAAGGAGTATGTTCTATTCATCGGATTTTTTTTATATAATAGTTATTCAGCGATAATTCTTTACCACGTGGATCGATTTCATTGATCCTTTTTTTGTTTGAAACGTGGTAACCTAATATATTTCTATAAAGTTCTGATGATAGGATTCATGAGAAAATCATCTCTTATATTCGCATAAGCATGTTTGTTGTTGCATTGGCTTCATCGGTCTTTTGATTAAATAATGTTATCGAGTCTTATAAATCTCTAAGAGTGAAATTGGGTGACGAATTCTCTAACGCCTAAGGCCATGTCTCCAACTTCTGATGGCTTTCAATCGCATATAAGAAAGTGAGGCCGACAATTTTTTAAATTAGGAATAGTAGTAACTATTTTAATATGAGCCGTGGTAGCTCAGGGGCTAGGCGCTCGCTTTAAATTTTCATAGTTCGCGAGTGACCTGGGTTCGATGCCGGTGCCGGCACCTCTAAAATTGTTAATTGCAATTTTAAGTGCTGATTTACCACGTGCTCGACGGTGCAGGAAAACATCGTGAGGAAACCTGCATGTATGAGAAATAAAAATATTTCTAACACATGTGCAGTCCGCCAACCCGCATTGGAGCAGCGTGGCGGATTCTTCCTAGCTCCAAAACCCTCTCAGAAATGTGAGGAGGCCTGTGCTCAGCAGTGAGACATTTACAGGCTGAAACTTTACTTTTTTTTTTAATTTTGAAAAATATAGCTCCTCAATATACCTTAAAGCTCCAAAAACATAACTGTGTTTCGGTTTGAAGGGCACTGAGAGCTAGCATAATCACTGGGCATATGAGACTTACGAGGAAATGTCTCAGGGGGCACAGTGTGGTGTGACACAGAAAAATGTACTGGGTGACACAGCATTTGTTGTGATCAGACGTTGAACTTACCTTCAGGTGAACGTTTTGCTCGTCTCGTCACTTTATCAAATAAAAATTTATTTATTTTAGTTGTCGCTAGTCTTAATTATTGAAAAGTTACCGATGTGTTTCTTACGTCGAAATTATTTTCGTCATTTCATAATAAGCGGAATGTGTCTATCGAAATATTACAGCATAGCATAAAATAAAACAACAAAATTCATTGTGACTCATGTTTACAACCACTCACAAATGCAACTTTAAAGAGTTTTAAGCAAAAATAAAACAAACCAGTATAATGTCTCCGGACTCATGGCATAACATCGATAATAATTAATTTTACAAGTAACTTAGCTCGTTTAATAAATACATTGTACATATTATAGCATGCACAATTAAACAGTATTATGAACGTTACAAGCTCAACACTTAAGATATTTCTATGATTGCTCGTACAAAACGCCACTGACAACCATTCAAACCGTATTCCACATATGACTTTGTTTAGGGCCTTTTTATACTAGAGCTTAATGACCATGAATTTGCCAGTGAATATATGAAGAGTTACCAGCACAATGCACGCTCTGTAAACATTAGTTTTATTGATCCCTTATAAAATATATACCCTATAATAGTTACAATAAATGATTAGGCACTTATTATATAGGAATTAATTTATTAACGATTCTTGATCGCAAAGCGTCTGTACCGATCACCTCATAATATATAAATAATTGTAAATTAGCAGATCTTTTCTCGCCTTAACATGGAATATACCCTGCGTTATAATAGTCCAGGACTATTTAAATGCAGTTTATATTACTTGCACTTTTTTAAATACTTATCTCTAACACTCCCCGTTGAATTTCGATGATATCCTTTATTTTCATATTTTTAATGACTATAATTGATAATATTTTTACCAGTCCAAAGCAATACATAAATTGTACTTATACATATAATATATAAATTGTTAATACATATTTTTATTATTTGTAATAATCAGCATCAATTAGTCTAAGTGAATTAATAATATATTTCAATAAAATTTCTCAAACTTTTGGACGGAGTCTTTCTAATATAGTTACTGGTACCTACATTAAATAGAATTTTATTATTAACATAGATAAGACCTATCGCATTGTGCAATTCTAATTTTACATAAATAACTGTGATTGTGATGAAGAAAATCTATAAGCACTCGAAACATGTTTTAATATATGTCCATAAAATATGTATATTATGATTCAATAAAAAATTATTATCGAGCGTTCACACCCTAATATATTGATACCTTTATGCCATAGATCATTTAGTAGAAAAATACATAATGTTAATTTACACAAAAAATATATGTATGTTTATTTTTTCGTACATGTACATACAACAAACATACTGAAACCTGGTTCTAGTGTATTTTACACCTAATGATTTGTCTTTTTATAACCAAACTGAACTTCTTATAGCTGCTGCAACGACGTAACAACACCCTAATGATATTGCGATGTTAAATGAACTGTGGTTGATATTTAAAGTATCTGTAAACAATAAGGTACACGCTCGAAGCAGATTAATGCTAAGCGATTGTATGGGACATTAATATTAAATTCATTTTTAATATTTCACTGATCGTCTGAAGTCTAAAAAATGTGTGGAAACTTATTTGACTCGCATGGAGCGCTGTTTGTTCATGTTGGTAAGCATGAGGGATATGTAGGAGGTAAGCAAGTCGTCCATCTTGTAGCCCAAGGAGGTTTCACAAAGAAGCTTCGAGCCCCTCACGAGGTTCCCAATTGTCATATGGAAGTACGTATTGCCGGACGACCAGTTGGAGATCCTGGTGAATGGATGCGTGACCAGTATATCCTGCAAGAGCAATTCACTGTGATACAATGGAGTTCGTGTCATCCGCAAAAACGGGTTCTCAGTAATATATAATAAACGCCTTAATATAAGAATTCACTATCACATTATATAGAATGAAGTATAATTTGTCATCGGACAAAGATGCAATTGTCTATGTAGAAGTTATTTAAATAGGTTACAAATAAAGTAGAATTTAGCTAAAATGCAAAAAATACAATATTAATCTACACCAAAGAGTTTTAAATGTGACTTGGTGGGGTTGTATTATGTAACTGTTTTATATCAGATTTATATTTAGGCAGTTACTTTTTTAAGCCGAACAATTTCTTTAAAATGACGTCACCTTCAAGCGCCTTTGTTTTCTAAAGCCAGTCTCGTGGGCCAGTATTCAAAATGGGGTAACTTACGGTCTAATATCTATACACACAAATAAAGAAGTCTGTTTGTAATAAAAAAGTAACAGTTTTTTACTCAATGTTATGAAAGTATTTACGGTACTTATAAGAAAAAAAAACTACTCTTAAATTTTTTGTCTGTCTGTCTGTCTGTTTCCGTCTGTTTCCGGCTAATCCTCGAAATGGCCGAACCGATTTTGATGGGACTTTCACTGACAAATAGCTGGTATTATAGCGGGTAATTAAGGCTACTTTGATTTTTTTAAAAAACGCTAGGGTCCCGCGCAAAAAATGAAAACCCAAAACCCGATTCAAATAGGGAAGTATATATGATGATATACATCGATCGGGGACGGTTTTTTACGCGGGTAAAACCGCGGGGCACAGCTAGTTACTAAATGGAAATGTACGTAACCACAGACCGCCTCTTTTTGCCCCAGAAGAAACAAAAACTATTGAATAACTCACCTTTGATTGTGGATGTATCAGACTAACACCATGCTTATTGATAGCGATGAGCAAGAGTTCGGGGTAGTTCGGTTCAGTAGTTTGCTTGACTTCGAAGAAGGCGGAGCCGAAGGTTGGCCACCGGTAGATGACCTTGAGGAAGGTGATCTTAGCATCCTCGGGAGTCATGCCGGCGTCTTGATTGTAAGAAGCCACGATAGCACGCTTCCAGTCGGCTGAACTTTGGAGTTTTATTAGATCTGCTGGTACTAGTTCGCGTAGCATTTGCCTGCAATATGAAATTTATACAAAATTTAAATTAAGCGGAATAATTAATACTTTATATTTTATTCAATAGTTTTTATTTTATAAAATATTCAAGAGTGTCATTTATAGGCTAGTCCTTATTTCAAACATTATTATGATAATGGGAACGCAAAATATTTTTTTTGACTTCTATCAAAATGGCGACTACGTATTCCGCATAAATTTCGTAATGCAGTGTCAGAAACACGAGGACATTTACAACACAACCTGATCCGAAAATCAACTAATTTATGTTTTTTTGCAGAAATGTTGTCACCGGCTGGGATTCGAACCCAGGTCCCGCGGCGGAGTAGTCAGAGACTTTGACCCATAAGCTACTTAGACTCTAAAAATAACTAACTAACACTTGGTCGTGGTCAAGGATCAGACGTCCTTAACAGTTATATTTATGAAATATAAAAATATTGTTGCATATTTACTGTGTCTAATTCATATGTTTACGAGTATTTTATAAAGTCATAAAGCAGAAATGGAAGGCTCCAGCGCTCATCGAGGGGCGGTAACGTCCCCGTTGGGAATATATGATCTATATATATTTCCAGTGCGCAAAATAATTGTATCACTTATATTATAGGTTTCACGCTATTTATATACTGTTAAAACCCATACTTAGCAATTTTTAAATTGCGTAAATCCTTCTGAAAACAGCTTTAAGCAAGTTAACTTTATTATATTAATCTTCATTTGTCAGAAAAAATCGAAAAGAAACGAAAAAAGTCAGTAATAAAATAAATCGCGCTCACGGTATCGCCTGTAGCTCTTGTTTATTATCGCCGAAGCGGGCGCGGTACGCCAGCGCGGCCAGGCGCGCCGCCTCCTCCCGCCCGCAGCGGTGGTAGCCGCGCAGCAACTTCGGCAACTCCTGGTGGAAGTGGAAGATCACATCCGCGGCTCTGTCCTTGCCTGGGACTGTGTTGGTCCATAATTTTTTCATGAAGAATACCTGAGAATAATTTCCTCTTTTTAATTGTTGAAGTACCTACTACTGTTTATTTTAATTTACTTAATACGAACGGGAATAAGTTTTTATTTAAGTAAACAAAGGTTAACTATTGTTGCGGCCTATTATATTCCATCTAATATTGTTTCTATTCCATCACTTGACTTTGCAAGAACACGATTTTACGAAAAAATATACAATCAAACTTTACAGACGTTTTTACTGTAGATAAAAAATGGGTCCAGATATTAAAACTCCCGTGAAGCATATTTCAAAAATTAAAATATTTTCTTCTGTCAGGTATCAAATGTCAATAAGTAAAGAGAAGGCGAGTAGATAGTTCCGTTTTTATTATAGAAAGTGACGAGACGAGCAAAACGTTTATCTGATGGTAAGCGCAACATCTGCCCATAACAAATGCTAGCACCACACTTCACCCGTCACCCGCCACTCTGAGACATTAGTTCGTTTAATCTCATATGCCCAGTAATTTCTCTACTTCACGGCAGAATAACGGGCCCTGCGGTGGTACCTACCTAGACAGATTCCTGCATAGGAATGTTACCACCAGTCAAACTGTTGTGTGTGTGTGTGTGTGTGTGTGTGTGTGTGTGTGTGTGTGTGTGTGTGTGTGTGTGTGTGTGTGTGTGTGTTCCGGGTCTGGGTGTTATTGCATGTGGAATTTATGTCTGTAAACAATTGTCTTCGGAGCTTGTTGACGAACGGTTCTGTGTTCAATGTTGCTTTAAATTTAAATAATCAGTAACTGTCGATTTAACTCTTTAGTTGTAGTACTAGGGTTGATTTTGTAATAGTGAAGTGTTGTGAACTCGGTATAGTACACCCGACTCTGTCCATCGCGTGTTAACAATATAGCGCGTCTCTCTCACTTGTTTCCAACTGCGGTGCGTCTTACTTCACAGTGTATCGATACCTACGTACCTATACAATGATGAGTGGACAGCGTACGTCACCACAAAAACAATACTCGGGGTCCCTAACCAACTTACATCAATTAAAGACCGACGACTTGATTGGTCAAAATACTAAAAAAAGAAAGACCCCAGAGTGTGATGATTTTGCGTTGAATGAAATTAGAAAAGACATGTCGGAAAGTATGGCAGACTATCGACGAGATTTAAATGAATCTCTTAAAGAATTCCAAAAATATATTACGTCATCCTTCGAATCCTTTCTCGTTAAACAAACCGAAAATATGAAATTTCTCCAGGAAGACCTAAAGGAAATAAAATGTCAAATAACCAATATGAAGCAAACAAACGTAACTTTACAAAAAACACAAAGTGAAATGTCTAACGAAATATCTGATTTAAAAACAACTAATGCTACCACCACATCTAAGGTCGATTCTTTAAACAAGAATCTCCGCGAAGTCGAACTTCGACTATCTAAACTCTCTGAAAAACTCTGCGCAAAAGAACAACTGGGAAGACTGAACAATCTAGAAATATCGGGAGTACCACTGATAAAAGGCGAAAACCTCCATAACTACTTGGAAAGAATTGCAATTAAAGTGGGTTTTCCTATTACAAACACAGATATAGATTATATTCATCGCGTTCGTCAATTTAACAACAGCGGCAATGACAGTGGTGGCGAGAACTACAGGCATCCAAACATCATCGTGAGATTCACGCAACGTAAGCGAAAAAACGACATGTTGGCTGCAGTGCGCGCGCGCAGAGGTCTCGCCACGACTGACATGGATATTGACGGCCCAGCCCGATCTATCTATATCAACGACCACCTTGCCCCCGATAACAAGATTATTTACGGTAAAGCACGTAAATTGAAAAAGGAACATGGGTATAAGTACATTTGGGTTAAAGATTGTAAAATATTCGTGCGTAAGACTGATATATCGAAGGTTATACTAATCGCATGCGAAAAAGACTTAGACAAAATTAAGTGACTCCTTTATTCATATTTTCTTTTTGTAATATTTTCCTTATACCACAAAATAAGGAATAGTACAAGCTTATATCATATTTTTTATGTAGGAGTAAAAACATGTTATTCTTTATCACGTAAACACCATATTTATTTCTATTTACTATTAATAAATGTGGGTAGTGTAAAAACTTTCAAAATATGTCTTGTTGTTTACTTATCCATGAGCGTTGACTATAAAAGAATTATAAAAAGTGATAAGGGAGCGGTATTGCAAATTAATTATTCGTGCACTTACAGCTATCGGAAACTGAACGAGATGTTTGATATTGTCATCCCATTATTACGATTCTCGTGTAGTGTGCGGTATCGCTCTTTTACAATACTCATATTTTATCGTATAATATACAACATTGAAGTATGTATTTTTAATATGAAGATAAAGCTATTATCTTTGTGTAATGCAGGTAATTATATTGATAAAACGCATTTATGTGGTAGTGCAATGGTACAAAAAATAATAACAATAAATATACGTTCTATTATACTTTACAATTTAAAATGACGTACTTACAAAACTTATCTATTTATTATCAAAACGCGAGGGGTATACGGACTAAGGCGCATGAATTCCTGAGTAATATTTTGAACAGTAATTATGACGTTATTTGCATCACGGAAACTTGGCTTAATGATTCCTTTTATAACTCTGAATATTTCGACTCCCGATACGAAGTATTTAGATGCGACCGTGACGCGGCAGCCTCAGGATCGTACCGTGGCGGCGGCGTGGCCGTGGCGGTGCGGCGCGCGCTGTGTCCGACCGCGCGCCCCACCTACACCGCGCCTCCGCCGGCCGAGGAGCTGTGGGTCACCATACCACTCGCCGGCCGGACAACTGGCGCTGCCGCTCGCATCGCTACTGCCCCGTTTGCCGCTAGTTCCGACTATTACTTACATATAGCCTGTACATATATACCGCACGGCCCTAGGCATGATTTATTGTTAACTTCGTATTTCGAACGCGTTACCGATCGGATGATTTCGTATCCTAACGACATTTATCTAATAGTTGGTGATTTTAATGTAACAAACGCTGAATGGGAAATAGAAAACCAGTCTAGTAGTATGATTATAAAGTCCTGTAATGATTCATTAACATCCCTAACTGCCGATTTTATGAGCTACTCATCATTAAATCAATATAATAAACATTTTAACGTAAATAATAGACTCCTCGACTTAATATTCTCTAATAAACCATGTATTGTATCTCTTCCTTATAAAAGTCTTGTCCCAGAGGATTCCCACTATAAGCCATTGGATATCGAAATTTTGATTAATCTACCTGTACCCTTAAAGAATAAGCCAAACAAAAAATTATTATTTTTTAAAGCTAATTTTGACCTGATACGAACTGAGCTCGCGTTGATAGATTGGGATAAAGAATTTGCAAACATATATGACGTTGAATCGATGGTTAATATATTTTACAACATTGTTAATAAATTAATGACTAAATATGTACCTACTTGTAATACTATAAATACAAACAAATACCCGCCATGGTATTCTAGACCATTAATTAAGCTGAGAAACGAAAAACGTAAATACCATAAAAAATGGAAAACTTATCACAATAACAGTGATTATAGAACATTCTCATTGCTTAGGTCCAGATTACAAGACATGGAAAGGAAATATTATAATAATTATATAAGTTTTTCAGAGGATAAAATTTTTGAATTTCCAAAATATTTTTGGAATTTCGTAAACTCTAAAAAATTGGTGGGGGAAGTACCACAGAATATGGTCTATCGTGGTCGCATCCTAATATCCGGCCAAGAAATATGCGAAGCTTTTAATGAACACTTTCATTCCGTCTTTATTAATACTACAACTAACGAAACTAATGATCCTCATAACCTTTCTATACCGACTCAGTCCCATTCCAGTATTGATCTCCGCAACATTAATATAGATCCCAATATTGTGTACAAGGAACTATCCCAAGTCAATATTCATAAAGGGTCAGGATCTGATAACATACATCCTTTATTTATATCTAAATGTGCTAAAGAACTCACGAAACCGATTTATATAATTTTTCAAAATTCATTGCGAACCGGTATATTCCCTAGTGTTTGGAAAACAGCCTTAATAACACCAATACCTAAGAATAACTTAAAGCAGCAAATTGAACAATACAGACCAATTTCAAAATTATCGATATTCGGAAAAATTTTGGAAAAAATTGTAACTAATCAAATGAACGAATCACTTCGAAATTACGTCTCACAAAATCAACATGGTTTTGTAAAATCCCGTAGCGTTGAAACTAATATGCTCACTTTCAGTGACTTTCTTTTACAGGCAATGGAAGATAATCTACAGGTGGATGTGGTGTACACCGATTTTTCTAAAGCTTTCGATAAAATTAATCATAATATATTAATTAACAAGTTAGGAAAGATCGGTGTACATGGAGATCTACTAAGGTGGTTAGAATCTTATATTAAAAATCGTTCACAAGCAGTCTGTTTAAAAGGTTACCGTTCCAGCTATCTTCCAGTGCCGTCAGGAATTCCACAAGGTTCTCATCTCGGCCCCGTATTATTTTCCCTGTATATAAACGACATCGGCGACGCATTAACTAACACTAACTACATTTTGTATGCAGACGATACTAAAATATTTAGAAAAGTTACATGTCTAGATGATTGTCTTGAAATACAAAAAGATATTGACGCCTTATCACAATACTGTGTAAATAACCAACTTTACTTAAACGTAGATAAATGCCATATAATCACATTTACGCGGAAAAATAACCCTCTTTTAAATAATTATAAACTTACCAACTCCGATCTAAAACGTGTAACTCATATCCGGGACCTGGGAATTATCATGGATGATCAACTATCTTTCAAGTTACATATCGAATCTATCATCCGTAGAGCATTTAAAAATTTAGGATTCATAAGCCGAGTCACCAAACCTTTCAGAAGAGGTTCAACATTAAAGATCTTATACTTCAGCTTAGTTAGATCAATATTGGACTTCGGTAGCGTCGTTTGGAACCCCTGTTATAAACATCATATTGATAGAATTGAAAGAATTCAAAGGAAATATCTAAAGCTGTTCAATTATCGTAACCAATATAATAGTCTCTCCTATGAAGACTCCCTCATAGATAATAAACTCTTATCACTAAATAACCGGCGAACACAATTTGACATTATTTTCCTGTTTAAAATAATAAACTCCCAAATAGACTCTCCTTCACTGTTATCAAAAATAAACATTATTGCTAAAGCTCGTATACCCCTTAGAAAATCACGTTCTCTAAACATTTTTGTACCACCACAAAGAAAAAAGAACTATACCAAGAATGGCTTTTTCTGTCGCACTTTAAATATGTACAACAGACATTTCAATGACATTGACATTTTTAATATTTCACTAAATTCACTTAAAAAGGAACTGTTTAAAAAATTAGCACCCTCACGTCCAATTTAAAACGCTGACTATTGTATATTTATTATTTAACTAAGATTACTTACTTAATATGTCTAATATCGATACTTAATATCGAATATAACCTTACTCACTATTACTACTCATATTTAAATAACTAAAATTTAATAAAAATTTAGAATTATCATCTCTCCGTAAACTTAAGAATTTAAGAAGTATGAAAACACTGTAATACTTACTAACTTATATTTTAATATTATCACAAAACCTAGTTTACTTAACAAGCTCTTATTATAATAATTTTCAACTAAAAACACTGTTTCGGCACTGTAAATCTTTTGTATATTAATTATCATAAGATCTAAACTTACTTTAGATTATAAAATGTATTTTTATAATGATTGTTTGTGCCAAAATAAAAAAAAAAAAAAAAAAAAAAAAAAAGTAAAACGAACCCACAGGAGATATCCTAGTCTGGGGCAATGTTTAAAAAAACTGTACGTTTTGATAGCCTCCAGAGATGTATTCAAATCTTGTATGTATTAGTTTGATGACAATGTTTACAAATCAGTAGTTTTAGTAATATAAGAATACGATACAAAGACATACCTGATATGTGAATTGTGGTGTAATGCCGTCCCGCGTTGGCCGCGCCTTCTTGATCCAATCAGTCAGGTGTCGCACGAAGTCGAAAAAGAAATCACCTTCTGGCACCGATATCACCTTATCAGCTATCTTAACGAACAAACTAAAACCTTCACTGGATCTGAGATTGAGCCGCTGTGCTATATTCTGACAAAAGTCCTTTGCTCTCGTCGAGGAGTCTACTTCGAACGCTTCGTCCGTATCGTCTGGGAAGTATACTTTATGGAATATCTGTGTTGTTTTATGCTGTATGGCTTCTACTTCGACCTGATGTGGAGGATACTTTCTCTGGCCATTCCTTAATGTCTTTTGAAGCCTTTGAAGAGAGTCTTGAGCTATTGGATATCTTCTAGTTCTTAGGAATAGAGTTAGCTCCCTTAACAATCCTTGACTGCAAGCGAACAATCCAGTCGCTAGCCACATTAGTTCCCACCCTCTTTCTTCCGACATTCTGTTTCTGTTATCAGTCAGCTGCCTCATAATTTGGCAATATATTTCATCCCGTAATATTTCATGTTTCAATGGACCGTCAAATATATGGTCAGTGTACTCATTCCCGATGCGGGGGCGTTTCGAGGGTAGATCACCCATGTATTTTAGTATAGCCGTAAATGCGAAACAAGCCTCCTCTGCTAATTCTTCTTTAGCCTGAAGTTTTTTCAACAAAGGCAGTTTAATAGGCTCTCGAGAATGTCTCCATAACTCCTCTGTCCCTCCCCTTTTCGCTGTCGATAGCGTGAGAGCTTTAGAAACGGTACGTTTTGGTGGCAATCGGAAATGATCCATTGCATATTCCAAAAGTGTGTGTGGTTTATCTCTAGGTTCAGTTCCGTTAAATGTACTAGTAGGCGGCCGCCGGCCGTGTTGGGCACCTTCTTGACAAAACAAGGATAAAATGTCGGGCGGTGGCTTAGTTAACGCCGGCAAGACATACACTGTTTCCGCTGGAAAATCACCTCTCTCCATCGTCCTTTCGCAGCGGCCTATACACCAGCCATTATTAAGTACCGACTCGCCTGTACTATCTTCTTCTAAAATAATCAGATCTCCTTTCTGGAAAGTTAAGAAACTTGAGCCTTCACCAGGCGCTTTGTAATCTTGTAAAGCTATTACAAATTTAGATCTCTTTTTCAGTCCTTCCAGGAAGTACACAACCAAATCCCGAATATCCTCCGCATTGGGACTCTGGAATGTGAACTCTTCTCCACGCACAGTTGCTAAGCTAAAGGTTTGCGTAAAAACTTTATTGGTTTTTTGACTCGAAACTGTTGTGATCTCTGGGAAAGACAACTCCAACAATACTTGCTCTTGATCGTCCACTACATACACTCCTGTCCAATTCACCGCTATAATTACGTCATTTTTGGGCAAGTTAGGTCCTGAGTTTCTGTACGCCTCATAGAATCTTGAAAACAAAAGCGGCCACTTGAATTTCGCGTAACTCACTACGTCCTCTTTTACCTTGTACGCTGGTATTTTCTCTTTAACATAGTAGCTTTTTTTATAGGCTTGAACCACCAACGCGCCCCATCGGTCCACGGCTTTGTCGACTCCCGTCAAACAGTAATCTGGAATATAATTAGGTAGTAAAGTGAACAAACGTTCCGTATTCATATCCTGACCGTATTCAATGTAGTATTGTTGTGCTGCGATCATAGCCAAGTCTTCTTCTTTGTCACACCTATATTCGCCGAATTTGACTCCTCTTACAACTTGCTGATAAATTAGATTTGTAGCAACTTGATCTTCAGTCGGATCATGCCATGGTGCGAAGATCTCTTTTCTAAAGAATAACCTCCAGGGCGCATTCCTCTCTTGAGCTCCCTGTTCTTTGGCATATTGTTCGCATTGTGATATTGCATCCATTACGTGATCTCCACCACTTCCAAGAGAACTGACTTTATCAAACAGAGCGATGTATAGTGAAAAACCGAACTGGTCGCGTAGTCCAATTTTATCAGACAATTGATTGCAAAGCTCTCTCGCAGTGGTGGCTGAATCTGCTAATAATGTTTTCGTGTTACCGTCCATAAAAGTAATGGGTAACATTATGGGTTTCTTTGATTTGGTAGCTTGAAGCTCTAGCCAAGAAGGTGGTTGATTTCTTGTGCCATTATTAAAAGTTCTCTTAAGTCTGTCTTCGCAGTACGGTGCGTAACCAGGCGGCCCTTCTCTTATGAACGCTCTTAAGTAATTTACGAATTTTTCACTGGGTGCGAAGCAACCTACACACAAAGACAGTAAAATCCATCCCCGGGCATGCGAAGATTTAGAGGGGTTATTTGTCAACTGTTTGCATATTTGGCAATATATTTCATCCCTCAGTTCCGCACGAAGAATACCGTGACCAATGATAAAGTGGAGTTTTTCTAAGTTAGACGTCGGTCGAGATTCGAGCCATGATTGATAACTATCTGCTGTATATTCCTCATCCTGAGAAAGAAATGTGAGAATTATATATAAAGAGCTAATAAGGACGTACATTTAATTACGTGAGTTCAAGTACCTGAAGTTTTCTTCTGACGTCTTCTCCGAGCTTATTCTTCCTCTTTAAAGTCAATGAGACGAGCTTGTGTCTAATAGATCGTGGCTTCTGCTTGTTTAAGTAAGCATCAGCGTCGACTCCCATTAGTTGAGCCTCTTGAAATTCTTTGGATCGAATGAAATTTCTTCCCAGTGTAGCCGTAACTTTGGACATGACGGATGTATTGTCTCTGTCCATGGTCTGATAACGAGGCTCGGGAAGATCTCCCGTAAATCGCAATATAGTCACCCATAATGCTTGTGCGGCCTGAAATAATATACGTTCATATTAGATATGAAAATCGTAGCAACGTAAAATCGATTTGTTATAATTATAGATGTGTAATTTACCGATGCAATTTTAATCATTATTCGAAATTGATTGGCTTTTGATTTGATGCTTAAATACCACTTACCAACTGATCGCCTTGTGTGTGTAAGGGCAATAATGGATGTTTCAAAGGCTTTCTCGAATACTGGTGAGTGACATTCCCTTGGAAGTATGTGGCAGCAAATTTTTGGAATTTGAATTCTGAGAGGTCCTCTTCATCTTCCGATGTTGTCTGCATCGGAGTCACCATCTGTTGATGAAAATTAATTGAATACGTTTATAAGTATTTATAAATATAAAAAGAAACAATAAATTAATTTGGTAATTCTATTTACAGATATTTCATGTTAATTTCAATAATAATTACATTTTCAGATTTTACTATAATTCTGTTTTTCTATATATTTTTTATTCTGTTAAATGTTACCTCTTGTTGATCAGCTCTTGGCTGTGGCAAGTCGCTGAACATGGACGTATCCTTAGGTGCAGGAGCCTCGCTGCTGGAGTCGGGTAGGAAATCAAACATGGCTTCCACCAGCTTGCTATCGTCCACAGGTTCGTCTTGCTTTCGAGCCGCCTCTTGTAGCAACGTCCTCTTAGCCTCTAGCTGACGTTTCTCTTCCAGAGCTAATTCAGCTTCTCGTCTCTCCAACTCATACATACGCTCCTGATTATAGATTAAAAATTACAAATTATGTTTAACATTAAAAAAAATATTATGCAATTACATTCGGCGCTGTTATCGATTAATGCCGATGATAAAATATATGGTATTTCACGTAACTTCCTAGTGTATTTGATAACTAGTATTTAGCTATAACGTGTTAATACAATTTTTATGTACGTGTGTATTTTAAACAATATTCGACGATAGCAAAAAAAATCCAGTAAGTTTTTAGTTACTGGAGCGTTATGGTGTTATGTAACTTGTTTGCTATTCAGTACTTTAGCTAATTAATTATACATCGTGAAGAAATGGGAGTTGTGAAAGTGACGATACGGACTTATTCATTTTTATTGATAGCACCGTACTGCTGTCTGGTTTGTAACAAATAGAGATAATATTGCTTAAAGAAGAGAAAAGAACGATGTTTCGAATTAAAATTTTCTTTTTTCTCATTCTTTTTCGAAAACTTATTCATCTAAGATTATTCGGAGTCAAGCGAAGGCATTTAATTATTTATTATCATTTAACGTAAACTGTTAACTAACACAATAACGAATGTCCACGCCTTCATCGCACATGCACTTTGTCCACACACTCATTTTAACTTTAACTATTTTTACAGCACGACCGAACTTCAATATAATTCGCATTGTATCTAAATTGTACGGGCTGTTCTCCGATTACGCCGCTTTCCGACTAGATCAGTAGTTACCGAAGCGAAACCTGCAGGTTCGAGTCTCGTTGCATAATGTATGCATGCACCAATGCACGCTGCACATATCTTTCTATTACAACTCTTCAAGTAATTATGTTTGAAATAATGAGGTTTGGCAGGGCTGTTGAGCAGCTATGAATTTTATAATGCGTTCGCATTGCTAACCGGTTGTGTACTAAGACAAAAATGTATCTAAATGTTAAAATAAAAATACTAATATAATATTTATTTTTCATGATTTTTTGTATATTTTGTTATTTTTGTATTGTTTTCAATATAACATGCAGTATAATAATTGTTTGCTATATATCCTTAATTAATAATTTAAAATGGTTAAGATAGACTTTTTAAACGTTATATTAAAAACTATTTGTAAATACCGTTTACCTTTATTACTCCAAACGTGAAAATTCATATCTTCCGGAATTTTCTGCATATTGAAAAACGCGTGTGTAGTATACCGAATCACAGATGCTAACTAATGAAATAACAGTGACTTTAGATATTATCTGTTCAGATTGCGGCGGAATATGTTTGATTGATAACTTTGTTCACGAAAATATCTTATAAATCCATGAAGATAACGAATAAGTGATCTATGACCGATAATATGCAATAAGGGCGAAATTCGTAAAATGATTAACAATTAAACAGTTAAGACATATTTTTTATCTGCACTGCATTTAAAATAGTATGTTTTTAGTTAAGTAATTTTTGGTGTAATTTTACAATTTATTTTTATCGATGTTCTTAACTTAAAAATATATCGAGTCAAGTAGAGAAAACAACCACATCTTTTCCAAATACTATTTCAAAAATTTAGTTTAAACTATAAGCTATTACTTATAGTGTTTTGTTCATATTTGACATGCCGTGTGGTTAAAGGTTTAAAAGAACATGCCACCGTATCTCATCCCTTAGAGTCGGAAAAGTCCACTAAGGAAAATGCCAAAATAAATGTTATGGTGTCTGACAGATTTTACTGATGGTAGGATTTCTATTCTGGAATCCACCGCAGTGCCAGTTATTCTGCTTTCGAACAGAGTATTTCGGTTTTACAGACAATGAATTTAATGTCCCATGGTGACGAGAGCAGTGGAAAGTGGGTGACACCACATTGTTTTGGAGAGGCGTGACATTTACCATCAGATGAATGACTTGACTGTCTCATCACTTATTTCCAAAAAAAAAGATGACGGAACAACGACCCCAAATATTCCAAATCAGCCTGCCAAATGATGATTACGGCAAATTTTCAGGAGGCACATATCCCGCAGTGGACTGTAAAGCGTAATTATTTATTTGATATTTATTGTTTATTATATTTGCAAAATGTGTAAAAAATTTGCAAATGGATTAAGGTACTTTGTACTTTATTATTAGTGCCCGCGGTAATACCCGCGTAAAATAAGCCGACCACATAAATTATTGCTCCGTGAGGTGCAATTCAATGTTCTGCACCACTCGGCAATATTCGGTTCTCAGCGTACGGCATAATGCCGTAGCATGAAGTTTTAAAGCCTAGAACCTTTTTCCATAAAGGGACTGCGAATTAAATTAAAATATTGAGTGTTTTCTGAGATTGGGCGTTCAAACATACGACCTTTCCCAGCTTTATTATAGTAATAAGAGAAGATAATAAATAGTTTCCACAATATTAAATTTTTAGAAAATGATAATATCCTCTTGGCCGATTTTCGACAACGGATACAACTACGGAATACTTGCGGAAGCTATCAACTGCGCAAGACAGAATTGATGAATTGATTGACATGAACGAGTATCTGTGTTCCTTTTTCACCCTTATTAGCATAAACAAAAGTAAATTAACTATAATGCGTAACTATAATTTATTATTTACGAGTATATAAGACTTATTGTGAAAAAGTACTTAATACTAACAACTATTTTTTTTTATTGAATAACAGTTCGCTCTACTTCAAGTCACTTACCCTATAGTTTTTCTCAGCGATCTCCTTGGCACGAGTGTTGCCCTGGTGCTGCAGTCTCTGTTCTTCTTGCTTCCTCAAGCGTAGTGCTTCATTATGTGCGATCGTTTCTAGCTTTATTCGTCTATAACGACGCATAGCGATTAAACGTCTTACGTGGCTCTGGATTTTTACTATCGCCCACATCTTGTGACCGTATGAACGACGAACTAGATATCCACGAGCCGCTGCCTAAAAAAAATATCGAAAGTTTAGTTTTTTAGGTATTAGAAATGCATAGAGTTTAATTATCACTATCAATAGTTAAGTTATAATGTTATTTACTTATTAAGTAAGAGAAAAATAAAATAACCCGTGAGTCATCGATATTGCAACAGATTTTATAAAGCTTTTGAATTTGAATGACTGGACTTTAAAGAAAAATCTTTTTAAAATATACAAAAACTATACTTACTTGCAACGAGACAATATGACCACGCAAATGCCTGAATCGGTGAGCCAAAACTCTGGCACGGATCAATGCCTGCAGCCTCGCATACCCAACTTTCATCTTATTATAGCGGATCCTCTGTAACTTCCCTCGCCAATGACGTTGAATCAAAACCGCAGCCGCTCTCATCTTCAAGAATCGTCTACGGTACACCCAACCCCGAATCGATCTTTGCAGTATCAGTATTTTCCTTGTGAGTACTCTGTCTCTTTCCTGCTCTAAGAACAAGTCATGGGCGTCCTTCAAAAAAACTTTGGTATGACCTAGTTGGTAATCAGATTTGCCGAGAACAGTGGCACAAATTTTTGCAGTCGCCGCTCGACAGTCAGTCTTGTGAGCTGGAGGAACTCCAGAAATCAAAAATCTGTACCGCTCAACGAATTCCTTAAAACTGTGCCTGATCGGATACCCTGCTCTCCTGATTCGGATGGTTTCCATCATTCCAGAGTACCGGAGCTGTCTACAGCAAAGACCTCGGTCGAACATCATTGGTTTCTTAAACTCGTTCGGCTTAATACATCGAATGAAGAATGGCTGGCAAGTACCTAACGTCCGCATAAGCAAGTCTAGAGACTTTTTGAATTGTGTCGAAAGTGTAGGAGCTCTTTTACGCGTTTCCGAACCCATTATTATATCTTCTTGGAAAATGTGCTGCAGAAATTTATTCGTCGATATGTGTATTAACTGGAGCAAATCAGCACTAAATGTATCACGATTCTTCTCAAGGAATCCGCGGGTGTCGTAAAATACTATACCCGCAAAGTGATTTAATCCGAAACTAGTGTTTATGTCTGATTTAGGCTTTAGATAATTTCTGTGAAGACCATGGGTCTTATGAAGTTTTGCTAACATAGTTTGATCTGTACCTTTTGGAAATTTGGATTCTTCATCGATCAGTGCCATAATGTTCAACTGCTTCAATGCAATCAGGTCTAAAGCATCTTGATTGTCAACAAATTCTATGTGCTGCCAATTAATACCTTCATGATTATATTCTTCTTGCTCTAATTTGAAAATGTGGCGAACGAAAAATTGTTGAAGGTTTTCGTTGGCAAAGTTGATACAAAACTGTTCAAAGCTGTTGTGATCAAAATTTTCAAATCCAAAGATATCCAAAACACCAATCGCAGTTCGGGTTGTGCATTTCGGTTTGTAAATTGCAGTGTTAATTTTCTTGACTATGGTAACAAAAAGCCTCCCGTAGATGCCTTTGACGAAAGCATCTCTAATATCAACAGATTGATCTCTGCTTAAGGTTGAAACGACCGTTTCACCATGTGCAAAAAGTGTTTTCCTAGTAAGCGCATCAATAAGAGATTGTGTAGGCACTCCTAGCAAGTTTGCAACTCTTCTCACGTTCGCTTGTTCTATTATTTCTGTAGCGTCTAAATTATCAACAACTGTCGCTTCATACTTGATATTACCACAGTGCAAAACTGCAGCTAGTAATTTTAATATTTCCCATATTTCTGGTTCTGTAAATAACAAAACTTTCATGGCAGATCGAATATCTGCAAATTCAGCTGAGTCGTCTCTACCTTCACAAGTAAAACTGCCTCCCTGAAAATATATAAGAATGACGAGTAATTAATTTTCCTATTCGTAATTTAAAACATTTTTACACATATAAGATACCAGCTTATGCCCGCGACTCCGTCCGTGTGGATACAGGTTTTTAAAATATCCTGTGGGAACTATTTGATTTTCCGGGGTCCCTATTTCCGTCTAAAATTGCAAGCTATCTCTGTGCTAAATTTCGTCAAGATCGTTTCAGCGGTTGAACCGCAATAAGGTAACAAACATACAGAGATAGTTACTTTCGCATTTATAATATTAGTATGGATACACCTGTGTTAACAAACAATATTTGTCTCATTACAGTAGTCAGAGTTACTGAAAATTAAAGCATTGACAGTTATGTGGAGTTACTTTGAATAGTTTTTTAACGCAATGACATGTGGTACAATGACACTTATGTGGCATAAGTGTCCTTGTTCCATATGTCCCGAGCTCGTACCGCTTTATGAGACTTTATAAGACAGAGACGACAGGGACAACATCGTGCCAACAAAAGACATAAGCTCGATACAAGGTGCTCACAAGCTCGACACAAGGCGCTGCTTCAAATAGCTGGACAGCTTAAGGGTGCTCTGTTCGTCACTTACATGCGTACATGTGTACTGTGAGACAATTATGTCTGTCAATTAATCTCGTGAATACTTACTCCAGATAAATATCTGTATTCTTTTGCTTCTCCCAAATCCAACTTCTTTTTCTCTTCTTTAGAAAGTCCAGCCAAGAGGCAGTAGAATACGTGATAATTTCTCTCCGCAGTGCTCTGGGACACAATTCTAGATTTTTCTAATAAATATTGTTCTATTTTAGCCCCTTCGATTACTCCGCTACTATTAAAATGTATATCTATGTATTTTCCAAATCTTGAGGAATTGTCGTTTCTAACTGTTTTTGCGTTACCGAATGCTTCTAAAATTGGATTCGCTTCTAAAATCTGTAATATATAAGAACAGGTTAATGTTATTTATATTATAATCTTGTTATCTACAAATTACAATATTAAATAGTATATTTTGCGCTAAGAAATAAATTTTACATAGAATGTTCAAAATTATGACATTGGAGAACATAGTAATCCTGGTATCTTATGATACGTGAAAAGAAAACTTTGTATCGTTTTTAAACATACTGCGCCCGCAAAAGAATGTGAGATTTCGCATAGTTAAAGTTTGTATGGAAAAGAAGCGAGAAAGCTAAAATTGATATATAATATGTGTTGTTTGTTTACGTTCGTACTGCCAAAGTCAAACACATAACAGTCTGTGGTCAAACAGTCGCACAGAGTATAGATTGTTGCCATAGAATTTTAAAAAGTTGCTACAAATAATTATTAAAATCACGTGGAAACGTAAAAAGGTTATGAATTACGACCGAATTTCAACCACACGGCGACCACTAGTATAAGTGAAAGGCTTAAGAGTTAGCTGAATTATAAAGTTAATGCGAGGTAAGTACAGAACCCACATTGTATGTGAAATAAAGATTAACTACTTCATGCTTCCAGAGCAAATTCAACCTATAATTTCAACGATCGTACCATACCATAATTAGTATGCATGTAAAATTCTGTACGAATGGACTAGGTGTTAAATATTGCGATGATTATTTTGAGTCGGTTTAGTTGTGAGCAAAATTCAAAACAATTTTTGTGTATGACACTTAGCAAACGCTCGAAATATGACTCTTATTCTCTCGAAGTGGACTTATGTCGTTATGATTGAACAAAGCGTTTAAAAAAGGTTTTTGATATTATTATATTTTGATTTAAGATTACTGATTGCTGTCTGATATTGTTTTATAGACAAAACCCTAAAACATTGAGAGAAAATTATGACTAGTTGCTTACTTACGGACCCTTTAGGTTACAGGGGAATCCGAAACTTGTATATTCATACTTTAAATTACCAACCTGTTGTTCTATCCATGAATGCTTGCCGCTAATTGCAGCTAGATACTGCAATATAAGCTTTGTGGATTCAGTTTTCCCCGCGCCTGATTCTCCGCTGATAACGATACACTGATCTTGACTGTAGCGACGCATGTGTGCGTATGCATTGTCGCCGATAGCGAAGATGTGTGGAGGCAGTTCACCGATCTTTCTTTCTTTGTATAGCTTTATTTGGTCTGCTGTGTATATTGGTAGTATTTGGTATGGATTCACTGCTACCAATATAGAACCCGTATATGTCTGCAAAAGAAAATTATACAATGTAACCATATAATTAGACTATTTGACTAAGGGTCTGGGAATGTACCATAAGCCATAAGAATCTATTTCGACCGTACCGCTTAGTCGTTCCAATCGAATACGGGAAGATGAAAATCGGCTATGAATGTGGCATAAGATTACAAATTATAAGAAGTAACTTGTTATCGTACGATATATACGATCAACAAACATAAAATATTTTTCTTGAAAATATCTATGAACGAGAAGTGGTAAGCGCTTTTCTACTCAATTATTTGAGTACAAAAATGTTAATTTTAGCTAGTTAGAATTGTTTATAGAATCAGGTGAGGAGACGAGCAAGTTGTTTCTCTGCTCATCGAGATCATTAAATGGACATCGATACTTTAGTCTTATGTGATTTATAACCACACTGGCTTCAGTGCCCTTGAAACCCAGTGATATCTCACCTCTGCATGATGCTAGAATAATTGTCAATTCAGTGGTATCTACCTAGCGTGGCGTGTATAGGTATTCTACCTAGTATAAAAACTAGGCACAGACATACATATAGGATAAAAAAGTGACGTCTCAAGGTAGCGTTAGCACAAAGCGAGTTTTGGGTGACACTGCAACTGTTGCTAGAAAGCTTGGCACTTACCATCGTGTGAAGGTCTCGTTACTAAATAACATAAATAATTTTGTGCAAAGACCCTGCCTCCCTTGGTATTATTCCTGTTATGGTAGTATTTTATTTATTGTATAAAGTGACGAAACGAGCAAAACGTTCACCTAATGGTAAATGCAGCGTACACCCACAACAAATGCTGTGTCGCCCAGAATATTGCTGTGTGACACCGCACTGCGCCCGTCACTCTGAGACATCAGTTCATAAGTCTCAAATGCACAGTGATTACGCTAGCTTACGGTGCCCTTCAAACCGAAACACAGTAATTCTTGCACACTACTGCTTCACGGCAGAATAACTGGCCCTGGGGTGGTACCTACCTAGACAGATTTCTAGTAAAAGGTAGTATAAGTAGTATAGTATTCATTAGTCGCCTTTTACGATACCAAAGAGCAAAAGAATCCTCATCGTTTGTGATGAGCACCTAAATAAGAAAATGTGTAACGTTAACACGTAACACTGACAGAAGTTGCAACGCACCTCATTTGCTGGACTGCGCGTATTAATCCCCATACGAGTGAGCGGGAATCTATTTGCCTTAACTATTCGGTAAATTCCATTACAAATTCAATTACAGCGTACACGGCTATTTGGTTATAGAAATGTTTACATTTATCTACTTAGGAATACGAGTATTAATTGTAGACTTAATCAGCGGAAACAGGTTCTGCATAATAATTTGGAGACACTGTCGCTTGGCGCGTGGTACACAAGGAATGAAAGTAAAGGTATGTTGTTCCGCATTCCATTCAATCGTACGTATTTAATTAAATGATTTTGTGGTTCAGTGGTCAGCATATCTGCTTGATGAGCCACGGCTGCTTTGTATTTTATATTTTATATTTTTGTCACTGAAATCGTTATGTGAAGTACTTATGACACTATGTTATTATATAACGTAATTCGGGCCGTTTAACCAGAATACCGAATTACCACGAGATCCGGAGAAGGTCCTCATCGTAAAAATATTACAGTAACTTACGTAAATAAGATTTTCATTATATCGTATTAGAAGATTCCTCAAGATGCCGGCCTCGTGTAGGTCACCCAGCGAGATCATGTCCTCGACGCCGTGCACGGAGGTGGCGTGCATGGCTTTGATGCGGCGCTCCGGCGGCAGCCATTGCTCCTGGCCGTCGTCGTCGCGCACGCGGATGCGTCGCCCCTCGGCCGCGAGTACACGTGCGCCTATCGCCACATCGAACTCTCGACCCGACACCGGCTCGATCCATATGTAATCACCCTGAAAATTGATAAGCATTTCATAAGTGTTAAGATTTCTATTGTGTAAATTTATTTGTCTATTGTGTTAGCCGTGTGGTGACGGCTCGTTAAAAGAATACTACCACTCCATCTCATCCAATGGATCTCGTAAAAGGCGAGTAAGGAATTAAACTGCACTGTGCACCCAACAGCGCATGGTGGCGATGGGCTCACCACCTATCACACCAAGTGCATTGTATTGTTTTGATGAAACGTGGATTGTGGCAGTCATCTGTTTTTGCAGTGAGTGCCCAGTCTCTGACTACCCCTTATGGGATACAGTCGTGATCTTATGTATGTATTTATGTATGAAACGTTTGGCATCAAAAACTAACTAGCTACCTTTGATAACAGTCACCAAATTTATTAGCAGCCAGTATAATTTCGGCTCAATGACCATCCGTTATATTAGCAGTAAATCGGAATAAGTTTGTCATCCAAAAACTGCAGACGGACAAACACGACTTTCCGGAAAGTGGAAGTCAAGAGTAAATTATGTGTACTACTACACTTAATATATGTGACTTAACTTTAGCATATCTTCTCTTGTATTTATTAAAAAAAGAAATCTACTGTTCCCCTAACGAAACAATGGTCAAAGTATTTTTAAATATAGAACTCCTCAGCAAATGTTTCAACCAGAATACAAAAATAAATTTTACACATGTCCTGCAAACATAATTCTTGCATCAATAACGAATTGCCTAAATCGATTATTAGACCGGATACAAGCGCAGACAATAGTTGGTAGTGCTGTCAAAGAATTGAATAGAAAGTCCGAATCCTTATACATCTGACTACTGAACGTACCGAGGATAATTATCTCGATCTCGGTGAAAGTAGCACTTGATACCGAATGCCGTTGAGCTGCGCATTCCTAGATTCTGTGAAATAGTCAGTGCTAAAAGAGACATTCGTTATTTAATGACCATAATATTCATTGACGTCCCAACTAATTAAAATAGAGAAAGAGAGACTTACGAACAGTCAGAGAGATGGCTAGCGAGTAGAAATAGGAAGTTATAATCATGTTGCCAACGAAGACTTAGATGCCATGTCTTCGTTGTGCAGCTTTTTAAATCCATCAAAAATATATTTACTCACGACAACAAAGATGAGATGGGACTTTGAATTTATAATCAAATTTCTAATAAATAATTGAGTGTAATAATAATCTTTCTTTATCTCGATTTAATATCAATCAGTATAATACGAGTATAATAATTCTTTGATACATATGTTGTAATTGTAATCATATAATGTATTCAAAAGACAACATTTATACTTTATGTAATTTATTTTTAAATGTAGTTTGTTAACAATTTTATCTATTATAGATAATTTAACAGCGGTGTCATGTTTTTTGATGTTTAAATAAGTATCCGCCATTTAACCAAACGTTACACAATCTTAACGTACCTCGAAAGTAGCAAACATAGCACATTATCACTTTTAACATGCTAAATTTGTTTTAGTCACACTTTTCCCTTAAATAAATACGAATAACGAAGTTGCGTCTGCATACCAAATCGTCTACTAATAAAATGGAATAGTGGGATAATATACTTAATATATTAGATAAACTTATCAGTATAAAAATTGACCGGGGCCGTCAATGGTCGAGGTCGCCGGTTATTAATTCGCAGATTCCGTTATCAGCATTCATTTTATGAAAATAAATAATAAAATAAGTAAATCAACGATTTCATGGCTGAACTGAATAAGAGTGCATATATTGCTTCGTTTGCTATATAACAGACTTTTTAAAACAATATTAACTGTATCTCGAAAGTTCGTCGCTCTTGTAAATTTATTCAAATGAACAGATAATGCAACTATTGAGTTTCTAAACCTATTCTTAAACATTTTCAAATATTTGAGACAAAATTAAGTCCGAAATTTTTAGGTTATTAAAAATTACAGAATCGGTGTAAATTAATAAAAAATAATTAAATTATTATTATTCGAATTTTTTTTAACATTTTTTATATTTTTTTTAAATATTTTGCAGTTATTTTTTTCAGTTTGAATTAAATATATTTTCAGCGCTATATTCAATTTAATTAATGCGAAAGCTAAATCATTATTATAGAGCCCTTATACCGAATTGCAATTGTTAATTATAAATAGTTAAAAAATGTATATATATATATACATATATATATATATATATATATATATATATATATATATATATATATATATATATATATATATTTAAAAAGGCGCAGCATTTCACTTAAATAGCGATTATTACTAAATAGCGCATAATTTCTGGAAGTTATGAACAAAAACTGGTTTTATTTACACCAATTATAAAAGCTACGTCAGATAAGTGTTGATAGAACAAACGGTAAAATGGCCGCAACACACGCAACTGAAAGATTGCAGACATAATAGATTTAAATGCTGAGTCATACTGTGGTGAATTTATATTTCTTTTTAGTTTTTGCACCGAATCTTAAAGAAAGCATTTATATACCACGGAGCCTGTTAATTAATGTATCATTTATGTAATTATAAGTTATTCCAAGTTATAGCACCCAAAAAAAAAATGCCTCTTATCGGTTTGACCTTTTTACGTAAGGGTCTTGTATTTTTATTTTAACGTAAAAGGTGTCGTATTTTGTATTATAATTTAGTGACCCTATTATATTCAAATTATTTGATGAATATAAATTTTCACGACTTCTCTTCTTACTTAGTGAAATAGAAGCAAGAAGAGAAGAAAAGTCGCTACTTTTCCTCCTAGTGACTTCCAATATAGGTGTTTGTGTATGTGAAATTTATGTTTGTAAAACACCCACAACACGGAAGAAATCCTAGTGAAGGTTATCTTTTTAAATAACAACGCCTAGGTTTTATTACGTCAGTAATTATTTCCCTAAATAATTTCTTTTTAATTAAAAGAATAGTTTTAACCAAAAGCAACTGTCATGGAACTTTTAACATTCTGAAAGGAAACCATATATTGCTATATATCATATACTACAAATTAAATATTGGCGCTCCATGTAAATTTCCTAATACGTGGAATTTAATAACTTCAACTCGCCGGGGGCACCTATGTAATTGTTTATTGCAATTTTAGGTAAAGATTTATCAGCTGTCCTCGGCAATGACGGAAAACCATCATGGGGTAACTTCAGAATAAATAACCGCGACGAACGTGTGGCCTAAAGAAAGATTTTTTTTAGCATAGCACAACGACACACTTGCACACACTCACAGACTATAAACACATAAAAGAATGAAAGCATAAAATAAAATCAATCATAAAACTATGAGCAATTAAAATTAAAAAAGTGCTGTGTAGTGCTGTAAGAGTACCTGAAGAACATAAATTGTTAGTATGAGTGAATACACATGCCCGTTTTAGGGCATACTTCCGTGGACAGTATTTGGAAGTTGCGCAGTCGAAAATCAACCAAAATAATAACATTCGAGAATTGTCTTTATTTTTTCACTAGGGAAACTTAATTTTTTCTTTTTATAACCTATTACCGTTTCACAATGACCTTTGACCGGCGACGGTTTCGACCTCCGAGGAATCCGTTTAGTAATCCAGGTTACTTCATTTTATTTAAATGACGACATAATATTATAAATTTGTATATTTGCCAGCTTTGGTAGGTGGCCACTGGCCAGTGCATTTATTTTCCTAGTTGAATATAAAAATGCAGGTTATTAACGTATGACGTTTAACCAATGTAAATGTAGCGTAGTAGCGAAGTTTTTCTCACATTATCCTTTTTTTAACTATGCCGAAACTCACCAGACTAGACATATTGTATCATCACTTTTTTTAAGTAATCTTCTCTAACAAGTGAGTACGTTCTGTTACAATCGTTGTAACACAGCATAGACAAAGTTTTTCATTTTTGTTTTTTATTTTTTTTAACTACGAAAGTAAAATCGGCCATGACCGTATTAGAAATTTATGTTATCAGATTTTATAATATATTTGGGTAACTTTCAATACCGGTCATTCGAGTCACGCATCATGTACAGTTAACGCAAGTGGACTTTCTAAACATCTGTCAATAACTTAAAATTATAATCATTTGTTCGTGAAAGTATTTGGAATGCATACCTTGGAACTTTAGCCGAACAACATATGCTAAAATGAAACGCTGTGGGTTTCTATTTGTTGCAATAATTTTACTCTTTCGTATCCTGCGATTAATGGTGTTTCATATAAATGTGTTCGGAAATTTTATAAAACGGCATTAATTATAATAAAAGTTATATGAGAATGAATTATCTTGAGCTAAATTGCAAGAAATTATCAATTACTTTGAGCAACATTTCTAACAACTCTTTATGGGCAGATGTTGCACTTACCATCAGGTTTTGCTTCGTCTCGTCACTTTCTCCACTAAAAATAAACCTCCTGGTTATTAAGACCCGGACCGAAATTAGCGGTCATTACTATACAATTTTTTTATAGCAAGAGCCGCATACTAGTTGGCTTACTGGTCATAGCACCTACGCCTTGGGTCCTGGGTTTGAATCCCAGCCTGAGTTAGAGTAAACATTTATGCAAAAATATAAATTGGTGGTTTTAGGATCTGGTTGTTTGGTCCAAACTGATACACCTTAAAATGAAAGCTACAAACTTTTTTGGTAATCTATGGAGACAGTAGAGCCGTGGTGACACAGAGGCCGCTCTTCTCTTATTTAATAGCACTTGAAAAACCTATATAAGTTCAACCCGCAAAATTATTTTTAATTGCAGTTCTAATTACTGTATACTGTCCTCGGCAGTGAAGGATAACATCGCGGGGAAGCTAACATGTCTAGGGTACAAAATTATTTCGAGGATATGTGAAGTCCGCTAATCCGCGCGGCTGACTCTTTTCGGCTTCAAAGCCCTCTCAAAAATGAGAGGCATTTACTTTACTTTTTACGATATACTTAATTATATTTTGCATAAATATCTCTGTTTGCGACGCCGTGTGGCGAGTCATCCACTTCCCTGTAATATGGCTGAGGAAGGCGATACCTGCATCATACCTGTAAACAGGTGAATGCTTTGGAAGAGGCTGATCTGCTTGAATTTTCAATGAAAGTTAATGTATTATGGAATTTCCTTTCAGACTGGTTACAATGTCTGCAATGCAGTTTGTCATAGAGCATGCTTCGTTTGCTTATTGCTATATGGGACTATAGTTTTATTGCAAATTTTACATTTATTTAAAATGATTTTGAAAAATCATTACAAAAAATATACATAAAACTGTAAAGTCAACAGTTTTATTTACCTTCCTTCTCCTTCAGTTCACAAACAGAGGAGTCGTTACAAAACAAATATGTAATTTTTATTTCTGACCTTCACAAATAAAAGAAGTTTAATTTCATACATACAAACATACATAAGATCACGACTGTATCCTATAAGGGGTAGTCAGAGACTGGGCACTCACTGCAAAAACAGATGACTGCCACAATCCACGTTTCACCAAAACAATATAATGCACTTGGTGTGATAGGTGGTGAGCCCATCACCACCATGCGCGGTTGGTTGCACAGAGCAATTTAATTCCTTACTCGCCTTTTACGAGATCCATTAATTGACTATAGATGCCGGCATCGATGGGCCGCTGAGAGAAAGGCACACTGTGTTCGTTTTTAAAAAAAAATTGCAAATTAGTAATGAACAATGAACGTCATACATGAATACTGCAGATCAATCTTATAGGAAAACCTGTCCACTCCCGTGTTTCCTCCCACTCTTGTCAAAGCGGTCTGAGATTTAAGATTGGTATGCGGGGGCGCAGCTGTTTCTCTCTAATTTTGGTAATGATCGGCTATTTATTTTGCGATAGTAGTCACGAGCGGTTCCTTATTTTTATTGGCAATAATACCTTGAAATTGTCACATATATTTAACAGAAACTGCTTGGTTCTCTTTTAATATAAAAACCGTTTAAGAATTGTGAGATTCTGTTTAAAATTTTACTCCTGTTATCAGCCATATTTTTAATTTTGATCGGCTCGGTTGGCGCAGTGGCTAAGCCCTTGGCTACTCCGCCGCGGGTCGCGGGTTCGATTCCCTGCACTGATCAAATATTTGTATAGCCTACAGATAGTTGTTCCGGGTCTGGGTGGTTTGTGCATGTGGAATTTATGTCTGTAAAACGTACCCACGACACAGGAGCAATCCTACTGTGGGGTTTCGTTTTTTTTTAAAAAATAAATCAAAAAACAATATAACGGATTGTAGATACTCATAAGGGAGAACCTACGTCAGGGATCATGCCAAGTTATAGTAACTTTTGACCGTAAAATTACTTTAATTGGTGCTTTTGATGATGATATTTTTTTTCAAATGAACAAGCCAAGTCATCTCTTGTAAAAAAATGTGAACGTACGAAAAACTCTGGGTTGCCCCCAAAGTTATTTTATGAGTTATATTTAGGGTTGCTTTAGAGTACGTTTCATCTTGTTTGTTTCACCGGTTCTAAGTTATGTACATTTTATCGATAATATTCCACATAACCGCTATCTATAGTGTAATTGTAGAACCCTTAAATATAGAAAACGCAGAACAGTTCTGTTCTGTGATTGAAAACTTTGGGCTAATTCACCATCTGTAATAAATATTGGAAAATACTACGGTTAATTGACCATCCTTATTAAGTATTATGCCCAGTAATTACAAAAACTCGTAGTGACCTTCAGACTGAAACACAGTAGTGTTTTGAGGCAGTATTGATATAACAATAACTGGCACTGCGAATGTACCTACCAAAACGGATTCCTTAATTCTACCAACAGTAAAAGTTTTTTTTGAATTAAATTTTATAGAGCAACGATAATTTTTTAATAACCTATCTAAATAAATCCAAAATGTTCACGCAAACGAAGTCGCGGGTACAACTTGTATGTAATAAATTAGTAACAGTCGAAGTATGAGTCTCATGAGGATTATTAAAGTACTTGTGTGTACTTGAACAAAACAATTCGAGAACGAGTGTACTTGAGGTGAATGCCCCCGGGCGCGGTGCTAGATTCAGACCGACGGAATGTGTTCTTGCCAAACGCACTGATCGGAAACCACCTGGAAAATGTACCGCTTTGGGCCTACTCACACCGATTTGTGTTGAAATGGTGTTACAAGCTAATAGCAAAACGACTGGATACAAATAATTTAAACATATTAATTATTTAACTTATTTGAGCAGTCTACATTGGGATAAGACAAGTGTTAAAAAGAAAATATTAGCAATTAGTAGCAAACCATCAACAACTGAACTTTTAGTAGTTTACGTCCTTCCTCATTATTAGACTCCGGCGGGCAAATATTACCCTATGCAGGAATCCGTCTAGGTAGGTACCGCCCCAAGGTCAGTTATTCTGCCGCGAAGTAGTAGTGTGCAAACATTACTGTGTTTCGGTTCGAAGGGTACTGAGAGATCACTGGGCATATGAGACTTAAGAACTTATGTCTCAGGGTGATGGACACAGTATGGTGTCACACAGAAATTTTCTGGGTGACACACCATTTGTTATGAGCAGACGTTACACTGGCCATCAGGTGAATGTTTTGCTCGTTCCGTCATATTTATGAAATAAAAAAAATCATATAAATTAACCCTTACCCTTAAAAATATTATTATTCGACGTAACAGCGTTAAACATTTTCGGGTTATGTTCAATTGCGATGTAATCTTGCATTGAAACGACGCAATCTTGCATTAACTAATCAAAGAAATAACAATAATCCATATTTTTTAGCAATAATAATAATTTTTTAAACCGAATTTATTTTTCAAACATTTAGGAAACACTACGGTTTTTACAATTTTACATATCACAAAAGAGCTGGTTTATTTAAATAACCTCAATATAATATTAATTTATTAGTTTACTACAATGACTATAAAACTATTAGTACACCTGCCAATGAAACAGTACTCGATAGCTGATATAAAGTCTGTAATACGAGACGCGTATGAGGGCGTAATGCAATTCAAGGCAAGTAAGCCTATAATACCTTGAACCTTGAACCTGCTCGCAACTTTGCCGTCACGAACTGTCACGGATAGGGTTGTGAAAACATTAAAACATTTGTTATAATTAAAATTTTTGTTATACTGAAAATAGATGTAAATAATTTGTTTATAAAAACCTCACTTTCAGACTGCTAACTACCTACAAAATGGAGTGTTCAAGAAGCACTTTGTTTACGCAGCAGAACTAAATGCAGAGATTAAATATAATGAGCATTGAAAACATTTAATAATTTAGAGAAAATGCAGTTAATTAGAAAATTGCGTACTAAACGTACTAGGCGTAAAACAATATCATTATTATTAATAATAAAAATAACTTGGTTAGCTGCTGATTGAGTAATATCATTGAAGTTACGACAAATGAGGCCTCTCGGACTGTTGTAGATAGGTATCTCAGCCTTTATATATATTATCTTTAAACGCTCCGCGGGACGATCCGTTGCGCGGTAGAGTAACAGATCCACTTCATGACTGTACTTCTTTGACATCTGCCAACACTGCCAACAACTTTCAATCTTATGTAAATATATATATAAATTAAAATGTTGAATTGAAGACATTAGCAGTATAAATTGTTTGGCGACTTTTTATATAATTAAAAACTAAATTGTTTATATCGTACAGTTTACTTCATGAATGCTTTACTTTCATATATCGGGGTTTTTCCTGCTGAAATTCATTTTAGCACGCAAGTTTATTTTTGCTGCTGATTATTGCTTTTATTTCGATTGCACGATATTCGATATTCGATTTTTATTTATTACGCCTTTTTATTATAGAATTTGACAACCATATCACCGCACCTATCGGTCTTCTTTTCGTTCAATTGTGTGAAACTCCGCGTCGGCATAGGTTATGTAACAATACTAGGACTGTTTTTCGACTACGTGAGAAGAGTTTCAATGTAATTTAAATTCAATCCATTCATTAACTGGTCCTGTACGAAACCTGCCTATTACTTTTAAATATTTATGGAAATCTCTTATTTCTCTGTGTATATGAGCATGTATCATGACGCATTTTATTATAACTTTCACATTGATATATGTGAATTACAGAATTTACTAATAATGGAAGAACAGAGGAGTTGACTGCCTTCTTTCTTAAGATACGAAAGCTGTTTTTTTTAATTGATTAAGTGACGAGACGAGCAAAACGTTCACCTGATGGTTAGAGCAAAGTATGCCCATAACAAATGATGTGTCACCCAGAACATTTCTGTGTGGCACCACACTGTGCCTAGAGACATTAGTTCTTAAGTCCCATGTGCCCAGTGATTACACAAGCTCTCACTGCCCTACGAAACACAGTAATGTTTGCACACTACTGCTTCTCGGCTGAATTAACTATCTTGGGGTGGTACCTACCTAGACGGATTCCTGCACAGCAATCCTACCACATGTTACTACGTCGGAAAAGAAAAATCAGAAAAAAAAACAAAACTCACAAGCCTTTGGTATGTTAAGCAGGCATTACAGATTATCACAAGGATGCACTTGTACGGATGTCTTCTTTACAAATAAATTTATGTACAACCTACTTTCATAATCGATTATGGAATTATATTTTATTGTCATTACAAAGCCTGATTTAAGATACTCCGTATGAATAATTTCCGTTATAATTTTATATACAGTGTTAGTTGACCCCGTGGATAAATTAGACTGAGCAGTCCAAAAAAATATGTCTGCACAATAAAAATCTAATTCTGAATATTTTATCTCCAATAAAGTGTGAAAGTTACTTTTGTTGCCTTTTGTTGTCTAGCCAGTATCCGCAACTTCGTCCGCATAGACTTTTCAATTTCTTCAGACTATAACAATGATTTATTTTATAGATAATATTAAATTGTTTATAATCTATAATAACATCTTAGTGAAGTATAAACACATATTCAAGGTGTCTGTTACGATAACATAAACGGCGTTCAGTGGAATATAGCATAGTTATAACATAGTTTAAGTTGATTTTAGATTTATTATCTATGCCTGTGTAAAAATCGTGTCTGTAGCTTTAGAAGTTCTCGAGTTTAACCCGTACGTAAAAAAGGCACTTCTATTTTATATATGTTTGTCTTTTTACGAATTTGTTCTTGTAAATGAAGTATAAAACCATAATATGCAATACTGTCACTATACTACGCGTAAACTACCTGGGGACGCAATGGGGAGTAAGATTTTTTTGGCTCGTACCAAAATTACGACGACGTGGTTACCTACCCGTTAAGTTACCTCGTTTCCCGTGTAAGCGAAAAACGGGCTACGGGTTTGGTCACTGCCTACCAATTACTCTTATATGGGTAAAGCCGTGACTGTACGTGTATTAAAAGTATTTAAGAATAGAATCGTATTAAATTATTATAACGCCATAGAATAAGAAATAACCTTTTCGTATATTATTTTTACTGGTGGTAGGATTCCTATGCAGGAATCCGTCTAGGTAGGTACCACCCCAGGGCCAGTTATTCTGCCGTGAAGCATTTGTGTAAAAACATTAGTGTGTTTCGGTTTGAAGGGCACTGTGAGCTAGCATAATCACTGGGCATATGAGACTTAAGAACTTATGTCTCAGGGTGATGGACACAGTGTGGTGTCACACAGAAATTTTCTGGGTGACACAGCAACTGTTATGGGCAGACGATACACTTACCATCAGGTGAACGTTTCGCTCGTTTCATCACTTTATACAATAAAAAAAAATATAAAATAAAGCATTGATAGTGGGAAACAAATGTTGAAATGAAATTTTACATTTTCATTAGCTCAAATTGGAATCAAACAACGAATTACGAATTCAAAAGATAAGAATATGGACAAACCTTGAATAAAAATGCCGAATCTTACTTTAAATTCTATTATTTCAAGGATTTTATTATTTTATATTTCCTATAATGAATTTTGATTGTGACTATATATACATATTAAAATAATCTTACCAGATTGAATCAGCATCGTTTTTATGAATTGCTGTATTCTTTTGCTACTCGATTAATATTTTTTTTAAATATACTAGAGCAATTAATGTAAGGTCATTGCCTCCAGTTACCTAACTTAATGAAGATTTTTAAATAATCTCATTGACTTTCAATCACGAATTATTTTTGTTTATAATTCGAAATATTTTTGACTTGAAATAAACCAAGCCATGTTTCATTTAATACTAAGTAAGATGTCTTCCTCTCCCGGACAATTTCGACCACGAGTTTTCTTAGTTAAAAACCAGAAACAATCATCTGCCCAGAAATATAGTGCCCTAAGTTATAACGCAAATGCAGTGGCAGTCAAGCGCCCATTCTAAATTTCACCTTCCCGTATCTGATATCGCGTAAATGTGCTACGATCTAATGAAGTGAGTGATGCAGAGGCGGAGACATGACATGAGTGAAAATCACAGTAATATCCACACGCGATGTTTAAAATTTAAATAACTGCGTTGCACAAACATTGGCATTAGCTGGGATTCGAACTGAGAACTCGCATCAACAGATACGTACGATACCCACTGAGCCATGCCGACAAACTTAATATTAGCTCTCCTGTTCACTTTGACAACATTTCTAGTTTTGTTGCTCACTATGTTTGCTTTTGATACTAGTAATAGTAAAAAAAGTAAAATAACAGCCTGTAAATTTCCCACTGCTGGGCACAGGCTTCCTCTAATATTTTAAGGGGTCTTGAAGTATACGCTCAATTATATTATTCCTCAATGAATGAGGTGATGCATGTTCCTCAAAATGTTTTATTCTGCGTCGTACCACGTACTCGACGTTGTAAATCCACACTAAACAGTCCGTAGAGGAGCGAAGCCAGGTCCGTCGTGTTTGTAATTTAAAGCGAACAATCAATCCTGGAGTTACTAAAGCTAAAATATAAAAGTAAAAATTCGTTCAATTAACATTACTCACTCTGGTAACGATGACCATTATGAAGCCGACATGTGGTCACCAGCCCGATCTGTAAGAAAGAGTGAAATTAAATAATCTTTAAGAAATACTGCAAGTACAAATATAAGAATTTAGAGCCAAATGCTGCAATAAGCTATCCGCTGACCGAGATTGATTATCTGGTTAGTCTGGTAAATGCCTTCTTGCCTAATTTTTTTTTAAACAATGTGGGTATTGTTTTATTTTTAACTAGGATTTCTTCTATCTTTCTGCGTGTTCTGTACAACACAATAAAAACCAGCGATTTGTGTTTCTGCCCATATGTTGGTCTGGACTGGAATTCGAACCCGTGGCGTGACCACTAGGTATCGCGGTCGTATTTATTAATTACAACAATTCATTATACAACCATTGCAGTTGCTGTATGCTACAAGCAACACAGGTAAGAATACCTTATTAACATAAATATAAGAATTAATTAAATAAAAATATGGTATTAAAAATCAGTTAACAATGTTTACTACATATTTCTATGCCGCCACTAATAAATTTTTACTTACTACATGGATACATATCAATAATATAAGAGATAAAATTTGTGTAGTCTTAGTAGTTTTAGTAATTGTCAGTCAGACGAGACAAGGGGGGTCTTATGAAGCAAGTTAGTCTTTTTAACTGGAGAAAGATAGCTATGACGGAAGGAAAACTACATACATGTATGTATGTCCATATGTGGAATGTTTACGGATTGACGGAGGGCTACAAGCTGTGAACGATTGTGAAAGTAAATGAAACATTTTATAAATCTTAACAAGAATCTAAGTAACTCAAAACATGTACTAAACCGCGACGATTTAAAAAAAGTTAAATCGAATGCCAACTAACTTATTCGCAGTAAATGCTTGACATCGATTCAAATGAATGCTATTGAAACTCGTGAACAATTGAAAGCATTGTGTGGATGAAAATAATATCTTTGTATGTCAATAACAGAATAATTATTGCAAGGAATGGGTATGAATACTTGTAGTATGTAGCATTTTTAAACAAAAATATCAATTGAAATCCGTAACATGATGTAACATTATGATCTATTTCTATAATATGAAAATATATTTATTGTATTCGCTGTAATTGAAATTTAATTTTGTTAATAATATAGTAATTATTATTGACTTGGGTAATTAATATATAAATATAGGTCATAACATAAACTTGAACTTTACAACAACGAATGTTAATGCATCTTATTAAAAGGCGCCATCTCGCCAGACATTTTTTTTTATTTTATTTCACAAGCAACTCTATTGTCTTATTGCTGATCACTTACACGAACACTTGGAACAAAATAATGGCATTTCAGATACAATGATATTGAGACGAAGATTGAATCAATGTCAGAATTACTTTACAAAGAAGGACTGTATTAAGTTATTATATCATCATCATTTCAGCCTACCATAGTCCACTGTTGAACATAGGCCATTATATAATGATTTCTTATATTTATGCGAATACTACATATTAAATTATATCGCGTTAATTTTTATAACCCGACGTTTCGAGCTATTAAAAAGCTGAAAGTAACTCCGGGTTAACTATGACATCAGGACATCTGTCTCCTCTGTCCTGAAAGCGCTCGAAACGTCGGGTTATAAAAAGTAAACAGTAAACGCGATCAAATCTGAAAAATCTAGTTTTTTTAAATAAGTACTAAGATAAAACTACATAAGGCAAACGGTACAAGGGTGCACTTTAATTTCGTGAACAACGTTATCTCGCGTCTCCTAATTCCAGATATATATTCTTTCGTATTCGTCAGAAATCATATATTTAATATTTTGCATACGTCACCTACATGGTCAATTTTTATTACCTTTCAAGCAGTTTTCAGCGGAAAAAATAAACAACACAAAAGACGGCGTAAGGGTTCACACACGTCACAGCTGTATGTTAAACAATCGTGTGCAGTTGTTAACAGAGCATTGTTTGGTTTCTGCTGTACAAATGCGAGGAAAACGTTTAGGGTTTCATTACACGACTTCACGTGCTCGACGGACGATAATTAAAAAAGCGCAATAATATCGTGGCATGATTATTATTAAGCAAGAATAGTATACATACACTCAGCGTCACAAAAATCGCACCTCTCTGAGTTTGCGCGAAAAATGGCTGTAATGGCTAGAAACGAATTATATTTATATATAAATATTGGTATGTTTGAAATGGGTATTTGAATAGCTTTACATTATTAATAAAAAAAATCATGAAATCATTAAAACATTTATCATTATAGAGCGTCAAAAATAAACACTGTCAAATGCTCGTTAGTAAGGACGCTAGTTACACCACCTAAAAAGGGTATAAAAGGGTCGATCTGGATGAAATATGGGCCAGTCGTAATTTAGACTTTGCAGTGAGCACACGTGAACAAGTAACCCACGTAAGAACAGGTAAAGATAGACACCAGCTCTGAAGAAGCCGCTGAAGTGATTGCCCTATTGCAGTCGGGGATGCGGCAGTGTGACGTTGCTCGACAGTTGAACCTGTCCCGTTTTTCAGTTCGACGGGTATTCCAACGTTTTCAGCAGACTGGTGGTTATGTTAGAAAACCGGGATCTGGAAAAAAACGGTGCACATCAGAAAGAGATGACCGTTTCATCTTTACGAAACCTTTTACAAATGCTGTTGAGTTGCAACAACAGCTTCGATCAACTCGGAGAACATCTGTGAGTGTTTCTACGATAAGAAGAAGGTGACACGAAAAGAGTTTAACAGCCCATAGACCTGATAAAGGTCCAAAACTTACTGCACAGCATCGCAGAGATCGCCTAGAGTTTGCTCGCAATCATTGCGAGTGGACTCTAGAACAGTGGCGGACCGTACTCTTCTCTGATGAGACGACGGTCTGTCTCTTCTGCAATGACAGACGTAGAAGGGTCTACAGAAGACAGGGGGAGAGGTTCACACAACCCTGCTTCGAAGAATCCGTCGAATACGGGGGTGGCTCGGGTATGTTTTGGGGCGGCATTTCCGTCGACGGGAAAACGGAACTTGTGTGCGTTTCCCGGACTCGGGGTGGCCGTGGGCAAGTATCATTAAATGCTGGTCGGTACATTACTGAAATCCTGGAGGAACATGTGGTCTCGTATGCTGGTTATGTCGGTGATGGATTCATGTTAATGCATGATAATGCTCGTTGCCACACCGCGGCTATTGTACGGGATTATTTACAGGAGGTCGATACCCCTGTTATTCATTGACCAGCACGAAGATGCGGTACTTGAAGAGTGGGAACAAATACCCCAAGAGGCTGTTGCGATCCTTGTAAGGTCCATGAAAGATCGCATGGAGGCCGTTATCAAGGCAAGGGGGGTAACACTAGGTTTTAAGAACTTTTTTGTATTTATTAAGTTTTTTTTAAAATTATAAATTTGCAAATTTGTACATACCCTGTCTTTTTCTTTAATTTCTCTTTCGTCTCGTTATAAAAGTAAAATTCAATTAAAATTCCTGAAAGCTAATGAAATTACCTTTCGAATGATACCCTCAAACCACACCATTTCCATTGGCCTGTTGTGTTAAAATAGTATTTAAATTATTTTTTTCGGATGTGCGATTTTTTTGACGCCGAGTGTAGTTTCAGGAGATCACAAGATTTTATTATTTTTCTAGCCTTTGAGAATTTCTAAAATCAATTATAAGTATAGAAATTCCACCTGCAAACTGAACATCAAGGGTATAGAAAAGAGGTCGTTCAGCTTCAACATCATCATCATATAAGCCTATCATTAGTCCACTGCTGAATTTTGGGGGATTTTGCCGTAGTTGCCACGCTTGGCAGGCGGGTTGGCAACCGCAATTTATTTATTCAGATGTGCCAGGAAAATGCTGCTGCCCATCTCCTGGTTTTTGTTTTCCCTCTGTCGACTTTTACGACACCCACAGGATGAGATGGAGTGGTAGATTCTCTTGAGCCGCTGGCACACAATACCTTGTGGTAAGTGATATGCCTGCCCTAAAAGTTGCAAATTAGCACTGCATTGCTTTTACTCTGAAACATCAGTCACCATTAGGAATTTCACTAATTATAATGCCCTTGAAATTTGATCTAAGTAAAGCTTGCACATTATTTTGGTAGCAGAATAAGCGGCACTGTAGTGACACTTACCTTAAAATTATTATTTATATACATATGTATATTTATAGAAAGAAGTCGGAGAAGAATGAAGTAAAATTTATATTGTGGAAATTAAATATTTGAGGAGAAGAATATAGCTGGAGGGACTTTGATGGACAAAGTGACGGACGGCGTGATAAGGGAACGTTGCGGTGTTGTAGAAAATGTAGTGACAAATATAGAGAAAGTGATGCTTAGATAGTTTGGACACCTAGAAAGGGTGGATGAAAGAAGATTGATGAAACAGATTTATGAGGCGAGTGTGATGAGCAAGCCGGTAACTGTAGACGTATCACGATCAAATCGAAGTCGTTTTAAGAACAGGCCACTTCAAAAATACTCGCAACCGCCGAGCTTTCATGAAAACACTAATGAAAGTAAAAGAAGCGAAAGATGTGGTCTCTGCCGAACCCAATGGGAAGGAGGCCTGAATCTATGTACATATGTATGTGGTTTCGATAATTGCTATAAGTGTGCTAAAGAAATACCATGTTGAAAATATGTTCTTGTTTTGAGCGATACAGGTTCCATTAAACATTCGCAACTCAAGAACAGGTTTTTAGCCTTTCTCAAAAATTTATAATTTTTTGTCCGTCATTATTTTGTTTTATAGCGGTAACATTACGCAACATCGTAACGAGTGAAAACAGATTCATCCAATTGCGACCGATTTCAACTTATTTATAGGTATAAAAACATAATGTCTGGTATAATATGTCCCATTAATATATGAAAAAATGTTGCCCGTCTTCAAGATTGAGAAAAAGATTGAAAAAAGATCATAAATTATCCAGGCTGATTTCTAGCGCGGCGATGTTTTGAATAATATTCAAGCTGACGATTGCCAAGTATATGTTCCAGTATCGTAAGTGTAAGCAAAAAAGGGCGCGAGCCACTCTCTCACTCAACTCAGTACACGTGACAGAAGTGAAACTTATATTACTTAGGAATTTGATAAAAATAAAAATATGTAAGCATGAATCGTGATCGTGGGAACGCAATGATAAGATTCTCTTTGACTCGTACCAAAATGGCGGAGACGTGATTCTCCACAAGTCACATCTCGTTTCCAGCGAAGGCGAAAAGTGAGCTATGTGAGCGGGCTCTTATGCTTGCTTTTATATGGGAAAAAGGCGTGACTGTATGTACGTATGAATTAACAAAAATATAACTCACTGTAAAATTATAAATTAATCGATACATAATAATTAAGAATATCAGAAACCTTGCACGAAACCGCTGCACTCAAAGTCGACGTTAAAATTTTACTCATCATTGTCATCGCGCCCAGAGCAGTTTTACTTCAAAACACAGGGACTCTAAATCATCCATACCTATCTATGCCCACGGTAACACCTATGATGGAAACTCAAAAATTTGAGTGTTCCACGAATATTAGCCTCGCCTGGGACTCAAAACCCGTACTAACTACGCGTATGCTAGTTACGTAAACAGCTGGTCCGCGGTTAAGTTAAAAAATTTACTTTGCTATGAGTCCTTTTATCGGAATTTAGATGGCTCGGAAAATGGTTTACCCTTACCATATTAATAGATTTTGATAATCCTAACAAAAATGTATAGCCTCATCAGGCGTTTTAATACCGTCTATTTGTAGCGGGTACTTGTCCAAAAAGCAGCAAAATCACTCAGATGTCATGGTAACCTATGTATAATTTCGTACTCGTGTTAAGTAAAACATACACGCATTTAAGATTCGATCCGAATAACTACATAAACTACGTAAAACATGACCAACCCAATAATAAATAGTGAGGTAGTTAACCACGGGCATTCGCATTAGCCGTGGTAGCTCAGAGGCTAGGCGCTCGCTTTAAATTTCTTAGTATGCAAGTGACCTGTGTTCGAGCCCCGGTGCCGGCACCACTAAAATTGTTAATTGCAATTTTAAGTGCTGATTTACCACGTGCTCAGCGGTGAAGGAAAACATAGTGAGGAAACCTGCATGTCTGAGAAATAAAAAATATTTCGAAGACATGTGAAGTCCGCCAACCCGCATTGGAGCAGCGTGGCGGATTCTTCCTAGCTCCAAAATCCTCTTTGAAATGAGAAGAGGCCTGTGCTCAGCAGTGGGACATTTATAGGTTGAAACTTTTTCGCATTCACTTGCGAACAGCGATTGGCGGAACTAAATGCACCGGAAATCCTTTATCCGTAGGCCGTTCATCTCTCGCCCGAGTCGTCACTGTGCGTAATGTCGCCGAGCGACGTACGGGTACTTTCTACTGTTTCCAAAAGACGCTTACATAAGTAGGTGGAGTTAAGGAAGGAGTAATGAAACATGTTATACGTTCACTTTGCTTTAGTTTACAAATTACTTTACTTTTACTGGTGGTGGGATTCCTATGCAGGAATCCCACCAGGTAGGTACCACCCAGGCCAGTTATTCTTCCGTGATATTCGAACAGTAGCGTATAAACATTACTGTGAGCTAGTGTAATTACTGGGCATGTGAGGCTTAAGAACTGTTTCTTTTTTTTATACGAGAGGGGGCAAACGAGCAAGCGGCTCACCTGATGGTAAGTGATCACCGCCGCCCATGAATATCCGCAGTACCAGAGGAATTCCGGGTGCGTTGCCGGCCTTTGAGAAAGGAGTAGGCTCGTATCTTGAAGGTACCTAAGTCGTTGAAAAACTGCTGGTAGCAGCAGATTCCACAAAGTGGTTATGCGTGGCAGAAAATTTCTTGCAAAACGCTCTGTGGTGGAATGCAAGTCATCCAGGTGGTGCCAATGAAATTTTCTTCTGTTCAGCAATGTGCGATGGTGGCATTTTAGAACTTGTCTAAGCTAGTTTTAAAGTAAAAACGAGGTCAATGTGGCTTAGACGTACGCGGTAAGAATATGTTTATTTATTTAATCTTTATTACTTACTTTACATAACGAAAAGCGGACTTGATTAGTACACTGTGTACCAGTAAACCCAGGCCCGAAGCAAGTAAAAAAAAAAATTAATGCTTTTTTATCATATACTACATATGTTACAAAAGAGTTAAAGGTCATTTAGATGTTTCGGAAACGGTATTTGTTAAGTTTTTTAAGAACAACAACGCCAAAACTATGAAAAACTTTGTTTCGCCTTGTCGACCGATGATGAATGAAGATGGTAAAAGATATTATCGATTGCAGTACATGTTAAATGCTCAGCGCATTTAAGAGTTTTATGATTTTCCCAATTTGTATGGGACCAACCTTGAGTATAACAAATTTAACTTAAAAAAGAATAATTGAAATCGGCTCACGATTAGCGAATATATCACGTAACATACACACAAAAAATAAAAAATATCCAGTCGAATTGAGAAACTTCTACGTGGTGGCGGTTTAAGAGAATCTACCACACCATCTCATCTCTTGGGTGTCGTAAAAGTCGACAGAGGGAAAATTAAAACCAGGAGATGGGCAGAAGCATTTTCCTGAAACATCTGAATAAATAAACTGCGGTTGCCAACCCGCCTGCCAAGCGTGGCAACTATGGCAATGATGATGATGAAAAACGAAAAACATGTTACTCTACAACGGTGTACGAGGTCTAAGAGTTTTTGATTAAAAAGTGAGCCATCGTAGCTAACTTTTATTTACCCAACCCAAAGCTATTATTATTGTTATTAGCTATTATTATATGTTGAGTAAATTGCGGAAAAAAAATTCGAAGTCTCAGTAAATTCAAAAAACTTTGAGCATGATATATCGTCGGCAAATACATAATTTATTCTTGTTCCCAGTATGGCTTCCACGTTAACTTTTTCTTTACTCAACCTCAATTTACTTACCAAACTAAAAGGTAAACACGCTTGCTTCTAGCTTCGCATACGAACTTAGGGAAAAGTACCAGTTATATTATTTTTCTTCTGTACTGGACATAGTAGGTCTTTCTTAGAAAGAGGCAGTAAATGTTTGGCATGCATTTCATACAGTTTACCCATGCTCGCTATAACGGGCAAGCTATGCTTCATTAAATTTGGATGGATTTTTCGTCATCACTCGATGGTCTGAGACTCGTTGTTCAGACAACAGGATACATGATGTAAAGGTCAGGTTGACATTTAGAGATAGATGGTATCCGAGGTAATCCCATATACCCTAATCATATTAATTAAGTTAAATGGTAAATGTGTACTGCAGCGCGGACTATAATAAGGATGACCGCGTGGCCTAGTGGTTAGAGTACTTGACTTCTACGTCGCAGTTCCTGGATTCGAAACCTAGCCGAAGCCAACATTTGTGCAAAAACAAATCTACATAACTAACACTAACAAATCAACAACACTGCACCCCAGCTTACATCTGATCTTATCGCATGAGCGTTACATCGGGCGGGGGTAGGTTGGGACGAGTGAGCCTGTGGCACTATAACATCTCCCGCGCAGTTGATAGCTCCTGACAGTATTCCGAAGTTATCGCCGTGGTCGAAAATCGACCATGAGGACATCCCAAAATAAGGTCATAGGCTATAGAACCTAATTTATAATTCGACTATCGTTCTACTACAGAACAGGATAAAACAATTGCGTTAGTAACCACGATGCTATCTATTATTACTGGATCCGGTAGATTAGCGTCCGCTCTAACGATGAATGTGACACTGTAAAGATTTATGGTAACGACAACAGACAATGAACATTGATAATAATAATTTCAGACTAAGCAAAAGCTTATCACGTGTTCGAGGCGTGTCTTGCTTGGGATAGACGACAATTATGCCTTTAAGCATCAATCTATTATTTATTGTTCCACGTATGGCAGTTGCTTAATCCTGTATGAATGCATGTGTTTACGCTTAAAATATTATTTGTTTCATCAGTCACGTACATACAAGCATACTTGCAATTTCGTTAAGATTGTGTAAGGCCAGCTATACATTTTTGAACAATTTTAAATATTCAATAAGAAACAAATTGGTGGTTAAATTCCTATGCAGGAATCCGTCTGGGTAGGTACCACCTCCGGCCCAGTTATTCTACCGTGAAGTAGTAGTGTGCAAACATTACTGTGTTTCGGTTTGAAGGCCGCTGAGAGCTAGGTCAATCACTGGGCATACGAGTGTGGTGTCACACAGAAATGTTCTGGGTGACACAGCATTTGTCATGGGCAGACGTAATGGGCAGACCTATAGTTACATTTACCACCAGGTGAGCATTTTGCTCGTTTCGTCACTTTATCCAAAAAAAAACTTTTTGCATCATTATTTTTGAAATTTTATTACAGTCATTCGAATATGAGTGAAATATTTGACCGTCATTCTTTTTGTGACTTCCAAGAAAAAGATAAGTTTTATGAAATGCACATAAAAATGCCATCACGTCGATTCTGACATGACTTATTCACGACGGCTCGTATTACTACGGCTACGGAAGTCAATGACGATAGACTTAAGATGTTTTTTTAAATGAAAGTAAATGACAAGACGTGAAAAGAGACACCGTGAGATAATTCTTTAGTCTCATACGCCCTGTAATTACACCAACTTCAGTGCTTTTCAAACCGAAACATAGTTTTCCGACAACATTGACGGCAGTTATTCTGGAGTCAACCAGTAGCATGCTACACAGATTCACATAGGAATCCTGCCACCAGTAACACTTGCTCAACTTCAAGAAATGCCCATTCCAGTATCGGATATGTTATCCGTAATTAATATTTGCTTTTAGCGTCCCTTTCATTAATTTTCCACCAAAATATTACCTCACATATGTGTGAGTAATATTTTAGAATGTAATTCTTATTATGTAGGATTACTAACAAGTAAAGGTACAACGAAAGGCACATAAAAATGCCGACACGTCTGTATAAGCATATACACGTCGCCTCACATTGCCGCCGCTTCGGAAGTTGACGACGTCGGGCTTATGATTCAAGAAATGCATAGTCTGGGGATTTAGAAACCCGAAATTGGTATTCAAGCTTCAGTGTCTTTTCATTGAATATGTATTGGGGCATATTTACATTCAATGAACACATTTCAAGTGATAACATTCGTGTAACTCAGTGGTTAGTCTGCTAACTAATGGGAGTTGCGTTCGAATTCAATCCGTCCCTATACACAAATTACTCGATTCGAAAGAAATGTGTGATCTTATTTGTTTATTTTTTATTTTTAATATTTCAAATATAATAAAATTCATTAATTTTGTAAAGATATCATGAATGTTTAAATTATAATATGTCTAAATTACCGATCTCCAATTTTCGTAAAACTCCTAGAAACTAGAAAACCCAAAAGTACTTAATGAAATGTTTAATGATAAATTTTCTAAATAATTATTAAATTATTTAATATTTTATAGTAAATCATTTACAAATCAATTAGTTTAGGGTAACTTTAGGTTCACTATCTACTAAATATGTGTATGCAATCGCGTGCAGCAAAATTGACAGTAACGATTTTGATAAACCTTGCTAAACCGGTCAGACTCGTGGCCTTTCCTTGTTCGAATTTACCGATTGCTCATACCAAATGATACATAAATTAAGTATTTACGGATAATCTTATAATAAATTCTTCATACAGTTAAATATATATTCTATATTTTTATTTTATTTAACGCAAAAAATAGCCTTGTTACTGTTCAGTTTCTTCATATTTTTGTTTCTTTTTCCAATAGCTTTTTAAAGTAGTTATTACTGAATATATTCTTATATTTACGCGAATACTAAAATTGTAAATAAAACTAGATTTTACGAATTTTATCGCGTATATCTGAACACTAAAGCTGGGATACCTTCAAGTTGGGTTAACTATGACTTGAGGACACCTGTCATCTCAGTCCTCCAGCGACCATAGGTGCTGCAAAGCGCTCGAAACGTCCGGTTATAAATAGTCAGTTATACGCGATAAAATCCGTAAAATCTAGTTTTATTTTAACTTTCTGAATATCTTATATTTAATGTTTTTTTTTTAAGAGACGGGACGAGCAAATTGTTCAACTTTTACAACAACGCGACAATCTTTAGTGTTTTTATTATATAGTAATTGAATTCTACATAATATTGTGCAACATGATGTTATCAACGGTAAGTGCAAAAACATCCAGTTATTGGATTTCCTAGAACGGGGGTGGCGACACGCCGCGCGTGCACCGAGTCAAGTATTACGTAACACGTTGAACCACGTGCGAGGCATAGCAATCGAAGTATTTCCTAGACGTTCTCTCCAATTTAGTAAAACATAAATGTTAACCACGCATTCAATGCGTTAAACATTAGAAAGAACTGTACGTATGTTAAATTTTAGATAAGTTTTATAGCATTTGTATGTAGTTTATCTGTGTCGGTAATTACTTAGTACGATCGTGGAAAATTAAGGAAGTACGGTGGCGGCTTAAGAGAATCTACCACCTCATCTCACCCCGTGAGTTTCATAAAAGTCGACAGAGGAAAAAAAAAACTGGGAGATGGGCAGCTGCATAATCCTGGAATATCTGAATAAATAAACTGCGATTGCCAACCCTTGGAACAATAAATGGAGTAGGCCTATGTTCAGCAGTGGATTAGCAATTGGCTAAAATGATGATGGTGATGTGATGTAAACGAAAAAAATAATCATTGTGTGATATACAACCATACATCAATATTTTTAAAATTCTGCAATTTTTTCGGTGTAATATAAAATATTAATTATTAGTATAAATTATTAATTTACAGGCACATATAGATAAACTATGAAATATAACGCTAAGTACGATGAAACAGGATTGAAAGTAGTCACTGCTACTAAAGACCTTTGTCGGTACGAGTGGAAAGATTATAAAAACTTATAGATCACTAATGGAAACTTGAATAAGTAAAGGATAAACTTGATCTTCGGGACCACTTAAAACTGCTTAGTAATGGCCGCATTTATACATCTACATCATTCCGTCAAATTCGTGCGCCAAAGAACATTAAATTATGGATTTTATTACTTTCAAGAATACTTCAATAAAGATAATTGTTGTTTTATCAGTATACTTGTATTTATCACTATTAAGATGAACTAAATGCTTTTGCGAAGTACCTACAGAATTCGCAATAAAAAAAATGTAACGATGTTACACAGTAGGATTGCTCCTGTATCGTGGGATGCGTTTTACAGGCATACATTTCACATGCACAACACATCCAGACCCGAAAACCATTTAACTTGTGTTTTTGCAGAAATGTCGGCTGCGGCTGGGATACGAACCCACGGCGTAATAGTCAGAACGCCACGTAGTCTTCAAACAAATAAAACCCCATTTATGATTTCCGATGACACTGTAAATTACTTATCAATGTAAATGAAATGGTTCAGCTGACATTTCTTTATCATCATCATCATCAGCTTCTTAACACTACTGACGATAATAAGCCTAAGCTACCACGATTAGCCGAAATCGCCACGCTTGGTAGGCGCATTGGCGATCGCAGTACCAGAGACCTCGCACCTTGGAAGCTGCATCACGACACCATTTTTATTTTAGTTGTATAAAGTGACGAAACGAGCAAAACGTTCACCTGATGGTTAGTGCAACGTCCGCCCACAAAAAATGCTGTGTCACCCAGAATATTTCTGTGTGACACCACGCTAAGGCCGTCACCAGGAGACATCAGTTCTTAAATCTCAAATGCCCAGTGATTACGCTAGCTATTTGGATAATGTACTCGAAGTATTGACATATTGAAATGGTAAATTCGCAATCAATAATTAGGTAGATTCTCTTTTGTCGCTAGAAACGTCACGTAGTAAGTTTTTTTATTTAACCTAAGTATTATCAATTCGTCATATTTCTATTACACTGGTTAATTCCCGGTATGCGTTGCAATGCGTCTAAATTGTTCCGTAATTTGTTTGTAGAAGGTAAATATGTATGTATAAAACAGACAGATGTGTACAACATATACATAACAATTATTTAAAGCTCTCTAATTTTCCACAAGTGAAATGAAATGAAATAAAAGTTATTTATTCTTAACGTAAGAAATATAAATTTCGTTTGTCAAACGTCATTTTTTAATAATCTACCACCGTTTAGTAATGAGGTTCCTCTGACGGAGAAGAAACAGGCGAAAGATGCTCCGTAGGTATCCTCTATTTTGTTATTTTTTATCTTTGTCAAAAGTATATTATAAATAAAATTACAAAGAACAGTCTCATATAAAACCAAAGCACGCTCCATGCCAAAATGTTATACAAGATTTAATAACAAATAAATAAATGCATTGCAAACTCGAGCAGACCAGCCTCCACCAACATCACCTGTTCACAAGTATGCCGCATGTGGCAGCCATCGCCCTCCTCGACCATATTCAAGGCAAGTGGACGCCAAAAGTACCAAAAATAAGTAGTGCTAAAAATAACTATATTTCAACAAATATCCAGGGCATGGAAGACAAACAATTATTTAATTTATTTAAGGTGTTATGTACTAGTGTTACGTAGGGCGGACTTTATGCCTAAAGGCCTTCTCTCCCAGTCAATCATGAGGCAAAGCAGAGATAAATATAATATGAACTATCCGACACGATACGCGCGACTTATTGTAAAATTGTTGCACTAATTCAGAATATTCACAGGCGCGCGCACAACATTTTACCAACGTTTTAATGTACCGGATGAATGGCATAGGAACACATGCGACACGAACAAAGGAAACATTCATTTTTATAACCGTATTTAGATCAAATAAAAAAGTACATTTTCTTTTTTCAATAATATTTTCTTTTTTGACATAAATACATATAAAATTGTTTTTTTTTTTTAATATAAAAGTAGCAGGTAAATTATTCCTTGGTAAAATGTAACGAGGTGGAGCAAACCAATTTTTTCTTATGAAAGTGTTTCGTTTGCAACCCAATTACCCAACGCATGTGACATGCAATCGGTGTACATGTAGCGCATGAAGTTTTCAATTTGTGTCAGCATGATTAATGTGTCAGATTGGTTTCTTGTTTGCACGATAAATGTACTTTTGTCGTGCAGGCGGAAATGTGACGCATGCACTATATTGCCTAAATTTCTTAGCCAATGGTATACGGATAGTAGACGATATGGTATAGTAGTTTGTGTAGACCATATTTAGTTAGTTAAACATGACCAATTTTTTGGTTAAAGCTGCACTCAGTTGCATGAGAAAAACTCATTAAATTATTATTTCAAATCGAGACAATAACTTCAAACTTAAAAATTTAAAATGGCTGAGGATACTTAATTTATCTCGGCATTACAAAACATATTTATCTAATTAATTCTTTGACTTTTATGATACTAAATTAAAGGCAATTAATAACATTAGGAAAGGTAAATAAATTCTTTGCTTCATTTTATTGTACTAACGATTTTTCGGAAAGATTTTTTGTTTGTAAATGATATTACCATAATTTTCGAAATCACAAAGAAACGAGTAATTTGATAATGTTAAAATTTGTAACGTTTATATGAATCAATTCACAGATTACTGATTGTCACGCTAGCCAATAAACGCTAGTGTTTACTGATCGTTTCCAAAGACATGACAGAACATGAATGGGTTGTGTCAACAAAATTTGCGATGGCATTATATGCAAAACATCGCTGTTTAATTTCGACTAACATTGCATAATATGAAGATGTGTAGGTTAGCTAGCTATATATAGGATGGCTAGCTTAATTTATTTATAATGATGATGCCATTACCACCATTAAAGAATGTTTGCCTACTTTGACACTTTATAACAATGAAGTAATGCCATTACGAACTCTTAATGTCCAAATATAGTAAAATGTTTTTTTTCTTAATACAATAAAGTGACGAGACAAGCAGAACACTGGTGGAGAGGGCCAGTTATTCTGCCGTGAAGCGGTACTGTGCAAACATTACTGTTTCGGTTTTAAGGGCACTGACAGCTGGTGTAATCACTCGGCATATGAGACTTAAGAACTGATGTTTCAGAGCGACGGGCGCAGTATGGTGTCACACAGAAATGAACTGGGTGACACAGCATTCTTATGGACAAACGTTGCACTTGTCATCAAGGTAAACGTCATCACGATCTGATCCGATTAATATAATACAGATTGTATTTTATTCATTTCCTAGAATAAGAAATGTTTTATTATAATCTTATAACATGAATTGTATTATTATCGTAGTACACTTTCAAAGTGTTAAGAAATCTATGGATTTTTAAAAATACGGTTTTATAAACAAACTCATAATTGAATTAGACACACCTTGGCACCGTTACCTATTCTTGCCTAAGCGTCAAAGATAAACAATTGTTCACTTTATCAGACACGGCTTCACGTACATGTAAAGAACAAAGAATGTAGGTGAACACAGAATTAGTATCTCCACTATAAGAGGCATTGGCCCGTGTCGAAACTTACAAGGCGTCGTTAATAAACCATTTTTTTTTCCTTATAAATTTTTACGTCTTCTTAATTACTTGTAAAATTGTATTTACATTCCAACTTTCACTGGTGGTAGGACTGTTATGCAGGAATCGGCCTTGGTAACATTATTTAATTTGTTAACGTTGCTACTTAGTGACGACCACGTCAAGGTGGGTTATTCGAAAAGTCGTCCGGGGTTTAAATTAGCTATATAGCCAATTCAGTTATTCTGCCGTGAAGCAGTAGTGTGAAGTGTGTTTAAAGGGCACTGAGCGCTAGTGTAATCACTGGACATATCAAACTTAAGAACTGATGTCTCAGGGTGACGGGCGCAGTGTGGTGTCACACAGAAATATTCTGGTGACGCAGCATTTGTTATGGGCGAACGTTGCACTTGCCATCAGGTAAACGTTTTGCTCGTCACATCACTTTATCCAATAAAAAAATGGCCACTCAGTCGCTACATAAGCTATACACCTCCGGTATACGTCACTTCTGTCCGCCATGTCAGTAAGCGTTATTTCATTGTAAGTTGAATTAATGCTTTTACCGGCACTAAGGATTTCGCGGATCTGTTTCAGCAATGTTTCGCAGTAACGTTAAGAATTCAACGTTGGTGTTAAATTGAAATAAGCTTCCTAAATAATTTATAATAATTAAAATAATAGTAGAAAATATTTCATTAAAATATTATTCATTAATATTATTAAGTACTTGAATTTCAGTTCCCCATTACATGTTTTGAAAATGTACTTACCTTGTTTGTTCAATAATTTTCTAGTGACTCCTTCCTAAAACCTATCATTCAAGTTTCTTCAGTGAACAATTTGATCTTTGAATATTAAAAATTATGCGTAGGTTAGAAAGGGAGCATAAGAATTTTAGAAAGGGCCTAGCACAAAAAAAGGTCGGGACACACTCGTCTAATGCAAAGTTCTGTGTGACATCGCAACAGTTATGGGCAGACGGCAGATGGTATTTAGCATCAGATGAATGACTTGCTCGTCGCATCACTTATTTCCATTTAAAGGACCAATTACAAGTATGGTTTCAGACTCAAAATGACATGGCTCGACCGAAAAATGATCACGCCTATTCTGTGAAATACTGGCGTATAATAATAAACCGGCGTTAAATAAAGTATGGTTAGCAAAACTAGAAGCGGTGTTAGGATTCCTATGCAGGAGTCCGTCTAGGTAGTTGCCACCCCAGGGCCAGTTATTCTACCGTGAAGCAGTAGTCTGCAAACATTACTGTGTTTCGGTTTGAAGGGCACTGTGAGCTAGCGTAATCACTGGGCATATGAGACTTAAGAAACTATGTCTCAGGGTGATGGGTACAGTGTAGTGTCACACAGAATTTTTTTGAGTGGCACAGCATTTGTTATGGGCAGACGTTGCACTTACCATCAGGTGAACATTTTGCTCGTTTCATCACTTTATGCAATAAAAAAAAAGCGGAGACGGAATTACTGATAATGTTTGTATATCTCTCTCATTCCATCATAGATATCAAGATTGACGATGCATTCATATTGATTCTTTATTAAGTTGAATTACAACATGCTAGGTTGATTTTTTTAAGATATAAAACAAAATGTGTTTATGGATAAAGGTATACACTAATCATATCGCAGTTTATACGTTTGTCGCAATTACATAAATGAGAGGACTGAGAGCTAGCGTAATCACTGGGCATATGAAACTTAAGAACTGATGTCTCAGGGTGACGAGCGCAGTGTGTTATCACACAGTTCTGGATGACACAGCATTTGTTAAGGGCAGACTTTGCACTTACCATCAGGTAAACGCTTTGCTCGATTAGTCACTTAATCCAATAAAAAAAATATCAAAATGCGTATAACGCTACCGTAAAATATTATGCACACTCTGTTATTCTTAATCTTCTTCATCAGTATATTGTTAGTGCAATAATGAACAAAGGCAGCTACGGCAAAGGTTTTCACCTGCGCTCGGCAGGCGGTTTAGCGATCGCATTAGATCCGGTGCTTTACGAGACGTATTCGGCTACCTGACGTAACCTGTAAATCGGCTCTAACGACAGCCACAGAATGAGACGGGGTGGCAGATTCTCTTACGTCGCCACCACGCGGTATGGTAATATGTGATTATAAATTACGCCGTGCACATGAACCTAAATAAAATTACTAGTCACGTAGACCTCGCGATGCGACTTCTCTTTTTCGACGCGACCCTCTTTGAGTGAAAGTTGTATCACTTTATTTAAACTATTTGAATATTCAAATGTGTACAATGTTGTATTAATTTTGGCTTATTTGTCACTATTTTCTTTGTAGAAATGTTCAGTTACAAAATTACAGGTTACAGGTAACATTTGCTTCTTATTGTACATGCAATGTGGTGGCGGCTTAAGAGAATCTACCACCCCATCTTATCCCGTGGGTGTCGTAAAAGTTGACAGAGGGAAAAAAAAAGCCAGAAGATGGGCAGCAGCATCTTCCTGTAACATCTGAATAAATAGCTGCGGTTACCAACCCGCCTGCCAAGCGTGGCACCTGATGATGATGATGTTGTATATTTGAACGATAATCTTGCAGAATATTCACAAAACCGGTTTGAGACTATTAATGTTTTTATTTATTACAAAAACGTTTGACCTCAATTCTACCTGATGTTAAGCGGTGATAAGGTCCTTAGATGGTGAGCATGCCAACCATTTTTTTTAATATATTCATATCATTGTCTCTTAAGAGTACTGGACACAAGATTCTCCCAAAAAAAATTTTCTACAATCGCCACGTTTCGGAGCGTGATTGCCGATGGCAGTATCAGATGCCTCGCACTTTAAACGCTGGTGTTTATTAGCGATCTGTGTATTTTCGTTCTTGCGTTATCAAGATAGTTATTCTGTCTCTACGACACGCCTTCGAAGTATAACATTTTTCCATCCAAAGGGATTATACGGCGTTACAGATATTCATATAATTTATGTTTGTATAACAATGTTAAATAACTATTCAAAGGCAATTACAACATCAATTTCGTCCTAAATATGAAATAAACACTCATTGCTAATTATAAATATATAAATAAATATTATTCCAATTACAGAATCAGAACATTAGTAATGTAATGTTGTGAAGACCTAGAGACGAAAGAGTGATCGCTCAGTTTGCTACTCCTACTCATTTATGTTTACGACAATTTATTAAGACAGTTAAAGTAATTAACTGTATGGATAGTAAAGTTTCTGTTACTTTACGTAAAAGTAAACCTTTAAAATTATACACAAATTTTTTTCTAACGATATGTTCAAAGACTGTTTTTAAAGCAAAATCATAATATAAGTCTCGGAATGAACAGCCAAAAACGTAGTTAAGTAGGTACGTTTTTTCATTCCATTATCATCACGGATGTAGTTGCAGTCTCTTATATTAATTTCACAAGAGTAGTGTAAGGACCCGAAAATAACTCACAGCGTCATGCCTTACGTATACATAAACGACAAAAATATAATAAGTGGCATAAAGATTTTATCTCGTCCAATCCCTTCTTGTTCGTATTCGTGAGTTGTGTTGTGTAATGTTTTGGTTTCAAATCAATAAAAAGGAAATATTATTAACGCATAACAATCCTAATATTAAAAAGAAAACTTTATTTCCCAACAAATTTCTCTTCATGCGTACTCCGAAAATATCCTTAGTGTAGGACTTACAAAACTAGACGTTTTGACAGAATTCGTGCTTTCGGGCAACTAACATCTACGCAGTAATATAAAAGACTAAGAGTTCCTACCGATTCACCTCTGTAATGATCTAAAAGTCTAACTAAAGCTATGACTTTGCACTTATGGTTGCAAAGAGACATTCATAAGAACGTAATATAACGTTTTTGACTCTGAATCCATTCAGAGATTCATAATCAGTTTCAAAGATTACTGCACACTGAACTAGGTTTTTATCATCATGATCATCATTTCAGCCTAACACTGGTCTACTACTGAACGTAGGCCTCCCCCATGGATCACCACAAAAGTTTGTAACCTCTAATTATATTTCTCCCAAAAGCATTTTTCGTTACGAAATCTCATTGTACGGTTATTTTAAAATTGTGATCTTGTTATTTGGTCCGTCCTGCAATGGTTGATAAACGACGAGATTCGGCAAAATTTAAGTGCTACTTGAAGACCAATTTTTCATGTACTGGTGTTGAATAAAGGTTGATATAATAAATAAAGTTTTTTCTTTTACATTCTCATTAACGTTACGTATCCCAATAGTGGAGTGGTTCAACAGTACAGAGAGCCTGGCAGCGATATCGAGGTACTCATTTCTTCAAAATAAGGCCAGGTTCTGAACGAAGAATTTTGACTTATGTGAATAAAATTTATTCTCTCGTGCTCGTGGCAATGCTCGAGTACCCATGCGCGTAATGTTTTCAACTTGTTTATTGCATTGATTTAATCCAAAATTACTTTATGAAAGTTTCCAAACCTCTTTCTTTTTCCAAGCATTTTTTTTATTTGTGGTAAAAGATTCGTAGACCGCACATTCGTTGATGTCTTTTATATGAAATATAAAACGTCATAATACAAGCTCTGCTACGATTTATTTACTACCAAGTATTTAATACACAATATATATATATATATATATATATTTTTACTTTCAACGATTTTATCTAAAATTTGAAAAAAATATACTTAAGTTAATTTTTTGTTTAATTATTGTTTTAAAACTTGTGTTATTAGAATAACATTTCAAAGATTTTGACCCCGACTGAATTTTATTTATTTGTTCTTTTTTGAGTGCGTTAATTTCACTTAAAGTTATGCAAAGCCAATTCAAAAAAAAGCCGCGACATTGTGGTACAGTTTTTCTGCCTGTGTCTTAAAGATCCCTATCAAGAAAACTTCCAAGCATCAAGCAGATTAGAGAATAACCAAACCGGAATAAAAAATGACAGATCATCGAGGTGCGAGGTGTTTGGTGGTGCGACCTTCCATCAACTAGCCAAGTGTGACCATTACGGCAAATCTCCCCCTATCAGCAAAATTCCTTAAAAGGCCTGATACAGGCTAATATCCAGCAATAAATTGCTTAGGAGTTGATGATGATGACGACGAACGGACAAAACCTTAGCGCGTAACAGTCTTGTGAAACGAGTCATTGAACGTCACTGCTTTAATTATTTTCTAAGTAACAAAAAAGTAAAGTTAGTAAAGAATTCATTATCGATCGTGATAATTTAGGCTATTATTTAATATTTTTTGTTATAATTTTCTTCGACTAATCCGATGTGATTTTTTTGGTCTGTACTTCAAAAACTTTTGATAAAAAATATATATAGCCTATAAATGGCCCACTGCTGAGCACAGACCTCTCGTTTCCGAGTCCGCCACGCTGCTCCGATTAGAGTTGGCGGACTTCACGTCTCCTAAAATTCTCATACGTTTTCGGTCACCGGCAAACATTGCAATTAAAATTGCAATTAACTGCTGCTCCTGCTCAGTCACGCACTATATTTTTTTACTACTACTATAATTTTTTTTTTGCATTTAAAGGGCGCGCCTGTATTTTCTAAGTAGCCTTGCCATAATTTCATTATCAATTTCCCTGCTTGAGTTTCAAAAGTGTATACAGTACTTACCACTGATAAGACATTGACGATTACTCTATGAGTTATCGTTTTATAAACAACAGTAAAGTGACAGCCTATAAATGTCCCACTGCTGAGCATAGGCCTCCCTCACTTTTAAAAGGGCTTTGGAGCTGGGAAGTGTCCACAGCGCTGCTTCAATGCGGATTGGCGAACTCTTCGAAATATTTTTATGCCACAGACATGTAGGTTTCCTTACGATATTTTCCTACACCGATGAATACGTTTACCACGTATCAGTACTTAAAGTTGCATAACAATTTTAGAGGTGCCGGCGGCGGGCATCGAACTCGCGTACTATGAAATTTAAGGCGAGCGATCGACCCAGAGCTTCCACGGTTAAAACAACATGAAACCCATGAACAACCGCAATGCCAGAGGAATCGCGGGTGCGTTGCCGGCCTTTGAGAAAGGAATAGGCTCTTGATTGCTTTCATATTTGAAAGCAATCAAGCTAGTTATTACTAGATAATGGAGATGGCAAGTAAATGTGTCACCATTCATTTGCACAAATTAAGTTAAATGGCGTAATTGTAACGTTAATTAGCTTCCATATTAGCTAATTACATAGTCCACGTCAATGGTTGGAAAAATGTAAGTCCGTTACTAACCTCGGAAATGTCTCATCACTTCTTAAAATTTAGTTAAACACACTTTCGTGAATGTCAACTGAGGGCATAAAATATAAACATATGTATGGTCCATTTTGACAAATACACAATTAAACTTGTACCTACATTAAAATGTACTAAAACTTAAACGAAAATATTCACCGTGACAAACATTAAACAATTCTGTGTGGCTAATTAAAAAAAAAAGTTTATTTCATTGTTAAACCTGTCTCGAATGATTGCGCATTGGTGCTTAACGATGTGGGTAGTGCCGTGGCTGTCAATAATCAATGGGTGTGCAGAGACCAATAATAATGTTTACAAGTTTCCATGGGAAGTAGGAAATTAGGGTACCATTGTTTGTGAAATGTGTACTAAGCATTGTATACATCGCCAGCAGCCAGTTACAATGTTTGTTGAATTTTTAATACAGATAATAAAGACCAGTATAACCTGTTAATATTTAACGGTAACCATATTAAAACCTTGTCTTCCAAAATACATCTGATATAAATTCTTCAACAAGGAAAAATTCGCCTCACAATAAGTATTTGCGTTCTTCTGAGCAACTTTCTTCTACAACGGTAAATTTCGTCTCGTATTTCGTACATCAATGCAAATACGATAAAATGAACTCAATTATGTAGAATACCGCTTTGAACACACTCATGAGTTACTTATTGGAAAACGATCTCAACGACGAATCTTTGTTCACCAAGTGTCATAATTCACGGGTAAACACCGCAATAGGCTACGTGGAAGCGGTCTCGAGAGATCTCGCAACATAATGTGGAACGAAGGTGCGCGTGCATTCACGCAATTATCAAATTGCGATTCTATTGGCATTAGTTAATACACAGTGACTGAAGTCACCTGACCACAAGTAAACAATCGTAGGTCACAATGTCACGTCTCACGAAATTTACCGTTAAGATCCGCTGCTGCGAGTGGCTCGATCAAACGCCCGCGCTCGCCTTCGTCATATCACAAACACACGATACAACAATCACTAGGTTTGATCACTGCACACGGACACCGGTCACTGATCCTCAAGCATTTTGTCGTTCGCATTCGGTATTGTATACTAAGGCCGCGTCGACTGCGCACAGGACCACCAAATGCGACAGACCGTGAACGTTAACCTACCTGTAGCGCTTGCGTGTCGCCTGTCGGCCCACCGGACCGGGACAACTGCTTTACCGACGTCACCCGCTGCCATACTTTTTACAACCTCTCGTAAAAACCTACATTGTAATAACCTACTAAATATTTTGTAGTTAAGTCAGGTATTGTTGTATATACTTACTTTCATAATTAAACGTTTTCTTTTTCGTAAAAACACAGAATCAAATGTAATAATATAGCATCAAAGCCTTGTACCGTTTTATCATTATAAAACGCCATCTATTTGCGAACATTGAAACATAATGATCATTAACTTCTAGTTAAATCATGTGCAGTTACTGCAATAAATTTATCCATTAATAAAATACGAATGTTAAAATACTTAAATTAGTTTCTTTGTTAGTTTCTTAGTAATTAATTAAAATTTACTAGAAACTTGAACGAATGAAACCAACATGTTTTTAATTTAAATTCATTTACGATATAACTTAATGTTAAAGGTAAGCCATAGATGTCGCATCTGAGCTACAGTAAAGCCTTATTTTTCCACATTCTACGAACACGGGTAATGTATAGTGACGTTTGAGTTATTAATTCAAAACAACTAAGTTTATTTTATACAGTGTTTGAAAAACAAAGGCGTAATAATCGTAACGGATACAATGTTTCTGTAATTGCGCGATGTTTTGAATAGCTCGTGGAATTGAAAATGTAAAGGTTGCGGATTAGTCACAAATTTAATAGACCCCGGATCTCCACTGTGTAAACATTAATAGGTTGAAGACACACCGGAATCCTACTCACTCATATCAACGCGTTTTTAAGGGTAATAAAAGAAAACAAATCTATAAAATATTAAATAGTACTTAGTTATAACTGGGGTATGATCTCGGATATTTCGGTGATGTGATTGCTGTTAGCCTTTTTGGCTTTTACAGCTCCATCGGATGCTCTGTGTATAATGCTCACGTATACAATCTAGACATGTAGTCGCAGCGTAAGAAAATCTGCCATCCCATCTCAACCGGTGAGTTAATCTGTAAGTCTCATGGGTTCCGACAGGTGGCAGAATATTCAATTCGAAAAATATCAAACCAATACACAGACCGGAGCCGAGGTGCAGACTCTAGGCTGCGAAGAGTCTGGTACTGCAATCACGCGGTGATTACAGCAAATCCTCATTTCTTGGAAAGGCGTAAAAAGGGTACAGCAGTGGAGTATGAACAGGCCGATAGAGATTTTTTTTAAATATGCCCCAGGGTGGCATTTTTCCTGTATCTTGGGTGCGCGCTTTACACACAACATGCACAACATAGCCTGATATTCACATCAGTTCTAATTATAATACAGCTTAGTTTGGGATATTATTATTTCTACATTGTTGTCTATCGTAGGCACTAGGCACGGAGCACGGACGAACATTAATCAGAACGGTAGTAAAACTTAATTTCATTCATGATCTAGACCAGACAAAGTATGATTTGTTATTGACATGATGAGATAAAATATTATGTACATAATGAATATTCATAGCTATATTGTAATTCATTCGTCCTTTCCAATGTTAACTTTGTTATTTGTGAGCTTTAGTATTAATTTATGTTTCGATTATTATTTTATGATATTTCGTAAATACATTAAGAATAGATTTGTATATTTATTTTAGAATATTAATATTATATCATTTAGAAGATTCACTGTGGGATTTTTAATATTTAATAAAAAATACAAACACAAAAATAAATGTAAGCATTTCAGTCAGAACTGTTTAATGTAAAATACCGTATGCATACCATAACCATTACTTAATTCAAACGTTATTAAAGCCTAGATTTAAGGAAGATAATTTAATTTCAATACATTAAAGTTAATGTGATAAATATATATTTAACTTACATTTCTGAGAATTATGTTATCATCATCATCGTTAAAAGAATACTTACCACTCCATCCATTCCAATGGATCTCGTAAAAGGCGAGAAAGAAACTGCACTGTGCACCCAATAGCGCATGGTGGCGATGGGCTCACCACCTATCACACCATGTGCATTATACTGTTTTGGTGAAACGTGAATTGTGGCAGTCATCTCCTTTTGCAATGAGTACCCAGTCTCTGACTACCCCTTATGGGATACAGTCGTGATCTTATGTATGTATGTACTTTCCTTACTCTATAAAATTACACGTTCATAAACCGATATTTACAACACACACCGACATAACATTGAGATCGTTAATCATATTTAAATCTTATTAACAGTTCATATATTTATGTCCTGTTTATGATATGTATTGTTAATAATAATAATTGTTATTTAGGTGATTGATATACGTTTATTTTGTGGTGGTTTTCCCCGATTCTCTAAATCTGGTTGGAAAACTTTTTTGTCTGCCCGAAAGTATAACGCGAAAACTTATTGCGCAAACATGAAAAGTGACAGTTGAATTTTGTGTTAAATATTGTAACTTTTGCGCACATTTGGAATTTTGATGCTTAATATTGCAAAATATGCAGCTAGTGCTCGTTAAAGTTTGCAATGTAGTGCGTTTTGTCCCAATCAGTCCAAACACTAGTCATTTTACTGTCGATGTTCTAACAAAGTTTGAAGCCATTTTCTGTTCTGGATTTACATATAGTATATACTCGTATACATATACCAAATATTTTACAAAGAAATTTATATGTAAGGATATAACGTTTAACGACGTCAATAACGTCTGTTCCAGCTTTTAATAACAGATGGTCAACGCAACATCTGTTTACATAAATATTTAAAAAAAAGTTACCAAATATAGCATGATCAGTGGCCTTAGTGCATGCGTAATGCGTTCAATGAATGTTAAGATATTAAGGTATATTACAACAGTTATTAAAGTTATAAAGTAATGCAAAGAGCTAATATTATTATCTTAAAAAATGTTTTGTTCGGTTTGATATTATATAAACTATGCAAAAGTCTATGAAGGCCGAACACCCAGCAGTTTATAAGCTGTTACGTTGCAAATGTTCATTAGGTATTGATTGACTAGGAATTGCAATCAAGAAATAAATAAAGTAAAGAAAAAAAATTATTCAGCTAATCAAAAACTAACTTAACATATATATAGACGATATAAAACCAGCCTGAGCTTCGCTGTTAAGATAATTTATGAAGCTATCGAAGGCAAAATTATATGTGTTATACAAGAGTAAACTGGTCATGTTAATTATGACCCTCTGTAGAGTATGGGTAATTCATATCTCATAAATATGAGACATCCGCGATCGCTGCAATTTTAGCGTTTTAATGATAATCGTCAACATATTTCCGTGTTCGTCTTTTATAAACAAAACATAAAAATTGCAGACATACATTTACATCATCATCGACGACACTCTTTTTTAAATAATTATTTACTCATCTGTCTATCAACTGGGTGCCATGGGCTTTTACTTACAGTCTATACTATATATATAGCATTTAATAAACTTTTGTTTCTTAACGTTATGACGTTATACAGTACATCACCGTGTAGAATGTATAAAATAATTCTATTAACTTCTTACGTAATGTCCGCTAATCAACTTATAACGTTTATTATATGCAAAATTTTTTACGGCCAGCGTGGCTTAGTGGTAAGATTACATGTCGTCTTCGCTGCGGCTCGTGGATTCGAATCCCAACCGGAGTCATCGTTTATCCCAACACAAATTGTTGGGTTTCGAGTCTGATTTGTAATGGTCCTCGTGTCTCTGATCCTAGCCTATCTCCGATGTTATCCCATGAGCGTTACATTGGGCACGGGTAGGTTAGAGGACAGAGTGCCTCTGTGCACAGTGAATATATTATTTACTGTGCTCTGTGTTTGCTATATTTGTGGCACTATAATGTCTCTTGCGCTGCCGATGGCTTCCTACAGCATTGACAAGTTGTCGCCGTGGTTGTTAATCATTCCAGAGGATATCAGTTATTTTTTCTTTTTATTAAGCGTATATCGTAGAGGTTTTGAAAAAAATTAAATCAAAAATTTCTTACTCCCCATTGCGTTCCCACTGAGCAGTATAGTAACGTCATTGCATGTTAAGGTTTTATTCTGCACGAATAAAGGCTGTCCGTACAATACCTTAGTCACCTCGGTAGGAAAGAGGTACGCACTATTCTACTCTGCCGGACACTTATCCGCTATATTACATAATTAATGTTATAGTAAAAAAAAGATGTTGACGATGAGAGTTACAAGAATTATTAATGTGTACCTCATAGGAGCATTCCAATCCCCATACGCGTCCAATTATATAATACACAGTAGGTATTAATTGTAATGGATGAACGTGAGTGGAGCAGCAGAAATACTTCGCTAATGGGACGATGTGTTCGCATCTCCAGTGATGCTACTCGTAGTTCCGCCTTATCAGAGCGGTCTGTATTTGCCGGTATTCAACAAAAGTGCTCCATGCTGAGATATGACTAATTTACTAATGGGTCCATAATTACCAAAATCATGTCTGTATTTTTAGAAAAATAACTTTTTGGCACGAACGTGTCAAAACCAAATCTGGTGCGGGTAAAGTAAATTTTGCCTTTAGTAGTAATAATTTTAAAAGTAATAATTTAGTATTATTGTTTCTTCTACAATATTTACAGTACTTTTTTTTAAATTAAATTTAAGGATTTTCAAAAAGTCAGTATATTTTCGTGCGAACATTGTCGACCATTTTTGTTTGTACAACCAATGAAAAGCGATGATGTATGTCCTTTTGATAATAAATTTATTTTTTATATATGGTATTCAGTAACGAGACTTGCAAGCCGCTTACCTAATAGTAAATGAAATGCATGCCCTTAAGAGTCGTAGTATCAGACAACATCATACGTTATTTTGTTCTGATGATTACTCGCCACATTCATTTATTGTTATCGGCAATGAGAATCATTAAATTGCCTAGTTATTTGAGTTATTTTATACGACTGGAACCACGTCGCGGGAAAACAAGTGGTATGAATTCCTGAGCAGAAATATTTTTTTTTAATATTTTTCATAAAAATTATTATACGAATTTTATCGCGTTTAATTTGTAACTATTTTGATGTTTCGAGCGCTTTACAGCACCCATGGTCATGGATGGACTGAGGTGACAGACGTCCTGATATCATAGCTAATCCGGGGTACTTTTAGCTTTTAATTATTATTTTTGATGACGACCGCGTGGCCTAGTGGTCAGAGTACCTGACTTCTAAGCCGCGGGTCCTGGGTTCGAATCCCAGCCGGTGCCAACATTTGTGCAAAAACACAAGTTGTTGGTTTTCGGGTCTGGTTGTGTTGTGATTGTCCCCGTGTTTCTGACACTGCATCCTAGCCTACCTCCGATCTTATCGCATCAACGTTTGCGCCTCTGTGTTTGCGTGTACACTTGTGGCACTATAATATCTCCTGCGCAGGTGTTGGCTCTCGACAGTAGTCGGCAGTTGTCGCCGTGGTCGAAATCGGCTAGGAGAACATCACATTATTTTTGATCCGATCTACGCAGAAAGCTAATGCTTGGTTTTTGATTTAACTTTATTAATTATAGGATCTCAAGCCAGTGGTGATACCGAACCATCTTCTTGATTCAAATTAGTATGTTTTTAATTTCAATTGCCTCGCGAATCATCCTTAGTAGGAATCGGTGTTATTTTGCAAGGATTTGTGGCCTATCAATTCTGATGTAATGGTTGAGATGATCCATAACATGGTCACAGACTTTTGGAAGCCGACTTGAATATATAGCCAATCTTGTCCGTGACTCCTCTGACATATGGTAGGACAGCAGGCGAACGCTCGACTGCGGCCGGTTTTACTTGGTCACTGCGACGCAGACGCGGAATCCGTTGTTTGATCTCGTGCGAAATTTCCCATCACCCTGAGACATCAGTTCTGAAGTCTCATATGCCCATTAATTACACAGCTCTCAGTACCATTCAGAACGAAACATAGTAAATGTTTGCACACTACTGCTTAACGGCAGAATAACTGACCTGCTGACCTACCTGGACTGTTATACGGAATTCTGGTACAGGAATTCTGCTACCATTTAGCAGCAGGACTATAATACTTTGTCACCCATATAGAAAAAAATGTATTGTTCTCTGGTGCGTAATGCAAGTCTAAAACTCGCTCAAATGTAGACACATGCTTGAGTCAGGGTAACCATTATCATTTTAGCCTCGTAACACATTGCTTATTCTAGCATAACCTTTGTTTCATATATCTCTTCTAAGTCGAGAAACAAGAACAGGAACTAGTTACATACAATATTGATACTGTTAAATATTTATTATATTTTATAATAGTCAGATATTGCCACATTTGAAAATCGCTCATATACTTCAAATGATAGATATTTGTTATTATTTTATGGATATTCTTTCAATATTAGATACTATAGATCTAAATTAATATCTGATGTCAAACTGTATAAGGTAAAGATCGAGTTACGAGATTTATATAAAATTAATACTGTGTTGATCAAATAATAAAGTAGTAAATTTACCTTATTAACATTTAGTTGAGATACATACAAACACATATTGCTCAGAATAACGATGATTGCTTTTACTTAGCGATGGAACGATAATATTTGACCCGGATCAAAGTTAGAGTAGAAACGGCGGAGGACGAGCGCGGAACTGTGTAGCATCAATATTTATGAGGTTCGTATGAGCGCAAAAACGCCACATCCGTAATATTCGTAACTGCTGTATCGCTATCTACGCTTATGTCTGCAAATTGTTACGTTCTATTGTCTATATAGTGTTTTTGAATATTTTTTTTTATTAAATATCTAGTATAAAAATGTCTTGAATTTTAAACTTTTTATAACAATCATGTAAACCTCTTTATATTATATTTCTTCGTCAGTAAATATTGTCAGAAAACGATATCCTCATTATCGGTAAAATATTGTAGCTGATTCTCAGACACTAATTCCTTTTTAAATGTATTTTGGGATTGGTTATTTTGTAATACATAATCATAAGTATAGTGACTTCGACAGTGACGCAGTACATTGTAAATCATTTGGAAATATTTTATTGGATCGTTAATAAAGGTCATTGTCATTTAATAGTATATGTCGACTATCTGAACTGTTGACTGAATCCGCAAGATTGAAATCAAATAAAAAAAATATATGTAAAGTGGACAAGCGGACCTGTTCCAGACTTCGGTGGATTAACCAAAAATTTTCTTTCACCCTTGTCCTGACAATTACGAACGCGATAAAAAAAATCAGGCAAATCGGTCGAGTCATTCTCGAGTAATGCTCTTTCATAAATACGGCAATCGATTTTTATATAAAAAGTAGATAGAATAAGAAGATTAAGAAAGATTTGTGGTAACTCTATTTTAGGATATGACATTACTTGCCAAATAGTAACATTCGCTGACTTAGTTGTCGCCATCAGTGCTCGGTGCACTAAGTTGGCTTGTGGGCTATTGGTGGCTGGTTCCCACGAGACGAAAATTTATTTAGCCTACAGATTGATGTTCCAGATGTTTGTGAATGTCCACTCTGTTTCTGTTAAACGCACCTAATATGCCAGTGAAATCCTAGTGTGGAACCTTTGCTTTAAGGAAGAACACGGAAAGCAAAAGTATTTAAAAAAAAACACGCCGTACGTCAGGGTTTATAATGTAAGTAATTAAAATTAAAAAAGTAAAGTAACAGCCTGTGAATGTCCAACTACTGAGCAGAGGCCTCTAATTTCTGAGAGCGTTTTGGAGCCGGGAAAAATCCGCCAAGCTCCCCATTGCGGACTTTAAATGTCTTTGAAATATTTTTATTCTACCGACATTCAGCAGATCTTCTAACGATTTTTTTCTTAACCACGTTCTTAAGCACGTGGTGAATCAGCACTTAAAACTGTAGAACAACTTTATAGGGGATTAAACTCTGGTCACTCATATTATGAGTGACCAGAGTCAATTTAAGCCGAGCCCCTTAACTTTAGCATAATACAAGGCAAGTCGTTAACCGTCCCATCTGTATGGCGTCCTGACCTGAACTATCGATATTATCCGGAAAGTGCCATTCCTTAGGTTACTGCTATAATAAAACTAGATAGTTTGTAAGATCGAATGCGATTATCTCAGGAAATACTAATCTGATTCTTTTTCATTAGATAAGCCGTTTATTGAGAAAGGTATATATAGGCTATAAAACCTAAGGCTTTAAGGAGCCGCACGTCGAGAAACCTAGCATTATCGAGAAGGGCCAAACGTACGACGCAGTCAAATAGTCTGCTTATTTTACGCGAGTGAAACCGCGGGACGCAGCTAATCTGTAATAAGATACGACTTAGAGACCTTCAAGAAAAGAGCCTATTCCGTTCTTAAAGGCCGGCAACGCATCTGCTATTCCTCTGGTATTGTAGATGTTCATGGGCGTCGGTGATCACTTACCATCACATCACATAAAAAATATACAATTATTCTGACATCTGATTCTGATAAACATTCTGTAGATATTTCTGCATCACGCTAACATTTTCTTCGCACATATACGTACTACGTGGATCACAGACCTAAATTACCCCATGTGATATTGCTCCTAATGGTCAGGGGATTTTAAGGAAATTTATTTAAGAAGCGGCAACAAGCGGCACAATATTTTCAGAGTTGGTTTAAGAGAATAGAAAAGAATATGGAGCACATATAATATATGTGTCATCATTATTCATCATCATCATTTCAACCTATCACTAGTCCACTATTATTCCCCATAGATTGAACAAAAGTTAGTGGCTCTCATTTTGGGGCAATTTTGCCATACTTGCTACGCTTGGCAGGCTATCGCATTTATCAGCTCTTATCTCTTATGAAGCAAGAAATTGAGAGAAAGCGGCCGGGAATTGATCAATTGAAAAGGTGTGGTCTTTCATCACGACAACGCTAGAGCGCACACATATTTAGCCACTCAGCAAAAATTAAGAGATTTTGGCTGGGAGGTGTTAATGCATCCGCCATATAGCCCTGACCTTGCACCTTCAGATTTCCACCCGTCTTGTTCTATTCAGAATTCTTTACGTAGGGTCAGGTTAACATCAAGAGAGGACTGCCAAAACTACTTGCCTCTTTTTTTTCCTCTTTAAGTCCCCAAATTTCTACAGCAACGGGATCATGTCACTGCCTTCAAGATGGCAAAAAGTTATCGAACAAAATGGCACATATATACTGTAATTAAATGTAACTTTGAAAAAAATGTCTTGAGTTTACATATAAAATGCGAAGAAACTTTTAACCGGCGGTGTCACCACCGTGTCTTCGTCGAAAAACGCTTGCATATAAATTCATACCAAATTTGCTTCTATCCTATGGTGTGGCCATCGCCGTGCCAATGCCTGGCCGGGCATATATGCAATTAAGTTATTGATAATCGAAATATAATGTGTAGATGTTTTTCGAAATCAAAAATGTTATTTGTTCAACTAGCGTATATACATATTTTAGCTAACATTAACAAATCCTCAATTCACGTCGGCGATTGACAAATAAGGTAAGTGTGTTATTTCCATGACTTCGCACAACTTAAAATGGTTCTTTCCAAATGAGTGATAAAACCTTGTGAGTCGCCAGATATTTTTAACGTAACCTGCTTTGTATTTTTATGTAACAATCTGTAATGGACGTTATTTTGGATATGTATTTATTATATAGCGCCGTTTCTCTGGAAACTTTCTGGCATTGTGGCAAAATACGGGTAAAGCAGATTCTGGCGTTGTTTACAGTTTATTGGCTATGTTATATATTTAAACGCTATAAAAATTATTTTTTTGTTTGTACTTTTTTGTAAACCCGCAACCCGCATTGGAGCAGCGTGGCGGTTTCTTTCTAGCTCCAAAACCCTCTCAGAAATGAGAGGAGACCTGTGCTGTGTTTTTTTTACTTTTTTGTAATTTCTTTTACGTATAAGGTTTGCGATAAATAATATAAATAAATATTAAAAAAATAGCTACCAGCTGCGATAGCGCGATGAAGGACATATTGGCACAACTTCCGCCAACATGGTGACACCGAACAACGTAGGCAGCTTCTATCAACACAGCAACTTCCAGTCACAGCGGGGTAGTGAAGTAGCGTCATCTATGTCCATATGAGAAGCTCAAGAAATATCTCATACGTCCAACATCGCGCTATTAAGTTTCTGAGATATGCGAACTATATATACAACATCTAAAGGTTACTGGTTGGAGGAGATGTCCTCCCCAGATCAGGCCACCCGATCCTTTGTAATTGGACCGAATTTAAATTCTATTGGAAAAAGTTACGTTGCTATTTACATTGCCAATTTGGTACTCGAACTCTAAGTTCATTAATTTAATTATACTTCTACTTTCAGTCCAGTTTCACTGTTGGTAGCATTCCTATTCAGGAATCTCTGCCTAGGTACTAACGGGGCACCAGTTAATTTGACGTCATGCAGTAAAATCTGTTTTGTTTCGGTTTGAAGGAAGGACACTGAAGCTTGTGTAATTTTAGGGCATATAAATATATATGTATATAGTTTCCGTAGAATATACGAGCAGCGACAAACTGTACCTCTTTCTGCAAAAAATCAACTGTAGGAAAATAAAATTTCCAGGTTTGAGCTGGTCGGCTGTCTCGACGTCACATGCTTTTTACGCTGAACCGACTGACTATTAACTCTTAGCTTTCAATTATACTCACTATTACTAAAAACGTTTCAAGTGATTTTATAGTTACCAATTGGCCATGTGGTGGCGGCTCGTTAAAAGAACACTATCACTCCATCTCATCCAATGGATCTCGTAAAAGGCGAGTAAGGAATAAAACTGCACTGTGCACCCAATAGCGCATGGTGGCGATGGGCTCACCACCTATCACACCAAGTGTATTATATTGTTTTGGTGAAACGTGGATTGTGGCAGTCATCTGCTTTTGCAGTGAGTGCCCAGTCTCTGGATACCCCTTATGGGTTACAGTCGTGATCTTATGCATGTATGATACCTATTTCATAACATCACAAAGAACAAAAGGTAAAAAAAAATTATTAAACCTATTTGGGAATTAAAATAGTGCTTCAGCACGATCTGCTACACTGCCCTAAACCTTTAGAAGGCTAACTTCTCTGAAAAAGCAGAATCATAGCCACTATAAGATACATATAAGGGATGTTATAGCACGTATTAATGACAACTGAATTTAAATGAAGCTTATGACGAAAAAACTTTATGAATGACATTATGCAATATATTGTGCAATGTATTGAAAAAAGATGGACCCCGGAGTTTCTTACCTGAAAAGGTTTTCCTCTGAGAAGGTCTTTTTTTTGAACCGGTGTAGATATTGACATTCATAATAGCTTTATGAAAGCCTAAACTGAATTAAGAAAATTTTAATTTGAAATTTTGACTTGACTTTGACGTTAACCAAATTTTACTAATATGTCTATACTTTTATAACTCTGGTAGATTAACATATTGTATATATATTAATAGCCGACAAATACGTAAATTCACATTAAATTACATTAACCTATAAGCGGTGCAGTAAATTTAAGACATTATTACACCTTCAAAATATACAAATACCAAATAAAAAACCTTATTTTTAATTACAATCAAGCTTCTAATACGCCTTAATTGTTCTGACTTTTCTACGACCTAAGCAATGAGGCCAAACCTCACATAAATCGAACTGGTTTCGTACAATTTATGTATTTTATCAATTGCCTTGTTTGTTACTTTTGACCCACTGCTATGTACCAAATTTATTATTTATGTACTCTTTCTCGTCTTTTTGATTTTTTGTTTAATAACTTTATTACAAATTAAATTATGTTGTATTTTATTGACAGCATACTATACATTTGCGTTCAGAAACCCGACGAATCAAGAAATTGAGATCTATAAAAGTTCATGTCTTATCTCGAGCTAGCTTTTTTACTAAAGCCCTCCCAAACATGGAGGAAGCTTCTGCACATCAGTGGGACATTTGTAGGCTGTTAGTTTACTTTTGTCCTTTTTTGATTAATGTCATAGACAATCTCCTGGCACTTAAGTTGAATTTTAATCAACAACATTACCAAGGTTACTTTACTCAGGGGCTAGGTGCTCGCTTTAAATTTCATAGTACGCGGGTGACCTGAGTTCGATTCCCGGTGCCGGCACCACTAAAATTGTTAATTGCAATTTTAAATGCTGATTTACCACGTGCTCGGCGGTGAAGGAAAACATCGTGAGGAAACCTGCATGTCTGAGGAATAAAAAATATTTCGAAGACATGTGAAGTCCGCCAACCCGCATTGGAGCAGCGTGGCGGATTCTTCCTAGCTCCAAAACCCTCTCAGAAATGAGAGGAGGCCTGTGCTCAGTAGTGGGACATTTATAGGCTGAAACTTTACTTTTTTTACATTACCAACCTCATTACACCCCTACCTCTTTCCTACCGAAGCGAGGTGTCATAAGAGGCGACTAAGGTATTGTACGGACAGCTTTTATTAGTGCAGGATAACATAATTAAATGCAAAGCTGTTACTATACTGCTCGTGAGAACGTTAAGGAGAAATAAGATTTTTTTAGACCCGTACCAAAATAACGGCGATATGGTTCGCCACCCGTCACGCCTAGATTCTCGCGGGACCAAAAAGTAGGCTACGTGTATAGGCCTCTGCCTACCCTTATATGGAAAAAGGCGAGACTGTATGTATGTATGATATCCATTGCCCGGTAGAGACCTCCCCAGTCCTACGGTTCGCTTTAAAAGTTCTGGACACTAATTGAAAATATTACTGTCTAGTGAAAAGATTCGACAGTTAAACTGTTCATAATTAACACCTGCAAATGTACACCTGTAATTGATCACAATATTCGACTGTTTGTCTTTTAAAAACTGTATTTCGAGAGACAGCATATAATGATCGCAATGTTAGGTTTTAGGCTTAATCGCTATCTTAGTGGCGTAATTTTGATAAGGGAAATGAGCCACGAGTAAGACTACTATGGAATTCGCAGAATGGTTTGGCGTTTGCATACCTATAACATCGACGAAATTGCGCCATTTCGGAAAAAAATTAAAAATAGAAAAATGGAATTGATTACTCTGCAGAAAGAAGCACGGAATGGACACAGAAATGTAAAATTTTGGACAGGATTAACACGTGTGACGAAAAGAAGCTTCTGTACGATAATCGAAAACGAAGAACGCAATGGCTGAACCCAGGTTTGGTGGGACGGTAGCACTATCTCCTGAGTGGAATCTTGCCCCTGTTCGTTTGATTCACTATCGCTTCTTAGATCTGGTCCATCGATATAAGCGGATGGCTAGAGCGAACAATTACTATAAATAATTGCGAAATTGGCTAAAACAGCTCCGCCTCATCAACCGATCTGCGCCACTATTGCTCCACGATAACAGCCCGTATTGCCCAACAAACCATATCAACACTATACACTCATCATCATCATCATCATCTCAGCCTATCACTAGTCCACATAGGAACATGGGCCTCCCCCATAAATTGCCACAACAGTTTATTGATCTCATTTTGGGGGATTTTATCATAGTTGCCACGCTTGGCAGGGGGGTTGACAACCGCAGTTTATTTATACAGATGTTCAAGGAAGACACTGCTCATCTCCTGATTTTTATTAGCTCTCTGTCGACTTTTACGACACCAACGGGATGAGATGGGGTGGTAGATTCACTTAAGACGCCACCACACGATAATAGTTGCAGCTAAAAACCATTAGCCGTCTTCGGAGACGACGGACTTAGCCCCAACTGACTAACCACCTTTTGGGATTTTGAAAAACTCTTCGAAAAGGAAAGGATTTAGTTTCCGGGAAGTAGTAGGCAATGTCTTTTAAAGACTGTCGGATCGTCTTCCCTTAATTTTCATAAAAAGGGCATAATTGACCTTTCCACATGATAATAGAAACGTATAGACAATGTTGGTACAACAATAGTAATTAAAAACCTTGACTAACTAAAAGATTCTTTCCTTTAAAAAATTGTATTCATTTTTATCTTACAGAACGGCTATTTCATTTTAAAACCTGTAATTAAATATGCAATTACAACTACTTTATAAAAACTTAACTGGTATCCGCTTATTGTACCGTAAAAACTTTCAATAATTAACTATCACGTGATCAGAGATTATTAATTGTGCTTGTCAATAAATGATTATACTCCAATGTTTTGAACTTTATCTAAACGCTTGTCATCACTCGTTACGTGAGTTGAACGACCTTGTACAAAACGTTCAGGACTTATCCGGCCGTACTTAGCGTTGACTGCACGCGAGCTCGTCTGATGTCGGTCCGCATGTTCACGACTCGTTGATTAATTGTTATTAAGGCTGGCCCTATATTGTGCTCAAGGTGAAGGGAATAGTTTATAAAAGATATATCAAAAACTGGAAATTGCTATAGAAAATAGCAATGCGTTTTCTTAATAAAGGTCATTATGGAAGAAAATCATTCACTTTATGAACGAAACGAGCATTCACTATATGGTAAGTGCAACGTCTGCCCATAACAAATGATCTCACCACACCACACTGCACTCGTCACCTTGATACGTCAGTTCTTAAGCCCCATATGCCTTTCAGCTATCAATGTTATTCAGACTGACAGTAATGTATGCACGCTACTGCTGGACGGCCGAATAACGATTAATAGAGGTATTCCTGCATAGGAATCCTATAAACAAATTGTTTCTCGATGGTTAACGATGTCTACCGGATTCATTTCCGCGACAGGCCAGTATATGGCAGTCCCAAACTATAATATCGTGATGTGACTGTTTTTGTGTCGCTGACAGTTTATCTAATACGTCCTATCATCAATACATCAGAGGACGGCTATATTCGCGATCGGATAAGAGCAAGTGCATCAGTGTTCGCTGGCATTCATGGCCAAAATATATTCAGCGCAGTTGAAAACTTCTCGTGTTAACCGGTCACGGTCGATATCGAACAGGAGGTTACCATAATCACAATTAATTCTAAATCAACATGCAATATTGATTTAGAACTAATCAATATGCGATATTGATTTAGAACTAATTGCGATTGCATATTGATTTAGTGCTAATTGTGCACTTGGATCATGTTTTGCAAACGTATGCTTATATCTACAAATACATCTCCTTTGCCCAAAAACAGGGGCTGGGTTTAATTCCCGGTTCTGGCACCACCAAAACTGTGATTTTCGGCTGTGTGGTGGCTGCTTAAGAGAATCTATCTCTCCATTTCAAGCCGGGGGTGTCGTAAAAGTCTACAAAGAGAAAATAAAAACCAGGAGATGGGCAGCAGCGTCTTCCTGGAACATATAAGTAAATAAACTGCGGTTGCCAACCCACCTGCCAAGCGTGGCCACTACGGTAAAATCCGCCCGAAATGTCTATTACAAATATTTGTGACAATCCTATGAGGGAAGCCTATTTTCAACAGTGGACTAGTAATAGGCGAAATGATGATGATGATGAAAACTGTGAATTGCTAATTTCAAGTGTTAATTTACCACGTATTAAGATGTGAAGATGTGATTAAAAACATCGCCCGGAAAATAAAAAAATATCAACAACACGTAAAGACCGCAGCATCGTATCTGATTTTTCCCAAACTCTCCCAAAATTATGGGAAAACATTTTCTCAGCAGTGGGACTATAACTTGCCACACTGTTATAAAATATTAAAATGCTTATTGTGATATATCTGTGCCCTATTGTGACCACCTAATAGTAATTTTACTTCACTGGAAATTAAAATTCATCGTCATCATCATTTTAGCCTATCATAGTCCACCGTTGAACATGGGCCTCCCCCATAGATTGCCGGAAATTATATGATTGAAATAATAATTAAATTACATAATTTGGAAACCACAGTGGCCTGTTTTTGTTATCTTCCTCTATACGGAATTTGAATAACGGTTTTGACATAAATTGCGGGGTCAGTCATTGATTTAAAATTAGTTTACCATACACAAAGAAGTACAAAGAGCTAACATATACATATTATGTAGAAATTTATGGCGATTTCAAATAAATCATTAAACCATGGTATTTTACATTAAATCCACACTAATACGAATATACAATATACTCATCCACACTTCCATACTAATGTAATAAATGCGAAAATAACTCTGTCTGTCCTTCAGTCTGTTTATTACCTTTTCACGACGCAATCATTAAACAGATATTTACGAAATTCGGCACAGAGATACCTTGCATCCTGGAGACGGACATAGGATAATTTTTATTCCGGAAAATCAAAAAGTTTTCAAGTTTTTAAAAAACCTTAATCCACGCGGACTTAGTCGCGAGGTTCAGCTTCAGTTGAATATAAAAGTAAAATATGTCAAACACAAGAGCGCACCCTTACAAGCGACAAAATTGTCTCCATATATACGAATTCTTTCTCCATATGTACAGTCGTAGAAGTAGATCCGTAGTAGCTATTACGCCAGTGACCAGTATTCGATCTTCGGCATTACGCCTTTAAAACTGTGAATTGCAATTTTCAGTGCAGATTCACCACGTGCACATTAATGAAGGTAAACATCGTGAAGAAACCTGCATGTTTACAAATATATCGTCGGTGCGTGAAGTCCGCCAATCCATTTGGAGTAACTCGGTGAACTTTTCTCGGCTCCAAAATCATCTCAAAAAATCAGAGAAAGCCTGTGCTCAGTAGTGAGCATTTAAAGGCTGTCTCATATCTGTACGTTCCTCCATCCATCCATTCATCACTTTTTGGAAACAATGAATAAGCAGTGGATTGAATATAACTGGTCTAGTCGTAAGTTGTCATATCCTTTTTTAATTTAAATTTCTAATCCTGGCCAGAAATTTTTGAACTGATTTCAAATAAGGAAATTTTACGCCAACTTAAATTAAAAATAATCATTTTGTTCTATTTAAAAAAATGGAGTGGACGCAACAGGAAGACAGAGTCGCGGTTATTGTGCTGCACCGCTGCGGTTACGCCCAAACTGAGGTACTCGTATCTAAGCTTCTGCTAAATTTGTAAATAACGCCGAGGTTCGCATATTGAATGTTCTTGTATTTACTATAAAAAGATTTAGTGAAGATTCGATCTTTGAAGAACGAAAAAGAGCGGCAGGCCACGTATGGTTAGGACACCAGCGGTCATCAAAGCAGTGTGGACGCGAATCCAACCCTAATTAAACCAGTGGGTGATATAGACATGAACATTGTGCGTTCTGCGGTCGACGACTGGCCACGGAGATTGAGGGCCTGTATTCAAAATCAAGGAGAGCATTTCGAATTACTTTAACAAAGTTATCATATATATTTTTTATGCAATCAACAAAACACAATTTATTTAATGAACTGTTTGTGGCAGAACTTATGACCCGACTAGGTACTTTGTGTGTATAATTAAAATCAAGCATCGTTGTAAACAACTGTTACACATACAGCTCTTTATATTATAATTATTATAAATTAACTTATAATTATAATAATATAACACTTTTTAATTAAAATATAAAAAAGTTTAGTTAGATACAACCGCTTTATTAATGATTATTGATGTTTTATTGTGCTCTACCTCTAAAAAAATCATCTCAAAAAATCTCTAGCGAGGTTTTCCCAAGTCCCATTTACTAACAATTTTGTTTACTTTTCATTTTAGTTGCGTGATTGGACTCATACAATATTCATAAATATTCTGTATTGACTCATACTAATATCGAATTATGTATACTTATATATTAATGCTAACACTCTCATGGTATGTCTAACTTTACTGCTGCTTTAATTTTAATGTCATTTAAATATTGACATAAAAGTTAAAGCAGTATGTTAGTGTGGATAGTTTTCCTGCATCTTCATAAAAGGATCTACTAAATTCCAGCGTTATTATACATGCACACAGTCACGCATTTTTCCCATAAGGGGTAGGCAGAGACCACACCCGTCGCAGCCCACTTTTCGCCCCACAGGAAACGAGACGTGACGGGTGGCGAACTACATCGCCGCCATTTAGGTAAGAGTCAATAAATTCTTTCTCCCAATTGCGTTCTCACGAGCAGTACCTATAACGCTAGCATTGCATATTAAGGTGTTACTTCTGCACGAATAAAGGCTGTCCGCATGATACCTTAGTCGCCTCTTACGGCACCTGGGTAGGATAGGTGGTGCTATTGCACTCTGCGGACACCTCTCACCTTTTCATTTATGCTGCGGCGTGACAGACGCCGAGGTTTGGTTATAGTTTCCGTTTTTAAAAGGAACCTTAAAAACTTCACATGTTAATTACACCTAGTCTTGGATAGGTTAAGGTTCACTTTAATGGTTAATAATTGGTGGTAAAAAAATTTACAGCCTATTATAATTTTTCTTTTTTGTTTTTTGAAAGCCCCACAGTAGGATTTCTCCTGTATCGTGGGTGCGTTTTACAAACATATAATAAATATACAAAAAAAAACATAGATGTTGTTTCTTTATTATGTACCAGGAGATGGGCAGCATCTTCCTGGAACAACTGGCCATAGTTGCCACGCCTACCAAGCGTTGCAACTATGGCAAAATCCGTCCAAAATGAGAAGTACAAAGTTTTGTGGCCATCTATGGGGGAGGCCTATGTTCAGCAGTGAATCGAACTCAGGTCATTAGCGTACTGTGAAATTTATGGCGGGAGCAACGCCTCACAGCTACTACAGCTCTATCGAGTGGTAATCGATATCAATTAAACGGGCGCGCCCGGAGAGACTCCGCTCTCGACAACTTGACACTATACATATAATAGTTTATAACATTTAGGGATGTCAAATTTACGATGTTTAAATAAATAGATATACTTAAAACAACATATTTATAAAAGTTCAGTCAATGATAATGGTGCGGATAATACTGCAACATTAAACATAAAAGGAATTTGATATGTATATATCAATAGAATGCTATATAACGTAGTCAATTCTCGGAGATTCCATCTCAATACCAAGTATTCATTGGCTTCGATACGCTTAAGTTTTTTCTGTTAGCAAAAGTTCCCACGGATACGGCAGCGGAATAGTAATTGAGCTCTGCACATAAAAATAAAAAAAATATCGTGAACGTATTCTCCTCCTCGGTACGTTGCAATTGGAGGTTAAAGTTACTCAATAACAATATATAACCCGATTAAATTTCTTTTCGTCATTTCCGTTGCTTATATTTTTTCTGTAAAGAAGAGATACTTAGTTTCCTTACTTTACTATTTAACAAATATTAACCAAAAGTTAATTTAATTTTGAGGCAGCCATTATTCTTATCTTCTTAGTGGTTTTCTCACTGTCTTTACATATTTTATTCCGATTATAAAGTTCAGGGTCGCCGCGCCATATCGTCGATCATTTTCTCTTGTAACAGCAGGCGTTCGGCAAAACAAGGCGTGTCTAGATTCCTAACTCGGAGGCTGCATCCGGGCCACCGCAGGGATCAAGTTACGACAGGGGCGTGCGAATGTCAAGGAACCCTGCGGCCGCGCTGCGTCACGCGTGCGTGTCCGCTGCTGCCGCTCAGTCGCAGCCGACATGTCTGCGCGCGTACACGCTCCGATCTACGCTATACTCGCGCTTGCCGCGCTCACTACGGCCGCACATTACGCTCGTGAGTATTGTGAAATAACCACAATCTTCTCAGCGTTCAAGAAATAACTTTACATATTTTATACATCTTTTTTTAAAAGTATTTTACGCAACCCTGTCGCAAGACGATATTTTTGAAATCAATTTTCTAACACCACAGCTAAATAATGGCTATATACGACGATGAGTCACTCAGTTTTAGAATGTAAATATGACACATGAGAGACTAGTTTGCAATAATGTGCCTCGACGACATGTCCATATTGAACTTCTGATAAATTGTTCCGATTTCCATTTCAGGCGTGGAAGAAACATGTAATCAAGACGGGCTTTATGCTGACTACGACACGGAATGCAAAGAATACGTGCGGTGCGCATCAGGGACGGTTCGCAGGCGCTACGCCTGCGGACCCGGCCGTGTTTTCAGTGAAGAAGCAGGAGCATGTGTTCCGAAGCGCCGCCAAATGTGTATACGCCGCGTGTGTTCATCTGCTGACCGGTTAGCCTACGCTACGCCCGGCACTGCGTGTCGCCACTATTACCGTTGCGAGAACGGTACAGCAGTCGACCACACATGTCCTTCGGGGTCTTGGTTTGATCTCGATCGACAAGCATGTTCCCGCGGCGCTGGCACCTGCTATGAGCCGCTGTGCGCTGGACTACCAGACGGTGATTATCCGGACTCATCACACGAATGCCGGCGAACGCTGGTATGTCACGGCGCTGAACTTCGGGCTGTTGTCTCATGCCCCAGTGACATCTGCGTTGATTCCTGTCCACCACCACGTACAGCCGCAATCCCATTGCCGGCCGGTGATGCTGACTTCTGTTCCGACGAGGTGTGCTCATCTTTATGCCAGCAAGCGACCGACGGTGCTTATGCTGACCGTTCAACTGGCTGCCGAGAGTATTTTGTTTGTCAAGCCCGAAGAGTTATCAGAAGAGGAGTGTGTGAACCAGGCCTATTGTTTTCAAACGGTGGTTGCGAGCCAATGGCCCGCGCCTACTGCCCACCACCCGCACGGAGCCCTTGCTTCAACCGGCAGGATGGACGTTACCGTGACTGGCGAGACTGCAAGTCCTGGTATGATTGCCGCCGAGAAAGAGTCGTAGCTCGCGGCGGATGCGATTCTTTAGAAGTGTTCGATGGAACAAAATGCGTCTCATCAGGAGTGTTCTCGTGCGAAGGACCGGAGGAGTCGGAGGCATGCGAAGGAATGCCCAGTGGAACTTACCAGGACCTCGAATCAAATTGCACTAAGTATTACCATTGTGAAGGTTCGCTAAGGACAGTGTTAAAGTGTCCGAACGGACTTATTTACGACGGTGCGCGCTGTTCGCCAGCAGCTCGTTACCTGTGCCCAAGTCTCGACCGTGACTCTTGCTACGGGCGACCAGACGGTCGGTACCGCGCCGTGGATACAGGGTGCCGTGGGTACTACGCATGTGTAGACGGGGAAAAGGCGGTATACGCTTGCGCAGCTGGTTTAGTGTTCGATGGAGAAAGCTGTGTGCCCACTCGACCAGACCTCTGCCCGATCGAAAACTACTCATGTTTAGAGTTAGCCGATGGCTATCATGCGGAGATTGAAACTAGTTGCCATAGGTAAGTCAAGGTACTTCCTAACATTTTATTTTTTGCAATTATACCCACAATTAAGCAAAAAAACGATTAAGATTTGTTTAAGAAATTGATTTATTTAATTAAAAGTAAATCATCATCAGCCTTCTGTAATCCATATCTAGACAAATGCCTCCTCTAATGAGTGCCTCGATCTTCGGTTTAAGCACCCAGTTGCTGCCCAGTAACCTTGCGGAAATCGACGCTCCATCTAGGCGTTTTACGATACATTTGCCTTAACGCGGCACTCTAGGATCGCGAAAAACGCAATAAACTTAACTCTTTCGAGACGATTCTGCAATAATGGGATTTGTCCAAAATGAAAGTTCGTTGCTTATATTTTATTTTATTTCAGATATTTCTATTGCCAAGGCGGTGATCGTCTAGCAACATTGTCATGCCTCGGTGGAAAAATCTTTGACGGACATGCATGTGTGGAGCCCTCCCAACACGAGTGCGGTAGTCAGAGGAAGGACATCGTTGAAAAAAGTGGAAGAAGAAACTGCGAGTTGGACGGTTTCTTCGTTCAGCAGGGAACAGAGTGCAAAAGCTATTATTTCTGTGTTTTGGGTACCCGCACGTATTTAAACTGTCCCACTGGGCAAGTGTTTAACGGCCAAGTGTGTGTTCTCAAAAGCCAATACTCGTGTCCAGGCTGAAAGGACTTTCGAAGGAACTCTTACTAACTGCTCGTGCTAGCCATGGGCGTGATGGACCTGAACAAGTGGGGAAGATCCGCGAATTGTAACACGATGTACCTGATTTTAAAGGCTGTGAATATTAATAATATATCTACGCACCAGTTCTGTTCAAGCGATTTTTTTAAGATCTATCGAGCTAAGAATGTTGTATGATATGTTTATTGTAAATCGCTTAATCTAACATCACCCAGTATACTAACAACAGTTAGACTATTAAGTTCATTTTATCTACCTCCAATAAAATTATATTTATAAAATTATAAAAATACGCTATATTTCTAAAAATAAATTGTATTAATATTTAGCGTCCTTCGCAATAATAATCACGAATTTCATATCTACACATATGACGTCACATTTTACTTCCTTGGAGTTTATTCCTTACATCATTACATGTGATTCAATAAAATGCAAAATCCGGTCAAGTGCAAGCGGAAATTCCGCATCGAGGGATAACAATGACAAGAAAATAATCTTATAAGAGAGCTTTTAAAATAAACGAAATTTGTTTTCCTTCACGTTTTTTTTCTATGTAGCAGAGATTTTCGAAAGTTCAAAAACATTTTAACTTTTATTTTTTTTCTTTTAGGAAAAATAATTTTATGTAACAATTAGTTAACTTTGTAACATATAGCATTTAGCACTGTTATATTTCTGGCACTGTTTTGCAAGAGGTCGATATATTTTTCTCTAGCGTTAATAAGTTAGATTTAGATTTAGAGACCTTTTATATTTAAGATAGGTTTTGGAAGTCTCTATGCACAATTCCACTCGCTCTTGTATAGTCGTAAAATTTGTTAACTATAAAATAATGTTTTAGGAAACAAAACTGTATTTGTTGTAACAATATTTTTTGTCATGTATGTATAGACATTTAAGTTGATTGAATTTCACATTTAATAAATCGTTTAATCCAATTGTGACCTCGTCTCATCTCATCTGACTATATATGCAGAGTAGAACCTACCTCTTTCCTACCGAGGTGTCATAAGAAGCGACTAAGGTATTATATGGATAGCCTTCAATCGTTCAGAATGACCATAATATGCAATGCTGTCACCATCATGCCCGTGAGAATTGCAATGAGGATTAAGACATTTTTAACTCGTACGTGGTTGGCCACCGGTCTAGTCCCGTTTCCCGCGGGGGCAAAAAGAGGGCAACGGGGGTGTTCTATGCCTACCCTTTATATGAGAAACGGCGTGAATGTATGTATGAATGTTGCCAACCTTTATAAACAATTCTTTTTTTTGTTTTAGAAACAAAAAATAGATGAAGAAAAGTTATTTATTCTCTGCTATTTATTGTTACCTCATATTCTGTTAAGTAATAATAATCGTTATTTACTCATTTATTTTATTGGCATATAAACTTTAAGCGATCTATACGTATAGATACAACTCATTATATCTAATAGTTATATAGTGACTATATCTTACATTGTTACTTTACAGACACAAAATAAGTTCAGTGAATAAAAAAATAATTTTTTTCTTAATAACATCGAAGTAATTTATTTATTTAAAATACATTTTTATCCCATAGTAAAATAACGAAAACATTTAATGTACATGCTTAATCGATATTCACATTTACCGAAAAAAAAATATAACACCAATAATATTTAATGAACACTAATAAAAAAATTAACAAATCTATAAGTGCTAATAAAATTAAGACGTAGTGTTTGAAACGGTTGACAATAAGTTAACATTTAAGAATAATTAAAGAACGATTTTGATACTGTTGAAACGTTATAAACTAATTATAAAAAAGTTAAATGCGGATTTTTGACCAAAGAAAGCAACAATGAAACAAAATTTTGGAATCGGCGATCATTATCAGAAAAATAATTTTTATTGGTTTTTTCTTAAGATAAAACAAAATTATTTTACTACAAAATAACTTTTACGAAAACAACGTGTACAGTGTGTACAATTTTACGCCTTTGTTGTTACAAATATGTTGCTTTCGTTTTATTACATTTTCGATGAGTAAATATAAAAGCTGACTTTGTTTCGTTTTCTCCTTAAAATAGTTATAATATCAAATAAATACTAAAATTTTGGTATGCAATGACATTTTACAAAAAAAAAAAATAAGTATAAAATTAGACACACTAAAAGGATAATACGAAGGAAGTGCTACTTTTATCATATTGCATGTGAAAAAAAAAAACTTAACTATATCCTCTTATTCATTTGTTTAGCATAATATGACAATGTAAAATTTTTACATTAAAAAAGTAACATTTTTCGTGATTATACATTTTTTACTTTTCTCTTTACAGTTATAGCAAAAATGTTAAATGTATGATGACATATTAAAGTCGTTTACGAAATATTGAAAAAGTTCTAGGTTACATCACTGTATTGATTACTTATATTTTAACAGGCAATACAAAAATAGACATTTAACATCTCGGCAGCAGCGAGATTTGCGTTATATTTCGTTCCGATAAATATTCAGGGGAATAAACAGTATTTATGTAAACCCTGTAGGTATGTTTTTTTTTATTGAGTTAGAATTCGGCAAAACATTAGTTTCAGAAGTGACAAAATGTTACCAAATATAAACTATTTATTCTGTAATAACCATTTCTAAAGAACACGCGTAAAGTGTTTTTCTACCACGTTTATATTAACTCGCTTTCGTGTATGTCTGTTATGGTCAAATTTAGTATTTGAATGAAACTAGATTTTACGGATTTTATCGGATTTATTTAGTAATTGATTTAAATCTATGTTCCCGATGAGCTAGAAGCTTGAAGTTTTAAACATAAGCTTAGAACTGGATGACAACTCATTATTAACTCGCTTTCTTGTCTGTCTGTCTGTTTGTTTTTCTATTGGGTACGAAATTTGCAATTGATTCTAAACTAAATTTATAATTTTAGTCCGTTTTAATAACTTAATATATAAAAAAGCGGTTAACGGTCAAAATCACTGAACATTTGTTATTAAATCATCATTCTAGAATTTGCTAGAAGCCGAAAACTATTACAAAAACCACGTATATTCGCCGCGACCTTGCATAACTACATCAAGGATGTGATGTGACAGAATATACTCTCAAGAATTTTATTTCCACGATCAACTGGCAATTTAAATGCTAATCGAGTTATTAGAAGGCTTTTTTAGTTAAAAAGGTGGCAGACCTTCGCTGATTTAACGTACAGTCATTAGAGAATTGCTTAACAATGATTACCTAAGTGACATAGAATTATGATCGCTTTATAATCTCCCAAATCTCCAATACTACCAACCATAAATTTTAATAAAGGCAACAAACAAATAAATTTAAACAGTGTTCTTTATCTATAATAGGTTAAACTAAATAATTATCATGAAGAAAAGTAAGTTACTTTGCTAAGATCCGCAATCCGCATAAGTAACTTACTTTTCTTCATTATAATGGATTTCCGCAAAGTAACGCCTGATTCTATTAACTAAATAATTATCGACAAAAAATATTATTTAAAAACAATGGTTTACATTTTTTATAGAATAAAAATACTAAATATGATTTTGAATCAAAATCAATCAACGATAACACCGTTTTTAGACATACCAATAAAGAATTTGTATATAATGGTTCAGTAGTACAAAAAAAGCCGGTGATAATAAGTTTTAAAACCAACACACGCAGATACCACTTAACTAGCAACACTTGTGGAATAAAACTACACTTTTAGAGCAGCCCATAGACAACATAATTATGTAAAATTAGAGAACTCATACTCTGCTCTTTAGGTAATGAATTTTATCAGTTATTTGGAGATAAAGCGGTATAAGAACTTTTGATTTGAAATGGTTGACCGAGTTGACGTTTTATGAAGAATAATGAATTCGAACGAGATATTTAAAAGCTACTTTTATACATACAGATAATGCATTTCAAGTCACAGTTGACTGATATAATCTGTTCGATCACTAAATACTCCATAAAAAAAAGCTATGGACACTATTAATGTTATGATTTTTATGTATGTATATTTACCTATGTGTATATATTGTGTATTAAATATTTACAATAATCGGGAAAAATCGTAAGTGGTGGTAGTTGTTGATAACATGACAACAAAAATAACGGATTTCGGGTTGCCAACGTTAATGAAGAGTACTGCCAACCATTTCTCAACAAAATAATCATTTTGAAGTTAATAGGTTTCAATCACTGAAAACACGTTTCACCAATGTTGCATTGATTATTTATCAAAACCACAAATTAATTGCAGGTGTGAATTAGATACAAGAATAAAATTAAGATTTCTTCAATATAATCATTCATAAACCTGAAAGAGTCAGTCTTACTTTATTACAGATGAATAAAAATTAATCTTACAGACAACTTTCGTTGGACCATTAATATTAACTCTATATTAAAAACAAAAAAAATACATTAATAACTCAGTTATCTATGAAAATCATGACAGATGACTAAAAGAACTTCACGAGCTTTACGTCGCGTCGCTCGGATTAAGTATTGTCGGGTTAGTTACAATTACCTTTCAAATATAATTTATACACATTCTATACAGATCTATTTCTTACCAAAATTTATTACACTTTAACATATACCGTTAGACGCTGATAGAAGATATAATTTTATTTTAGCACACAATATTTTATGAGCAATAAAATTGCCTATATTTTGAACTACATATTTTTTTTATCCACGACCCGTATTGCCAGGACGTAAAAAGAGAAAATCTTACGCGACAGCTTTTAATATGTAATTAAATAAAGAGATCCCTCACTAATGCATCCGAAAGCGTTAAATAACAAATAATCCACTTTATTTTACTAGCATTATATTTAAATAGCGTTGAAAGGTCTTCTGGCTTTTAATACGAAGGCTCGCTGAGATTAGTTTTTGGTATATACACACTATGCCAAAGTAACGCAACGGGACGTCGATACAAGCTTAAATCCTGCGTGTATTGTAACGCACTGCGTTATTAATCTCTATACTCGAATCATTCATATATCGCAGTCACGAATTATATGTACGTATAAAATACATGAGCTACGTAATTATTAAATACAAAATCCGGAAATGGCTAATTTCAATACTTCTTGAAGTTAGTTAAGTAGTAGTTGAGTTAGTGTAACAGAAAACGGAACACTCCCGATCTTTTCAGGCCATAAAATACACATGCCATAAATAACAACAATTTAATACTTTGCTTCGAAGATTTTGTTATCGATGAGTTACGACTCATTTAAAAAATAGGAAGCATCACAGGCATAGTGTCTCCAACCAAGTGTTTTCTCAGCAAATCTCGACTTCGTTTCCATTGCAATAGGGTTCAATTCACAGTGGCTACTGATCGCTGGTGCCTGGTTTCGGTGCGGGCGCGAGCAGTACGCTAATGTCCCACACTTTGATGACCCGATCCTTCCCGGCCGTACACATCCGACCCGTCGCCTCGTCTACGTACAATGAGGCCACGGCATGCTTCATGTCGTGGAACGATGCTAGGGACTCGCGACTGGAATTGTTATAGGTTCAATATAGTTCAAATAAAGATTGAATAATTTAAAAAATATACGTGAAGTTTTTGGGTGGATTTTGAAATGTATGTAAAAAAAACTATTGAAATTGATACAACGATGAATCAGCTGGGCTATTGCGTATCCAAAGTGATGATCACTAATAAAAGTGTTGAACGAATATCTGCCAAATAAGTGTCTGCATACTGGTTAAGATTAACAAAAAAGACGTCATATGAAAAATAATCGTCATTTTCGTTAACCGTAACCAGTGTGTAAACAATCATTTGACAGATATTCGTTCAAGACTTTTGTAAGTGATCATCACTTTTGATACGCAATAGCCCCGCAGATAATAAGTTACTCCTAAGACTAGAACATGAAAAACACAGTGTGGTTGAATGCCAACCACCAAAGATGTTATTCCGCAAGGTAGTGGAATTCAGCGGCTCGAATTTATCCGAACACTCGCTTTTGGTTGGTCCGATCTTTGTGTCGGACCAAGTAGAATAAACACTAAGGCTACGTTCCACGGCTTTCCCGTATACGAGACAGTCGTTCACACGACGATCATATCCATTCGATTGTTTCGGCCAGGCGTGTGTGAATGTATCCTTATTTTTTGATGGGAATTCTTGATGCCACCCTGTGAGATCGAAAGGCTGGAGGAGAAGAGGGAAGGCCGGATAGACTGTCATCGGCTATAGTTATCGTGTTACATACTTTCGGGCAAACTGACAGACAAATAAGACACATTAACTACAACATAACTAACTAACTTACGGTTCGTGACGCAGTATATCGTAGCATGCGGTGCAAACGCGCTGCGGGAATTCGAAACCCATTACCGGCAGCGGCAGCCTGTGTGGGGAGCAAGTGCCGCATACTGCCGCTCCACACCAACGGCAGTGGTGCTGTCGCAAACCTGAAAGTAAAGCAAAATTGACCTTCAGTTTCTATAGTCGAGCCCATTGCTGGACATCTCACCCAATGGTCTGCCTACCATATTTTTGTTTACGACGATGACACAACGACGAAGTTACACAAGAGTTTCCGAGTCTGGTTGTGTTGTAAGCATCCCCGTGTCTCTGACACTGCATGCTGGCTTACCTCCGATCTTATCGCGTGAGTGATTACCCTCTATGTTTGCGCGTACGCTTGTGGCGTGGTATAATATCCCCTATTGATGGATTCCGACAGTGTTCGGAAGTCGCCGTGATCAACAATCGACGGGTAGGATATCAATAATTTCATTATCCTTACTTATATAAGGATATATTGTTTTTGATCAAATTTGGCGGCTTACTGGTAGTAGCAGATTAATGCAAGAGTCCGTCTATAAATCCACCAGTAGCAGTCATTCTGCTGCCAAGAAGTAGTGTGCAATCATTACTATGTTCCGGTCAAGGGCACTAAAGCTAATGAAATTATTAAACATCCAAGACTTAACTAACGTAACTGATGTCTCAAGGTGACGAGTGTACAGTACTACTCTCTACTGTTAGTAGTACGTTGCCAGGTGTCCTGATTTTGGCGGGATGTCCCGCGAAATTTTAAATTTTTTTAATGTTTCGGAGGGATATGTATGTGTCCCGCGTTATGTTATATTCAGCTATATATATATATATATATATAACGCCTAGGCGTTAACGACTAACTTTTATGGATCGAAAGCTGCTAGTTAAATTTCATTTTTAACAATCAATAAAAAAACGTTTATAATTTTGTTGAAAAAAAAAAACAAGCAATTATTGAAAGAAACTAAAAGCTAATTGAAATATGACAAAAAAAATCAATAACACATTTTTGGTTTAAATTTAAAAAAATAATATTCTAAAAAAGTGCCCTGTCTCTTTTTGGTTTTCAAATTTAAGTAGATGTCTCGAATTACTGCAAAAAATACCTGGCTATCCTAGTACAGAGTCACACAAGACATTATAACTAAACGTTCTGGTTTGCATTTATGGGCGGTATAGTTATAAAACGAGCGAAACGTTCACCTGATGGTAAGTGCAACGTGTGCCCATAACAAATGCTGTGCCACCCAGAAAATTTCTGTGTGACATCACATTGTGCCCATCACCCTGAGACAGGTTCTTAAGTCTCATATGCCCAGTGATTACGCTAGCTCACAGTGCCCTTCAAACCGAAACACAGTAATGTTTGCACACGACTGCTTCACGGTAGAATAACTGGCCCTGGGATGGTACCTACTTAGACGGACTCCTGCATAGGAATCCTACCACCAGTTACTTGTTTGTCTCGTTACTTAGTACCATAAATAAACGATAACGCAGTCCAACTGATTGTCACTCGCCCATAGACACATACTTATCCTCGATAAATTGTAATCTCTAAAAACTAAGACAAAATGAGTCATCGCCTATAATTGTTCTCCGACACTTGCCAATGTTTGTGGACAAAATAATTATTGGTTTACGAATCTGAATATATAATGATTTTTCCCGAAACTGATAAATCGATTTGTTTGCATCTAACCTTATCGCAAAAGTCGTCAAAGTCGCTCAATCCCTGGCGGGAAGGCGGAGATTGAGCGACTCTGTTTGCGATAATACATACGACAGTAAGTGGTACAATACTTAGTAATCTACCTGAAGAATGAATCCTAGAGAGGAGCCCTACCAACTAGACTAACTAGCTAGTCACCACCTTATGGTAGGATTCTTAAGTGAATTCGCTTAGCTACCACTGCAGCGCTAGTTGTTCCACTATCAAATTGTGTGAAACGCCACTGTGTTTTGGCTTGAAGGGCAATGAATCTAGAGTAATTACAGAGCATATGAGACTAAAGAAGCAATAGCTATTGGTTAAATGAGAAAACTTCTAGGAAACACCACAACTGTATTGGACAGACGTGGAACAAACGATCTGGTCAACGACTTGCAAGTCTCTTACTTCCATTAAAAAAATTTGAAATAGTCGCGCTATTCCGTATTAGTTCGTCATTACAATTACTGGTTCTTGTATTCGTCCATTTCCTTATTAGACCTCGTTCCACGTGCGTTTTATTGATGGTAGGATTGCTATGCAGGAATCCGTCTAGGTAGACACCACCCCAGACCAGTTATTCTGCGGTGAAGTAGTAGTGTTCAAACAACACTGTGTTTCGGTTTGAAGGGCACTGAGAGCTAATGTAATCACTGCGCATATGAGACTTAAGAACTGATGTCTCAGGGACTTAAGAACTGATGTCTCACCACACAAAAATGTGACACAAAAATGTTATAGGTGAAAAAGATAAATCCGCTATGGGCAGACGTTGCACTTATCATCAAGTGAACGTTCTGCTCGTTTGCTCGGTTGCTCACTTTATGCAACAAAGAAAAACGTGGATTTTTTCTGTATCATCATACTGCGCTTGTCATTCAGAGTCATCAGTATTTAAGCCTCATATACCCAGTAATTACACTAAAACTAAAATTCTTCTACGTAAAAAACTAGTAATACTAAAAGGAAGTAAGCAAAAATGAGGAGTGTTCTAACCTAACTGCTTCTTCTCCATCATGGCGCGTACGTTCCATATGAAGGGAGCGCGGCAGAGCTGGCAGAGGTCGGCCTCGCGCCAGGCGGGCGTCTCGCGACGCTTTACTCCCATCTCCCAGACGCCCATCGCACCGTCCTCGCCCGCCGACACCAGCCGCTCGCACCCGCCGACGTACCATAGCCCCGTCACTTTGTTACTGTTGCATTACATGGCAACTTTAATATTGGGAAAACATAAACAGTTTTAAGATAGAGCAACATTTTGTACCCACTGACCACTTTATTCTCTGTAGCGATCGGAGCAGTACACATTTTTATCAGTGATTGACAAGTTTTATTTACCTAATAATTAAGGTGGAAACAAACATAGTCCTTCGAGCCGGATAGAGAGTATGATGTGAGACGGCACAATGGATAGCGATCATGACAGACAGTCACGCCCTTTTCCCATAAGGGGTAGACAGAGACCACACCCGTAGACCACTTATCGCCCCGCGGGAAACAAGACGTGACGAGTGGCGAACCATGTCGCCGTCATTTTGGTACGAGTCAATAAATTCGAACTCCCCATTGCGTTCCCACGAGCAGTATAGCAACAGCATTGCATATTATGGTATCCTGCAAGAATAAAGACTGTCCGTACAATACCTTAGTCGCTTCTTAAGACACCTCGGTAGGAAAGAAGTATATGCTATTCCACTCTGCCAGGCACCTATCGGCTTTGATATTACATGTTATTGATATTAATGTGAAAGTGCTGTTAGAAAATGTTTAAGAGAAGCCGTATACAATGTTGGAACGGATGTTAGAGAAGATACTCGACGAAGCAAAACGTAGATGCGTTCTCAGCCTATGAGGAGGACTACGGAATTATTGTTGGTTCGGTTAGCGTTTGATACGAAGCGAAGCCCTTCTTCGCTATAGGTCGTAAATTCGATTTTTGTATAAGGTAAGTACATGTATGTTCCATAAGTCTTTCAAGTCTGAGTCTTTACGCAATTTACGGCTTTAAAAAATGCACCTACGTATAGAAGAAATCCTTGTGTAGGTCCGTTTTTTCAAAAAACGTCTTCGGTTCTCAATCCTCAACATAAGCGCAGCAGTATTAACTAATCAGTAATTGGTTTATTTTATTAGACATATATTATATATTATTAGACAGCAGTATGTTGCTACTTTACGATAATATGTACTGGTAATATGTGATATACTGTGTGCTGTACCTGTTTTAAACTTATGGAATGAACATTTTTATTATTTACGAGCTGAGCTAATGACGAAGTCCGCGTTCACTTCTAGAAACGTATCAAGAATGCATAACGAGAGCCACCCTGAATAATTTAAATGTATTTATAAAATGTTTAAAGCAGCAGATATTGTATCTTTTTCTTTTGTTACGCAAACTTGATGTTCTACAGAAACTACATCTAGGAGAAACTACAGTTAAAGAAAACTAATTACGCTTTGTGATTCTTCGACATGAAGTAATCTTTTGAATCTTGGAAGGTTTCAATTCTAAATACTATTTCTTTTTATATATTATTCATTGGTGACATCTTAAACTGAAGGTAACAATGAGACAAGTTAACTCTATGACATTCTCTGCTAGTCAAACCTATGTAACAGTTGAAAAATATAATCTAAAAAATAGATAAAAAAAATATTTAAAAATTATATTGTAAAAAAAGAGAAACAAGAGCGGGGATGATCAAATTCGGTGGCTAAAAGAGTATATGACCGTATTTCCTACTCAATTACGAAGTCACCCGCTTCGCAAAGCAAAATATACAATCGGTATAAAGGCTAGGTGTTGAGAATCATAAATATATACCGGCTCAAACATGTTCAGAGCAGAGTAATTGTGTTTATTCTTATATTGCAACAGGAAAGATTTGCATTTACAACATAGATACTGGTTCACAATAAAGTTTATACTTTTTCTGTTCTAATTATCAGTCTAAGCTCCAGTTATAGATGCAGTCGTTTTAGATGCAGAGCCAAAGAATCTGTTTATGATTATTTGGCTCTTATGATTTCTTGGACTGCAGCCCTAGCTAACAAGAAGTAAGCTTCTTATGTTTAAAATTTGGTGTAAATATTAATACTAGATGCCCATCAGTGGTCGAAATTCGACTGAAATTCATATTTTTTTAAGTTATAACGATATTGAGGTTTGAGTAATCATTCGTTGGCAATATTTCAAAACTCCATGGCGACAATCTCTACTGTGTTTAGCATTGGCAATATGAACGTAAACAAACGACAGACTATTGTTATTGACATCGTCAATATGAACGTAAATAATTAATGTTTTATTTTATTCAGTGTGAGTGTATTTGTAAGACATCCTTATTAATATAATTATAAATGCGAAAGTAACTCTCTCTGTCCCTCTGTCTGTTTGTTACCTTTTCACGGCTCGACCGCTGAACCGATCTTGACGAAATTTGGAACACAGATAGCTTGCATCTTGGGAACGGACATAGGATACTTTTTATCCTGGAAAATCAAATTATTACCACAGGATATTTAAAAAACCTATATCCTAGCAGACGAAGTCGCGAGCATCAGCTAGTTATATATAAATTTTAGCTTCCTCGCTTCATCTCCATACAAATTTAACTATGCCAAATCTCACACTCCTTTCCGCATGCAATATGCTTAAAACGGGGTACAAAGATTTCTGTTAACATATTAATAAATAGATAAGTCAGCACCAATAACATTAACTTACCTATGTCCTTGTAACTCATAGGCTGTTCCTTTCTGTCCGCCGATGTCCCATACAATAATACTCTGATCGAAAGAACCACTAAATAACAACTGAGGTATGGGGGCCCAGTTAAGAACACGCACAGAGCTGAAAACAAAAGATGTAGTTTTAATACTTTTATTGGTAAATCTCCGGACATCTCATGAGATGTCCGGAGTTATACACTACTGTATTTAAAAAAAAAACGATGCCCCACAGCAGGAATTCTCTTGGCAGCGGCTGGGATTCGAACCCAGGACCCGCAACGTAGAATTCAGGTACGCTAACCACTAGGCCACGCGGTCGTCGATTTCAAAGGTTACTTAATTTATGTACTCTACTTGATAATTTTTCAAGTTATATGTTATTATATTATAAATGAATACATAAAAATCGGACCATTAATATGAAGTAATAAATTTTCTTTCAAATCCTCCAAAATTAAAAATCAAAGCTCAATTGTAATGTATTAATTATCTTTATTTTTTCACATTCATAAAACCGCTAACAAAGTTTCAAAAACTTTGAAGCCCTAAATTATCTCTGATAAAACGAAATTAATTTATGTTAAAAAAAAACTCACCCTGTATGACCTTTTAACGTAGTAACTAGTGTAGCGCCATTATTGTCCAATTTCAACATTGTTATCTGACCACTGTAATCACCGACAAACGCGTATTTTGACTGCGAGTCGAATCTGATAGACGGGTTTAGGAAATACATACATTAGCATAGTGAACTAGATATTTCTATGTACTTTGAGGCAGGATCCTTATTGTCATCATCACACTATACATTTTATTATCTCTTTTACAGTATTTTGTTATGTTTGTTAATGCTCGGACTATTGTTTGATAGTATGGTTAATTCATCTAGTTATAATATTCTTTCTTATTGCAGTGAATTTTGCTAACCTAATCGATTTGTTAATCTATTTTTTACGTTATATAATATTTCATTACTTTCAAATACTACAAAATTTTATTTTTATTACTCTTTATTGAATACTAACTGATGCCCTGCGACTTCGCGTTGATAAGAATTTTCATATATCCCGTGCGAACAATTTGATTTTTCGGGATAAAAAGTATCCTATATCCGTCTCCATGATGCAAGCTATATATATGCCGAATTTCGTTAAGATCGGTTCATCGGTTGAGCCGTAAAAAGGTAACAAACAGACATAGGGACAGACAGAGTTACTTTCGCAATTATAATATTAGTATAGATTAAGTTCACTACATTATTCCGATAATTAAATCATGTTCTTCTTTTACTACTTCTTCTTTTTTTACTTCATCATGTTAACACTGCGTCGAGACACGTCTTTAAAAATGAAAAAATGGAATGTTGATTGCCAAGGTATTAGACCAATAAGCCCGAGATGTAAATTGAGAAAATTAGTAAGAAAATCTGGTATCCAGTCTCAACCGGTTTGTGTCGTAACAATCAAGTAAAGAAAATTCCTAGAACATCTTATAATTTTGGACACGTGTCTCTGGAACCATCTCAAAAAATACCAGGCCGTAAAACAGAGACTGGTGACGAACAGCGTGTGGCGATAACGGCTTATCTTCCTTTCTTGAGAGTGGCCTATGTCCAGCAGTAGACTACTATCAGGATGATGATGATAATGATGATTTTCTTTTTAAACAAAACTACTCTACTCTAGGCTTACTCCTGTACCAACACTCAGGAACCGCGGCATAGACGGTTACGCGTACGTCGATTTTCTAATTTTAAAGGATACTGCAATGCGGTACACCAAGCCTCGAACGAATATCCGCCGATCCTGCGACCGGTTTCGCTGCAGTGATACGCGAACAGCTTGTCCCGGCTCACCGAGAGCATCCACTCGCAGCTCAGTGAGAACACCACGGCAGTCACACGGGCTGTGTGAGCTAGGTACTCCCGACTCTGTTCAAAAAGATTTCAAGAGGTGTAATATAAAAATACTAAGAGCCTATAAATGTCCCACTGCTGACTACAGGCCTTCTCTCATTCGTGAGAGGGCTTTGGAGCTAGAAAGTGACTTCACATGTCCTGTATATTTTTTTCTCAGACATGTTGGTTTGCTCACAATGCTTTCCTTCACCACTGAGCACTTAAACTTGGAGAATAATTTTAGAGGTGCCGGCACAGGGGATTGAACTCAGGTCACTTGCGTACTATGAAATTTAAGTCGAGCATCCGGCCCCTGAGCTGTTTTATAGCAATGTCTCACAAATTCAGAATTTGCATACAGTTAATAGCTTCAGCAGACTTTTAGTTAATAGACTTCCTTAAAATTCTAAAACTGCATGTAAACTATTCATCATCATCATCATCATTTCAGCCTATCTTAGTCCACTGTTGAACATAGGCCTCCCCCATAGATTGCCACAAAGCACGGTCCTGAGCCACCTGCATCCATCGACTTCCCGCAAAATCGCGCAGGTCGTCGCTCCATCTAGTGGGGGGGCGCCCTACACTGCGTTTGCCGGTACGAGGTTGCCACTCTAGAACCTTTCTTCTGTAAACTATTAATTGCATATAAATTTTCCTCCACTCATGTCAAGTCACCTTGAGTAACTTGCAGTTTCATATACATTTTTTTTAAAGTAGACATATTGCACTGCTATGTATGGTTTGTATCATAGTAAATCAAAAATGTTTTTTTTTTTGGAATCAACAACAAACTGATTCCCATCTATCTGTTTAAGGTTTCTAACACCGTAAAGTAACTCATTAAAACTACAATTATGGTTATATATACATATCAGAGATAGTTAATAATACCATAGGGACATTTTCATTTTTCGGAATAATAAATCCTATATAAATATATACATACATACATACATAAGATCACGACTATATCTCATAAGGGGTAGTCAGAGACTGGGCACTCACTGCAAAAACAGATGACTGCCACAATCCACGTTTCACCAAAACAATATAATGCACTTGGTGTGATAGGTGGTGAGCCCATCGCCATCATGCGCTGTTGGGTGCACAGTGCAGTTTAATTCCTTACTCGCCTTTTACGAGATCCCTTGGATGAGATGGAGTGGTAGTATTCTTTTATCCAGCCGCCATCCACACATATAAAAAATCGTATATCCGCCCTCATGTCGCAAGCTATCACTATGCCGAATTACATCACAATCGGTTTTAATGTCTGAGACATGAAATGGTAACAAACAGACAGAGAGAGGGACAGAGTGAGCTACTTTTGCATTAAAAATATTAGTATGGATGTTACATAATAATATTTAATGACTTTTTTGTTTTTTCTTAGGTAAAATTAATTTATTAAGATTTAGAATTAGTTAAAAATACTTACGGGATTTATCCTGTTGCAGTCAGTAGCTAGTGTGAATTCAGAAACTGTGCCATTTTCCTGGCCAATAAACAACTGACGCGTCTCTGGTGTATAGAACATTGATGTACAACCAGACGGCATGTACTGGCAGATGCTTGGCCAGTATTGACCGGAGTCACGTTTCAGCCAAACACGAACAGTTCTGAGGATTTTTTAAGTATTTCAATATTCACCAAACAAAAGTAATATTTATGGCCATGACCATGGGTGCTGTAAAGCACTCGAAACATCGGGTTATAAATAATAAAATAAAACGCGATAAAATCCGTAAAATTAGTTTCATTTAAATGTGTAGTGTTCGCGTAAATATAAGAAATCATTAAAAGTAATATTTATTTATTTTGTATTTCATTGTTGTCTCTTAAAATAAAAATCATCATCAGTCTATTTATAGCTGTCTTGCATATATTGCTGCTGATCACCGGTCTGTATATTTTTGGTCTAGCATTTCTCTAGATGGTAATTCAGTCACCTGTTGAAATTGTATGGCACCTTCAGGATGCAGACCAAGTGACAGTTTTCGTGGGGACACATTCCTTCTTATTCTATTACATTATTCAAATGAACAACAAATCCATGTTATATCAACTTCTTTTAGTACATATTCCTCATAATTGGATATAACAAAAACATAATGGTTTTGGTAGTAAGTTTCATATATATGCAATTATTATTTACTTAAATATTATACTAAGTGAAAATGTATGTGTCAATATCTGACTAAACACATAAAAAGACTTGAATCATCACAATGGATAATTACAATTAATAAATGTGGTATTTTTACAAAAAAGATTACAAATAAAATTAAAAAAGTAAAAAGAAGTTTATATACTGCAAGCAGCAACGGAAAAACTATCTTGCAGAAGTACGAACACAGTGCGAAAATAGGTCGATTTGTGAGGGTACAAAATGTAGTTCCTAGCATTTTGTTTTAAAATCAAATGCAATATTATGTACCTTATGAAGTATAAACTAATTACAACAAATCTAATAAAAGGCAATTAGTAGGTACACTTACTTATCATCGCAAACGCTAATAACACCATCCTCGCCAGGTATCACGACTGCAGCATTAACATCGTCGGTGCAACCTTCTAGTTTGCTTAAAAGTGCCGGTTTTTTTGTGGTAGAAAATCTGTCGTTAGGAGTTCTAGGAGCAGGCTTAATTTCAGCAGCCATATTTTTGAATTACTATAACAAATAAACACTTATTTCGTCACTTCTTTCTGTGTAAAAAGGTATACGTCATAATAAATTTGACATCCCGGCTTTTTTATCTGTGCATTTAAACTGTAAATAGACTATAAATGGACTTTTGGCCCAAACTCGAAAAGGGTCGGTAGTGTTTTTAGTGAATTTTGTAATTTCTGTATATATATTGCATTTTGATGTTTAATGTTAATATTTTATTATGCAGCAAGTGCTCATAAAAGTGTACAGTGATTGGAAAATTCAATTCGAGACCAAAATTGTACTTTTCGTTTTGTCTCTATCAGTCCAGTAGATCTTTAGTAAAAGTCAACTATAATTTTACTCTCGATCGAAATTTAGAAGGCTCACCTGCTTGAAGATTGTATACTTGGACAATATGTTGACACTGGAAAATAGTTTACGACTGTTTCCATAAATAAATAAATAAAAATAATAGAAAAATTGTATTAATTTTATTTTATTTTACTTAAAAATTCTAATATTATAAATAGTACCTTACTACTTAGAATTGATTTGAAAGCTTACCGACAGATGCCAATGATTTAAAACTCACCAATAGATTGCTTACTAAACTCTAAGACTACTTATAGTTAACATTTTTCTAGCAAAATTTACTTGGTAAATTACTTCCTACTTTATTTTTGATTCGCACAAATCATTCTTCAAACTTTTTCTCTGAGCGGCAACGCAAATATTACGGATATTTCTCAAAGCGGCTTAACTCTCAAAACTTTCTATTTTTCGGAAACGAAGACGAACGGAAGCTTTTTTTATGTATTTGTTGTTATCTATATTAACTAATGTTATTGAGACTTGAGAGTTTATAATTAGATTGTTGTAAAATAGATAGTTTACCTACAACGTTTTCGAAACTGAAAGTTTAGACCGTAATTCGGTAATAAAAGTAAATAGTGGCAATGACTACAATGCTTAAAGACAAAAAATGTATTATGGAATTAGGTACTGACGTAAAAACAAGCTTTACGTAGAAATGCACTCGTATTTACAATGAGAAACTCAAATATTTATCAGCAACAAAGTGGAAAATTCCGTCTCGGATGACGCAGTGGCTAAACGATTGGCTTCTGCTCTCTGGGACCGAAGAGAACTCCGAAGAGTCCATAATAAAATCCATGCGCGATGCTACCAGTGCCCGATGGTTCCAATGTAATACAATCATATTAATACAATCATGCAATATAATCATAGCAATTGTGAAATTCTGGTTGAGAATGTCTGGTTTTTTGTATTCTGTGTTAGGAGCCACAACGTCTCGGGGGTATCGCAAAAGTGGACATTAGGAAATTTCAGATTTTTTTTAATTATAGATAGTGTGCTGTGGCTGTTAATGGGCCGTTGCAAGTGGCAATCTACTCCATCGTTGATAAATATAAATCGTGTTAAAAAATTATGTGTCAAAACAATATTTTATCAAAACTGTAAAAACAAAAATATTTTTTTTATTACATTTTTTTCTGCAGTGTTTTCTCAAATAATGTTACGGAACGCGTAACTGATAACTGACCTTTCTGCGACATTGTCGCAGTGACGTACAAGTGACGTATATTGCAAAATATTTTTGCTAGTATCGCAATGTTGCGTATACCAAATAAATTTGAACATATTGTGGTAATTTATGATTTTAGGATACCTTATTAATTTTTTGTCAGTATTATTTTGAAAACCATAGAAAATTAGTATTTCAGATAATTAACTTACTGAATTTGTACATACATAGAGTCACTGCCTCTTTCCCATAGGAGTAGGCAGAGACCACATCTTTCCACTAGCTACGATCCTGACACACATCTTTAGCTTCCTTTACTTTCATTAGTGTTTTCATACAAGCTCGTCGGTTGTGGGTACTTCTGACGTGGCCTTTCCCTATAACGATTTCGATCTGATCGTAATACGTTCGCCTACGTCGACCCTGATAATTAAATCATAAATAAAATAATAGCAATATTTTATGGTCGCTACAGTAAACATACATTGATGTGTGATCTTTATACTAAAATTTAATATAGTATATATATTTTTATTAAGATCAAAATTATGGTACTTGTGTATTTTTTTTCAGTGGATTTAACATATAGGAATACTAATGTTGTATATTTTTCGTATTATTTGAATGATTTATGACATGAAGCAAATTTTCTCACTTATTTGGGGTACTAGTTAGTAAACGATCTGGTAACTCTCTGTTCATTAATCAATTACCTCCATATCCATTATCCATATCAAATGAAATTGCATCTCCATTACTAAACTTTGGTCAGTCCTAATAAACGCCATCGAGTGTCCGATCGTACAGCAATGACTCAAGTACTAAAAAAGTTGACTGTTCAAGTTCTAAAAAATCATAATGTAGAAAATATACTCGGCGGTACAGCACTCCGGGCTAACAGGTACAGTACCGGCGTTTTTGGTTATTTACGTAATATTGTTATTGTACGTTTCATTATTAGTATCGAGTATTATTAAAATTTTACTTCTAAATTACATATATAGTTTTAATCACGTGTACAAATATGCTAGCTCGTTGCGTTGAATTTTAATAATCATGTTATCACGAAACCTAATGTGCACAGATGTGACTTATTAGAATGACATTATATTAACAATAATTTCTACATATTATGTGAAATAACCTCATATGATCTTATGTTTTCAAGTGGTCTAACATCTGCAAAACGCAAAATATATAGTAGATTCTAATAAGTAAAAAGATTTTACTCAATTTTAGTGTTCTTTCGTAATCTATATTTAAATGTATTTTAACAAATAAAATATCAAAGAAAAACTGTTATTTTTTTACTTAGTACCTGGTGGAGCAATGTTCAGATGGGACCACCTGATGTCATTTTAGGTATCACAGAAGCTTACAAAAAGGACTCTCACCCAAATAAGGTCAACTTAGGTGTTGGAGCATATAGAGATGATGAGGGCAAACCATTTGTTCTGCCTTCAGTAAGAAAGGTGAGATTTAATTTGTATATTAATTGTAGTAATTAGTTTTATTGATAACTAAAAATTCTGTAGTTTTTTGTCTTTTATGCTATAAATGTGATTAGAACTAAATCAGTTCACTAATCTTCAGTAAGTAAATTCGATAAAACAATTTTTTTGCCATGTTAATTTTTGTATTCTTTACTCTTTTAGTATACATTTCAAAATAACTTGATATTATGTACATCAGTAGTTTAAACTTGTTAATTAAAAATAATGCTAATAAAGGATTTTTGTTTGCATTAAATATGCTGTGGTTATGTCTTTTTTTCGAATTTTGAATTGTTTTTCTAGTTTCCTTATCCCTTGTGTAAAAAAAAAATGTTTTCTTGGACACTGCAGCCATAGCAGTCTTATGTAAAACAACAGTTTTCATTGCCAAATTTTAGTTTTTAATGTGATTTTAAGAAGTTTTTGATTCACTTCTTACATCATAAAATCCTCTTATCGCAAGTTATGTAATAATAATAATTCGAACAGAGGGGAGAGGGGTTAAAAAATACATGATTAATCACAATGAGTGGCGGGATGGGTTAATGTATTTAAAAATGTAATTAATTGTATGACATGAGAAATATTTTTACTAATAATTTATTATTTATATGTTATTTAATTTAGTGCGACACCGTTATAAAAAATAAATGTGATGCAGAGAGGGGTAAGGGAGGGGCAGCCCAAAATCTCACCTTGTATCAACAAGGGAGTGGGGGTATAAAAGTGACCTAAAAATGTTACATAATTAAAGGATGGTCTCTTGATTAAATAGATTTTAAGTTCAATATATTTTAAAAATATAAACTGAAACTTATTAACATACCCAAATTTAAACTATAGGCTGAAGAAATTTTACACAAAAAAGCTCTCAACCATGAATATGCTCCAATCACCGGTGAGGCGACCTACACTGATTCTGTAGCCAAGCTAGCTTTTGGAGAAGACAGTCCTGTCATTAAAGAAAAAACTAACTGCACTGTACAGGTAAAATTTAATTTTTTTTCTATAAATTTTTAGTGTGACAAACTGAACTAAATTTACATTTATCATCATCATCATCATCATTCTAGCTTATCTAAGTCCACAGTCAAATATAGGCCTCCACCATAGATTGACATGAAGGTGTTCATGAGCCTTTTTCATTTCTAATAAGAAAATCATCGAGATGTTAAAGAAGTTAAAGAATGTTCATGCTATTATAACCAAAAGTTTTCTATCGACTATCAGTAAATCTTTCTGAAATACTTGTGCTTTATTTGTGCATGATTTGCATAGTTACATTGTAGTCATTCAATCAACATTTTAAAATTAGGCTTATGTATTTGTGCTCCAACATATCTTACAATATCTTTTATTTTGTTTTATCTAGTGTCATATTTTGCAACCCTGCAATAATAAATGCTAGATGTAGAAATTTTGTTGATTTTTTTTAATGTTGATATATAATCTACCATGATATTCGATTCTGTATTTTAGCTACCTCATGACTTGATTCAATGTTGTATGTACTTAAGCAGATTTGGCGAATGATATTGCCAAGGAAAAGGGTAGCTACCTGCCAGATCGAGTGGTCTGATCAGGGAGGATGTCTCCTCCCACTAGTAATATTAAGATGTTGTATATATGTTCGCATCTCAGAAAACTTTCATAGCGCGTAGATTTCGCTGCACAGGATGAAGTAAAAGAATGTTTAAAAGGTAAAATTTACAGGATGCAACAGATGTTAATTCATGGCTATTATGTAAATTAAAAAAGTAAAATTGTAATTTCTGAGAGGGTGTTTGAGAATATTTCTATTGGAGAAAGGGACTAGATAAGAAAACCATTCATTTGATGGTAAGTGCAACATCCTCCCTTAGTAATGCTGTCTCACCAAGAATATTTCTGTGTACCATGCGCCAGACTGTGCCCGTCCATTCTTAAGTCTCATGTGCCCAGTCATAATACTAGCTCTCAGTGCCTTTCAGAGCGGAACACAGTAACATTAACATTCAATTAACAATTTTACGAACGTTTTGCTTTCTCGTCACTTTATGAAAAAAAATGTATGTTATTGGCAGTAGCTTTTAATGTGCCATGTGTCTAATATTGCGATCGTCAATCCGCCCGCCAGGCGTGGATTACGGCAAATCCTCCTTGGGTAAACTTGAGAATGTCCAGTAATTGAGTTATAATAGGCTGATAATGATAAATAAGAAAGACCGGTTTAATCACTAATCCATAACCATTTTTGATGTTTTTATTCTGTGATTGCTTGTATCTTTTAAATAATTTATTAGCGCCGATAATCGATGCGAGTTGATAAATTCTAATAATATGTATATTCTAATAATCTAATAATATTTGTTTGATTACAATAGAAAAAAAAGTCAGGCATTTTGTTTACTGGTCTATTAATTTTCTGTTGTGTTCATTATTTGTCAAGCTGCCAAATGTTTTATAAAAAAAAAACAATCTAAATATAGTCTCCCTTGCATACCATCAATATTTCTTAAATAAATAAGTGGTAGCAAATATATTGTTTACCTGGAAACAACTAAAATAAGAGATTATTAATGTAGTATAAATAGCATTTTGTTTTTTGTTTAGATTTATTAATAGAGTAATAGGCATTACAAAACTGTGAACACATGGATGGATAGATCTGTGACAACAACTATATTCATATTAAGTATGATAAACACTGCTCATAGTGACGACAGACCGAGTCTGTCGGGCTCAGGTGTCAGCACATAAATGTTGCAAAAGGAATATGTATAGGTGATTGCCCACATCTTCTCTCCTCGTGGATGAATGAAATATGGTGAAAGGTAGGTACCACCCCAGGGTCAGTTATTCTGCCGTGAAGCAGTAGTTTGCAAACATTACTGTGTTTCGGTCTGAAGGGCACTGTGAGCTAGTGTAATCACTGGGCATATGAGACTTAAGATCTGATGTCTCAGGGTGACAAGCACATTGTGGTGTGGTGTGGTGTGAATTTTCTGGGTGTACATTTGTTATGGGCAGACATTGCACTTACCATCAGGTGAATGTCTTGTTTGTTTCGTCACCATATAAAATAAAAAAATTATATTATAATATTGAAAAAATATAAAAGATATTTTTACCTAGTTGTGACGACTTGTACGGTTTTGCGAGAAGTGGATGGATGCAGGTGTCTCAGGACCGTGTTTTGCGTTATACAGTGGACTAGTGATCGGCTAAAGTGATGACGATAATGATAAAATCATATATTTGTAAAATATCATATGTATTCACAATGTGTTTTTAGTTAAATATTCTAATAAATGTGTTTGCCCTAATAGAGCCCCGGAAACACCTCTATTTAAAATTTCGTACACATGTTTATGTGCATCCGTATAATGTGCTCTTGCAGTACCTTGAAAATTATTCTGCATTAGTGACGCGGCAAAACGCCAGAACTTATTTTTAATTTTGTTGTTACATATTTTTTTTTTTAAAAACCTGGTATTAGGTATTAAGAACTCGTTTAAAAATACTTTATTTTAAAAAGTCGTTTATAAAAATGCATCATCTTTGCCGTGTGTATAAATCTGCCACATTTCATCCAATGGTTTAGTTAGTGATAAAGTTGACTTACTGCCGGTTCTTATATTCATCTAACAGTTGCTATAACATAGACTATGTCATATCCATTCCATCGCTACGAGTAACGAGGCGTTACGCAGCGTTGCACAACTTTTTCACGATTTTAATTATTATCATCAGTCATCGTTTCAGCCTATCACAAGTCCACTGCTGAACATAGGCCTCCCCCATAGATGGCTACAAAAGTTTGTAGCTCCTCTCTTTGGAGGGATTTTGCCATAGTTGCCACGCTTGGCAGGCGGGTCGGCAACCGCAGTTTATTTTTTCATATGTTTCAGGAAGATGCTGCTGCCCATCTCCTGGTTGGCGTTTTCTTTCCGCCGACTTTTACCACACCCACGAAATGAGATGGGATAGTTGATTCTCTTAGACCGCCACCACACGGCGTATTACTATTACTATTTATAATATATAAAATTTTATAAAAAAAAAACCTAAAAGTTTAACACAAAAATAGGACATAGATTTCAGAAAACTTTTAAGAAGACATTATTAGATAAAGCGTTTTATAAAATAGATCATTATATAGAGGACAAAGATGTGTGGAAATAACTCATGCTCTGCATTTGCAAACCTCCTGGTTACTAAATTTATGATGTAATTTTTATATAATTTATAAATGATACTATGTACTATAGCATTGAAAAAAAGAAAGCACCCAGAGTTTCTTGCCGGTTCTTCTCCGAGAAGGTCTTAGTTTTCGAACCGGTGCAGATTTTGACGTTCATAGCGCTTTAATCAAGTCTGAAATAAAATTGAATACTTATAGAAATTTTGAATTTGACTTTGATTCGTAGATAATAATTTAACGTTAAGAAAAACGTCTCGTTTTGACAAAGAACCGCCGTGTTTCGTACGATTGACAACCTGCATGCCAATTACAATTAGGGAAAATTAGGGCGAATCCTCCCAAGAGAGAGAGATGATGATGCTTTTTATTTATGAAAGAAAGATACGCGTCGAGCAAATCTTACACCTGAGGATAAGTGCAACGTCTGCCCATAACAGTTGCAAAGTACCCTGCGCTCGTCACTGTTGCATATGCCTTGTAATTACACAAGTTTACAGTGCCCTTTAAACGGAAACACAGTAATGTTTGCACGCTACTGTTCGGCAGAATTACTGGCACTGCGATGGTAACCACCTAGACGGATTACTTCATAGGATTTATACTACTAGGTAAAAACATTATATGTACGTATGTTTTCACTTTAGACCCTTTCCGGCACTGGAGCGCTGCGCCTCGGCCTTGAATTCATCACGAAGCACTACGGAAAGACCAAGGAAGTGTGGCTGCCGTCGCCGACATGGGGAAACCATCCCCAGATTTGCAACATGCTCAACCTCCCCCACAAGAAATACCGATACTTCGACCCCAAGACCAACGGCTTCGACTTGCAGGGGGCTCTTGAAGACATTAGTGTAAGTTTTTAATATATCTATAAATTTTGTGATGATAATATACTTTACTGTAGTCCTATTTAGAAGAAGTTTTTACAGTGCGGCCGCTACTTTCTGCGTTTGTATTTGAGTGTTCACATAAATAATAATCCAGTTACTCGACTTCACAAAGTCAGTAACTGGTACGTGGTGCGATGTATGTATACGTTTTTACAACAAAGACCAGAAAGTGTGTAAAGATCCCCCCCCAACCAGAATATTCTAATTATTTGTTAAAGAATGGTAATCTTGTTAAAGAAGGTGACCTCTGCAAAGATATTTTTACTTCTTTACATTTATGATACCATTGTAATACGAGTATTATGATTGCGAAATTAACTCTCTCTGTTTGTTACGTTTTCACGGTTCAACCGCTGAACCGATCTTGACGAAATTCGGCACAGAGATCCGAATCCGGCATCTAGTACTTACGGAGACTTTGATTTAGTAGTCCCGGATGTAGTCGCGGGCTACAGCTATTATAAAATATATGAATGCTAAGTTGTACGATATCATAATCAACTGTACGTCATTGTGTAATACAAAAGATAAGGAATAACGTCACAGCTGAGGTCAATAGGAATAAATTAAAAATCATCTTAAAGTCGGTTACAACATGGAAAAATTTGGATTTTTCCATGTTCTTATGTTTACGTAGTATATTCGATCAACTGATAATATATATAGACTATATATAGACGCGTATGTTTTACATTTGTTACTTAAAGGGCTGATTCGAATGCAATTTGTCATTGACGTAGATTATTTCATGGAATAGGATATTGAATAGAATATAATATAACTTTTTCAATATTATTTATTCATAGATTCTTTTTCATAACATTATTTGAATGACATTTTCTTTACTATTGCAATAAGATCAGAATGCCAATATTATCATGTAAAAGTGATCCATAGCAGAAGTTTAAAATACGTATAATAGATCCAATGAGCGTTATAGTTGGGTGTTATAAATCTATGACATTGTTACGAAGTTTCTAAAAGCCCTTAAGGAATAGAGAAGTGTCTAGATTTAACACGAACATTGCATATCGGGAATTGTAGATTTTTCTCGGCGCTCTAGAATATTCAATGGTATATATAAGCGCGGCCGGAGGGCAAATGGAGAGAAGTGACAGCCTATAAATGTCCCACTGCTGAGCACCAGCCTCCTCCCATTTCTGCGAGGGTTTTGGAGGCGGAAAGAGTCCGCCACGCTGCTACAACGCGGCTTCGCCGTCTTCACATGTCCTCGAAATATTTATTATTTCTCAGAATGCTTCATTCACCGTTGAGCACGAGATAAGTCCTCGCACCGGGAATCGAACCCACGTCACTCGTGTACTATGAAATGTAGAGATAGCGCCTAGCCCTTGAGCTACCGCGGCTGACGTGAATTTTGTACATTTGAGTGAAATATATCCATGTATCCTCGGAGTTGTGTATTGATCCAAATCAGAATCAGTGCTTAACAATAGAATATTTTTTATGAACAAGATTTTTGGTTCATTGCTATGTCTAAAATTTTTATTTACGCCCAGCGAACTGTCTTAATATCGTTTGAATGTCGCGTGGCAGGCATCAGATCCAAGCCGAAGTTTATTTTGACGCAATACTAATCATTGTTTTCCGGATAATGTATTGCGACTACTACTGACACAGCATTTATTCGTACAATTGTATTTATTGATTATATTTTTCTTCGTAGATAAGAAAGTGACGATGTGTAAATAGAGGCACTCTCGTATACTCACTTTTCTATGTGTGTGTGCATATTATTAAAGTATATCCAGCGCACACAGCTTCTAGCTTTTTTAAATAGTTTCGAAGGACATATCTACAATCTACGTGCATAGTCACACGCATGAGCCACTTAGCCCACTTTTTGCCCTTCGTGGCGAACCACGTCGCCGCCATTTTGGTACGAGTCAAAAAATTCTTACTCCCCATTGCGTTCCCACGAGCAGTACAGTGACAGCATTGCATATTACTGTGTTATTCTGTACGACTAAAGGCTGTCCGTACAATACTGTAATTACAATAATATCTAGCCTAGCCTAGATAAGCCGATAGATGCACATATCTATGACAACTATTCACGTAATTCACTTTCCAATAGATTCTACGATTACCGATGTAATCTGGTACAGTATGACATAATTTAGATAATCCATTAAAACCCCCGTACAATATAGTAGGCACAAGTGAGATAAGGTCCGTTTCACGTCATACGTACGTGACGGACGCGTGATTGATAATATTGAATGGATAATTTAATGCATCTGCGTTGGTTGAGTTTATCATAGATATATCTATATATATATATATATATAGATAAGCGATTTACTATTACCTCATCACGATATCTCCGAAACTACAAGACGTATATACTTGAAATTTGCCATACTTTATCCTTTCCCGACGTAGACAATCACCAAGAACGGATTTTAGGAACATTTAATCCTAAATGGGTAACCAGGCTGGTGCTGTTTTGTCTATACGGACTCTACCATAACTTCCGACAAATATTTGCATGGTCTACACATAGTTGTTGCGGGTGTTTATGTACGTGAATTCTATGTTTGTAAAGTGCTCCCTCCATACCGGAGAAATCCTAGTGTGGGGCATCGTGTTTTAAAACGTCTATGTTATTAATTTTCTTTTAACGAGACACAAAGTATATCGCATAAAATTATATCGAATATAACAACGTCCTCCCTTATAACCACAATATTCTACTAAAATTGTTGAAACCTACCACTACATTAACGTATTTCATGTTGAATTGGACATTCCATGCACAGACCACCTGTTTATATCATTGCAGTGCACATACGCTAATTTGTACAGCAAAAAATTATTTTTTAGTACCTGTTATTTAAAAAAATTGTATGTGTGTATTGTAATTTAAAAATAAGCGGTATATCTATCTGTCTATCTAACCTTTCCATGGTGCCAAAAGATCTGGTAGTCTCTAAAACAGCGGTACTAAAATAGCGAATAATAATTCTAAAATAGCGGTACGTAACCTTCTCAAGTAAAAGTGTCAGTCCTGGTACAGCCTAACTGGCGACAGGTTAAATAAATAATAATCTTTAACTGTGGGGGAGGGAGGAAGCCTCGATTGACAACCGCGGACGCAGATTGACGGCAAACGCAGTTTCCTACAAGAACGATCGACGACAAGTACGGTTAAGCAGAGAACCCGCCGGGAGCTTGATTGGTGGTAGGATTCCTATGCAGGAATCCGTCTAGGTAGGCACCACCCCAGGGCCAGTTAGTCTGCCGTGAAGCAGTAGAGTGCAAACGATACTGTGTTTCGGTCTGAAGGACACTGAGAGCTAGTGTAATCACTGGGCATATGAGACTTAACAACTGATGTCTCAGGGTGATCGGCGCAGTGTGGTGTCACACAGAACTGTTCTGCTTAATTTTTTTTAATGCGTGAATAACTTGCTAAAATTTTTTTTAATGCGTGAATGAATGACTGTATGCATGTATACTACAAAAGGCGTGACTGTATGCACGTATACTACATGCATACAGTCACGCCTTTTTCCCATATAAGGTTAAGGTAAGGTTGACAGAGACAGCAACCGTAGCCCACTTTTCACCCCCGAGGGAAACGAGACTTGACGGGTGGCGAACCACGTCGCTGCCATTTCGATGCAAATCAAAACTTTCTTACAACCCATTGCGTCCCCACGCTATTTACTAGCCATTAATATATCGGTTTCGTCCAATTATTAGTAGGTATGTTAATGTTACTATTTATTGAGTAGGAACTGGCGACTAATGAGATTGAATATGAGACCTCAGTCAGAGGCTGGCAAATGGTAATGTCACGGGACACTGTTCAGATCCATCGTCTAGAAAATGTCTTCACCGGGCATTATTCGGAACCGCGACGGCCGTTCCGTGTTGTGGAACTGCCTAATGGGTTTTATTTGTCAAGACTACCTACCCCACTTAACAAGTAGTTACCTTGCTTGCGCGCTGAGTCGTGAGTTTTAGGTTCGTATCGCAGCTGAAGTTACAATTATTTGTTTACAATTAGTTAATATATTTTTATTGTCACATATATATAATTCCAATTGGTCAAAAACAGTAATGGAGATTTCATTACCATTACCTAATTTTGCCCGTTTACCTAAATCAGGCATTTCAAGAAAATAAACTGAAAAAGGTTACCCAATTTTATATTTGATTTTCAGAAAATACCAGAGGGAGCTATCATTTTGCTACACGCTTGCGCGCACAACCCTACCGGTGTCGACCCACGGCCGAGCGATTGGGAACAACTGTCTAAGGTACCACCACTTTTTTTGCATTTTGGAAAGTGTGGTTTTAACTGGTGGTGGGATTCCTACGCAGGAATCTGTATAGGTAGGTACCGCCGCGGTGCCAATTATTCTGCCGTGTATCAGCTGTGTGCAAACTTTGTGTTTCTTATGTATTATTATTACACTTAAACTAAGTTTTTATCTTGTATTATCTTGCTTCGCCAGTCCAACGATTTATGTATTTTATTAGTAGACACTTAAATATACATTCCCGTAGATTTCTCAATAGCTAGTGTAATTAAAGGGCATATGAGACCTAATAACTAATGTCTAAGGGTGATGAGCGCAGTGTTGTGCCGCACAGTAGTTTTTAGGTGACTCAGCATATGTTATGGGCATACGTTGCACTTACCATCAGGTGAACGATTTTCTCAAACGGTCATAATTTTGACATATTATCCGTTGTCCGATTGTGCCAAAATTTAGCACACTACATAGGTATGCCAAATTTTGGGTGGCTGGCAATAATATGTTACCATGGAGCTGAAAGTTGGCCACGGGATAGCATCGTCGTATTTGTTTAGGCTCTTTGGTTTTGTTTCAATAAATACTATAGCCCTAGCAACATTGAAGTCCACTGATGGACATAGACCTAACAAACAATAACCTCGTAACAAAATAATATTTTTGTTTAGTTAATTATTTTTATCGCGATATGAAGACCGGATAACATACATTGATATAAACTTTCTACTTCTTATCGGTAAGTGTTTTGGCAATGATATTCAAGTTTAAGGTTTTTGTTTTGTCAATATTCAAGTACCAAACAGATACATATTCACAATTTCTTTTTAAATTTGACTGGTTTAAAGTTCTACTAACTTCGATTCACTGCATTTCGATCAAAACTAAAAGCATCTCACAAAAAATGCATTTATTATTTTATTAATCTGAACATAAAATCCAAGACTTTAAAAGTTGACTTTATAGCATTTTTTTTTTGTTAATTCTAGTATTTTCACATTTGCTTGACATCACTTCCGAGTCAAAAAAACCTTTAAATGAAAATATTTATATTGTATATAAGTAACGTGACCATTTATTTTTTTACCTAGGAGCGGGGCACCATTACATATATATTTTTTAAATTAAAACATATGTTTATGATATAGTTATCAAATGTACAACCATTAAAAATATAAACTAGTCGTGTGGTCTCGGATTTTTATATTTTACGAATGTGCAAATTTTGATCAATGTATCAGATTGAGTTTTTAAATATGAATGGAACTGTTGGCTTGACTTGTTGACGTGCCTGAGTTTTATCAAAACGTGACATTTCTTACGTATTTTGGGGACAGCGGGAAACAGCTTAAAAGTGGGACGTATTATCACGTTATGTGTGTTTTTCTTTTTCGTATTCCATATTCACCTCATAGATTGCCACAAAAGTTGTTCTCATTTTGGGGGATTTCGCCATAGTTGCCACGCTTGGCAGACAGATTGGCAACCGCAGTTTATTTATTCAGATGTTCAAGGAAGATGCTGCTGCACATCTCCTGGTTTTGATTTTCCCTCTGTCGACTTTTACGTCACTCACGGGATGAGATGGTACGATGGTGGTAGATTCTCTTAAGCCGCTACCACACGGCGGATTTGTGAGGTAATAGGTGGTAATAAGTTGTGACAGTCGAACATTGCAAGTTCTTTACAAACTCCTCTCCTTATCAGGTCATAAAAGACAAGAAGCTGTTCCCATTCTTCGACATGGCGTACCAGGGCTTCGCAACTGGCAACGTGGACAACGACGCGTTCGCCGTGCGCTACTTCGTGAAGGAGGGCCACCAGGTCATGCTCGCGCAGAGTTTCGCCAAGAACATGGGTGAGCTTGCAACTCTAAAGTTTGGCGAACGATTTGAAAAAGCCGTCGTAGCTCAGAAGCTGGGGTTCTCGCCTCAAATTTCATAATACGCAAGAGACCCGAGTTCGATCCCCATTGCCGGCCTCTGAAATTGTTTTGGTATTTTGAGAACTGTTTTATCATGCGCTGAGCGGTGAAGGGAAACATCGCGAGGAAACGTGCATGTCTCATTTATATAAAAATGTTTTGAAGACACGTGAAGTCTGCCAACCGGCATTGGACCAGCGTGGCTGACTCCTCCCGACTTCAAAACTCACTCAGAAATGACAGAAGGACTGTGAAGGAAGGAGAAGCTGTTGGACATTTATAAGCTGTTACTTTTTTAATGCGGTATAACTTCTGTGCTCTCTTTATCATGTCTGATTCATGACAGTTTCTGAGTGTTTGTGCATGTACCACACATCACAGTACAGAATAAACGCTACTGTGGGTTACCCCACACTTTTTCTATAATTTTATATGTAGGGAAAATTCTTATTATTTAGTATAGTAAAAATCATTTTTTCAATAAGATACCGCCTTCTTAAGATATCATAATGTAACCATAATAATTTTGAAACATTGGCAAAACAGTCAAAACGAAACTCTTGCTTAATACTTGTTGTGTTTGTAATTGGGTCATGCTAGGTGGAGCTTCGTTCTAAATATAGAATTTATACGTTAAATAGTTTCACACGAAATCGTGTATGACAAACAGACGGTTGAAAATGATGTGATGATATCATTTTAAGCTAACACATGTCCTCTTCCTGTATAAATGTTCCACTAATGAAGACAGGCCTTTTCTCATTTCTGAGAGGGTTATGGAACTGTGAACAGTCCGCCACGCTGCTCCATTCCGGGTGAGCCGACATGCTGATTTTCGCCACGATGTTTTCCTTCACCGCTGAGCAAGGCGAGCGCCCGGTACCTACATATTAGGAACTAGCTGAGCCCCGCGGCTTCACCCGCTTACAATAAGCCGACCACATGATTGCGCCGTACGGCATGGTACTTCGCTCACCTGAGCATTAACAATTCGGCCCATCTCGGTAATGTTCGGATCGCAGCGTTCAGTTAATTATTTTGTGCGGAACCCTAATTCTTTTCCTAAAATAAAAGTAGCCTAAGGCTAGCCTTATAACATCAGCTATCTGCCAATGAAAGTCACAACTAAATCGGTGCAGCCGTTTCTGAGATTAGCCGGAACTAACCGACAGTCTTTTACTGGTTTTCGAATTCCTATGCAGGAATCCGTCTAGGTAGGTACCACCCCTAGGCCAATGTTTTTATGCCGTGAACCGGTAGTCTGTAAACGTGTTTCCGTTTTAAAGGGCACTAAAAGCTTCGTAGTGAGTGACCGTCGCATTGTGGTGTCACACAGAAATGTTTTGGGTGATATACAGCATTTGTTAAGGGTAGACGTTACATTTACCATCAGGTGAACATTTTGCTTGTTTCGTCACTTTATGTAATAAAAAAACATCAGATAAACACAAACATTTTGAAAATTGTTTTTTTTCTTATAAGTACCGTATATACTTTCATATGCATTTAGTAAACAACAGTTATTGTGACATTATAAACAGACCCTTCAATTTTATTTATTTGTGTAGATTTGGGAATAATATTAGATCATGTGGTGGCGGCTTAAGAATCTACCACCACATCTCATCCCGTGGGTGTCGTAAAAGTCGACAGAGCGAAAATGAAAACGAGAAGATGGGCAGCAGCTTCTTCCTGGAACATCTGAAGAAATAAACTGCGGTTGTCAACCCGCCTGGCATGCGTGGCAACTAAAATCCCCCCCAAAATGGGAGCTACAAACTTTTGTGGCTTTCTATGGGGCAGGCCTATGTGCAGTAGTGGACTAGTGATAGGCTGTAATGATGCTGATGATGATTAGATCATTCTGTCTTTCTTTGCAGGTTTGTACGGCGAGCGCGCCGGAGCGCTGACGTTGTTGTGCGGCGACGCCGAGTCCGCCGCGAAGGTGACGTCACAAGTGAAGATCATGGTCCGCACCATGTACTCCAACCCTCCGCTGCACGGCTCCCGGCTCGTGCAAGAGATCCTCACCACTCCCGACCTTAAGAAGCAGTGGTAGGTTTTGAAACTTGTTCACTTTTATATTGAGGTGAAAATAAAATGGACTTAAATACATACATACAGTCACGCCTTTTTCCCATATAAGGGGTAGATAAAGGCCACACACGTGACGGGTGGCGAACCACGCCGCTAGCCGCCTTATTTGTACGAGTATTAAATTCTTACTCTCCATTGCATCCCTACGAGCAGTATAGTTACAGCATTGCATATTCTGGTATATTGCACAAATAAAGGCTGTCCGTAAAAAACCTTAAGTCTCCTTTTCCGAAACCTCGGTAGGAAAGAGGTAGGAGCTATTCTACTTTGCCGGACAAAAAAAAACAAAACAGAAACTTGGTTGTTTCTATACCGAGGTGTTTAGACGTGAAATGGCCATGCATATCAATATTTACTATATTAATTTTGTTGAAAAGAGGGTAAGTTATAAACTATAATAACACGCATATTAGCTAACAGTTCCTGTCAAAGTGAATTAGCTACAATGCAATGAAGGTATTTCTCAATGTGTTCTTCACGGTCAGCCGATTTAGCAGGGAGTTAATATATTTACAGGATTCCATCTGGGTAGATACCACCGCAGGGACAGATACTCTGCCGTGAAGGCGGTAGTGTGCGAACATTACAGTGTTTCAGTCTGATGGTCACTGAGAGCTAGTGTAATTACTGGGCATATGAGACAATGGCAACGAGCGCAGCGTGGTGTCACACAGAAAGGTTCTGAGTGTCGATAAGAGTTAATCGTGCCACATGGATGAGGCCCATCTAAAGTGTCGAACTACACACGTAACATGTAGCGACATCTATGTCGCCACATGAGACGCTCAAGAAATATTTTATACATTCCATAATCGCGCTATGGAAGTTTTCTGAGATGCGAACTATATATATACAACATCTAAATATTACTAGTTGGAGGAGACGTCCTCCCCAGATCAGACCATTCGATCTGGCGGGTAGCTCACTCTTTTCATTGGAAATATCATTCGCCAAAAAAACACTTACCAACAGTTTCATGTTTTAAAGGTTGGCCGATGTAAAGCTAATGGCGGACCGCATAATTTCAATGCGCACGCAACTGCGTGCCGGCATCGAGGGTGCGGGCAACCCGCGCCAGTGGAACCACATCACGGACCAGATCGGAATGTTCTGCTTCACTGGACTCAAGCCTGAACAGGTTACATACATACACGCCTATTTAACATATAAACGGTAGGCAGAGACCACACACAGAGGCAGCCCACTTATCGCTCTCGTGGGAAACGATACGTGATGGCGAACCACGTCGCTGCCATTTTGATAAGAGTAAAAAAATATTACTCTCCATTGCATTCCCACGAGGAGTATAGTAACAGCATTGCACATTATGGTGTTTTTCTGCACGAAATAAGTCTGTCCGTACAATAATACCTTAGTCTCTTTTTACGAGACCTCGGTAGGAAAGAGGTACCTCAGTGCTATTCTACTCTGCCGGACACCTATCGGCTTACGAGCCTTTGCTACTGGTGGTAGAATTCCTATGCAGGCAATCCGTCTAGGTAAGTACCACACCAAGGCCACTTATTCGGCCAGTTTCGATTTGAAGTGCACTGAGAGCTAGGGTAATCACTGGGCATATGAGACTTAAGAACCTATGTCTCAGGGTGATGGGCACAGTGTGGTGTCACAGCATTTGTTATGGGCAGACGTTGCACTTACCATTAGGTGAACGTTTTGCTCGTTTCATCATTTTATCCAATAAAAAAAGAACCAAAACTACAAAAGCATCCCGCTGTAGAGGCGTTTCAATATTGCCTATGAGTTTTTTTAGAACTAGCTCGATTCTGTGGATAGAATATATATTAGCGACATAGATATATTTTCTTTCTTGACTCGTTTATTATTTGAATTATATACACTATTTTGTAAGATTTTTAAAATTGCCTTCTAGCTATATAATCCTACTAGGCTTCAACTCTTGTTTGGAGATGGTTAAAAATAATTGTCGATAGTCAGATTCAAACCTATGACGTTAAATTAAAAAGTAAAGTAAAGTTTAAACCTATAAATGTCCCACTGCTGAACACAGGTCTCCTCTCATTTCTGAGAGGGTTTTGGAGCTAGGAAGAATCCGCCACGGTTCTCCAATGCGGGTTAGCGAACTTCACATGTCTTCGAAAATATTTTTTATTTCACAGACTTGCAGGTTTCCTCACGTTGTTTTCCTTCATCGCCGAGCACGTGGTAAATCTCTCGCGTACTATGAAACTGAACTATTACTACTATGAAATGAACGAGCGCCTAGCCACTGAGCTACCAGCTGTGACGTTAAATTACTCAAACTTTACTATAAACCAATAGACTATTGGGTCTTTTGGTACTAGTCTTACTACAAGACTAACGAAAGTCCTGCATGTTTAGCAAAATTTAAATTATTCTTTGAAACATTAAATATAGTTAGTAAAAAAATATTTTATGTTTTTCAAGGTGGAGCGCCTCACCAAAGAGTTCCATGTCTACTTAACTAAGGATGGACGCATCTCTGTTGCGGGCATCTCCTCTAAGAACGTTAACTATATCGCCGACGCCATCCACAAGGTGACAGCCTGAACGACATATCGAATACAAGCTTACTGCCATAAACATAAGTGATAAATTAATGCATTCAGTAAACCCGGTACCAGATAAGTACAGTATTTAAGCAGAAGTAAAATGTAGCATTATAAATCACGCTTTACAATCAAACAGTTTCTATATGATTGTTTCGATTGCTTTATTTTTATTATACATATTATGTGTTACTAGTGTTAAATATAAATTAAATTTTTAAGACGATTTTTATTTGTAATCCTTTCGATATCATACTGTCCCAGTATTTTAAGATGAGCTATAAAAAAACTAAATTATATTATTAAACTGTTTATTGTTAAAATAAGTAGATAAAATAAACTTGATGCTAAAACACAGAAATTGTATTAACATTTTTGCGGTGATTCTATGACTGAACTAATTCTAGGCTAAATATTTACAGCTGACAAACAAATGAACATCTTACTATTTTTTTTAAAATGATGCAGGTCAATCGTTAACATTGCTTTAAAACAATTGTTTTTATTTTTTACAAATATCCTTACAGGGCCTTCCCTATTTTTAGTGGGAACACATTCTACCAACAATTTTATTGCAACACGGTAACAATCTTAATCATATTCACCTGCATCAACATCCAAAAATTATATTAAACCTATAACATTTAACTAAATTAAAATTTATTTAGAATGTACATAACACATCCAAAAAAATGCGCGAATTATACATTTCTAATAGTTTATTATGGTACAATACATATTGTATATGATGACAATAATTGTCATTGATAAAAACAGTACGCTAATATTTACAAATTTGTCATAGATAATACACTATTAACGCTATTCATGGCACAATTTCTTTAGAATGCATCATCATTCCTTCTGAAATAAGAAATATGTACCACTAATAACAAAACAATCCATACTTGTTTTACTAATTTCAACTAACTCAACAAGATGTTTCTGATTTTTCATAACAGTAACACTTCCCATGCAAGTGAAGAGAGCAGAACTTTTATATACTTTGTACCGCAAAGTTTATTAGTAATAAGATTTGGGGCAACATGTAGCCGCCAGTTACTTCGATGCAATGTGTTGCATAAATACAGATTAACATTTTGACACCTTTATAACGTATTGTATTTTTAACACATATTAGGCAGGTGCAAGATATACATACAGCTATAGAGACATCAAGCTTTGACAATGTTATTTATAATAATATAAATTATCTGCAGTTCATTGTGTCTCCAGAAGAATATGTAGCTACTTGGCCTACAGAAACTCACTTGTGCTGAAAGTTACCAATACCAATCCTTAGTTATTAGTAAACATTGTACGAGAGACATTAGGTTTATTATAATTATCAAAAAGCGGAAAATTTACATTACCAAAAACTTAGAAGAGGTTCATAAAATCTGAACAATAACAACCTTTTCACCTATAAATTTATTGATGACTATAATGATGTTTATTTCTATTATAATTTACTTCTAAGTATATGCAGAAATTTTTGATATGTAGTCTACATTCATATATTATTTATATAATATACAAAAGGAAAATCGCTTCTGATCGCACCGTAATGTACGATTTATATCTCGTGATCAATTTATTACTGAGATTTTCGATGTTTCTCGAATGCTTCATAAGATAATTATAAAGTCAAACCAGAAAGAAATAATTTAGAAAATAAATTAATATTAGCGAGTTGATATTATTTTCGAACATGTTGAATGATGAGTTTCCGCTAGACTAAAGTTGCTAAATTTTAAAATAATAAATTAAAGTCGTTACGACTGTCAAAGTTAAGTAATGTATCAACGAAGTGGCTAAATACCTCTCCCCTCCACCTCTTATCCTTAATAAAACAGCTGCCATTTCTTGTTCATTCGTCTATAATTTTTCCTTTCATTATTTAACCCTTTTCATTACGAAATTGAATGTATTGACATTATATGTTTTAACGATAAATATTGCTATTTTTAAGGCAACAAAGCGATGATGACATAGTTTCGTTTATTTAAATATCACACTTATTATGTAACACTGCGCCATATTGTTGTTAAAAGGCAAAGGCAAAAATAGACATACAAAACCCGAGTTAGACAATTTTGAAACCATGTCGAATATCTTGACGGATACAGTTCAATTAATGCTTTTAAAAACGAGATTGGCTCTCCAAAAGCAGTTTTAAGGATATGTAACAAAGACACCGGCCACTAGAATATATTCTGCGCAACAATCAGTTCTCAGAGAGGATCTCATACTAAGGTAATAGTAACAGTGACATCAGATTTTTTTGTAACTAAAGACACGACACTTGGAAAGAGTCAGCAGGGTGGATTTATTTTTTTCTTTTAGTGACAATTCAAGGCATACATAATCACAAGATACATCATTAGATATTCATGACATTCTTTTTTCCATATAAGATAGTTTTATGTAACATAATCTTGACTATACATTAAAACAAAATACAGTAGTAATATTCTACTTACAAAATAATTCAATATTCTCACATCATAATTAAATAAATGGTTGTGCGTTACAGCTTTTTATTAACTAATGTATACAAACAGGAAATTATCGAATAAAATATTGAAATGTATGTTAGGTTAGAAAACAAATAACTTCTTAAGTGTAATGAGTTAGAAACCATAAACTAAGATATTTTTGATATTTACTAGTTTGCAAAATATTTACTTTCCTCATTTTTTGAACTTTATTCCAAGACTAATTGCCTTGCATGGCATAAACGAAATACGAACGAATCTTGTCACTAAAGACCGAAAAAAGAGGGATGCCATGAGTAATTTTATGAGGCGGTGTTTTATATGGTTTTTGTACGGCAATCTATAGAACGAATTCAATATTATGGTGCTATCATACTTAGAAAAGCCGTTACATCAAAATTAGATTTTGAGCAAATTAAGAACGTTTCATATTAAAAAAAAAAAAATATAACATTTCCTTATTTTAAAATTTTCCTGGACAGCAACCATTTATCTTTATAAGTAGTAGGACCTAGTTATGGCCGGTGGTGTCGGTGGAAATGGATCCTACCGCGCCATTTCATGTGTAGTTGCGGAAACCAAAAATCTCGCGATTTCCGACAGATGTCGGAAAAACCACCTCAAATATACCAGTCAAATTGTTCAGATTACATATTTGTCACAGTGACTGGTAAGCGAAATCAAAGTGACTGGGAAGCGAAATCAAAATAAAATAAACATATTTTTCGTATAAAATTTGTCGTAAGCAGCAGACTATATTTTATTGTAACCTTAATATGAGATACAGAAAGTATTGCAGTCAGCTTCTGGTATGTCCAAGGCATTAGTCACATCTGCCATTTGCAGGGCTGGGCAATATTTGAATTAGTGGTAACTGAAATACGTATTTGAAGTACAAATACATATTTGAATTTTAATTACTTCAAAAAATTTAATTTGGAATTGATATTTCAAATACCTGACGCTGAGGTATTTAGTATTTCAAATACTTTATGGCTTCAAAATATATTTTCATATATATACATTTAGAGTCAATTGTAAATCTAAATTGTAAAAAAATCCATAAAAAAATTGTCAAATTGTGCGCTTGTAAAGTTATCTGATATAGGGCTCTGTAAGCAATATGATACTTCCACAAACATGCAAGTTAAAATCGCTCTTAGATTAGGCTCTTACAATTTATTGCAATCAAAGGGTCAGAATGTATTTTTTAATATGGATTTTAAATAAAAATAGTTAAATACTGTATTTTGTATTTCAAATACACATTTTGAAAATATTTTGTATTTCGTATTTTAAATACATGCGAAAAAGTAATTTGTATTTTAATTAAAGCAAAGCATGTATTTTGCCCAGCCGTGGCCGTTTGCAGTCCAGAAATGGAACCTAGTAGTGTCAAGTTAGGTTCTAAGAATCTGTTAGGTTAGGTGACCAAATTGCCCTAATGCTCTTGTAACTTTATTTAATGAGTACTGCGATGTAATGTAGAAATGAGTATATTTTTTCTAAATTATACATATTTTGTCTTATCTACATTTACATTATGTTAAGTGAACTGAAATTGCTTGACGAATGAATTGTATTGTCGAGTAATAGGTTTGACCAACAAGCGTTTTTCTTTAAAACAAGCTTTATTTAATAAAAACAAATGGCAATATAGAAGTATGATTGCTATTCGGGAATCCGTCTAGGTGCAAGCATGTGTTTTGGTTTAAAGGGTGCTAACCGGGAGTGTATTTTTTGTATAACTGGGCATATGAGACTTATGAGCTGTTGTCTCAGGATGTCGAGCGCAGTGTGGTGTTCACAGATATGTTCTGGCCGGACTTTGCACTTACCATCAGGTTAACGATTTTCTCATCTCATCCTCACATTTCATTTTTTTAATATAATTACGATGATGATCTACATTATGTAATATTTACCCTATTCCAAATTGTTGTCGTGTTGTTATTAAAACACTATTTCAAAAAAGAACACCCAAAAAAACCACCCAATGAATTATTTTTTTGCATTTTCTTTTATAAGAAAAAAACTACCCCAGGATTTTTCCTGTATCGTCAGTGCGTTGTATAGACATATACATTCCACATGCACAACACAATGACCCGAAAACTAATGATCTGTGCTTGTACAAATGTCGGCACCGGCTGGGATTCGAACCCGCGACATAGAAGTCTGGAGGCCTACTACGAAAATCGAAGTACGAAGTTTCGTTGGTTGATACGTTCGTTGGTATCGTAAACCATTACATATATGGCAAAAAAATTATTAATTAGTGTTAAAAAACTATTGCGTTAGTCAAAAAATATGAGTAATTAATGTCCGGAAATTTGTGAAATACGTATACTGAAAGGTAAACATTTAGGGAATACACAATTATTCAATGTAAAAATTTTAAATATAGGTACTAGTTTGTAATTTGATAAAACAATAAAATAAAAGTTGTATTTACAATATTATGTTATGGAACAGAATAGGAAACATAAGGTTTTTTTTTCATGTCGCTATCAATAAGCAGATATGAAGCTTGTTAGTGTAACCCTTACATGCCTAAACATTAATTGTAATGTTTTAAAGATTTGATGAGTATAATCAATGCCAATTTTTTTCTGTCCTTTTGGGCTATTTAACTATGGTGTGTTCTAAAAAAATACTTTTTCAGCTCGAAATAACTACATAAAGTTCAATACAACTGGTATTTATTGGATTATCCCTAAATTACCAAGCCGCGATTATTTTAGCCTCTTTATTGATCATTAACATCTGAGACGTGTAACAATTTATATGTACACATGTCCACACTCTCATCACTTTAAGTGTTTCTACCACGTAATGAAAACGCCCCGCTCATACAATGTCATGTCATCACACTTCACATCACAAGCTCCGACTTATTTATCCTAATTGCAGACTATACATTTTCAAAAAACGTCCTATCGCCGTCGACTTAAAAACGAGTTTATTGCTCATTGTTTGTTTACAGGCAAACTTTCACTTACAGTTTGAGAGTCTGTGGAGTTAGCTGAGTCCTCGCCGAGCAACCGACTAAGTTGGTCGGCAAGCACGTCGGTCCGTCGGCCTTCGCGTTTCTGCTCCGAGGAGAACACATCATCGCCCACCAGCATACCCTCGTCTAAATAAGAAAACGAGTCCAAGTTTATGTCTGTCGGGGTGATTGCTGTGCTGTAAATATCTATCCGCTTCTGCTGCGACTTCGCCTCCGCCACTTTTTTCGAAAGCTTCTCCTTCGCTTTCGTTAACGCCTCCGATTCTGATTTGTCGAGTTTTATGTCGCACTCTTTTAACTTTTCGGATATTTTCGCCCTGAGAGCGAATGACGAATCGTTGCTCGATGAACCCTCATCCTGCAACTGACTTAGTAAAGTCCTCGTAGCAAGGGACAGAGTACCCACCCCGCTGTACATTTCGTTGCCCTCCCCTAAAAATTGCACGATTATTAAAGCATCACCCGTAACGTAAAAACGACACCGTATGTTAAGAACAAAACTTACCGCTAGGTGTCGCCCGTTGTATTCTTTCCTGGGCAGAATGTTTGCTTTTCGATTTATGAGCGTCCACGATGTACTCGCTTTCGCTGTCACTGGACATACCGAGGTCTAAATGTAATGAGTTTAATTTATCATCTTCATCTTTATCTTTCGAGACTGTGTCTAGTTCCATCTCCCAGTCTGTAACACTCGATGAATCTTTGACGCCCTCTGCGGTTTTTTCGAAAGTTTTACTTTCGTCTTTGTGCATTATTGACAAATCAGCTTCAACCAGCGGCACCATATCTCCTATACTTTCGGTTGTGGAATCTAAACTATTTGGATTACAAGTCTCCTCTGACATTTCGCTTTCGAAAAGTACTGGTGTGTCTTGCGTGATTTCTTGATGAGATATCTTTTTGAGTTGATCTGTAGCACGTGGCGCATTAGTGCCACGGCTATCTAATATTTCTGACATTGTTGTAGTACGACCCGTTTGCTCGTTATTTAGTTCTAATACTATGACGTTTCCAGCACATTTGTCCACTTCTCCTTGATCTGGTTTTGAAGCTTGCAGAAGTTGATTGACATTTTTACCCATGATTATTTTAGACATATCATTTCCGTTTTTAGTAAACGTTAAAGCTTTTCCTATCGTACTTCCTTTCTGCACTACTATTACACTGCCTTTGGAGCTCACTGGTCGAACAATTGGATTTGTAATTTTGGGAGTGGATACAGGCGCAAGACCTTTAACTGGAACTATATCAGCTAAATTTGCGGTTTTAATCGGTTCAACGCCTACTATTTTAGCATTGGAAGGTATTGTATTAACTACAGCAGGTTTTGACACTACCGTTACGGCGGTCGATTTTGTTACTTGGGTGACTGATTGTGAACTGACAGGTACTAATTTCATTGCTGTAGGTATCCCCTTAAAGTGTAACAAGGGAACTTGACCCTCCCCTATGGGTTTTGTTCGCGCTTTGGCGGGTAGCACAACCATTTTTTGTCCCGACTTCGGATTTAGAACAAAAGTCTTTGCGGAAACTTTTAAGTCTGTAGCGGGGATACCTTTGGGGGTGAAAGTTTCGGAGGGTTTGGGTGATACGTTATTTATAATAGCTGCAGCGCCATCTTTATGCGTGCTTGCGGCAGAGGAAGTTAAAATGATTTTGGAATTTGTTAAAATTTTGTTTTCTGTTGCCGGTTTGGACACTACAATCATTTTCTCAGCTACTACTGGTGCGCTCGATACTCGAGATTTGGGAGCGGAACCTAAAACTTTGGTAACAAGTTTTCCCGTGTTCAAGGCCTTTTGAGCAGAACTTGGTGCTACAACTACTTGCCGATTCGAGAGGAGCTTTACGCCTTCGGAGGGTTTTTGTAATATCTTGAATTCGGACATCTGTACTTTTTTGTCGGTGGTCACATCACCACGTTTTTTAATGATGAGATGGCAAGGCTTCCCACTAGCTGTTTGCTTTGATACTGGAGTGCTTTGCGCTTGTAGTGAAGAAGGATCGTCTGGGTGTGCGCTGTCGGAAACTGCCAATTCATGGGGAACTGTCGCTGGCTGAGTGAGCAGTTGCAATGTTGGTGAGTCCACCATTCCAGGTGATGACATCACTTTGGGTTTAATTTCTTCAACAAAATCAGACTTAGACTTACCGCCTAAAACTGACTGAGCGTAACTGGCCTGAAATGAATTCGGCGGTCCACTGTACTCTAACTGTACTGAGCTGGAATTGTATTGTTTGCTGGGGGACATTGGTAATTCCTGTGATTTCCTTTGAACACTTGACTTTGTATGTGCTGCACCCTTAGAACTTTGTTTATGCGATCTGTGTTTGTGTTGGGTTAATCTGGATGTGTTAGGTTGATTTGATTTACTCGTCGACACTTTGCTTACTTGATTATATGAGTGTTTTGACTGGCCAGAAGATTTACCTGTAAAACATGTTATAATTAATTAAAAAACATAAGACAGCCCTCATATTTATCTCAATGACATCTTCCAGTTACTTCTAGAAATACTATAATTGTATGGGCATATTGCATTTATACCTGCTCTCCTACAGTATATAGAGAAAGTGAAAGTAATTCAGTGGATCTCAGGCCCTAAGTAGATAGGCATGCTGGTACTAATAGGTCCATATCCCAGGGTCTTCAAAATTCACAATATTTCCCTATGTTAATATAATAAAATTAAGGAAAATTTGAATTCTACATTAAATTTATAAACAAAAATATAACTAACTTGATGCTGGTTGGGAGAATTTAGAGTAAATTTGTGATAAATTAAGGTGCTTCTGATTAGTGTTTACAGGTATATTCCTCATGTTTTTAACAGGAGTGGTCCCTTCATCTGGTATAGCGCCGCCTTCTGGAATTTTTCTTTTACGACAAATTAATTCAGTCTCCCACATCTGTGAAAAGAAATGTTGATTTACAATGTCGATAGAATTCATATGAATTGTAAAAAAAATTGTAATGAAATATTACTTTCGCAGTTTCATCTTCCATTGCTATAGGAGGATATAATAATTCATCCACTTCCTCATTTGATGAATGGGCACCCTCAGCCGTTTGTCCTTCAGCCTCTGGGAACTCTTCCTCATTTGATTTAGGTGCGATGAGTTTCTCTGCCTCAAGTTTTTTTTGAAGTTCCCTGTTTTCTGCTGCTGCTGCCTCTGCTGCTTTATCCGCAATCTCTGTGTAAGCAGTTTGAGGAATTCCACGCGGCAAAAGAGGTACGCGTCGCCTGCCTTCGCTGATCCATGCTAGTCCTGTGTTAGGGCCAGCTAACCTGAAAATTACGAATTATTACTTGAATAACTTTTAAAAAAGGTAAGCTATTTTCATATATTTTTTTTTAGTTCATAAAAGTGACGGAACGAGGAAAACGTTCACCTGATGGTAAGTGCAACGTCTGCCCATAACAAATGCTGTGTCACCCAGAAAATTACTGTGTAACACCACACTGCGCCCGTCACCCTGAGACATCAGTTCTTAAGTCTCATATGCCCAGTGATTACGCTAGCTCACAGTGCCCTTCAAACCGAAACACAGTAATGCTTGCACACTACTGCTTCACGGCAGAATAACTGGCCCTGGGGTGGTACCTACCTAGATGGATTCCTGCATAGGAATCCTACCACCAGTAATTTAATTATTTGTTAAGTGCTTCATTGTTATAGGTATAACTACTAGATGACTCAGTGGTCAAAATCGACCAAAATTCTTATAAACTTTATAAACTTTGAACGTAAATTGTGGCTTGAGTAATTAGTTGTTGGCAAATTTCTAAAATCTGTACTATGTTTGACATTGCCAATGTCAATGAATATGTTATTTTTAATTAATGTATGTGTAACAAACATTGTAATATAAATTTTAGATTCCTCACTTCTTCTCTATACAAATTTTAACTATGCCAAATCTCCCACTGTTTCGTGCGTTTTCTAGATATTTCTATTTCTCTCTTCACATTCATTAATATTTTGATGATTAAACTTGATATAATGATAATCTCTATAACATCAATAAATCTAGAACTTAGTTTTTATGCATTGATTGATTGATGATTGAATGAATAATTATAATGAAACTAATGCTGCATTTAGATATTACAGACTATGCCCAAATCCAGAGGCCCATTTGTCTTAACATCCCCGCACTCATGTAACGCTCATGCGATAACACTGGGAGGCAGACTAGGATGCAGTATCACAGACATGCGGATAATCACAACACAACCAGACCTGAAAACCAACAATTTGTATTTTATGCAGAAATGTTGGATCTGGTTGGGATTTGAAGCCATGACCCATGGCACAGAAGTCAGGTACTTTGGCCACTGAGTCAAGTGCCTAGAGTGATAAACAGGAACAGAAGTAAGAAGAGACAAAGGAACAATGTGATAACACTTATCCATAAAATAGAAATGGAAAAAATACTTTAAAAATTTTTCATGGTTTTTAAAATAAGTATTTCTCAGGCCTTAAACAATCTCACAACATGATAAAATATAGAGGAAAATAAAGAAATCACATTAGCAATTAATATCACAGTAATATAATTATATTATATTTTTAAACTATTTAAAATTTTGTGTAATTTGTTTAAACCAAAAAACATCTGTTTGTTAATATTACTCTGTACAGGGTCTTTGGTAGAGCTAGTTCTTTTTTTTCTTTTCTGTTTGGATAAGCGTGTTCGAGGAGCAATTTGGAGAATACAAGTTGGCAAAAAAATCCCTGACCTCCCCAATTTTTTTTAAGATTTTTTTTTTGTAAATTTTCCGGTTTTTACCGAAATCGTACTCATTTAGCACCATGACACACAGCACATTTGTAAAATCTGTTTTAGACCGGATGTTTTTACTTGAGTTTGGTCTCTGATACACCTTCAGGCCACGCAAAGCAAAATTAGATACAAATCAGAGCTAACTAACTGATTCAGTGAGTATACTCGTAGAGTGAAAAAATGAACTAAATTTCACCTCAAAGTTCAATTTTCACAATGATCTAAAAAAAACCACTAGCAATTCTGGAGGTAATATGCGTTTATAAACCTTCTCTATTTATCACTTATTACAACGACATTCTAAATTAGTACGAGTATAATACTTACCAGCTTGTTGTTTTTTTTTTTTTTTTTTTTTTTTTTTTTTTTTTTTTTTTTTTTTTTTTTTTTTTTTTTTTTAGGACTGATGGTCACTGTTAGCCCGAAGGCTTTTACAGCTTCGCCGGATTGAAAGGTGGCATAGCGCTGAGGGCGCTTAGCCGAAACCTTTATTTATGGATGACTGGCGCAAGGGCCCCCGAGAGGGGACCTCGGCTTGGACCGTCATCCTGTTCGCGACAGTAACAGACTCGACGGTGCCCAAGGGGGCCGGTCTCGGCTCGGTCAGTTACTGCAATCGGGAGGGCAATATTACTACTACTATAATTATTAATACCATGATTATTATTAGATAAGTTTACCACCAATTCGGAATGCGTTTCCGCTGGAGAAGAAATGGCGCAAGAAACTCCAGCGACGCTTCTGTTTATGACACTACTGCTAGGGGAAAACCGGCCTGAGATGCGGCGGTATCGCGAATAACTTTGTCTGATACGCCCACGCCGACGGCGGGGGCGGTATGATGGTGATAATGGGTGTTTGTGTAGTGTTGAGTAGAGCGCTTGGGCAATAGTGGTCGCGTCGTCAGGGTCCTCGAGGACGTGCCTCGGTCTCCTTTTTCCGCGGGTCGAGTTTTGGTGAATCGCGAGGGGGTTGTAAGTGGCGGCACTGACAACCAGTGGGTTGGGGTGCGTGGCGGCAGAGTCGAAGTATCGGCGAGAGGCCAACTTTAGATATTGGGCTATGGTAGGAAGCCCTAAATCGATATGAAGGTTAGCATTACGCACGAAACACGGTGCTCCCGTGGCTTTACGCATGAATCGATTTTGTATTACCTGAAGTCGGTGAATTTGACGCGGGGAGGCATGCGCAAATACGGGGCTTGCGTATGTCATAATTGGCCGAATACAGGCTTTGTAAAGTGTAATTTTATTACGTAGGGACATTTTGCTATTTTTATTTAGTAACGGATGTAATCGACCGAGTACGAACGCCGCTCGGTTCCTTACTCGGTTAATATGTGGACCGAAGCTGAGTCTCGAGTCTAATAGGACGCCTAAGTATTTGACTGTCTTTTCCCAGGGGATTGGACGATCGAATAACTCTATTGTGGGGAGATGCTGCGTTATGCGCCGCGAGAAGTACATGGCTGCACTTTTGATTGGGTTGACCTCGATCCTCCATTTCCGAAACCAGTTCCCGAGGGTTCGGGCTGCGGATTGGAGGCGTTTAGAGATAGTGTCTGGATTACGTCCAGACACATATAGGCAGGTATCATCTGCGAAGAGGGCAGCTTGTTGAGTTAAAATAAGATTCTAAGTAACAACCGTAGGAATAAAAAAATGTGTCATCTACGTAAAGTAAGGGACCAAGTACGACGAGCAGGTATAAAGCCATTGTTATTAGTTCTTCTTTCTCTGTCTCTCCAAGAATGCAGAGGCGGCGTGCTAAGGCTACCGGTTGTCTAACCGATAAAATCAGTGTAATCACTAATCAGTAATCAGTCGAGCTTTGACTGTTGTTACTGTTTGACGCGTGTACGAGTAGTCGTGATCTGTTTTCTGTTTTCCATTTTGATTTGTTAAATTGTTACCATTGTTGACTGTTACCGTTGTTGACTGTTACTGTTGTTGACTGTTACCGTTGTTGACTGTTACCGTTCTTGTATGTTACCGTTGTTGACTGTTACCGTTGTTAACTGTTGTTTTTGTTGACGTTGACTGTTGTTGCTGTTGCTGTGTGGATTCTTTCTGTGCCGACATCACGGAGTTTAGTAACGAAGAATACGCCGATATGGTTTTTGCCTGCGGCCGAGCTGATGGGAACTCACGTGCAGCACAAAGAATGTACAGAGAGTCGTATCCCAACAGACGTGTACCACATCACAGCACATTTTCAAATACTTTCCGGAGACTGCGGGAAACCGGCAACCTACATTTTAGGGAACTACGACTCAAAGCTAGACAGCATAGTGTTGTTCTAGATGAAAGTATTCTACAAGAGTTTGTTGCGGATCCCACCACCAGCAGTAGAAAAGTGGCCCGTGACTTGGGAGTGTCGCAGACGGGAGGCATCCTTTTCACTACACTCCGGTGCAAGGTAAATTTAATTTATGACATTAACTCTAAACTGTGTTGTAAATTCTGACGCTTGAGATTATTTTGATCACTCTCACTCTTATGACTTTTTAAACGAGAGAGACAATGACCTAGACCTGGAGTCAGAAGATTAGAGCTCCTGATTGCTCAATTAAAATACGAACCTTGCATAAACATTACGAAATTTCAAATGTTTGTGTCTGTTTACTGGACAATGGGCTTAGCTCGAATTCACTTGAATAGTCGATAGTTAATTTTTTATTATTATGACTGTTTGGTGGTGTATCGAACCCTACAATAATAATAACTGCCGTACAATTTGCCCATCTCATGTTCTCAAACGAGTTTGTTTTGATTTCAGGTTTAGTAGAAGGGGACCAAGAGCGGCGTTTGCAGTTTTCTTCTACATGCGGACGTAGATAACGACGAATTCCTGAAGACCATTATCTGGACGGATGAATCTAAATTCACGAGAGAGGGGATCTTTAACCAACATAATCTCCACAGATGGGATCGCTAAACCATCGCGCGACTAGAGTGACCTCACACCAACATAAGTTTTCGGTCAACGTATGGGCAGGTGTCATTGGCAGAGACCTCATAGGACCCCATTATCTCCCAGATACACTGAATGGGGAAAATTACCTCGAATTTATAATGAATGACCTGCCGCAATTAATGAGCGACCCGCCGATTTTCGAAGATGACCGGGCAATCGTATTTCAAAATGAGGGCTGCCCGCCTCACTACCGAAACATATTACGCGAGTACATAGACAACGTTTTCCCCAATTCATGGATTGGGAAACGTGGCCCAACTGAATGGCCCGCACGTTCCCCAGACCTAACACCGCTCGATTTTTATGTCTGGGGACGTGCTAAAAAGTTGGTGTACGAGATTGAAATAAACACAAAAGAATTGGTGACGAAAATTGGGGACGCTTTTTCAAAAATGAAAGCAGAAATGACGCTGAACACGACTACAAAAGAAATACGCCGTAGATGCCGGGCGTATATTCGTAACAGAGGAGCTGCGTTCGAACAAGATTTAAATTTAAAAAAAAAATTATTTATTTCAGTTGTTTGAATTATCACTTCTGCTTCTTTTTTTCAACAAGTTGTTAAGTTTTATACCAACTTAGTATGTAATTGTAATAAGTGATAAAATACAGAAGTTTTTAAATGCATATTACCTCAACACTAGTGGTTTTTTTAGATCATTGTGAAAGTTGAACTTTGAGGTGAAATTTATTTAATTTTTTCACTCTTTGAGCTTCTAAATCAGTTAGTTAGCTCTGATTTGTATCTAATTTTGCTTTGCGTGGACTGAAGGTCTATCAGAGACCAAACTGAAGTAAGAACTTCCGGTCTAAAACAGATTTTACAAATGTTATGGTGGTAAGTAGGTACGATTTCAGTGAAAACTGGAAAATTCACAAAAAAAATCTTAAAAAATTTGTGGCTCAGGGATTTTTTTTGGCCAACTTGTATTCTCTAAATGGGCCTTCGAATACGCCTATTTAGTTTGTCGGACCCTCTACCAAACAACACCCGGTATAATAAAACTTATACTAAACTGATTACTTATATAAAGAGTTTTTTTTGTTACAAAGACATCATTATTATTTTACTTATAGATAGAAAGAATAAATTTCCACTGACACTGTGAAATGCTAATAACTTAGTGTATATCTTAAACCTTGAAAGAAAGCAATTTAGGTTTTTAAGAACTGTTACAATTAAAAAAAAAAAGTGATGAAACGTGCAAAACATTCACCTGTTGGTAAGTGCAACATCTGCCCATAACAAATGCTGTGTCACCCAGGTAATTTCTGTGTGACACCACACTGTGTCCATCACCCTGAGACATAAGTTCTTAAGTCTCATATGCCCAGTGATTATGCTAGCTCACAGTGCCCTTCAAGCCGAAATACAGTAATGTTTGCACACTACTGCTTCATTCTACTGAAGAATAACTGGCCCTGGGGTGGTACCTACCTAGAGGGACAAAGGCAACTTACACTTTGAGTTACCTCTTTTTCTTTTAAAAATTATTAGTATTAGAACCGAAGATTAGAATTTTTCTGGTATTATAAGTGTATTTGCAAACATGAATTTAAGATATACAATTCAACCTGTCTTACACCTTTAAGACAGGGTGATGTAATATCCCCGAAACTCTTCACTGCTGCATTGGAAAATGTTTTCAAGCTACTGGACTGGAAAGAATACGGTATCAACATCAATGGCGAATACATCACTCACCTTTGATTTGCCGATGACATAGTCATAATGGCAGAATCGCTAGAGGACCTTAGCGCTTTGCGCAATGACCTCAATAGTGTCTCCCAATGGGTAGGTCTTAGGATGAACATGGACAAGACGAAGATCATGTGTAACGTCCATGTCACTCCTATACCGATTATTGTTGGGAACACTACAATCGAAGTTGTTGACAAATATGTATACCTAGGACAGATGGTCCGACTAGGTAGGTCCAACTTCGACCAAGAGGTCAATCGACGGATCCAACTCGGCTAGGCAGCGTTCGGGAAACTGCGTCACATCTTCTCGTCGAGTATACCTCAAACCCTCAAAACAAAAGTGTACAACCAGTGCGTGTTGCCAGTGATGACATATGGAACCGAGACGTGGTCCTTCACTGCAGGCCATATGAGGAAGCTCAGAATCGCTCAGCGAGCTATGGAAAGGGCTATGCTCGGAGTTTCTCTGCAGATAAAATCCGTAATGATGTTATCCGCAGCAGAACTAGAGTAACCGACATTGCCCTAAGGATTAGCAAACTGAAGTAGCAATGGGCTGGCCATATAGCTTGGAGAACCGATAACCATTGGGGAAGAAAGGTTCTCGAGTGGCAACCTCGTACCGGCAAATGCAGTGTAGGGCGACCCCCCACTAGATGGAGCGACAACCTACACGGTTTTGTAGGAAGTCGATGGATGCAGGTGGCTCAGAACCGTGTTTTGTGGCAATCTATGGGGGAGGCCTATGTTCAACAGTGGACTATGGTGGGCTGAAATGATGATGATTTCAACCTGACCCAATAATCACCAATGTTTTTGCACAAAAGTTGGCTCCAACTGGGATTTTAATCCAAGGCCTTGCTGCGTAACAGTCAGGCACTCTGACTGTTATATGTTAGCCCTCATGACCATGAGGTTGTCAATATTCAAAATTTATAAATATATACACTAGGAGAAAAAAGAAGGTATACAAAGACAAAGACACAGTATAAAATTGAGAACAACTTAAGAATAAAATTTTGTATTTTTAAAATAACAATAACAAATATGACGCAAAATAATATTATAGTGTATATATTCCATATATAAGACAACACTTTAATTTAAAACAAAAAGGTTCCAAGCGTGGTTCTGATTCAGCCTGATAATGAATTATAATATACTATATGACCAGGGTAATTTAGAAATTAACAAAGTCATTTATGTTGTATGTGTTCTAGAACATAAATGATTTTATGAATTTCTAAATTGATAATCTACTTCATGTTATGTAACATACTTATTTTTTAAATAATAATAAATTTTAAAACAAACAAATATATTACATACCCAATAAATTATTTAGTATTCACAATAAAGGTATCATTTATTAAACATTATTCAAGATTGTGTGGAAAAGTTACACTTACACAATATGAATATTAAAAGTAATTTTTTAAAATATCACTTTAAAATTTTTTTTTTTTTTAAATTAGACTTCTATTTAAATACACTCTGTGCAAAAAGAGCATTGGTTTATAGAATATTCATAAAGTTTAATTTAACCATGGATATGAAGCACTAAATAAACTAAAAAAATTATTACAAAAAAAATCTATCAATCAATTCCTTATAGGTTATGTGTCAATTGAAAAACCTAAAATAAAACTTCAAAATTTCAAAATTCCTGTTAAACCTTTATATTTCACTCAGAAAAATTTATTAATGAGTTAACACTTTTAATGAGTGAACATTTCTAAAGTTCTGGAAAGTCTAAAGTGAAGAATAGAAATTACTACAAATGTCAAAAAATATTACAAATCTTATAAGAAAACAGCCTTTAAATTCCTTCTAAATGTTCCTAATATGTTACAAGTAATGTACTAAGGATCTGCATCTGTATCTGCCATCTTTGACTTTGTGTAGCATTGTTTTAAAAAATAAATCAAGAAGTACAAACAAATATGAAATATATAAAAATGTTTAACTTACTGTTCAGCAATAGTTGCTAATAACTCGTCATTAGAAACGCGACGCGCCTCTGCACTGTGACGATCATTGCTTATATGTAAAACCGCGCGGAGTTCTTCAAGCAACTTTTTTCTATTTTCTTCCAATGCCCCTTGTGCTCTAAACACACTGATCATATTCGAGTAGGCTTCTAATTCTACAAATAAAAGTACCACAAATGACATAGAAATCTTTTTGAAGGTATAACCGCAATTAACATCATTGCAATTGAACAGACTTAATTTAAGATAATCATAGGAGGGAAAATGAAAGCCATTTATAAGACTAAATATATACCAAGTCTCCTAAGCGTCAGGCGACATTCGTCGCGAGTCATATTTAATAACATTGGCCACATATTTAAGACTTTGAACTGTACTTTAATTGGTCACTGTTTGATTATATTATTTTGTTCATATTTTATGGAATACTATAATGGCAAATATCCATACTGTTTACTTCAAACGACAATTCGTTCATTTTGACATTTCAAGTAAAGATGCGAAAAAATAACGGATGGCTTGAATTTTGTCTATGGTTTAAAGCATATCTTGTTAATATTACAATTTCCTTTTATTCAGTTGATAAAATACACATTAAGAATAAAAAAGTAAAGTAACACCCTATAAATGTCCTACAAGTGAGCACACACCTCCTCTTATTTCTGAGTATGTTTTGGAGCTGGGAACAGTCTGCCAAGCTGCCAAGATACTATACGGGTTGGCAGACTTCACATGTCCTCGAAATATTTTTGACATGCAGATTGAATTTTGGAGGTTTCGGCGTCGAGTATTGAACTCAGGATAACATATTTCAAGGGGGGGGGGGGGAGTTCAGATTCGATTTTTTTATCAAATACCCAGTCATTTATTGTCCGACTAGCTGAACAAGGCATGGTACCTCGCTGATCTGTGGCTATAGCTTAAAATGGTGTTTCCAAACCTGGAGCCTTTTGCAAGGGGTCCGCGGACAAAATAAAAATTATGAAGCATATATATAAACGACAACAAAATCTCGCAAAATCAAAGCCCACACCACACGGTGCCCATCACCCCGAGACATAGGTTCTTAAGTCTCATATGCCCAGTGATTACGCTAGCTCACAGTGCCCTTCAAACCGAAACACAGTTATGTTTGCACACTACTGCTTCACGGCAGAATAACTGGAAACTGTTATGAAGTTTAATGGAAAGAATATGAAGCCGGCCAAACATGGACGTCATTTAGAAGCAAAACCCATGGAATATTCTTCCAAATCTAAGGAGTTGTTCAAGCTAAAAAATATATATATGTCAGATCTAAAATATTCTTACCGAAAAACCGAATCTGTTGCTCTTAGAGGCTAGTTGAACTTTCTGAGAAGTTCGCAAGAGATCCCAAGACATGACTGGTATCATAATTTGACTAATTTGGGAATCTATCGATCCGTGGAATAATGAGTGGTAAAGTTTAGAAAGGAATTGTATGTGTAATTAGTATTTATCGTTTGTGAGATTTTGAAGGTCACTTGACTCTTACGATATCCGCGAGATGTGATAGCTTGTCAGATTTTCTTACACCGCCACCAGATAGCACATTAAAGGTGTATAAATTATCACACAAAATAAAAATATAATTCTGGTATATAACCTATAATACACCTCTAGCACTATAACACATTTATAAGTAGTTTCCGTTACTTTTCATCTGTTCGAAATCGGACTGCTTATTGTATCTTGTGATCATAACTTAATAATTCTGTTACCTGTAATAGTTGGTAAAAATATTTCTTGGTCAGCCCTGTGACATGCCTGGACATAGACATTAGAATTAATCAAATTTTATACATTCACGAAGACCGTTACAAATAATGTATTAAAAAGTTTTAGGTCATATTATTTTACGCATGAGGTATATTCTTTAAAAACAATATTTTTCTAAAAGCAGCACTGTATTTAATAACAGTAAACTTCCCTTTGGGTAAAGAAATAAAACTAAATAATATGTAGAACTTAGTTGTCTTTATAAACAAAATGAAGATACATTTATCATGAGTTTTGCTAAGTTCATCAAATTAATTATTCTTTACTCATAATGATTTATTAAGCATTGATCAATAAAAAGCTTTTTAATAAATTTCACAAAATTAATTAAACTCTTTACTTTTAAACAAATGTGTATTTAAAAAAAGTACACTAACTAATCTATAACCTACAACACAATTTTGTATCTACTCTTTGGACTTATGTCATTTGTCAACGTATTTCTGTTTTGAATTTAATTTAGATACAGAATTTTTTATTTTCTTTTAAAAAGTATTTATTCAAGTGAGAAGTAATGTCTGACGTGGATGATATAATTGATTATATTAAGTCATTGAAGAAGGGATTTGATAAAGACTTGTTTCAAAGTAAAATTGACGAACTTGCGCATGTTGTGGATAGCGATGGCTTGGAATATAACGATTTCCATACTTTATTTAAAGTATGGTTAAATTTAAGTATACGTTAGTAACATGTTATGTTAATTAATGCATATGTAGGTAATTAAAAATTGGCTATAAAGTTATTGATTGCTTTAATGTTACAGCTATAACGAAATGGGTGAGTTTGGGCGCTTGTTTACTGCCACAAGATAAGGTGGAAGAACGAACCGTTGAGTATTCAATACGCTGGCTGCTTGCAAATTATGAAAATCAGACCAGTTTTTCTAGGATAGGCTTTTTACTTGACTGGTTAACAGGTACTTTTTCTAGTAAAATAATACATATAAATTATATAAACAACTTTTAAGAATTACATGTAGCTGTAAAAACCAAAATTTATTAGGAAGGAATTAAATTATAGGGGTAGGGATGTTGAAAAAAGAACAGGGGGGAAGGTTGAGGTGGGGGGGGGGGGGGGGGTTAGTAACAACCATAGCCCTTATCAATATGTCTTATAAACTTATAAATGGTTTGTAAGCAGTGGCAACCATAGGGTGGCCCCTGGTTAATTTTTATGCAACTTAAGTAATGAATATGCCATGGCCCTGAATTTGAACTTTGAAGTTGTCACTTGCTTAATAGAAAACTCAATTTTTTTCAATAATGAAATTATTACTAACAATAAAATGGTTATTTCTTTCTAATACAATCTTTAAATTAACAATTACTAGAAAATCAACTCTAAATGTGCACTGTAATTACATTCAGTGTTTTATTAACAAGAAATTACAATCTCGGTTGAGGTTTACATTAAGAGAGGGCTCTACTGCTGCTTCCACATCAATAGTCATGATATTTCATATACATAATAAGTATTGTAATAATTATTTTTGCGTTGCATAGCATGGAGGTTTTAATGATATTTTCATCAAAATATTGCCTTCAAACATTTTGTGGTAACTTAATCTTTATTTCCAACATAAAATGAAGTGTTAATTTTAGCGGCAATGGACACTGAGTCTATCAACATGATTTCATTGGACTATGGATATGAAGTGTTCTATACCATGTTAACATACGAAGTATTGGTAAGTTATTGTGTACAAATTTTTAAATGTGTGATGAAAGTTATTGAACATAAGTTAGTATAGCTATCAAGACTCAAACTGTGAGTGTCCTAATAGAATTATGAATGAGAATCTTGAATTCTCCAACATATAACATTCTTAAATATGCCAGACAATACTGAGACAGGATAATTACATACATACATAAGATCACAACTGTATCCCATAAGGGGTAGTCAGAGACTGGACACTCACTGCAAAAACTGACGACTGCCACAATCCGCGTTTCACCAAAACAATATAATGCACTTAGTGTGATAGGTGGTGAGCCCAACGCCACCATGCGCCGTTAGGCGCACAGTGCAGCTTAATTCCTTACTCGCCTTTTACGAGATCCATTGGATGAGATGGTTGGAAGTATTCTATTAACGAGCTGCCACCACACAGCTCTGTGGTGTGGGCTGGATAATTACACCTATGATCAATTTGCCTGCTATACAGGGTGATTGTATATTGCTGTGAGCAACCTAGTTAGAGATCTTTGCAACTGCATGTCCGTGCCAATATTATGCTTGAACATTGCGATTATGCCTATATGATTGTAGAAACTATAAATACAAATTATTACATTACCAACTGATGCCCTCGACCTTGTTCTGAGTGGATAAAGGTTTTGTAAATATCCCGTTGGAACTATTTAATTTTCCGTGATAGTAATAGTATCCAAATTTCGGCAATATTGGTTCAGTGGTTGAACAATGAAAAGGTAACAGACAAAGGGAGAGAGGGAGTTCCTTTCGCATATATAATATTTGTACAGATGTAATGAAAATTATTTATTTTTCAACATAAAAATAATAAATTTCGTTGTGAAACATCATTTTTTTTAAAATCTACCTGTTTCGTAATATGGTTTCTCTTACGGAAAGAAACTACGTAGGTATCCTCTGTGGAAGTACCCCTTTTATGGAATATTAGCTGTGCCCTGCGGTTTCACCCGCGTAAAAAAGCCGACCCTATTTGAATCGGATTTTGAAGTTTTAATTTTTTTGCGAGGAACCCTAATTATTCTTTTTAAATTAAAGAAGCCTAAGTTACCCCCTGTAATATCAGCTATCTGTCAGTGAAAGTTCCGTCGAATTCGGTACAGCCATATTGGAGATTAGCCGGAAGTAACAGGACAGAAATTTAAAAAATTGTTTTTTTCTTATAAGTTCCATATATGCTGTCATAAGAATTGAGTAAAAAGCTGTTACTAAGTTATTACAAATTAAATAAATAAACAGACACTTTTTTTTGTCATAATTTTATTTGTTTGTATAGATAATCCATATATTTTCATGCAGTATTAAGACTCAAAGTGCTATACTAGTATTGGCATTATGCTGGTACCGTATTGTTTTGTAATGACGGTCCAACATCCTGAACAACGAAAATTATTTTTATAATAACGTGTGGTGGTGATGGGCAGCAGCATCTTCCTGGAACATCTGAATAAAAAAACTGCGGTTGCCAACCCGCCCGCCGCCGTGGCAACTATGGCAAAACCCTCCAAAATGAGAGCTGCAGACTTTTGTGGCACGTCTATTCAGGAGGCCAATGTTCAGCTGTGGACTAGTGGTAGGCTGAAATGATGATGATGATGATGAAGGGACCTAGGTGCAAGTTCCAATCAAGATGCTAGTTTCTAATTATTATTTGATAATGATTTCCAGACTGCACACTCTATGAAACTAGTGTACAATTTGACTAAACCTGTTGATGTCACACGAAGGAGAGTTCTCGAATTATTAGATTATGCTAAAAAAAGAGAAGCAAAAAAGGTACAAAAAAATTGATTAATTACCTTTTTTTAATGAATTTTGTAATATAGTGTTAAATAATGATGAAGAAGTCTTCCTGCCCAATTTTCGTCCACAGCGATAACTTCTGTATACTGTCTACGGTTAACAACTGTGTAAGGTATATTATTAATTTTATTAATGGAGTTGTACAAATATGTGAGTGCACACACATACTCGTCCTTACCTACACGCCCGATACAACGCTCACGTCATAAGATGGGAAGTATCGGTAGCAGTAGAAGTCTGGCATGCTGTGTCATAGACATGGGGATACTCACAACACAAGAACTGAAAACAATTTGTGTTTTTGCTAAAATCTTGACTGTGGTAGGGTTTTTCAAACCACGGCGTAATTTACAAGTGGTAAGATTTCTAAGCAGGAATCCGTCTAGGAAGGTATCACCACAGGGCCAGTTATTCTTAGCGAGCTAACATTACTGTGTTTTGTTCTGAAGGGCATGGATAGCTAGTGTAATTACTGGGCATATGAGACTTGAGAACTGACTGACTGTCTCAGGGTAACGAGCGCAGTGTGGTGTGACACAGAAATGTTCTGGGTCACACCACACTGCATTTGATCTAGGGGAGGCTCTGCATCTAGGGGGTGGGGAAACAGGTGCAACTGCATAGGGTGGCAATTCATGGGGGTGCCAAATTCATGTTTTTTTTTTTAAATCCAAACTGAAATGCTGCAAAAAAGGGGCGCCAATGTCAAGTTCTTGCCCCGGTACCGAAAAATCGTAGATTCAAGACAGTCTTCAGGTAAATGTATTGCTCATCTCATCAATTTCTTCAATAAAAAAGGTACCCTGAACACAGCCATGTGGTCATACAATGTTGTACAATACTTCTTTGTGCAAATCAGCTTCATTGTGTTACATTTTAAAACCTATTATCAATATTTTGTTGGATTGTCCAACTGATCCAGCTGTCCAGCTGATCACAGAAATGAAATTCATATGTAAAAACACTCACTTCCTCTACTGTAGAATTTGGATTGGGGAGGGATTTACCAATTTAGTTTTGAAACATGATAGCAAATTATTTTCAGAATTTATATCGCCAGCTTCAAGTACTTTTGGGACTATTCAAGTCATACAAGCCAGAATGTGTGCCTGAAGATATTCCATCTATCTCTATACATACCTCATTTAGAAAGATAAACACAACTCTGCTTAACCGATTTAAAATGTGTCAGGTATGTAATTTAGTTTTTAGTTTAGTACCCACATTTACATTTTTAGTAGTTTTTTATTTCATTTTTTATTCCAATATAAATTTAATTTTCTTATGATTTACAGAATAAAAGAAATTCTTCTTATAATACCAAGCATCACCTTCTATGGACAAATCCAATTAATTGTGTAAGTTCTGAATTAATCGTAAAATATTTAGACTTTTGGCCTTATGTGAAAATACAATAATTGTGTTATGTTTAGGAATCTGGAAGAAATAAGAAAGCAGATCCATTAGTGCCAAACATGGAGTTTCTCAATATTGGATCCAAGCAATATGCTGATCAAGCCCCACAGAAGAATTATCTGGATTTTTCAGAGTGAGTTTCTTTGAATCAAATAATTAATATCAGTTACTTCTTAACTCCTTACGATTTACCCTTTCCGTTTCGTAATATAAGTGAATATATTAACCACAAACAGATATTAATTTTTGACCAAGCACTGCAATGGCATTTTTCACGTCCTACCACCCTATTGTTACCCCACTGCGGAATGTGGCTAATAAGCTCCAGGAGAGACGGTTAAGATGGTACTGGCTCGTAGTACACAAGCTGGGAGACTACGTCGGGCTGAAGTTCAGTAGTAGAGCAAGATTGTGCAGCTGACTCAAAAAACGCTGGTTCGTGGGCACTGTCGGATATGAGAGACCCACGAATAACCACCGAGAGTGCCAAAGTCAGGGGAAACTTGAAACGTCGAAAAACGGATAACGCTAGGGAGAAGAAGGAAGAAAATGGGCGGTTTTGTTGTCGTCGTCCCTCCGTAGATTGCCACAAAAGTTTGTGGCTCTCGTTTTGGAGGGATTTTGCCATAGTTGCCACGCTAGTGGCAACCGCAGTTTATTTATTGAGATGTTCTAGGAAGATGCTGCTGCCCATTTCCTGGTTTTCATTTTCCCTCTGTCGACTTTTACGACACCCACGGGATGAGATGGGGTGGTAGATTCTCTTAAGCCGCTACCACACGGCAATTATACGAGTATAAACGAATTGAAGATGATGCAGCTTACCTATGACCACTACAGTTTCTTCTTATACCTTTGATGATTATTTATCTGTGAAATAACACCTTTATATGCATGTATGCAGTAGAATAGCACCTACCTCTTTCTTAATGAGGCGACACCTCAGATGCGACTAAGGTATTGTACAGCCTTTATTTCGTGCAGAATAAACAATAATATGCAATGCTGTCACTAAACTGCATGTGGCAACGCAATGAGAAGTAGGAATTTTTTGACTCGTACCAAAATGACGGTCACGTGGTTCGCCACTCGTCACGTCTCGTTTCCTGCGAAGGTGAAAAGTAGGCTAGGTGAGTGCCGTCTGCCTACTCTTTATATGTGAAAAAGGCGTGACTGTATGTATGTATCTGAGACTAGAATAACAACCATTTTGAATTATGATATATGTATGTATGTTATATAAGTATTTTATGAGTATTATATGTTTATTAAGTATGTTATATAACTTTCAGCCCTGTGTCCCTTCTCGAGTACAGCGTGCAGCACATAACAAGCCGCCCGGCGCGACTTCGCGCATTACTGTGTAATACAAGCGGACTTACATTACTGGCACTAGCTTCTGATTCTGAGCATGCTTTTTTCTCTCACGATCTACACCATCTCCTTACCAACTGTGAGTTGCATTTATATGTTATCTATTGAATAAAGTAACGAAACGAGCAAAACGTTTACATAAAGGTAAGTGCAACGTCTGCCATTATCAAATGCTATGTCATCCAGAAAATTTCTGTGTGGCACCACATTGAGCCCGTCACCCAGAGACATAAGTTCTTAAGTCTCATATGCCCAGTGATTACACTCGCTTTCAGTGCCCTTCAGACCGAAACACACTAATGTTTGCAATCTACTGCAGCAGAATAACGGACCCTGCGGCGGTACCTACCTAGCCTGACCACCAGTAAATATTAGAATTATAATTATAAATATTAAACTAGCAGCTAGCCTGCTACGGCGTCGCACTGAAGTTATTATTACGAGTATGTTAAAGTCTGTACAGAGTAAAACAGCACCAGCCCGTTTACCCGTTCAGGATTAAATGTTCGTAAAATCAGTTCTCAGTGGGCGTCTCTGTCGGGAAAGTATATAACTTTCCCGACATAGACGCCCTGCCATATTTAAATGCCAAATTATATGCCAAATTTCAAGTCAATAGGGTATTTTTGGAGATATCATGCCTAATTGCTTACGATGATTTTATAACGAACCAGCAAGCGGCTCACCTGTTGGTAAGTCATCACAATAAGTACAATACAAGGGGAATAGTGCATGCGTTGCTGGCCTTTGAGTAAGGAAGAGACTCTTCTTGGAGGTCGCTAAGTCTTATCGGTCCGGAAAAACCGCTAGCAGCAGCAGATTCCATAAAGTGATCGTGCGTGGCAGAAAATTTCGGGAAAAACGCACCGTGGTGGAACCATTTAGGCGGTGATGATAGAACGAACGAGCAAGCGGCTCACCTGATCGTAAGCCATCGCAATAAATACAATATCAGAGGAATAGCAGATGCGTTGCCGGCCTTTGACTAAGGAAGAGATTCTTCTTGGAGGTCTCTAAGTCGTATTGGTTCGGAAAAACCGCTGGCGGCAGCAGATTTCATAATGTGGTCGTGCGTGGCAGAAAATGTCATCATCATCATCAATCAAGGTGGTGATGATGGAATTTTCAGTTGTATCGCAATGTGCGATTGTGAAACTCAGCGGCTGGAATTAATCCGAACAATTCCTCAGAACACTCCCCGTGGTAGATTCTGTAAAAAATGCAAAGAGATGCAACATCTCTTCGCAAGGCCCGTGGATCTAGCCGATCGGAAGCGTGTGGTAGTAATTCACTTCAGAAGACTTCAGAAATTGTTTACCTTGTATTATGTTATGGGTTGTAAATTCTCGTCGTTAGCACGTATCATATTATGTCTCATCCAGTAAGTGTTGATAGGTGAATCAATGTCGACTTAGGGAAGTGCAATAAGTAAATGATTGACATTGCCTTTGACGGATGGCAGAATAACCATCTGAAATATACCAAACCAAACTGAATCAGACCGGTGACTGAAGTTGCTCCCCCTTAGCAGCCGCTGCTGTCAATTCTTCCTAATATGGGAGCCTGTTGTACATTGAACTGTCCAGACACTTTTAATGATGCTAATGTTGTAATATATTGCATGCATTGATGGATTGTTTATTCTAGGTTTCCTTGACGTATCGCCGCACAGCTATAGTGAGAAAAGAGACCTATTACATAGACTAGCCACTTTCCAACGGACAATAGTTCAGGGGATCCCAGTTGTCACAAGATTCCTCGCACAATTTTTACCATTCTGGAATGAAAACGACTTCTTCGCCGAGGTAACATTAAATCAGCCGTTCATCACCTTCACTTTTTCCAATAAGCATTTTAAGTATAGATTTTAGTAGTAGCTCAGGGGCTCGGCGCTCGCTTTAAATTTCATAGCGATCTAGGTTCGATTCCCGGTGCCGGCACCACTAAAATTGTTAATTGCAATTTTAGGTGCTGAATTACCGCGTGCTCGGCGGTAAAGAAAAACATCGTGAGGAAACCGGCATGTCAGAGAAATGAAAAATATTTCTAAGACATGTGAAGTCCGCCAAACCGCATTGGAGCAGCGTGGCGGATTCTTCCTGGCTGCAAAACCCTCTCGGAAATGAGAGTAGACCTGTGCTCGGCAGTGGGACATTTATAGGCTGTTACTTTACTTTTTAGTGCTGTATTTATTACTTTATTAATGCAAAGGAGTGTGTCCTCATCTAGTAAAGTAATAGGAGGTCGCTTTTTATGAACACAGGCTACACAGTAGCAGCTGCGTATCAGCTGAACATAGGCTTCCCTCATATATTGCCACAAAAGTTTGTAGTTCTCCTTCTGGGGGATTTTGCCTTAGTTGCCAAGCTTGGCAGGCGGATTGGCAGCCGCAGTTTATTTATTCAGATGTTCCAGGAAGATGCTGCTGCCCATCTCCTGGTTGTGATTTTCCCTCTGTCGACTTTTACGACACCCACGGGATGGGATTGGGTGGTCCTATTCCATCCCGAGGGTATTTGACTAAAAATAAAAGAAATCGTAACTTTTACTAAATGCTAATTGATAAGACTTATATTCCTTGCTATTTGTCGAAATTGCACCTGGAACAGTGCTAAGTTTCGGATTAGTGATATGTTTCATTTCAAACATTTGGAACACCGTGTCAGAGCTTATTAGGATTAACGACTTAGTCTCAAACAACAAACGGCTCGCATTTGGTTCATAGAACACGACCACTATTTCACTGTCTGCCCAACAGGTGAAATAATCAAGCTCCAAATGAAACATTTGTGTTCCGGAACATTCTGATCACATTTAATTTTTATAACAGTGAACCGGTTCACTAAAGAGCTACACACATTTACTTCATCATCATCATCATCATCATTTCAGCGTACCACAGTCCACTGTTGAACATAGGCCTCCCCCATAGATTGCCACAAAACACGGTCCTGAGCCACCTGCATCCATCGACTTCCTACAAAACCGTGTAAGTCGTCTTCCACTCGAGAACCTTTCTTCCCTAACGGTTGTCGGTTCTCCGAGCTATATGGCCGGCCCATTGCCACTTCAGATTTACTTGTTATAGATAATATATTTTTAACCATACAAACAGTTCGTTTCTCCCTATTCCCAAACAATAATACCTGACAAAGTTATTAAGTAACAACATTTCCCCAACTATTCTTTCTGTATCTCAAAATGTTTTGCTTCTCTTCTATGATAACTATATTGTTCATTTCCAGATAATGGACCTAGTAGAGTGGATAAGTGTGGATTGCTCTGAATACATTGCTTCTATAACGGAGTCGCTGATGAAAATATACTACAGAGCACAACCCATGGAACAATGTGCTATACTAAAAAGCTTGTCTGCTATGTATGCTAATATTGTAAGTACAGTTTCGTTCACATGCCAATTTTATACAATTTTATATTGTTTTAAACTTTGGTCCTCAATTTCCAGTTTCTCAGTTTGCTTTTGTTACAGGTTTACTCTAGCACGCGAAAGAATCAATACTTTATGAGTATGCAAACATCTCAGACAGACTACCCTCAAATCTTACGCAGTGTGGCTGACAATCTCTCTGATATGTGTAACAAGGGGCTGCAGATAAGTCCAGGTTAAAAGCTATAATTTTAATAATCATTTTGTTTGTACATTGGCAGGGAAATACATTACGTCGCTGACTACTTTTTTTTATTAATTATTTATTTAAACTTCTATGCACTCAAATCGTACATGTGGTGCTCTTAATGCCTGAAGGCATTCTCTCCCAGTCAACCATAAGGCTAAGCAGAGATAAACATATGACTATACTTATTTGAGAAAAAAACTATTTTCCGAAAAATTATCGCTCTTTCCAAAATACCTTACTGCTCCATGAAGTAGCTCTTGTAAGGAAACTTTTTTATGACACTGAAGTATAACATCGACATGTGAATCTTGCCCATCATAACCTTCTCAAACTTTAGAAAAAGAAAAGAAAATCAATCTCATCGTTTGTCAGAGCAATGGAGGGCAGTATGCTGGGATACAAAAAAGATCAAGTGTCCATTTCCACTTAGCGCTCTATAATGGTTAATTTTAAAAGATAAGTTCGCTGGGCTGAAATGGGAGTCGGTGGGTAACGTTAGCGCGATGTGTGGATGGGGCAATTTGTACCAGGGTCCGACTAAACACCTTTAAAATCTTTGTGTATATCTTGAAAAAATTTGTTTTAGTACACAATACTCAAACTACAAAAAAATTATACGCTTTATACTGCGAAAACATGTGGGACTTCCGTTTTTTTTATAACACCAGCATGTTTGCTTTGTACACCCATGTTTTACAAATACATTATCTTTATCTTTTATCTTTGGCAAAAATGGCTCGATTTGGTAGCTAATTGGCAGGATCAAAAAAGAAGAAGAAGGAGACTGATGCCGTGAATGTTGTTGTCAGAGGACATGCGGGTGGCGTGGTGTGCGTGCGCGGCGGCGGCGCGCAGCGGGCGCGCGGAGACTGCGTGCGCGCGTGCGGCCGGCGCAGTGCCGCGCGGTGCCGGCGCAGTGCCGCGCGGTGCCGGCGCAGTGCCGCGCGCCGCCGCACTCGCGCTGCCGCTGCTGGCCGCCTCCGCAGCGCTGCTCGACAGCGTCGCCGCGCTCATCATGCTGTTAGTGTCGTCATGCTTCTCGAAGTCAAAACTCCTTCAGAGTCGTTGTGATTTGAAACGCGATGAAACGATGAACCACAATAAAAAGAGACAAACATTTACATCTGTAGGATTTAGTCGCGAGAGAATGAGATAGAATACACTGTGCTGTGTTTCCTGTTATATTTATATTTTCAAGTTTAGTTTTCTGACATACATTTTCGGTGATGTAATTGCTGTTAGCCTTCTCGGCTTTTACAGCTTCATCGGATGCTGTGAAAAACCTCGAAATTCGGACTGACTCGCGTTCGCTGCGTGCTATCGCGATTTCGAATATCTTAAATATTTTAAATCTTCTAATGACCGTCCGAGGAAGGCTGCGGGCGTCCATTCGGACTGTCGACTTGTGTGTCAGTAACTCTGGGCGGTGAGAACATTGGGACAAATTTAGTAATTGCTTTTAAACTAATTTCCCAAGCTAGAAACTTTAAACATAGTTTAGAACTGTATGACAATTCATTATTAACTTCTTTCTTGTCTGACTGTCTGTTTGTCTGATGATACTTTATACTTTTAGTCCGTTTTAAAAACGTGGTATTAAAAAAAAATTACGATACTTGTTTTTCATTAATTTATGGCAACAGCCGTAAACTTTTCGCCAGTGTCAAAGCGATTACCGCGTGGCCTAGTGATCAGAGTTTGTGACTTCTGCCGCGAGTCCAGGGCTCTGATCTAAACTGTAGCCAATATTTGTGCTAAAAGACAAAATGTTTATTTTCGGCGGTAAGGAACCCGCACGCGCACAGAACCTGCTAGTAAGAGATCACTGACCCGTAGACTACAACATCCATCTTGTATGATGATTTACGATGAAGTCGCATTGAATGCCCCCTTTACTAGTAACTAAATCGCAGGTTCTTTTCATTTACCATAGGAAACGGCAGCGTTATTCTTCATTATGCTGGTACATTGAGCGTAAATCTTCCATGGTTTTTTTTTTTGTACAGGCAGTATTATGTGGTTGCGAAACAAATGGCTCTACAAAATAGTGTTATTAACTAATTCGTCAACTGAAGTATCCAGCTGACCGTGTAATATTCATTGATCTCTAACTCGATAGACGATCCCATAGTTTGCAACTGATATATTTTGTTGCATAGTAGCTCCACCGAATGAGTGGATAAAACTAAATAGTATGAAACAGCGTATGTGCGAAAGGAAAATAATCAGACTAGGTATGGGTTTTTTTTTTATAGGATAAAGTGACGAAACGAGCAAAACGTTCACCTGATGGTAAGTGCAATGTCTGCCCATAACAAATGAAATGCCATCCAGAACATTTCCGTGTGACACCACACTGCGCCCTTCACCCCGACATATAACTTCTAATAATTAAATAGTAATTAAATTTCAGCACCCCAAGAGACCTACAAATAATTGTGGCAATCTACGTGGGAGGCCTATGTTCAGGAGTGGACTAGTGATACTCTATCACTAGTCCACTGCTGAAATGCATGCATGAAATGATGATGATGAAGATGAATTAAATGTCGCCTAAGCGCACATAATATGTTGTATTAAGTATATCCATTGATTTATATAGTATCAATATAGTAGACTTATTCAGACCTTACGCCATAAGGATCCTCTATCCAGTTGTATAGAGATCAGTGGTAATATTCCAGTTAGACTTAAAACTGATCATCAAAGAAAACAGACAAATGTATCAACGCCACCTAGCGAGTATCTTTGTATTTAAACGTGTCGTTAGGTGGCGCTAATACGACCTATATATTGTTTAATTATGTGAGCAAAAATCGTCCTTAGTGACTTATGATAATTGACTTATAATAAAATTGACTTGTAATAACTATATGTTTACCATTATTTTCAATCAACCCATGACATTCACATTTTAATCTGTAAAAAAATATATATAAAATACAGTATTAATTTTTCTCTCTTTCAGATACAGAAAAATCTTCTCGTCAATGAAAACCAAGTCCGCGGGTCAGAAAGATTACATTGACAATGAACAACTTCAAGTGCTAAAAGCGTACACTTCGGATATGATATCGAGTTTATACAACGACGAGTTTCTCACCAGTCGAAAAGATGGATTCATTTTCAGCAAACTCCATCCGCAGACTGTTGCGAAGCTAAGCAATATTATACCTGACATCGACTCCAAATTGAGTATACGCAGCCATTTAGCGTTCGCGCCTTATACGTACGTTCAGTTGGAGGGGACGGAGCACGTTGATGCGGATAACAGATTGTGGTTTGATGCCGCCATTGATCAGGAGTTTTCTAATTTAAGCGTGTTCTTGATGAAGGCCGTTCCTCAGTTGCGATGAAACTACTTCTCAATTTGCATTGACGAATAATTTATACTAAGTTGTAACAATGTGTTTTGGTTTAAGACGTCTTTAGTACAAAACATATGATTTATATATTTTACAACATTACGCTTTACAAGCAAAAGGTAACAAGTAATTGTAAGTTAAATTAGGTTAACTTTTCATTGATGTTTCTTCTCCTTCAATACACAAAAAAATTGGTTATGCCTAAATGAATGTTTATATAAGACAATACACTACCATTTTCCTGGTCAAATTCAACAATAGCGTTATCTTCAATTTGATGACTGAAAATTACATTTTGCGCAAAATATTTCACGTAAGCTGAATATTCTTCCTTATTGAAGTGATTAGGTTCAAGAACAGTTTGAATGCAGTATGAGAAGGACAGTAATAGTAACTTCTAGATTTCCATTTCCGTATTTGTTTAACGGTTGCTTTTCGTTTAATCTAATATTTAAGGTCGTGGACGCTTCAGTGTTGTGATAACGTTTAGTGGTATTTCGGTGGTTCATGTTTATTGATGAATGATGAACACGGTAAATGGTCACAAAAAGTTGATCGAGACCCGCATGATCGAGTCTTTAAAAACGAACGTAAGAGTTCAATTTCGCGTGCTCGATGTATATTTTTTTAATATTAAATGCCTGTGCATTTTCCTATGTTTTAACTATGTTAAAAATCGATTTCGATATGATATTAGCTTACACGTGCGAGTGATTGTGTTACTAAAATTAGATCCCTGATAAATGGCATAACTGCATTTTCGTTATAGAACAGTTATTTAATTCGTCCTAGGCTGGCGACACGACTAAAATCCGCGGCCATATAAATTGACGAAATAGGTATAAACGAGTGACTGTAATAGCTTTAAAAAAATATTTTAATCATGTATTTTAGATAAAATAAAACTTAAACCTAATCTAGTTGTTTTATTGCCTTATAAGCTGTTATGCTGACAAATGACTGGGATAAACGGCTGGTTTGTTATCGCATGCATGTGCCTTGATCATGATTATCACGATAATTTTTTTTAAAGAGCCGAAGCAAATCGTTCATCTGATGGTAAGTGCATTCAGCCCATAACACATGCCGTCTCACCCAGAACATTTCTGTATATGCCCAGTAATTACACTAGCTATCAGTATCCTTCTGACCTAAACACAGTAATGTTTGCAGACTGCTGCTTGACGGACAGAATAACTGACTCTGGGGTGGTACCTACCTAGACGTAATTCTGCATAGGAATCTTACCACCAATATCTTCATCATCAGCCTATTGGACATTCCACTATTGAACAGGATTAGCCCTTAATAGTTTAGATAGGGTTACCCCAATTGTCGATTGGGAATGCGATCGGAGTATCAGATGTCTGTTCCTTTTGACGCAGGTGACCATCGTACTGTGGATTAAAATAAACAATGAATGGACCATGGCTCCACTTTGGGCGCCAGTATGACTTAAGGGTATTCGGTGTAATAAAAAAGGCTAAACCCTTGTTAACACACAATATTAAAAAGCTTATTAGAAAACTTGAAAGTAGGTCGTGGGTGGATTCGAACCTTGGACTCGAGCCCCAATATGGGGTGAGAAAGTTAAAATAGAAACTAACCCCAACGAGGCTTAAATTTTAAAGCTACCGAAAAAAGTAAAAAGTATGCAGCTAAAATGCACAACGTATATGGTCCAAAAGGAATGACCGTAGGCGATACCTCGCGCGAGTCTAGAATGATCGATTGACGTCACGCGAACGTAGACAAGAAACCTTCCTCGTCGCAATCTGAAACTTGTCTGAAATTGCAAGGGTATGCAGTTCTAAACGTAGCTTTCATAAATATAAATTTAAATTATAATATGTGTGTATATGTTCGGATAATATTTAAATAATAATGTTATTTTAATATTTAATATGCTTTTTATTTATAACTTGTATACATGTCAAATTATGTTGACAATCAATTACAACATTACAATATCACCTTGAAATCTAGAACTCCTAATCATTTACTAGCACAGAATACTCCCACATAAACTGGGTATAAGGTATCCGTAACTTATCAGTGAATTTATAACAGATCGAAAAATGGGCAGATGGGTTGACTGGGAGACAATGCTTAGAGGCATTAAGTAAGCAATACAGGTTTAAAATAAATATAATAAAATAAATGAGTTTAATAGCATATAAGTACATTTAATTAGGATGTATTTATCACACAACCAATTTTTGATATTTATTTCTCATTTACACAAATTATTCTTAACATAATCTTGAAGTTACCTTCAGAATTTTAAAAATATGTTAGGTATTTATTCTCCTCCAGTACAGTGGACTTAATCGAAAGACTGCCTTTTAAAGTAAACAATATCCTGAGTAAAACTTTTGACTGCTTCTAAGCCAATACATTAAATGCAATGCAAGGACACCCTCCAGCTATAAGGGCTTCTAATTTTAAGCAGTCTGAGAGCTGTCATCTTTTCAATTTATATTTAAAAAAATTATTGTAATGATATTTTCTAATATACTTTATTATTAAGTTGAGTGTGTTTTCCTTGTTGTATTTTTTGATTAAGGTGTACAATAACATTATATATAATTTCATTAATTAAATTTAATTAAAGGTTCCAAAGCATTACTAACTATAGATAATTATTTACTCAACTGACTAACAAAGTTTTACTTTATACTGTATAACAAATTATCCGCTTCTGGGAGTGACGCCTTTATACAAATCAAGTGTGGAAATGTCTTTGAAATTATTTTTATTTACAGCACAGCTAAGTAAGCAACTTCCTGGAAAATCTGAATAAATAAACTGCGGTTGCTAACGCGCCTGCTAAGAGTGGCAAAATGAGAGCTACAAACTTTTGTGGCAATCTATGGGGGAGTCCTATGTTCAGCAGTTGACTAGTGAAAGGCTGAAATGATGATGATGATGATAAAATTAATGTTTCAATGCTATCATATACCATAAATGTCATAATCAGCTGTTTATTGAATTAGAAGAGCATTAACTATGCTCTAAACTTTAGAGCAACGATCACGTGAAAATCCGATTACACAGTACACCTAAGTTTTGTTTAGTGTTAAGGCAAACATAGTGAAGGGCTATGTTAAACCATAGATTATTAAGGCAAATTTAATATCAAAATAATTCAATATTTAAATTTAAAAAGAGACAATAACTAGTAATATGTTAAGATAAGATATAAAAAAAACATTTATTACTGGAGACAATAATTTACAGGAATTTAGTCTGCAACTTGCAAAAAAAAAATATTCGTATTTGAACCATTTTTGGGACCTTCTTTTTCTTCTTCCTCATCATCATAATCATTACAGTCCATCACAAGACTATCACTGAACGTAGTCCTTCCCTATAGATTCTTTCTCACCACAAATAATGGTGTTTAGACATTTGAATCCACCGACTAGTCAATTTAATGTATTTTTAAAATATCTTATTTTAATACAATATGATAAGCTGCCCACAAACTGTAAACAGAGCATAGTTTAACACTTATTTAAATAATTTGACTTAATGAAATAATTTGTAGCGATGTGGTAATCCCAAATGTACAGGTGAATTTTATATCTGATACTTCACGTCCCTATTCTCATTTTTGTTTTGTTTTGATTATGGATAATTTTTGTAGTATTTGTTTATCTAACATTAATAAAATCCAGGAGGGGGAGCCAGGAGACACACACATACATAGCACAGGGCAAAACAGTTTGGGCTCCTCTCACCCATTAAAAAAAAACTATAGTTATGTAACAAGAAATTGTAATTGTGACTTGCGTATGTAAAATATAACATTTATTATTATTATTATTCATCGAGCCTCATCAATAATGCTTTTATTTCGGGTGAACTTCAAATACAAAAGCCAAAGTTTCCTTCACGTCAGTTTAACTGCCGCACATTCAAAGACATTGATCTTAATCTCTTTTATAGTGATATTAACTCTACAGATTAAACGTGAACGATATGGTCACTCACTCCATTTTATTTCTGTTTGACAGCCATGCCATGGGTTACCTATACCATCCGTAAAATGATAAGATTAGAAAATCAAGCTCATTTGCGTTACCATTCGACAGGCTTAGAAGAACATAAGGCGTATTATAAAGATCTTAAGTGCGGTGTCATTTCAGCCTTCTACAATGAAAAGTGTGCTTATTTTAATTTATATCTAAATCGTAATGTAACTAATTCTAAAGTGGTATGGCACAACATTAAAAAAACGGTTAATGTTTTGAGGAAAAAACAGGATGAAGAAAAGAAAGGATTCATTAAATTTCCATTTCTGCACAATTCCCGGATGCAATTTGGTACCAATGTCAAATATCACGTATTTATAATTTCATCGTTTCGGAACAACAACATTCGAACTGAAATCTATTGACGGAAGCACTATTGTAAAAAAATAAAATCATTTCTATTAATTCAAATGTTTGACATATTGTTGTTTACGTTGCCGTACACACTTAAGGTGTATGCGCTTAGGTTATTATATATTAATACGTATTCGGACCAGCACTTTTCCTGACGGCTGGCACCTGTTGTCCACCAACGTGTCTTGAAAGTAACAATATTCTACCTAATATAGTACTACGATTCTTTCTAAATCCTGAATTACATTCAGTAGTACATTAACGGTTTTTATAGACGTTGTAAACAATATCTTAACATCGCAAGATATTGGTCAAGGTACTATTATGGTATTTCTTGATTTCTCGCGGGCATTTGATGCCATAAATATTCCCCTACTGCTTTCAAAATTACATTATTACGGCCTCGTACCTTCCGCTGTTAAATGGTTTGAAATCTTCTTAACCCGGAGTCAGTTGGTTAGTATCAAAAATAATGATGGTTCAATACTGTTCTCCATGCCCTGTACCGTAACCAGAAGAGTTCCTCAGGGATCGATACTCGGTTCTCTTATTTTTCTTTTATACGCGCCGATGTCTGCTGTGAATTTTACTCGTGGTAGAATTCCTTTGCAGGAAATTTTCCTTTAAAATTTTTGTGTATATCTTGAGTCTTCATGTTTAATAGTGATAGTTTATTATGCAGCAAGTGCTCGGGAAAGTGTAGCAGCGATTGGAAAATTCAATTACAAGACCAAAACTGTACTTTTCGTTTTGTCTCCATCACTCCAGAAAATGTTCAGTAAAAGTCAACTATCATTTTACTATCGATTGAAATTTAACTGGTGGTAGGATTCCTATGCAGGAATTCTTCTAGGTAGGTATCACCCCTAGGGTCAGTTATTCTGCCGTGAAGCAGTAGTGTGCAAAAATTACTATGTTTCGATTTGAAGGGCACTGAGAGCTAGCGTAATCACTGGGCATATGGGACTTAAGAACTTATGTCTCAGGGTGATGGGCACAGTGTGGTGTCACACATAAATTTTCTGGGTGACACAGCATTTGTTATGGGCAGACGTTGCACTTACCATCAGGTGAACGTTTTGCTCGTTTCATCACTTTACCCAATAAAAAAAAGCATCGGAGCTACCACTTAAACGTAAAAGGGCAGATAGACCTGTATATATGCTGTCGATATACAGGTCTATCTGCCCTTTTACGCTAATGATACAGCACGAGTAATAACCGAAATTAATAAATAACATCTCAGTATGGTAAAAAAAAACCCACTGTATTATTTAATACATACTTAGCAAGTTTAAATATATAGTACTAGGTTCTAAGCGACAGATAGACTGTATATATTAGTAAAAATCCAATAATAAATATAAATGAGAACAAGTGGAACGTGTACCTCGAAACCTCGGTTTATGAATGGACGGCTCTCTTTAACTTTGATTATCGTTAGGGGTTGCAGAAATGGAAAGACCCGAATATTTTTTCGTGAAGTTGAGAAGAAGAAGTTAAGCGCAAGGAAGAGAGAAATCCGAACATTAGAGCTGTAATCCTTATCTTGCAAATGAGTATCTGCATTCCAGGGCAGTTTTAGATATATGGCTTAATGGCCAATGGTGTTGGAATAATTTACCTCCAGCTCTACGGGCACGGATATCTTTCTTGAAACAATTTTCATCTAGAAAAACAAAAAGTGCCCTGTAAAGGTGGTGTCTAGATGTTTGGATTGTTGTTTTTATGGCATGCATTACTCATTTTAATATTTTTATCATTTTTGATTACTAATCAACATATTAATTAAAAATTAAAAAAATATTGTATTATTATTAAACATACATTTTTTTTTTGGAATCATAAGTCAGCGCAGACGCACTTTGACTTTTGGGGTGCCTGCAGCAGCTATCCTGACTAGAAGTCCAAAATTAGCATTCTTTTTTCAAATTTTCCGTGTTGTTGCTAATAAATATGTGTATGTCTAAAATATAAAAGTAAAATAACTTTAAATGTCCCACTGCTGAGCACAGGCTTCCCTCTCATTTCTGAGAGGGTTTCCGCGTTCAAGGGTTCTAAGTGTCCGCGACGCTGCTCCAATTCGGATTTGCGGACTTGTACTTTCTGTAATTTTCATGCCAATAGCTTCTGTAGTTTTTAATTTACATTCATTTGTACAGAGAAAAAGTGAAGAAACATCTATATTTTTTTGTATTGATAAACAAAGATTATGATAACGTTTTATCACGTACCTAGTGTCTCTACATCTACATTTAAAAGCACAGAAACAAGTTTTTGAAGAGATAAATTGCTCGAAATTAATCAGATCAAAGCGCCCCATTCGCTGTTTTTAAAATTCGGTACTAAGCTCTCTGAAATGAAAACAAGGAATCAAATTAACCAAAGGCACTCTAGACCCCATTAATTACACCTAAAAAGTGTGCAGGCATCGCCCCTTTATAATAAGCACACAGAGTAGCATCTATATGAATATAATGTTTGACGTATAACGTGCGCACGGCTCGTAAGTTAGTTTTTTTTTATTTAATAAATGTGATGGAACGAGCAAAACGTTCACCTGATAATAAGTGTAACGTCTGCCCATAACAAATGTATTGTCATCCAGATCAGTATGACGCCACAATGCGCCCGTCACCCTGAGACATCAGTTCTTAAGTCTCATATGCCCAGTGATTACGCTAGCTCTCAGTGCCCTTCAAACCGAAACACAGTTATGTTTGCATATTACTGCTTCACGGCCGAATAACTGGCCTGGGTGGTACCTACCTAGATGGATTCCTGCATAGAAATCCTACCACCAGATTTTATGTATTTGTGTTTGAATTTAGCAGAGTTGTTTACAGGTATTTTTAATTCATAAAAAATTGTTTCTAATTAAACAGCCAACAGATTATACGAGTATCTCCTTCGGCGTGCCTGCTTTGCCATGATTATTGGACGTTAAATAAAGTCGCTGAATAAAAGAATGTGACGGCTTTATTTAATTTGTTTGATTTTTTGCGATACTTAGCAAAACTGTAATAATATTTTTCTCGCTACTGATGCTTATATATTTTTCGTGGTCCGCTCGAAAGAATAAATTATGGACACCTTGGTTGTAGAGCGCCACGTATTGGGGTGTCTCAGTAGAGCGAAGGGTAGTCACCCCACACCCGCTTTCAACCCACGCCTCAATGAGAAATGTTCCAGGGACTTTTGTCCCCTTATGCCCCTTTTTGCGAGAGACATCTTCAAGGATATTGTGTTAATCGGACCCTGTGATACTTTTTAAGAATTTATTCACCAGCAGAAGTCGTTTGGAAAAAATTATTTTATCTCTTTATTTATCTTCTGATTGTTCTTAATTTAGAATGTTCTATTGTTTTGAATTGTTCTTTTTGTACGGTAAGATTTCTTTTTAACCGAAATTACGCAATATATTATGAATATTTTTACCAACGTTTGTTTACGAATTTGATAAAAGAACATGGACTGTTGTTGTTGAATATAATGGATCGTTTTTGCGAGTAAAAATGTGCGCAACTGGTAACAATTCACAGGGGGAGGTTTGTATAGGGAGGGGGTCGTAGTTCATGTCTCGCCTGGAGAACCCTTTACGACCCCATGCTCCCTTTATCTCCAGTCAAAAATCGCTTCGAGAGTTATGTTTCGATGTGGTGTAACTACTGCTCCAATTTTGCCAAATTATGTTTTCGGGTTATAAGCATACTTGGATTTTCAGTCTTTGTTTGTAAATTTCTTATACGTTGTGTGGGAAATCGTAAATACGTTATTTTATATAATTTACTCGTATATGTATGATTTATCATAAATATAATTATTATAATAATATATTATGATGTTTTCAATGATTGTGAATGCCTTTGTTTTGAAATAATTAACTAACACAATAAATAATAAAAAAATATTTTGAAGTTTCGGAAACTAAATCCATGTCGTTGTAATAATAACAACTAGTCGGCTTTTTACAATGTTAGTATGTGAAATATCTAGTATACAAAATTACTGCTGCCCAGCCTTCCAGCATTAAGCGTTCAGTGGTACTACATTTCAGCAAGTGCATGCATTGATTTGTATAGTAATTACGACTAAATACGAGAAGACTAAGTTAAATGAAAATCTAAAGCACATTTTATACATGAAAATATACAAATTATAAAATACATATTTTTAATTTCAGAAAAAATATAATATGATATATAACACCTCATTGAATGTTTTTTTATGATAATATTTCAGACCACGAGACGTGACGTTCGAACTCGTATTAAGTCGCTTAACATAATCAAACCTATACTACATTATATGATACTAAGTAGCAATTTCGTAAGCGGAGTTTGCAAATAGCTATTTAAGCAGAGGCTTCCTACGTGTTACCGAATGTCAAAGCCCTCCTAAACCTCTGAGATCTGCAAACACGGGCGTTGAATCGTGTTAGTGTAGGCAAAAGCTCGCCGGGCTGCTGTCTGTATCCGAATCGATAAAATTCGGGTCCGCGCCCCCGTGCGTTGCCATAACAACGCTCTCAGAATCCCCCGTCCCCACCCCGCTTCTCCCTGAACACCGATGTTGACTTAGACGGATAGAGTAAGAGGCTTATTAATGGTTTTATGTTACTTTGGTGTTCTCTATAAAAAGAATCGCCTATTAAAAAGTGTTTGAATTATTTTCACTTATTTTCCTATCTTCTCTCTAAAGTAATTAGGGAATAAAAATGTTTTACCAAAAAACATGAGTCCAACGTAACAGTTATAAAGATTTTCTTTCCCATCTGTAACAGATTTTACATTCAACAGAAAATTCGATATAAATTAGAACGCCTGTAAATAATGGCGGTTCGTTTTCCCGCTTTGTTCGACGCCATTTTCCAGACTGCGTGACGCCATTTCAAATTGAGTGCGATCGGGACGAGTCACTCACACATTCAACAACATTTACGTCAAGCAAACAAAAAATTCTGTTTTTAATGTCAAGCAAAACATTAGTCATCGTTTTAATACGTGATGTGTGAAAATAAAATTCCTAAACGGTAAAAACGTATCTTCTCCAAGTAAAACACTACATACTTATATAATTTCGGTGATGTAATTGCTGTTAGCCTTTTTTGGCTTTTACAGCTTCATCGGATTTATAGCTTCATCGGATAAAACAATACAGTTGTTGCCAACTAGCTTGCCAAATATAGTAATTGTGTTTAATTAACAGAGAACTAAATGTAAAGTAACTGGTGGTAGGATTGCATAGGAAGATTCGATTTAAGGGCACTGAGAGCTTAAATATCATATGCTCAGGTTATTATACTATAATAACTGAGCATATGATATTTAAGAACTGATGTCTCAGCGTGACGGGTGCAGTGTGGTGAATAAAATTTTACTGGTGGTAGGATACCTATGCAGTAATCCGTCTAGGTAGGTTACACCTCAGGGCCAGGTATTCCGCCGTAAGTCAGTAGTATGCAAACATTACTGTGTTTCGGTTTGAAGGGCACTTTGAGCTAGTGTAATCACTGGGCAAATAAGATTTAAGAACTGATGTCTCAGCGTGACGGGTGCAGTGTGGTGTCACACAGAAATGATCTGGGTGACCCGGAATTTGTTATGGGCAGACGTTGCACTTACCATCAGGTGAACGTTCTGCTCGTTTCGTCACTTTATGTGATAAAAAAACAGCCTGTAAGTGTCCCGCTGCTGAGCACAGGCCTCCTCTAATTTCACAGAGGGTTTTGGAACCGGGAAGAGTCCGACACGCTGCTCCAATGCGGGTTGGCGAACTTCACATGTCTTCGCAACATTTTTATTTCTCAGACTTGACGGTTTTCTCGCAATGTTTAGGAAAACACCGCTGAGCACTTGGTAAATCAGCACTTAAAATTGCAGAACAATTTTAGAAGTGCCGGCGCTGGGGATCGAACTCAATTCATTCGCGTACCAAATTTAAGGCGGGCGTCCGGCCCCTGAGCTAGCACTAAGTGTAAAAGTACATAAATCATTTATACAAATAATGAATTGAACTGTCTGTTTGTAATAACAAAATAACAGCATTTTACGCGATGCTTATGAAAGTATATATGGTACTTATAAAAAAAAAACAAATTTAAAAATTTTCCTCTGTCTGTCTGTTTGTTCAGGCTAATCTCCGAAACGTTTAAACGGATTTTGGCGGGATTTTCACTGACAGGTAGCTGATATTATAGCGGGTAACTTTCATTTTAGAAAAATAATTATAGCTCCGCGCAAAAGATTAAAGCCCCAAAATCCGATTCAAATAGAGAATTGTATATGTATTTGATCGGGATAATTGTATATGATCGGGGTCGGCTTTTTACGCGGTTGAAACCACTGGGCAAGGCTAGTATAAGTTATTTTGGTACTTTAGTCGTCATTTTTATTGTAGCCCATCGCAAGACCACTGCTGAACAGAGGTCGCCAAGATGCTTTATGCATTTGATGCTCATATTTTCATGACTGATGTCTGCCATAACGACATTTTTCGGATAAAAACAAGAAGCTATCATCTACACACAATATTAGTTTAATATAAGTGCCTAAAATATTAGTGCGTACCGAGAAGCAATCGCGTGTTCTCTCTTTTTATTATGAACTAGCTGTGCCTTGCAGTTTTAACCAGCGTATAAAAGTCGACCCCGATAGATGATATACATATATACTTCCCTATCGGTTTTTGGCGTTTTAATTTTTTTGCGCGGAACCCTATTTTTCTAAAATTTAAATAGTCTTAGTTTCCCGCTATTATATCAGCTATCTGTCAGTGAAGGTCCAGTCAAATCGGTACAGCCGTTTTGAAGATTTTTTTTACTTTTCCTGTATAAAAGATGTTATTTTGTTATAACAAACAGACACTTCAATTTTATTTATTTGTATAGATTTTTGTATAGAAAGAAATAACAAAAGCAAGTCAATATTGTCGAATAATATATTTATTCGTCGTATCTAAGATATCATTTCATCCCACGAGTGTCGTTAGAGTCGATTAAAGGAAACGCAAGAAAAATGTAACCCAGTTTCATCCCGTGGCTGTAATAAAAGGTACGAAGTGTCGAGGTTATGCGATCGACAATCCGCCTGCTACGCGTGGCGTTTACGACAAATCCTTCCAACTTGGGAAATGCCAATGTCCAGCAGTGGATTGTTTACAGGCTGATAAAGACGATGATGATGAAGTGAGTGAGTTAGAAAGATGTTACCAGTGGTAGCAAATGCCACGTCTATAATAACTGGATATCAGTTACCCTATTCCAGAACGGAACTTGCAAAACCCTGTGGGAAACTGTTCCGGCATCGTCGCCTTGAGATATTTATTATATTCAGTAATTTCGCCATCGTTTACGATGATAGCATATGGGAAGCTTCTTCGATTTCATATAATGATACTATACAAGTATTTAAACAAAATAAGAATTATTTAGAAAACGTAGAATATAGGTGTACAAGTGAAGAGGGCCGCCTCCCTGGGCGGCGCCCGAGTACCGGGTGGTTTCCGCTTCTACTAGTAGTTTATCCTCGGAGCGAGGGTGAGCAAACTTTCTCCTCGTAAAATCTTGTTTACCCAGTGCGAGCACAAACATTTCTTTGCGGGTCGGGATTATTTTAGCGATGAATAAGTAAAATTACATTTAAACGAGATCGTTTTCAAAGACTGCACTTTGCAATTTATGCTATTTTAAAATGAAGCACCGTAACCGTCAGAGCGCTTGATAAATTCTTATTAATATTCTAAAGGCGCTGTTTTAGTTCTTTTGTTTTTCGAGAGCAGGCAATAAAGAGGTAGAAGCCTGAAAATGTGCTGCATTTATGCAGGTTCAGACGACGCCTAACGTTGCTCTAGTGTTTTATTTTTAGCTCCTTTGCCGAGCTCTTATTGCACTCACAAACAAGGTTTTTAATTATTTCCTTTAATGCCACTTTCAGCGTAACATGGGGGCGCTATTGTTTTTATGAGATTTTCGGTACTAAGCTAAAATTGAGTGAAGAAAATTGTTACATAACACATCCATATTGGCTATAGTTTTGTAGACTTGTTTTTTCAACTATTAACCATAACATGATTTCATTAAGTTATAAAGACGATTTAATAAGTATTCTACGAGTAATAATTTTTTTAAATCTATAATCGAAAATATGTACATATATTTGGAAAAGCAATATAAAAAAATATGTATGAATTGTACAAAAAGATCTCAAAGTGCGATTTCTGTCGGTTGTTCTGCAATAAGGGGTCATGAATCTTATAGGTGATTTATCGTGTCACTCCCGCCGGTCCGGGGGATAGATCACATAGTAGGGCTACTAGAAGAAAACTTCAACTTTTAAGTAGTGTAAATTCGAAGGATGCTTTAATAAGATATCTCGATTTTATAATGTACTAATACGGAATATTACTTTTTGTTAGAATAACTATTTTACGTCGTATATTTACTATTAGATAAAAAGTCCAAAATATTATATTTTCAGTCAAAGGACATTTCCCAAATTCGCCTAAGAATTAGCATACGTTTGATATATACCATAACTCTTAGCTTATTTTATGCCCTATATATTATTATTATATTTAAAAATTAACTTATTATATGTAAAAATCATACTGAAAATGACAGTGTTAACAGTGCGAGCGAGAAACAAATATAGTTTATCGAAGCTTGCGAGTGAGAGAGAATTTGAATGTCAAATAGAGTATTTACCAAATCACATGCAAGCGACAATCTTTGATTTTTTTTATTTCATAAAGTGATGAGACTAGCAAAACGTTCACCTGATGTTAAGTCCAACGTCTGCCCATAAAAGATACCGTGTTACTCAGAATATTTCTGTGTAGCACCACACTGCGCCCGTCACTTTGAGACATAAGTTCTTAAGGCTCATTTGCTCAGTGATTACGCTAGCTCTCAGTGCCCTTCAGACCGAAACACAGTAATGTTTGTACACTACTGTTTCCCGGCAGAATAACTGGCACTGGGGTGGTACCTACCTAGACGGATTCCTGCATAGGAATCCTACCACCAGTGATTTCTTTATGTTTTTAAATGTAATTTTGGCGATATTTGTTTTTGTTTGTTAGGTGTTCTGAGTAGCTTTTCGACAACCGGATTATGACAACTAATACTTTGAAATAAACATAAAATCGAACAGCGAGACTATTTAGGGTAACCTGCAACTCGAAAATATTGTAGGTAATAAATAAATTCTGAGAAGTGTCCGTCGTTATAATCTGCTTTCACGTGTTATTATAACACCTACGATACATAGGTGTTTGATTTTGAACCCAATAATCAATGTTTTATAACTGCAGGTTCTTGCGCGAACTTTGTACGGGAGCTGAGCAATGTCATTCATTGGTAGTAGAATTTCTATGCAGGAATCCGTATTTGTAGCTACACCCTATGCCTGTTATTCTACCGTGAAGCACTGGGAGCTAGCGTAATCATTGCGCATATGGGACTGAAGAAGCTGCACTTACCATCAGGTGAACGTTTTGCTCCGTTTCGTCACTTTATCCAAAAAAAAGTAACAAAGGGCGTAATTTATATACGTTGTCTTTCCTCTTTACCCTCTATCTCTACTTGTGCAAATCATCTAAGCATCCTCTTTCTTTATCTTTCTCACTACATCTTCTACCCCAGCGTTAACAGTCGTAAAAGTTGTCATAGGAAAAATAAAACCTGGAAATGGGCAGCAGCATCTTCCTGTAACATCTGAATAATAAACTGCATTTGCTAAAGGTGTTTTACAAAATGTGGCAACTATGGCAATCAATTATCATCATCTTAGCCTACCACTAGTCCAGTGCTGAAAAAAGGCCTCCCCCTTAGATTGCCACAAAGTTAGTAGCTCTTATTATGGGGGATTTCGCCGCCCTTGTCTTCACATTACATTCATCACATCATGTCTTCCACAATTCATTCCTCACCACTCTGTCATAGGCCTTTTCCAAGTGTGCGATAACACTTATATATCTTTGAATAGACTTTTTGACTTTGATTCTTCAAGCTCAAATATCTCATCTAATGTGTCAAACATCTCGATCAGTATCTTTACAAATTCCTGTCACACAGACGCTCTAGAACAGTAACAGGTTCATGCAGACGATGCCGTCATCGCTTTTTCGGCTTATTCGGCTCATCACCAGAATGTGGTCCGTGTGAATGCCGTTACCGCGTATGCCCTAAATACATTTTCTTTCTTAATCCCACAATTACGAAATCAAGACGCGGGCCCCTGGTCCGTGAGCACAGTATCCGATGAAGCTGTAAAAGCCAAAAAGGCTAACAGCAATTACATCACCGAAATTATATACAAAATCAATCATACTTCTCGAGCTTCCTTTTTTTTTATAAAGGTGGATTTTTTTATGGTCAATCATTGAGTTTTTACTCCTTCATTGCATTCCCATGAGCATCTAGAACATAAAAAACAGACCTTAAGCAATGTTTCATTAACATTTGCTTTTAACAAAAGACCTCAAATTTTGTGACCTAGGAATAATTTAGGACTGGCGTAATATAGATTACTCCTCCATCAATCAAAGACCATGAAATTTTTCTGTCACTTTCGGCTTTTACGACACCCACACGCCGCCATTTAAAGCATAAACGTGAAGTATGATCTACTGTAAAATGTTGCATTGTTAAAGCCTTGAAAGTCTATGTTGAATTTTTAAAGCCATATGTGGTAACCCTACTAACAGGACCCTGAGTGAATACTCTCCGCGAAATATAATCGCGAGAGGATTGGACTTTTATAATTTATGTACACGTTTTATGTTACACGTTACTAAACTAGCGCTGTTATAGATTGAAACTATTCTATTTCTATTGTCATAGTGCTTATGCATGTCTTTATTTTGGTTATTTTACATGTACCCCATTTTGTTATTAATATATCGTAACGTCTTGTCCGTATACATCCGTCTTATAAACGAACCATCAAATATTTCCGGATGCGTGGGGCCGAAATACGAAAATCAACTACTATTGGCAGAGGCCTATATTCAGCAGTGGCCATAAGCCTATCCCAATACACACAGTGCCGATGATACGGTACTACTTTTACTTGTTGCTCTGTGGTTGCACTGCGGCGGTACCAACCTAGACGGACTCCTGCATGTAAATAAATAACTCTTCTCAGCTGTATCATAGCTTATGTCTATCGGAAACAGTGTAAAAGATTCCTAACAGTAAAATATTTTTTCAATAGATCTTGTACTTTTATAGACCTCTTATAATTTGTTGTTACGTGGGCGCATTTGTAGGTAGTTTTTCACCGACATGTTTAATGTAAAGGATATGCATGAATATGACATTACTGATATATTTTTATAGGAGACAAATTTCACAGAGACTAGGTATGTGAAATTTGTCTCCTGTCATTGTCAAATATAAAATGTACAGATCATCATCATCATCATCATTATTTCAGCCTATCACTAGTCCACTGCTGAACAAGGGCCTCCCCTATAGACTGCCACAAAAGCTTGTAGCTCTCATTCAGATTTTTCCATTTTTGCCACGCTTGGCAGGCGGGTTGGCAACCGCAGTTTATTTGTTCAGATGCTCCAGGAAGATGCTGCTGCTCATCTCCTGGTTTTTATTTTCCCACTGTCGACTTTTACGACACCCACGGGATGAGGTGGGTGGTAGATTCTCTTAAGCTTCTACACGAATTCATTACAATCAAAAATATTTTACAAAGTTGAGATATCTGTTTGAGAAAACATTAAGTTGATTAAATATTAAACAAAATGTCTTAAATTAGAAATGTTTATATTAGAATGTAATTAAAAATATAAAACTTAATTAAAGTTGGCAATTTGCGTACCATTCAAACGGAGTTGCTGATATCCGCGCTTCCTACACAAAGCACGGTCTTAGGGATGATTTATTGCCACGTTGGGACGCCTGCTGTTACTCTCCACATAAAGCCCTTTACACAAACCGAGGAATTAGTAGATCAGAATTCATTCAGTATTGAAATATCTTTTAAAATAAAAGGCAGTCAAACTGTAAGATTGCTCCTTTATCGTTGGTGCGTCTTACAGTGATTAATTCCACATGTGCAGATTTCCAAATCTGTATACTGTAAGCCATTTAAAGTCAAATTCACGACACTGTGATGAGCTGCACCATTTTTTTACTCACTTCGGAATTTCTGTATACAAGAAAAAGGCGTAGGCTACGCCTTTTTAATTAGATGAGGTAATTTTTTTATTAGAGACGAGCAAAACGTTCACGCAAATTCAACGTCCGCCCATAACAAATGCCGTGTCACCCAGAACTTCTCTGTGCGGCACCACACTGCTCCCGCCAGAGACATCAGTTCTTAAGTGATACACTAGTTCTCAGTGCCCTTCATAAAGAAAACGGCAATGTTTGCATACTACTGTTTTTCACCTACTACCTAATATTACATACCTGGTATTACAGTGGCCATTAAATGAATAATTTATTCGATCATAGACTGACTAATAATCTTCTATGGAATGTTAAAATATTTTGAATTAAAAAATACTATTTCGATTCACAGGGATAAAGAATATGTAACGACTTTAAAACAATGAATGCCGATTTTTTTTATCAATTGTATACCGAAATCGGATGGGTTACGTTGCGCACGGACTCTAAGCGACGCTTCATCTCGCGCTACGGCTTCAGGGCCCATTTGCCAGCCATAATGACGTACCTTCTAACCCCGAGCGGTTTCGTATTAAAGTCTCTAAGGCCACTTTATGACAACACACGAAAATTTTGAGCAATGTTCTACGAATAAGAATGCTCAAGTTATATTTAGCAATAATGAATCTGGGAATAAGAAGTTTTGTCTGAAATACTAAAAGCCGGTCAGTTTGGAATATAATTGATGTCTTTTATGGTAAAACCTTAGTACTCGTAGTAGACTTGCAAAGATGACGAAGGTTTTGCCTTTAGTTCACCGTTATATAGTAAAAACAATGGATGTGTAATTTTTTAATGAGTATTTGCATTTAATGAGGTTTCTACATGACCTTAATGTTTGCTCCTCTCGGTACATAATTTTTAAAAATTCACGAAGCGCGTAGGCGGCAGCTGGTGGCCGCAGGATTTGAAATTTTGTGTCTCAAAGGGCTGTTAACATACATTGTTAGCAATTGAGACATTTCGTTTAAAGGCCAGTTTAAATATGTTAATAAAAACTATTCTTTTAATGTCTGTAATATTCATCTCAAAGATATTCAGAGAGTATTAAATAAGTCGTTAAAAAATATGATTGTATTAAAAAAAATGATAACATTCAAGAAAAGATGTACTCTTTTTAAGTAGTAAGACGTTGGCCTGTTCACTATAAAAAATCATTTTACATATAAACATAAAGAGTTCTTTGCAATTATGATACGACGTAATCCATCACACGTCACATCCTCCTGGGGGTGTGGCAACTGAGACTTAGGAAATAAATAAACCAGAGGACGGACCGCAGATTCCATTTGAATTCGAAACTGTAGTGTAGCTCAAGTGACACGTATATATTGTAACATACATGATTCTAATAAACAGTATAATTTAAGACATCTAATAAGCAACATCTCTGGCAATGCGTCTACTGTGCGTGGTAATTATGGTAAATATTTGTAAAGTATATGTGGGAGGCCTATAGATACGCTGCAAATACTGATTTAAACTCTGAGGCTGGTGAAAGACTCTTATTTTACTCTTACCAGAGTGCGTGCTAATGAGCCTAAGTCACTAGACTTTCACCGCTACGCCGTAACCTTAAGATAATCTACCACTCTCACCATCGGGACCAGATCATCTTGAATGTACTCGTATCGTTAAAGTCGACTAAGGGAAGGAAAATCAGTCGCAAAAATCTCGTTGACTCCGACGGATGGCGTAATAACTATATTAATATAACCATGATTATTTATTTACTTAAAAATAAATTTTATGCTGTAAAGCGCTCAAAGCGTCGGGTTAGATACGAGTAGTAGATTGTACGCGATAAAATCTGCAAAATCTAGTTTTATTTAAATGTATACTACTCGCGTAAAAATAAGAAATCATTACAAAATTATTTAATTCAAAAAAACCTACTTCAACGCAACAGTTCCAAACATGCTTAAGCGAATTTAAGAGTTTCATGATTTTCTCATGGATCCCATTATCAGAACTTGACCAAAATTATCAGTATCCCCTTTCAAACAAACACTTTTTTTTATTAAATTCTTTCTTTCATATCGGCAAACATACATAAGAAAACTAAGACTAACATAGAACCGCCTCGTTTTTAGAAGTCGGTTTAAAAAAAATCCAGATAGATGCCGAACTGCAGTGTCAAAGGTGCGGGGTGTATGGAACTACCATCATCAGTCCTCCTGTGAAGCGTGCAATTGTAAATTTAGTTCGAAAAAAATGTTCTTATGCGGTAACCCATCGTATGGTATGGTATTTGCAATGGCGTGTTGAGATTAACAGCTCATTAGTAATACTATCGTTATATAATCACACAAAAACGTTGCCTACAAAGTTTTTTAAAAATGGAAGTTTCTTTTTTCCCTTGTCATTATAAGTTTTCTATAGATCAGACGGACAGACCAGCTTCATGTTATTAAGTTTTCCGAGAGTTACTTGATTATATGTTATTAAATATATTAATATAATTACGAGTACACACATGTGCACACTAATGGTTTCTGTTAATTGAACTGTAATTAATCATTTACCTGTATATGTATTCTCAAATCCTATATCATTAATATCCATAGCATTCAGCAACGTTATATTATGTACTGAAGCTGCTTCAAATTATTGATTGCACAGCGAAGTGCGTCAGGAGATATATAATGTAAATAGTACATACACGTACATAAATGTTACCTAGATATAGAGCTCGGGTGCCGGCCGGGCTCGCGGCCCGGATGTAACTATTGGCAACCGTGCGCTCGACTTGCTTCGAATTACTCGTTTGTTAGTACGACCTATTTTAGCGAATAAACGTAATAGTAATAAGGGTCGAAATTGTATGCATAAAGCTAGGAAGTTACGTTAGTATCCTGTTGTCAATTGCATCACCTCTGTGCCACCTGATTCTCGGTGTTGGCTCCGGGGGGCACCCGTTGGCTGTTTGTTGGTTGCCTTCGCTTTGTGCTCCCTTAATAAGTACATTCGGCCATGTTTGCGAGAGTCGACTGCACATGACAGCGCTGATGTGTTGTAATTACTTTTCGATGTTGGGAAAATTGCTCAATATGCTTGCTGACATGCTTATATTGCAGGGTTTATTGTGAAAATAACTCTTTGTTTTGTTTTAATGCAGAAATATACTAACAATGTTTTTCAGTACGTGATTTATATAAATAGGTACTTAACTAATTCACAGATTAGGAGGACTGCTTTGTTGACAAATCGGTCAAGTTTACAATGATAGTGATAGTTTAAATGATGCACGGACCTACCTACCTTTTTAAATTAGTAAAATTTTTACCACGGAATCATTGGCTATACATATAAAGTAATATAACATGAGCTCCTGTTTATTGGAATTTGTATAACGTTGTAGTTTAGTAGCATAAGATAGTCTACATTTTTTTCTATACAGTAAACATTGTTTCCTTCTTGCTTGCTTTTCTTCAACCTTTGCACTTGTATTTCTTAAGTTATACATTATTTATTAATTATTCCATTACGTTGGTTTTAACTAGGTACAGAATGTATACGGCAATGAATAAACGAATCATGAATGAATTAAAAGTGCTTGCTAATTTCAGAAAACAAGCTAAGCATTACCCATAGAACCTTTTGAGATTGAACAATGAACTTAATCTTATCTGCATTAATTATACTTAAAAAAATCAATTATACAGGAGCATTTATTAAAGACTGCGGATAATGCTGTTTGTTGATTACTATCGCAAAGTTATATTATTCATTAATAGGTACCATCACGTATATATGTATCATGATTATGATGATGATGAAATGATCACGGATATATTTACATACAAATGTGTGTGTATATGTGTATGTATGTATTAATATTTATTGTGATTCTATCGCTCAACGTTTATTTTTTTTACATCATAACTTATAATTAACATGTATTATATATTACTAATATTTATTTGTACGTAAGTATTTATCTTGAGTATTTTATGTAATTGTATTTGTACTATGTTATGGTTATTTTAAGTTTTAAAACATTGTTTTTTAGTGTTGACACCTGCCACAATGTATCACTATTAACCCAGAGAGGGTTGACTGGCAGAGAATGCCAACAGCCATTAAGTCCGCCCATTGTATCCCTTTTTTTGGTGTACAAGTAAAGCATAAATAAAAAAAATATTATTAAGTAATACAATTGTTTTATGTTGTATTGTCCCATCCCGCGTCTTGTTGGGTTTTATATATCTATTTAATATCACTTGATTTTATAGTATTATTATTGTATTAAAAATCTCTTCTCTTTTTTTATCTGGCTAAATTTATGGTATTTTATATATTAATACCATATCATATACATACCACACCAACCAGTGGTAGAATTTATACGCAGGAACCTTTTTGTTGGTGTCTCAGGGTGGTAAGGGACTTTGCCCGTTCCGTCATTTTTCTCTAGAAAAAATTTCGACGAGATCATAATATAAATACCCCACATTATAATTATCATCATTTCACCCCATCACAAGTGTACTGCTGAACATTGGCCTCTCTCACATATTGCCACAAAGCACTGTCCTGATCCATTCCCGTAAAAACGTGCAGATCGTCCCTAAAATTAGCCGGAGGTCGCCCTACACTATACTTCTGCCGGTACGAGGTTGCCACTCGAGGAACCTACATTCCTCAGTTCCTACTTTTACTTATAGGTTACTAGTTCTACGAGACTATATGACCGGTCCGGATTACAATTTTAATATACTGATCTTCAGGGTATCTATTATGTATCTTTTATACATACAGTCACACCTTTTTTCCATATAAGGGGTAGGTGGAGACCTGCACATGGTAGGCGGCCACCACGTCGTCACATTCACATTCACATTTTGCTATGAATCAAGAAATACTTACTCCCCATTGCGTTCCCACGAGTAGTATAGAAATAAAGGCTGTCCGTACAATACCTCAGTCGCCTCTTCCGACACCTCAGGTAGGAAAGAAGTAGGAGCTATTGTACTCTGCCGGACAACTATCAGAAAGTATAATAAAATACTCCTCTACATATAATGTGTATAGTACCGGCAAAACCCTATAGCATACCATTAATTAAGTCCTTCTTGAATTATAGTACGTACGCTTCTCTATGAATATTTATTTTCATACACAAGCGAAACCGCCCCGGGCATATTTGAACGAAGCAAATTCAATTCTAGATACTCTAATTAGCTTTGTTGGCTTTTTGTTCGTTCGACAGACATTGACAGACGCGGGCAGAGGTTTTTAATTACGGGATTTTGCGCTGCTCGCTTTCCAACAGACTATCGACGCGACTCTGCCAAAAAAACGGACAATTTAAAAGTCAAATAAATTTTCTGAATATAAAAAATATATTAACAAAATGTAATAAAGAGAGGTGGACGATTAGAATTTTCCTTTTTAAATGTATTTTCCTTCATTTTCCTATACAAGAAGGAAAATATCATCGAAAATCAACATTAATTTAATGCAATGATGCACTAAAATATTTTATTTATTTCTTTATTTAAGCTTTACCTTGAAAGTAATAGGTTGGGCAAAAGTTTCTTCGCATTTTATATGAAAAATCGAGACATTTTTTTTCAAAAATTATTTACATTTAACTACAGTGTATATGTGCCATTTTCTTCGAAGACTGCATTTTCAAGGTAGTGACATGATCCCGTTGCTGTAGAAATTTTGGGACTTCTGAGCAAAAAAACGCGACGAGTAGTTTTTGCAGTCCTCTCTTGATGTTAACCTGACACTACCTAAAGAATTCTGAAGACACCGAAACAAGCGGAAATCAGAAGGTTCAAGGTTCAGGGCTATATGGCGGCTGCATTACGCCTCCCAGCCATACTCTCTGAATTTTTGATGAAGTGGCTAAAGATGTGAGTGGTGTTTCTATTGATCAAATCCAGCCGCTTTCTTTCAGCTTCTTGCTTTAATTCTCATCAGTTGTTAGCAGTAGAGATCCGAATCGAAGGTTCTGCCCGGCGGTAAAAGCTCATAATGAACAACGCCCTTCAAATCCCACCAAACACACAGCATCATCTTATTACGAGTTAACCCGGGTTTTGGCATAGTCCGTGAAACCTGACCGACCTTTGACCACGAAAGGTTTCAAAGGTTTTTCGCACATTCTTGTCGTACGTGATCCACTTTTCATCACCAGTTATCAATCTCTTCAAAACGGGTTCGGTTTCATTACGTCATATATAATAAAAATATAATATAATCATATTTACTGGTGGTAGGATTCCTATGCAGGGATCCGTCTAGGTAGTTACCAACCCAGGGCCAGTTATTCTGCCGTGAAGCAGTAGTGTGCAAACATTACTGTGTTTTGGTCTGAAGGGCACTGTGAGCTAGCGTAATCACCTGGACATATGAGACTTAAGAACTTATGTCTCAGGGTGATGGACACAGTGTGGGTGACACAGCATTTGTTATGGGCAGACGTTGCACTTACCATCAGGTGAACGTTTTGCTCGTTTCATCACTATATCCAAATAAAAAAAAAAGCGCAAATATGCACATGGTTCGCTTAGATTTCTTTCAGTGAGCTCGTGTGGAACCCAAATATCGAGCTTTTTTGTGTACCAGCTGTTGGGTCAAAACTGTTTTGTGATCAATTCCCAGTTCTTCGGCTATGTCGTAACTACTGGCAATGCCTATGTTGCGCCACTTTTTCAAAAATGGTGTCCATTTTATCCGTAACAGGACGACCAGAGCGAGGTGCATCTTTGACATTAAAATTCCGGATTCGGATTGAAAACACTTAACAACTTTGTGCCACTCTTACTGACACTGCATTAGGTCCATAAACGTCGCAAATTTTTTGCGGCTTGCGTTTATGCCTTCTTTGTAATAAAATTTAAAAATGCATCGAATTTCTTCGACAAATGGCACATATAAACAAAAAATCATCGAACAAAATGGCACATATATACTGTAATTAAATATTAATAAACTTTGAAAGAAAATGTCTTGAGTTTTCGTTTAAAATGCGAATAAACTTTTTCCACAACTTTATATTTAAATAAATAAATACGTATATAACATATAATTTTCGCGTTGTAACCTTTTTTCAAAACTACTTAATAGATTCAAATGGGATTTTCACTTTTGTATTAACTGGGATCTTCGGAAAATCAGGCTATTATTAATGAAAACAGTCTATAAATATTTAGGCAGAGCCATGGAAAGAAATGAAAAATATAAATAGTATAATTATGGCCCGGGCAGTGACAAAATTTTATTTAATATAAAATATAAAAAGAAATATACGTCTTTGTTCATATGGACACCTTATGTTCAACAACACAGAGAGCACAAGGGATCTGTGACAGGAAACAAAAGAACACCGATTCCTACCAAGGATGATTCGCGAGGATATTGAAATTAAAAAACATCCTAATCTTAATAGGGAAGATGGTTGTGTTCCTACCACCGACCTGGGATCTTATTATTAATAAAATTAAATCAAAAGTCAAGCATACCACTGCAAGGCTTTAAGACACAGTAAGCTCTTTCTCGATCGATTAGATCGGCCTAAAAATACTCGTAATAATTAAAATTGAAGGTACCCCGGATTGAGATCAGGACATTTGTCACCTCAGTCCGACCGTGACGTGGTGCTGTAAAGCGCTCGAAACGTAGCGTTATAAACAGTTTAAATTAAACACGATAAAATCCCTAAAAAAATTATTTTATTTAAACACAGATGAGTTATAAAAAATAGTTTGTTTGTCGTTAACAAATAGAAAATATAATTTGGCGTCAGTAAAATGACAAAATCTTCTTATAAGTCAATATTTATAAAGGTAATGACGTGAAAGTGTTGTTGGCGTGAACTGATTACGGTGACGTATCATCCGTCAAAGTTGAACGGGCACGAACGTTCCTCCTATTTTCTTTTTTCGTGGAAGGAGGAGAATGTGGGGCGCGGAGCTAAAATATTCTAGACAAAAGGCAACGCGGTTCCCCGGGGCTTGCAACGTTCCATTATTACGTTTTCCACGAACGTTGCTTCTTGAGAAATATGAGCGATAAGATGACCTTTCTTCGAAGCGTAGCGTGTACCAGATGCTTTTGCGTCTTTTTGCAGACGAGGATATTACATTTTGTCTATTATCGATATTGACTATGGAAACTTATGAAATAACTGAATGTATAACTGAAAGAATACACAATACTATAAATTTATGTTCAATATTACAAAGTAATTTATTTTAAGTCTTATTAAATTTCATAGCCTCCATTTGATGGCGGAAGGTCCATGCTTTTGCCGGTACGAGGTTGCCACTCTTGCCCAACGGTTCTACGAGCTATATGGCCGGCCCATCTGCCACTTCAGCTTGCTGCTCATTAGGGCTATGTCGGTTACTCTAGTTCTATTGCGGATTCTATCCCGTACATTACCAGATCTAAATTATCCAGACCAATGCCAGTCAGCAGTGTCTCAGGATGCGAGGCGTTTGATATTGGGATCGTCTACCACGCGCGGCGATTATGGCAAATTCTTACTAATCGGGAGAGGCTTATGTCCAGCAGTGGACTACCTAGATGGGTAATAGTCTAGGTAGGTCAGTTATTGAGCCGTTAAGCAGAAGTGTGCAAATATTACTGTGCTTCGGTGTGAGGGTAGTGTAAATCACTGGGCATATGAGACTTAGGAACTGATTACTGAGGGTTACGGGAGCAGTTTTGTGCCATGCAGAAATGTTCTTGGTGACATAACATTGGTTATTGGTTTTGCTCGTCTCGTCACTTTATCATATAAAAAAACGTTTTATTGTATGTCATTAATTTGTGCCAAATAAAGTATTTTTTTTCTTTAATTTAAACTTATTAAGTTCTATTTTTATATTACATTTTATATATTTAAGTAAGCTCTATTGTTTTCCTCGCATTTAGGATTGCCGTTAAAGAGACCGATAACATTTGTATATTTTTCAACGAATAATCCCAGTATTCACTTGGCGAAAAGGCGTGCCGAACCGCTTATACCGGGGATAAGCACGATCCGTATATATTTACTCATAATATTTACGTAATTATGTTTACACAGACACCGTCCTAACTCCGCAGAGGAGTCTCAGAGAGTTTTTTTGTTAAGCTAGAACAAAGCCTCTAGTCAAATTAAACTGAACTAATTTGACCCAAACAATTCCCTAAAGCGCCCTTTTGCGAAGCGCCTTTAAGGAAAACTAACAGCGTTGTGATCTGTTCCGTAAATTTGGTGAGAGTATCGAATTGAATCATCTTTGCCGACTTACATAAAAACAATCTCACCTAGAGCGGGTGCGAACAAAAAACTCGCGCCCGGTGCGAGGGCAAGCTGTGCTGCCATCTCGCGCATCGTTGCTAGGAGACGCGGATCAATACAGCCTCCGCCGGGCCGCCTAATTACCCCTCGCGTCCCTCATGCCCCACGCTCCCCGCGCCTCGCGTTTCGCCCCGCCCGAGGAAAGCTCTCCCGCCCGACCTCGCTTCCGTTCCTATATTTAAATATCGAATGATAGAATTCAAATTCAAATATTTTTCACTTTTAACACTAACTATTTCCTTTTTTTGATAGGCTTTATTTGTCACAGGGATGAGTAAAATTTTCTTTTGAAATATTTTTTAAAAACCTTTGTTTCGGAATAAGTTTTTTAATATCATTCAGTATTCATCAGATATTTTTAATGAAAATTTTCTTTGTTATATAATTTCTGTATAGGGGCTTAATGAATAAACTTAATTCTTCAGCCAAAACATTTGAAATACTTTGAGACAACACTAAATATTTTCAATTACCTTACCTTTGCCGAATTATGAAAGGCGTATTATTTTTTGAAATTTATGGTCAGACTTTTTTCACGTAATTCATAAAAGAAAAAAAAAGGTATTTCTGCTCCGTGAAACTTTTTCTTTCAAAATCAGTCAGGGAATACAGAATCATTTAAGAGCCGTGCCATCAGCCAGGGCAATATTAAGGGTAAACATTTGCACATCGAAATGAGAAAAGCGTAAGCATCGTATACCTAATAAATTTTTTGTGTTACATCCGGAATACAAATTTCCCTATTGGAAAAAGAGGATAAGTACAATAGGAGGTTGTGAGTAGGGGCAGGTGTGTGCTCCTTGAGGGTAAACATACGCGTTTGTGTTGCTTCACGTCGGCATATTGTCATAAAAACGTTTGCCACATATTTATTATAAAGGTGGTAACAATATGGTGTTATAATTCTAAAGGCTGAAATAAAAAAGTAAAGTACCGTTTTATACATGTTTTGGTACAACTGATGGTAAGATTTCTATGCAGGAACCACCGTAATGCCTGTAATTCTGCCGGAAAGCAGAGGTGTGCAAACACAACTGTGTTTTTTGTTTGAAGGGCAATCATCGTCATCATCATCCATTCAGCCTATCACTAGTGCACTGTTGAACACTGACCTCCCCCATGGTTTCAAAAAATAAGAACAAAAGTTTGTAGCTCTAATTATGCGGGAATTTTGCCTTAGTTGCCACGCTTGGCAGGCGAGTTGGCAACCACAGTTCATTTATTCAGATGTTCCAGGAAGATGCTGCTGCCCATCATTAAATTTCCCTATGTTGACTTTTACGATACCACGGGTGGTAAATTATCTCAACCCGCCACCACACGGTGCAATGAAGCTTGTGTAATAACAGGGCATATGAGACTAAAGAACCGATGTCTCATGGTGACGAGCGAAGTGCGGTGCTACGCAGAACTTTTTAATGCAAAGTTCTTAGAGGCAGCCATCGCCCTTGCCATCAGGTGAACGACTTAAACATCTTTGCTGAGGTCTTTTCTCATGTTTAAAGTGTTTTTAGCCGGGAAGAGTTCTAGTCCACGACCTGTCTCACATGCGGGTAGGAAAGCATGAAGAGCTGTGGTAGCTCAGAGCCAGGCGCTCGCCTAAAACTTCATAGTACGCCAGTGACTTGAGTTCGATCCCCGGTTCCGGCACCTCCGAAACTTTTCTGCAATTTTAAGTGCTGATTTACCACGTGCTCAGCGGTGACGGAAAATGTCGCGAGGAAACTTACATATCTGAGGTTATTCCTCATATTTCGAGGACATGTGAGGTCCGCTAGCATTGGCGCAGCGTGGCGGACTCTTCCCGGCTCCAAAACCCTGACAGAAATGAGAGGAGGCCTTTGCTCAGCTGTGGGACATTTAGAGGCTGTTCATATTATACAGGTTGTCTGGCTATATTTTCCTTTACCGCCTATCTAAGTGAACAATTAATAAATTATATTATGGTGCAGCATCGATAATCAGACTCTGGTCATTCGCATGTTATGAAATTTAATGTGATCGCCTGGTCCTAATCACTGGCATGTATCTATATCTGTATCCTATCCTACTAATGCAATAAACTGCATAAAATGCAATAAAATTTGAAAGGTTTTTTAGGATATTTCTTATTAAATTATGTCAAAACGTCTGGACCGTTTAGGTAAGAAGCCCATTGTTAAATTATGACCCAGAATAGGAAAATTCAAAGCTGCGAGTTAAAACTACTGAATAATTCGTTCGATATCACTTTTCAGTTTCAATAAAAGAAACAGAGAACTTAAAAAGATAATTGATGTAAAATATTTATAAGATTAGCCTAGTTATTACACTAGCTCTCAGTGCCCTTCAACAACACTGTAATGACTACTCTTCATGGCAGAATAACTAGCCCTGCGGTGGTACCTACTTAGACGGATTCTTACCTAGGAATCCTACCACTAGTAAAAACCTCCGCTCCATACAAGAGTAACGCGAAAGTTGAAAAAAAAAATTTTTAAAACCAAGAATTTTCTTTTTTATATACTTGAAGAAGTCCCATGAATATATTTTAGCGTCGCTCTTGATCTAGGATAAACATATTCTTCAAACGGAACATCATTTTTAACGCGAGACATTGTCAATAACGTCCTTTGTTCTCTCGAGGGACAAAACAAAATTATGCTAGAAAGATGCCCTGTAAGGAATAACCAAGAACACCCACTCCAGATGCTTATTTTTTACAATGTAATCCTTTAATAGTGTTAAATTTGCATTCAATATTATTTTATAAGTATAAAGTTTAAAACTAATTTCGCTACAATTCATAGTATATATAGACATACAGTCACGCCCTTTTCCCATATTAGGGGTAGCTTCGGGCTGATTTCCACAACTCCACGTCTATGCGCGAATTTTGCGGTTCCATATAAGGGGTTGGCAGAGGCCACTCACGTAGCCCACTTATCGTCCTCGCGGGAAACGAGACGTGACGGGTGGCGAACAACGTCGCCGTCATTTTGGTACGAGTCAAAAAATTCTTACTCCTCATTGCGTTCCCTCGAGCAGTATAGTGACAGCATTGCATATTATTGTGTACGAAATAAAGGCTGTCCGTACAATACCTTAGTCGCATCTTAGGACACCTCGGTAGGAAAGAGGTAGGTGCTATTCTACTCTGCCGAACACCTATCGCCTACTAGTATATTTGAATCATCAGATTTATAAATACTTAAGGTATTCAGTTATTCTTGACTTTGTTTGTGTTATTTACGAGTACGTCTACGATGCAAATAATGGCAGTCACGTTGTAAAGCAGCATTTCAAATTGCACAACTACTTTAGGTGCCTTAACCGGGGATCGAACTCAGGCCCCTGTGCTATCGCGGCATAGTTGTAAAAGCTTAACATCTGTATTTCTTTTGTCACAAATCTGGTTTATAGCTGGTATATAATATTAAATTCTTAACATGGATATTTTGTGTATCGGTCCAATAAACCAACTAATAAGGTACATCAAGAATTGAAGGAGATTCCAACCTTCAGTGTCTACATTGTGTGGGATAAGCTTGTTTATGAAATCGAAATTACACGACGCTCTTTATTGCGTAGGTAGACCTTTTAAATGGGAATATATTATATCACAAAATAGTTGTTTAACTTCGTATATTGGTAACTTTCCATTCATATATTGGGTACTCTGGTAACATTTTTTTTATTTTTTCGTTTACCTGATAGCAAGTGCAACCGTCTGTCACCCAGAACGTTTCTGTGTGACCCCACACTGCGCCCGTCACCCTCAGCCATGAGTTCTTAAGTCTCATATGCCATGTGATTACGCTAGCTCTCAGTGCCCTTCAAACCGAAACACAGTAATGTTTGCACACTACTGTTTCAAAGCGGAATAACTGGCCCTGGGGTGGTACCTACCTAGACGGATTTTTGCACAAGAATCCTACAGGCCTATGTTCAGCCGTGGACTAGTGATAGGCTGAAATTGTGATATATAAATTCACATTTTACGGTCAAAACTTATTGATTAAGCTAAGTTTAGAACTGCATACCGTCGTTCAATTTATATTAAATTCTTACCTACACCTATGCCACTGTTTGCTACGGATTTCTTTTGTCTCCGTTCGCGTGACGTCAATCGATCATTCTAGAACCGCGCGAGGTATTGCCTATGTTCATTTCACCGGACCTACGATTCTGCGCACTTGCTTAGCAGGGTACATACACGTCTCCTTTTTGCAGTTCCGTACGCTGTGCTAGTCACTTTAGCTGCATATTAATTTTATTTCGGTTGCAAATTTAATCTCGGTTGTTTTTTTATTTCATAAAAGTGACGGAACGAGCAAAACGTTAACCTGATGGTAAGTGCAAATTGGGTGATACCTACCTAGACGGATTCCTCCATAGAAATCCTACCACCAGTTTTAATTTAACTTTATCCCCATATTGGGATCAAAGTTTGAGATTAAGGTTCGAGTTTAAGATTCTAGTCCAAGTTTCGTCCTGAGCAGAACCACACTTCCGTTGCTAATCTACTCGTAACACCTGGCAGCCGACCGTAAAAATACAACCTCGCAACTGGACAAGATACCATTTATTTCAGAAAGAGGATATGCATGTACTGGCCGCATCAAGGAACATGTGGGTTGCGAGGAAATTTATATTATTATGGAAGAGCCAGAGCCAGATGATGGATGGCGTGGTAGTTAGTCAGCTTTTTAACCTTTGCTGGAGCGGCAACGTCTGCCGAACCGCTTCATTAAAGAAAAGGCCAGCCTACAAAAACTATCGAGGCATTAGCTTACTCAGCACTGTCGGCAAAGTGTATACAAAGGTTTTGATTAAGAGAGTGATGAATGAAACTGAAGAGAAGATATGAAATGCACAAGCGGGAATCAGAAGAGCAATGGAACGCATAGATCAGGTCTTTCTCAAACTCATAAGCTCAATGCTCAAAATCAAAAGATTTGTTGCGCATTCGTAAACTTGGAAAACGCCCATGATGGAGAGGTGGGGTGTACCACAGCTTAATCACTGAAATCACTGTATAAGGATTCTAGTCTTTAGTCAGAGTAAACAGGGCCTACACAGATTGGTTAAACATCGAAATAGGTATTAGACAGGAATGTGTGGCTTGCCGGGGCTGTTTAATCTATTTATAGACAAATACTTTTGCCTTGTGGTGGCGGTCTAAGAAAATCTACCACCTCATCTCATTTCGTGGGTGTCGTAAACGTCGGCAGAGGAAAAACGAAAATCAGGAGATGGGCAAAAGCATCTTCCTGGAACATCTGAACAAAGAAACTGCGGTTGCCAACCCTCTTGCCAAGCGTTGAAACTATGGCAAAATCGCTCCGAAATGATGGCTACAAACTTTTGTGGCTATCTATGGGGGAGGCCTATGCTCACCAGTGAACTTGTGATAGGCAGAAATGATGATGATGATGATAGACTACTAGCTGATGCCCGCGACGCGTCCGCGTGGATAAAGGTTTTTTTAAATATTCCATGAAAATTTCCGGGACAAAAGTACCCTATGTCCGGGATCCAAGCTATCTCTGTGCGAAATGTCGTCAAAATAGGTTCAGCCGGTTGAACAGTGAAAAGGTAACAAACAGACAGAGGGACAGAAAGAGAAACAATCGAATTTATAATATTAGTATTGCCTGCTTGAATCATTTGAAAGAGAGTGCGTTTAGATTATGAATCAATAATCGTGAACCACTCTATATTAGCATCATTTGAGGAGGGGTTGTAGACGCCGGTAAATATTATGCATGTTGTGGCGTAAGCCAATCTGCCACCCCATCTCGTCCCGTGTGTCTCGTAAAATCTACAGAGGGAAAATGAAAACCAATTGATGGGCAACAGCATCTACCTGGAACTTCAAAATAAACAAACTGTGGTTGCCGACCCGCCTGCCAAGCGTGGCAACTATGGAAAAATCCCATTCTAGGGGGTGGCCTATGTTCAACAGTGGACTAAGAAAGGCTGAAATGATGATGATGAAGGCGAAAGCAATGGTTTTTGAAAGAGAACATAGTATAAAATATTGCAGAGTTCTGATTAAAGGAACAAGTACGACGGTAATGTTGAGCGAAGAGTGTTGTGTTTATGAGTAACAAGAACGTAACTAAAAAGCACGAATAGCTTTACACAGACGAGTACTGGTCGACACACTTATGCACGGTAGTGAATGTTGGGTCAGAAGAAGCATGAAAGTAAAGAAAAGATACTGTTGTTTTATGAATATGCTGCTACTCATCTCCTGGTTTTCATTTTCCCTCTTATGTCATTTACAACACCCACGGGATGAGATGTTTAATCCATAAATTGGTTAAATTTTCTGATACTCATATATCGAAGTCTTCTTTATACATAGTCATTTTCTTTGACAATATTTCGAAAAAAATATTATTTCTGTTACTGAGGATAAATTGTCTCTTAAAGAATCTTGGCTGTCATTTACAGTCGCTACAGGTATATTGTCTCAAGTTCATTATTAGCCATCTTTGATAACTTTTACTTTATTTTTTAAAGCATAGTAAAAGTTATCAAAAATAAATATACATGGGACAGGGTCAACTATGCAATAAGTCATAATGTTGACAAGGAACCTCTGTTTGATTTTATTAAACTTCAAGATGACAAGAGTTCCATCTGTTGTATTTTTTTAAATCGAAGTAACTAATCATCTGGAAACCTACCGATTTAATAAGATATGGTTGATGTTGGCGATGCCGTTTCATGAGTTACTAATTACACAGTATCGTCATCTAATTATTTTATTTGTAGGCATTTATAAGAATTAAATAAAAGTGATGGCAAGTGTCTATTTTTATGGCTACATTTTGTCTTTTTAACACGCAGATTTTATTTCGACATTGCGCAATAATGAAAAGATGCACTGAACAAAGTGCATGTGGAATGTTACTTATTCAGTCGTATTATTATTAACTAATTTTGTTTAACAAATTGATAAAACATTCATGTACTGAAAACGGATTGAATGAAGCAACTAATTTAAAGACAGGAAGATTTGCATTTGACGTTGACATTTTTGGAAAATTACACTAGGACACACCAAGTTTCGTATGTTCAGCAGTGACTGCTTATAGTCTGGTGCTAATGGTGATGGTCATATTTATTATAATCTTATTTAAGTGACGTTAAATATCCGTGCAACAATAGTATTAATAAGCACACTGTTATATACTAGAATATAACCTTATCTACATAAACTATACAATTATATCGGAGATGTTACCCGAGTCTAGAGTTTCAACAATCAAAGCTCTCGAAGCTTCGACGATGTGGCGGGGTGGAAGCAGTAGCGGTGACAAGACGCTTTGAGCCTTTGATGGGACAGACGTGTAATTGGATCGCATCGGACCACCCGAGCAAACAAATAGCACAATTTCTGTATACCTACGCTTCTTGAATATGAAACACTGCAAGTGATTGGTGTGCTTTATTAATTACTAACTGAATCCGGCGACTACGTCCGCGTGGATAAAGGTTTTTAAATATCCCTGTAACTGATTGATTTTCCGGGATAAAAAGTATTTTATGTCCGTCTCCAGGATGCTATCTTTGTGCTAATTTTCGCCAAGTTTGGTTCAGCGGTTGAACTATGAAAAGGTAACCAAGAAAAACAGAGAGAGCTACTTTCGCATTTATAATATTAGTATGGAAGTTATAGGCGAAACAAGTACGTTAGTAACATCATCCTACAATAATTTGCATTTGTTCGGTGTGTGTGATGTATGTGTATGTGACAGATGTGATCCCAAATTTAGATTCTGAAATGCTGGTTATGCTCGACATTCGCAGGGCGCACCCCTAAAAGTGCCTTGTGTAGTAAATCCGTAATCACTATCCGCCGACTTGTTAGACGTTACTTATAATATTAGAGCAGCGTGGCGGACTCTTCTCGGCTCCAAAACCGTCTGAATGGTAAAAAATGCGCGTATTGAACCTTAACGTAATCGCGACATTCTCCCCATAGATAAATGTTGACAGACAAAAGTCAGACCTTTACTTTGGCTTACCCCGTATTCACCTATAGCGAGAGAAAAAGAAATCTCAGAAATGAGAGGAGGCTAGTGCCAAGAATTTTTTTTATATACTTATACGGGATATGGAATGTATTGTTAACTTTCAAAGTTTAAATGAAAACATATGAATAAATACATGAAATGAAATAATAAAAAAAAAAGATGAGAGAAGAATCAGTCCCTAGTCAGTTACTTTACGAATTAATATTCAAATTCGGCGTTTTTTTTATTGTATGTAGTGAGTGACGATACTAGCGCAAAATCGTTCACCTGATGGTAAGTGCAACGTCTGCCCATAATAGATGCTGTGTCACCGAGAATATTGCTGTGTGGCACCACACTGTGCCCGTCACTCCGAGACATCATTTCTTAAGTCTCATATGCCCAGTGATTACACTAGCTCTCAGTCCCTTCAGACCGTTTTTGCACACTACTGCTTTACGGTAAGTATAAATGGCCCTGGTACTTATTTAGACGGATTTCTGGATAGGTATCCTACCACCAGTTTTTTGGATTTCGAATTGTAGAAAAATTTGAATTTCGGATTGTAGAAAAGTTGCCCGGCAACACTTTGGTATCCGTTTCTTTGTATGTCTGTCCAGACCTTTTATCAGGAACGGTTAGATGTTTCAAGTTTAAATTGATATAAAATACTAAAGTTCTTCAAATCACTATGTAAAAAGTATTTTAAATCAATGCAGTAAAACTGTTCGTTCATTTTCATTAAATTTCTTCCGTGATGAAGTATAGAAAAGAAAAACGGCAGGTTTTTATTTCGCGTTTGTCGGCTTTAAAAATGTATGTTATATAATAGCTTCCGCCTTTAATGAAAACATAAACTCTTTTCAAGTTATTTTTTCTTCGTAATTCTCTAAAGGAGTCTAGTAAAAAGTTTCGCCCTCAAAAGAAAATCCATAAAAGTCGGGGCCCCTTTATTTCCTTTCAGTTGTATTGCGGGCCTTGAAAATGTTATCGACCTATAAACTGGCATTTTATAAAAAAAAAAACAATATGCTATGCTATCGATAATAAATATAAAGTTATTAATAATTCTTACTTTATATAGCAAGAAATATGGCGACCGGAATCATCACATTGAAATATATAAAATATACTAGTGGTAAGATTCTTACGCAGGAATCCGTCAAGGTAGGTACCACCGCTAGGCCGGTTCTTCTACCGTAAAGCAGTAATGTACAAACATTACTGTGGTTTAGTCTAAAGGGCATTATGAAGCAGTGTAATTACTGAGCATATGAGACTTAAGAACTGAGGTCTTAATAAGACGGACTTGTTAGTGTGTGCTGCCACACAGAAATGTTCTGGATGACACAGCATAGTTATGGGCAGACGTTGCACTTACCACCACGTGAACGTTATGCTTGTTTCGTCACTATCTAAAAAAAAAACATAATGTTCGCAATGTAAATCTATGGTTAAAGCTATTTTCTTTCCGTTTTCATAAAATTATATAATATTCTTGAAATAAATCACTTTTTCCTCTTGCAACGTACCCAAACGACTACGCTTTCTAGTGACGCTATAAAATTTGATTCGTAGAATAGCTTTTAAGAAAGTTTTCAAGACAAGATGAAATACTTTCTGCAAATTTGAAACGATTCGTTGCACCTTATTTAGATGAGTACTCATTAACAGCATGCTCAGAATTTATAATTATATTTTCGATCTGAAACTACCGAAGCTTGCGTTGCGTTGATGAATCGACGTAGTAATTTTGGCCGTATAACCACATATTATAATAAAAAATATAAATATAATATTTTATCATTACTATTCAAAGAAAAATAATTTCTAGGAAAAAGCCTTTTAATTTTGTTGTACAGGCCTATTGCCGTGAAAATTTTCTGGAAAAGCATAAATGATCTAGGTACCTATAGGATCGCAGAAATGCAAGAAGAACATGACAACTTACTTTATTATATATAAAACATTCATCAACATCATTGCAGCCTACCATAGTCCACTGTTGAACATAGGCCTCCCCCATAGATTACCACAAAACACGGTCCTGAGCCACCTACATCCATCCACTTCCTGAAAAACTGTGTAGGTAACCTAAACCTATTGGTTCAGCCGTGAGACACGCACACTGCCTTTGTATTATATTTTTTTTTTTCATTTCTCATGTTATTTTTTTTTTCATGATTGTATTTTCTTTTTTAATTAGTATGTGTTTCTATTGTGTATGAGTTTTCTTGTTGCGCGTGAGCGTTGTCTTGTTGTGCTGTACTAATAAATGCTTTTTCTTTCTTTCTTTCTAGGTCGTCGCTTCATCTAGTGGGGGGGTTGCCCTACACTGCGTTTGCCAGTACGAGGTTGCCACTCGAGAACCTTTCTTCCCCAACGGTTATCGGTTCTCCGAGCTATATGGCTGGCCCATTGCCACTTCAGCTTGCTAATCCTTAGGGCTATGTCGGTTACTCTGGTTCTGCTGCGGATAACATCGTTATGGATTTTATCTCACAAGAAACTCCGAGTACAGCTCTTTCCATAGCTCGATGCACGATTCTGAGCTTCCTCATGCGGCCTGCAGTGAAGGACCACGTCTCGGTTCCAAATGTCATCACTGGCAACACGCACTGGTTGTACACTTTTGTTTTGAGGGATTGTGGTATACTCGAAGAGAAGATGTGACGCATTTACTCGAACGCTGCCCAGCCGAGTTTGATCCGTCGATTGACCTCTTGGTCGAAGTTGTACCTACCTAGTCGGACAATCTGTCCTAGGTATACATATTCGTCGACCACTTCGATCGTAGTGTTCCCCACCGGTATAGATAACCGGTATAGGTGTGACATGGACATTAGACATGATCTTCGTCTTTAAACATTATTCAATGTAAAACGGCAATTTAATATTTATATTTTTTTTTTTTACTATAAATATTAGAATATTAAAGCTTTCATTTGTTTTCAGTTACATTAAAACTTTCAGTTACTTGTTGACGAAGACTTCTTTCGAGTTAACTATGGAACATTTTTTTTATAAAATTAGTTATTACGATGTCATTACAAGTGGAAATAGGCGAAGTCAATCGAATTAAATTTAAATCTCTTGGATTACAGAAGCAAATTAAATAACCAGAGATTTTTCTTTAAATTTAGAGTATTTTCGCGCTTCGAATTTTTTATATAATGAACCCACTTACAGTCTGATAGTGAAGAAATATCTAAATGTAGTAAGGAAATATCAATTATATTTATTTATATTGATCTAGAACAGAGGTTCCCAGCCTTTTTTTGTTATAGACCACTTTCAAAATTTAGCTGATACTGGTGGACCCCCTGCAGCTATATTTATAGCATATTCCCAAAACTATAACTAACTAACCCATTCTTTGTCACACCAACGTAGATCCCCGTCGAGTCTCCCGTGGGTTCACCTGGACCACTTTGGGAACTGAGGATCCAGAACATAATTATTCCACAAACATTTAAGAAAAACAAAAATAGTATAATCACGTTAAAATTTAAACTAACCAAAAAATATTATTTTCCGTTCAGTATTTTCCTTTACGGTACTTAACGGGAGTTTTATAAAACCTTTTATTTTATTTTTACCATTTTCTTTTACCTTCTCTAGCCTTTACATTGGCTTTTAAAATGTTACAAAGCAAATAAATACTTTCCACTTCTTTGAAGAAAATGTCGTGAACGACTTTTCAAAGAAGTATAGCGAAATGAAATAGCCTTACTGTAAGAAACTGGTCGGAATGTTCTGTTGAAATGTTTCACTTTTTGTGTTTTTATTATTGCTCCTTGCTTCTACTTTGAATAATTCTAGTTTTCGTTTATTTATGTTATTTATTTTGAAAAAGTTCACTTGACAGTGTCCCAAGAAGGATGTTAAATCAGGATTACTGTAAAAAAGTTAAAAGTTTCAGCCTATAAATGTCCAGGTCACAGGCCTCCTCTCATTTCTGAGAGGGTTTTGGAGCTAGGAAGAATCCGCCACGCTGCTCCAATGCGGGTTGGCGGACTTCACATGTCTTCGAAATATTTTTTTATTTCTCAGACATGCAGGTTTCCTCACGATGTTTTCCTTCACCGCCGAACACGTGGTAAATCAGCACTTAAACTCGAGCCGTGGTAGCTCAGGGGCTAGGCGCTCGCTTTAAATTTCATAGTACGCGAGTGACCTGGGTTCGATTCCCGGTGCCGGCACCACTAAAATTGTTAATTGCAATTTTAAGTGCAGGATTACTGTACAGCGACACAATTCGTGTGGAAATATTTAAAGTGCAAAACTGTATTACGTTTTTAGCAAATTTAAATATTGTGATATAAACGTATAAACGGAACCATTATAATAGTGCATTGTGATGGTTACGTTATTATTTATTTATTTATTTATTTTATTTTATAAAGTGGCGAAACTAGCAAAACGTTCACCGGATGGTAAGTGCAACGTGTGCCTGTGTGGTAGGATTCCTATGCAGTAATCCGTCTAGGTAGGTTACACTTTAGGGCCAGGTATTCTGCCGTGAGTCAGTAGTGTGCAAACATTAGTGTGTTTCGGTTTGAAGGGCACTTTGAGCTAGTGTAATCACTGGGCAAATAAGACTTAAGAACTTATGTTTCAGGGTGATTGGCGCAGTTTGGGGTCACACAAAAATGTTCTGGGCGAAACCGTATTTGTTATGGGTAGACGTTGCACTTACCATCAGGTGAACGTTTAGCTCGTTTCATTAATTTATCCATAAAAAAATATTTTATAGAGAATTAATTGGGGGCTAAAATAAAGAATATTTATCTAAAATAAGCACTATTTTAATCATTATTAAAAACAGATTTTTCCTAATCCATAATAGAACAAAAACGGGTAACAATTGAGGCCAGTGGCTGACTTCTACGCCGCGGGTTCTGGGTTCAAATCCAAGCAGAACCCAACATTTGTGGAATAACATTCTTTATGTTTAAGGTCATAAACTACAGCTGGAGCTCAGTTTCAGAGCCTTGCCTATTCTTTCCTGTCACGCTTGATCAGATTAAGATTAGGGCTTCTCTCAAGCCCCTTCATATGTATGGTGCAAAAATCTTGGAAATATTCACCTACAATGTAGACACTATGGGTATTTGTATTTTCGTGCGTATCTCATTTTACTCAAATAAACTAAAAACGAAACTAGTTGCACACTGAAGATTACTTCCACATATTTTGTTACACATTGCTCTGCCAGTCCCTGGTCTCTTTATATTTAACTGATTACTTTCAGTGTTTTCAAATTTTCGACTATTCCGAAATAAAGAGAGTGCCACACTCATTATTGTTGCTGTACATTGTTGACTCGTTGCTCCTTTTTTTATAGAAAAAAGTGACGAGATCAGCAAGAAGTTCACTTGATGTTAAGTGCAACGCAGCAACACAGCATTCGCTGTGGGCAGACCACAGCGAATGCTGTGTCATCCAGAACATTTATGAGAATTTCCCCTGAGACATAAGTCCTGAAGTCTCATATGCCCGGTAATTACACTAGCTATCAGTATACCTTCAGCCCGAAACAATAATGTTTCGACTTACTCAAACGAATTCCTGTGTAGCGTCACCACATGAGAAGCTCAAGAAATATTTCATACATTCCATAATCGCGATTTGAGTTTCTGTGATGCGAACACAATATACAATATCTAAATATTACTAGAAGGAGGAGACGTCTTCCGCAGATCAAACCACCCGATCTGGCAGGTGGCTTTGCCTTGGCAATATCATCTGCCGATTCTGCACCACCCGTAAACTTCTGATATTGTGGAGTTCGTCTAGGTGGGGTCTCTGGTCTGGTGCTAGCGACGTAGTCAACAATCACCGTGACCTGTCAACAGTTCACTGGTAGTAAAGCGGCTTGGCGATCGCAATACTGGACCTAGATGTCATTATATGTATAGATTTATATGTTGTACTTGATCGTATTGAAATCTGATAATTGAAAAGGTCTACTATGTATTTTTTTAACCAGGAGATGGGCAGCAGCATGTTCCTGGAACATCCGAATAAATAAACTGCGGTTGTCAACCCACCTGCCAAGCGTGGCAACTATAGCAAAATCCCCCAGAATGAGAGCTATAAACTTTTATTGCCATCTTTTGGGGAGGCCTATGTTCAGGAGTGGACTGGTTGTGGGCTGAAATGATGATGATAATGACTATGTATTTTTAAAATGTTTTATTACGTACAAAAATTAAAAATACATACTTTCAAATAATAAAATATGCGGTTGCCCACGTTGATTGAAAACATTTCGACGTTTCTAGTTCCTCCTTGGCCCTTGGAGAAGTCTTTGTTTTTTAATGGCGGTGGACTCGAAAATCTTAAGTACACGTAGGTCTTTATTTTGTATACCAGGCGATATACTATTTATTGTTTTCTAGGTCTCAGTCTGAGGGTTTGAGATAGATATCGTGCAGCCTTGTGAGCTAAAAAAGCCTTTCTGTGTGGCACCACACTGCGTCCGTCCCAATATATCAGTTCTTAAGCCTCATATGCGCAGCAATTCAGTGCCCTTCAGATAGAAACCGAGTATTGACTTCACAGGAGAACGACTGGCCCTGCGGTGGTACTTATATAAACGGATTCCTGCATAGGATCCCACCACCAGGGAACGTAATACGTACATTGTATTGTTTTTACATTAAGAATATTTAAAGTGTGTTTATTAAGTCCATGCCTGTTATTGTATTTGTCCTTCTAACGTCGATGGTAAAATAATCTGTTCACGCGTTGTTATATATATGTATACACTACGTGTACAGAGATCTGATAATAAATAAATAATTTATTTACTTCTTTGACTCTTACTGCCAGAAGCAGAAAGGATATCACAGAACAGAGGTCCTTTAATGTACGTGAAAATAATATACGCATAAAGTGTATAATTTGGTGGAAGTACACATATACAAGGAGATGGGCAGCAGCATCTTCTTGGAACATATGATTAAATAACAACAACAACAGACAACTATGGCAAGACCCCTCAAAATAAAGCTACAAGCTGTGGCAATCTATGGGAGAGGCCTATGTTCAGCAGTGGACAAGTGATAGGCTGAAATGATGATGATACCTAGAAGGTGCGTCAGTACTTCTCTATTCGCACAAACACAACTTCTAAATATTTTTTGAGCTCACGTCGATTGTGTGTGAAGCACTGTTGTTGTTGTTAGGCTGATTCTGGGCATTAAGTTTAGCCGGGGTCTTGTTCTTATTTCAACTGGTGATATACAGTCACGCCTTTTCCCATATAAGGGGTAGGCAGAGGTCACTCACTTTTCGCCCTCGCGGGAACACTAGCCTCAGTAGTAAGTCAAAAGTAGAAAGACGTGCTACGAATACGAAGAGAGCCATTCTCTTAATATGTTTATTATGTGTATTTTTGAAATATTTTTCTCGTCCGCATTGGAGCGGCGTGGAGGATTCTTCCTGGCTCCAAAACTATCACAAAAGTTACAGGAAGCCTGTGCTGAGCAGTGGTACTTTTCAAGGCCGTTTATTTTTTAAAGTGATACATGCACTTATGGCATTAAATCATCACTGGCAAGTAAATCAGCACTTATGGCATTATAAACAAATTTAGAATATATACAGCAACTGTTATATTCTATGACCTGAAAAGCTGTGTGTAATTCCGATTACGGCCGGATACCAGAGAGCAGGTTCTAAAGAATTACAAAGTTTCTTTAGATAAAGTCGGAAGAAAGAAAATGACTGCTTTTTAGTGAATGTTGAAGAAATAATAAATCAATGACGATTTGTAACACAGGGTACGGAAATTGGTTTGACTTGCTTGAGATGGATTTTATGTATTTTTAGTAGGTCATCATCGTCGGATTTCTTCGAGAAAGAGTATAATGGCGGCTAGTATGGCGGCGGATAATCTACAACTCCATCTTTCTCTTCTCTTACTCCGAAACTTAGGATCATCGATAATACTTCGTTTAAATTGATTGATTGAGTATTTATATCTCAATTGTATTTCTTAATAATGTGAGTGGATATAACGAAATTTCAATATCATTTCTTCTTATTCCTCATCAGCGTGTTAATAGTCCACTGCTGGCCATAGGTCTCGTCCAAGAAGTGAGGATTTGCCGTAATCGCCACACTTAGCAGGCGGATTGGCGATCGTGGTACCAGATGTCTGACATCGTAGATGCTCGTCGTCATATGGTTTGTGTATTTTAAGATTGGCATTTTTTGAGATGGTTATCTATTGTTTTCGCCACTTATCGGAAGCCTTAGACGCCTTAGCCTTAGCCTTAGAGTAACAGATTTACTAACACCGTCACAACATAGCAAATTTTATATATAAGGGTTCATTTATAAAAAAAAATGCTTTTCAAGTCTTTCTCAATGTCTTAAAAGATATAAGACGGAAGATATATATAGCAGTCCGTACCCTATAACTTTATATACTACTATATAAATTTCTCCTATTTTTTAATAGGAGAAAGTGACGAGACGGGCAAGACGTTCACCTGATGGTAAGTGCGACGTCTGCCCAAAACAAATGTGGCACCACACTGTGCGCATCTCCCTGAGACGTCGGTTCTTAAGTCTCATATGCCAAGTAATTACACTATCTCTCAGTGCTCTTCCAACCGTAACATGTTATCACGTTACTGCTTCATGGCAGAATAACTGGCCCTACGATGGAACCTACCAAGAGGGATTTCTGCATAGGAATCCTACCACCAGTTATCCTACTACTAACAGTGTGTTGTTTCAGCTCTTAATATTTCGCTACCACATGTAGTCTGGTTTGCTTGAAATTTAATTACATGCATTTACAAGTGAAGCTTCAACATGAGAATTTGAGTTTTCTAGGGCGGACGTTATTGTAAAAAATCATTCATCATCATTTCAACCCATCTTAGTCCACTGTTGAACATAGGTCTCCCCCATAGATTGTCATAAAATACAAAAAAACATTACTTAACAAAAAAAAATATTCAACGAGCCCTGATCCTTATCAGTTTAAAAGCATTTTATAAATGACGAAATGTAATTAAATTAAATGTAGACTATTTAATTCCTTTCCTTTCCATTTTGCTTAATTCGCAATAAGAAATTGTAGTCATTAAAAGTTAATAGGAATAAAATTGAAACAACGGTGTATTTGTTTTGTTTATTTAACTGTGTGAAACTTATTAAGTACATACTTAACTATACCAATTAAATATAAATCTCAAAATAATAACAAGTTTGGCATTCAATGTTTAAGTTTCCAAAAGTAAAATTTCAATACAACCAACAATTACTATACACCACAGACCTCAACAAACGTAATATACTATGTAATTAAACTAAGTTTAAGAGATCAAACTTAAATCAGGTAACGACAACTTTGCAGGGCATGAGTTAAGTACTCTATTTATTTCTTAGAATTTTAAATTAGGAAAATTTCTCAGCTTCCTTCTGGAACTAGTGTTATATAAATATATAAAGCATTCATTTAGAGGGCACTCCGACCTTACCAATCATAAATATCAATATCACAAGGTTTTCATTATTCCTTTTTTATCCAACTCTGTAACATGCGCTTATGCGCATGCATTAATAAAGTAAGACATAATATGCTGATACATAAAATTATATAAAATCAATCTAAAATCAACACCAAAATAACTTTAATTTAAATCAAATACAAAAACCCAGCTTCATAAGTACACATGAAACGAAACAAACAATATAAATGCGGACGGGGTTTTACTTCTTAAAATATACAGTTTCTAATCATTTAATGACGACAGCGCGTGACCTAGTGGTCAGAGTACCGGACGTCTACGTCGCAGATTGGATTCAAATCCCAGCCGGGACCAACATTTGTACAATAACTCAAATTTTTGGTCTGATTATGTTGCGCATGTCGAATTTGTCTGTAAAACGATACAGGACGAATCTTATTGTGGTGCATTGTTAAAAACAATATATTTATAGTGTTTTAGATACATTAGTTTTGCCCTTGAATATATTTCAAGTATTGCAGTGCCCTTACAGGGTTCATGTTGCGGACAAGATATGAAATAAGACCTACATATGGTAACCCCATGAAGCGATGATATGACTATAACTACTTTGGTCTAGTACGTCAAATAGATATTAAAAAAAACGAAAACCAAGATTGCCAATGCTGAAACAATAACCAGAATCATTCTCATATAATCGTTTCTACATGATATGTCTCACCAAGTTACACCATCTTCAATTATCACAGCCCTTAATTTAGTAATTACCATTAACCAACGGAATTTAAACTATAAATTAAACATAACTAGAAAACATTAGACTTGATAAGTACTAATACGTTATAAGTAGTCGAACAAAATATCTAAGAGGGCTTTCACAATTAACGAAAATATATTATAATATGAACTATATGTTTGAGCTTAGCCCGTTATTAAAATTATCTATTAAAATTTAAAATTTCTCCAAAATTCCCTTTCCTTAAGCATAAGCCCGTGTGCCTCCTTTCTTATAAAAAATGGCTGACACCAAAAATATTCGAATAATCTAATATCAAATCTAAGTATTTATACTTATACTGGAAACAAAATTTCGGAATGGTATATAAGTTATGGAAAGTCGGTACACGGGAATCACAAAAGTGAGGCTCTTTCTTTATACATTGTCTAATTGTAGCAATTATCCGATCAGCTATCATGAAAGTTGACACATAAAGTGATAGAATTGATCGAAGTTCACCGGTTCTAATTCGTACTCCTTCGGTGCCCTGTTGAGCAATTCTGGGTTCCTCTTTAGGAAGTTTCTCACCCAGTCTTCGCCAGCCATCCGATTGTTGACGTCAAAGGGATGATTGAGATGGTTGTCTTCGGCATATTGGAAAGCCAGCTCTCTTATATCTCGCCTTGAGACGCCCATGAAGTACTTCTCCATACTCTTAATGTAACCAACCAGATCCTTTTCTTGATTGTCAGTGAACACTCGTCTATAGTGGCCCATTAAAGGTTTGGGCTCGTCAGGTAGTTGGTAACGTATCTTACTGGCGCGTCGCTGTAAAGTGGAGCGTGGTATGTGAAAGGTCCTCGCAGCGAGCTTGTAACCCATCTTACCTGACACCACGGCAGCAACAGCTTTTGCCATGTCCTCTTCGCTCCAGGACTGACGGCCGCTCATTCTTTCGTATTTCCGTACCATTGAAAGCTGGAAAACATAAAACAATGTATTGTTATTCGTAATTCAAATACGCAATAGGCTAGCACGAAAACGTATTGTCACAATTATTACTCAACGAAAATGGCAATTAATGCCTTGATTACTGAGAAATCGTTTGCCCTTCTACTTTATTTTTTATTTGCCTTTTAGTAAGAAATAGTTTTTTGTTGAGTTTTAAAATAATTAAAATGAATTAAAATCAATGCATACGTAAGTAAAACGTTAATTTGTTTGTGAGGTTGATTTTAATATACGCAACCGGCTTGACATCGCTGATGTCCGGCGAAGGGTAACCGCGGCCTACCGGTTCTGCGGACCACGATCAATGCCGACGCGAGGGAAAAAATATGTCTAGAAAAAGTTTAGAGGCTAAACTCAATGTTATACTGAAGTAAAATGTTATAAATATGTAAATAAGCGCAGTCCGTAACGTAATCACAACCGTTTGCGATTCGTTTTATTTTAATATAAAGGTTCGGTGTGAATTCGACGTATAGTTTAAAAATACAATGGAGTGTTTTACTTATACCTTATGAATACTTGCAAGACCTGAGTGCGGAACCTAGGTAATCTGGATATAAAGCGTGACCTAAATGCAACAACATGCCACATAACGAATGCTTAACCGGTTGTGCAAAAAGTCTACTGACAAAAAAACATTATGGTAACAATAACAACCTTAAAAATCATTTGGCGGTGCCTACAGGATGAAAATACTAGTTATTTCATAATCAGAATATTATTTGCTCTTTACGTTGTACCATTGTTTTTATAATTCCTTGACTTGTTTTCGGTCCACTGTCAATGTTGTGTAATCAAACATAGTTTGTAAATTATCGCAATAAAGTCGAAAACCGCGCGCATTGGTGCGATACTAACCATGTTACCGAACACACGCCGCATAGCTCGCTCAGCTGATAGTGGGCAAAACACAAGATAAAGTATGGCGTGTTTTTCCAGTGCGATAACTCGAGAAACACCGAGAGGGCCTCAGTTTCCAAGCGGTAGCATTCAACTGCACACAATTAAAACCAGAACGTGTCCATAAATAAAAATCTGCATTTCACATTTGCGACCATAATGATTGTGGTAGTTTGCACGTCACTTGTGTGTCACTTTGACTCTCGGTTAAACGGGAAATACTGCTCGATAGTTGTTGACCGTCCTTGAGTGACCGCGTCGTATTTTTTATCATAAAAAAGAAATACGTGGTCACGATGCGACGCGTCGATCGGTCAGCTGTTTGTATTCGTTCTACAAAACGTCTATCTACATACCTCCGTATTACTTTATGAGCCAATAGATTTCGAAGGTGAGGATTTGTAAAACTTTGTATAACCATTGCTTGTTGAACATAAGCACAAACGTGTTGGGCTTGCTATGTGATGCAATGGACAACGCTGTACTCAACCTATCGTAATTGGCGTCGTGTTGAGAGACATAATAGCGGTTCGAACACGGCGGCGTAAGGCGAGGTTACTATGACGCGTGACTTGCAAGGTCCCCGCTGCAATGCACGATGCGCCAAGGTTGCCTCGCTCCTCTGTACCTACTGATATAAGAAGTAAACCCTATCTAATATATAATTAATAAAGGAATGAGAAACACCCGTCGTACAATGTGCGGGAAATCTTCACCACGGTAAAGTGAAATCTCCATGTTGTCTCGTGGCAATGGATGTGCTGAGATGGCAAGAGTATCTAGGTAAGGGATGTTCGTACTTACATTAAGGGGTTGTGTGTAGGACTCGAAAAGGAGCGTTGGTGGGCGCGGGTCGGGTGCGGCGGGAGTTGAGTGGCGCGTGTTCGGCGCGGTGGCGGCTGGCGTTGGCAGTCGGTCGCAGGCTTGGCAGCGTCGGCGTGCGGCCAGGCGGACGGCGCGCGCGACACTGGCGCGGGGCCCGTCTTGCCCCGCCGCGGCCCTGGCGCGCTGACGTCACCTGGCCCAGGGCCCGCGGCAACTATTTTCGTCCACGACTAATTATCGCCTTCCTTTGTCCAATCGTGCGTTATGCACTGAAAAGGAAATCTGGCTTTATCTATACCTACGTGCATTCGAGCTACGTTGGTAAGTGCGATGTACAAGGCACGTGTGCGCTTGATAGGTAAACGAGGAATTTTATGTATTAGACACTTTTAATAATGTTTAATTTTAAAACTAAAGCAAAACTTACCCTAATTATTAACAGACGTAAAAAAATGAAGTAGATGAAATAGTAAAAAAGGAAATAACCAATAGCAATTTTGCTTAAAACTGTATCGCACCATCCGACATCGTCTATTTACCATCGACTCTCACGATCATACTTCAGGGCTTCAGGGCCCTGTTCACATAGTGTGCCGATGATGAAACCGTATTCTTCAACGAGATCTTTATTGATTTGTAAAAATTTCTTAAACCAATTCAATTTCGTGCATAAGTAATAAACTAACCGATATAATTGCTTTACGCCACTTTCCTAATGTAAAAGCCTTTCGCAATTTTGATGCGCAAACTATTTTATGTACTCTGAATTATACGATTAAGCTAAATAGCCTTAATAACAATGAATTTAAAGATATAAATCGTTAATCATGCGTCAACATTCGGTTATAATCGTCCAAACATTGTGGAAGAGACTATAATTCCCACAGCTCCCCACAAGAGCTCACACGATCTAGCGCCTTCCCTCATAGTTCACTCGCTTTTTTCGAAGGGGACGTGCCACCCACTTTTCCATACCTAGTAGTTTTCTGCTGACACATGCTGAGTGGTAAATTGATATCGCAACAAGTTGCTTCCAATATTTTACTATTCGGCAAAATATGGAATAATTTGCAGTAAATATATAGTAAACTTTAAAACATTAATATCTTGGACAAATGAAGATACAGTATAAATAAAAATATAGATTACATATCTTCTGTTTGAAATTAGTGACGTTTTAAAAAGTTCGGATGTGTAAGTGGCCAGTGTCAGTTATGGTCATTCTTAATAATCGTCTGTGAGTTTTGTGTTTGCTTGGGCAATCCTTGATTGACTTATCCATCCTTTCAACGAAGAAATGAAGCAACAGCTACAACACATTCATAAATACTCAAAATCTTAAAACGCGGAACGTGTTTAACATAGAGGAGGAGTTAAGTAGGCATGATTAGGAAATTTCTTCCTTGATCCCGATTATTTCAATAATATCGTAATTTCTGGGACCACAATATGCTGAAGGTGCATTGCTAACATGAGTTCTTACTACTCACCAGCATTACACACGTGAAGATATAGATAAAGAACAGTTGTTTAGAATATACGTCGAATCATTTAAATATTATTATTTATAAAAGATGTACCACCAGCATACTCATACATACCTTCAGAGTTCGATTTATTGGAGAGAATTAAAGGCACACGTTCGCTTCCAATTTAATGCTAGTTTAACTGAACTTTACATAGTCTCTCAATAAAATAGGAAACGTACGTACAAACTAAATTAAAATGAAAAACTTAAAAACAAAATAATCTAAAATTAAAAAAAGAAAATAAACGAAAAAATTAAATAATTATACTAAACAAGCTAATGCCCGCGACTGCGGATAAAAAGTATCCTATATCCGTTTCCAAGATGTAAGCTATCTCTGTGCCAAATTTCGTTAAGATCGGTTTTAGCGGTTGAACCGTGAAAAGGTAACCAACAGACAGAGGGCCATAGAGAGTTACTTTCGCATTTATAATATTAGTATGGATTATAACGTGCGTGCGTATATTATATTGTAGTACTTCTTATGTGGTTAATTAAAAAAGTTTATAATCACTTACGAGTTAGTTTAATGAGTGTTTTTTCTTATCAATGATTTCTTATTTATGGAATAATATGAAGATACATATTATTCTTTTATAGACTACTTAGGACGAGCCATGACTAAACTGAGCGAAGACCGGTCCAATTTTTAGGAATTGCGAAGAAGTTGCCAATATTATGTTCAGCAGTCAGCTATTAGACTATAATGGTATTTTTATAGAAGGGGGGCAAATGAGCAAGTGGCTCACCTGATGGTAAGTGATCACCACCAGTCCATGAACATCCACAATACCAGAGGAATATCAGATGCGTTGCCGGCATTTGAGAAAGGAATAGGCTCCATTCTATATATCTAAGGGACATTCAGTTCAGTCCCTAAGTCGGTATCGGTCCGGCAAAACAGCTGGCGGTAGGCCGATTCCATAATGATGGAAAAACAAACATACAAATATACATATATTTTATTTTGTTAACTACCTAAAAAATATTTTCAGCTTTTCTTTCATACAGCTACGTAAGACTACAAGTAACAGATCATCGACGTAATAAGTGTACGAGTATATTAATAACAACTTAAATTATTAATGGTGGTAGGTATATGCAGGAATGCATCTAGGTAGATACCACCTCAGGGCCAGTTATTCTGCCGTGAAGCAGTAGTTTGAAAACATTACTGTGTTTCGGTTTGAAGGGCACTGTGAGCTAGCGTAATCACTGGGCATATGAGACTTAAGAATTTTTGTCTCAGGGTGATGGGCACAGTGTGGTGTAACACAGAAATTTTCTGGGTGAAACAGCATTTGTTATGGGTAGACGTTGCACTTACCATCAGGTGAACGTTTTGCATTGTTTCATCACTTTATCTAATAAAAAAAAATGATGATATAAATCGATACAATAAAATGTATTGTCCACGATTGTCCAGAACTCTTTCTACTGAAGAGAACCATTATATTATTATTCATACTTTCTATATGCTTTCGGCACTTTGCTAATTTGCAATATAGTTTATAAGTATATAAAATTACATTAAATTTATTTAACAAGCAAGGAAGTAAAAGCACCTCGACTGTTTGTTTATTGACCATTACAATGAGATTTTAAAGCAGTGAAACTAAGCATTGAATCTGAGCCAAAACGCTTATCGCAGAGTGACAATGAAGAAATTCCGGCGAGCAAATCCGCGTCTTACGCGATGACTCACATGCACTCGCACGGGTTTTACCCTAGTGCTCTCCTGGTGCATCCAAATTTTATACCTATCGCTTCACGCTCATTGTTATGGGGGATTGTAGCATAAATCATGGCGCTTCAAGTAAAGGCGGTTGTGCACGAAAAATTAAACGACGTTAGTGACAGATTATTCTTATCTATACATTTAAAACAAACTCGCAAGTATTGTTGGGAATTTTCTTGGTCATAATATAGAATAATTAAAAAAAAAATAATATAGTATAATTTATTGGTGATAGGATTCTTATGCAGGAATCCGTCTAGGTAGCCGCAGGGCCAGTTATTCTGCCGAGAAGCAGTAGAGTGCAAACATTACTGTGTTTCGGTCTGAAGGGCACTGATAACTTGTGTAAATTGTTTGTGTTCAAATTGTGTAGTAAATTACACTAGCTATCAGGCATATGAGACTTGAGATCTGATGTCTAATATATAATTTCGGTGATGTAATTGCTGTTAGCCTTTTTGGCTTTTCCAGCTTCATCGGATACTTCTGATGTCTAATGGGGGACGGGTGCAGTGTGATGCACACAGGAATGTTCTGGGTGTCACAGCACTCGTTATGTGTTGCCAAGTGAACCCGTCTTGTCACTTTTTCACTTTAAATAATATATATAAATAATACCACTGTATTGCGACAGTCCAATGTTACGCATTATTGAATAACCTATGATTTGTGATTTGTTCTTGAATAATGGAGCAAAACAATATTACAAATTATTACCATAGGCGTGACAGGTAAACAAAACGAAATAAAAACATGCCTATAATAAGATACGAGAACATAAGTATGCACAAGAATAATACCGGGTTAAAAAATATCAGGGAGACATTTGCTGTATGCGATTAGAGAATATGTTTTAGTTTAGTAACTAATTTATAAAAGATGTTTAATTAAAAAAATAGAATTAATTTATAAAAGATGTCTTATAATTGTGAGTGATATAAATAAAAATATAAGTTATGTTAAATAACAAAAAAAAAATGGTTGATTGTTATCATATTACTCCACTTTAGTTTAGTTGCTAAACTATAAAAATATATACTTTATTTCAAATTTTCTGCGATCGGTTCTAGTCCATCTAAGACAAACATTTTATAACATTGGCAATGACGCCAACTCATACATATTTGGCAAGTCTGCGGTATATATAAAATACAGGTTCTAGTTCCATTCCTTGACGCCAAATATGAGACACATTTTTTATGTAATACCCTCTTTGTATTTTCGACTAAAAAAAATTACGGCGGTGTTTTTAATTTTATCAAATGATGAAGGAAAGAAAGTTAATTTGCTATTATCTAATTTTTGAAGGGCACCGCCCGCCCTTCCACAGTAGATTACACAAGCAAACTAAAACCGCCACCAGATACACACAATACAACACTACTAGTGGCAGTGTTGTAGTGGTGGCGGGAGGAGCTAATATATACAACTGAAGTCGAGATTTCAGTTGTTCAGAATTCGATCTCAAAACGAGGCATTACCAAGTGTTATTGACTCTATGACAGACAGCCGCAGACCAAATAATCCTTGTGCCACAATTTACCGAATGCCTGTACAATTTCGAAGAAATTCTGCCCACCTAAATTCTTAAATAGTCTCAGTTTATTATAGCTAGATTGATTGACTAGCTAGTCTGTGATATCATTAAATTTAAACCTCTTGTCATAGGTATTTATAACATACTAGCAGATGCCCGCGACTTCGTCCGCATGGATATAGGTTTTTTAATACCCCGTAGAAACTATATAACTTTCCGGAATTAAAAGTATCCTAGTCCGTCCTAAAACGTAAGCTATTTCTGTGCTAAATTTTTATCAAGATGGGTTTTAGTGGTTCAAACGTGAAAAGGTAACATTTATTGCTTTAGACAAATACAAACAGTAGGCGCTATGTGGTCCTTTTTCTTTCCGTGAGTATTTTTACTCTCTCCCGATTAAAGACAGAACGAGTCGAGGCTCAAGCCCTTGTTGCCTTGGGCACCCTCGAGTCAGTTACTCTCGCGCACAAGATGAAGGACCAAGCCGAGGTTCCCTTTCGGGGCCATTGCGCCAGTCATCCATACAAAAAGGTTTCGGCTAAGCGCCCTCAGCTCTTTGCCACCATTCCTAATACTATCGACTCCCCAGAGGTAGCCTGCCGAGCGATAAAATCCTTTTCGAATCATCTCAAAACAGCCGTCGGAGAATCCTCCCGGAGGATTACGGTGTCGAGCGATCGACGCTGTAACCTGCCGGCGGACCTCCGACGCCTGATTAGAGAAAAGAACCATGCGACTAAAGCGCACGATAGATATAGAACAGACGAAAATAGACTCAGACTGCGCCTCCTATCCCTACAAAGGGATGTTAAAGAGCGCAATCAAGACAGCTGGGACACTATGCTTGGAGAAATCGAGCCGTCGCACACTGCCTACTGGCAGCTGGCACGATCTCTCAAAGCAGAGCCGGTCTCACCCATGCCGCCACTCATTAGATCTAACGATAACTCGCTCGCCTTCGACGACAGCGAAAAAGCCGAATGCCTCGCAGACAGTTTAGAGAGCCAATGCACTCCGTCTCTCGCGCCTGCGGATCCCGACCACCTGCAGCAGGTGGCCGCGGAACTCGAACGCAGGGCTGCAATACCACCAGTGGGCGAACCACTGCTCCAGTGACTCTCGACGAAGTCACTAAGATAGTCAAAATCTTAAAAACCGATCCGCGCCCGGCCTCGACGGCATAAACAACAGGGTGATGAAATGTCTAACTACGCCGTTATTGTGTCTGTTAGTCAGTATTTTTAACGCGCTCCTCTCCAGCTGCTCCTTCCCGGACGACTGGAAGAAAGCCGACGTTATAGGCATTCCGAAGTCTAATAAGCCTAGGAACATTCCGTCTAATTATCGCCCAATAAGTCTCCTCAACTCGATGGCTAAGATTTATGAGCGAATTATACTCAGTCGATTAAAAGACTATGTCCTTACAAATAATATTCTTCCAGACGAGCAGTTCGGCTTTCACCCCGAACACTCGTGTACTCATCAAGTGCACCGCTTAACGGAGCACATTTTAGAGAATTTAAACGACCGCTCTAAGCCTGTAGGCACAGGGCCTTATTTTTCGATGTCGCAAAGGCATTTGACAAAGTCTGGCACGACGGCTTGTATTACAAGTTGTACCACACTAAAGTGCCAGACAGACTCGTGAACATCATGCGAGCCTTCTTGTCGAACCGCCTATTTCGCTTCCGGGTAGAGGGAACGCGCTCCTCAAGCCGCCCTCTCCGAGCGGGTGTCCCTCAGGGCTCCTGCCTCTCCCCACTCATGTTCTCGCTATACACTAGCGATATCCCTAAAGACCCGAAAGTCAATCTTACGCTTTTCGCAGATGACACGGCCCTGTACTATTCCGACAAGCACAAGGGCCGCATAACGATTCAACTCCAAGCCGCAGCCGATCGCCTAGGCGAATGGTTCCGGAAATGGAGAGTAGAGGTAAACCCCGAGAAAAGTGTAGCGATATACTTCTCGAGGGGCACACTAAAGCCCGCTAGACGACGTCACCCAATCGTCAACAATCAGCTAGGCACGATCACCCTGTTCGGACGCCCTATTCCCTGGGAAAAGAGCGTCAAATACCTCGGGGTCACTTTAGACGCAGTATGCTTGCGTCGCTTTCGCTCACGCGACGGGTAATCAATTAAAGAAGTTACAGAGCGTTCAAAATCGATTCTTGCGAACTGCCACCGGAGCCGGTTGGTATCAACGCAATATAGATCTTCACAGCGACTGTGAAATGCCCTTAATCTCTGAACACTTCAGAGAATTATCACGGCGGTTTTTCGAAAAAGCCGCGGTTCATTCAAACCCGCTGGTGGTTAAAGCAGCAAATTACCGACCAAAAAGAAACGCGACCGAACGCAAACGTCGCCCGCGAAACGTGCTAGACGACACGGACGTCTCAGCTCTTCCTGACCACGATACTGTCAGTCACGATCCAGGCCACACTGTACACACAGTCAATAGCTTTAATATAACACGCACCACGATGCGCGACCGCCGTAGAGAGCGGCGCGCAATAGTCAATAATCACACCGCGTACACAAGATTCACCCGTGTTCCAGGGCGGTTCTCACCGCCCAGAGTTACCGACACACAAGTCGTAATAGTGACCGTCAGTCAAAAAAAAGTATTTTTAGTATAAGTAGTATTAAGAGAGATCACTGCGCTTATTCAGTTTATCAAATAAAAGAAGTCATTTAAATTATTTTTAGAAAAGTTGACTTTTTAAGAAAAATAATTATATCTTTTCAATAATATAAACTTTCTCAAATTCAATTCTATTTTGAAGTGTCGATAGGAAGTTTAATTGATGAAAGATAATCTAGTTTGCTTATGTTAACAATGTACTATTTTATTATTTACATATTAAGTTATTTTACATTCGGCAAGATTTCTAGTATGTATTCAGTTTAGTAGTTAAAAAATTGAAGAAGAAAATTACAAAATACTAAAACTAATCGTATTACATTAAATTTCTGTGTAGTGGCGGCGTAAATCGACAAAAGGTAATGCCATATAAATCTTTTGCCTCCGACAAATGACGGAATAACCATCCGAAATATGCCTGACCGAAAATATTCCATCCGGCGACGGGCTCAAAGGTCTAAGGTGAAATATGTCTGGTACTGCTATCACCAATAGCCTGTAATGCAGGGGAGGGGAAGGGGGCTAAGTATTCCTACATGATTATGATGACGATGATAAAGTTTTTTTATTTTTTTATAGGATAAAGTGACGAGACGAGCAATGACTGATAATAAGTACAACGCCAGTCCATAACAAATGCTTGGTCACCCAGAACATCTTTGTGTGGCACCACACTGCGCCTGTCACTCTGAGATATCAGTTCTTAAATCTCATATGCCCTAGTAGGCTAATGCTCTCAGTGCCCTTCAGACCGAAACATATTAACACACTACTGCTTCACGAGAATAACTAGGCAGGGGTCGTACCTACGTAGACGGATTCCTGAATAGGAATACTACCAGCATTATCAGTTTTATTACCATATCTATTTTTTAAAGTATAGAATACAAGTGAATTTGTTTTTAATTTTATCTCATCAAAAGACATTATTTTTAATAAAGTACGTAACATTATGATCATGACAATATTGAGATTCTTTAAAGTAAATCAAAGTAATCTAATCGAAAATACGAATTGATTCCAATTTATTTACCTTCATTATAGTAGATTTTCATCATGTACGTTAAATATATGTCTGTAGAAATTAATGTTGCGTAAGCTATCGAATGGAGTTTCAATTCAAAGATAAAATATATCTTACGACCGTGTCCCTATTTAGGAAAAAGAGTTAAATTAAGAAAGTTCTGTTACAATACTTTTAATTTTGCGTCTTATTAGTGGTGATTTATGTACGAGTAATGCCTAGAGTTCCTCACAGTGTTGGTGAATTACTTCAAGCGTGATGATTTATTTAAAGTATAGGGGATTGCCATCATTCAAAACTTGGTACTCGTACTTGGCTGACCTGAGCATTCATTATTCTACCCTTCTCGGCGTGCGGCACCTTAAAGTCGTAGCATACAGTTTTGAAAAGATAACAACCCTTCCCAATAAAAGGGTTATCTAATACATAATTTTTTTTTTAAATCGAATTAGTATTTCCTGAGACTGGCGCGTTCAAACATAGAAACTCATTACAGATTCCTTATTAACTCGGCTTCTAGGCGGCGTCTCAAGATAAAACATGCATGCTCATTTAAGTTAGATCTCCAGCAATACAATTGTGTAAGCCGCAATCAATTTCGTGTAGTAGTTTTTGCTTGATGCGCACAAACACAGACACAACGATCAAAAATTCTACAGATAATCGTAATGGATTCTGTTGCTCTTATTAAGACCCTTCATTAAAAAAGTTATTAAATATCTTCTATGTACAGACATACCAGTGACAATTTATCTGTAAATAATATATAAGCATTAGTTTAACATTTTATTAAAGTAATTCGATGTGCCCTCCATGTTATTGAAAACCCTAAACTTGGCCTAAAACTGGCCCTAAACTTCCTTTAATTAGGGATAAATGAAACGAAATAAAAAATTATTTATTCTTCAACGTAAGAAATAAAATTTCTTACAACCTACCACCGTTTCGTAATGAGGTTCTTCTGACGGAGAAGAAACAGGCGAAAGAAACTCCGTAGGTATCCTCTTTTATGTTCCACAAGCCTCCACCAACCTATTCACAAGTATGACGCATGTGGCAGACATCGCTCTCCTCGACCATATTCAAGGGAGCTTTGCAATGCTTTGAGAGACTCCAATTTCTGGTGAGATTTATCGCCAGAATCCAACGTTTTAGTCTGGGCTGGAAGAGAGCCACTCGTCGTGCCTGAATCTTGTTGGAATACCCAGTGTCCGTTTTCGAACATTGTTTGAGAAAGAGGTACCGCAACGTTTGTAAGTACGGTATTTTGATACACAACAGCGCCAGTTTTTCACAGAAAAACACCTTAGTTAAGCCTGAATTCGAGACTCCAAGCCAAACCATAAATGTTGAAGAAGAAGGATACGTCTGCTCGCTTCTTCATGCTGTTAAAAATCACGTTAAATTTTTTTCGATGGCATTTTTTTGTCGTATTCCGCCTTAAAGAGGCCCGGGATCTCTCTATCCTTAATTTTTTCAAATGCTTATTAATATAATGCCCTGGTTTCGGTCGATAAGCTCAGAATCGCTGGTCTTCATTTTGCTTTGCTCAATTGAAGAGCTAATATGTTTTGCTTGCGGCCGGGGTTTCGTTTGATTCGCGCCCACACTGCTTTGATGATCGCTGATGTCCTAACCGTACGAGGTCGGCCGCGCCTTTTACGGTATTCAAAGGTCGAGTCTTCACTAAATCGTTTGATAGTACGGTATACGAACCTCAGCGTTATTTCCAAATTTAGCAGAAGTTCAAATATCTGAGTTGTAGTGCAATAACTGCGACTCTGTCTTCCTTTTGCGTCCAATATTTTATTTAAATGGAACAAAATCAATTTCTTTTTACTTTAAGATGGCGCAAAAGAAATTTAAATTCTATGAGGATGTGACAGAAGTTAAGACCCGACTAGTTATATTATATAACAGGTTGGGCAAAAAAGTTTCTTCGCATTTTATATGAAAACTCAAGACATTTTTTTTTAAAGTTTATTTACATTTAATTACAGTATATAAGTGCCATTTTGTTCCATGAATTTTTGCCATCTTGAAGGTAGTAACATGATCCCATTGCTGGAGAAATTTTGAGACTTCTGAGCAAAAAAACGCGAAAAGTAGTTTTGGCAGTCCTCTTTTGATGTTGACTTGACACTACCTAAAGAATTCTGAAGAGACCGAAACTGGTGGCAATTTGAATGCAATTTGGTGCAAGGCAAGGCAAAGGCTTCCAGCCAAACTCTCTTAATTTTTGCTGAGTGGCTAAAGATGTGTGTGGTCTAGCGCTGTCCTGATGAAAGACCACACCCTTTCTATTTTTCAATTCCGGTTGCTTTCTCTCAATTTCTTGCTTTATTCTCATCAGTTGTTAGCAGTAGAGGATCCGAATCGATGGTTCTGCCCGGCGGTAAAAGCTCATAGTGAACAATGCCCTTCCAATCCCACCATACACACAGCGATATTGCGAGTTAACCCGGGTTTGGTACAGTCTGTAAAGCATGACCGACCTTTGTCCACGACCTTTTTCTCACGTTCTTGTCGTATGATCCACTTATCATCACCAGTTATCAATCCCTCCAAAAACGGTTCGGTTTCATGTTTCATTGTTGTTGGGGCGTAACAAAGAATCGCCAATGAGTACACGGTTCATTAGGTTTCTTTCAGGGAGCTCGTGTGGCACCCAAATATCGAGCTTTTTTGTGTACCCAGCTTTTTTCAAATGGGTCAAAACTGTTTTGTGATCAATTCCCAGTTCACGCATACTGATTTTGCTCCACTTTTACAAAAATGACATCCATTTTATCCGTAACAGGGCGACCAGAGCGAGGTGCATCTTTGACATCAAAATTCCCGGATTGAAAATCGCTGAAACCAACTTTGTGCTGCTCTTACTGACTCTGCATAAGGTTCATAAACGTCACTCATTTTGACACAAAGAAAAACAACTGAAAAGTAGACTGGAAACAACATTTTACTATTTTTTTTTTAAATGTAACCTTTTTATTAATTTTTTATTATTTTTTATCATATTATCAAAACTAGCCAGACACAAATAGTACACCTAAAGAGATTTTATTACAAGTTTATAGATATAGGTACACCAGTATCTCATAGCATTAAAAATAAAGATAAAAAAATTAGATTTTCATATGGCAATGTCATGAATGTCAAATGTCACCTGTCAAGTCAAAGTACGAGATCTGTCAACCGCTGCTGAGAGATTTTGTGATTATCTTCTTGAAAGTCGTTTGTTTTTTGTGAAAATGTCGAAAAAGCTACTTCAATGTCAAGCGAGAAATATTATTTTCAATATTTATCATGAAAAAAAGAAAGAAGAAGGTCAATCTTTGATTTTAAGGCACGTGGTAGAGTTGACAGGGAAACTGGACTGAGTCGTTTTGATACTTTTAGTTTAATTTATATTTTATTCTTAATTACAACTTTTTATAGGGGTTTCCAGTACTACTATACGGCTAATCGTAGCTAAGGGCACATCGAATGATGGTGTATTTTCTACATACATACATAAGATCACGACTGTATCCCATAAAGGGTAGTCAGAGACTGGGCAGTCACTGCAAAAACAGATGATTGCCACAATCTTGCACTTGGTGTGATAGGTGGTGAGCCCATCGCCACCATGCGCTGTTGGGTGCACAGTGCAGTTCCTTACTCGCCTTTTACAAGATCCATTTTCTACGCCTGGTAAAAAGGGGGAAGAAGAAAACCAACTTGGGTAGTTTCGATTTGCAGTTGATTAGGAATAAAGTAAAGGAATTCTAAACAGTTCGAAAGGAAATTCCAAGATAAAAGAAACTTCAACATTAAACAAATTCTTCAACAAGATATTGATTTGAAAGGAGGGAGAGAATCTCTGAGGTAAGAAAAATATTATGTAATAATCCCTCTCACTCTCACTCGTAAAGAAGAGGCCTCTCTGCAGAAGGACGTATATAGACTGATGATGATGATAGTGAATGACTAAGCTATCGTTTGAGTAACATGATAAATGTTATTATTTTTTACAGACTTATACTTAAGGAGATTGGTTTTGAATATGTTAAATGCCAATCAAAAAGGACCATTTGGTGGAAAGGGATGACATAAAACTGCAAAGATCCAATTTTTAAAGCGTTTATAGGAAAACCGCTGAAGCTGAAGAGCATAATAAATTGGATGTGATTTATTTAGATGAGACTTACATTCACGGTTCATATTCTGTGAACAAATGCTGGCAAAACAAAGATATTGCAGGTCCATCTAAAAGTATTTCACTGGGAGCGAGGTGGATCATTGTAAACGCTGGTGGAGAAAATGGCGTTGTACCAAATAGTTGTCTGGTGTACAGGTCAACAAGTGTATCTGCTGACTACCACATCGACATGAATAAGGACAATTTTTCAAAATGGGTGACAGAGAAGCTAATTCCAAATCTGACAAGACCTTCACTAATTGTTATGGATAATGCTAGTTATCATTCTGTACGTATGAATAAACCGCCCAAACAAGCCAATTGTATCGCTGAATTAAAAGAATGACGCCGTGCAAATGATTTACATTATGATGATCTTTGGCGTAAATGTCAACTACTTGAAGTAGTAAAACAAAACATGTCTGCGATCTTATATGAGATAGATGTAGTATTGAAATCGCACGGTCATGAAGTTTTAAGGCTTACACCTTATCTTGCATATTGAATCCCATAGAAATGATTTGGGGTATAATGAAGCAAATGTTATAATATATATAAATTACTGATAAAAATGTAAATAGGCCTGCAAGTGACATAAAAGTATTAACAGAACAAGCTTTCTCAGAAAGTGGTGCAGAGGATTGGCGATCATGTTGTGAACATGTAAAGGAGATTGAAAACAATTTCATCAAGCAAGATAGAATAATTGAAATGCTGGAAGAGCGATTTATAATAAATACTTCTATATCTTCATCATCTGATGAACAAAAAATGCAAGTTTTCTAGTTCTGAATAAAGTGATAACTTATTTGTATAAGTAATTATATATAATAAATAATTATATAGAACAAAAATATATTTACCATTGATTTATTTTTCATGACACATTTTCCTATGTAAGATCCCGATGTATAACAACATTCTTCATACACATAACTTCATGTTCATAAAACTAGACATAATTTGAAATTAAACAGTATCAAGATCGTTTAATCCAATTTTCCCAGTATCGCACACCACAAAATTTTATCTTTCCATTTGCCATGAGATACTGATTTACCTATACTATATATCAGAAGAGACTTTTTTGCCTGACCTAATATATTATAACTCCGACTTAGGTGGAGTATCAAAATGAATGCATCGGATTTTAAGTTAGACCTCTATCAATACAACTGTGAAAATTGTATCCAATTTTGTGCAGTAGTTTTTGCGTGATGCGCGTACAAACACACAGACAGACAGACTATCAAAAATTTTAAAGATAATTGTTTTGGCTAATATTGCCCTTATAAAAACCCGAAATATTATTCTTTCTTGAAAATCTCCTATGTACAGATATCGACCATTTACTTATTACACGTATAGATATTTAAGATTTTTTTGTGCATCTACTCGTAGTGACGAGATGATTGAATGATCATCATTCTCCTGATGGTAAGTGCAACGTCTGTCTACCGCACCGCATTGCGTTTACATGTATTTACACTAGCTCATAGACTAAGACCAAAACATAGTATTGTTTGCACATTACTGTTTGATACCAGACCAACTTAGACGGATTTTTTTCATAGGAATAGACGTAAATTAAAATTCAGCGTCCATTGTTTAACTTACATTTGTACAGTTACCTCGATTATTTAATAATAAGTAGGTCGAATATATAAGTTTAATGCAAGTACATATAATGAAAGTACTAAGATTCAAAATGTGAAATATTTACATAAATGTCTCTGAAAAGGATACGATCCATTATCGGAGGACTATTGTACTGTATATTAAGAAAAAAAACGGACAAGTGCTAGTTTAATTCCTGTGGAAAGGGTTCTGTACATTGTAAACAACGTTTTCTTAAATCTGACCCAAATTTGTTTGTGGTAATTAAAAAAAAGTATGTATGGGCAAGTCATTTCTACATTACAATGTTCTTTTGGAAATTGCTTTATATATTGTCGATTGTTGAAATAAAATCTTGTATATTCTTGAATACGTGGACTAAGGCTGAGTGGTAGAAGGTATTCTGATATTACATTTTTTGATTTATCTTGTCATAGACTCGATATCCTCCACTCATCATCATCATCATATCACTCTCGCAGTAGGCTGTACATTTAATTTAATTTATTGACGTTACATATTCGTGTTTGGATCACAGAGATGTATCTCACATGTGTTCAAACTTCAACTTAATCGGTCGAGTAGGTTCAGAGCAAAAGAGTATTTTTTTATTCGGAGGTACGGAATCGTAAAAAACGAGAAAAATAGTGAGTTAATAATAAAATTGAATTTTTTTGTAATTAAATCGCCGATAGGTGTCCGGAAGAGTAGAATAGAACCTCTTCCCCACCAAGGAGGCCTTTGTTCGTGCCGAATAACACTATAATATGCAATGCTGTCACTATACTGCTTGTGAGAATGCAATGGGGAGTAAGAAGTTTTTTTATACCTACGAGTATCAAAATGGCGGCGACGTGGTTTGTCACCCGGCACGTCTTGTTTCTGGCATGGGGGAAAAGTGAACTGCGGGTGTGGTCTCTGTCTATCCTTTATATGGGAAAAAGGCGTGATTGTATGAATGAATTATTTAATTTCTTATTTAAAAAAATACGATATAATAACATTTGTGAATGTACTTGACAGACAACTTCCATAATGACGCGCAAGCCACAATTGACAATAATATTTGTTAAGTGTTTCCATTATTAGATAGAATATCATCACGTCAGCCTATTTTAGTCTACTGTTGAAAATAGGCCTCCTCCATACATTGCCACAAAACACGGTCCTGAGCCTTGAATCCATCGACTTCCCGCAAAATCGTGGAGGTCGTCCTTAGGACCTTAGGACTATGTCGGATACTTTAGTTCTGCTGCGGATATCATCATTACGGATTTTATAACGCAGAGAAACTCCGAGCATAGCCCTTTCCATAGCTCGCTGAGCGATTCTGAGCTTCCTCATGCGGCACGCATGACCACGTCTCTGTTGCGTATGTCGTCACTGGCAACACGCACTGGTTGAATATATTAATGTCTAATTAAAATGAAGATAAAATCGTGGACTTGAACAGTCGAAAATGGCTTATACTTTTATTTTTAGTCGTTTTATGTACCGTATAAACACTCCTTCAATGCTCCATATATTTCTGGACTATCTCCTTCAATGAAGTAAAGGGAAAAATCTTTCTGTAAGGGATTGAATGGTGCCGCAAATGGTCCTGCGTTGATTTTTGTACTAGAGGTGAGTTATTCAACCCGAAATGCGGTATTAAATTGTCGTGTTCTGGAACTCTTTCAGCTTTCTTTTTGTGTGAAATTGAGAAGGAAAAATGACTCCACATCGTCCTCAAGTAACAAAAATCCCATAAAAATAATTAATTTACCCAAAAACTGGATGTGTGGTGGCAGCTTAAGAAAATCTACCACCCCATCTCATCCCGTGGGTATCGTAAAAGTCAACAGAGGGAAAATGAAAACCAGGAAATGGGTAGGGTAATCTTCCTGGGACATCTGTACAAATAATGTGCATTTGACAACCTGCCTGGCAAGCGTGGCAACTATGGCAAAATCCCCCCCCCCGCCCAGTAATCTTACGAATGTTTTAAAAAAGTTTGATCAAAGATCAGTCAAATAGATTTTAAGGTGAATCCGATCAAACATACATACAAAGAAATTTATATATTAGTATAGATTATAACTAATTTGATCAGCAGTGAAAAAAACAGGGACGGGAAGCAAAGGATGAAGAAGATAACTGGGAGGAAGATAACGTTAAGGTGTAAATTTGTTGTTAAGCCACCTAATAAAAATTGTAAATCTGACTCTTACCTTTTTATGTATCGCTATTTGCAGTCTTATTTTTCTATATTTAATTTACTAGGAACAAACTTAGTTTGGTTTTGACGCTTCGTGTTGTTAAGACGATTTTCATTGTACTTAACGACAACTACGGTCAGTAACCCAAAAAAAACGACCGTGACAGGTGTCAAAAACAGTGCTATATGATGACAAACATAAGTTTCAACATAAAAAATATAAATACGATTTGTAACAGTAAGACCTTTTTGTAAGGCAATATTCAAGTCATTAAGTTTTAAAATATGTATCAGCTTAGTGCTGTTCTAGAACCAAAAAAATCTGCTTTTCTTTAGATGTGGAAGAAGTGTGATAATATAAAGCTTTTAAAACATTTTTACGAATAATATTAATAATATTAATAATATTTCTTGCGAGTGAATGCTGCGTGACTCGTTAGTGACGCGTCAGCATATTAATGATATTAGTTTTGGTCCTGGATGATGTTATATTAACGAGCTCTCTACTGTGCATTCGAGCCTTCTTCGATCGTATACTGGGTGTGTTATATATATATATATATATATAACACACCCAGTACAGTTGGCAACACAGCGGTAACCAGAAGAAGTCACCGTTTATCATTGAAATCTGCTCTCCAGAAATTTATGTCTTCTTCTTCTTCAGCCTGTAAATAGTCCACTGGTGGACAAATGCCTCTCCCAAGAAGGAACGATTTCCCATCACTGGCCATACCATGATCGCAGTATCAGACGCTGAGCACCTGAGACGGAGCTGATGTCTCGGGGTGAACATATAATAAACATATTTGTTTTTTCTTCATCGCATTGGGGAGTAAGAATTTTTTAACTCGTACCAAAATGGCGGCGACATGGTTTGCCACATGTTACGTCCCGTTTCTCGCGGGGGCGAAAAGTGTGCTGCGGGTGTGGTCTCTGCCTCCCTGTTATATGGGAAAAGGCTTAACTGAATGTATGTTCATTGCAAAGGCATTCTTTTAGTTAGTAGTAATGATCAATAAAGTTATTATTTGTCGATGACGAAGACAAATGTTCGTGACTATTATAAGTGTAATATTGAGTCTCGTAAATGAAAACCGTTCTTAATGGCACGCTCACGTAAGCGGATTGAAATTATTACGTAGAAAGAATTGTGACCTCGTAAAACTGCTAAATGGTCGTCGCGGTGGAAGTATTGCACCAACAGAATGTGTTTTAGAAAATTAACGTACAAAACGCAGTACAAAAAAGGTATTATCGAATTTAATATGATGCAATAGAACTGAGGTTTGAAATTGAAATATAAATATTAAGAAGATCCGAGTGTAGCATTTCCTTCTTGGAAGTTATGAGACAGTACTATTATAAAAATTATAACATTAACAACGTTATTTTATTAAATTGAGTAGCATTACATCAATGAATATTTTAAACTAGGGAGTGATTCCGCTTCGCGCGGCTTTCAAGTTTTGTTTTTTTTTAATTTAACACAGTCTATGTCTATCTGACTTATGTAGCGTGAGTGTAGCAACGGTGATTGGCTTGGTTGGCTCTATGTCTAAGCGATTCTTTTGTGTGCCATGAGTGATGGCTTTGACTCCCATTACGGGACAAATATTTGCATGACATACAGATAGTTGCTACGGTTCTGGGTGTTTGTGAATGTGCAATTTACAAGTAATACCACTGATACATGAGAAGTCCTGGTGTGGGAGAAATCATCGTATTCTTAAAAAAATATAAAATCATATAATATTACATACACACACTTCTTATAATATTACAAGGTAGCACATATGTAGCAACATACGTAACCCATCCTTTCGTCCCCCGTCGTTTCACGAAACTGTAATGGGTGGCGATCCACGTCGCCGCCACTTCGTACGAGTCAAAAAAATCCTACGCCCCATTGCGTTCTTACGAACAGTATAGTGACAGCATCGCGTATTATGGTGTTTTTCTTCACTAATAAGGTCTCGGTATAAAAGAGGTAGGTCCTATTCTACTCTGCCGGACATCTATCGGCTGAATATTAATAATCTTTATTATATTACTATGGAAACTCTCAATTATTTATTCCACCACTATCTTAGAAATATTAAGTTTTATACGAGTAAAATGTTTTTTGGAAGTAAATGTTTAATTACTGTAAAATTCTGTTTTCAAATTACAAAATTCATTAGCAATATACGAGTATAGCAACAGGAATTGCATTATTTACTTACATAAAAATTTCGCTGATGATCGAAAATCGGCCCGATGGCAGACAATGTCGTAGTCACGAATACCGACGCTGCATTTTAGTTTGCTAACGTTCAGTTGTGTTTATTTGGAACAAGGTGGTTGACCGACTTATCGTTGAATAACATTGTTACTCACTCATGTAATAAAAACACTTTATGATAATCGGAATATAGGTATAGGTACTGATTGCACTACTAAGTGACAATCCGTAGACTATCAGTCGAAATGCCTAATTTTCTACCAAAATGTAGGTGTATTGTATTTCTTATATATAATACATTATGTCTTTATATTTATTAAACTGATGTATAATCATGTTTTTTAGTTTTGATAATGACTTAAGAGACTTTTTTTATTATGTCCGTAGCTAGAGCCTTGAAGGGTATACATATTCAGAAAACAAATATTTACTGGTGGTAGGATTCCTACGCAGGAATCCGTGTAGGTAGGAGAGTCCGTCTAGGTTCAGCATAACTGGCCCTTACCACCCCAGAGCCAATTATTCTGACCTAGACGTATCTACGAATGGACGGACGTGAAGCAGTAGTGTGCAAACATTACTGTGTTTCGGTTTGAAGGGTACTGAGAGCTAGTGTAATCACTGGGCATGTGAGACTTAAGAACTCAGTCTCAGGGCGACAGGCTCAGTGTGGTATCATACAGAAATACTACACACCATTGGTTATAGGACATACGTTGCACTTACCACCAGGTAAACGTTTAGCTAATTTCATTTTATCCAATAAAAAAAATAAGATGTATGTTGCAACTAGTGGTCGCCCAATGGTCGAAATTCGATCGTAATCCTTTTTTATTGAATTTAACGTATTTGTAACACATATTATATATAGTTTTACAAACAAACAAACTTTAACTAAGCCAAATCTTTCACTCCTCCGTACTGCGCAATATGCTTATAAATGGGTACAGTTTTCACGTTTTAATATATAGATAACTGTTTATACGTACATAATACTGTTACCTATTAAATAATGAGCACATTAAAAATCTTTACATAATTTTATATGACATACAGAACTTTTTTACTATACTGTAATAGTAAGTTCGTCCATGGGCGCCGATATCGTTATTTTCAGAGAAATGCATCTGCATTAATTATATTTTATTGACAATTATATTGACAATAAGGATTGATCTGACGTCTACGTCAGAGTGGAGCAAATGCATATCCCTCCCGGCACCCATGAGCTCATCTAAAATAATTTATCAGTTGTAAGTATAAAGAAGCTACAGTTGTGGCGTGTTATATTTGACAATACGAAATAGTTAGTACCTACGCGTAGGTGGAGTATGCAGTGTAGAGTATTTCTTCTATGTTTTTCAATAATTTTCTTGATGTATTCATGCGAAGTATGAGTCCTCTCTTGGCATTCACCGCGTGCCTTATGATATATTAAAACACATAAAGGCGGGCAGTGAACGCGAGGAGGAGGACTGCTTTTCTTCCTTTTTCACGACGTAAGCACGAACATAAGTTATTAAGCATTACTTATCTTAATTCATTAGGCCCTTATAATATTTATTTTAATAAAATGTTACTTATTAAAGAAATAAACTTCTTAAATAAAGACTATGAGTTTGTACATATATAAGACATCCAAGGTCAAATATGATTAAAATTGTTGCTGAACACAATTCAACAGGCGCTTAAGTATTATTTTGTAAATATTTGGATATGGAATTATGAAAATTATTTCAATAATTTAATTACTACAACTTTGTCGTTTGCAACATAATAAATATATATATATATATTCTTAATTCAGTACTTATATGAAAAAAAAATTATTTCAGTCTAATAGTAGAAGAATAGAAGAGTCTACCAACTCTTTGACTTTTTATATTGGTACTTATTTACTAAATACAATTTTCTCACTATTTTATTAGTTTTTAATTATTAAGTTGTAAATAATACATAAAAGTTGTATTGCTTCTTTTATATATATACCAAAAAGCACATAAACATACGTAATATAAATGATTTATTTAATTAAACATTAGAACTTTTTTCAGATACCATAAAAATTTTCAATGAGTTTATAGTACACTTATACTTGATGCATATGTCTTTTATAAAAGAACCCTAGTGGCTGGTATCTTTCGAGTTTGTCGTGAGAATGTGATAACTTTCAGTTTGAAAAGTTTTTCAATATTTTCTCTGGGTTGACAGTATTATCTAAATACAATATTCATTCAAATCGTTCAAACGGCTCTGTTTACGAAAAAACATTTAAAAATATCCAAGAATTGCTCATTTAAAGTATTAAGATGTATTGTATAAATTACAGTAGGAATACTAGTTTTTTTGAGATTATGAGTGAGAGAAATGGTTGAAATTAAGAATTAGGACGGCCAGTAAGGAGATAACAAAATTCAATTATATCAATCATTCTAATACAAATCAATAATATAACATAGTTATAAATGTACAGAAAGAAATCTAACATCCATCGCAGGTTTATCATCACAGCAACACCCTCCAGTAATTGTTAAGAGCTGCAGTAAGATGATGACGACGATGACGAACCATTAAAGCTCACATTTGCTATCTTTTAACGTCGTTTAATTTGCACAACTCTGCTGTTCATGTTGCAAGACTGAAATAAATTCGAAACGCGGACCGAAGTAAACAAACAGGTACTGCACTGCACACATGGTTGTTTACTTCCATCTTGGTTTCGGAGTATGGCAAGCCCTAGAAGTGAAACGCTTTGAAAAATAAACTTCGAGAAAATGAGACGAATCCAGAGGTAATTTAAAGAGATAAGAGAGATAAGGAGATAGTTTAAAGATAATTGTACGGTTTATTTATTATAATAATGTTGCCAAGCGAAAAAAATATTTTACATTTTATTCTCCATATTACACAGACTCAAAATTTTCAATTTCAACAAATGATACAAGTGGCTTACGGTTACTTGCTTTTTAAGTACTTTTCTAGAAAGTGGATTGCTTTATGCGTTATTAAATAGGCTTTTTTGGTTTTTATTAGAACTATATGTTATAAGAAGGAGATGATGGAGAAATATGTTAAATATGGAATATAATTTATTGTCTCTGTTATCTATTTATAGAATCATCGTCATCATTATCAATATTTCAGCCTATCACTAGTCCACTGCTGAACATATGCCTCCCCAAAAGATTGCCACTAAAGTTTGTAGCTCTTTTTCTGTGGTGATTTTGCCATTGTTACCACGCTTGGCCGGCGGGTTGGCCACCGCAGTTTATTTATTCAGGTGTTTCAGGAAGATCCTGCTGCCCATATCTTGGTTTTAATTATCCCTCTGTCGACTTTTACGACACCCACGGGATGAGATGGGGTGGTTGATTTTCTTAAGCCGTCACCACGCGGAATTATAGAATGTTCTTGTAATATTAAAATTTAGTAAAACGTTATCCATAAAGACAAAAAGTCATATTGTAGACATAGTGAAAGTTAAGGAACGGTTAGCAGTCGATGGTACCATACGATACCAGCCCGTGTATGCTATAAATATACAATCATCATGATGATGATTATGATGATTGTTTCTAATAATTCTAGGGCAGCATTAGTGAGGAGGCGTCACATAGAGTGTGTCTATGAGCACACGGTTGCAGGGATAGATCAGGGGTGCATTGTTGGACGCACAATGGGTGCAACTGCAGCTGGCATGCTATTGTTACAAGATGAGGGGCCGCGACACGATTTAATAAATTGGGATTCTAACGTTGATTACAAGTTGTTTATATTCAGATGGTACGCTGAGACTACATACTAACACGAGCAGTACTGGCTTCAATATTACGGTTGAATAAAAGATTATGTAATGTTATTAATAAACTCAGGCATTACTTTACTTGAAATAAGCTTAAGGGAATCTACCACCCCAACTCATCCAGTATCGTAAAAGTTGTCAGAGAGAGGGTTAATGCAACATCTGAATAAATAAACTGCGTGCCTCCCAAGCGTACCAACTATGGCAAAATCCCCCCAAAATGAGAGCTACAAACATTTATCGCAATCTATGGGGGAGGCCTATGTTTAGTAGTGGACTAGTGTTGGGCTAAAATGATGACGATGATTATTTTGAAGTGATACTATACGAGGCTAATTAAAATTAGCAGTTGACGACTTCTTTTGACTAGCTATGAATTGTTGTCGTTTTTCACATAAAATGTACAGATCTGGAAAAAACAGTTTATTTTATACGTTTTACTTTGGAAGTTAGCTCTACATCCAACATTGTTTTGATAACTTTCATATAACCTATTTTTCTTTCATATTTTCATTTCCGTTTAGCGCTAAGGAAAACATACAGCTAGATTTAGTTTCATGTTAATTCTCACTTTCGGTATATTTATAGCATAGTTGGGCCGGTATCGTGTGGTACCATCGACTGCTAACCGCTCCTTAGCTTTCACTATGTCCGCAATAAGACTTTTTGTTGTCTTTATGGATAACGTTTTACTGAATTTTAATATTACAAGATCATTCTATTAATAGATAACGGAGACAGTAAATTATTTTCCATATTTAACATAGTCTCCATAAAATAGTTTGCGCCGTCTTATAACATATAGTTTTATTAAAAAAAAGTCTATGTTATAACGCATATTCTAGAAAAGTACTTAAAAAGGCAATTATCACACAATTAAGATTTTCTTTCTGTGTGTAAATTGTTCGTTTTAATTGGGGAAAATCCTTAAATCAATGTAGACAAATAGGCTTTTTGATTATAGCATGTTTGCGACAGCGCGTTACTATTGCTTGATTGATCGTAGTTGCTACACCCGATAGTAGTACATACGTAAACAAAGGTAGGACGTATTTACCTATGAGAGTATGCGATTATAGTTTTTGTGTGAATGGAATGCCGTTTAAAATAGCTTGATTTAGGTTTAGGTGTTGTGTTAACTCAGTTAATGTAGTTAGAGGCAATAGTGATTAGGCATAGTTGCGGGTGCACTCTCCAGTGGTGAAAGAATGTAAACACTGGCTTGCTATAAACCTGCCGCGGTCAAACGAAGGGGCGAATAAATGGAAGATAACTTTTCAAGGGAATTTAAATTATTGTTTTGTTAATATAGGTGTATGGACAATGAAGATCGTTAGAAAGATTATGATATATTTAATTGACGTTATATTTTTAGGTATTTGAAATTATTAAGAATTGAAAAAGTCAGAACTGATCATCGTGTAGTCGATTGAGATCCGTCAGATTAAAATGCTTTGAAATATTTCCAGGGAATTTAAATCAGGGCAATGTAATCATGTCTTAATACAAGACGATAGTGTATATTTAAAAACCGATATAAATAGCGCTAATGGAGTAAAAATCTATTTAGGTCTATAAGAAACAACCACAGATTTGTAGTGGTACTATTACAACAGTGATTAAAGTATTTGAGCAATGTAGTGCGAGGGCCGCCGAGAGGGAAGCCCCGCACGCTTCCGCTGACGTCACCGTTATAAGTGCCTACCTACCCTTCGCACGGCACTCGACCGCGGATCATTACCCTTGTTTACTTATTGTCTCCATTAATTTTTTAGGACACCTTGTTACATTTCATACCTCTGTGTAATTAAATTTTTTTTCTATAAAATTCCGTATTTTTTATATTAATCGTAATTCTATTACCGCCATTTTTTTATAAACCTTGTAGAGTAGCGGCAAGATGCCTTTCAAATAGTACTGTGTATACATGAACAACGAAGTATGTTAAATTCTTAAGTTGAAATATTTTTCGCAAGATTTAAAAAAAACACCCTCACCAGATCGAACTGCGACCCCAATAAAGTTACTCTCCGACTTGTGCGGCACCGTTATCAACGAAACCCTTTTGTTGTGTCAAAAAAAAACTCGTCGACCTTAGCCCTGTTTTTTCTTTTGCTTTTATGTTGTAGCATAACGATGGGGTATCAAGGGGTAGAGGGTCGCGTGGCGCGGACGTTGAACCTTGCTTCCATTTTATAATTCGGGCATTGCACCGTAAAACAATCGTGTGTGATAACACACTTTCAACTTTTAAGAATTATAAAGACGAACGTGTACTTCATGTACATCATTTTAAAAATTCCTTCTTCCAAAATATTTATTTAAAATGATATTTTAATTTGCCGACCAAAATAATGACTAAAATTTAAATTTTTTGCAAGATTTATTGATGTGACTAATTTGAAAAAAACATTTAAAAGAATTAAGAAAAATAAAATTATGTTACTGTACCCACAAATTATATTTATGATTATTAAAACAAAAAAGGTAAACCTTTCGTTAATATTTTTTTTCTATTCTGTACATTTTTTGTATATTATTTTTATTTTGCAGAAGGGTACATTCATAATGAAAGCAAACTAGTCTATCCTATTCTATTAGTCGGCTTAGATGCATAAAAATTTGGACACGGTTTTTTCACAAAGACGTAGGGGCGATTACGACCGTGGGAGATGGGGCTGTCGCAAGTTCTGCCGGCCCCACCCCGCGCAGCTGTCGCGATAATATGGACTCGTCGATGAATCGATTGTTTGATTCACGAGCGCATTGTTCGTACCCGATTGTTCCACTAGCGGACATTTGGTCGAATAGTGAGTTACGAATAGCAGGCGTCGCATAATCGCATCCACTATTATTAAATATTTGACGCAATGACGCCGTTAAATCCGTGAAATTATATACGTTCATTCTCCGTATATAAAATAAAGACAGTATTATTATATATTTTTAATCAAATTATATATTTATTGCCGGTTATTGTGCATATCAGAAGAATGGTTGGAAATCAAAAAATATCGAAAAAAAGTAATGAATATTTCTTACGACGAAGTAATAAAGATGTTTAACTTAAATTACTTTTAATTTAGATATAATAAAGTATATTTTGTGTGTGTATAGATTAATTTAAATAAAATTCATAATTCTTTATATTTAGTGTTCTGTTTCTTATACAATTAACTTAGATTACAGTTTAATAGTTTTTATGTGTTTATCAAAAATAGAGTTGTAGACCAAAAATGCTTTACGATAACTTGTTTGAAAGTACATGTGATAAGTAAGTGTAGATAACATTTTTTTTATTGTATTCAACATTTAAATTTGAGTATAAATGCGAATGTTTTTTATAAAATTGTAATTTCTACTAATACAACCGGTTACGATACATATACGATTTTATTATTCAAAGCGCGAAAGTGCACCGGTCATACGTTACAACCCTATGATTAAATAGATGCATTTTAAATGTGCACCATTATTTATGCAGATATGGCGCGCGTGCAAATAATGTCCGAACGAATATTACGAAACTAGACAAAGAGGTTTGGGTTAATCACGAAAAATATAGGGTGTACTTTTTTCGGTGTAGTGAATGGACTAGAGCGGGGTACCGGGGTGATCGCGGTGTTGTACGCAGCTGCGCGGGCGCGGATCAAATTGATACCTCGGCGCATATGTCGCGTGTGAGTGTCATGGAACCGGAGGGTTGCTTAACTAAGTTTCGCATCGATAGCTGCGATAATAATACGAAAAAATGTGACTTTTGTTTTGAATAGACCTTTTTAATTTAAAAAACATGGCCTGAACTATGAATACGTTCTTGCTAGTTTTGGAACCACTAATTTTTTGATATTTTTTTACACGCATTGGGTTAAAATATCGTGTGATTATAGAACCAAGGAATTCTCTCATCATCAAAAATTATTTTTAATAGTTATTTCTATAAATTTTTTTGGGTAAAAATATACATAATGCGTTATTTATGAAAATAAACGATTGGAATATGACAAAAAAAAAATAATAAGAACAATTTAATTTTTAATATTGTTTAGCTTTTTGATAGTTACTTTTTATCGAAATCATCTTAAATCAACTTGATGTCGTTTTTAAATATTTTACTTGTATTTCAAAATAGTTTTGTTAAATGTTGGCAAAAAACCGGTACCAACGTAACAAAATCAGATTTGGTCATGAATAGAGAAAGTTTAAAGACCCCACTTAAATGTTGCCGTTCGCCCTTTGTTCCCGTACGACGTGTGTTATCCCTTATCTCGTATTATACACGATCGATATGATAGGGTTCGCATAATCAGCTGTAAAGCTCCGTTAATATTTACACATATATGCATGCCATGAACAAGTAACAACACAAAAATGATGAATATTCATGCAATGTACAGAAAAATCCATGAAATATCGAATAAAAATGACTTTCACGCAGATTGAATGTGAGAAGAAAAGATAGTTTTTATTAAAAAAATCTACTTCTTCTGATTTTTAATTTTAGACAATGGAAATATTCATAAAAAATTACTTTAATAAAACATAAAGCTGAAGCCGAACATATGTAGTTGATTAGCGTAGGAAAAAGTGTGTCAATGTCAAGTCGAAGTTTTTTGGTATGACTAATGCTGCGCAAGGTTAAATAGCTTTCAGCATGTAATATGTAGTTGTATTCCATATATAAACCTGTTTTTAATAGTTAAGATGCCCATCCATTCAATTTGAAATTATAAATGTCCAAAAAAAGAAAATGCTACAAAATTTCATTTTATATTTCGGTTAGCATAGATGAAAATCTAGTAATCCGTTTTTTCTTCTTTTTTAATGAATATATATGGCTTTGCTCCGATGTCTTTCTTTTATTGTCTTGGATTAGTCTTAAAACTCTCATTTTAATTATACTTGTATAAATCATTATTCTTTTTGTATGACTACACTAAAATCGTACAGCCGGCTACGCAGTCAATCAAAAATTCAAGTAAAATAACTTTTGTAATAATTTATAATTTTTTAAAAAAAAAAACTATTGCATGTAAAAGTCATTATTTGAAAAAATAATATACCTTGCCGTAAATATTAATAACTAAAAATATATTCCATAATCATTTTAGAATTAGAAAAAACATTAACCGCCGCCAGATTGTTCTTCTAGAATTGTAGTCTTCTTTGCAGCTGTTGGGTTTACTTGCCGATAATATAATTGTGCTTAAAAAGCAACCTAATAATTATATGATTTTATTTTTCTTCGGCGCATAAACACTATTTAAATAAATTGTCACAAAAAACAAAGACGTAAAATTTAAAAACTTCGAAAACGACTAATACTAAGTAACTAACTTCCATTTTATTTGTACTTACATATTGTAAATTTCAAAACAAGTTATCAACAATTGTAGCTGAATGATTTTTTGAAAAAATATTTTTGGTATTAAAGTTCGCGAGTTGGGCGGAGGCGAAGGCGGCCGTCTACGCCGAGCGTTCCGTAGCGACTGCTACGAGCTACGTGCTACGACTCTCGTGTACTTGTTATCAGACAGATAGTAGGTAGTGGTGGGCGTTTGCTATTTAAAGTGGATGAAGTAAATAGTTTTATTTTAATTAAATATTCAAAATCAATTAGTACATTAATATTTTTTGAATGTTAATTTAAAATAACGCGTTAGTGATACCGTGCTTCTGAATTATTTTTGAGCTTTAATACTTAGTATTATACTGGCTTTAAAGGCTCGTATTATTTTTTTATCAACAAAGAAATAAAAAAATATAGAAATGATATTTTTTTGTATTTTGCAGTATATATTTATTACAAAAAGTCTTAGAAGTCTCGAATGTGGTTATTTTTACGCAGTAGATGAATTAAATACGCAGAACATAATTTAAACATCGATCAAGCGACATAAAGCTTAATATTAGATGTGATTATGGTAGGTCGGATGTGCGGGGCTTTAGGGAGGATGTTACTGAGGGAGATCCCAGGAAATGCGGGTGTGGGGAAGAGGACAGGAGCTGGCACAGCGCCAGACTACAAGGTGAAGTGACGGCGCCAGTGAAAGTCGCCCAACGATTTAGTCATCTGACCACCCTCCTCTACAGTTACAGCCTACGCTTTCACGAGATCTACGCATGTATAATAGCGCAGATGGAGGGCATTATATCGTCGCGAGCTTCTCTTCAGTTCAGACTAGAGGGGTTGATGACTTTATTATTTGGAATTAAAAGTTTTAAGACTGGTAGCTTGGGATTTACGAATATGTAAGGTTCGTCATAAAATATTATTTTTGAAGGATGCGACTCGAAGTCGCCCGAATTGGTAGGAACTTGGTAAATGGTATGATAATATTTAAGATTTTTATAACGCATAACCGTTACAGGCTGTTTACACATTTAGGACGGCCTAACAACATTTAAAATAAAAGAATTTAAAAAAAAAATACAACGTTTGCTTATATACAAATATTCATGCAAAATTTAAAGTGCAGGTGTGTCCGGTATTTTACAATTAAAATCACAATATTAAATGTCTTTTCCTAAATAATAGTTCATAAAAGAAAACGCCAAAATAGTAATTGTCGATGAAATTTAGAATTTGAAAATAATTGCGTACAACTTTAAAGACGCGCTATAAAATGAAGAAAACTCATACATTTTAAATATAAATTAGTAAAAACAAAAATACTAAATTTTAAAATATCAACTGAAAATACGCGACATTCGCAAACAACACATTATTTTAAATTCTGAATCATAAATATTTTTGAATCATAATCTTTTTCTTTTAGAATTTTTATAAGGTAACACAAAAGCCGTACGTCACTGAATACATTCAAGGCACGAAAACATTTAGTTGATGATTTGTTCCAGCACATAGAGCTTACACGGTTGCATGCTTACGTACCTCGGCGATGATGCTCACGGCACATTCACTGAACGACTGACACTCGCGGGGCGCGCAGCCAAACGATTCGTGCAAACACCAAAAGCAAAATGGACATACCTGAGGGTGGCGGCTGGTACGTGGCGCGCTCGCTACTTGAATGAGGCTAGGCTGGGAGCAGCGCGCGCAGGGGGCGCGGCTAGCCTGCGTGGCTCCGACTGCGCCCCGCCCCGCGCGCCCCCCAACTACCCCCTTTCGACCCCCTACCCACACCCTCTCTACCACCGCTCAGCTGAGCCCTGATTAGCCCCGGCCGAGCTATTCAATTAAGGGTTGCTCGGTGCATCTCGCGATGATGTCCGTCCCGCTGCTCCGCTCCGCTGTCCACTCCTCTGTCCGCTCCGCTGTCCGCAGCCGCCTGTAAATGTATTTTATTGTAATCTCTCCATCCCCGAGCCCGTTTTTTATATTCACCCCGGCGGACAGCTCACACGTTATAATGCATAAATATATCACAGAACTTAAAATTTTGTCTGTAATATAGTTATTGCATCCATATTATTTAAAATGAGAGGCGGCCTTTGTTCAGCCATGGATTTTATAAAGGCTGTTACTTAATATGTATATGTTTTTGCATTTAATTAAATTATATTATGTTTACAATGTCGAAAACCACTCTAGTTAAACATTAACATTTAACTGTTGATATGTATCCAAAATTTATACAAATAAATATCAGTTTTTTTTATTATCTCATATAGTAATTTGCAGAACACCAAAACTCAAACACGCGTTTTTAATAATTTTATTTGTCTGTCTGTGAGTTTGTCCGGGCTGATCTCCGAAACGGCTTAACGATTTTAACGGGACTTTCATTGGCAGGTAGAGGACTTTTTAGAGAGCAATCTAAGCTACTTTTAATATCTGAAATATCTAGAGTTTCTGCGCAAAATATGAAGAACTGTAGACATTTTTCATATTTTTGGTAGCGGCTCAAGAGAATCTACCACCCCACCCCATCCCGTGGGTGTCGTAAAAGTCGACAGAGGGAAATTAAAACCAGGAGACGGGCAGCAGCATCTTCCTGGAACATCTGAATAAATAAACTGCGGTTGCCAACCCGCCTGCCAAAGCGTGGCAACTATGGCAAAATCCCTCCAATATGAGAGCTACAAACTTTTGTGGCTATCTATGGGGAAGGCCTATGTTCAGCAGTGGACTTGTGATAGGCTGAAACGACGACGACGACGACGACGACGACGCATTTTTTCGTATTTCAACTTTTTTTTTATTGGATAGAGCGACGAAACGAGCAAAACGTTCACCTGATGTAAGTGCAACGTTTACCCATAACAGATGCTATGTCACCCATAACATTTCGGCGTGACACTACACTGCGCCCGTCGCCCTGAGACATCAGTTCTTAAGTCTCATATGCCCAGTGATTACGCTAGCTCACAGTGCCCTTCAAACCGAAACACAGTAATGTTTGCACACTACTGCTTCACGGCAGAATAACTGGCCCTGGGGCGGTACCGACGTAGACGGATTTCTGTATAGGAATCCAGCCACCAGTAAACTTTACCGAGAAGGGCCCAACTGTGAATGCTCAGGTCATTAGGTACCATATTGTACAGCGTAATCATATGGTCAGCTTATTTATTGCAGGTGGAAACGCGGGACACAACTAGTACTTAATAAAGCCTATAAAAATACTATATTTTTGTTTTATATTATCTTAAGTTATTATAAATCTCGGACGATGAAAAATAAATAATTGGATAGTTTATTACCACAGTCACTTGTGACAATGATAACGTATTTAGGTGTTAGACATTTTATTCTATTAAGTTGTATATCAACCAAATGAAATACGTTATCGTATGAGCTACATAATATTGTTCAGCACAAAAACAAATAAAACAATGACTTACAATTTTGTAAGTCATTGTTTTATTTGTTTTCAGCGATATTGTATTTACATTATCGCTGAAAATTCATCGAATCGAATAAAGCTGTCTGTACTTTCATTTGCAATTCTAGGCATACATCGTAGCCGAGTGTTTGTGAGGAAATGAATATCCAAACTTTGCGTGCTACTTACTTACTTACTTACTCAGCTCCAGATCCTAATACAAATGATATTGGTGGTGCTACGAATTATTACGAAGGTACACAATACGTAGTAAAAAGTAAAAGTAAAGTTTCAGCCTGTAAATGTCCCACTGCTGAGCACAGGCCTCCTCTCATTTCTGAGAGGGTTTTTGGAGCTAGGAAGAATCCGCCACGCTGCTCTAATGTGGGTTGGCGGACTTAACATGTCTTCGAAATATTTTTTATTTCTGAGACATGCAGGTTTCCTCACGATGTTTTCCTTCACCGCCGAGCACGTAGTAAATCAGCACTTAAAATTGCAATTAACAATTTTAGTGGTGCCGGCACCGGAAATCGAACCCAGGTCACTCGCGTACTACGAAATTTAAAGCGAGCGCCTAGCCCCGGAGCTACCACGGCTCTCTGAGCTACCACGGCACGAGCTAGTACAGTGTATTATTTGAATTGAAAATCAAGCGGAGACATTCGCCCGACCGGTCTCAAGGGTTATCAGCACGTTGCGGACTCGTTACGAAGTTCTCAGAGAGTTGCCAACTATGATATCACTGTATCGTTTTATTCTATAGTCTACTGTAATTGAAGTTGGACGGTTTGAACATTTTCGTCTCGAACTGTTTGGATTTTTTTTCTTATTAAAATGTATTGAGCCAATTACCGGTAAAAACTTATTTAATATAATTATTCCTTTTAGTAGAAGATATGATATTAGTAATTAGGAAAAAATAATAATAAGGAATTTGATTTCAGCATCCCGTAGTCGCTGTTACATACGACTACAGTACATTCGTTATATACTCGTAAATCATGAATCTTATGATTAAACAGCATATTGATATTGATAAATTTACATGCATTTTTTAATTTCTTTATTAATCCTCCTATCCTGTTAACTACACTTAAAAGCTTGTCCTAGGATGTGGTTCAAGACAATAGTCGAATGACGGGCTGGATTCTGTGCTCTAAGCCATTACTATTATAATGGTTTAAATTCATATCGTATAACGGTTCATTTTTTTTAAATATGTTGAAAACTAAAACATTCAAAGAAAAATGTACAAAAACAAAAAGAAGTAGTTATTTTAATATAATTAAAATAGATTTTATAATTACATCGCTTAAAATCTACTTCATCTTTTCATATAAGTTTTGAGAATTCTTTACAAAAAAAGTAATGTTAGCTGATAAATAGAAAATAAATTATATACTCAATCAACTAATTAAGACTTCTCGCGTAAAAAGCTCTCAGGCTGCACTGAATGAGCATCTTCGCATTTCAGCATAAAATTTCAACTTTAGCGAGTAGTAATTTTACTAGTTATTTCATTAAAAATATTCACATTTATGAGAAAAAAGCGAAAGTTTTTAATTCTATTCTAATCTAGTAGCGCCTGTTATAACGCTCATGCAATAAGATCGATGGTAGGCTAGGATACAGGGTCAAAGACACGAGAACAATCACGACCTAACCAGACCCGAAAACCAACAACTGTGCTTTTGATCACACGTTGGCTCCGGCTGGGATTTAAACCCAAGAATCGTATCGCAGTAGTTGTATTAGAATATTTTTTTTTTACTGTTGCTGTTATATCTTGTAAGGTTGTTAAAAATATAGTTCCCTACAGAAGTAAACGTTCAGAGGCAGAGTGAAACAAAGTTAGCTATGCGACAATTTAATTGTAGAGGAAGCGGAGTGCAGGAACGGCCTATAAAAGCCGTAAACAGCCCATTAGGGTGAATTTCACAGCCGCTCTGTTCTTAATTATCCGAGTTAGTTACTCTCTCATGCGCTAAACTGTATTGTTCAGTTTTCAGTACACTTTTGTATGAAACAATGGCAATTAAACCAAGTCGTTGCTTTCGACGTCATTGAAATTGTTTTGATTCATATACTCAATCTGCTTTCAATGTTGCTTGAAGAAACAAAATTGACTCTTTAGTGAAGAAACGACTAAGGGAACACAAGAGTAAGAAGTTTGGGATTAAAAAGTGTTTTGAAGTGTATGCGTCGACTCTTCAACAGTCATTCCGTTCCTATGTTGCATCGCTAATGATTTGAATGCCTCCACCTACTTTCGTTAGTAATCAAAATGTATATATGTACATAGATACATTTTCATTATTTACTGAAGAAGTAAAGAATGACGAAGAAAGATGGAAGTGTTTATGGATCAAAGTGGCCGCAGGGTTTCCTAATGGTTTTAAAAAATGATGTTCAATGATGAGTTTTAGTAATCTATATTGTGAAAAAATATATTTTATTATGTTTTATTCCACTTAGCATACAGTGAACTTGTTTGTCACTTTACGTGCAAATACCCCAGACTCGGAACAACTGTCAGGAGAGGAGTTGTACCTGCGTCCCGTAGCACAAAAACTTATCAGTTACTCCATCCACAGAGCAGAACCTTAGAATTCATTAAGGATTATTAAGATTACAGGAATTGGCATAGACAGACAGACAGAGAAGACCCATTTTATTTATTTGTATGTACAAATGGCGTAATGAAAATTTGAATAAAACTCCTTGTGCTACTTTTATTACGAGATGGATCACGACAAGAGTCGAATCGAACCTACGACAGTCATGTTTCGCAATCCGTACCCTTAACCATTAGGCTATTGACGGCAAAATTTTTGAATTTTATTATATAGTAAGGACATAAGTCTTAAAATTAGAAGCACTAAAAATTTTTGAATTTTATTATATAGTAAGGACATAAGTCTTAAAATTAGAAGCACTAAAAATTATTTCAAAACATTTCTCAGTAATTGCATTTGCCGGCGATCGAAGGGATGTCAAGCGTCCATTAACGACTTTATCGGGAAAATGTTACGCTATTAGATTATTTCTTATATCAATGAATTATGTTGAAATAGATTTAAAATATCAGTCCACATATTAATTATTGCATAATTTTAGTTTATTTAAAAAAAACTGTGATAACAAAACATACAGTCACGCCTTTTTACTATATAAGGAGTAGGCAGAGACCGCACCCGTAGCCCACTTTTCGCCCCGAAGGAAACGAGACCCCGTCGCCGCTATTTTGGTACGATTAAAAAAATCCCCATTGCTTTCCCTTGAGCAGTATAGTGATAGCATTGCATATTATGATATTATCAGGTTATTAGCAGGTGGGTGCTATTCTACTTTATACATATCAAATTTATAAACTTTCTAATGTAATTAGTAATAAAAAAACATAATTTATTTACGAGTTACTAATAACAAGCAAGACATCCCTAATCAGTATTTATGTATTACATTTTATACTATTATACGTTAAGTTGCAAAGTAGAAAAGATTTGTTTCTTTCAAGACAGACAGGTCTTTTGCGAGACTAACCGACCTATAATTATATTGCTCTCGGTCATTTACAGAGTTTGTGAAAATTGCTCTCTAGCTGACGACGGATGAACCTCATAAGCGCGTAAATGAACCATTAGTCCGAAACTACTAATATTCGTGTTACTTACTCCTACTAAACTTTGATAAATATGTGTGGTTTGGTTTTATCAATTTTGCAAAATAATAAAAAGGAAATTATTGTGATTTTTCAAATTTGGTTTTTTTAGTCATATTATAAATATGCAAGATAACGTAAATACTCGTAACATAAAAACCTACCAATGAAGTAATTGATTTGAACAACTTGTTATGATTCCAATTAGAAATTTTACCTTTTAAGTCAAAGTAATATCGAAAATATGGAAAATTAATTTTATGAAATTAATTACTATATGAAATAAAAGCATGACAAAATTACCTTTAATTAATATATATTTGTATATTTACTAGTTGGTAGGGCTTCAAGATTTTGGGCAAATAATGTTAGTGTAATTAGTCAAATTTCGAAAATTTATTAATTAATTAATTGACCCGTATTGATATTTTAAAAATATTATTATTGAACTTCGATTAATTTCGATTAATAAATTATAATAAAGAAAAAATAACGCCAAACAAAGGCACGAAATGTAAATTACATACTCATAAATTAGAATTCAGTTCTATTTTAATTGTTTAAAAAACTATTACTGAAAATAACAAACAACGAAGCACAAAAATACGAAACAACTTATTTTTTCTACAGAAGACTTTAAAAGTCTTATAAATTTTAAATTAAAAGTCTTAAAAAGTCTTATAATTAAATAAAACTACTTTTTTACGGATTTTATCGCGTTTAATTTTGTTAACAAAATTAAACGCGATAAAATCCGTAAAAAAGTAGTTTTATTTAAATGTGTAATATTCGCGTAAATAAAAGAAAACATTAAGTCTTATAATGCTTGGATTCAGGATAAATAGAAAGCTAGCTTCTACGCAACGATAAATCTTTCTCGCACTAGACTGTTGCTGGCAATTTCCCGCGAGAGTGAAGGCGATTAAGAGTAGGCACAAAAACAGTAGACAAAAGAACCACTTCTTGCATATATTTACAAGCCTTGCCTTGCCTTATACTAAGATTCAGTGTGTAAATTTTCGGTTTTATTATTAGTCTTTAAAAGAAGAATATTATTGCTTATATTATTGATTTGCAATAAGGAATATAACTTCGATCGAAGACGCTACAATTGTCATTACACAAAGGCATCATAACAAATGTATCAAATTATACGGTACGTTGGGTAATAAGTGTAGGCTATTCTCTAAATTTAGGTTCGGAATACTAACACTTAATATATCAGAAATGTTTAAAATAAATTTAAACTAGGAAGAAATAGAGTTTAAATTACATAAACACAGAACCAAGTTAACATAGTCTTAGGCAGGAGAGAGTTGGAATCGTGCCAATGTTTGGAAGCGATCGCCTTAACGTTTCATGATAACTTAGAACATTCATGTGACATACGGTAGTAAAGAAAGTTTTCACAAACCTGAACGTAGAATTGAAGCACGCAGCACGGAACGAATAACGTAAAACGGATCGAATTATTCTTTATTATGATTTTTAAAAACGGAAAGTTTTAAATATGTTAGGCGTTAGAGCACTGGCCGTTGCAACCTACGAAATGACTGCTTCGCTTCCGATGCAGTTGCTTTACAGTTGGTTGGTGCGGAGTTTAACGAGCATATCCCGATCCGATGTCGCCATGACGACGCAGCTTGCCCGGGCCGCTGCACCTCGCGCTCCGGGCGCTGTAGCCTGAACATTAAAATATTCAAAGCCGTTGCAAAGGCCACCGTTCCTTTTCGAAATAAGGTCTGTTATTCGATGTCGAGTTGCAAGAGGCTGTATTGTAAGTGCATGCGAGCGTGTAATGTTGTCGGTGTACGTCGAGAGTCAAAGCCGGGCAGGTGGGCGCGTGTGTGGGTGAGAGGCAGGTGAATTAGTGGCTCGTACCGACTTCCAGGGCGGGCGGCACGCCCGGGCGAGCTGCGTCGCCATAGTTACAAGCAGAATCTAATATAGAGGCGAACAAATAAAACAGAATACACTACAGAACGTTCGCGAGAAAATTACTTGCAAAACAATGCTTTTATTTGAACATTTGAATTGTTCATGCGTCGACTAGAATTGCACAGTTAAAGCACATAAAAAGTGTCCATCTATTCATTTCCTTCGGCTTCCGCTGTTTCCTGGCTATTTTATTTTTACTACGGGATTGCCTTAAAATTTAAGAAAAGTCATAGTAATTATACTTAAAGTCCTTCGATTCCTTTAATGTTATGTTATGATGTGTATAGAAGGTCAAGCTGGTTTTTAATTTTTTTTTTATTCCTTAATGTAACCAGAGGCAAATCTTGCCGTTCGGCAGCATTCTTGGAAAGACGGAACCGTCAATATTGTAATATTTAAGTATAAAAACTAACTCACTGGGTTAGACAGAATGTAAATATGTTTTCGTAGCGAGCATAATTACTGGGCATATGAGTTAAGAACTAATGTTTCACGTGCGTGACAAGCGCACTGTGGTGTCACACTCAAATGTTCTGGTGACACTGCATTAGTTATGGGCAGTCGTTGCACTTACCCACTTGATGGTAAGTTTTACTAGTCTCATCAATTTCTCCAATAAAATAAAATTCATCGACTGTTGTATTTTTTTATGTTTATTGTTTTGAAACGATGCACATATATAGGATTTCACCTGTATCGTGGGGGCGTTTTACAGACATATATTTCACATGTACAACACAACCAGTGTTTCCGTGTGGTAGTTAAGAGAATCTACCACCCCATCTCGTGCCGTGGGTGTCGCAGCATCTTTCTGGAACATCTCAATAAATAAACTGCGGTTGTGGCAACTATGGCAAAATCACTCCAAAATGTGAGCTACAAGCTTTAACACTGGACTAGTCATAGGCTGAAATGACTGATGATGATGATGAACACAACCAGGACCCGAAAACCAACAATTTGTGTTATGCACTGGGATTCAAAACCAGGATCCGCGACGTAGAAGTCAGGTACGCTAACCACTAGGCCACGCGGTCGTCAAATAGAGTCGTACTGTGGGAACTTCTTTGTTCTTTTTTTGTTTCTATTTCTTTTACTTCTTAATAAAGATGAAATACAAAGCTCATGCAGAGCTCTCGTTATCTCATCTTTATTAAATGCTACCTTCTTACGTTTTAACACCGATAACTCAAGACTCATAAAAAAGCCTTAAATTTAGATACTTTCATTAGATCTTAAAAATACTAAAAAGTATCTAAATTTTAACTGGTTACAATATATATCATTTGTGGTCAAAGAGGTGAAGTTCACGTGAATACATAATTTAGAAAATTTTACTCGCTTCGTCCAATACAGGAGTGCTGCCAGAAATTACCAAATTAAAAATTATGTTTATGTAATTGATGTGGAATAGCAGCTGAGCCGTTTTAGATTTAATTCGCAATCACTTAATACGTGCGTGACATAAGAACTAAATCGATGTTAAAGTTAAAGTTTCTTTTAAATTAAGGTTGGTTCCAATTGAATGTCAAAATCTATGTCGGTTCGAAAAATAAGACCTCCATATAGAAGAACTGTCAAAAACACACAAAATAGTAAGGTTCCTTATTTGCAGACAAATTTATATGGTAATAGTTTAAGCGTCAAAGATTTTTTATGCTTAAACTATTACCATATAAAAGAAAATATAATATAAATACGAAGTTTTACAGACTGTTAATCTTATTAAGTATTTTCGTTTTTGCATACATTCCAAGACACGTTCATTCCACAAGTGGACCATATGTTAGGGAAAGCCTCGTTAACGGCTTTATATTAAGTAATAGTAAAATCTTTAAAAGTATTAAAGCTTTTGCGAAAAATATAATTTAAAGTTTCTCGACGATATCTTCGCAAGTCCGGACCCATCGTTTTACTCATTACCTTCCAAATCTAATGTAGTTTATAACAGTACCATTGCTAGAATGTCCCGCTGGCTCAATTTAGTGTTGAAGTCCGTTGATGTTTTCTGTGACTCCTTGCCTTCTTTAAAAAAAAAACAATATCACGGTTATATCTGAGATATGAGCATTTTGGTAATATTAAAAAAAAAAATTTTTGTTATTCAACTGTATTCTTTTTAGGCTGTTTTGTTAATAATGGGCCCCCGAGGGAGGACCACGGCTTGGACTGTTTGTTGTAGAAGTAAGAGATTTCGGCGACTTAGGGCAGCCGAGGCATTTGGCCATGTGGCCCTCTGTGTTACAGAGAACACAGGAGGGTGCTAAAAGTTTCGTCTTTTGGTCTAGGACAGTCGAAGGTGGTGTGATTGTCAAGGCATTTTACGCACCTTGCTCGTGCGTAACAATTTTTCGAGGAATGGCCATAAAGCAGGCATTTATCTCATTGAGAGAGAGGGCCGTTTTTGAGAGGGGTTCTACCGTTAGCCCCGATAGGTTGACGCAGGTTTTCAGATTAACAATCTGTTTTCCAGCAGGGGAGCGCTCAAGAGCGACGAGCACCATGTTGTGGAGCAGGTCGGTTTTGACCTAGTCGACTGGGACTCTTTTGGGAGGTTCTTTAGAACCACCCGAAGTTTGCTCTCTTCGGCCAGGGTGTAGGTGTGGAAGTACGGCAGGGATTAGTTGTGGGACAACGGGAGCTTTCTGTGAGGCATCAGTGGTTTGCCTTGGGGCGGCGGAGCTTTGCATTGAGACAGCAGTGTTCGCGGTGAAGTCGGTGGCATTGGCAGCCCTCGCAGTAGTTTCGGGTACTGGAGAAGCGGTCTTTTACCGGTTTTTTTTCGACTTCTCCACAGGGCTGAAGCCGGTGTCTGGTAAATTGTTAAGGAACTGAGAAGATTTACACTCCATTTCGTTTGGCGACGAAGTTTCAGTCAGTCAGATCCGTCAGATGATTATGAGGCCTTAAACAGAGGCCTGGATAGCGGTTTACAAGCTAAGCCGTATTGCAGGGAGATCGCAACTGTTTCGAACATCTTTGGGTTTTCTAACTGTAGCAAGCGCAGCATGTCTATTTTCTCCGTATTATTCATATCTATTCTGAGTTTGAGTTTGTCTATCTATCTATACTTAGAGTCTACGGGGAAGTGGCCGCCGGTGGGATGCCGGGGTGTGTGACCTAGCTCCTCTCCCTCTCAGGTATAGACAGGGAGGATGGATGCCTATGTATGTAATCTTTTAGTTTTGCTTAAAAATAATTCCAACTACGCTGTGATTTAGTTTAATCGAATTAATCTACGTTGACCAGGGCTTTACTCAAGCCCAACTTGTGTAGAACATCCGTACTGTATTACCCAGAAGGGGAAACGCGGACAAACTAGCCATACGCTAGCTTCGTTAAGACCGTTAGGTGTCCACTAAAAGCAACCACCCGAGAGTGGATACATAATATGACGCCTGAGTAATGCTTTTCTAAGAACAATAGAACAAAGCAATCAAATTTGCTTTGTTCTATCAAATGTATCAATCAAAATGCGCTAGTCACCACATTTAGCAGGCGAATTAGCGGTCGCTGTATCAAAGTCTTGTACGCTATGTTAACATCGTCACGGCATTTTTCCACACGTTTATTCCGCAAGCTGTTGGGAGTCATTCGAGTTTCCTGGTATTTTCCCTAAGACTACTTTGACTCTTATGACACCCGCGGGATAAAAAGTTGTGGTAGATTTTTTTATGTAACCCCAATTGCAATGTCACTGAATACTTTTTTTATTGATTTCTCGATGTTTTTGTAGCAGATATGCTTTACTGGTGCTAGGATTCCTATGCAGGAATCCGTCTAGGTAGGTACCACCCCCGGGTCCAGTTATTCTGCCGTGAAGCAGTACTGTGCAAGCATTGCTGTGTTTCGGTTTGAAGGGCACTGTGAGCTAGCGTAATCACTGGGCATTTGAGACATTAGGAACGGGTGACGGGCACAATGTGGTAACACACAGAAGTATTCTAGGGTGACAAGGCATTTGTTGTGGGCGGACGTTGCACTTACTATCAGGTGAACGTTTTGCTCGTTTCGTCACTTTCTACAATAAAAAAAATGCTTGATAGATTGAGGTCTCATTATAACATTGTTACATAAGCATTGTTAAAATCTTAGCTAAGAATAAGATAATAACTATGAATATGACTGCGTGAGATTTGTAGATGGATAGATATATAGAGACTTGAGCAATTAATAACATATGAAGCCATTTGGATCGGCAAGCTAAAGCCGCCAGAGCAGGTAATAGGGCTGCCGACGGATAATACTTATATCCACAGACGAGGAAAATGTGAATACATAGAAAAAGATGAAATATAAAGATCTATACTAAATCACTTTAACTTGAGAACTTTAATCATCAATTATTAAGTGGTTAATAACAAATTAAAGAGACTATAAACAGAGAAAAGTCATTTTTTTTAAATATAGTTAATAGAATCAGGCTCTACTTTGTGGAAATCCATTATAGTAAAGGAGAGAAAGTGAGAGTATCTTAGCAAATTAACTTTCTCTCCTTTACTATTTTTTTTAAAGTAAATACAGAATGATAAATTAAAATTTATTACTGATAATAATATTGATTGATATTTATTTACGAATTGATAATAATCGGGTCTGCTTTTGTTCTTCATCTGATTCAGTAACGGACTCACCCACATATATTTCACATTATTCGGACTAAACTCACCTTTGCTTAATAGACTAATTTTTTAAACAATATTTTTCCGGCGAAGGTATTCGTTGTCGATCAACGTCAACATAAAGTAAACATTTTTAATTAAAGATTCAAGTGAAAAGCTGAGGAAGGTCACTTGCCACCGGATAAGCGAATGCGACCAAATGACTAATTCATTGCCGTTCTTAGCACCAGATAGATTATCACCATCTAAGAATTTACTTAAGCGAACAGTCTGATCGTTATTCGATTTTGTTAGGAATGTTTCGATTAAAACTTCTCTTAATTTTTAGCAAAATATATGCTTATTAAAAGTCACTCGTAACTTAATGAATTTTCATTGACATTTATAGGCATTATGTTATGTTACATTATTATTATTATGTTACATTTTTACATTTATAGTTACAACATCAATTACTAACTATACCAACTAGGGAGAAGCCATGTCCAGCAATGGACTGTTACTGATACTATGATCATACAATTACGTTTTTGAAGTTTCCATGATGCGACGGTAAATTACTCAGACGGATTTCAGTATAGGAATTCTACCACCAGTAAAACAATAATAGAATATGTCTATTAAGTGTGAATTGTGGCCAATGGGCAATTAATGTATTGACTAGCGCATGCCCCAGTAGTAAGAGTTAAACTGCTACTCCGTGGGTCCTGGGTTGGAATTCCAGCCGAAGCCAAGTAGAAGAACAACAAGCAAATTTAGTTTCATTATGACAGTATGTAAAAAAGTTCTTACCTAAAATCTAAATAAAAATGGATCTCACGTTCTTTCGTATTAAGGATTTGAATGATGGTGAGAAGCTTGTTTGATTACTATGGAGTGACGTAAGTTGTGTGATTTAAAAAATAGAAATAGTAATAAATTGTTAACCCTAGATGGGCGCAATGTCAGCCGCCACGCTTCGAACCACACACACCCCCTAGCGTACGGCTCACCGCGACACGTAACGAGATTCTGTGTTACGCGAATTAAATGGACTCGTCTGTCTGCAATTTTTCAATAAAAGAGGGAAAGATAAACCGATTTTCCCAAACGAACGCCAGTCCTGTTGACTAATCCTTAATAATTTTATTTCATTTGATCATATTTTGTGAAACTCATGTTATTGTATGAGTATTATAAGTATAAAAGATATGAAAAAAGATAAAAATTTAATTTATTGCAACTGCTGTCAGTCTATTCGAAATGATAGAAAGGACGATGGATTACTGAATTGCCAACAGATTGTTGGAAAGAATCCAAAGAATTCTAGGTTCTTAAATACTATGAAATACAGATATCAGTTTATTACCAAATCTTATTACATATGATCGACTATCCACGCGGTACTCCAAAGCAGAAAACTTAGAGTAGTTATAGTTGGACAAAACTTCTTGTCTAACTACAATTAATTACTGTGACTGTTTATATTCAATGTAAACCTTAAAACCTTATTCTTATTATATTATATATGTCACAGTCATAACTTACCTATAAAAGTCAAAAGTAGTTTTGACTAAGGACGTTTATCAAAACCATTTTTGACTACAAAAATCAGTCAAAACTGTATTTGACTAAAGATATCGGTTCTAAATCGGTTAGGTTAGTCAAACGTCCTTCAAGTCAAAACTACTTTTGTACAGTTATGGTTTTTGAGTGTAAATATATTATGTTATAAAAGTGAACATTTGCTTATTTTTTTGTCAATTAATCACGTTCAAACGGCTGAAGGGATTTTAATGAAATTTGACATAGCATTTAGATGGAAAATGTTATGGTTTCCTTTTTATACCATTTTTTGCCATTAAAAACAATAGTTTTAATTTTAGCGGAGCGAAGCGTTCCGGGTAATAGCTAGTGTTTCCTTAACATAATATGATAATTTCAATTATAAAATGCTTTTATATTCCCGCGAGTGTTGCAAAAGTCGAAAATTTCGTCACCTCATTGGACGGTGAGAAGATTAGTTACGGAAGGCAGCGACTAAGACGAGAAGAGCTGATTGCGATCTACAATCCACTGTCAAACGGAGGATTATCTAACTTGGAAAAGGCCCTTTTCCAGCAGTGGACTCGATGATGATGATAATAATACAACACAAAGAAAAGTAAAGATACAGCCCAAAAATGTCGTTAAGAGCTCGTGGTAAATTAACGCTTAAAATTGCAGAACAATTTCAGAGGTGCCAGCACCGGGATCAAACTGAGCAACCTCGACTAACATACACAATCCATATTCTTATGGTGCACATTTCTTACATTATTTTTTGAAAAACGATGTATTAATTTAGAAAGGCGCGCCAACAGGGTAGATACATTAAATATGTAAAATGCAGAAATTACATACATAATTAAAAAAAGGCAATGCATCGACCCCAATAACCGGCGAGCACAGCTTTATAGTTTATGACTTACTCAAAAAAAGTCTCTTGTCTCTTGTCTCTCTACTACATTACTTTGTATAGTAATATGCCTGACGCAATATCATTTTAAAACACGTGTACACAGACACGAATTTCCAAATTAATCTCTGCTAAATTTACAAACAGACTGTATCAAATGCAATGCAATAAGTACTGAATTACACTCTGATACAACTCAGTCGCAATTCAATTTGCGTTCGTTTGAAGTGAATTTAATTTGCAGTCCTCATCGCAATATTGGAATTTGTATAACCGTTGACAAATGTAATATGGTGAACGTAGTAATATGAAATGTTGAACGATGGTATATCTGTACTAATATTATAAATTCTAAAGTAAGTCTCTCTGTCCCTTTGTCTGTTTGTTACCTTTTCACGGTTCATCCGCTGAAGTGATCTTGAAGAAATTTCGCACAGAGATTGCTTGCACCCTGGAGACGGACTACGGAATAAATTAAAATGTAGATTGCAGATTTTTTAGTATTATATTATTTATATTAGTATTCCATGCCGACAAAGTCGCGGGCATTAGCGAGTTGGTGTTAATGATTCCATAGATTCATAAACCTGGCAATATTTTATTTATATCACGTTGTTTTAATATGAATATGATGAGCATGTAAGGTACTCGTATTATGCCGTGAAGCAGTACTCTGCAAACATAACTGTGTTTCGGCCTAAAGGGCACTGATAGCTAGTGTAACTGCTGGGCATATGAGATTTAAGTACTCGTAGTTATGTCTCAGGGGGACGGCAAAATGATCTGGGTGACACACTATTTCTTAAGGGCAGACGTTCCACTTACTATCAGGTAATCGTTATACTCGACACATCACTTCCTTATATAATAAAATTATGTAATTCTAACATTTTTGATAATAGGACTAAATTGACCTAGATTTACTAATTATGACAAGTGTTATTGCATGTGAATTACCATTAGCATTTTTGCAGTTTGCTCGGCAGGTATGGATTTTCAATCAATTCGTATTCATCGTTATTTCAGCCTATCTTAGTCCACTGTTGAACATAAGCCTTCCCCATAGGCCACAACATCGCGGTCCTGAGCCATCAACATCTATCGGGTAGTCGAAACCGAGCAGGTCATCGAGGTACGAGATTGCACACGAGAACCTTTTCCCCCCCAACGGTTATCGGTTCTACGATCTATATGGCCGCATATATCAGTACATTGCCACTTCAGCTTGGTAATCCTTAAAAAGTATTCAAACTGTAGAAATTTGGAAAACAATAAGACATATTATGTTATATATGATGAGAGATGAGTTTTTACGTATGGAAGTAAGTGAAGAGACAAGCAAGTTGTCCACCTGATAATAGGTGCCATTTTATTCAGTTTTTGTGAAGTGAAAAAATATTTCTTGTAAAATATGTAATCAATCTTGAACGAAACGTGTAAAAAAATTGCCTGAATAAAAAAGATATTTAGATGACATGTGAAATCCGCCAACGTAGCAGGCTCTTCCTGGCTCAAAAATAATTTTTAATTGGAAGTAGATCAGTTGATACTGAGTAGGCATGATTTAAACTGAAAATTTACACATTACATTATTAATTACATAATTAGCGTAGTAGTTATTTTTGTGTGTTAATCATATTTCTAAAATTTCTTCGTTATTTTATTCTATTTCATCAAATCAATTAAATTGGTTAATGCGCATTGCAATATATCGTATGTTTCGAAACATCAATTAAGTCGCCCATACCTAGCTAGGTGCAAATCGAGATGTCAGCTTACATATATTGCATCGCCCCCATCAGTTGGACGCGAACTCGTATATGCGCAATCAGTGAAATGGTAAAACAGCCGAAGGGAGATAACTGCGACCTCACAAACAACGTTTGTACGGCATGAAATTAATTTCGTTTTGTAAGCGAGATGAGTTAGGCGGGACTAACGAAACATATTACAGTAAAAGCTCGTGTGTGAAAACGTACAACTTTCTGTATATACAGGGAGAATAATGTACGTCTGGATGTAATATGTTACTTGTTATTTCAGTTTAATATAAATGAAATATTCATCGTCGCATGTTGCGAAATACCTGAATAGAAGGCGACAAATGCTTACAACGTCGAATCTGTACAATTTTGTGCTATACCGACATCATGAACTTGGTAAAACATTTTATACAATAATGATTACATGTTTATTAGGAGTTGGTTTGTTTTTGGTATTTAGATACAGGTATAATATTCATTAGTTCCTCAGCTTAGGTTTTTTTTTTTTTGGCTTACCATTCATTCAATTATTTACATATCTTTGTTGATACTTATAGAAGCTTATAGGTATATTTTCACAGATACATCATCAGTCTACAGTCATACATCTACAGTCGACTCGGAAATTAAGTTAACAAGATTGATGCAATCTTGTTTTGTGTTGTTTTAATTCTTTTCTCAAGCATAGAAATTTTTAGTTCTTCTATTCTTTGGTAGATGGAAGTTCCTCCGTAGTGTTACACACAAAGCAGGAATTAGTCGCTGCATTCATACGTAAACAGTTGAATATCTTTGAAACAAATAAGATTTTGTTTATGTTATAATATAGGCATTTTAATACAAAATAAATATCAAAAGTGCTTAAATAAAGAAAACTGACACCGACGAGCGCATAGCATCTTATAACCGAAGAAAAACAGAAGATGTTAAAAAAGTTGTCAATCGACTTTACTTAAGAGGTAGTGTTCAAAATTTTCCCAGATCACGAGGAGAAAAAATTACTAATCGACAAGTTAGACAAAATCTCTAAATATCTTTAAAAATCCAAATACACCAAATTTTTGAAAAAAATTGCGAAGAAAAGATTAATCTATGCACGGGAATTGAAAAAGGAGCTGTGAGAATTTAAAATGGAATGACATAAACCTCGTAAATGTATATAGAGAAAAGATAGAGAAATGTAGTAAAAAAAATATTATTGTACAAGACAACGGCCCCAAACACAGGTTGCATGTAGATTTAGAATTTTTGCACAAGAGGGAATCTAAGTACTAGACTGGTCTCCCCAAAGCTCGGATTTAAGCCCATTCGTCACAGAAATATTCCTCGAAGTTCCCGTGACAGCATCGAAACATTTAAAACATCATTTATCATCATCATCATCATCATTTCAGCCTATCACTAGTCCACCTCTGAACATGGGCCTCCCCCATTGCTTATTTTTGGGGGATTTTGCCATAGTAGGCACGCTGCAGGCAGCAAACGCTGTTTATTAATTCAGATGTTCCAGGAAGATGTTGCCCACTCCTGGTTTTAATTTCCCCTCTGTCGACTTTTGCGACACCCACGGAATTAGATGGGGTGGTAGATACTCTTAAGCTGCACACGGCAACCGCCACCACAGGACAATCACATCACTTATAAATGCATGAAATAATATAATTCGAAAATGATTTCATACTACATAACTGTAACTTTTTGACTTCGCAGGAAACGAGATGTGACGGGTAGCAAACCACGTCGCCGCCATTTTGGTAAGAGTCATAAAAGTCTTACTCCCCATTTTATTCCCACGAGCAGTGTAGTGACAGCACTGCATATTATGGTGTTATACTGCACGAATAAAGGCTGTCCGTTCAGTACCTTAGTCGCCTCTCACGACACCTCGGTAGGAAAGAGGTAGAATCTTCTATTCTACTCTGCCGGACACTTATCGGCAAAATGATTTCTAAACTTATAAATAATATAACTTACCACTTAAATAAAAATATAAAAAACCGTGAATATTAAACAAAATACTTAAGTGAATGTTAAGTAATATAAAAAAAAACTAATACTACTAATTTATTTCTTGTTAGTCCATTTGAGACTCCTAATATATTTTTTTATACATTAATGTCTTCAAAATTTGTATTTACTTCTATGTTGATATAATATACAAACCATAATAAATTATTTAAAGACGAAATAGTTGTAATACATTTAGATAATATATGTTTTATGACAAATGTACAGAGGTATTAATTTCCAAACAATTTAATATTTTTCATATACAATCGACTTCGATGAAAGACGCAGTATGTCTCTACTACAACGTAGAGATTCTTCTTTCATTCTTATTTCATTAATTAAAAGTAACAGATACATGTACAAGGACATAAATATTTCGAAATAAATATTTCTATAATTTTTTAAAGGGTTTATAAGAGAGTTTTTGACTTGGGAAGAGTCCGACAGGCTGCTCTTATTTTGTTGGCGGATTTCACACGTCGTCGATTTTTTTTAAATTTCAGATATCTGGTTGACTCACGATGTTTCCTTCACCGCTAAGTGTGTGGTAAATCAGCACTTAAATTTCAGAACAATTTTAGAGGTACCGGGGATCGAACTCAGGGCACTCGCGTACTACAGAACTTAAGGCGAGCGCATTACATGTTATATAAATGAAAAATAATGAATGTTATAAGTTATAGTTTCTCGCGCTCAAAACTTACTTCGTTTGAAACAGTCGTAAAAAGAGATTGTTTTAAGAGTAGTTTAAAAGTGCCGGAGGCGCTTCCTTCAAATTTTTAGAGCCGTAGTTATTTATTAAAAGATGGCGGGGGTGTCAGGTGGCTTTGTACACGAGTGCTTATGTGAAATAATCGGAACAATGCATTCAAAGAAATAAACGAAGAAGTAATAAGCTCTACATCAAACGTACGAATGGAAGAGACAACTATTAAAGTTGCTTGATGTTTTCCCCTGGTGCTTTTGTATTGTTCATGGATTTTACAATGGTATTGATAAGTTTTAGATAGTTTCATTAACATTTTTTATTTTTAATAGATTTTGCAACTATTTGAATTACATCCGTTTGAGAATTACGGTTTGTGCATGCATATGTATTCGATACCCATAGGTTATCGTAAAAGTTTTATATCATCAAGAACACTCACAAATAACAATGTGTTTATACAAATATATGAGTTTCATCAGAAACTTTAAGCTATGCCTAATTCTAAAAAGTTACTTTTAATGCTACTTTAGTACCCCTGTACTGTATTAAGAATTTTTTTAATAACTTCAAATTTTAGAGTTATATATTTAATTATTCTCATTCCGAGAATGAGTATAATTAAATATATATTTTTAATTATAATATAGTTCCATGTATACTTACTGTCGGCAGTACTACAGCATACATGGAATTGGAAAACTTATAGAATATCGCATTCCTATAAGCGCAATATGTAAACATTATAAAATTGTAGTATTTTAAGTTCTATGAAACATAATCATCATCATTTTACTCTGCTGCTTAACGCACTTGTTGCGGTTTTCCATAGAGAATGCCACAAAACATGGTCCTGGGCCACCTGCATCTATCGACTTCCCGCAAAACCGTGTAGGTCGTCGCTCCTTCTAGTAGGACGTTACACACGGTTCCCAACAACGGTTATCGATTTGACGAGCTATATGGCCGGCCCATTGCCACTTCAGCATACTAATCCTTTGAGCTATGTCAGTTACTCTAATTTTGCTGCGGAAATCATCATTACAGATTTTATCTCGCAGAGGAACACCGAGCATAAGTTCTGTTCATAGTTCGCTGAGCAACTTTGAGCTTCCGCATCCGGCCAGCAGTGAAGGATCGCACCCAATCCGGCACCGCTGAAGTGACTATACTATCGCCCAAATTCTGTCGGAAATCACATAGTCCACATACGCCAGACATAGCGGTAAATTAAACTCTTCGTCTTTAGTACCGTCTGGCAAAGGATATGTATGTGGTCAATGGTACTAAAGCCTTTTCGGAATCCGGCTTGTTCGAAAGGTGGATTCCGAAAAGTCTGCTTGCAAGACGATTCGTAATGACTCTTGACACACAGCACACAGACGCGGCTCAGTAACGATATCGATCAATAGTTCTTCAAGAGGGCATTATCGTCCTACTTGAAGAAAAAGACAACCACGTTTCTACTCCAACCTTCCGGTGTAGCGCCGCCGCGAATAACAGAATTTAAGTTGTGTTAAGTGTCTGCACCGCTCTCGGCCCCCAACTTAGTCAGTTGGCTCTTTCAGCTGACAGAACTCTGATGAAGACCTTGGAGCCTTGGTTACGCTCTTTCGTTTCCTCAATTGAACTTGTATTGAAGTTGCGTAGGTCTCGCCGCATACATTGCTGATATGCTGACGCCTCTGTTGTAGGCTGCAGCTTCATTTCACGCCTAGCCAACATGAGGTTAAGAGTGTGGTCTGAGAGTTTCAAGCTCTAGTTTGCGCGGCGGGTCTTCCAAATCTTTGCCGCCACCGTCTGGAGAGTTTCCACGAGCCTGTCGTTTATATTTCTCACTGTATGTGAAAGCAATTATGCAATCCGAGATGAAAGCGGGATTTCAGATAAGGGCACGAGATAGATAAAGCATGGACTTCACTAGACGAGACCTCTAAAGTGTTACGTTCAGATTCAATATGCCTCTTACCATTCGGTGATCACTATCGGTTTTCACCCTAGTGATCACAGAGACATCATTGATCAGCTGTGGTTTGGACGTATGCTTAAGTCGTTCAAACTTAATACCGGTTGGTTATTCTATTCGTACGCACGGGAGGGATTCGTGAGATGGATTTGCCAAAGTTGCCAGGTTGCAGGCGGGTTGGCAACCACAGTTATTTTATTCAGATATTCCAGGAGGAGAATGCTGCTGCTGCATGCTGATAAATGAATAAATAAACCATAATGTATTTCATGACTAAAATAACATACACCATGATTACTTGAACGGTCAAAATATTAAGTGTCATCTGTAATCTGCATGGTTATTACATATTAAAATAATTTTCTAAATTTCCTTGGATCTGGGTATTACATACATAGAATGAACATATATTTACAAATTATATGCTTCAGGTAGCTTAACATGGAGGAACTGGTACTATTCGTGAAAACCGCTTAGAAAATTGCAAATTGCCAAATTCAATAAAGAGGAAAAAAGCCTTGAGGTGAACTGTGTTATCAAATATCTGGAGAAATGATTGCAGCTAATGCCCGGTTCCTGTATTCAACAAATTATACTAATAAAATAATTATCGGTAACAATTACTATTCCTTTCTTTGCTACGAGTAACGTGGCTTCACAACGTTTTCTAGTAATGTATGAGCCTTACTGTTGGTAGCTTATTTAACGAATTGTAAGGAAATCGTCTCGTTCTGTGTATATAGGAAGGTAAGTGGCATGACAATAGTATCGCGACCATTGCATTTAATTGTTACGGATTGACTCCTGTCGCAAGAGCCGATCGAATTGGATTCATAAATATATAGGCGGAGTTGACCGGTTTGACGATAATTTTTACTCCAAGACATTAGATCTTCGTGGCACGAAATGGTGGTACCGTTTGTTTGCTTTTGGTATAGATGCTGCTTGTCGAAGTTCATGGCTTATTAAAAGGTAATCAGAAAACAACTGAACTTCTGTATTTTCGCAGAAATGACGCTAATATCTACTTAAAAAAATATGGTAAGCCGCAAACCCGTGTTTTGTGGATGTGGTGTGGATTTCCAGTGCCGATTTGAGTGCCCAGTGAAATGAGGTCTGCTGGTAAAGCGACCACTTTTTAAGAATTATTTTCAGAAATTGACTGTTCGCAGCGCAGTTGCGGTAGTTGCCACGAACGTACGAGAAAAAAGTGTAATATCGGTTTGCACATAGTGATGGTGTAAATAAAGATTTAACTCACTACCTACATTATACTTAATAATTCTATTTATTTTGTTGTATGCGACTGACGTTCTATTTTTACAGAAACAAAGGGAAAATACTGCATGAATAGTTTAGACAATGACCAGTGTAACCCCTATAAACAATTGCAGGATTTTTTAATTGGGGTATACCAAATGTATGTATTAATACTATTTAGAAGATGAAATGGTTTCTTTTTTCTATAACACAGGCATGGAAATTACAGAGTTATAAAAGATTTGAAAATAACTAAAATAAAAGCTTTCAAATTTTATTTTGTGGCGTCTAGTACCTACATGCATGAAAATGGCACCTGTATAGAAAAAGTGAAGAGAAAACTTTATACCTCTTTTTAAGATTGAGTGGAGAGAGGTTATATTTTTTGGTTACGGTTTATGATTTGGCATAGTTATGTGTAATATTTGTTGGAAAACGTTTAAAAAATCCTAAATTATGGTTCAATTTCGACCATTAGGCGAACACAGTCAGGTACGCAAACCGCCACCGGTCCTGGGTTCGATTCCCAGCCGGAGGTAACATTTGTGCAAAACCAAAAATTGTTGCTTTTCGAGTCTGGTTGTGTTGTGCATGTGAAATGTATGTTTGTAAAGCGCACCCACGATACAGGAGAAAATCCTACTGTGGGGCTTCTTTTTTTGAAACAAAACAAAACAAAACTTATTTTCTGATTATTCCTAGTATTGTACCGAGTCGAGTCTTAATTTCCGATCGTTTGGAGTTCGTTTTTTTTTTCAAAAGTCCAAGCCATATTGCAGTTTGAACAGACGCTGTCACATTGTAATGAACTCAATAATAGCGGAAATTACGTCTGTAATAAAGTATATATCTTACAGACAATTTTAAAGTGTAATTCACATTGTACATTTTTATGTGACGAATTATTTTCATTCGTATCTTTCATCAAATATTTCATCTTTGAGTATATTTCATCAAATCAAATAATAATCAGGACATCGTCGTCGTCGTCGTTTCAGCCTATCACTAGTCTACTGCTGAACAAAGGCCTCGACCATAGATTGCCACAATAGTCAGTAGCTCTCGTTTTGGGGAGATTTTGCCATAGTTGCCACGTTTGGGAGGCAGGTTAGCAAATGCAGTTTATTCATTCAGATATTCCAGGAAGATGCTGCTGCCCATCTCCTGTTAATTTTCCCTCTGTTGACTTTTACGACACCCGCGGAATGCGATGGGTGGTAGATTCTCTTAAGCCGCCACAACACGGGTAGCCGCCACTACACGGGTTGAATCAGGACATCAAATAAGTAAAGGAGAAGTGATAGTATTTGATTTGTGATTGAGTCTCTTTTAAATATACTTACCGTTAGCTTATTTACCTTAAGTTTCCGACCATCATCGTAATACTGAAAAGTACATATATAACCGAAATACACGACACCGTGTATGTGTTATGTGGACGGTACAGATAGAATTTTTTAAATTAATTTTGTTTCGTTGCTTAATCGTTTCAAAACGTATATTACAATCGATGTATGTTTAATTTACGTAAAATAATAAAATGGTACAATCACACGAAAATGAGATACCAAATTAACAAAGGTCCCTCCCTCTAAATTTTTGAGAATTTGTCATTTGCGCGTAATTAAGGAGTTTAAGTGTCGCTTACATCATTTATTGCTCGCCTTTCATTATTTTACAAATTAGACTGAAGAATCTCTTTATTAAATGTATAGTATCACGTAGAGTGGGTGCATGTAGTTTCTGATTGGACCTGCCTGAAGCATTATAAGATATAATCAATCAGAAAACTGATTTCCACCCCGTATCTCCGAAGTGCATTTAAATCTGTGCAAAATTCATATGCTTTGTAATATACAATGTACATAATTTCAACGTTGTAATATATAATGTACATCATTTTTAATTAACTAAATCAGCGAAGCTACCTATTACTGAACATAAATATATACAACCGAACTGAAAACTTGTTCCGTATTCGAAGTCGGTGAAAATGTACCACCTTTTCGTCTTAACAGGTTCTCTTAGACAGCTTGGACTAATTTAAATAGCTGGCGTATATAGTCACGGCTGACCTAGAGGATCAGGTAGTTATCGCGAAAGGGAACAGGGGATTTCAAAAAGGGCGGTCATGCTGGCTTGCGGGTTTGCTCGATGCTCGGATGGAGTGAAAATTACGATTTTCTCACTCGCCTGTGGGATAAACTACACGCGGTGATGTTACAGTGCCCTGTGTGTCCAATTTAACAGTGCGTTCAGGCGATGTTGGAGTTGCCCAGTACTGCAGCGCCTCGGGCATGTTCGCCGCGGCGTGCACCGATTACTTTCACGCGAGAGGTGTATCCTCGGTGCGCAGGGTACGGGCCACATCCAATGTTGTACTGGCGATGTGAGCTTATAGGCCCTCGGCAGATCTGCGATTGACAAGTCGCTGTAGTGCCGGGTAGAGGAATTAGTATAGGGTAATTTAGGTAATTAGTATAGGGTATTATATAAATAGTTTTTTGTTGTATCGGTCTTCGTTCCCCGAAATAAATGTATCATCATCATCATTTCAGCATGTCACTAGTCCACTGCTGAACATAGGCCTTCCCCATATATTTCTACAAACTTTTGTGACCCAGGCAGGCGGCTTAGCAACCGCAGTCTATTTACTTAGATGTTTCAGGAAGATGCTGCTGCCATTCTCCTGCTTTTCATTTTCCCTATGCCGAGTTTTACGACACCCACGGGATGAGATTCTCTTAAGCCGCCGTATAAAAAAATAAAAATAAAAATAAACTGCGAGATATTTTCACTTGATAATGTCGTTAACCTAACAACTGAAAATGACAGTCAGAAAATGTGCACGAATACATACATAGATCGTAGTGAGATGGTGCCATATTAATTATCTTCTTAATTTTGGAATAGCTGTTCAACTATTTAAAATTATTTCTTAGTATGCGAGTGACCTGGGTTCGAGCCCCGGTGCCGGCACCTCTAAAATTGTTAATTGCAATTTTAAGTGCTGATTTACCACGTGCTCGGCGGTGAAGGAAAACATCGTGAGGAAAACTGCATGTCTGAGAAATAAAAAATATTTCGAAGACATGTGAAGTCCGCCAACCCGCATTGGAGCAGCGTAGCGGATTCTTCCTAGCTCCAAAACCCTCTCAGAAATGAGAGGAGGCCTGTGCTCAGCAGTGGGATATTTATAGGCTGAAACTTTACTTTTTTTGTATTAAAAATTCTTAATTTATTTTATTAATCATAAAAAATAATATTTTTCGTGGCCTTTACTTGGCGTTCCCTAACAGCGTCTCTTATTTTTTAACTACTACTTAAGCATTTGAGACGCAATGATGTATTATATTATGTAGTCAATTGTACTTAAGACACCAGAGGAAGCGTACACCATTCTTGTTCTATTTTATTTATTTAAGAATATTCATACGACGATTAATAACACCTGTTATCATGTGCAGTGCTGAGAGTATTTTTTCGCAAAACAGTCATGTGGGCGAGTAGACGTGACCTGCTGTTATAGTTTTATATAGATATTCGATATATATTCTATATATGTTCTGTAATTTCCTGGCATATGAAACATATTTTTTGTTCTGAAGAACACGGTTTATGAAGGACCGGTTAACTATCACTAATCATGCATCATTTGTTCCTGTCACCACTGAATCCATTGACTCCATAAAACCTGTTGACGTCATCTATACTGACTTAAATAAGGCTTTGGACCGCGTAAACCACAAAATACTCGTCCAAAAACTATCCCGTTACGGCATCTCTGGAAACTTGCTGAAATGGTGTCATTTTTATTTATCAAACAGAACGTTAAGAGTAGTTGTCAATATGTAATAGGATACACTTACGATACTCTTTTGTTCGATTTGAAAATAGCCAAAGTATTCGAGAACATTCGGATCCGGCACTCTTGCAAGATGATTTAAATCGTTTTGTTGTCTGCTTTTTATATTGGATAAAGTTACGAAACACGAAAAACGTTCACCTGATGTAAAGTGCAACGTCTACCAATAACAAATGCTATGTCACCCAGAACATTTCTGTGTGATTCTACACTGCGCCCTTCATCTTGTGACATCAGTTCTTAAGGATAATATGCTCAGTGATTACGCAAGAGCACAGTGCCCTTCAAACCGAAACACAGTAATGTTTGCACACTACTGCTTCCCGGCAGAATAACTGGCCCTGGGGATAGGAGGTACCTACTTAGACCGATTCCTGCATAGGAATCCTGCCACCAGTAATGAAAATACACTTAACGTACATAAATGTTACATACAATTCACGAGAAATAATCGTATATCAATTCCTTTGTCGACCGCGTGGCGTAGTGGTTAGCGTACCTGACTTCTGCGCCACCGGTCCTGGGTTCGATTCCCAGCCGGAGGTAACATTTGTGCAAAAACACAAATTGTTGCTTTTCGGGTCTGTTTGTGTTGTGCATGTGAAATGAATGTTTGTAAAACGCACCCACGATACAGGAGAAAATCCTAGTGTGGGGCTTCGTTTTTTAAAAAAAAAAAAAAAACTTCGTGTAAAATCAATGATAAACATTACGGTTGATGTCGTAAAAGACGTCGGCGTTTACTTATATATATATATAGCTTCGCTTTCCACATACATTTTGACAAAACGGTTACTAAAAACTACAAAATTCTCGGTTTTGTATTACGTATATTGATTGTTCGGAATGGCTTGATAGGATTTATTTTAATATACCGTTTAGAAAACCTCGTAGTAATAGGTGTGTTCTTTTCCCAACTAGAACTTTTCAAAGTAATTTAGGTAATTTCTCAACCATTGGCCGCATTTTAGTTCAGTATAATTCTTTAATCAAATGAAAAATTTATTTGGAAATTTTCTTTTTGAAATGTTATTAATTTAAAATGTTATTAATTTACTGAGCTCTTTACTACAGTAAAGTGTAATTCATGATAAGTTATTAATCTTCTTTTGTTTTTCGATTGTGGTAGTAATCTTTAGTTAAGAATACACGTCTGTTCTTAAATGTATAACTACATATTTTTATAACTACTTTTGTTGTTATTCTTGTTGGTTACTTAATTAAATAAATAAATAAATATTTGGACGAATGAGTAAAACTAAAACTTTTAACTTTAGAGTTAATATTTATAACCAGTGAAAAACTCATGTTTGCAATAGCTTAAGTAGAATTCAAGCCACATTGGTTCGTACAGACTGATATATAGGTATAGATAGATTTTATTGAGAACTTTTTACAGACTGGAAGAAGAACTGGTAACTATTCAAATTTGTCCGAGACTAGATACTTATAAAGTTAGCGAATTCATGAGTGAAAACATCACTTAATTTAAGCAAACGTAGTTTTCGACGTAGTTCTACTAATGCAACGACCTGTGCGGACTGAGATGACTGGAAGGAAGTTTTAACCATAAATAGGGCTACATGATAAGATTTGAGAGAGGTATGTACAAGAATTACGACCGGTTGGCGTAATGGTCAGAGTATCTGACATCTACGCTTCAAAACAAAAAATCAAATCAAAAAATCAAAACTTTTTGACCAATCCTTTATGTAGGATTGGCCAACAAGTTTTTGCAAATAGCATCAGCGTGCTTTTTGTGTTTCTGTACTCCTATATTACTGTAAGACGCCTGTTTAGAATTGAAAATGGATTACGTTGTGTAAATGAGTGTCCAAGTGTTATTTAATTAAAGCTTGGGTCAAGTAAGTTCGAGCAAACTGGTACAAACAAGGCAGCCACGTTCAAGAAGGAGCGAAGAGAACATTCAGGTGGTTGAAATTTACGTAAGAAATGAACGAGAATCATTGACGCGTATGTGTTCGGCGGGTCAGGCAATACTAAGAACTAGTCTACGGCGAATTTTGCATGGGGACCTCCAAACTCCATCCATACAAGCTTCAAATTGTGCAAGAGATAAAACCAAACGATGCCATTCAACTTAAGTTATTGGCTAACACTATGCTAGAGCGATTCTTTAGCCTTAAGAATGTATTGTTTACGGACGAGGCCCATTTCCACATCAATGGGCATACCATTAAAGACAATTGTCGCTACTGGCGCAACAAAAACCCTCGTCTTAAACACCAATAACCACTTCATTAGGCGACAGACAGTAGGAACTGCAATATCAGCAAAAGGCATAATTGGTTCGTATTTCATTGTAAATAATGAGGGAAAAATGTGAACTCAGCGGAATACGTGAAAACGCCAGATTTTTTACTCCATAGCTACTTGGATTTGAAGAATACAACAACCAGACATGGATGCCACAAGATGAAGCATCATAAAACGTAACTTTACCGGTAGCGGAATAAATGTTTTCGAACAAATTCATTTATCGCAGAGGTGATTTGACACTTGGCCTCCGAGGAGCCCGGACCTTGCGATTTTTTCTTTTGGGGATACCTGAAAAGTTATTTGTATCTTAATAAAACAACGATAATATCCCATTTAATACAGAGCATCGAAGAGGTGATAGCCCCGATTCCCCGCAGCATGTGTCAGCGAGGTTTTCAAAATTTACGAAGTCGTTTGCTGGAGTGCCAACGATGAGACGGGGCACATCTCGCATTCACATAATTGCATTAGATATCTTATTGCGTAGAATTACTCCCGAACCAGTTATCTGCTGAAACGGATTATAACAATAATTTATTATCATTTATTGTTTTATTTTTATTCATGTTCTTCTTCAAGCCTGTATAAAGTTCTCCATAATAACTAATCTTAGCAGGCGAACTGAGCGACTGGGATTGTAGTACCAGAAACATAGCACCTTAGATGCTGCTGTTTGAAATTAAATAATTACTCCGACATCAATCAGAGACCATGAGATTTTTCTAGTCGACTTAATTGTTGATCGTGGGGTGAAAGGAGGCAGATTCTCTAACGCCATAAACACACGACTCTCTTAACTGATCATTACCTTGTATTTTATTTAAATTATTTAGTAGTATGTAGACATAATATATATAACTGAAATAATAAAAGACACTAATCTTTAGTTCATATGATACTTAAAAGATAACTTAGCATGTTAAAATATAATAACGAGAAAAACATAAAGTGAAGAAAAAAATAATAGAATAGAAAAGTAATATTATGCATGTCTTACTAGACAGTACGTATATGCACATAACGCACATAATACAACACTGTTGAGTTAATTCTAAAGACACAGAAGATGGCAATAGAAATTCTAATACCACCATCACGATTTTTATTTAAATAATGGTGTCAAACAAGTATATGCTCGTACTTGCCGCCCCTGAGGCCAAAGCGGAATGCCTTTGTTCTAGAAATTAGGTCGTCGTTTCTCGTCACTTACCAAAGAAATGTCTTTATTCCAGATAACGCTGGTACTCTGATAGCATAGTCCTTTCTCGACCCGTATTGCTACACCGTCTTAAGTATGGAAGCAACAAATCATTTATTTGCAAGAATAGTAGGTTAATTACTATTAACTAACATTAGATCTTAATTTAAAAAAAAAAAAAACCGTGTGCAGTCCATCTTGTTTAGGCATGCAACATTTTAACATATAGAAAATAACAACACAATTTATAAATAAAAAATAATGTCTTAAGTATAAATTAAATTACAGAGAATGATATAATATTATTTCTTTTATCATCATCATCATTTCAGCCTATAACTAGTCCACTGGTGACCATAGGCCTCCCCCATAGATTGTAACAAAAGTTCGTAGCTGTCATTTTGGGGGGATTTTGTAGTTTGTCAAGTTTGTCAGACGGGTTGGAACCGCAGCTTATTTATTCAAATGTTCCAGGTAGATGCTGTTGCCCATCTCCTGGTTTTCATTTTCCCTGTGTTGACTTTTCAGTTTTAAGACACTCACGGGATGTATGGGGTTGTAGATTCTCTTAAGCCGCCACCACACATCATTACTTTTAAGTAATACATTTTAATAATGTGAACTGAAATCTGGAAAATTATAATATATTTAAACTTTTTTTTAAATAATATTTATGATATACACTTGCAATTAATTTATAACAAAATATCTATATAATCTTTAAAATTGCTAGCGATTTATCACACAATTAATTAACAAAGCTGTAAAACAAAAGAAGTACGAGTATTATACAGAGTAGCTCTGCATAGCGTGGCATAAATTAATTTACTTTGAAAATCCGTGTGAGTAACACGGGGCTAACGAAACACATTATGCTTAGAGCTAGTCTGCGCCAGCTTATACGTCTCGTATGCTTCGTAGAAATATTAAATCTGAGAAATATATAATACGTCGTTTGTTTTGATCTAAAATAACTCAGATTCCAAGTCGCGTGCTTCAAATTGTCGTAGTATAAAACGGGAGGTGTACAGAATATTCTGCAGCCATTAATAAATATCTAATAATACATAATTGTAAGTACACTGAGTGAGCACAGGCCTGTTTCCATTATAATTAGGTTTGATATATCAGTCCTACGATTCATATAGTTACAGTCGACAGGTGTCCTGCAGAGCAGAATAGCATCCACCTCTTTCCTACCGAAGTGTCGTAAGAGCGGTAAGAGACAAGTAGACTAAGGTGTTGTACAGACAGCCTTTATTTGTGCAGAATAACACCCTAATATAGAATGCTGTCATTATACAGCTCGTGGGAACGCCATGGGGAGTAAGATTTTCATCACCCGTCACGTCTCGTTACACGCTGGGTAGAAAAGAGTTACGTGTGTGATCTCTGCCTACCCCTTTTATGGGAAAAATGCGTGACGGTATTTACGTATGTGATTTGAGTTTGCTTCGTTGCTTATTTGTTCGAGCAAGTTTTCTCAAGTCCTGATTAGTAGTTTCCTTAAGTAGCCCGATGACTCCTGATCACTAATTTTTCGACACAATTTGACAATATATCACCGTTGATATCCACTTTTTCCTTCCGATATTTAAGGTATGAAGATAAAATATCCAGTGCAGTTTTACTAATGCCGTAATATTTAAGTTTACTATTAAATTCTTGTACTCTACAAAGTTTCTTGTTCAGTTTTCATTATCTTACAAATAAGATTGAAGAATCTTTTTATTAAATATACTATATACATAGTATCACGTACAGTAGTTGCCTGTATGCATGCAGTCCCAACCAGTGACTGGTTGGGACTGAATGAAGTATTATAAGATAATAATTAAACATTAATTATTATAAACAAGTTTTTTTCCTTTTTTTTAAAAAAAAAAGATGCCTCAGAATAGAATTGCTCGTGTCGTCGGTGCGTTTTACATACATAAATTCCACATGCACAAACCCCCATACCCGGAACAACTATCTGTAAGCCATACAAATATTTGTCCCATGCGGCAATCGAACCCACAACCCGCGGGAAATTATCATGTACATAATTTACATATGCCTGAACTGAAAGTCAAATGCGTGAAGGTATCACAAAACGAACCGACCGTGTCATGAAAATCTTCCCAGGCCTCTTTTGAGTTATTTCCTCAGGTTATTGGTCAGGTTATAAAGGTCACGTTAAAAGTACCCTCAACCGACGAGCGTGTATGAAAAAGTATGTATGTGTGTATTGTTACTTGAATGTGTACTAGAGGTTCATCGTAGGCTTTGAAGTGTGCGCAGGCTGTGCTTTAATATTATACCGGATAATTAGTCTCACGGATATTAGAACTACCGAAAAATTCTGTTAGATAATGTTCACTCAAGTTCCAACGCGTGAGAAAATGCGCGCGTGTATTGAAAAAATGTAAAAAACACAAGCCATAGATTTTTTTATGAATTACTTTTTTTCATTGGACAAAGTGTCGAGACGAGCAAAACCTTCACCTGATGGTCAGTGCAACGTCTGCCCATAACAAATGCTGTGTCACCCAGAACAGTGTGACATCACAATGCGCCCGTCACCTGAGACATCAGTTCTTAAGTCTCATATGCCCAGTGATTACACTAGCTCTCAGTGCCCTTCAAACCGAAACAGAGTAATGTTTACACACTACTGCTTCACGGCAGAATAATTGGCCCTGGGGTGGTACCAAATGCTGTATTACCCAGAATAATTTTGAGTTGTACCACATTACGCCCGTCTCTTTGAGATATCAGTTCTTTAGTCGCATGTGCTCAGTGATTACATTAGGTGTCAGTGCCCTTCAGACCGAAACACAGTAATGTTTCCACACTACTGCTTCATTGCAGAATAACTAGCCCTGAGGTGGTACTTTCCTAGACGGATTCCTGCATAGAAATTCTACCACCAGCAGCCACTACCACGAGTGCGGTGGGAATGCAACAGAATACTGTCAATAGTGGTTAACACTTATGCTTCTAATACAGTTTCGTATCTATTGCAAATTAAAAAAAAATCTTTTACTAGGTTGACGATAGGACGCTGTTTGTTTTTTGATAACGATATTAATTAGATAATTCTTCATGATCTTTTATTATATCAGAGTCAAAGTGAAAGCTAATTTGTTTTTATTCAATTTAGGCTTGTTCGAAGCTTTTATGTATGTCCAATCTACACCGGTATGAAAAATAAGACGACGAAGAAGAACCGATACTTCATTAATAAATTATATTAGTTAATTATAATATGTCATTTATTACAATACGTAATTGTGTCTTGATAGCCAGAGGCCTGCTTGTGCAGAGTAAGATTTATTTCCACACCTTTTGAGTTCTATATAATGATCTTTTAAGAAAAGACTTACATTTTTAAACAATCGGAGCATTTAATTTAAATAATTGTCTGGGCCCGTGGGTTGTTAAAAAAATTATATTTTTTGGTACGTACATATTATATCTTAGAAAAGTTCTCGTAGCGACTCGAGAGCCTTAAAGATTGCTCGAAACGCTTGTTTTTGCAAAATCTTCGGTTTCCGGACGGTCTCCTGATTTTCACAGTAACACGTCATAAGACACAACACTATGGAAGTATGCAAAATATACTCATTTAGCTGTTGCCTTATCAGTGTGATCGTTCTGATGCAAAAATGGTAGAACTGAATTTCGAAGACTTTTTTTCTCTACGCTGGTGGTTTTCTGCCTCACTGTAGCTCGGAATCAAAAGAAATTTCAAGACATTGAAATTAATTTTTGAAAGAAAAATTAGAATTCTGTTAATTATTCATACAGGCAGGCGAGCCTTCTACCACTGAACAACCGATGAAAACAGGACGCCGTGTGGTAGCGGCCTAAGAGAATCTACCACCCCATCCCATACCGTGGGTCTCGTAAAAGTCGACAGAGGGAAATCAAAACCAGTAGATGGACAGCAGCATCTTCCTGGAACATCTGAATAAATAAACTGCGGTTGCCAACCCGCCTGCCAAGCGTGGCAACTATGGCAAAATCCCTCCAATATGAGAGCTACAGACTTTTGCGGCTATCTATGGGGGAGGCCTATGTTCAGCAGTGGACTTGTAATAGGCTGAAACGACGAATCATACAGGCGTTGTAAACTATTTACACTTTAAAGTAAATTATGTGTTGTAAACCATTTAGAAAAATATTCATTTGATTCTGTTGTTCCAGTGTCAAAACATTATCGTTAACTTTAAATAACAATGAGGTAGAACTTTCTCAGACATTTTGACCAACAACAGATATTAATTAAAGATCGATCCCCGAGGAACACCCATTTTTACGACCCAACTTGACGATATAATACCGTTGATAGCACCACATTTTGCTTGAGATTTTTAAGTTATGAAAGATCCAGTGCAGTTTCGCTTCCGCCGTAATAAATAAATAATTACATTCTTAGGTTTATAGGTGTTATACGAAAGTACGTAAATGTAATAGGATATTAACATGGGGACAATTGATGATGATGATGATGATGTTCTCCTAGCCGATTTCGACCACGGCGACAACTTCCAAATACTGTCGAGAGCCATCAACTGCGCAGGAGATATTATAGTGCCACAAGTGTACGCGCAAACACAGAGGCACTCACTCGTCCCAACCTACCCGCGCCCGATGTAACGCTGATGCGATAAGATCGGAGGTAGGCAAGGATGAAGTGTCTGAAACAATTGTCCCCTTGTTTCAGACACTTGTCTGTCACAACACAACCAGACCCGTAAACCAACAATTTGTGTTTTAGCACAAATGTTTGCTCCGGCTGGGATTCGAATCCAGGACCTGCGGCTTAGAAGTCAGGTATTCTGACCACTAGACCACGCGGTCGTCAAGGAGACAATTACAACACAATCAGCCCCGAAAACCTATAATTTCTATGTTGGTACAAATGTTGGCTTCGGCTAGGATTTGAACTCAGGGCCCGAGGAACAGTATTTAAGTACTCTGACCACTAGGCCACGGGGTCACCACCACAAACAGTTTTCACGGCTTACAAATTTTTTGCATTACAAGCTAAAGTGTGTTACTAAGTAATATCAGCAGGTCGAACTCGTTCTAAAATTCTATTTAACTGAAGAGCCAACCGCCTGTCATCATATAAGACGGAAACGGCCATAGTTACATATAAAAAATAATAAAGATAAGCGGGCTGAGTAATTTCAACCGGTTGAATTCGTAGGCCTTTATACCTTCACTGAGGGAAATAGAAAATTCGGTGTATTTATTTCGCTAAGTACTTGGTAAATTTTGTGGTTTAGTCAGGATACAAACCCGGTGCACATTGGATTTATTACTAAGTTACCACGGCTTGGTAAATAAAGATGTTAACAATAAACGAAAAAGAAAAACGTCACTTTTAATGTTTTTATTTGACTTGACACATACTGTTAAGTAAAATGACAAAAGAATTTTCTTACGCCGCCACTCTGCGCTTAATTTTTGGATGTTTTGTCTTCAATTTTGAATGAAATATATGAAATATAACATCGAAAATAATATCAGAAAGAAATAGTATCGTAAGAATATTTGATGCTTCAACATCAAAGTTTTAAATAACTTTTGTGAGAAACTATCCCATTTGACCTTTTCAACTGTGCAACGACAAGAACACGTATTAGCTTTCAATATGTAGACATTACCCGTAAAATCTACTATAAAACTTTGAATTTATAAACTCGTATTTTATTACGAATCCATTAGCTGTATTTAATACCAAAAGTTCGTTTTATTCTGAATTAGTTAGAGGTTGAACAGGGCGTTCGAGGGGTGCAAGAATGATGTGAAAAGGCCGGCGGCGAGCGCATACAAAGTTGACGGGCGTCCGGCGGGACTGAGTGGATCCCTCCGATACAGGTTGTAATGGGTCTCGATGAGGCGGGGGGAGTAGGTCGGAGCGGGGTGGCGGGAGCCGAAGTTTGCGCGAGGCTCTGCCCAGGGACCTAGAGCAAACAGCGCCCGGGGACTGCTCGTCGGAATGTTACCATTAGTTTGATAAGATAACAACTATATCTGCGCTTCGCTTATTGCGTGTATGTAATTAATTTTTACTTTAAACAGTTACATCCTATGCTTATTTTAATATTGTCTACTCATCGTGATAGAAGAATATATATATTAAAACTAAATTGGTATTTAAAAGTAAATGAAAACTGTATTTTGAAAAAGATTCAACATTAGAAAAGAGTCTATAATTTTAAAATACGTGTTTAAAATAAATAGACTTAATAAGATAGAGGGGACGTGTATTACCCCTGAAGATTATGATGACATTTAACGTTGCCAGTAATTTGTCAAACAAAGAAATGACATTTATAAGGAAAGAATTAAAACATACGTTCATACAGCCACGCCTCTTTCCCTAATGGGTAGGCAGAAACTACAACTTTCCACTTGCTACGATCCTGACACACATCATTTGCTTCTTCTACTTTCATTAGTGTTTTCATACAAGCTCGTCGATTGCGGGTACTTTTGACGTGGCCTTTCCTTAAAAGTTCTCCGATCTGATAGTGATACATACGCCTAAGTCGACCCTTACTGGCGTGCCCTTTTAAACTCGCCTTGTAAATCTGTCTATACCAATCTATACCAATCTGTTTATACAAGCTTCTTTTATTCATCCAATCTACGTGTCCAAACCATCTAAGCATCCCTTTCATTTTTGTTACTACATCTTTAACCACACCGCAGCGTTCCCTTATCATGCCGTTCCTCACTTTGTCTATCAAAGTCACTCTCAAACTTCTCACTTCCCTAGTATTTCTCCTGCTTTCATGCTTCTTTTCACAGATCCAACATTCAATACTATACATAAGTGTGGGGACTACTACCCTCCTATGTATCGCCAGTTGTGCGTTCTGGCTAAATTCTCATAAAGTTGTCCAGGGCCCCATTCACTAGCTTATTTTTTTTTCATTACAGATCAATATTTCCGTCTCTCGTAACCTTTGAACCCAAGAACACAAACTCTTTCACTAGTTACACTCTTTCTCCTTCAATTAGAATTCTGCGATCCGTCATACTTTGTTCTCTTTCAAAAACATCTCAATTCACTGTTGAAGACAGGTTTCCCCCATAGATTGCCACAAAATATGTTCCCAAGCCACCTGCATCTATCAACTTCCCGCAAAACCGTGCAGATCGTCGCTCCATTTAGAGGGGGTCGTCCTACACTGCGTTTCTCGGTACAAGGTTTCTTCCGCAATAGTAACGAGACCGAGATAAAATCCGTAACCATAATATCCGCAGCAGAACTAGAGTAACCGACAAAAAATCATTACTTTCGCTTAAATGTAAGTAACAAGATGATTAAATGTAAGCAAGAAGATATCATTATTTCTAAGCTCCGCTCAGCTTTTACTTTAAACAATAAATTAAAAGCTAAAAAAAAATACGAGAAATAATGATATCTTGCCCATATGACATTTAAGGACTTCTATTCCTCTACAATTAACGATTTTAAAAAAATCTCTCAAATGACATATAGTACACATTTATAAAGGCTGTTTCAATTCTAAATCTCTCTCTCTCTATATATATATATATATATATATATATATATATATATATATATATATATATATATATATTTTGTATAAAGTGACGAAACGAGCATAACGTTCACCTGATGGTAAGTGCAACGTCCGCCCACTAACACTAAATGCTGTGTCACCTACAATATTTTTGTGTGACACCACACTGTGCACATCACCCTGAGACATCAGTTCTTAAGTCTCAAATGCCGAGTGATTACTCTAGCTCACAGTGCCCTTCAAACCGAAACACAGTAATGCTTGCACACTACTGCTTCTCGGCAGAATAACTGGCCCTAAGTTGGTACCTACCTAGACGAATTCCTGCATAGGAATCCTACCACCAGTATTTATTGCGGTTATGAGTGAAATATAACAATATAAATAAAAATTAAAAATATTGCTTATTTTTTAAACATCTTCCACACAGTCCTTTTTATAATTAAACATCTTTCAGACAGTCCTATTTTTTTTTAAACGAAAAGCTGCTTTTCATTTAAAAATAGTTGTGAGAACATGACAGATTTCTCTGTCGTCGTTGGAAACTAATAGGATTAAAGTCTTCGCAGTCTCTGGGAAATTCTGAAAAGGGATTTCCAAGTCCTTTCAGACTTGGCGTAAGTGTACTTTAATTAAGCTACTCTTTCTTATTATGAGACATATTTCTATAAAGATAATTCCCTCTTTGGTTATAAATTCACAGCATCATTATAAATAACTTATTTATTTTCTTTAATAACAAAGAACATGGTAAGGATATTAATGAGATTGGGCTTGCATTCTAGCGGCATTCTACCTTCGGGTACAATATCTGCTTTTGTAAAGAACATAATATTATTTGCAAGTAATCCGCTTTTCGCTACTTACTCGTAAACTTGATGAAAGCAATCAACCATTTCCTCCCTTTAAGCTCATAGTTGTAAGTATCTTAGCCTACTAAAATTAAAGTTGTACATGTCTGTCTACATATTGCGTATTACAAATTTGGAGAAACGTTTATCATTTCTCCGTGTGGTAATGGCTTAAGCATCTTTTTTTTTATTAAAGAAAGTGACGAGACGAGCAAATCGTTCATCTGACAGTAAGTGCATCGGCTGCTCATAACCAATTCTGTGTCACTCAAAACACATCTGTGTAGCACCACAATACAATCGGAGACATCAGTTCTTAAGTCTAAAATATAGATCAGGGACAGATAGCAGCGTCTAAGATGGTATTGATATTAGGTATTTAGTACTGAGATCGCCAAACGATCTGTCAAGCGGGGCGATTACGGCCAATGCTCTATGATGAGTATGATGACGATGAATTATTAATAGGCAACTTAACACTAGTATTATATTTCAGTACGTTAACATTACTAATAAATTAAATAATAAACATAGAACAAATGAAACAATAACTTTTTTTTCAATTAATTACGACATGTATTTTAATAATTAGAGATATTAGTGGTAGGATTCTTATGCAGGATTCCGTCTTGGTAGTTACCACCCTACGACCAGATATTCTGCCGTGAAGCAGTAGTGTGAGAACATTATTGTGTTTCAGTTTGAACGGCACAGAGAGCTAGCGTAATTTCTGAGCATATGAGACTTATGAACTTCTGTTGCAGAGTGACGGACGCAGTGTGGTATCACACAGATATATTCTGGGTAACACATCATTTGTTATGGGCAGACGTTGAACTTATCACCAGGGGAACTTTTTGCTAGTTTCGTCATTTAATCAATTTAAAAAAAGGTTTATGCTTGCTAGTGATATTTATTTAATTTGTAATTTGTGAGAAAATTAAATCCCGGAGCTGAAATCTTGAAAGTTTTTTATTACTAATTCTGTAAATAAAGGTAAAGGAAAAGACATTGAAAGATATACACTTACGTCCAATACAGTTTTTATACAGTTACCCATATATCATTGTGATAAAACTTAAGAGCTTTCGAGACCGTATACTTTCCTGTGCACGTGACTGTACGTGTATCATTTTTGCTCGTAAAATGGTAAATTTTCTGCGCATACATTATGGCCAGCGTCGTGACAGCGTAATAATATCTATGACTACGTCTTACCCCGTGGGAGGTCGTAAAGGTTGACTAAGGAAAATGAGAAAAGGATACCGACCAGATCGGAAATTTTCTGGTGGAAAAATTCTTATGTAGTAGTCCGTTTAAGTAGGTACAACTGCAGTGTTAGTTATTCTGCCATCAAGCATTAGGTTGCAAACATTATTGTGTTTCGGTCTGAAAGACACTGATATTTACTGGCCATATGAGACTTAAGATCTGATGTCTCAGATTGAGGCGTGATCGGTGAAAAGCTATATCTACGACTTCTATATAACTTGGCCGCGATTTTATTAGCTTCAGGACTTATTTTCATCTGTATCGACATCTACGTCGCCACTTGAGAAGCTCAAGAAATCCAACATAGCACTATTAAAGTTCCTGAGATGCGAAATATATATACAACATCTAAAGACTGCTGGTAGGAGAAGACGTCCTCCCAAAATCGAGACTACTCGATCTGGTTGGGCAAAAATGGTTACCTTACATTATTAAACAACGCAGCCAGCTTCTCCCAACCACAGCAACAACGTCATCGGCAGCCATCGCAATCACAGTACCAGACTACTGGCGGCACAACGCACCGCGCGTTTCCTAGTCAATCAGCCACTGAAGATCAACAACGGCGGTTCCTCTCCTCAGGCTGACTTCTGCGGCATCAATACTGTATCTGTCCATAAGTCTCGACGCACTGAAGACCTGGACAAAAGTCTCACTGCATCGCCAGACTGCAATTCATCGCCTGACGTCACAATATCACGCTCACTACGACTTCCAGTCTCAGCGGGGCCACTCTCCCACACACTACATCACTATGTAGCGACATCTACACATATCACCACATGAAAATCGTTCAACATCGTGCTATTAAAGTTTCTGAGATGCGAACATATATACATCACCTAAAGAATACTTGTAGGAGGAGACCTTCCCAGATCCAGACCACCCGATCTGGTGGGTTGCTACCCTTTTACTTGGCAATATCATCTGCCAAACATCTATGTATTCTTTAATATTATAGTTACCCTAACGGGCGCGGATACAGCTCGTTAAAAAAAACTTCACCGCGCTCATTATATTCAAACTCCGCCGCAATCATATAACCTTTCAAGTGGTCATATAGGCTCAAATCGAATCAAAAAGTTCTTAGAAATATATATTTTTATTCAGAAATTTTACTACTGATGTAATTATTCACGACTAAAATGGATCAAAAAAGTTCATTCTAAAGAAAAGAAAGACATTTTAATTAAATAATTACATTTGACCATAACCGAGCATAAACTGATATAAGGGACAAAAATATTCAATAGTTGATCTCATCACCATAAAACATCGGGTTCTTAAGTCTCCTATGATCCAAACACAACCGAAAATACTATGGTAAAGTGAATAGGCAAAAATAATTACTCACTATCTCGGAAATAGTCACATTCGTGTAAGCTCGAGTATTATAAAATCACCACGTGACTGCTTCGCATGATATACGAGGGGTGGCATGGAAACTCGCGGTCGCCGGCATTCGTTGCGGCTGGAGCTCAAAGGAAATCTCATTTTGCAGGAATCCCCTTTCCTTGGGCCGCGGCCTGCCACCCCTTGTGCCCGGAGAGGGCTTACATCAAAATTATTAAAGAAAATCCGACACTTGGCCAGAGCCGGCTCACTCGATGGCCGTGACTCCAATTTACATTTTTTGCTGCTCTTTTGTTGAATAAAAAAAAAGATATTATATAAAACTAAATTATACCTTAATGGAAAACGTTCTACTTGTAAAATATAAGGGTATGATTACTTTAAAAATGATACAAAGGCAGTAACTTTATGCGTTGCAGTGACTTAATTCATTTTCATCTACAGTGAGTTCATTTTTGGGTTTTTAGTTCGTTTTTAATTATTATTATATATACATACATTTTTTTTGAAACACGTACAAAAAACAATGACCGCTGATCTTTTGTTTTTAAAAATCTGTGAAAAGTAAAATATATTTATTTATACTAAGTTGAAACTAGCAATGTGTTATATATGTAAATATATTTTTAATACAAAGTGAAAGCCAAATTTGACTCTAAACAACTCGGTGAGCTTAGTAGATCATGACAGTACTTCGTACCGGCCCACCGCTTGCAACTTTACAAGGCGCAGTTTCAGCCCAGTACTGTTCTTATCTCTGGGCGGGGGCAACCCAGTGCCAGTTTCTTCCATTTGATCGCATTCAAGGAAGAGCGGCTCGAATCGCCGACGACCACCTTTATCCGAACAGCTTGATCCACTGGCCTTTGTATTTTTACAGGATCCTACCATCGGGAGTGTTCCGAGGAATTGTTTGTATTCACAACTTAAAATTTCGTCGTCACCACCTTGATGATTGGCATTCCGCCACAACGCGTTTTCACGGAATTTTCAGCCACGCGGCAGCCGATTCCATAAAGTGGTTGTACTTTATGGAATCGGCTGCCGCCAGCGGTTTTACCGGACTGATACAACTTAGGGACCTACAAGAAAAGAGCCTATTCTTTTCTCAAAGCGCGGCAACGCATTTGCTATTCCTCTGGTATCCACCTATCACACCAAGTGCATTATATTGTTTTGGTGAAACGTGGATTGTGGCAGTCATCTGTTTTTGCAGTGAGTGCCCAGTCTCTGACTACCCCTTATGGGATACAATCGTGATCTTATGTATGTATGTATGTATGTATTATAAAAGTTGGTATTCGGTTGGTCACCCGATGGTGATCACTTACCATCCCGTTAGCCGCTTGCTGGTTTGCCTCCTCTTCTATAAAAAAAAACTAAGGCAATCACATAAATAAGCAAAAGAACTTTATTATTAAGTCGTTCCTGTACCCCTATTATAATTCTGAAATATCTATAAAAATTAGAACGTAGTTAAGTAAATATCATAAAACTTAATATATGTATGTATATGTATTTAGTTCTATCATAATCATACTCATAATCAACTCGCCAGCCGACCACTGTTGAACATATAGTCCTCCTTAGTTGGGAGAGTTCGCCGTAATGGCCACGCTTCGCAACCGGAATGGTCCTTGACACTAGTTAACACCATCAGTCTGTGTAATTTAGGTCTGGCATATTGAGTTATTAAGATATTTGTCTAAGATCAAGACATTTTTGCTGGCATTTTTTAGTTTACGGCACACATGGACTTATGAGGCGAGATTTGTTAAGGAGCAATGATACGATAAATTATCGTTTATTATTATTATAAATCCTATAATATCAGCGAATATTATGTACAAAATCTGTACGGAAAATAACAACGGCTGAGTCATATATAAGGGGGTAGACGGTATTTTCCACAATAGGTTATTGGTTTGAAAATCCGGCTTCCAAAGTGCTTTCTCTTCATTGTATTGTTACAGAGAGAAATTTTTAGTGTAGCGCAAAATTGAATTTCTTTCAGTCGTTGTTAAAAATGAGTTAGAAGGTGAAATAATTTATATATTTTTTTTTGTTGAAGTAAGTGACGAAAAGACCTGTAATTAGAACAGCTGCAGTGCCCTTAAAACCGAAACGCAAGTGTGTTTGCACATCACTGCTTGATGGCCGAGTTGAAGCTGCCGGACCTGGGTCGAATCCCAGCCGTAGGTAACATTTGTATGAAAAACACAAATACTTGGTTCTCTGTGTGTAAAAGAGACTAACTGGCACTGCGGTGATAAAGAATATATATGTATATATACGGTGAGGCGTAGTCTTGTATAGGAACAATTATAATTATATTTGATACGATATGAATTCCTGTAAACGCCGCTCTTGGCAGAAGGGTTGCAGTAACAAATACCTACCTTAGGTTCTCGTCAACGATCTAGGTAATTTCGGTTTGGCATATTTAAGACGGAGGGGTCGGGCGCTCGCCTAGAATTTCATAATAAGCGAGTGAGCAGCGCTTGATCCCCGGTGTTGGTACCTTTAAAATTGTTCTGCAATTTTAAGTGCTGATTTACCACGCGTACCGCATTTACCACAGCGTTGAAGGAAAATATCGATGAAACTGAGAATAAAATATTTGAAATACATGTGAAATCCGCCGCATTGGAGCAGCGTCGCGGACTCTTCAACCTCCGAAAGCTCCGAAACCCTCTCAGAAATGAGGGAAGGTCTGTATTCAGTAGTGGAAAATTTATACGAGTAGGTTGTTTACTTTACTTCTATTCTACTATCCAGCGGTGGCCAACGGATTTTTCTGAAATTTCCCTTAGTTGACTGGAACGATGTGATGGAGACGGGATTATATGGAGTGTTACATCGCTATCGTTCATTCAAAGATTATCACTATGTCCTTAAAACAGCTCTGTTTTTCATTATTGCATCGAATATATGAGCTTAGAAAATATACTCGCGATAAGAAAATATACGAGCAAATCGTAATGGTAAGTGCAACGTCTGCTAATAACAAAATATGCTATGTCACCTAGAACATTTCTATGTAGCATCACACCGCGATCGTCACACTAATACATCAATTCATAAGTCTTATATGCCAAGTAATTATTATTATTGACACAACAACAGCAGAACTTACACTGATGCATTATTATATTATTAACAAACATTGTTGTAATGCTTATATGATATAAAAAAGTCTGTTATGCATGATACTAATATTTACGGTCGTGTACGACATTCGATTCATAAACAAAGATATGTTATATCAATCCCATCGGTTCTGGCGAAGCTCAGTGCGCAAAGCACTACTCTCCCTAGATATCAACAAGCCGAATGGGCCTGATGGCAATCCCGCCTATTGTGATGAGGATGTGTGCTCCAAAGTTGGCATCGGTGTTAACGCATCTTTTCCGGTACTCCTACTCTCTAGGCGTCATGGAAGACAGCTTTGGTGCACCCGATCTCTAAAAAAGGCGACCGCTCAGATCCATCTAACTACAGGCCGATTGCCATCACCTCCTTGCTCTCCAAAATAATGGAGTCCATTATGAACTGCCAGCTCTTGAGGTACTTAGAGGAGCATCGGCTGATTAGTGACCGCTAGTACGGCTTCCGTCGGGGTCGCTCAGCTGGTGATCTTGTAGTGTACCTCACTCATCGATGAGCGGAGGCAGCCGAGATCAAGGGGGAGGCCCTGGCAGTTAGCTTGGACAAAGCGAAGGCCTTTGATTGGGTATGGCACAAAGCGCTTCTTTCGAAGCTTTCTTCTTATGGGCTTCCCGAGAATTGCAATTGGATTACCAGTTTTCTCATAGACCAGAGGCCAAGGTCGTGGTTGACGGTACAACGGTCGGACTCTAAGTCTGTGAATGCTGGTTTCCCACAAGGCTGTGTGCTATCACCAACCCTGTTTCATCTGTATATCAATGATACGAGTATCTTACAAATTAGTAACATTCATTGTTCTGCAGATTACAGCACTGGTGATGCCGTACCGGAAGAAACTTGTGTCGGAAGTCGAGATTTTGTTAGACAAAATCTCGGATTGGGGCCGACTAAATTTAGTTCAGTTCAACCCTAAGAAGACAAAGGTTTGCGGTTTTACCGCTAAAAAGAAACCCTTCGTCGTATCACCTCAATTTGGGAGCACTCCCCTCGTTCCGAGGAATGGTTCAGATTAATTCCAGCCGCTGATTTTCGCCATCGCACATTGTGGAATAGAGCAAAATTCCATCGTCTCCACCTTGATGGTTGGCTTTCCAGCACAGTGCGTTTTTCGCGAAATTTTCTGCCACGCACAAGGACTTTACGAAATTTGCTGCCGCCAGTGGTTTTTCCGAGCCGATACGACTCAGGGACCTTCAAGAAAAGAGCCTATTCCTTTCTCAAAGGCCGGCAACACATCTGCTATTTCTCTGGTATTGTAAATATTAATGGGCGGCGGAATTTTATGAATATAACGAAAATGGCGGCTGACGTGGTTCGCCACCCGTCACGTCTCGTTTCCCACGAGGACGAACAGTGGGCCACGTGAGTGGACTTCTGCCTACCCCTTATATGGAAAAAAGGCCTGACTGTATGTATGTATTTTATATTATTGAAAATAAAGCAAAAGACTACTTTGCTACGAAATGGAATTCGCTCTACAGGAATTTGAATTATATTAATGTTCACGACTGAGAGCTTTCGTTTCAAAGACAACGTGTTGGTGTATTACATCTTATGCTCTGATGGGTTTCAATAAAAGCCTTGCAACATGGAGCGCGGGAGTTCCGAGAGATACTTATTGATATACATATTTCCCTTTGGGGTAGGCAGAGACCACATCTGTCTTATTATTATATGCTATAACATCGAAAAATATTTATTACTTTTTGTTTACAGAAATTCATCAAATTTGTGCGAATTCGCGGAGAGCCATTATTCGACGGTTGCGAAACAAATGATTACAAATGAATCGGGTACGGGGGATGAGATAGGGGGGCGCGTTGCCATGGTGACGCGAGACGATCGATGCGTCTCCGCCCGCTCACCCGCGCACCTCAATTAAACAATGATTCACACGTTCGCAATGACGAACGCGCATTATGTGTGCTCCTCTGATTTAGATTAACGGATGCACCTGTAGACGTACTCGTATGTTCCTCGAATTATTACGCATACAGTTGGATACGTAGGATAATGAGGGTACGGCTCAATCGCTTTTGTTTTAGAAATAATTACGAGGTAGCTTTTACAAGCTTGAAATTAATATTTGAATACGTCTATATACGTAAATGTAATGTGATATTTGTTGTTACGAATGAATTAAAACGATATTCAGATTTGAGTTATTCTCTGAATAATTTTTACGGTTAACTTCCTATGCCAATTTTCCGTGTCCTACTCAAAACGCGAAGTTGGTGAACGCAGTGCCGATACCAGTGCTTCATCAATAGTCTGTGGGTGGTATATTTTTTTCTGACACCCGTTATGAAAGTATATACGGAACTTAAAAAAACAATTCATAAAATTTTAATAAAATGCCGTGTGGTGGCGGCTCGTTGAAAGAATACTACCACTCCATCTCATCCAATGGATCTCGTAAAAGGCGAGTAAGGAACTGCACTGTGCACCCAACAGCGCATGCTGGCGATGGGCTCACCACCTATCACACCAAGTGCATTATATTGTTTTGGTGAAACGTGGATTGTGGCAGTCATCTGCTTTGGCAGTGAGTACCCAGTCTCTGACTACCCCTTATGGGATACAGTCGTGATCTTATGTATGTATGTATGTAATAAAATTTTAATACATTTTTTGTCTGTCTGTCTGTTTGTTCCACCTAATCTCCGAAACGGCTGGACCAATTTTTACAGGACTTTCACTGACAGATAGCTGATATTATAGCGGGTAACTTAGGCTACTTTAATTTTAGAAAAATAATTAGGGTTCCGCGGAATAAAATTAAAACCCCAAAATCCGATTCAAATAGGAAAGTATATTGTATATCATCGACCGGGGTCTACTTTTTTCGTCGTGAAACCGCGGGGCACAGATAGTAAAAAATAAAGTAATAGTATTGACATGACGTTATAGGCAAAAACGACAAAAAAAATACTGGTGCTAGGACTTCTGTACATAAATCTGTCTACGTAAGTACCACTACAGTGCCAGTTATTCTGCTGTCTAGCAGTAGTGTGCAAATATTACTGTGCTTTGGTCTACAGCGACTAAAACGACTTCACTAGCAGTATAGTGACAGCATTGCATATTATGGTGTTATTTTGTACGAATAAAGAATGTCCGTACAATACCTTAGTCGCCTCTTACGACACATCGGTAGGAAAGAGGTAGGTGGTATTCTACTCTGCCGGACATCTATGGTATATATTTTCGGTGATGTAATCGCTGTTAGCTTTCTCGGCTTTTACAGCTTCTTCGGATACTATTGGACATCTATGGGTAATTCAATATTAGACCGGCAGGGTGAATACAGAAAACAAAAAATCGGCTAGTGTTGGCAAAACTTTGGAGCACTCTGTTTTATGACTAAAAGACATTTTTTACGAAGAACCTAGGGCTGCTAGCTAGGCTGAACATAGGCCTCACCTATAGTTTGCCACAAAACACGGTCCTAAGCCACCTGCATCCATCAACTTCCTACAAAACCGCGCAGGTCGTCTTTCCATCCTGTGGTGGGTGGAGACGAACACACGTTCACCCGATGGTAAGTGCAACGTCTTTCCATAACAAATGCTGTGTCACCAAGAAAATTTATGTGTGACACCACACTTACGCCCATCACCCTGTGACATCAGTTCTTAAGTCTCATATGCCCAGTGATTACACTAGCTCTCAGTGTTTTTCAGACCGAAACACAGTACACGGAAAATGTAACAGAAATTTTCTTAATAATTTTTGTTTTTGAGATTTTTGCGATGTTATAATAGTTATTTTGCTATTCGGGGCGAATAAAATCCAACATCAATAAAATCGGTAAAGCCGTTCTCGAGTTATAAGTGGTGTAACTAACCCGACTTTGTTTATATGTAAATATTTTAAATTATTATTATATCTTGCTTTCCGCGAGGACGAAAAGTGGACTACGTGTGTGGTCTCTGCCTACCCTTCTGCCTGCCTTTTGTGGAAAAACGGCGCGATTGTATGTACGAGTATGTATGTATATATTATAAATACTCGTATCTTGTAACGATTTTGTTTGAGTGAATAAATTTAATTATATTATATATAATATGCTGAGAAACTTGCTGGGCAACTCTAACCAGTGCGTGTTCGCAGTAATGAGACATAAAGCAGAGACGAAGTCTTTGGCAAGTAGTGTATTGGAAACGTCTTTTTATAATATGCTCGGCACGGAAACTTAGTTGGAGCGAGACTTTCTCCTTTAGAAGAGCTAACGAGTTATATTAATTAGAAGCTGCGGCGGGCGTAAAGGAAACCGGTGGAAGTTGAGAGTTACTACGTAATGAGATCGCGGCGTGCATCGGCTGCGCCGGACAGATTCGCGGTTTAGTTATGAGTCCCTTTATCCTTTGCAAGTCGATCCTTTGTGTATACTAGACTACATCGTTGATGAATAGCAGCTGCATTATCTTTCCTAAGAAACCATGACAGTTTAGCTACGATTAAATTGAGAAATAAGATTTATAGTCGGATGAAACTGAAAGCCTAGTTTTAATAAAACATAGCAAATATATTTTACTGATAATACGTTAGGCGACTGATACACAGGTCTGGAGGAGCGGGCACACGATGGGTATGTCGATAAGCAGCTTTAGAATAGGAATTGTAAAAAAAGGCTGAGGCTTTAAAGCCTAATTAATCTTTATTTTATCGTAATATCCATATCATCATTATCATTGTCATCATATCAACCTATCAGTAGTCCACTGCTGCCTCTCCCATTGATTGCAACAAAATGTTGTAGCTCTCATTTAGGGGAGCAATTTGCCATAGTTGCCACGCTTGGCGGGCGGGATTGGACAACCGCAGTTTATTTATTCAGATGTTTCAGGATAATTCTGCTGCCCATCTCCTCCATATAAAAACGATAAAATGCCACGGCGGTAGTTCAGAGGTCGACCTTATATGTCATAGTACGTGGGAGATCTGAGTTTTATCTCCGGTGCCAGCACCTCTAAAATTTTTCTGCAATGTTTATTTACAGATTTACAACGTGCTCAGAGGCAGAGGCATCGTGGTGGACTTTTTCTGGCTCTAAAACCATATCAGAAATGAGAGTCCTGTTCAGCATGGTGACATTTTTAGGCTGTAATTTTACTTTTACGATATACTAGCTTAGCAGTATCTATGTTATGCTCAGGAATATCGATGATATATACTCGTATCACTGTTTCAAACATTGTTTCTATTTACATTCCCCTTCGATTACTTAATGAATTGAAAATTAAACGACTGGCTCAAAGTGAAATATTCTTAATTAAGTGGATTTCTCTGTTGAAAATGTTTCCCTTTGTATTTCATATCATTTCATTTTAATTACACGATTCGGAACGGTCTCTTTGACAGATGAGTAACATACCAATATTAATCCCGCTGTGACGCCGTATGTAATACGAAACTGCAATTAATTTCGATACAGACTAAAACCACATATAAAAGCGGATTTTCGAATTGAACGAGCTTTTTAATTACGACAACTCGACCGCGAGCCTTATTACATACTCGTAGTTAAAAAGCAATATTTGTACGAGATTGGATCGCGGAGCGAGTGTTTGAACTAGCGTCGACGGTCGGTGCACGAATTAATTCGGTTCGGCTACAAGACATTAAAATTGGATGGCTCCCGGCGATCGCAGCCGCTCATAGGTCTTTGCCTTTAATTCCAATCAACGAATGACTTTGAGTACGTCGCCAACAAAGGATAACTACGATAGGTTTAAATAGCAACTACCTAAAATAAGCTCGTGCAAATACGGATTTGGTTAATGCGACGTGTGAGGGCTTTTATCGGATCAGACAGTCTAAACTGGTCAAGCTACGTCGATAATGATTCTGTAGGCTAAAACAAGCGGGAGCAATTGGTGTTTTAGTTATTTCTTCTGATTCATCCACTACATACATCAAAATTGTAGTGAAGTTAACACTGTAATTTTGATAATTACAAATAACAGTTTGTGAACAAAATCACTACACCTTTTACTACAAACCCATAAGAATGTTTATATTTTATAACGACATTAGTGAGAATAGCAAACATATTGACACATTTACTCTGAATCATAAGACTTACAAATTCTTTGAAGAAAATTATACATGTATAAGTTTATACTTATACTTAATGTGTACGTATATAAAATTAGTAATAAGTAACTAAAAAAAACTGATTTGAGAATCTACAAGAAAAGAGTCTACTCCTCTCAGCAACGCACCCGCAGTTCAGTGGGCGGCGTGCAGATGTTCATGGGCGGCGGTCATCATTAACTACGAGTATTAGGTGAGCCGCTAAGTCGTTTTAGTCATCTTATAAAATATGTACATATACATAAAGTTAAAGTAAAAGTTGATATATTATGTGTATAGACCTAAGTGGGATTTTAATCAATATGCATAAAATATCTAAGCTAACTCATTGTATATCTTCTATTTTTGTTGGAAACTGTTTGTGTAAAATAAAATATGATATCACTTCCTATAAACAAAGATAAAGCGCCCATAGCCTAATGGTTTAGGGTACGGACTGTGGGACGTCGCAGGATCGAGTCTGCCATTTGTCAGTTGTTGTGACCCACACCTACTAGGTAATGTTAATAGCATTGCTAGTATTCTTAAAAAAAAATGATCATGTTTTTAAGCAAAAGCCTGCCGTAAGACGACCGCGCGGCTTAATGGTACCTGACCACTAAGCCTCTAGTCCTGAGTTCGTATCCCAGCCGGAGTCAACATTTGTGAAAAACACAAATTGGTTTTCGAGTCTGGTTGTGTTGTAATTGTCTTCTTGTCTCTGCTGACACTTAGGCCTAGTCTATCTTCGTTCTTATCGCTTGAGCGTTACGTCGGGTGCGGGTACATTACGACGAGGGAGTAGCTTCAGTGTTTGCGGATACACTAGTGGCACTATAATATTTCTTGCACAGTTTATAACCTCTGACAGTATTTGGAAGTTCGTCGTGGTTAAAAATCAACCCGGAGGACATTAATGCTCGTATTAGCCCAAACTAAAACACTTACTCGTCTACGCGTTTTCGTATCTAATGTAACGCTTATGCGATTGAATTGGACGATGAATCAGACATAGAATAAGAGACACAGAACAATTGCAATACATTGAAAACCAATAATTATCTAGCGTGTCGCATATTTGTACGAGTATATCTTCGATTCGGCAATAGTTTTAGCTTTAGTTGTACTAAAGATATTTATTATCCTTCTTTAAACTTTAAACTAATTAAAAGTTATAGCTCCTCAACATCCAGTTGATGGGCACAGTCCATCCTGTTCCGAGCTTCTTTAACTATTAATTCTTTTAGAATATAATAGAATAATTTTTATTTTACATATATTATTTATGTAATACTTATTAACGTCATTTTTTTAAGCTACACTGGTTCGCTATAAAAGCCTCTGTCCAGGGAAGAACCAGAAAGAAACCAATCGGGCAATGTTTTTTCTTATAAGCCATTTAAAAAATATGTACCATTACAGTAATATAAAGATGTAGAAATATCTTGGCGGCGATCACCTCATTCCCAGGGGTTAACATAGTCCATGTATTCTTTAATATTTTAATGACCCTTTTTTTATGATGTCTTTGTTTAAAAAAAATTAACTTCTTATATAAAAGACTTTGTGCACATTCTGGGATTTTGTTGTAAAAAACGTTATACATTGTCCCTATAAAAGAGTTACTCACCCTGTGAAATCGAGTAACTGCCATTATTAATTTGTTCCTGTTATTTTCATTATGAACACTTTTTTTAATAAACTGTTTTATGTTCTTGTGTACATATAAAACTTTTCAAATATATATTAAGAGGCCAAGGTTAAGATATTCATTTCTTTAAATTTATCGCTAGAGACACTTTAGAGCCAAGCTTTAATAGCTCTTACAGGCCCTCTTTTGCAAAACAAAAATCACATCTACGTCAGTCGCATTTCCCCATAGCAAAATACCATAAGACATTATGCTATGAAATTAACTAAAATAAACTAATCTAGCAATTTAAACATTAGTCAGTTCCCTATTTTTTTTTACAGAATTATATGATTCAACACGCTTCACAATTCTGGAAAGAATGGCAACTGCTGTCGGTCACTATACTGCTCGTGGAAACGCAATGGGAAGGTAAGAATTTTTTACTCATTCCAAAATGGCGGCGATGTGGTTCGCTACACGTCACGTCTCGTTTCCAGCGGGGGCCTCTATAGGAAGCTTGTTGCGTTCAGCAACGGGCTATTACCGACTGAAAACACGTTGTTGTCTTGTAACTTTAGCATAGAATACAAAAAAATAAGGTTACTCTACTAATTTTAAAAAAGCAGGGAATCAATCGTATGACACAAATGTCTAAATGCGATAAGTGAAATCTGCTGACGGTATCACCGTGTGGAGTGGTAACAATAAAGCTTTTATATCCTGCCCCTCTCCGCAAGTCATGACTACGCCATTCCTTCGGCCATTGGTAATAAATAACTGTGAACATTTGCTGACAAATCGGTATGTGCTTTATCTTTATTGATCTAATTATGGTAACCGCTTTGAGCAAGGCTATGGGATAATTCTTCAATTGATTTATTCTCAATGTGTTGATTTTGACATAATCGTCAGCCTTTCTAAGACCACAAACTTTCCTGGAAAGCGATAATAAAATCATGCATGGATTATTAGAAAGATTTGTCTGTACACACTGCCCTCGGCGGGCGGATTGTGGATCGCCTTAGGGTTCGGCGTTTGCTAATCCTTAAAAATATTACTAATTCCACCTAACATTACAATCAAACTGCGTTCGAGACTCAGACTATGTTCGTAATGATTTTAGAAGTCACGATACTCTAAAAATCACAACGTTGACTGTGACTGTGAAAATTTCATGCTATAATTCTCGTATGTTTCATTTTATTAATTAATTATATTTACTGAGTACTTTTGGCGCCAACACGAAAAGTGAGGGTAGTGTTAGTGAATTTTGTGATTTTCATTTTTATTTAATATAATTAATAATAGTCGTTCATTATGTAGCCAGTTTCCCTAGAATGTGTATCCCTTAGTAATTGGAAAATTCAAGACCAGAGTTTGTGCTTTTCGGTTTGTCTTTATTAGTTCAACTAATCCTATGTTAAAAATTTATATTCCGATGTTTAGGTTATCCAAAACTAGAAAGTTTTTTCTTAGTAGATCTAAAAATTCTATAATAAAATTTGTAAATGCGCTAAAATCTGACATAGATTTTAAAAAACTTGTAATAAATTATTAATCCGAAACGTTGGGTTAAAAATAGTTCTAAATTAAACGCGATAAAATCCGTAAAAAGTAGTTTTATTTAAATGTGTAATATCCGCGTAAATAAAAGAAAACATTAAGAATTATTAAATAAAGCGTAGACCATTATACAGAAGACAACAATATGTGGAAATAACTCTTAATCAGCACATGCAATCCCCCTGGCTACCAAATATATGACGTTGTAATAATTTAATTAATGATGTAAAAATCAGGACCTCTCAGTTTCTTGCCGGTTCCTCTCTGAAAAAGTCTTAATTTTCGAGCTGGTGTAGATCTTGACATTCATAAGAGCTTAAAACGAGCCTAAATTGTACAAAGAAATTTTGACTTTTACTATTGTCGATATACTATGTACCTTCAAACATAAAATTATATACGAGTTCCTACTTACCTTTGTCACCTTTTGTCGAACGGTAATGCCACAATAAATTTAAAAAATGGACTTTGGGACAGACACATACACAGAAACGATGTTTTATATAACATATTTGATATGTAAACTATTTTAATTTTATATTTTAATTTAATTTAAAAATATAACAAACATTCCTTATGTATTTCTTTCTATATGATGTACATGACTTAGTTATTTAAAAGAAAATACAAGTACGATGTTACATTTAAGCTTTAAGTATCTAATGCCAAACGTCTTATAATTTCTAGAACTAGGTCACCTTTAGATATTATAAGCGTTACGAGCTTTAAAATACTTTCAATGGCGCATTTGTGGTGCTGGGAAAATTGAATTCTATTGACATGTCTGGCGTCTATTGACGACGGCAGTTTTCCACTAAATGAGTCAAGCTCGCCGTTGAGTTTGCCCCAACCTATAAATGAAATTCGCAGCAATTTTAAATTTCCACCGCATTTTCACTCTACGTTTAATTCCTGTTGAAAGCATTGCTATTTACATCGGTACAAATTTTATTCGAGCATTTCCGATTTGCAAAATGTAACACGTTATCGAGCAAATTATTTATGGTTGAATAATTACATGTAGAATTTTATATTAAGTTCTGTAAAACAAAATTCTAATGAAGTGATTACTAAAATGAGTACAAATGAAACGGGACTTGAGAATACCTGTTAATAGTTTATCATTTAAAACGATCATTTAACCCTGTTAAAATGTATATCAAAAATCGCCTGTTTCCTTATTTTTTATTAATGTTGTTCTATATGTTTATTAATTAGCGTACCGTAGCATTGTGTTTATATTATGACTGTTTTTATGGTTTAGTATTTATATGTTGTTTCAAATGAACCTATATTAATTGTGACTGCTTCAAATAATTTTTCTTTTTGCGCAAATTTGGAGAAGATTACACCTGCAAGATTAAAATGCAATGACTCAACACGCTTCCTATGATAATGATAATGTTCGAAACGACTGTATTTTTATATAACAGGCCCTCGCGTTTGCATCCGTGAGCTAGCTCGATGAGAATTTTATTCCCGGGGCGTGGAAATTCATGTTAAAATTGTACGGCGGAAAATCGAATAAGAGGGCGATCAGATAAATCGGGACGGCGACGAAATATTGCACTAAACTTCTGCGAGTGAAAATCTCTCGATATAACTGAACTAAATATTATTTAAATGTAAAAGTAAAAAACCGAAACCCTCTTAGAAATGAGAGGGTTTTGGAGCAAGAAAGAATCCGCCACGCTGCTCCAATGCGGGTTGGCGTACTGCATATGTCTTCGAAATATTAAGTTTACTCAGACATGCAGGTTTCCTCACGATGTTTTCCTTCACCGCCGATTGCAATTAACAATCTTAGTGGTGCCGGCAACGGGAATCGAACCCAGGTCAACTCGCGTTCTATGAAATTTAAATAATATAGAAATTATTATAATACAATCGGGCACAAACATCATCATAAATTTCGATAGAGTTTATTGTTTTAAATAACAGTCGTGAGTTAAGAGGATGTGCAAAAATCGCCACGCTTATTGATGATTTCAATTCCAGATGTCTTGTAGTTAGACGTTGCTGCTCCTCACGAGTCCAGGTGTTACGGGTTTAGCATATTTGAGATGTATATCCCGCCATCTTACTTATGTTATATGATTTTATATATTTAGATTATTTTCATAGCATTTACCTTAACCGACTTTTATAACACTCTTAGGATGAGATGAGGCGATGAGCTTTCTTACATCACCATCACATATGGATAAATCCTTTATACCATTTAAAAAATGTAAGTAAAACATTATTTTCCGCAATTTAATGTCGAAATACTTTAATTTACATTTATTTGCATTTATTCAATATAGGTGTCCGGCAGAGTAGAATAGAACCTACCTCTTTCCTACAGTGGTGTCGTAAAAAGCGACTAAGGTATTGTATCAGCAGCCTTTATTCGTGCAGAATAACACCATAATATGCAATTCTGTCACTACATTGCTCATGAGAACACAATGGGAAGTAAGAATATATTAACTCGTACCAAAATGGCGGCGTGGTTTGCCACCCGTCACGTGTCGTTTCTCGCGAGAACGAAAAGTGAGCTACCTAAGTTGCCTCTACCTACCCCTTATATAGGAAAAAGGCGTGACTGTATATATGTATAATAAAATATAATTGACGTATCGCGAACTAGTAGCTGTTTTCTTTTATTGTTCGTCGTTACTTTTCCACTCACGTCCGCGTCTACGTGAGACGCAACTATAATTACTGAAATATATTTTTTACTCCCACAACGACAGATACAAAGGACGTTGGATAATGCTCTTCAGTACACATTACTAAATAAACTACCGACCTAGAAACGCCTGACTGCATTAAAAGTATAAAATTAAAAACATCATAAGGTTTTTAAAATACCATGAAACACAAACACACACACAAAAAAGTTTTATTAAGTAATGTTTTAAAATAAAATATTATTGTAAGGTTTTTTTTTAAACCGTGTGGTAGCGGGTTAAGAGAATCTACCACCCCATCATATACCAGGAGATGGGCAGCAGCATCTTCCTGGAACGTCTGAATAAATAAACTGCGGTTGCCAACCCGCCTGCCAAGCGTGGAAACTATGTACAAACTTTTGTGGCAATCTATGGAGGAAGGCCTATGTCCAGCAGTGGACTAGTGATAGGCTGAAATGATGATGATAATGATGATTACATTTTTACAATATATTCCAGAATTTTCTAAAGTTTTTTTTAGAAAAAGAATTCAGTGCAGCTATTAAACTTATTTTCGATTCGGTACCTCTCATCCGATCGGACATATTGCCCAACTTCATGAATATCAAAAGGGTAGACACTAAATTATTACCCCTTTGTTAAATCAGTCCTCCCCTAGTTAAGCCAGATGTATTGGCATACCTGTATGCCTATTATTTGAATAGCATGTCTCTCGTCATAGCAACCTGCAAATTAGACAATAAGTGTGAACTATAGGTATATGAGGTAGACACTGGGCGGTGGGGGGAACGGAGCGTGAAAATAATTAACAAGGTAACAAATGAAAAGAAAAGGTAGTATTAAATTATAATTATTATAATACCTTTTATATGTCAAGCGACCTATTGCGCATTATGCGATAAAAAAACTTAACCACATTTTCTTTGTTCGAACAGCTCTTTGGATATCATAAAAAAATCTCTAAGACCTTTTCATTTTTCCTCGTCCTCTTTAGTATTATCAGTCTATCTGTTCTTGCCAGGTGCATTGTTCGTTTAAAGAATAGACAAAGTTTAAATAGCCATCATGTGACCTGTCCGGTATTAGCACTAAGATTTAATTTTCATTCCTTTGTTTAGATTGCAGTACGATTGAACCAGAATAATAATCATTTTCGAACTACAATAGTAGTTCCTTAAGACAGCGTCAAAAGTATGTCTTTATTATTATCAGCACTTTTATTTTTTTATTAAAAAATAGCGAAATCTTTTGTTTGTAACAAATCGATATCATGTCGTTTTTTTTTTAAATTATATTGTTTGTATAGAGTTAATATCTACATACGAAGTACATCGATCAAGTAGGTCGTGTCGTTCTAAAGCACAAGTGAAATTTCTTCATCGGATTATGTGGAGTATGTAGTGCGAAGTGTAATAAGTATTTGTGTGGGGTGGGCTCGTGGGGTGGCAGCGGTCGAGCGGTGGAATCAAGGGCGCGGGGGTGAGGAACGCGCGAGGGCGGGATGCTGCGCGGGCGGACGCGCAGATCAATATCTCGCGTTGCCGGGGCGACGCAGCGCCAGACCGAGTGCCTCCCGTACTACGCCCTCTCCCGCCCGCCTCCGATCTGCCCACTACTCGCTTATTTAATACATGTCGTATCTGGGATGCGAGCTTTTTCATGCTAAATGACAGGGCAGCGTAATGCGCTTAAACTTCTAGCTGGCGCGCCCATGCTACGCCGCTTCTAGATTAAATTATGAGCACTACGGTTCAAGATAATTTGACACGCTCTTACCGCGACATTGACCCCGATATGTAGAGCATACAATCACCATTTCGTGAACTCACGGAAAAATAGCTTCAAAGATACAATCATTATAGGAACATTGACCCTAGAAAAGAAAAGAAAAATATAAGAAATTCATATTTCGCTTATAGGCGACATGAATTTTTCGACACATGTTTGACCAGAAGCCTTATAAGTGTCGTCCGATGATACACAGAAAAATATTTGGTATTAACCATATCAATATTTGGCAGTAAGCTTAAGGAATGTGAATTAAATTGTCTTAACTCCCTTCAAAAATGTATTTTATCAAATTCAAAAATATAGTTTATCAAAATATCATATAACACCTACATTGAGCCTTCTATTAATATACTAATTAAGAATACGTGGAAATTTAAAAATATGTAATTAGTCCGTATTTTTGTATTTTCAAATTTTAAAGGTTTTAAGGGTTATGAATTTATAAATACATACCTTGTGAAGACGAGTCAAAGTATTTTCTAAAATAGTTATTGATAATCTTCAGTCTCGATTTATTATCAGAAGGTCGCTTTTATCTAAAATCTAGCAACGTTTAAACAATTATAGACTAGATTTAGGTCGATTTCATAAATAAGATTCCAAATGTGGTCTAGACGGACAGTTATTACAGAAACTAATATTACTGAAACGAAAAGAAACTTTTTTGTTTTTATATCTTTGTTAATTAATAGATTAACATAAGACACAATATATAATTGTTTGTTTCTATGTTGTTTTAGTTGAAAACTAGTATGAAATAAACACCTAACTTCCATTTACAGTGTTGCCAGTTAATAATAACACATTTATTTCGATAGTAGTAGTTTAAATCAAATAAATGAATTGTATACAAAATTATTGTACTTCATTCTTTACTGAAGTACAATAAATTTGCTAATTGCTACTTTTAGCATATTTCACAATTCATAAGTTGTTTCAGGATCGACGTTCGTACAATAGAACGTCTTTATCGTGATAAAAACATGGTGATTAGTGTAATAATAAATAAATATTTTCTAGGACTACATTAATCGACGCAGATAAGAATAACCCGAATCTCGCAACAGTTTTGGAATATTGCATTTTTTTATTAATGAAAGTGACTAGACGAACAAAAGACATTACTTTTATCAGGTAAGCAACCTGATAAAAGTAATGTCTGCCCATTAAAAATGCTGTCACTCGGAACGTCTCCATGAGGCACCATACGGCACAGCCGTCACCCTGAGACATAATTTCTTAAGTCTCCTTTTCCGCATAGTAAAAAAAAGTTTTGTTTGCGTTGCGTTTAATGCATTTAAGTGAACAAACGTTACATTATTTACTAAGTTCTCTACCGTGTAGGAAAACATTGACAGCAAACCTTCACAGCTTGTGTGTGTGTTCATACAAGTTCATCGGTTGCGGGTACTTATGACCTGGCCTTTCCTTAAAACGACTTCGATCTGATCGTGATACGTTCGCCTACGTCGATCCTTACCGGCTTGCCCATTCACACTCCCCTCATAAATCTGTTTCGTCAATCTTCTTTCATCCATCCTCTCTACGCGTCCAAACCATCTAAACATCCCTTTCTCTATCTTTAGCTTAGCAGCAACATTTATATATTCTCGTTACTTATGGATTTATATATTATGGACATTAAAATGATTTCTAAACATAATATTAAAATAGGTACAAGCAGAGGCTTTTCGTTTTAACGTTTAAAATATTTGGTTAGAAATTCGTCTCATCTTTTGAAGAGATGGTTAGAAACCATCTCTTCAAAAGATAACACGAAACATAAACTTTAACTGATTTTGCGTAAATTTTTAGGTGTGCACTTAAGGTCAGGTAATGACTTTAATAAAGTAAATGACATTTTTCCATCCGTAAACCTAGATAACTGGAAGGCAAAGTCTTTAAAGTTATGTTTTATGTTCAATGTAAAAAAAATCGCAATACATACGTACGTATTTCCCATAAAAGGGGTAGGCAGATGCCACTCACGTAGCCTTATGTTAAATTCATGACTGTATATACCTTTATCAGGTATAGTACGTTTTATCAACCACATAAATAATTAGAGTTTGTTAGAGACACTTAGCATTTGTTTTATTTACAAAACCATTATTTTATTGCTAGGTAGGTTTCGTTATAAATTTTTTCTTTTTTAATAAACTTTTAACTTTGTAAAAAATATGTGGAAAATTCATGTCCTATGTCTGACCGGGGTGGTAATATATGTGGTTTGTTTCCATCCATTATAAAACAATTTTATTTAAAACTAGCACTGCACTAATTTATGAAAAAAGTACCATAATACGTTTACTGAAAATTCGATTAGAGATACTCGTACATGATAAAAACGCATTACAGCGTAGTTTAAATTACTGGTATTATGGAAACATAAATCGCTATACAACTATCACTTTCTTTTTATATATTTTTTTTTATTTTTATTAGTTTACATTCTTCAGGCAAAATATCTACATAAAATTGGAGTGGATGACATCATATTTAAAATTTCAGCAATATCATATTTTATATTGTCTTTAATAACAAGTCCTGATAAAGGGTTAAATCTTAAATCGATTTATAAAGGCGGAATGTCATTTCCTCCCGTCGTGTATTCATTTTATATAATATGATGATGTACGGCAGCTAAATGTCATAATACATACATGACATGCACTTCGGATATAAACATAGTTTAGATCCGAAGTGCATGTCTTCTTTGCAATATTAAATATTTGACATGCCTCAGATTTCTTACAGTAATGTTATATTTTATCGCGTAAGTAAGGAATAAGTCCAGACAGACGGTATGTGTGCCGTCGGCAAACGCATGAAGAGAATGTGAAGAGTTACAGAGGTCAACGGTGGACAGAGAATAATTCTATTCAAAGTTTTCTAATCTTGTGGGAAATTGAACATATACCATTCTGTTTTAAACACTAGAATATAGCCATAAACGATCGACTTGACAAATTAATCAATATCTAGATTGTCCCTTATTTTGTTATTAATTATCTGGTTACAATGACATCATTAATTATTAAACGATAACTCATATACACCTGTAAAGGTGGGTTTTCGAAAATAGTTATCGATCGTGTCGAGTCTCAATTTATTTTCAGGCGGCCTCTTTTACCTAAAAAATGTCTAGTAACTTAAAACGAGATTAAAATTATTCTAGGTCCATTTCAGTTTAATAGGATACAAAGATTGGACTGAAGTGAAAGAAACTTTGTTTGGTTTATACCTTTATACATTAAAAGATTAATAACTAAATAAATAATAATTTAATTCAATGTTGTTTCTGATAAAAGAAAATATGAAATAAACATCGAGCATTTATTTACAAGAATGCTAGTTGCATAACATAGTAATAAACAAAATAGTACTTCACATCAAGTAATAAATATTAAACGAATAATAAAGTTGTTATAAATACTGTGATAAAGTAGTTAGTATATTTGACATTTTATAAGTTGTCTCAGGAAAAAATTGACGTTTGTTTGATAGAACGTCTTCATCGTGATAAAAACGTGATGATTTGTGAAGTAATATATATATTTCTTATGTTTACAGACAACAATAACATGAACACCTTATTCCCGTGGGTTTCATTTCAATTGTGACACAGTTTTTGGCCATTGCATTTCGCACATTGTCAAAAATATGTCACAGTGTATACACAGTATAGTATTTATGTTAGTTGGATTTAGTGTACTTAATACATAGTTTTGTTATTTACTTAAAAGTTTTGTTAAGTTTAGTGTAGTAAGTTGTAGTGTGAAATTTGGTCAAGTTTGTCCGATGATTACTATAAAACTTGAAAATTGCCGTGTAAAATTGGTTGCTTTTCAGTAATTCAAATAGAAAAACATATACTACGTCGATTTTCAATACACGGTTAGTAGAACCTAAGAAAAATATGCTTTGGTGATAATGAATAATAACTTTAGTTTTAGTGAGATATCCAATAAAAACAACACAAACAGTGCGCCTACTTTAAGATTATCGATGATTACATAAATAAATTACTATACATTATTGTACATATTATTTATAATCATAAGTCGGGGACACTTTTTAAACTTAATTATGAGCTATGCCCCCAGTTTTTCAGGTGGAATTTAGAATTTATGTAACTCGAAGTATAGGAGATATTATCACGGAAAAAGTTTAAACCAGGGTTAGTATTACTATGATAAATGCATTAGTAATTTTAGGTAAAAAGGTTCAGTATATTTTCGAGATACATAATTACGGATAGACGGTTAGAAATTTAAAAGTTCAACTTTATCAATTAAGGGAATATAGAAAAGTATTTGGAAACTCCAAATTCGAAATCACAGTCACTCCTATTTATTAACGTATGTTATATACGATACATATGAGGTATGTGCATCATACCTCATATATCATGGTCCGAAAAACAATAGTTTTCATGAGATGTATTTACCTGATTTAGTAATATATAATGAAGTATAGGAGAGTCTTTCCCTTTGTTGCCCCAAAAGGTTTTCATTCAAAATATTTTATTATAAACTAATATAAAGCCAATGAACGTTATAATTATTACAAAAAATTATGATATCATTATTTAATCGATATAAAATATGTTGATTAAATAAGGATCCTGATCATAAATTGAAAAAATACCTTTGAACAAATACGAATAAAATACTGACTACTTTTACAATTTTAAGTATATCAATATTTGTTATGTAATTTATCATTTTAGATTGTTTTTTAAAAAGGGAAAATGAAGCAATAATACCAAAATTTTCACCTGATGGTAAGTTGAACGTCTGCCCATAACAAATGCTGTGTTACCTAGAATATTTCTGTTTTCATCGCACTGCACTCGTCACCACATTAGCTGTCGGTGTTCATCAGACCGACATAGAAATGTTTACGCACTACTGTTACACAGCAAAATAACTGGCACTGTATAGGAACCGTACCACCTACAATTAGTAATTGTTAGTCACTCAAATTTCCTAGATATGTATGTGCAAGTTAAAATAACTTTTCGTATTATAGACTGCTAATCATTTTGTGCCGTCGGCGATTGTTCAAAGATGATATAAATATGATATAATCTGTGGTGAAACTAACAAAGGACCAGTGCAGTTGTTTGTCAAACCCATTAATCCATTAAATATTTAATACACACCTAAAGATGTATTTGCTATGTAATTGCAAGATCTAGCTCATCAATTATCAATTTTAGTTCACTCGCTTTTAATTATCCTTTACAAACGATTAGATAAAACAGTTATTTTTTTGCGTATAATTTTGGTTGCGCATTTAAGGTACGATCATAGCCTTAACATTAACTTTAATATGGAGCAAGGCAATGATTTAAGTAAACAATGTTTTTACATCAGTAAGCCTACATAACTTCAAGAAGGGGTTGGAAAATAACTCTATAATGTACTTGAAAGAATTATAGAAAAAATATATGTTATATTCATGACTGCCTTATCGATTTCAAAAGGTGGAATACCTTTGCCCTCTTCGTGTATCCCACATATGTGAGTTAATATAGGCATTTACGATGTTAAAACATTGTTTTGATGCAAAGTCGCATGTTTTTGTTAAATATTTGGTATGCTTCAGATTTTTTACAAGCATTTCATTACAAATTAATATTTTATTTAACAGATTAAGTAAAATATAAGTACAGACAGATGTTAGCATTCGGAGCCGTCGGCTAATGCATAAAGAATATACAATGGACAGCGTACATGGGTTCCATTCACCATTTACTATTATTGTAAGAACTCGCAACGTATCATTCTGTTATTACTCTATATTAGAAAACGTTGTAGATCCATGAACGATAAAAAGAATCATATTCCACAGTACATTCATACATACGTACATTCACGCCAATTTCCCGTAAAAGAGGTAGGTTACCATTAACGTTGACCATTAACGTAGTCCACTTTTCGCCCCCGCGGGAAACGAGACGTGACGGGTGGTGAACCACGTCGCCTCCATTTTGTTATGAGTAAAAAAATTCCCAAAAGCAGTATAGTGACAGCATTGAAGAGTATGGTGTCAGTCTGCACGAATAAAGGCTGTCCGTACAATAATTTAGTCGCTTCTTACGTACACCTCGGTAGTAAAGAGGTTACAATGCCAAACACCTATAACCACAGTATACTTGCAAAAAAATGCGTCCGTCTTGGTAGGTACCTCCCCAAGCCAGTTATTCTGCCGTGAAGTAGTATTGTGCAAACATTACTGTGTTTCGGTCTGAAGGGCACTAAGAGCTAGTGTATTCAATCACTGCGCATATGAGACTAAAGAACTAATGTTTCTGGGTGATGGTCGCAGTGTGGTATATAGTATCCCATAAGGGGTAGTCAGAGACTGGGCACTCACTGCAAAAACAGATGACTGCCACAATCCACGTTTCACCAAAACAATATAATGCACTTGGTGTGATAGGTGGTGAGCCCATCGCCACCATGCGCTGTTGGGTGCACAGTGCAGTTTAATTCCTTACTCGCCTTTTACGAGATCCATTGGATGAGATGGAGTGGTAGTATTCTTTTAACGAGCCGCTACCACACGGCTATCGCAGTGTGGTGCCACATAGAAATGTTCTGGGTGATACAGCATTTGTTATAGGCAGACGTTACACTTTCCATCCGATGAACGTTTTGTTCGTATCGTCACTGAATCCTATAAAAAAAGTTATAACGAACGTTTACGAAGTACTAAGCCTGCGTCTGCTCAGAAGGTTTCGATCTCGATTTCGATCACTGGGTAAGCTGTTTTACAAGCGCAGATGTAATTTCGAAACTAATTCTGAAAAAATACAACGTATTACTTCATGTTTTTGCCAACAGAACATCAAGTACTATACTATGGTTACGACTGATTGGTTTAGTACCACTAAGGTCAGAGTAACTAATATCTACGCCTCTGTGTCTGCGCGTACACTTGTGGCACTATAATATCGCTTGCGCAGTTGATAGTTTCCGATAATATTCATACCCGTCATGGGAAATATAGATTTACAGATTAAAAACGCAATGATGATTGAGTCTGTCGTTTGGTTTTCATAACACTTTACAAAAAAGGCATAGTATTAAGTAGCTCTTCTGTACCGTCGGCTAAATGAATTTGTGTTACGCAGTGAAATGAAGATAATTGTAGGTTAATGCTTAATGTCAGGGATTATGTAATTGAAATACTTAGTTTACTTTAATAAGACTATAATACAAAGAAAATAAAAATACAAACTATTACTATATTAAGCATCAAGCTATAGGATTATTCTAATTGAATTCAGAATCGTTTTGTTAGACTTATCATAAAGACAACTTTCTCATATTTTGTTTTTCTTTATTATGATGACAACCCTATTTTTAATTTGCTATATAAATAATAAATAAATAACTATAATATTTAAAAAGGTAATTGCGTGAGTAGAGCGACTCCTCGCATTATCCAATGATCAGGTTCCTGTGCCGTCGGCAAACGCATAAACAGGATATAATTGGTGGAGTGTCCCGTGGTAGAGAGGACACCTCGCCGGTCACCTGTCTTGTACAGCGGACAGTTGTAAAAGACATCTGTCGGTATGTCTTCGCGCTTTAGTGGTATCAGCCATACCTGATAAAAACATAGCGTTTAACAGTACCTATAGGTTTTAATAAATAAACTCGAGACAATATTTATACAGTGCAGTGAAAAAGTTCTATGAACATATTACAGTTTCCCATCTTATCATTAAGCCGGCGGACGCTTTTATGTTCAAGATTCTAACCTAGGTCTTAGTACTAAAGATGTAATGATCTTTAATATCCACATAAAAATATTGTGGGAATATTTGAAAGTATATCGTGTGGTGGCTTAAGAGAATCTACCACCTCATCTCGTCCCGTGGGTGTCGTAAAAGTCGACTGAGGGATCATGAAAACCAGGAGATGGGCAGCAGCATCTTCCTAGAACATCTGAATAAATAAGCTGCGGTTGCCAACCCGCCTGCCAAGCGTGACAACTATGAGAGCTACAAACTTTTGTTGCAATCTATGGGGGAGGCCTATGTTCACCAGAGGACTATTGATAGGCTGAAATGACAATGATGATGATGATGATTTGACCACACCACTTAATAATACTAAACTAACTTTATATAGAAATGCAGCATCTTTTTGTCAATTCTTTAAGTATGAAAAAATTAAGTGACGTGATCACGGCGTAAGAAAAAAAACCCAGACAGAGCGGTGACGGGCAGCAGCGTCGAAGGTGCGAGGCGTCTTATACTGGGATCACCAATCATCATCAGTTCTTTATTTTCATATGCCCAGTGATTACAGTAGCTCTCGGTGCCCTTCAAAAGTTAAGTTTTCACACTACTGCTTCTCGGCAGATTAACTGGTCCTGCGGTGGTACCTAGTACCTACCTATACGGATTCCTGCAAAGGAATACTACCACAAGTGAAAGCCTCTCCCGAGTACAGATAATTTGCAGTGTTCGCCGCGCTCTATAATCTCCGATAAAGGATAAAATAATGGTTGTTCACTAACATCAAAACGATATACAAGTGCAATAAACCTCTAGGTGGTTGTACTCTAAAGCTCTTCCTCTTGTAAATTTAACAAGATAATATGTCTAAATCCTTGAGCACCGTCAGTATTGAGAAGGACTACACATTGCAGTACAATTCCAAAAAAAGTCTCTATTATTAAATGCTGTATATCAACGTAGTGACAAATATGTTAATAATTATTACTAGGTCTTGTCCACGAAAATTTAAATGAAATGTTTGTGAAAGAGAAAAATTGCGTGAGAATGAACCGTATAAAAATAACTTACCGGTGGGAAGTCATCGTAAAGTATCTTGGGGATGGACTCATCGACTACATAGTCATTCATGTTCCAGCGCGCGCCCTCCATGAACAGGCCATGGATGAACACGCCCTCTGGCGGCGGTTCCTTTAACTCATTAGTGCGCTGGACCTGATATTCAATTGGTATGCTTATTTAAATCTAATATTGTATTTATTATCTGTATGTTTTCTTAGTTCAAGTCATGTGTTCCAAGTCACAGTTTTAAGTGACTGCAAGTCACAAGGCTCGCAGCAAAAGCTACGCTGCTATTATTACTAAATAATTAACTGGCTGACTAAATGTTAAGCTGTCTGTATGAATATACATACACAGGTACAGCGCCACATTAGGCCACTTTTCGCCCCCGCGGGAAACGTGACGTGAAGAGTCCACGAAGGCGAACCACGTCGCCGCCATTTTGGTACGAGTCAAAAAAAGTCAGAGGCGACCGAGGTATTGTACGAACAGCATTTATTCGTGCAGAATAACACCATGATATGCAATGCTGTCACTATACTGCTCGTGGGATCGCAATGGGGAGTATGATTTTTTTTTGACTCGCACCAAAACGGCTGCGACATGGTTCGCCACCCGTCACGTCTCGTTTCCCGCGGGGGTGGAAGGTGCGCTACGTGTGTGGCCTCAGCCTACCCTTTAAATGGGAAAAACGCGAGACTGTACGTATGGAAAACCATAGTGTTTCATAGAATCAAATTCATTTAAAATCGCTCTCACAGACAATTTCTCTCCGATGCTTACCTCGTAATGAAACTCTAACTGGTCGATGGGTATCTTGTATTTTCTCGCATAACTCTGCTGCGCTGCCGTGAGGAACGCTTGCGGGAAGTAGAAGCCAGACAACCAGAAAACGACTGGCGGACCGTTCTGATGCCAATGCTGGACGGAAAGGAGGAAGAAAGTTGTTTGCATTGTTTAACAAGCTGTGACTTGGTTCAAGTGGACTTGCTAATTCATATCATATAATAAACAAAACATTCATGCAGTGAAAAAAGACGAAGTTTTTCTTTTATTGAATAAAATGACAAAACGAGCAAAACGTTCACCTGATGGTAAGTGCAACGTCCGCTCATTACAAATGCTGTGTCACCCACGATATTTCTGTGTGACGCTGACGCTACACTGCGCTCGTCACCCTGAGACATCAGTTCTTAAGTCTCATAGGTCCAGTGATTACGCTAGCTCTCTTGCTAGTTAACTGCAGTGTTATTATACGAGTGTAATCTGTGCCAATACCATGTCAATAACTTTAGTGTGTGTTCAACGGACAGACAGCTAGAAAAGATACTATTTTTCGTCACTTTATCCAATAAAAAAAATGGTAAGTATAATCTCACCAATGTTATTGTTTTTTTAACTCGCCAGCTCATTCTGATTCAATGTTTTTAAACACGAAACCACTAGAATAAATACTACAAAACATTCATAAATCTACGGTTAGATAAGGTGCAACATTGAATAATTTTCGACACCACTGCAACCTGACAAACGCTGACGCTTCATTGTCTACAACAATAAACTGCCTACGATGCACGATATTACACTGAATTCTCCGCTTTGCATGCATATTTGTAATCCAGGTGTTGCGGAAAATTTGTACCAGTTGTTATTGACAGTGCTTTTTTTAAAATTTCGTCGAGTCGAGTAACAATGGCACTGACTTGATTATGGCAGAATTATTTTAAGAGCAGCCATTAAATAAAACAGGAGAAGAAATAACAATGGGTACAACTGTCGCACTCATAGCTTTGCTATATTAAATTAAAACTAACGAGTTGCTTTCGCCGTGTGGTGGTGGCTTAAATTAATCTACCACCCCATTTCATCGCATGGGTATCGTAAAAGTCGACAGAGGGAAAATTAAAACCTGGAGATGGGCAGCATAAATAAACTGCGGTTGTCAACCAGCCTGCCATGCGTGGAAATTATGGCAAAATCTCTCAAAATGAGAACTTCTTTTGTGGCAATCTATGGGGGAGGCCTATGTTCAGCAGTGGACTAGTGATAGGCTGAAATGAATGACTGGCTTAAGTAACCATTAACGTCTCTGACTGCAACAGATGAATATGTTAGCTACGCTATTTTCTTTAAAATAAGTTAATTTATGTAGGTGTGAAGATTAATGTAGGTTCCTAGTGTAATAAGTAATTTGGAACATAAAATTGCAATTAACAATCTAATACTATTATGATTTTTTATTTTTTCCATTTTATTCTATGGGACTGAATCCATGTCACTTCCGAGTCAGGAAATTGAAAAACGTGAGCCGCCTAGCCTCTTGCTTACCATAGTTGTTACAGTTTTACTACTAGGCGGTGCTATATTTTAACGTCATGTACTCCGTCAAGCGGCTCTGAAGTAGCGAACTGTTTTCAGCCACATAAACCGTCCTATAAAGGTGAGAGAAGGCCGCCTGCCCTCCCACAATAGTGTAAAAAAGCAATCTAACACCGCCACCGTGAACCATCACCAGCAACACCAACACTACCAACTAGGCAATACACACCACTGAAGTCGAGACCACGACACGTGTTTCACCTCAAAACGAGGCATTATCAAGTGCTTTTCAAAACTAGTTAACATACACTATTTCATATTTTGCATGCGAATCTTACCGACATAACATTTCTTTCCCTATTATAATGGATTTCGACAAAGTAACGCTCGTTTAACTAGTCTACCATTAAGCATAATCCATTCTGCGTAAATTAGAGTAAGAAATAAACTCTCCCTTCCATAATAATAATACTTTTTATGGGCTTGCTGAAATTACTGATCATCCGTTAAGATCGCTGCATGAAATTTCTTATCATAAAGAAGGTCAGCTTTTACTATAAAGGCTCGTTAATAAAGTTAAACTTCAGCGCTTAGCAAACAAACCTCCCCCGCATGCCTTATCGCGACCGGATGATGACCGGTATTAACGTCTTAACGAGTTTACTAAGATGAGTCTAGGTATTTCAGCGTAGACTACCTTTTTATACGTCAACGCCCTACAATGTGTAGATACCTGCAGAAAGTCCAGCCTGGCGAGAAGGTCGCTGAAGTAGGCGGCGAATGGCTTCAGGGATGGGTAACTTTTGCCAGCCCACAGTGCGGGGATTCGTCCCCGTACCATACTCGTGAGCACCTCCTCGGTAATGTCATTCAAGACGCTCACACCTATCAGCAGAGTGTATCTCACGTTAATATTGTCATTTTAAGTTTATATTATCTATATTTTTTACATAAAGAAACTTTTTAATAAAATCATGAAGTATAGAACAAGTCGCACAAAATATCCAATCCTCCCTGCATTACGCTCTGCAGTGAACTTTTTTCATTGGTTAGAGTGACTAAACGAGCAAAACGTTCACCTGATGGTAAGTACAACGTCTGCCCATAACAAATGCTGTGTCACCCAGAACATTTCTGTGTGGAACCACCCAGCCAACATACGACACCCTGATAGATCAGTTCTTAGGTGATTATACTCAGTGCCCTTCAAAGCGAAACACAGTAATGTTTATGAACTATTTAGAGGCTATGTAAAAGGTACAAACTGTACCTAGACTTACTAAAACATTATTGTATTTTCTTTTTAAAAACTACCTTATCCTACCTCAACCGTCCGTACCCTAAACCGTAAGGTTATTGGCGCTTCAGTTCTAACTTGTCCCATTTGATTTTCGATCTCATTCGGGGAATTTTACTATAGTTGCCACGCTTGGCAGGCGGGTTGGCAAATGCAGTTTATTTATTCAAATGTTTCTGGAAGATGCTGCTGCCCATCTTCTGGTTTTAATTTTCTCTCTGTCGAATTTTACGACACCCACGACATGAGATGGGGTAGTAGATTTTCTTAAACCGCCACTACATGAAATTTTAGACAATGAAATCGAAAACCAATATAAGTGAGTACAAACTCTGCGAGTTAATCGATATCTTTAGGAATCTGTTTTCACAAACCTGTTTTTGGTTAACACCATTAGGTAAGTAAATCTGGGAGCTGCAAAAACCGGCGTGTTAGATCGTCGCAGGACAACTGCCTCATTACAGTAGAAAAGGTTATTGACGGTTAAATAAGTGATCTAATAATCAACCACCCCATCTCGTCCCGCGGGTGTCGTAAAAGTCGACAGAGGGAAAATAAAAACCTGGAGATGGGCAGTAGCATCTTCCTGGAACTGCTAAATAAATAAACAGCGGCTGCCTACCTGCCTACCAAACATGGTAACTCTAGCTAAATCCCCCCAATCTATGGGGCAGGCTTATATTCAGCAGTGGATTTGTGACGGGCTGAAGTGAGTGAGTGAATGAAATAAGTAAGTAAAACCTTGTATGGCTCCAATAACAGCTCTTGAGCTACTTCTGACGACGTTAACGAGGCGATCATATCTAGCTGCCTCTTGGATCACGACAATTGACATAGGCGTCATATCGGCCGGTTTGATATCGCCTTCGTGTGAGGGGCCCCGCAGGATCTTGTCGGGCAGTCGAGCGAGCACGTCTTCTGCTATCGCCATCGCTTGCTGCTCTGGTGTAGCGCCACCACCACCAGCGGCCATCGTGTCCTATAATTTGACAACATTTATAACCAGTTCCATACATATACTAGTTAGCAATTATGCAAGACAAACAGAAAGCTACAAGCATAGGAATCGGCAACACACGGTCGTCTTTTATTAAATTTTTTACTCGAACAGAAGATTCGAGCAGAGAAATTATATTCTGTGAGGATGAAAGCGTAATTAATATCGTTACTCTATATATTAAAAAGTGAAGAGAAAACTTTGTACCGTTTAATAAGCATATTACGTGTGAGATTTGGCATAGTTAAAGTTTATATGGAGAACGTGTGCAGAAAGCTAAAGTTTATATATAATATGTGTTACATAAATACAGTCACGCCTTTTTCTCATTCAAGGAGTAGGCAGAGGCCATTCACATAGCCAACTTTTCGCTCGTTCGACGTGACGAGTGGCGATGGTTCGCGTCGCCGCAATTTTGGTACGAGTCAAAAAAATCTTACTCCCTATTGCGTTCCCACGAGCAGTATAGTGACAGGATTGCATATTATGGTGTTATTCTGCACGAATAAAGGCTGTCCGTACAATATCTTAGTAAAAGATAAGAGCTATTCTATTCTGCCGGACACCTACCGGTGGTGTTACCAATACATTAAATTCAGTAAAGAAGGTTAAGAAATTACTGTCATATCGAACTTTGGGCAACCACTGGTAACAATAGTTGGATTAGTAATACAAATTCTTAGTACCTAATAGATAGTAAATTTACGAGTTGCGTTTCTTTGCATTATTCGCAGTAATTAATGAAACTCTCAAATTATAAGTATTCCTTAGCCCTTTGTTTTTATTAACTGAATCTTGGTCATTTTATCCATCAACTAGGTACAAGTTAGTGATAGTAATTTAAAAAAAAACATGTGTATGTTGGCTAAATGCCAGCGACATTATCTTCGTTCCGTTTACACGTTTTTAAGATCGTAATAAAATCTTGATTAATAATTTTCATTGTTTTATTGTTTTTGCCAAATTATGTGAAAAGACAAAAGTAGCTATTCGTTAATAAGCTGATCATTAAATTGCCGTGTTCAACTGTTTCAATAAAATCGGAATAGGGTACATGTTATAGTTAAGACATGCAATTAGATAAACGAAACAATGATTTCTTTTTCTAGGCCAGGATATTTTTTTAATGGCTAATATAAATCTTAAAACAGCCGTTTGCGAAAGAAACTATATTTTTTTTAAATCCAGGTTATATTTTAAAATTATAAATTAAAACACTAACGTAGCGCTCAGTAAAAATATTGTTTACACTGATTTTGCATTTATGTATTGTTTTATTTATTATGCCTTCTTGTATACAAAGATTGCATACTGATCAAAGATTTTTTTATAATTTAATACAAAAAAATATGAAATTATAAAATAAAACAATAACGTAGCGCTCAGTAAAAATGTTGTTTACACTGATTTTGCATTTATGTATTGTTTTATTTCTTATGCCTTCTATACAAGAAGGATAAAGATTGCATACTGATCAAAGTTTTTTTTTTTAATAATTTAATACCAAAAACGTTATAAATTGGACAAATTAAAAAAATTTAATTAAAATTCACTTCTTCAAACATAATACATAAAAAATACTTACCCCATAATACGTAAAACGTTATGAAAGTTTAAACAAGTATGATTAAGCACTGCAAAAACCATAATCATGCATGACCTACACAACCAATAAAACTGATAAAAGCAAAAAAAATCAAGAATATGCTCCGTAAATATGACAACACATTGCAGACAAGAAATGCATTTGGCTGAATACCAAAAAGGGACCATTTCACTTACTAAATACTTTTTCAGAAGATCCTGTAGGCATAAAAGTTTCGAAATTAATTTTTATGAAAACATAACTTAAGACAAACATTAATTACATTTTAACATCATGTTACATACCGTGCGATCCTATTTGAGTCCAGAACAGCATGGATGGAAAAAGAAAATATGAACTATTATTAACTTTATAATTCGAACACAGCATACAATATCAAAAGGACAAGGATTAGCATTTCAAAAAAAATCAAAAATTAATTTACGTCATACGTAACATTGCGTCACGGCGTACATTACTTTTAATTATACATATGTTTAATTTAATATTAAGCTAGTGCTTAACCACAAAACTGCCTGTAATATAGCAAGGTTAGGGACGAGCGTTAAGCGCGTTAGCCTAAGAAATGCATAATAATTTTTGCTTTGATAATTCCAATACCATATCGGCCCGGGAACTCGTCTTTGAGATACTGGAAGGGTGAGAAGGATTTAACCATTCTCAGTTTTTCCATCACATGTTCTCTAGAATTAAAACCTAAATACATGCAGCTTCTTAGAATTCATCTAGAGCTATCTCTGGTAAATTTCTACTAGGGCAATATTATACACTCTGGACAAAAAGAAGAACCAATCTAAGATCAACGAAAGTCATTAATAACTACGTACGATTTTTTTTTAAACGAGAGGAGTTGCAATATATCAGAGAAAACTTTCGTATACGGAGCAACTCGCTACATTTCACTCGATGTACGAACCTCATAGTGCCTTTTACCATAATTTGGAATAGCATAGCACAATAACACTGGAATAACATCGCACTAAATATCAGGTCAAACAAAGCTAGATATCATGCCTTCTTTGCATAAAATTCTAAAATCCTGAAGTTATATCCTTTAAGGGTGCAACTACTTAAACAATGTTTTATTACTTATTGTTGTATTAGTTATTATTGTAAGAGACATTATAAGCAAATGAAGTTTGGGCTTGTTATTTTACTCCAGTGTGTAATTCACGGTACAAATTAAATCATTTTGTAGCTCGTTATGCCGCTAAAATATTTAAGTGACATCGAATAGATTTTACACTTTTTCTAATAAATTTACAAGAAATTGTTATAATAAAAATATAAGTTCAATATATTTTTAGGAAAGGATTGGATTCGAAATCAGGACCCGCGGCGTAGTAGTCAGATATTCTGACCACCGTAAGTAGGTCTCACAGTTCGTCAAAACGTCTGTATTATAATAGACTTTAGTAACCAAAGTCGCATAGCAGTCATTCACGTATATATAATTATTTTAAATATCAGAGCGTTACATCACTACAGCTAGATACTAGTTATAGAGCGCGTAAATGGGTTGGCTCGATCGGAGCGTAGAGAGTAGAGAGTAGAGCCACGCCCCCACAGAATACCACCGTTAATCAGAAGTATATCGCTGGTGTCTTTCATGTGGTGAGTGAAGAGAACCGGAGTCACTTACTGATAACAAGACATTCCAGTCTTCAGGTGTGACAACATGTTAATAATAATCGTTTTAATAATTGATAAATTGGACATTAGATAATTGAAAAAAAAAATGAGGACAAACAATTCAAAATGTTATAATGTGCATTGCGTAATTTAATTCTATAAAATATTTGTATGGCTATACAGACAGTATATGTGAAACGCCGATATTGATAAAATAATATTTATGGAACCTTATTTATGCAAATAAAAAAAAGTGAAGTAACAATCTACTCGTACAAATGTCCCACTGCTAAGCACAGGCTTCCTCCTATTTTCTTAGAGGGCTTTGGCGCTCCGACAGTCCGCAAGGCTGCTCCAATGCGAGCTGGTGAAGCCAGCGTCCTCGTAATATTTCTATTCCTCAGACATGCAGGTTTCCTCATGAAGGAAAACCCTTTACCGCTGAGCACGTGATAAATCAGCACCTAAAATTGCGGAACAATTTTAAAGGTGCCGGCACCGGAGATCGTACTCAGGTCACTCCACTCGCATACTATGAAATTTAAGGCAAGCGCCCGCCCGCTGAGCTACCAAGCAGCATTTAAAAAATTAAATATAATTGATTCATTTCAGCAAATAAAAGAATTTTGAATTGGAATTACGAGTATGAAAGCAAAAGGAAAAAGACTGAGCTTAATCCCAGTGCTGCTTCCAGTCATCAGTATAGTATTTAGTAGATTTGTGTGTTTTTTTTTATTAGCGAAAGTGACGAACGAGCGAAACCTTCACCTGATGGTAAGTGTAACGTTCGCCCATGACGACGACCCAGGTGGTAACCCAGAACATTTCTGTGCGGCACCACACTGCGCCCGTCACCCTGAGACATTAGTCCTTATATGCCCATTCATAACGCTAGCTGTCAAAGCCCTTCAGACCGAAACACAGTAATGCTAGCACATTACTGCTTCACGGAAGAATAAGTGGCCTCGGCAGTGGCAACTACCTAGACGGATTCCTGAACAGGAATCCTACCACCGGTAAAAGTGAGCGCATTCTTGCGCTGAGACCAGAATTCACGAGATCCCTTTTGCATTGATAAAAAGTGAAAACTTAAGCGAAGCTGAAACAAAGCGCATATTGAGACACAGAAAATTCTTATGTTCTGCTCTCGGAGTACATAAAATGTAGGTACATTATAGCCCAAACTAGTAGACTTAGATTAAACTTCAGACTATGTTTTCACTCTATCAATGTAATTGAAATACATTTTGTGGAATCGGAAGCTGGATAAGACGGATAAAAGCTAAGCATTTCTGAACCAAAAAGTGTAAAAACAACATCAAAAATTAAATGTTTTCTTTATATAGTAAACATTTAAAGCGCTCATACCACTGATATTAACGAAAAAATGTAATTCACGTTTCGAGCCTCAACTAAACGCATTCATTCTTGAGCACCTTCCGACTTCGAAGTGTATTATATATCAATGGCATATACGTTTCGGATTTTATTAATAATATCTACTCCTCTACTGTGAGTGCACCTTACAGGTAATCTAAAATTTGAGGTCCGGAAATAGAAGTTTTATTTCTACTTGAGTACGCGTAACTTAAGATTTTACGACAAAGCCGCTCTTCCACTTATTTAGCAGGGATTTTTGTAAAGAGAGTGTCTTCCCCACCATCTCTTCTCATCACTTATAGAAATACTAATTTGCTACATTAGTTTTATAGTTTAAATTTCGACGGTATCGTACCCACCTGAGTAAGTATAGCGGTGTCCAACAGTTCTTCTGCCTCGCGGAAGTGCTTCGTTATATCGGCGTTGGCGTGAAAGCCGAACACGGCAGGAGGAGTCGCCTACTGGCAGCGAACGCGCGAATGACACAAAGTCGGAGTGCTCCTTCAGGGTCGGTATATAATACAGGCCTTTGAACAAAAACAAGATAAGATAAAACAGGAAAGGACGTTGCTTGGTGAAATGTGTCAATATGTCAGAAGCCCTCGGAGGAACACCGGATTGGAAGTTCTTTACAATAACAATTTTTTTTAAGAACTTTCCATGTTTCAGAAAAATGCTTCAATCTAATTTTCGTCCTTAAGATTGTCGTACTAGTTGTGAGAAGAAAATACATATTTTTTTTACCGATTTGCTTCATCGTCATCATCATCATCATTTCAGCCTATCAGTAGTCCACTGCTGAACATAGGACCTCCCCCATAGATTGCCACAAAAGTTTGTAGCTCTCATTTTGGGGGGATTTCGCCATAGTTGCCACACTTGGCAGGCGGGTTGGCCATCGCAGTTTATTTATTCAGATGTCCCAGAAAGATGCTGCTGCCCATTTCCTGGTTTTTCATTTCCCTTTGTCGATATTACGACACCCACGGGATCAGATGGGGTGGTAGGTTCTCTTAAGCCGCCACAAAACTTAATAAGTAATTAAATTTTATTTTTCACTTTAGTACACAGATAGGTGTCCGGTAAACTAGAAAAGCACCTACTTCTTTCCTTCCGAGGTGTCGGCGACTAAGGTATTGTACGGACAGCCTTTATTCGTTAATAGAATAACACCATAATATGCAATTTTGTCACTATATCCCCATTGCATTCCCACGAGCACGTGGGAATGCAATGGGGAGTAAGATTTTTTTGATTTGTAACAAAATTGCAGCGACGTGGTTCACCACCCGTCATGTCTCGTTTCCCGCGGGGGCGTAAAGGGGGCTATGTGTGTGGTCTCCGCCTACCTCTTTAATGGGAATGGATGGTATGTAGTACCATCATTGACTCTTCACTAGATATCATTAGATCAATCAAGAACCGATGACAGCACAACGATGACAAAAACAACGAACAAAACCGATCATTTTCAACGTTATTTCTCAATCTGTAGTGTTATAACTTATAGTTGGCCATTATATTGTGAATGAATATAAAGTGAAGTTTCACGTATAAAAGTCGGCATCAAGTTATTATCAACGCCATCTATCTGCTATAAGTCTCACTTCCTCAAGATTATTTTTATCGCTGAAGAATATAAGTTCTTAGTATCAGGCACTACGTTGCTTTTCAATCTTGCTGTAAAGTAAATGTAATATAATTAATTTTACTTTTATCATATTAACATTAAGTTTTTAGTACATTAAACGTAATTATTATAATTAAAATAATTATGTTTCTTAAGTTATAAATTTTTAAATTTTAAAAATTCAAACTTTTGTAAGTTAATCTTCAACTTACAAAAGTTTGAATTTTTTTTTTAGTTTCAAATTAGTTGATCCAATGAATAAAAAACTACGCTAAATTTTCTCACCTTAAATTTCATAGTACATGAATGACCTGGGTTCGATTCTCGGTGCCGGCACCACTAAAATTGTTAATTGCAATTTGGAGTACTGATTTACCATCTGCTCGTCGGTTAAGTAATACATTGTGAGGGAACCTGCATGTCTGAGAAATATTTCGGCGACATATGAAGTACGTCAGCGTGGCAGACTCTTCTCGGCTCCAAAAACCCTTATTTTTCCGTCTGTCGACTTTTACGGCACCCACGGGACGAAATCTGGTGTAGATTATACAGTAGGTATATAGAAGGTGTCTCTTTCTCTTTAATATTTTAAAGGTACTGGAGATTTTAAATACCTTCACTAATTCTGAGTTTCTGGTTTTGATTATTTAAATGAGTCGAGTGAGATAATTGAGCTAGAATTGTAGACAACACAACTATACAGAATTAGATCCGAAGGAGCGACCAAGTTTGGGTTGTACAAATTGAAAATTTAACATAAAGTTTCAATGTGATATTTTTAAGTCTCATTTTTTAAAAGAATACTAGAAATTAAAATACTAATATTCCTGTTAATCACTCCAAAAAAAGGGACATGTGCTAGGAGATGGTTCAAGACAATAGTCGAATCGCGAGCTCGATTTCGCGACGTCATGTTTCGCAGTCCGTACCCTCAACCATTAGGCTTTTCCAAACTCCCTGGGTTACGCAATTACATTATCTATCAGAGGTCATACCAGAAGGGTCAAGTTGGTAGTTGTGCTCGTGCACAGCGCGGGGATTGTAGAACTTGTGCAGGATTGTGTTCAGGCAGCGCCGGTCCCAGTCGTCGGTCACACGCCCGCCGTAATTGCACTCGCCTGTCAGATAGCGTAGCGCCACGAATTGGATGTCCTACGAGAAATACAAGAATACGCAAACCGAAAGTAGAATAAAAATATGTCATCATCACCAGCATTTCAGCCTATTTATAGTCCACTGTTGAACATAAGTCTCCCCCATGGATTGCCACAAAACACGGCCCTGAGCCACCTGCATCCATCGACTTCCCGCAAAACTATGCAGGTCGTCGCGCTTGCCGGTACGAGGTTGACACTCGAGAACCTTTTCTTCCCCAACGATTGTCGGTTCTACGAGCTAAATTTGTCGGTCCATTGCCACTTCAACTTAACTAATCCTTAGGGCTACCTCATCGATATAATCGTTACGGATGTAGCCTTTCCATTAGCCATAGTCGTTGAGCGACTCTGAGATTTATTTAATAATAAAATATACATAAAAATGTTTATTTATTTAGTTGTACAATAATGCAATATTCCGTTCTACGATAAACTTGATTGGCTATTATATACTATATTTGAAATTGCGAATTTCTGTTTCAATTAGCAAAACTTTTGTACTTAGATATAGAAAAGCGGGCGATGATTTTTGAATATACTGTTAATGTCACCTGATTTTAAAAATGACAATAAACACATATCATAGGATGTGTTTGTTCATAATGTCCACTTACGTCATACTCGTTGAGGAACATGTAGAGCTGTGTAACACTGATTCTTAGATCGGTCTCATTGAACTCGTATCGGATGTTCCAGCCCAGCGGACCGAACTGACGGCGCTCTTGAACCACCGCGTGGAAGAAACACAGCGCGAATAGAAGTTTCTTGAACACCTCCGTCTGCTTGTTGCCTTCGAACCACTCGGGATCGTTGATCGGGTCACTTTGGTACGAGCGAGCTATGTTAGCGCGGAGACCTGGATACGTTTTGTAAGGCGTAATGAAGAAACCTTGGGCTTAACACAGTGTATGCAGAAATAGTCAATAAGTGATGATGGGTAAAATATTGTCAAGGTGAATTATATCGAGACACAAACTGGGAGATGACACAATGCTTCTAAAGATAGTTCTGCAGTGAAACTCAAATATTGATGAAGAAAAGATAAAATTTAAAAGGCGTATAGTCACTTTTAACAGGTGGTAGGATTCCTGTTACTGTGTTTCGGCCTAAAGGGCACTGTGAGACAGTGTAATCACTGGGAATTTTGAGACTTAAGAACTGAGACAATCAGAGTGACAGGCGCAGTGTGGTGTCACACAGAAATATTCTGCGTGGCACAGCATCTATTTTGGGCAGATGTTGCATTTACGAGTACCATCAGGTGAACGTTTTGCTCGTCTCACCACTTTAGCCAATAAAAAATAAAATAAAAATCACAACAAGATAATTTATTTTATAAGTACAAAGTAACAACTATTACAAAATAAAGTTAAACCACAAAATAATATCAGAATACATCAGAACTTACAAACTATTAATAAATTTAATGGCATATATTATAGACGTATAACGCAATAAGTTAGCTATAATGCAGTTTAATAGAAACAGAACTGAACTCTTAATTTTGTTAACCATTGAATTTGTGAATATAAAAAAATAGTTACGTAGTGGCATTTTCAAATGTTTTTAGAATTTTAGACAGTTTTCTCATGAAAAATACTTGTGTTTATTCATTTTTTCTCACATCTTTCGTACAAGGTTGAGACATTCTAGCAAGAAAATAAGTACTAGTAGCAGAATATCTGATATATTGCATGCAAATAACTATTTTTTAATATAAATATTAATATACATAAATTTTTTTTTTAAATCCGATAGGTGTCCGGCAGAGAAGAATAGCATCTACCTCTTTCTACCGAGGCGTCGTAAGAGGCGACTAAGGACAGCCTTTATTCGTGCAGAATAACACCATAATATGCAGCGCTGTCACTATACTGCTCGTGGGAATGAAATGGGAAGTAAGAAGTTTTTTTGACTCATAGCGGCGACGTGGTTCGCCACCCGTCACGTCTCGTTTCCTGCGGGAGCGAAAAGTGGGCTACGTTTGTGGTCTCTGCCTACCCCTTTTATGCGAAAACCCGTGATTGTATGTATGTATGTAATTCTGTTTTTAATTTAATAATAATATTAAGCCGCTACAGCTTAAGGGAATCTACCACCCCATCTCATCCCGTGGGTGTCGTAAAAGTCGACAAAATTAAAATGAAAACCAGGAGACGGGCAGCATCATCTTCCTGTAAATCTGAACAAATAATCTGCGGTCGCCAACCCGCCTGCCAAGCGCGGCAAATAAAAAGCGCCCAAAATAAGAGCTGCAAACTTTTGTGGACATCTAAGGGGGAGGCAATCTAAGGGCCTATGTTCAGGGGAGGCCTATGTTCAGGGGAGGCCTATGTTCAGGGGAGGCCTATGTTCAGGGGAGGCCTATGTTCAGGGGAGGCCTATGTTCAGCAGTGGACTAGTGATAGGCTGAAATGATGATAATGATGAATAATATGATGTACCTTGAGGTGGTTCGTTGGTCATCTTAACACCGTTTTGTAATACGTAAACAGGGAAATGTTCTGCCGGGTACGACGTTAACCAAAGTCGAAAATCTGGATGTGTGTTATCTGGCGTCAAGCCTTCGCAAATCTGAAAGGATGATACTGTGTTAAAACTCAAAGAATCATCGTAATAGGTCGCAATAGGTCGCAATAGGTCGCCGTATAAAGACATAAAACAAAAAATATCTATAATCACGAGAAGAGATACGCTGCAGCTCTTATTTCCGGTTGCCGCACGTACCAGGGTCGGTTCAAAGGAAGGACCACACTTTTACAGGCAGGCTATTACCAGCGGAAAGTGTAGAGAACCGAAGACTCAATTACGTCAGAGATTGAGGCGATAATATGTTGACTCGTATTTATAAGCCACATCAGTGACAACTTACATTAGGTGGACAGTACTTTGTCAATAATAAAATAACGTTATGACGCTAAGATGTATGTATGCGTGGGCAAATTTTGTGGATGTGTGTATGCGTGCATTTGTGGTTGTGTTGGTTGCCGTGTACGGAATAATTACTGATAAGTTTTCGTAATATTTTCAGTAGCAATTATATTTTACTTACCTGTTACGCAGTTAATAATTAAAAATGTATGTGTTGTATTTCGAACAGATTTCGGGATTAAAATCACATTAATCGTGATAAAAAATACAAGTGTCAAATATCCGATCCAATATTGAAAGATTCACTTATTATCGGTTATTGAAGTTCATACCTTTTCCAACATCGGCATCCAACTTTTGGCAAGGTGACAGTTCTGTAAAACCACCCAGGTACCGCTGCGGACTCCTTCGTCGATGAGCTTCACTGCTATTGGACCTTGCCCTTGACCCAACGACAAAGAAAATAGTCGGGACGACCCGAAACCCTGAGTGCAAGATACGTCGGTTATAATACGTTATGTGCTTCATAATAACCGTAGAACTTAGGCGCACCTACATATATGCTTGAAAACTAGAAGTATATGCCAGTGATTTATGACTTTTTGATGTGAAGTATTATATATTTTTTTTGGCTTTTCCTCCAAAACGTCTATTAAGTGATAACCACTAAAGGGCTCTGTTGGCAGTACTTCTGTGCAGATGTCCGTTTAGGTACGTGGCTGCCGCCAACTACTGGCTACTGTGCAAACGTTGTTGTGTTTTGGTCCGCATAGCACTGGTAGTGTAATTACTGGGCATGTGAGTCTTAAGAACTGACGTCTCAGGGCGGCACTGCACCAGCGCAGTGCGATGCCGCCACACAGATATGTTATGGGAAACACAACATTTATTATGGACAAACGTCGCACTCAGCATCAGATGATTTGCTAGTCTCGACACATTCTTCCATTAAAAAGTGGTCATTGTAGTCCATAGACAGCTTCACACATAGCTAGTGAATTAATTAACTGACGTTTCAAGGTGTCGAGCGCAGTGCAGTGTCACAAAAGGCTTGCAATTGAAAGTTCTTGGTGATACTGAAACTGTTGGCGCGGCACTTATCATTCAGTAAGCGGTTTGTTCCTCCCGTTACTTAATACAATGAAAGACTGTTGACACAAAATTTATACGGACTAAACATAATAAACTCGGTATTAACGTATTTGTTATATTTTTGATTTATTCGTAGTATCTGAAAGGTTAAGGGTATACTTTCTAGCGGAAAATTATCATTTCCCGATCTATACACATGCATACATTTGTAATTTTTTGTGTCAAAAACTTGCACATTTTGTTCAACTTCAATCGTATTGAATCTACTTAAATCGTGAAGGCTTTGAGACATTACAATTAAAGAGAGACTCAAGATAGTTTTGGGATTATTATCTACAATCGGTGCAAACTTTTGTAATTTGTTCTTTACATAAAAATAGTTCTCCAATGGTGCTCTCTTTTCGTTGCGGGTCGCAAAGAGAACTGTTTAAACTATTGTCTAAGTCAAACAATGATCTCGCCCAGTTATTTATTAAACGGACGGCCGGTCAGCTATCAGCTACTTGAACTTTATAGCAGTTGAGCCGGTTACTGAGACAAAGGTTACGATTACCTACCTCAAATAAAAGGCTGATTTTATTTCCAGGCTATGAAAGTTTTATTTGATTCTTAAGTAATAAATATTATGTATGAAAGCAGACGGCGATATAATCAAGGTAAAAGCGTTATTACGTTAAGCTGGACGGCTATTTCACCATTTATCGGATGCCATAATTTTTATCCAGTATTGCCTATAGTGGTAGAGCTTGGGGGCTGGACGCTCTTCTTAAATTTCATAGTACGCGAGTGACCTGAGTTCGATGTCCAGTGCTGACACCTCTAAAATTGTTCTGCTCAGCGGTAAAGGAAACTTCGTGAGGAATCCTACCAGCATTGGAGCAGCGTGGCGTACTCTTACTGGCTCCAAAACCCTCTTAGAAATGAGAGGAGGCCTATGCTCAGGGCCCTATGCAATTTATAGGCTGTTACTTTACTTTTTATAACAGACTTCAAAAAAGGAATAGGAGGTTCTCGATTCGTCTGTATATATTTTTTAGTTGTTTTTATGTATGTTCGGGCATAGCTTCTTTTAAATGAACCGATTGTAATGATTGAAGATAATAGAAAGGGGGTACCGTAAGGGTGGTCCCATATAATTTTCATCAAGTTTTGATGATGGGATCCATGACAAAATCATTAAACTCTTAAATTCGCATAAACATGTTTCGAGCTGCTGCGTTGAACTCGGTTTTTTGATTAAATAATTATTTATTGCCTTTAGTCAACTTATAGAACACCCTCAGCTTATATACGAGACGAACGAGACGCATATTTTTGCTTATTTTAACTGGTATACACCAAAATATACCGAATGACATACCTGATCGTCAGCAAATTTGAGTAGTGTTCCCATAGGATCAGATCCGGGTGTCAGGACAAAGAGCAATGGTACGCAGCAGTGGGAGTCGGCGTAGGATGAAGACAGATCGAACAACGGCGGCTCGATAAACTGCCGTCCTAATTGTGCTGTAACGAGAATCACTTATACAGCTTAAGTAAATATAACTGCACCAAGTCGGCACACGTCTTAGATTTTAGAGTTGTACCTATTTAGTTGAATTCCCTTGGTTTGAATTTTATCTACAGCCAATGTTGAGAAACATACATACAGTCACGCCTCTTTCCCATAGGGGTAGGCACAGACCACATCTTTTCACTTGCTACGATCCTGACACATCTTTAGCTTCTTCCACTTTCATTAGCGTTTTCATACGCTCGTCAGTTGCGGGTACTTTTAACGTGTTAAGAAAACGTTAAGAAAACACATAAAATATGGAATTGAGTGTAGATGTATTGAGACTTTATAAAAGACATTAATATGATGATGATGTTCTCCTAGCCGATTTTGACCACGGCGACAACTTTTGACTACTGTCGAGAGCCATCAACTGCGCAGGAGATATTATAGTGCCACAAGTGTACGCGCAAACACAGAGGCACTCACTCGTCCCAACCTACCCGCGCCCGATGTAACGCTGAACTGAACGCTGATGCGATAAGATCGGAGGTAGGCTAGGATGCAGTGTCAGAAACACGGGGACAATCACAACACAACCAGACCCGAAAACCAACAATTTATGTTTTAGCACAAATGTTGGCTCCGGCTGGGATTCGAAACCAGGACCCGCGGCTTAGAAGTCAGGTACTCTGACCACTGAGCCAAGCGGTCGTCAAAGACATTAATATAGTGCGATGTTGACTTCTGATAATAATCAGAAAATCTGATAGTGGTCTAAATCGGTCATTAGGACTTCTTATCATTAATTTTAAACTAAATGAAAGTACCTTCAACATAATTTTGCACGGCGGGTACCATCATATCCATTCGCATACAACGCAGAACCATTAATTTCTGAAAACATACCAGAACATTAAACCTTTAAGAATCATAGTTATTTGCTTTGTAAGAAAGATTATATCTCTTAAATCAGTAGTACGAACCTCCGTTGTATATTTAGACTGATTTATTTCACACTTACTTACCTTAACTCACTCTAACCTCACTCATTCTAACTCACTTTTAATTTCCTAGAACGCAAGCAGCCATAGTTCGATTCCTATTGTTGGTACAATTCAAATTGTTAATTGCAATTATGAGTGCTGATTTACTACGCGGGAGACGACAAAGGAAAAAAATTACGAAACCTGCATAACTGACAAATAACAGAAAATGTTGGGAGGTCATTAGAAGTCACCAACATTCACTGGAGCAACGTGGCGGACTCTTTCCGAATCCAAAATCTTGTCAAAAATTAGTACGAGTACAAGCCTGTGTCCAGTAGTGATTGGTCGATACTTTGCTATTACTTTACGCGATTAGTTAAAATTACATGACTTTATTGTAGTTCACGTTTGAAACATGCAGAGAATCAATCTCTTTAAAATCAAAAAAAAAACATATGTTTTAAGTAGGACAACAAGGACTTTGTGAGTAGACGATTCACGCTTAATACGAGTAACTAATGTCAGTAATGTCTATTCACATTTATTTGTTTGCTGTCATATATACCTTAATGCAATGGTTTACATATGAATAGTTCAGCCTATTGGTTCTCATGACCAGAATATTTGGTTTAATTTTCGGCTTTCAAAGATTGATTTTCACTCTTTTACAATAGGAAAATTACTCCCCGCAGTTCGAATAATTATAAAATGATAATACGACAAAATTATTCTTTCAAAAGTAACTTTTTGAATGTAAGAAAAAGTAATGTTTTGCGTGCAGGTATGAGCTCGCGATTTACCATTGACTCATCACGATAAGACCTATTTAGCATATATATTCCTTTCTCGACATATACACCCACAAAGAACGGTTTTGACGATAATTTGCTGTTAAATGTGTAAACGGGCTGGTGGTGTTTTTGTCTACGGTCCATGCCAGGACGGGGCGAATCAGCCAGTTTTATATACATCTCATATTCTGCTGTATTACCGATATAAAGAGTTTATTTTCATTAATGAATTCAGTTTTAATTATAAATAATAAATTTATTCTTAACCATAATTATTACATATCAAATTATTTTATATAAAGGGATGCAGGAATCCGACTAGGTAGGTACCGCCCCAGGGCCAGTTATTCTGCCGTGAAGCAGTAGTGTGCAAACATTACTGTGTTTCGGTTTGAAGGGCACTGAGAGCTAGCGTAATCACTGGGCATTTGAGACTTAAGAACTGATGTCTCAGGGTTACGAGCGCGATGTGGTGTCACACAGAAATATTCTGGGTGGCACAGCATTTGTTGTGGGCGGACGATGCACTTACCATCAGGTGAACGTTTTGCTCGTTTCGTCACTTTATACAATAAAAACAAAGAAGATAGACCTCAAATCCATCGAGTTTGCTGTTCCAAGGCTCGGGTAGCGGCTGGTTCTGAGGGTCAGCTGTATCGCAGTACGCTTCCCACTTCGATATGTTCGACGTGAAATGTTTCACAATGCCATTGAATTTTTCAAATTCGTTTAGTCTACGAAAAAATACAAAGTAAGTAATATATTTATCCACGATAAAAACATGCAAGACAGTATACAATTAATAAATTAAAAAAATATTAATAAAACAACTTAACTAATAAGAAAAAAAATGAGAAAACGGTTAATATGTGCTGCGGCATAAAATCGCAAAATAGATTTTAAGGTCCATTCGAATGGAAATGGAAATTTATCTTATTTCACTCCTTATTTTTTAAAATTCAGTTTCTCTTCATAATACACTTACACAATTACAATACAAATAATAGCTCATTTCACTAAGCAAAAGAAAAAATGCATAGACAACATTCGAATATAAAAACCATAGTCAAATTTGGGAGTAGTGTGATTCTAAAGTGAATACCAACTCAACTTAAAATATACCGCTACAAACTAAAGCTGTCGCAATTCGTCGCATCATTTTTTGCGAAGCCCATATTGAAATAAACATAGCTTTGACTTGCACACATTGATGTAAGTACAATAATCTGTAGACCCAATGATCGACTCAAAAACGTCCGCGAAAAAGAGCGCACAATGCGCTCATTGTTTATTTAAAATTTTGTAGCGTCAAATTAGCAACAAATTTAAAAACGTCGTGGAAAGATACATGTCGTGGGCATAACACTAAATTTGTTTATTTAATTGGAATTTGTAATATTTTTCTTTATTTTTATGTTTTGATCGAGGACGCTTTGTAATGTGATTTTTGTATGGAACTGTGCATCTGGGGTTTTTGTATATACGTGCTTGCACATTAAAATTTTCGAGACACGTTTTTATTCACAGAGAAAACGTTTTTCAGGCCACCGCCAGTTGGCGCATTGGTATATTGCGGTGATTTTCTTCTGCACTACGGGTCGCGGGTTCGATTTCCGAACATCACAAGGCACAGGGCGACCTACCAAACAAGATGGGTATCTTACAAGCGTGCATGACACGGCCTCTTTTAAGCTAACGTGCTCATCTTCTTGGGCAGTAATCTATAGTTTTAGGGACGTAGAATACTTTCGTATGTTTGATTGTTCAAAATTCACATTTGTGACATAAAATATTAAGAAACTTGTTAAGTGCGAATCGTGCTCACAGATGGTGAGTTCTGTAACATGCCATAAAAAAAAACCTAGAGTGAAATATTTAGTTTCGAGTCAAAGCTAAATATGATAATTTAAAAACTTAATTATCTTAGTTTAATATCTGCGTCTGAAATACACAGTGATCACAATTTCTGCTCAGAAATCCAAAGGATTTTGTCGATTATACGAATATTTTTTCCGTGAGAGAATCGAATCCGCGACCCGTAGCACAGAAGTTATTCGCTTAGCTATTACACCAGAGTTGAACCTAGCTATCGATGGATATAGACATTTTAATAAAAACAACATTCTGTCACAACATGGAAATACTTTTTCAGTGTATTTTATGATTCGTCAATTCGTAATATTATATTCATACTCATTTATTTATTTATTAACATTGGAAAAAAATATTGATAATCAAGTATCATTCATTGAATTAAAATCAGTTATAATAAAATATAGCAACGTTTTTTAACATTTATAAGTGGACCAAGTAAACTTAATACTTGTTGAAGCTCGTTGAGGCAAAGCAAAAATCCTTTCGTAAATATTGATCAAGCCTCACCCGTTTAACTCCGCCCATGCCTGCGGACTAATAAAGTGCACCGGGTTGGGCGGTATCTGCCGCGGCTGGGCGCCGCCCAGAAGGAAGATCACGTTGTTCTGCTGGAGGCGACCCTCCGCCACCATTATTGTGATCGTTAATAATAACGAAAATACAATTTTGTCCTGAAAGATGTATTTGATCACAAAATTTATTAGTTTTCGAAAATGAAGAGTGCAGTAAGATGTATGTTATGTATGTTAAATGTTAAAAACAATAACTGGGCGTTACTCACAAACAGACAGTTTTTGGGTCATTGGTCTGTCTTAAAAAAAATACGAAATACCACTGCCTTAAAAACTAAACTGCAAGAAGAAACTGTTTCGTATTAATATTTTGAAACAGGGCACTTATATATCCAACATAGTTTTGGAACTTTTGTCCATAGATTTATTGAGAGCCAGATTAATGACATCAACATGCATAATAATCAGATTAATTCTGTGCATACAAATGAAACATTACCTAGATAAAATACTATGAAAGCTGTTTTTAAGATAAAAATAAACTTTATTACAGTTGAACTTAATTAGCACCACCTAATTATAATATGAATAAAATTATCTTGTAATTCTGTTAATTCAATAAGAATGTCTTCTAAAAGTAGAAAAACAATCAGAAAATTTAATCAATGCAAATCAGCTTTACTCTTGCACCTGAATGAAATTACCGCACCTTGTAATGATGTCAAAATCGTTAGGAAATTAGTAGGAACGTATAATTAGTCTAGCTATTCAACGCTGCCAGTATCTTCAGAACCTTGCCTAAAGGGACTCCTTTTAATAGTATATTTTAGTTATTATATTATATTTTTTAAGGTTTTTAGTTTTAGTTTAATTGTTCTAGTATATATTTTTTATTTCTGTATAAATAAATAAATTGAATTTAACATATGATAAATTATATTAATAAAACATTAATTTATTATATATGAATTAAACAAAAAAAAACATTCCAAAATACATACTGATTAAAAACTTTTGAGATGCGTTTTGCAATGTTTCACTTAAAGTTATACTAATAAGGAATACCAATAACAATAAGGAACGTCATTATCATCATAATTTCAGCCCATCACAAGTACACTGCTAAACCTTTGCTGGCCTCGACCATAGATTACCACATAACATGCTCCTCAACCACCTGCAACGACTTTCAACAAAACGATTTGACACAAGATATTGTTTTAATTTAAATGGATTATTCAAAACATTGCCGTGTGGTAGCGGATTAAGAGAATCTATCACCCCATCTCATTCCGTGGGTGTCGTAAAAGTCGACAGGTGGAAAATTAAAACCATGTGTAAACTACCATATATAATGTATAAAGTTTTATAATAAAATTCCTAAAAGTGTAACACAAAAATCGGACATGGATTTTCAAAAACTTATCAAAAAGACTTAATTTTATAAAGCGTATTATAAAATAGTCCTCTATATAATGGGACAAAGATGTGTGGAAATAACTCATACTCTGCACTTGAAAACCCCCTGGCCTGGCGTGGCAACTATGGCAAAATCCCCCCAAAATGAGAGCTATAAATTTTTTCGCAATCTATGGCGAAGGCCTATGTTCAGCAGTGCGCTAATGATAGGCTGAAATTGTGATGATGATGATGTAATTAAAATGAATAAAAGTAAGTTACTTTGCTAAGATCCGCATGCAAAATATAAAAATGGTGTATATTACCTAGTTTTTTGAAGTGCACCACCCGCCCTCCCTCAGTAGCGTGCAGTTAGTTTGCTTACTAACACCGCCACCAGGAACCGCCACCAGGTACCCTCCACCAACCACTACAATACCACCACTAGATAATATACACCACTGAAGTCGAGAACACGACACGTGTTTCGCCCCAAAACGAGGCATTATCAAGCGTAATAGACTCTACGACAGACGGCCGCCGAGTGAGCGGCGCGGTCAAAGAGCTGCCTATTTATACTACAGGTGACGCAAACGGCCCCCACCTACGACATTGCGATTACAATATCGTGATAGCGACCGCTTGCTCACACAATCCACCACCCGAATTACATAAGCAACCGTTTGCGACCGAATTGATAGCAAACGACTACTTAGAGTATATTTAAACTTTAAGTACTGGATTTAAAGATATTTAAAAGTGGTGAATTCGAGACGTTTGTTTGTTCATTCAGCAGTGCAATGCTATTATTTTTATTTTTAATTATTTCTAATTGTTCCAGCACACACAGCCGAAGCCCCTTGTCGCAAATATGTAGGACTTTAAATGTGTGGTCGCTAGTCAGGTTATGCCCAGTTTCCAAAAGATGTTTTGCGAAGTGTGATCTGTCGGGATTGCAATTTCTGTACGCGGCCAAATGCTCCTTGTATCGGGTATCGAAATTGCGACCAGTCTGACCCACGTAAACGGCGCTGCATTCACTGCAAACAAGTCTATAAACGCCGGATTTTTGGCGTTCATCAATTTTGTCTTTGACGTTACAAGCCCCACTCAGCGAATTGCTTGTCCTGAACGCAACGTAAATATCGTTACGCCTAAGAGTCCTTGCTATTCTCTCAGATACAGGACCCAAGTAGGTCAAACTGCTCACATATCGTCGAACACTTCGGGATGTAGCCGCGTACAGCAGAGCAGTTTGACCTACTTGGGTCCTGTATCTGAGAGAATAGCAAGGACTCTTAGGCGTAACGATATTTACGTTGCGTTCAGGACAAGCAATTCGCTGAGTGGGGCTTGTAACGTCAAAGACAAAATTGATGAACGCCAAAAATCCGGCGTTTATAGACTTGTTTGCAGTGAATGCAGCGCCGTTTACGTGGGTCAGACTGGTCGCAATTTCGATACCCGATACAAGGAGCATTTGGCCGCGTACAGAAATTGCAATCCCGACAGATCACACTTCGCAAAACATCTTTTGGAAACTGGGCATAACCTGACTAGCGACCACACATTTAAAGTCCTACATATTTGCGACAAGGGGCTTCGGCTGTGTGTGCTGGAACAATTAGAAATAATTAAAAATAAAAATAATAGCATTGCACTGCTGAATGAACAAACAAACGTCTCGAATTCACCACTTTTAAATATCTTTAAATCCAGTACTTAAAGTTTAAATATACTCTAAGTAGTCGTTTGCTATCAATTCGGTCGCAAACGGCTGCTTATGTAATTCGGGTGGTGGATTGTGTGAGCAAGCGGTCGCTATCACGATATTGTAATCGCAATGTCGTAGGTGGGGGCCGTTTGCGTCACCTGTAGTATAAATAGGCAGCTCTTTGACCGCGCCGCTCACTCGGCGGCCGTCTGTCGTAGAGTCTATTACGCTTGATAATGCCTCGTTTTGGGGCGAAACACGTGTCGTGTTCTCGACTTCAGTGGTGTATATTATCTAGTGGTGGTATTGTAGTGGTTGGTGGAGGGTACCTGGTGGCGGTTCCTGGTGGCGGTGTTAGTAAGCAAACTAACTGCACGCTACTGAGGGAGGGCGGGTGGTGCACTTCAAAAAACTAGGTAATATACACCATTTTTATATTTTGCATGCGGATCTTAGCAAAGTAACTTACTTTTATTCATTATAATGGATTTCCGCAAAGTAACGCCTGATTCTATTAACTAGATGATGTAATTATTCAAAATAAAATCTGACGTTTATGCCCACTGGGAACTCGATAATGTTATTTCAAATTAACAGAGACGAAGACTGATTTAAGAACCATTGAAAGGAAAGTCAATAAGCAGTGTTGATTTTTGAACACCATAAAGCATTTTTTATACCACTTTCCCTTAATGTTTTATACAAATTAGGAACAAATTGCATCGGAATAAGAATTTTAACTTCGGAATTAGATTTATTGGACATTTATCATATTTTATTTTATTTTATATTTGAATCAAGATTTAATAGTCTTACTTTTAGACTATTTATAGAATACAAACAATGTACCTTCTGATAAATATAGCCATTTCATTAGAAATGTATAGTAAATTCCAAATTTTCGAAGTTCTTTCTAGTTTTGATGAAAATAATAATATTTTAGAATTCCTTATAATAATTTACTAGGATTCCTAAGAAACTAAAGAAATATTATAGTCAAGAACGTGTGTTGAACAGTTACCTTTTCGAACAAACTCCTACAAATATTGGTGTAGAGCGAGTAGGTGAAATAAGCGCGTAATATTTCCAAACGCTGTTGTATGTCATCCACTTTATCCGTGTTGTCGATGGCCGCTGTGAACAAACCCTCGAACCAACCCAGAGAGTATTGGTACATAGGATCGATGTTTGCCAGTGACGCTGAAAAGCAAGAAACGTAAAGTACAGTTTTATAAATTTCCATAAACGTAATTAAAAAAGCAATCTGTTAAATACACCTTCGATTGGCGATGTCGATAAAATCGTTCCATACGATTTTTTATGCCTTCCGGCAAACGAAGAGATCGGGAAGGGAAAGACGAGGTCGCCTGTTTGCAAGATTATACTACTACTATATTGTAATATACATTACAAGTTCTGCAGTCAACATTTTATCTGTTCTTTCTATTCTCATCTTATTTTCTTTCTTTAAAAAAGGAAATAAATTTCACATGCACAAACCAACCAGATCCGAAAACCAACAATTGGTTTTTTAGCACAAATGTTTGCTCCGTCTGGGATTCGAACTCAGGACCGGCGGCGTAGAAGCGAGATACTCTGACCATTAAGGCCTCGCGGTCGTCTCGCCATACAGATTTCGAAATTTGCTACGCAGAAACATCAGTACTGGGCTAAATGTATGGCTCTCTCTCTAGGTAATGTATCGCAAAAGCAAATCAAAACTCAATGGCAAAGCAATGGCCTTTTATGAATGAGAATTTCTAAGAAATTGTTTGATAATATAAAAAAGGTTGATTGCTATGACCTGGGAAAATCTCAGTAATTAATAATCTCATAAAAATAACAGAAATTAGATATATACAAATTTTAAAGGCGCTAATAATTACCTATTAAGAAAAATAAATTCGTCGAATGCACAGCGATTGGTACATAGTCGTCTCTCGCTGCGTCAATGGCTTTCTCTGTATTAGTTGCAATTTCTTGCTTTTCCTTAATCTCATTTGCCATATCTTTGGCAGAATTCAAAATCTATAGTAAAGATGAACATAGAAAATAATTATATAATGTAGCTGTAACTATAATTTCATATTATATGTAAAGAACTTTAATTTCATAGTGCCCGAGAAACTCTTATTCAAACTTCGGTGGCGAGTCTATGACACATACATACATACCATCATGCCTTTTTCCCATATAAGGGGTAGGCAGATGCCAATCATGGAGCCAACTTTTTTTTTTCGCCCTCGCGGGAAACGAGACGTGGCGGGTAGAGAACTACATCGCCACCATTTTGAAAAAAAATCTTACTCCCCATTGCGTTCCAATAGGCAGTATAGTGACAGAAACGCATATTATAGTCTTAATCTGCTTGAAAAAGGCTCTCCGTTGTAAATTATAATTTTTTTACTAATTTACCATGTCCCTGGAGATAAAACATAATATTATGAATAAACCGGTACGGTTAAGTTTTCCGAAAACATTTGTGATTCGTTTTAAGAACTTAAGTTTTAGCAAACATTTTAATTATCCCTTCAAATAGATACCACAGGTATACGTGACGTTTGCGTTGAATAGTTGCGTAAGTTTGGCAGGTGAGTTTTTCTTTAATTTAAAAATCACCAACATAACAGACAATACAAGCCTTGTCGACATAATTACACATATCAAATACTACCTAAGGATTAGAATAGAAAATACTATATTAGTAATCTCAAAAACTAATATGTTTATACCTTATTATTATACCTTACAACTTAATAAAGATAACAGAAAATCAAAGTTATATATTGATTATTAAAAAAAAATATATAAATCAATTATTACATAAATCAAGAGCTCGTGGAACATTGCTGTCTCTTGATACTATTATTGAATATTCCCAGACTATCCGAGAATATTTCAATTTCAATAGATTTATAATAGGGATTTTATTTCATGGCCAGTTTAATTAATACCTGGAAAATACAAGACATGTTTTCTTTTCACGCTACTCCGTTCGTCTGTTTAAAAAGACAACCTATTCCTTGGCTTAGTGTTCCGATATTAGTCGGATGATATCGACGTAGTTGAAATCGATAACATGGGTATCACCATCTTCGTTGTTGTTACCTGAACAGCTTCTTCATCTTCCAACAGATGTTCAGAAGTAGACAACACGGTGAGAATCTTCTTCTCTATATCCTGCAAGAGTCGCCTGTGTTCTGCTCCTTGTGTGGTGAGGTCAGCTTTGGCTTGCTGAAGGTCTGGCCTCTCTCTAGCAACCACGCGGGCTAATAACTGGGCTTGCAAACCATCTTTAGCCAACATGAAATTAACGAGGGTCACTCGGACACCGACTTCTGGTAGATAGTGAGGATTGGATAGTTTTGTACTTATGTACAGTCTGAGAAATAAGATGGGAAATTGAATGTATTGGTAAAATAATAAGTATATTAAGAATAATATTCTCAGAGGCACTTAAATTAAATAACATTCACAACAACAGTAATGATTTGTCATGTTGCCGCCGTGTGATGGCGGCTTAAGAGAATCTACCACCCATCTCATCTCTTGGGTGTCGTAAATGTCGAGAGAGGGAAAATAAAAAACAGGAGATGGACATCAGCATCTTCTTGGAATATCTGAATAAAAGTCTTTTAGGGGATGAACCTTTCTATCAATACAAGTAACTTTTGCTATAGGAACAAATACGAAATTAAATACCTATTCCACCAGTTTTTTTTTCGTTTTTGTGCGTGTTACATAGCCAAAACATTTAAATGTATAGGTTGCACGTGAATGGTTCCGCTTGTTATACTATTTACAAAAGACCACACAGTATAGTTGCTATATTAAATAAATACTAAGGAGTTTCTAAAGAAAAAAGATGTCTCTAGAGTTATTGTTTTCGTAAGTATAGTAAATTTTATATTATTAAACTCTGCATATAATTAAAAATTTATGACTGTAAGAAATACAAATTCAAATCATAGTGCCGATAGTTTTTCTCGCACTTTCCTTTTACGTCACTCACACGACAAATTAATCAAATTTAATTTCAAAATACATTATTTGTGGCACCATATAACCAGTTCATATGTCCCGTTATTATCAATACCATTAAGACCAAATCACAATACTGTTTGACAGCAGAATAACTGACACTACTTAGTGGTGGTACTTAGGCGGATTTCTGCATAGAAATCCAACCATTGGTGAAATTTAAACTCATCTACAGCAATTTAACCATGTGTAGAAAGCGTTGTCGTCAATAATTCAAATATGGTCGTGAACCACATCCTAGCACACGCTTTCAAACTTACTTGGAGTTGTTAACCGGAGTATTAGTAAGTAAGTAAGTAGTAGTAAGTTTATTCTGTCTTATAGCCGTGGTAGCTCAGAGGCCGGGTGCTCGCCTTTAATTTCATAATACGCGAGTAACCTGGGTTGGATCCTCTGTGCCAGCACCTCTAAAATTGTTCTAAAATTTTAAGTGCTGATTTACCAACATCGCGAGGAAACCTGCATGTCAGAGGAATAGAAATATTTCGAGGGACATGTGAAGTCCGCCAACCCGCATTGGAGCAGCGCACTATTCCCCGCTCCAAAACCTCCTCAGGAATGAGGGAGACCTGTGCTCAGCAGGGGGACATATAAAGGCTGTTACGTTACTTTTTTTTACTAAATACTTTTATTCTGACTAATAGTACGAAATATAATTAACTCACTTAAAATCTTTGCTGTATTCAACAATAGCATCTCCAATTTTAATGCAAAGTGCACCGCCCTGGCGGAAAGTTTGCTGTTGTAACAGCGGTTCCAGCATGGGATCCAACTCTTCTAAAACGTTTTCCAGCAACACCTGCAAACGACATACACTGGTATTTTTTTATACTGATGTATAAAATATCCAATAAATTGTACAGTTTCATAACTAAAACAAAAAAAATCGTTGAAATTACCGGTTGGCCAAACTGCACGGCATTTTCTAAAACACGACTAAGATCCGCCTGGGTCATTCTAACTACGGACAAATTGTTCGGTTTCTCCATGTTCTTGATCCATCGGTTGGCCTGTCCTTGCGGATCAATCATTAGAGGCCATCTACGGGCTGTCCTGAATATAGAAAACAAACAAGAAAATTTTAGTATAAACCAAAATATTATAGTAATGTTTTATCGCAAACAGATCCAAAAACCGACTATTTATATGTTGCACAATATTGTCCTTTATTAGAAATCAATCCTAGCACCACGACTCACAGGTGGCATATCAATCGGACGACTCATCTAATAGGAGAAAACAACTAACATACGCGTTTAAATTATTTTACTTTCCTAACATTTCGTTGGCTTTGTAGCAGCTATGGCCACCAGTAGACTGAGGTGTTAGACGTCCTGACGTCATACGTGGTTTAATTTATTCATTTACTACTAACCCTCAGAGTTTTGAAGTGTTGTAGTAGTATTATTGGCTTTGGGTTTGTTTTTTTAAGTATATGATCCCCAGCTAATTAGTATCCAGTCATTTCTACTATTGAAATCTATTTGATAATTATTTTATCCTCTAATGACCAAAAATAAGTAGATGTCTTAAAATTAATGTTTTCGTCGAAAAATTAATTAAAAAGACTAAATTAATTATTTAATAGTAGTAAGCACCAACTGCTGACAATTTTTTTAACTTACACACACGACAGGTTCCGTTTGGAGTTGTTTACATTATTTTAAAAACGTAGATGCCGCTAGCTGTTCATTAACCCGATACTGTGCAACATATTCGCACGGCTCAAGCTAGTTAGGATAAAATCCGTAAATCTCAGTTCCATTCAATGTGTAGCATTCGCGTTAATATAAGAAATCATTAGCAACTAACATAATAATAATAGCGCTTTCGACGCTAAAGTCGTCAGCGGGCAGGCCGTCGATGTTCCACTGCTGGATGGTGACGGGCTCGCCCAGCACTCGCGGTAAGCTGTACTGCAGCGAGCACACGATGCCGCACTCATCGCATGCTTGTGCCCATGCCTTTATCTACAATAAGTCATTAACAATGTAAAGTAAACTGTATTCAACACACATACAGTCAGCAGCTCACTTTTCGCGCCCGCGGAAAACTAGACGTGACGACAAAAATGTGGCAAAAACGCCGCCGCCATTTTGGTAACAGTCAAAAAATTCTTAATCCCCATTGCGTTCTCTCAAGCAGTATAGTGACAGTATTGCATATTATGGTATTATTCTGCACGAATAAAAGCTGTCCGTACAAATACCGTATTCGCCACTTTCGACACCACGGTAGGCCAAAGGTAAGTGCTATTCTACTCTGCCGGACACCTATCGATATGTATTCAATGTAATCAAAAATAAGTAAATGCATCTTATTACTTAAATATTGGTATGCCTCTCTATACGTCTTTGTTATTCTCTAGGAAGTCCACTAAAGTGCAAAGGCCCCTCAAATAAGAGTTGATTTGCCGATAGTTTTCTTGCATTTCCCTCAGTGGACTTTAACTATACGTCGAATTTATTATCGTTGTTTCATTAAATTTACAATAAAAAAATATTGTAGATTATTTAAGAAAATTACTTACTGTTGCAGCTAAGATAAGAATACTATTTATTAATTTTAAAGGATTGAATTATTCTTTTTTCAATCGATTCATATATTATTACATAATAATCCCACGCAAAATCGCAAAATTCAGTTAATGATTATGTTTAATGCTGTTTCTATCAATTTCATATTGCAGTAATATCAATACAGTTGTTAGCATGTTATGATATACCATGATGCTAATATATTCTTAAAATTATAAGTAACTAGCTGATGCCAGCGCCACCGTCCATGTGGATAAAGGTTTCTAAATATTCCATGGGAACTATTTGATTTTCCGGGACATAAAGTATCCTATGTTTGTCTCCACGATGCAAGCTATAAATGTGCCAATTTTCGTTACGAACGGTTCAGCGGTTGAACCGTGAAAAGGTAGTAAATAGATAAAATAATATTAGTATAGATACCTGTGTATTTCTAAAAGCTGCTGTAAACGGACCGAGGTAGGCAATTATCCCGGCAGCAATTAATATATCACCTGAAAAATATTCAGTAAGGTTGAGATGGTATGATTGAAAATAAGGAGGATATATAATTTTATTTATATAAACCCTGTTCTAATTTTATTTGTGTTGTTTCGCCTTCAAAGACATTTTGAAGAGTTAATTTAAAATGAAATAATTTAATCGACTTGTTTTTATTTTGACCAGGAATGATGTTCCGAGACACGTTAAGTCAGTCGTAAAATTTGAAAAATAGATAAAGTATGGTTGAATTTCGACCTCTGATAGAAATCTAGTAATGTATAAATTCTTGAAACCTCGTAGATGAATATTGTGGTAGCCTTAAGTTTTCATGTATATATTCAATATTTAACAGTAATCGTATATGTATGTATGTATCTGTTTATGTATGTAAATGTAAATATGTATATATTAAATTTATCTTATGCTCTAAATTTGTTAATGTATAAATAATTATTTATTTAACCACATCACTATAGGTTAATTTGACATCCGTGACACTTAGGTTCCAGATGGTTTAACAGTCTGACATAAGCTGATCTGGAGACCTATTGGTTCAGCCATAGGACAAGCACATTGCATATCTCTACTTTTATATTTTTTTTTCAGTTTTTTTTTTATTTCTTGTACTTATTTTTTTCATTGGTCATATTATTTTTCATCATCAGATTCATCATCATTTCAGCCTAACATTAGGACACTGCTGAACATAGGCCCCACAAATTGCCACAATAGTTAGTAGCTCTCCTTTTGGGGTGATTTTTCCATAGTTTCCACGCTCGGCAGGCGGATTTATTTATTCATATGTTCCAAGAAGATGCTGCTGCCCATCTCCAGGTTTTTATTTTACCTCTGTCGACTTTTACGACACCCATGGGATGAGATAGGGTGGCTGATTCCCTTAATCCGCTACCACACAGCGGCTTAGGGATATCTGCAATATATGCTTTTACTTTATTTTTATCTTTCTTTCTTTCTTAATTTAAATCCTGTTCTTCCGTAGTAGGTACCACCCCCGGGTGTTTTTTTAGCCGTAAAGAAGTAGTGTGCAAACATTACTGAGAAACACAGGTTTGAAGGGCTAGCGTAATCACTTGGCATATGAGACTTAAGAACTGATGTTTCATGGTGACAGACTCAGTGTAGTGTTACTCAGAAATGTTCTGAGTGACATATGATTTGTTATGGGTCGACGTTGAGTTTTACATCAGGTGAACGATTTGCTCGTTTCGTGACTATATACAGTAAAAATAATATCTAAATTTATAATTATTCAATGTAAAAGTTGTTTATAAATCTCGTGTAATAGCGAAACTAGTAACTTAATTAAAGAAATAAATTGGTGTGGAATGAATAGAAGTGTTCATATTATACATTTTAAATAAACGACTAAAAAGAGTTTTACATTACAAGTATCAACTATAATTGAAATCATTGACATACCAAAAACCTAGATACACAGCCACTTAAAAACATCCTCAAAAAAGAGCGCACCATGCGCTCATTATTTTATTTAAATTTCATTGCGTCAAATTAGCAACAAATTTAAAAACGTCGCGTAAAGTTTTTTGATTTCATTTAAAAGCTTCTTTATGTCGTGGACATAAGATTAAATTTGTGTCTGTTTAATAGGAATTTGTGATATTTGTCTTTATTTTTATGTTTTGATCGATCGAGGACGCTTTTTGAAGTGAGTTTAGTATGGAACTGTGTATCTTGCGTTTTTGTTTATACGTTTTATGTACAATCATATCTGTATTGAAAGTCGAATGCTCTCCAACTTAAACAACACGTTGATAAAGTATTAGCTGGGTTAGCTAGACGGATCGTTACCAGTGAGCGAATTGTAGGTCTCTCGGAGTGATTTCGCTATCTGAGTCCATCTCGTTTTTTCGCCACCAAGACCAGAAATAAGCATTTCGGCCCGTTTCAGCTTATTGCTGCAGTCCATCACTTCTTCATCCAAAATCTTCTGTTGACGATTCTGTTCAGCTAGTATCTCTTCCAGTTTACCTAATTTCATTTGTACCTATCGATAATAATGCTAATTTAATTTACAGCGTGATGAAAGTCACAGGCATATACAAAAATATTAAATAAAAGTTTGCGGAAAATACAGCCAAGACTAAACTTTCAGTTTCGTCTGATCAATAGGTATTTTACGGCTTTTTGACAATTTTCGAGGATGCTTCGGTAATTTTAGACAGCAAAAGAGGCTGATAGTTTACTTAAATCCATCGTGCCACAACTCTGGTCGCTAGTGCTAAACTCAATTGACTTTCCATGTTGTAAATATAGACATAGACATAGACTTTATTCGACGTACACAATACAGAAACCACACAGAGAATGCAAATAAAAAAAATAAAAAATCCAGTACACTAATAAAAAGAAACAAACAAGATTTGTAAAACACTGGAAACAAAAGTGACGCTGTATTGTGAAGTCGAAATGGACTCCACTCAGCAAAGAATGCTGCGGAAAGACCGCAGCGCTGGTTTTCAGTGGAGCCACTACTTATGTAAAGAGCGAACGCACGAATATCGAACGTTAGAGAAATTTTGTTATGCAAGTTCCGAAGTGGGCAAAAGCGTCACAATTAAATGGCTCGGTTGGCGCAGTGGCGAAGCCTTTGTCTTCTGCGTCGCGGGTCGCGGGTTTGATTCCCGCACGGGACAAATATTTGTACGACCTACAGATAGTTGTTTGTGCATATGGAATTTATGTCTGTAAAACGTACCCACGACACAGGAGAAATCCTACTGTGAGGCGTCGTTTTTTTTTAAATAAAAAAAATCGGTGCGTTAATCAAGGGATTGGGAGCCGATATGTCTCAAACCACTATGGAATGAGTAGCATCGTATAATATTATAACAGGTACTTTATTGACCAATTGCGTCAAAGATGATAATTATGCGACAGTCAGATCGTTGCAAATAAAAGTTTTAAATTATTTTTTATACTGGTGGTAGGGTTTATGTGCAGGAATACGTATAGGGTCCGTTATTTTGCCGTGAAATAGTAGTGTGCAAACATAACTGTGTTTCGGTCTGATGGGCATTGTAAGCTAGTATAACTACTGGGCATATGAGACTTAAGAACTGATTTCTCAGAGATACGGACGCAGTGTGATGCCACACAGGAATGTTTTTGGTTATACAGCATTTGTTAAAGGCAGACATTACACTTACCATCAGGTGAACGTTTTGCTCATCTCATCGTTTTTTTGTATAATGTTTTTCTTTACTTTTAGTCGCAGTGTTTAGTTGTTTATTATTCAATAGTTAACGTGTACACTCATACAACAATTATAATTATAACCTCTTTGAGCTGCGCCTGCTTGACGGCTAAAGCGGCCATGGCCTTGTCGTACACAGCCTGTGCGGCCGCCAGGCGCTGCTTCTTCGGCGCCACAATCTTAGCCACCTTGTCGTATTTCGTCATCGCGATTACCCACTTGCACATGCCTAATTATAACATTGTAACACATAATGACATAGTTAAACAGACTTTTGTTATTTTAAAGAAAGCTGAACACTAATTTGAATTCCAAATTACTATATTCATAGTGCGAAATAATAAAAATTCTACATAAGAATTTTTATTATTTCTCAAAAACCCTCTCAAAAATGAGAGGAGGCCTGTGCTCAGCAGTGGGACATTTATAGGCTGAAACTTTACTTTACTTTACTACATGAGAATAGGTACAGTCAATTTTGCCACTTAATGTCAATCGATAACGTTAAAGCGATTCAGTGAAAATATTTGACGAAACAAATATATGAAACAAGTCAGAAAAATCTTCTAACCACATCTTTTTAAAATAAAATGCTATCGATATCAAACACAAACATGTTACAAAAGATCAACTCCAAAACCTATTACTTTTAATAAATTTCTATAAAATATAAAATTATAAATCGAATATTTGATAACAATATCTACATCAATGTATAAATAAAGTATTAATAAATAATACCCTACAGTAACAATAAAATAGTCTTCTTTCATTTTTGAGTGGATCTTAGAGTAATTGCTATTGCAGTGTGGATCGGATGACTACATTTCCTCAAAATATTTTTTAAGTAATGGCGGTTTCCCCGCGATGTTTTCGTTCGCCGCCGAGTACGGGTACGAATGGTAAATCAGCACTTACAAAATTGCAACTAAAACTTTTTGTGGTAGACGCACAGAGGATTGAACGCAGTTCACTCATGTACTATGGGACTTAAAATGAGTGGCACCTGAACCACTGCTCCATACTAAAATAAATATGTCTCTACAGAGAAAATACTAAAACAGTAATTTTGTTAAAGAAAATTTAAAATACCTTCCGCCGCCACGGACACTGTCTTAATCTTCTCCGGCACAAACCCTTCGTCCTGCATCACCGTGGCCATAAGCTTCTTCATGACAGGCGGGGGTATGTTATCTTTGTCGTAGTTTTGTAGCGATTCTAAGAATTTTATGTCGTTTAACAATTTCTTAGATGGACCCCAAAAGTCCTCTATGGTCCCAACGCCTGACGGATTCGGGACTTTATCTGGTTTCACTTCCTGCAATATTGAAACTCGTTATTTTTCATACATGAAATAAGAAAACAAAAGTTTTGGAATCTTGAAACTGCCACATGCTTAATATAGTAGCTAAACAGAGAATATGACTGTAAGATATAATAATTATATATTATTATTGTCTATTAGTGAGCGCAGAGTTAGATGAATGTCATATTTTCATAATTGTAAGCTTCGGCGGTATATACAGTAGCATCACTAATATCGTTATCCATCATCGGTACCCATTGGTCTAAAGTTGGGCATACATTTTTTCTAAAGGTCCCTTGTAATAATTTGAAATCAATCTATACTAGAATAAAAACGTCCACATATTCTTATCTAACATTACTTGGTTCTAGATTATCAAGCCAATTTGTTTCTACTCACCGGGTCATCCTTTTGGTAGAGCACCAAAAACAAATAAAATATTAAAACCAATTCCTGCTGAACTGCGAAGGAGGTTTGGAGTAAGTAATGATTTTTAACTCAAATATATAGACATAAATAGACAAAGCCATAACTATACAGTAACTAATCATATATCAGAAGTACAAGAAAGGAATCTGCCAATGAACGTCATGGCATATAGGCATGGCAAGCAAAATAAATATATACTATTTTTTAAATAAATAAAATCTATATGGAATTGTAGATTTATGACAAAAAAGATTAAAAAGTTCACCTGGGGGTAAGTGCAACGTCTGTCCCTAACAGATACTGTGTTACTCAGAATATTTCGGTGTAGCACCAAACTGCTCCTGTCACCCTGAGACATAAGTTCTTAAGTCTCATATGCCCAGTGAGTACGTTAGCTCACAGTGCTCTTCAAATCGAAACACAATAATGTTTGCACGCTAATGCTTCACGGCAGAATAACTGGCCCTGGGGTGGTACTTCTCTTTATTTATCTTTCTGTATTTTCTGTATTTCTCTTTCTGAAATTTTTTTATTAGAACAAAATCGGATATTTAAAAGCATACCTTCAATATGCAGATAGCTTCCATGACAAGCTTAATTCCTCGTGGAGGACTTTTCATAGTTTTGATGAAAGTTATGTCTTGTGGAGTCAGTGTGTCCAGTGCTGCCAAGGCTGCATTAAGAATTGGCATTGCTTCGGCTAGATCGGCATCGCATTCGTCCTTTATACCTTGCGCTTCTTTTGCCTATTTTAGAATTAAAAATATAAATCGCATTTAAACATCGCAACATTATTAAGTTAACATTATCTTCTTTCTTACTTTCTATTATTTTTTACACCATAAAGTGTGATAGAACCTAAATTTGTAAAACATTAAAATCATGCATTAAAATCATCAAATATGCATATCAAATTTATAAATAAAACCTGCATAACTATAGTAATAATTTGTTTTTCTTTAAATTAAAGTAACCTAGCAAAATTACCTGTTCTTCAGCAGCGGCTTGATCTGCCAGAACCTCGGCCTCCACCAGCGCTACTCCCTCTTTTTCTTTCTCAACTTTAGCAGTAGTTTCAGCAACAGCGGCGGCACCGGCCGCTAACTTTGGTTGAAGAACTTCCAACGCTTCTTGTAGTGCTGCGACTGATTTCGCTGCGATAGCTAATTGATCTAAGCCAGTAATGTAGCGTTTTTCGTTTGTTAACAACTCCCTGTGGTTTTGACAAGCAATTTAAAATATATTAGTAACGCTATGTCTCCGTAAAGTTTCCTTTCTATATATCACGTACACATTTTCACGTCTTTAAATTTGTTATTAAGAAAGGAATTTTCAAGTGTTAAATAATATAAATCAAAACTTAAATAAGCTAGTAAAAAGTAGCAGAACAGATAATAATGTTTTTCATAGTCTAAACCATTTTAAATTTACACTATGTTGTCAAAAGCATTCCTCGGAAATAGAGTTTACTTTAATTTTATAATAAAATGATCCAACAGAGAAATGAAATACAAACTCTTCATTCTTCGACGTAAGAAAATATAAATAGAAGTGGCGGTGGGATTAATACGCAAAAATCCGTCAAAACAAGTCTCATCCCAGGGCCAGTTATTCTGCCGTAAAGCACTAGTGTGCAAACATGACTGTGTTTCGGTTTAAAGAGCTCTGAGAGCAAGCGTAATCACTGGGCAGTTGAGACTTGACTGATGCCTCAAGGTGACGGGCGCATTGTGGTGTCACACAAAAATGGAATGTCACACAAAATTCTAGGTGACACATTTGTTATGAACAGAAGATGCGTTTACCATCTCGTGAACGTTTTACTCGTTTTCGTCACTTTATCCAATTAAAGAAATGAATTGCGAAAATAACACAAGTTATTACTAGCGGCCCGCAAGACGCTGAAGATAGATATACTTACGTGCGTTTTTTACCAAGCAATGTTTTAAACATATTGATGAGTTCGAGGTAAGCGGTTGGCGTGACGTAGTTATATCTTTTGAGTCGTAGTAAGAACTGTCGCGTGAGTTCCTGTGTGTCGGTGTGGAACATCTGGCACAGCTTGATGGCCGTCTCGCGTTCCAAGTCTGTTAGTTCTATATCTTTGAGGAAACGTTTGGCAACAGCCAGCAAGGCATCCGGTGGCCATTCCTAAAATTAAAATAAAGAAAATCACATTATGATTAACTTTTCTGTACAGAAAATGTCATGTATGAAAAAAGAAATCTCAAATTACATAGACGCTGCGACAGGTGACACATTGAAGAATAACAATTTTTACTTAATATTTCATAACAAGCTTAAAAGAAGCACCTGAGACACATATACTGAACTAGCAGATGCCCTCGAATTCGTTCACGTGGAAATAGTATAATATCCCGTGGGTACTATTTGACATTCGCACACAGGATGCAAGCTATATCTATGGCTAATGTCGACAAGATCGGTTCAACGGTTAAGTGTCGAAAATGTAGCAAACAGACAGAGGAACAGAGAGAGTAGCTTCGCATTTAGAATATGATCACCTATTTCCGAATGCCGATAGGTGTCCGGCAGAGTAGAATAGCACCTACCTTATTCCTACCGAGGTGTCGTAAGAAGCAACTAGGGTTCTGTACGGTCTGCCTTTATTCGTGCAGATTAACACCATAAAAATCCGAGTGGTGGCGGCTTAAGAGAATCTACCACCGGTGCAGTAAAAGTCGATAGAGGGAAAATAAAAACGTGGCAACTATCGCAAAATCCCCCCAAAATGAGAGCAACAAACTTTGGTGGCAGTCTATGGGGGAGGCCTATGTAACGAAGTGGACTAGTGATAGGCTGAAATGATGATTATGATTAGCAATGTTGTCACTGTACTGCTCGTTTTTACATTTGTCGCTTCTGTTTACCCCTAATGTGGAAAAAAGGCGTGACTATATGTATGTATATGATCACCTGGAACCAGTCGATGGTGCAGCAGTTTACGAGCGAGGGAAACTTGCGGATGCGGGTGCGCAGTGCGGTGCCGGCCGGGGACATCGCTAGTACGATGTGCAACTGGTCGCGGACAATTGACACGAAGTATGCATATAATGCTGTTGGACTTCCGTCCGTTTGCAGTGATTTGTCCCGTTGACGGTCGATCTAGATAATTATAAGATAGATTCAAAAAATAAACCAATTATCAATTCCAATGAAGTCACAATTCACAACCGCGTGGCCTAATTGTTACCTGACTTCTACGCTGCGAGGCCTAGGTTCGAATACCAGCCGGGGCCGTATTTTGGGCACCCATAACACTTAATTTATTATTGTGACTCTGATGTTCTTAGCTTTAACCGGACCGTAGACTTCTTACATAAAACTCTTGAATACAGATAGAAGACGATACGAATTGAAATTATTTTTCTTCTTCTGCAATCAACGATCGAATTAAAGTGAAAGAAAATCAGAATCCACGACGAATAATTACGTTACCGATTCTTTAATACATACACATTTTTAAGGAGATAAAATCACAGTAAAGGAAACTATATACATATCAAAGTATTTTTAAAATTGAATTAGTTCAAGAAATTTTATGACTTTTCTTCTTACCACTCTCATTTTCTCACACAGCTCTGCTTTTTCATCAGCAACAAAGATGTTGGGTACTTCTCCTGAATTCAGCATATTGTTGACATCTTCAAGAAAACCTTCTTCTTTAATCTGAATTGAAGAATTGCATATTATAGGCTTTAATTTATATTAAAAAATATGATACGCATTTACAGACATATTGAAAATAATTAATGATTTAATAATATGGGAAAAAGACGTAATCGTATGTATTTGAAATCGCAGAAGACTAAAAAATACAATTTAAAAAACATTGCGAAAATTTCAAATATATGGAGATATCACAGGATACATGCTTCAAACAGCAGCAGGTAATAATTTTAATTATCTAAGAGAATGTTACGCAAGCATTCATCGTCACCATTACCAACCGCATCAGAACAGCTTAGCGCTGAACATAGACCTCTCCCGGGATGAAAGTTTTTGTCGCACTCTCCGCTACAATTGGTAGACGGATTGGCTAGCACAGTAACAGCCTTTCATCGCACCTTAGGCCATTGCCGTAAATACTCGTATATGGTTGAATATTTGAGATAATTATTCTCCATCTCATCTGCCATTTATTCGGCTACAATTCTTTTATAGCATTTCGTTGTAAGGAATTTTACAATGGCCTAGGGATGAGGTGGAATGATGGATTCTCTCATGTAACCGCCATAAGCCAACGAGTACGAAAATCAGTTTTACTTAATTCGATTTAATATAATAATTTTTTGGCTCATCCAATTTTTACCTGTGATTCGATAAACAGAAACACCATGTGTAGCTCTGGAGTACTTGACTTTTTCAACAACGTCTTCAAGTCTTCCCGCCATTCGTTCTTCCCATATGTCCGACTCATTTCAACCTTTAGTAAAAATAATGAAAGAATGTCATTCACATGTGTCATCAGATTGGCAGCCACATGCAATCATACTTTACATTAAATAAATGAAATAACATATTATGTAATAATTACTAAAGATGAATAAAAAAAATCTTAATTTCTCCTACTCTAAATCAGTTTTCGATCGACGCAATTACCATTTCTGTCAATAAAGTAATATATGCTAGACATAATAAATTACATTTATTCCCGAACAGAACGAGTTTAACAATCTGTTTATATTATAACTAGCTGACACTCGCGACTCGTCCGCGTGGATATAGGTTTTTTAAATATCCCGTGGAAACTATTTGATTTTCCTAAATAAAAACTATCCTATGTCCGTCTCCAGAATCTAGCATTCTGGAGACAGACATCTATCTCTGTGACAAATTTCGTCAAGATTGGTTCAGCGGTTGCGCCGTGAAAAGGTAACAAACAAACAGAGGGACAGAGAGAGTTACTGTCGCATTATAATATTAGTATGGATAAGCATTGATGTTGCTATAGCAAAAATAATAGTAGGCATTATTCACTTCGCACAAGTAATGCTGCTTTAATTGGAATAGTAGGAAATTACCTTTTTATGTTACAATCTATTCTAACACAAGTATAATTTCTAACAGAATTCTTAGGTCTCCCCCACATTGAAAGCGCGAGCGCGGCGAAATCAAACTCTTCTAGTTAGTATAAAATCGCGCAAACACATTTCCAATGAACGAGCGGGTGCGGTGTGGATAGCGCTATAGTTTCATTTTGCCGCACCGCGCCCGCGCCTTCATTGTGGGTAGGGCATTAGGTCTGAAAAGTAACGAACCTGGAAAAGATCATACTCGTTGATGTGGGCAGCGAGGCGCGTGAGCGACTGGCGGCCCGAGCCGCCGAGCCCCACTAGCAGCGCGTGCGACCGCGGCTGCGTGAGCACGCGGCAGATACGAGAGACGTGCTCTATAGCGAACCTAAGACATACTTCGAAGTGAAACTTAACGAAATTTCTACTGGCAGGATTCTACCAATGTAGGATGGATGGGGTAAGGGATTGTTTAGCAAATGGATGGATGATAACACTGGATGGATGGGTAAGGGATTGTGTAGCAAATACTAATACATTTTTAATTTAGAGGACACTAATAATGTACAAAGTCGAATGGTATGGTGTGTAAGAATGAGTTTCGGTTTGACGGGCACTGTGAGCTAGCGTAATCACTGCCCAGTGAGACTTAAGAACTTATGGCTCAGGGTGATGGCCTCAGTGTGGTGTCACACAGAAATTTTCTGGGTGACACGGCATTTGTTATGGGCAGACGTTGCACTTAAAAAACTTTTTTTGACTTTATCATTTAAAACTTAACTAAATGAATAATATGGTTAAAAAATATTAAAAATCTTAAAAAATCATAAAAGTTAAAAATGCGCATAAGCACGCACGGCCCGTGGTCGTAGACTAAATTACTAGGAAACAAACTGTTAAATGCTTAGTTTCAAGTAAAGGTATGTATGGTCAACTTTGGTATTCACGAAAATTTCTTTAAAACTTACATTTAAAATTAAAAAACGTAGATAAAAAGAACACAGACTTACACCACCGTCTGTGATAAATCAATCGTCTATGATAATCAGAAAATATTTAATATTTTTATTCCAGTTCAACGGAACAAACTTTGATTGGGGTTCGATCTGACACGCGTTTGAGGAAAGCAAATTCACTGTCCACTGGCTTGTAATCATTACATTAAAGAAACAAGCTTACCGGAACAGAACGAGATTCATTGGTTTCTTGGACATGTTGTTGAACTCGACTAAAAAGGCTTCCACTGTTGAATTCAGGTGCTCCATGTTTGTCGTTTCCATGTAAAAGCGAGTATCCACTTTAGGATTTGCGAAGTCGCAGTAAATCAGATTTCGTAAATGAAGATCGGTGATCTAAATATGAGTACAGATGAAATTAAAACGATTTATTTATAAGTGTGAATGGGCAAGCCGGTAACGGTCGACCTAGGCATACGTATCACGATCAGATCGGCCTTTTGAAGAAAAGTCACGTTAGAAGTCGCCGCAACCGACGAGCTTGTAAGCTTGTATGAAAACACTAAAGAAAGTAGCAGAAAAGCGTAAGATGTGTGTCAGGATCGTAGCAAGTGGAAAGATGTTGTATCTGCCAACCTCAATGGGAAAGAGGCGTGACTCAATGTATGTATAAATAAAATAAGTATATCAACTATACTGTACTGTCAGTTAAAGCAATTAAATATTCACTTTGAACCTTATATTACATTTAAATAGTACATCATATAATTTCGTAGCTACTGTTAAAGTCGAGTAAGAGAAACATACACATGGGTAAGCGCAGAGGCTACACATGTAGCCCACTCTTCGCCCCCGCGGGAAACGAGAGGTGAGTGGCTAGAGTGGTGAACCACATCGCGGCCATTTTGGTACTAGAAAAAATTCTTACTCCCCCGAATGCGTTCTCACGAGCAGTATAGTGACAGCATTGCATACTATGGTGTTATTCTGCAGGAATAAAGGCTGACCGTACAATACCTTAATCGCCTCTTATCTTATAGCACTTCGGTAGGAAAGAGGTAGTTGCTATTCTACCCTGCCCTAAGTGTAATATACCTAAAAATAGCAAAAATTATCATCCATGCCAAAGCGAGGTGTTTAGTACTTCGATCGCCAATGGTCCTGCTAAACTTGGTAAATCATTACGATAAATCTTTTCAACTTAGAAGGGCAACAGTAGAATTTAGATAATATATATATAAAAGATGACATAATTATGATGTTACAACCTATTATTTTAGGTTATAGGTTCATCATGATGATGATGATGAACCTATTATTTTAAACTACACGAATATAAAAACCAGAAGATGGGCAGCAGCATCTTCCTGGAACATCTGAGTAAATAGACTGCGGTTACCAACCCGCCTGCCAAGCGAGGCAACTGTGGCAAAATCCCCCAAAAACTAGAGCTACAAACTTATGTGGCAATCTATGGGGGAGGCCTATGGTCAGCAGTGGACTAGTGATGAGCTGAGATGATGATGATGATGAAACCTATCAAAATATTTGTCGAGTCCACAAGACATGAAAACGTGCAAGATAAAAATCCGATAATTGATCGAAATTTATGTGTATACATACCTTCTCTTCAGAATCTTCTAGCAATCTCGAGAGCATCTTATCGAAATTTTCATTCAAATGTAACTCAGTAGCTTCTCCGTAAGCACTGCACCAGCCATTGCCTATCAGCATCTTCTATCAGTCGATCAGAGAATACGCGAAGACACTCGTGGACCCAAAGTCGCTTAATAGATTGAAGATCTGGAGTCACTTCAGGGACTGATAATAGGACGCCCTACAAAAAAGGCTCTTATAAAAAGAAATGATTTTCTTGTGGTCTTCATTTCAAAATGTTCAAATTTATGTGTATGTGATGAAAAAGCTTAAGAAAATAGAAGAGGCTTATGTTCAGCAGTGAACTAGGTAAAGGCTGAAATGATGATGATGGTGAAAAAACGTTACCACATTAAAAACTCTAAAAGGCACCAATACTACTGGTATGATTCCTATTTAGGAATCCGTCCAAGTAAGTACTACTTAAGGGCCAGTTAATTGGTCGCGAATCAGTGTTGTGCAAATATTACTGTGTTTTGGTTTGAAGGACACTGAGAGCTAGCTTAATCACTGGGCATATGAGACTGAAGAACTGACGTCTCTGGGTAACGGGCGCAGTGTGGACACCGCACAGGAATGTGAACACACCATTTGTTATGGTCAGACGTTGCACTTACCATCAGGTGAACGTTTTGCTTGTTTCGTCACTTTATCCAAAAAACCTTATACTGGAATCCGCCTAGGTAGATACGCCAGTACAGTACCAGCTATTGCGCCGTCAAGAAATGCTTTGCAAACTTTTCAAGGCACATGGGACTTAAAAACAGATGTCACAGACTTATATGCGCAGTACGGTGTTAAGAACTTATCAATTCAAAGTTATAGGTGACACGGCAATTGTTAGAAGATACAAATAAGACGTTGCACTTAACAATAGGCGAAAGATTTGTTGCAAGGTGTTACTTACTAGAATGACCTTAGAAAAATCTCGTAGGTTAAACGTGTAGTGAGACTTTGACGGTGTAGGCAACAAATTTAATCTGCACTGCTTATACACTTCCAGTGTTCCTGCGACTATTTCGTCTATGCAGGGGTCGAACTCTTTGGAAAAGCCCCTGAAATTTTTATAATAATGTAAAAAAATTTACACATCAAAATAACATTGATTTTTATTTTGTATTATATTTTCACCTTGTATCAAGATGCCAAAGCATTATTCTGCTAAATATGACACTTAAAGTATCGTCCTCAAATTCGTCAATGCAAAGGAAAGAAAAATGGCGTGTGAACCTCGGCGTAACAACTTTTGCTCCTGGTGTCGGTTTACCCATGGCGCACATAAACTGTAATAAAAAGTTACAACTACATATTTTATTTATTTTTATGGCGAAACGAAATTGAGAAGTAATAAACTAAAAAGGTAGAAAGTCTAGTAATTTTATTAAGACTTATTTTCTTGCCGAATTCTCGAGAATTGAAGTAACCTTTTTGAATTTCAAATACTCGTATCTTTTTGAATTGCAAATACCTTTTTGAATTTCAAAAACGACAAAACATATTACCAAAAAAAAAAACTGTAAAAACATTCAAAGCGGTCAACGCTTCCATGCGCAGAGTGTAAGCTTGAGCCAAAAATAATAACTCCTTGGAAAAAATCATAAAAATATTCTATTTAATTACAAAAACTTTTTCACTTTTTTAATTACAAACACATTACCTGTACATCAATAAGATGCATGGCAGCATTAGTTTTTCGATCATACCAAAGTCCTAAGTCAATGCCTTGTCTCAGCACTTCTATGGGAGGTTGAGCGCCATAGGTCTCAGCTTGTGGCATGCTCACGTCGTCCACAAAAACTACGCTGTAGCAACCAATAGGTGGCCCATAAACACCTGGCAAATGAAAACAAATCATTTCATCATCATCATCATTTCAGTCTATTTCAGTTTACTGTTTAACCTGTGCCTCCCCAAAAGATTGCCACAAAACACGGTCCTGTGCCACCTGCATCCATCAACTTCCCGAAAAACCGTGCAGGTCGTCGCTCCATCCAGTGGGGGGAGGGGCTCGCCCTATCTTGCACTATAGGGCGAGACATTTAATAAACATCAAATTATTTAAAGAGCGGTACTCTGTGTAGATAGAATATACGTCTAGATACGTAATATACACATTTTAAGTTTCCAAATATTTTATAGCTAATAGAATCAGTAATAGCAGTAATAGCGTGAACAAGCAAACTAACTCCGCAACCTGGAACTGTCACCAGATACCCTCCACCACTAGGCAATATACAGCACTGCAGTCTTCAGTCGCGAACACGACATGTTTTACCTCAAACGAGGCATTGTCAAGTGTAATTGATCTTAACTAAGTTTTTCCTATAAGATATATATCTATATATCTTCTCAATACTGTTCTCATAATAAAGTGAATTCTAAATAAATTAGATTTCATACCACTGTGATATTTTATTTAATATTATTATTAGATTAATATTATACTGCTGTTTATATTTGCACAAACAGAGGCAAATGTGCAGGAATCCGTCTAGGTAGGTACAACCCCAGAACCAGTTATTCGGCCGTGAAGCAGCAGTGTGTCAACACTACTGTGTTTCGGTTTGAAGGGCACTGAGAGCTAGCGTAGTAACTGGGCACATGAGACTTAAGAACTGATGTCTCAGGGTAACGGGCGCATAGTGGTGTCACATAGAAATGATCTGGGTGACACAGCATTTGTTATGGGCAGACGTTGCACTTACAATCAGTACGTGAACGTTTTGCTCGTTTCGTCGCTTTATCAAATAAAACTAAAAAAACTCTCTGGTTTTCACCTTCCTACATCCTAAGAAAGATCTATGCGATTAAATTGGATGCAGTCTCAAAGCCACAGTACACCTAGATGCTAAAAACAATCACTTCAGTTTACTCTTTTACAGTAAAATAAAAATATCTACAGATATTAATGAAAAAAGGAATAAAATAACAGACAATGGAAAAAGCGGCATGTATTTCGTTATTTTTAAAACCCAGTGCAACAGTGTGCACATGCTAACTACTCCTTCCAACATCACCATTCTTATAGTTGTAGCTCTCAAGCTACAACTATAAGAATGTAATCTCAATTACAGGAGGCCGAATAGTGCCCATTAACACTGGCTTCCAACTAAAACACAGTATTTTAATTTTGATTAGCAAATTTATTAAGTTACACCCTTTTGATAAATCCTTCTAATTAATTTAAATCACAGTGACGTATAATATTACGTATTACGTATGGTAAAATATTTACGTTTTGTATTATTTTAAACGTAAATTTTACGCGTATGTTTATTGTGCGTAAAGAGAAAAAGCTAATTTGTATTAGAAATGTCATTTAACATCAAAAATACGCACCTTTTCTTCTTTTGTCAAGTTTGCCCATAACAATATCTTGCGTTTGGTTACAGTTTGTTTGCGCTGAGAATGCCATGATGAGTGCTTTATACACTTTCGTATCGACTCTTTTTACAAGATAGTCCTAGAAGGAAAGGCTATACATTATACTTGTTTTTTTATTGTTTCGTTGAATCTTTTATACATTAGTAATTTAATTTAGAAATTTGTTAGTTAAATTATTAAAGACAATAGTTAATCAAAATGAAGGATGGTGATGAATAAAGGATTCCTATGCAGGAATCCGTCTAGGTAGGTACCACCCCAAGGCCAGTTATTCTGCCGTGAAGCAGTAGTGTGCAAACATTACTGTGTTTCGGTATGAACGGCACTGTGAGCTAGCGTAATCACTGGGCACATGAGACTTAAGAACTTATGTCTCACGGTGATGGGCACAGTGTGGTGTCACCCATGAATGTTCTCGGTGACACAGCATTTGTTATGGGCAGATGTTGCACCTACCATCAGGTGTACGTTTTGTTCGTCTCATCACTTTACAAAATAAAAAAAAATATGAATATATGTAGGTTTGTAGAGGACTATATCCCTGCACAGATATTAAAGCTAAGTGCAACTATAAGTGAACAGTAATATGGTTAATATTATTTGCACGCGCTAGAGCCTATGCTATAGCTCTGGGGCTAGGCGCTCGCTTTAAATTTCATAGTACGCGAGTGCCCTGGGTTCGATTCCCGGTGCTGGCACCTCTAAATTTGTTAATATCCATTTTAGTGCTGATATACCACGTGCTCGGCGGTGAAGGAAAACATCGCAAGGAAACCTGCATGACTAATAAATAAAAAATATTTCAAAGACATGTGAAGTCCACCAACCCGCATTAGAGCAGCGTGGCGGATTCTTCCCGGCTCCAAAGCCCTCTCAGAAATGAGAGAAGGCCTGCGCTCAGCACTGGGACATTTATAGGCTATTACTTTAACTTTTTACACGTTAAGAAGTTAGTTTAACTTACTATAATATATGATGACTTCCCAGTACCAGTTGGTCCAACCATCATAACAGGCTTATGGTGCGTAACAAAGAGTTTGAACAGCGCTAAATAGCGGACACTGTCAAGCGTCGTCACCAAAATCTGGTTGGGTGGCGTGTCGCGACTGATTGGAGGAGCGGACACCACGTCGTCTTGGAATGGCTTCCATTTTCCTTTACCCTATACAAATTATTAAATTAGAATTTTCATAAAAGAAAACCTATTTCATATTACAAATAACACCGGTTACCTCCTTGATGAATCTATAATCGTAGACAAAACCATCTTTTGGAATAGTAAATATATACTGCTTGTCAGGTTTAGCTATTTCCCGAGGATAGCCAAGAGCTTTAATAACCTGTAAACGCAAGGTCAATGATTTTCGATTATCTGTCGTGTTTATTGTGACTCTGTTTAGGGAAGATTTAAAAACATACCTTATCTGGAAATTCTTTCTCCAATAGACCACGAAACAACATATCAAACTTCGGTCTGCCGTCACCTTCCAATGTGGCGCCAATAGACCAGATAGAAGAAAAGAAGAACACGCCCTTGCAACAAAATAAGTCTTGTTTATGTCGTTATTTCAGGTTATCACTAGTCCACTGCTGAACACAGGCCTCCCCCATAGATTGCCACAAAAGTGTGCAGCTCTCATTTTGAGGAGATTTAGGCATTGTTGCCATGCTTGTCAAAGGGTTGGTAACCGTAAACCGTAGTTTATTTATTCAGATGTTCCAGAGAGATGCTGCTGCCCATCTTCTGGTTTTAATTTTCCCTCTGTCGAGTTTTTCGACACCCACGGGATGAGAAGGGATGGTGGATTCCCTTAAGTCGCCACAATACGGCACGGTTGTTTATGTACCGTTTGTTAATTACGTTAATTAGCCGATAGGTGTCCGGCAGAGTGTAACAACACCTACCTCTTTCCTAACGAGGTGTCGTCGTTAGCGGCGACTAACGGCGTATTGTACAGACAGCGTTTTTCGTGCAGAATAACACCATAATATGCAATGCTGTTACTATACTGCTCGTGGGAACGCAATTGATAGAAAGAATTTTTTGACTCGTAAAAAAAATGGCGGCGACGCGGTTCGACACTCGTCACGTCTCGTTTCCCGCGAGTGCGATAAGTGGGCTACGTAATTGTCCTCTCCCTACCCCTTATACGGGAAAAAGACATGTATGTCAGGTATGTATGTCTGTTATTACGGAACATTAATAAAATTAACAAAATACACGTACCTCAAGTTGAGCTCTAACGTCGAGATCGGATATCTGCTCCACAAATTTCTCATCGTAAAAATCATCCATAAATGTGTCAAAAAGATTCATACAGCTCTTGACGAGATTAGTACGTGAAGTAACATACATTTGCTAATAAATTATAAACAGAATCATTACTGGATTTTTAATACTCGTATAACAAATATGACTATAAAAAAAATTCAATTGTTCATCAAATACCTTAACTAATCCGGAATATTCCACAAGCCACAATAACGGTGACATAAATCGATTAAAAAGGTTGCGGATGAGGTTGCGGTTAACGCTATGCAGGGCTGGTGGAAGAGTATTCAGCCAGGATTCCAAGAGGCACTTCCAACCTAGGCCCTTTGGCTCCATATATATCATTCCACAACGGGATACCTAAGAAATTTGAAACAACTGAACAACAACTAACTGATTAACAGCATTAGATAAATAAACACAACATAAAAGTTTTAGTATTTTAAGAAAAAATAAAATATCATTTATTTTAATTTATATTAAATTGTGTCTGTCTTTATCCCACACTGTTGGCAGAGAATTCTACAAGTCATTAGTCCGCTCATTTTAAGCCCTTAGTTTAAGGCGACAACAATACAGAATAACAATAATATCATTATCATCATCATCATCATCATTTCAGCCTACCATAGTCCACTGTTGAACATAGGCCTCCCCCATAGATTGCCACAAAACTCGGTCCTGAGCCACCGTCCATAGAACCTACACGATTTTGCAGGAAGTCGATAATAATATAATATTAATAATATCTCCCATGTATGTACCTGTTCACCTTATATTAACCTATCCCTATGAACATTATAAATTTAATTTTTCAGTCACAGATCAGTAATTTTTCTAGTTTTGGTTCTTGATTACTTTCTTGACCTCATTGTATTACTTATATGAATGCTTTGTAAGTGATAGAACACAATAATATTATTGTGATATTCAGAGTATAGTAATGGTATAGTATAGTACACTTAGTAAATAAACTTTATGAGAAATAAATAACCAGGAACATGTCTCGTCGTGGTACTCTGTCATTAGCTTAAGACTTTATGAATGTCAGCAATACTCTACTTTTGTCAAATAACTGTTGAGTTTCCTAATAAATAAATAAATAAAATAAGAGGAACGTTTGGATGCAGTGTGTACAAAAAATATGTTTTATTTACCTAATAGAGCGAATTTTTTTCCTACTTTATTACATTTTTCATTTCTAGACTATGTCCATTTAAGTATTTATGACATTTTATCACATTCATGAAAGTCAAATTTACCGTGGCTGGTGACGCAGCTTCTAGATCCATGGGTTCGAAAAGTAGATTGGTAGTCGGCGCAAGCTGAATGATCTCACCGCTCATTAGGCACAATTTCTTGTTATCATCCAAGACAGTGTTGAGATTCTCGATCCAGATTGCATCCACTGGACCGTCGAAAACCAACCATTTCCTGCAGCATAAAAAAAAACTAAACTTAAAACCTGCGCTCATGTAAAAACAATTGCGAGCTCATAAAACCTTTACCTATTTTCATTAGTAGATACAGCGAAAGCTCTATAACTGACCGCTAAAATACCGTCGGACCATTCGTGTGAGACTGGATCGAACTGACCATACAATTGACCCATTGTAATCGACTTCGGATTGATCACTGTCCATTCAACAGCATGTTCATCCATTAAGCCCTAAGAGCAGGTAATATTATTAAAATATTCAGAAATTAATGACGAATTTACGAAATTAGCGCCTACCACTTTCTTGTATGGACAGCCTTTAATATGCAATACAAGGCTACGAGTGCGGTCTGTGCCTTACGGGAAAAAAAGCGTGACTGTATGTATATATGTATAATCTTTACAACAGATATGGATAACATATTATTACGAACATTCAAGAACGTTATTTCTTCCCCTTAACAAATAGAGAAGTTTCTAGGACGTTATGTGTTCCCTTAACAAATATAGAAGTTTCTAGAATGTTATTTCTTCCCCTTAATAAATAGAGAAGTTAATATACATAATTTTAAATATTTTCGTATTAGCGAATAACGATTCTGGAATTAACACGACCATTGTATATCGGGATTTATAGGATTTTCTAGGCGTTTGGATGTCGTCATATACTCGTATAAGTGCGACGGGAAGGCACATTAGAAGAGTGACTTTATACAAGCTAAAAGGCGAATTGAATATATGCTCTTATATATTTGAGTGAAATATATTGATTTTATTGTATAAATAAATTAAAAAATAAATTAATAAAATAATAATTAAAATAATAATAATTATAAATAAATTAATAAATATATTTTATTATATCAATTTATTGATCCAAATCAGAACCAGCGCGTAACAATATTATACTTCATATTAAGCTTCTTACCTTTTCTGAAACTAAACCCAATGCATGCGCTAAGGCATGGTAGCATTTAGTCTTGCCAGAGAACGGATATCCCACCAGCATGAGGCCATGACGAACGAGAATCATTTCATACAGCTGAAGTACCTGGTGAACAGTATATGAAGCGTATAATTTGAAAACGTTATTGATTATTAATAACTAGCTGTACGTGTGGTGGCGGCTTAAGAGAATCTATCACATATTTAATGTGTATTTAAAAACCTATATCCACGGACGAAGTCGCGGGCATCACCTAGTTGTATAATAACATAAGATCGTTTACCGAAAGATGTCGCCATATTGGAATAGACCAGGGGGTCTACTGTGTAACTCTGGTGGGTTTCGTGATAAGTTTAATTTGAACCCGTTAACCAATTAATGAGCTTTATTTTGGCGTAAGAAGCTACACAGTAGCCCCAGTAGAGCATCATCGTCATTCCATAACTTTAAAAAAGAATATAGTCATAAATTACTCATGCACTAACAGACAGTTTTTTTTAAGAAAGTGACGAAACGAGTAAAACGTTCACCTGATGGTAAGTGCAACGTCTACCCATAACAAATTCTGTGTCATCAGAACATTTCTGTGTGACATTACACTGCGCTCGTCACCCAGAGACATCAGTTCTTGAGTCTCATATGCCCAGTGATTACGCTAGCTCTCAGTGCGCTCTCTCGAACCGAAACACGGTAATGTTTGCACACTACTACTTCACGGCAGAATAACCAATCCGCAATTAATCCTTTTGCTTGGTCACTGTGCTAACCGTGCCGACAGTCTTATTAAAGTAAACAAATTATTGGTACTTCTACCTGTAAGTCCTGTGTGATTACGTTTGTATGTCGAATACATTTTAAAAAAGCATACTTCTTCTTACCTTTTCTATGAAGAACTCATTGGCTTGCAAGTTAAGTTTAACACAAACTTCCTTGAGACACGCTACCAAATGCGGCAGACCAGCTTTAGGTAGCGGCAATCCGGGGAATAAGTCGCCAATGATACCCTGTTTTAACAAACGCATTACATAAAAATCTACCACCTCATTTCATCCCGTGGGTGTCGTAAAATTCGACATAGGGAAAATAAAACACCAGGAGATGGGCTGCAGCATCTTCCTGGATAACTAAACTGCTATTGTCAACCCTCCTTCCAAGCGTGGCAACTATGGCAAAATCCCCCCATAATGAGAGCTAAAACCTTTTGGGGCAATCTATGGGGAGGCGTATTTCCAGCAGTGGACTAGTCGTAGGCTGAAATGATGATGATGAAAAAATTATTTGTACGATGTGAAATAGGCCACGTCGAAAGTATCCACAATCGACAAGCTTTTTTTAGTTGGATAAAGTGACGAAACGTGAAAAACTGGCCCTGGGGTGGTAACTACCTGGACGGATGCATAGAAATCCTACCAGTTAACTTGTATGAAAACACACATGAAAGTGCCAGGATCGTAGCAAGTGGAATGATGTTGTCTTTGCCTTCCACAATGGGAAAGAGGCGTGACTATTCAATACAGAGCTGTGCGGTGGCGTTGTAAGGAACTGCTTCCCTGTCTCATTCAAACATTCAAATATTTCGACACCAATGTCGAAATATTTGACTAAAGCAGATGTCTTGTCTCATAACTTCTGCCAGCAATGTCCATCTAGAAAATTAGCAAACCGAAAATACACAGCCCATGGATGGGACGCATCGTCTTAGGTGCGAGGCATTTGCCATCGTCACCAAATTCAACCAACAAGTGTGATGATTACGGCAGATTACAGTGGATTAAAAGGGGTGATAATGATTCATCATCATCATCATAATCATTTCAGCCTAACACTAGTCCACTGCTGAACACAGGCCTCCCCCATAGATTGCAACAACAGTTATTAGCTCTCATTTTGGGGGGATTTTGCTATAGTTGCCACACTCGGCAGGCGGGTTGGCAAGTATATTTATTCAGATGCTGCTGCCCATCTCCTGTTAATTTTCCCTATGTCGACTTTTACGACACCCACGGGATGAGACTACATTTATTTATTTAGTTAATTTTAGGTAAGTCGATGTAAATTAACGTAACTTTCAGTGTTCTAAATAAGTAGCAATATTTTTTAGTTATCAACCATCATAAACAGCATATTAATCAATCGTTATCTTATTCTACGCCACTAACAGCATGCATTAAATTTTGATACATACATACATACATACGTAGAGTCACGCCTCTTTCCCGTTCATTGGGGTAGGCAGAGACCACATCTTTCCACTTGCTACGATCCTGACACTCATATTTCGCATCTTCTACTTTAATTAGTGTTTTCATACAAGCTCCTCGGTTACGGGTACTTTAGTCGCTAAATTTTGATTAAACATCAATTAGCAAACATTAAACTACTTGCTTGTCTTGTCACATACGTCGATGAAAAAGTCAACAATTACTACGAACCATGAAAAGAGGTACGTCGTGCTCAAGGAACTTAGGAAGATTAACGTCTTTGATGGAGCGCAATAGGATGACATCCTCATCTTCATCTGGGTACCGCAGCTTTAGAGCCCCGGCGGCGCGGAGCACGGATTTTACAGCACGCATTCCTTTTAAGTAAAAACGTATTAATGTTAAACTATATTTAAGAGACAAAATAAAATTTTAAATAAAACTATTTTTACGGATTTTATCGCGTTTAATTTAGAACTATTTTGTTATTTTTCTTCGGCTTTGATCTTTTTATTGTAACCAGTTAGTCGTAATAATTATTTAACTTAAAGATTATTAAACGACAAAGCATCTTGTCACACAAAGAGTAGTTAGTTTATATAATTACTAAAAATTTATGGAATCCAATTTTGATATACAATAAAAGCTCTGTGAAATCAAAAGATGACGGTATATCAATATCAAATATCTATAATCACTGAGAGCTAGTGTAATCACTGGGCATAAGAGACTTAAGAACTTATGCCTCAGGATGACGTGCGCAATGTAGAGCCAGACAGTAATTTTCTAACTGACACAGCATTTGTTATGGGCATATGTTGCACTCTTAAGCCGCCGCTCATCCCGTGGGTGTCATAAAAGACGACAGAGGGAAAATTAAAACCAGAAGATGGGCAGCAGCATCTTCCTGAAAAATCTGAGTAAATAAACTGCGGTTGCTAAACCGACTGCCAAGCTGTGGCAATCTATAGGAGAGGCCTATGTCCAGCAGTGGACTAGTGATAGACTGAATGATAATGATGATGATGAGATGTTGCACTTACCATGAGGTGAACGACTTGCACGTCTCGTCAGTTCCTTTCATAAAAAAAATCGATTAAGCATCTTCTACGGTGCGATTACCGCATAACCTCCTGACTTCAGAGAAGCTATGTCCTATAGGGTTCAGTACAAACTTCTACAGATGATTACGATGACCAGTTTTTCTTATAAGAGAAAGGGACGAGATGAGCAAGTCGTTTACCTGATGGTAAATGCAAAGTCTGCCCATAACAAATTTTCTGTTACCCAGAAAATTTCTGTTTGGCGCTACAGTGCGCCTGTCACACTGAGATATCAGTTCTTAAGTCGCATTGTCCAGATATTACACTAGCTGTCAGTGCCCTAATTACTAACATTAAATGTAAATACGTTTACATTTTCTTAGTTTCATACTATAGAAACTCGTAATTTCATTATAAATATAAAGCGGTTTGGCTAGTACAGTGGCTAAGCTATGGCTCGCAGATTCGATTCTCGAACGAAACCAATATTTTTATGGCCTACGCATAGTCTGGGTAAATGCCACAAAAAATTTGTAGTTCTAATTTTGGAGGGATTTTAAAATAGATGCCACGCTTGAAAGGCAACCGCGGGTTATTTATTCAGACGTTCCAGAAAGATGCTGCCGCCCATAATCTGGTTTTCATTTTCCCTTCGTCGACTTTTACGATACCCACGGGATGAGATGGGGTGGTAGATTCTCTTAAGCCGCCACCACACGGCAACACGGCACGGCACGGTTTGCGCATATGTACTTAATATTTATAAAATCTATAAAACGCACACCTGGCACAGAAGAAATTCAAATGTTAAAGTAAAAGTCTTAGTAAAGTTTTTAGAAAAATCTTGATTTCTATTAATTCTTTACGACTTATGTATTTATATATATAACATTGAAAGTTATCTAACCATAGTCATAGTGGCTCTGCGACGACAACTGCTCCGAACACAGCTTGTAGGTCGCAACTATCTTCACTGCCAACGGCTTGGCATTCAAATATCCAAAAGCGTACAGTTCTATCTCGGAGATCAAGACATAGTCCGGTACCATCATGGCCACCGAACGGAATAAAGCCTAGGATAGAAATTTTGATAATGTTACGAACATTCTAGTACGTTATATATCTTCCTTTTAACGAATAACGTAGTTGATATAACGTAATATCATTATATTGGTTATAACGAATAGCGGAGTTTCTAGATTTAACACGAACATTACACATGGGATTTTTTTCTCGGCGCTCTTCGATGGCAGCTATAAGCGCATTCGGAGAGTGAATTGGGATGAGTCTGAAATTAGACGAGCTAAAGGGCGAATCAAGAGATAGTGTCAAATTGATTAATCAGATCTTGTATATTTGTGTTAAATATATACATCTATTTTCAGAGTATCGTTTTATAGGTCTAAATCAGAACCAGCGCGGAACAATAAGTATCACTGCACCTGCACGTTTGGAGGAAAAAGTGATTAAGATCATATTCTTAGTCATATGACGATATTGGAAACATATCATATCAATAAAATAGTTTAACCAAAAGTTATAGTTAATAATCAACTTGGCAAGCTTTAATTTATTCGTTTTTAACTAAATAGGTAACAAACGAATATTCGCGATGGAACAAAGCAGGTAAGCTAAACAGTACAATGAGTGCTGGATATCTTACATCGAAACAATGGGGTTTAAGTACAAAATCTTAATAATTTACAATTAACTTCTATTGTTACAGAGAGAGAAGCCTGCAAATATATAAAATAATTTTATTGATAATAACATCTTTTTGATGTTTTCTTGATATAATAAAAAAATCTTTAAATGCGGTGTATAACAAACGATGCAATAAATAACTGTACAAGGGTTAGACAAAATTTACGACGTTTGAAAATCTCAAAATGAACGTTTACGACGGCTCTGTATTTGTCGAACGCTTATCTCAATTTCATTAATTTTGAGACTTTTCTCTTGACCCCCCAGGAGTAATATGGAGATAACTTAAAAACCGAATAATCACTATTTAACCACTTACCTTCAAATTATCAGGTAGTTCCGATCTCCCGGCATAGCCGGGATTCATAGTAATGAAAACGGCGCACGACTTATCGAGCTGCAATAGTGTGCCTTCAAACATTAGCTCTGTGGCTCCAGAGTTAATGCCGCGCTGGATGGATAGAATTTGCTGCGCTACCACTGAGAGCACTTCTAGATCAATCCGATTAAACTCGTCAAAGCAAGACCAAGCGCCGCATGACGCGAGACCCTACAATACAAATTTAGTTCGATTTACATTATACTCGAAGTTGAAGAAGTTTGACTCGAAGTCTGTCATAGTCAGGTTAATTTTGGTATTGTACATTGCTACTTAGTTAGACCAGGCAGCGTAGGAAAATCTGCCAGCTCAAAAAGCTGACAAAGGGAAATGCCAGGAAAATTTCGTAGCCTCTGACAGATACCGTGGGGCAATACCATCTCAAATATCTGGGACCTAAAATAACAAGAAGGGTTGCTAGCAGCACCTTCTAAGGTCGCCGATTGCGGCAGGTCATTTCAGCGTGGGAGACGTTTAATTTCATCAATAGACGATTTACGAACTGGTGATGAAGATGACGATGATGTTGTAATATACGATATATTGTATTATTGTTTATGCTTTATTGTATTATTTGTTTATTAACGTTATTCGACCTTGGATACATTTTTCATAAAAACAATATAACTTAAATCAGTAACTAAGTAAGTATTTCAACAATTACGGAAGAACATAGCATTTACAATAATGGAACTTAATTCACAATAACACGCATTGTTATAGCTTCTGAATTCAGTAGAGATTGGGTTCGAATGGCTTCAGCTGGGGAACTAACATTTGTACAAATACACAAACTAGTTTTCTTTGAAGTCCTCGTGTCTCTGATTTTACGTTCCTCATACACACATACACATTCACACAGTCAATAACATGTGATAGTATTCGGAAGTTAGGAAGCGGATGACAATCGGCCAGTAATAGTTTTTAACAACATCAGCACACACATATATAATCTCACCTTAAAGAATTTTCCCAGTGCAATATAGTCGAGACCATCAGAACAATTAAACACAACGCACTGTTTTGCTACAGCTTTGGCTAAATCTTTCGTGGTTTCTGTCTTACCGGTACCCGCTGGTCCTTCTGGTGCTCCACCTGTTTTATTATATGAATTAAAGTTCTTTTACAACGATGCCCCAAACAAGGATTTCTCCTTTTCACTAGTTTCGTGACTGAAGCAAAACATTTTTTCGGTTTACAGACATAAATAGCGGTATCTTTACGGGAATAAAGTGAGCTTATGATCTGCGCTACTGGTCGCAGCGTTTAATTAGTCACTAAATTAACACATTGTTTTTACAATTTAAAATATTTTACTGATGGTAGGGTGGGTTTCCAT